>OY804587.1:46200162-47517890 GCA_963680875.1 Bathymodiolus brooksi | reverse complement strand
CTTGGCTGTAAATAGACAAACATGGCTGTAAATAGGCAAACATGGGTGTAAATAGACAAACATGGGTGTAAATTGACAAGCGTGGGTGTAAATAGACAAACGTGTTTGTAAATAGACAAATGTGGGTGTAAATAGACAAACGTGGGTGTAAATAGACAAACGTGGGTGTAAATAGACAAACATGGCTGTAAATAGACAAACGTGCTGTAAATAGACAAACGTGGGTGTAAATAGACAAACGTGAGTGTAAATAGACAAACATGGCTGTAAATAGACAAACGTGCTGTAAATAGACAAACGTGGCTGTAAATAGACAAACGTGGGTGTAAATAGACAAACGTGGCTGTAAATAGACAAACGTGGGTGTAAATAGACAAACATGGGTGTAAATTGACAAGCGTGGGTATATACCGACAAACGTGTTTGTAAATAGACAAATGTGGGTGTAAATAGACAAACGTGGGTGTAAATAGACAAACGTGGGTGTAAATAGACAAACGTGGGTGTAAATAGACAAACGTTGGTGTAAATAAACAAACGCGGCTGTAAATAGACAAAAGTGGCTGTAAATAGACAAACGTGGGTATAAATAGACAAACGTGGGTGTAAATAGACAAACGTGGGTGTAAATAGACAAACGTTGGTGTAAATAGACAAACGTGGGTGTAAATAGAGAAACGTGAGTGTAAATAGACAAAAGTGGGTGTAAATAGACAAACGTGGGTGTAAATAGACAAACGTGGGTGTAAATAGACAAAAGTGGGTGTAAATAGACAAACGTGGCTGTAAATAGACAAACTTGGCTGTAAATAGACAAACGTCGGTGTAAATAGACAAAAGTGGGTGTAAATAGACAAACGTGGCTGTAAATAGACAAACATGGCTGTAAATAGACAAACGTGCTGTAAATAGACAAACGTGGGTGTAAATAGACAAACGTGAGTGTAAATAGACAAACGTGGCTGTAAATAGACAAACATGGGTGTAAATAGACAAACATGGGTGTAAATTGACAAGCGTGGGTGTAAATAGACAAACGTGTTTGTAAATAGACAAATGTGGGTGTAAATAGACAAACGTGGGTGTAAATAGACAAACGTGGGTGTAAATAGACAAACATGGCTGTAAATAGACAAACGTGCTGTAAATAGACAAACGTGGGTGTAAATAGACAAACGTGAGTGTAAATAGACAAACATGGCTGTAAATAGACAAACGTGCTGTAAATAGACAAACGTGGCTGTAAATAGACAAACGTGGGTGTAAATAGACAAACGTGGCTGTAAATAGACAAACGTGGGTGTAAATAGACAAACATGGGTGTAAATTGACAAGCGTGGTTATAAACCGACAAACGTGTTTGTAAATAGACAAATGTGGGTGTAAATAGACAAACGTGGGTGTAAATAGACAAACGTTGGTGTAAATAGACAAACGTGGGTGTAAATAGACAAACGTTGGTGTAAATAAACAAACGCGGCTGTAAATAGACAAAAGTGGCTGTAAATAGACAAACGTGGGTATAAATAGACAAACGTGGGTGTAAATAGACAAACGTGGGTGTAAATAGACAAACGTGGGTGTAAATAGACAAACGTGGGTGTAAATAAACAAACGTGTGTGTAAATAAACAAACGCGGCTGTAAATAGACAAAAGTGACTGTAAATAGACAAACGTGGGTATAAATAGACAAACGTGGGTGTAAATAGACAAACGTGGGTGTAAATAGACAAACTTTGGTGTAAATAGACAAACGTGGGTGTAAATAGACAAACGTGGGTGTAAATAAACAAACGCGGCTGTAAATAGACAAAAGTGGCTGTAAATAGACAAACGTGGGTATAAATAGACAAAGGTGGGTATAAATAGACAAACGTGGGTGTAAATAGACAAACGTGGGTGTAAATAGAAAAACATGGCGTAAATAGACAAACGTGGCTGTAAATAGACAAGCGTGGCTGTAAATAGACAAACGTGGGTGTAAATAGACAAACATGGGTGTAAATAGACAAACATGGGTGTAAATAGACAAACATGGGTGTAAATAGACAAACGTGGGTGTAAATAGACAAACGTGGGTGTAAATAGACAAACGTGGGTGTAAATAGACAAACGTGGCTGTAAATAGACAAACGTGGGTGTAAATAGACAAACGTGACTGTAAATAGACAAACGTGGGTGTAAATAGACAAACGTGGGTGTAAATAGACAAAAGTGGGTGTAAATAGAGAAACGTGGCTGTAAATAGACAAACGTGGCTGTAAATAGAAAAACGTCGGTGTAAATAGACAAAAGTGGGTGTAAATAGACAAACATGGCTGTAAATAGACAAACGTGGCTGTAAATAGACAAACGTGGGTGTAAATAGACAAACATGGCTGTAAATAGACAAACATGGGTGTAAATAGACAAACGTGGCTGTAAATAGACAAACATGGCTGTAAATAGACAAACGTGGGTGTAAATAGACAAGCGTGGGTGTAAATAGACAAACAAGGGTGCAAATTGACAAGCGTGGCTGTAAATAGACAAACGTGGGTGTAAATTGACAAGCGTGGCTGTAAATAGACAAAAGTGGGTGTAAATAAACAAACGTGGGTGTAAATAGACAAACGTGAGTGTAAATAAACAAACGTTGCTGTAAATAGACAAACGTTGCTGTAAATAGACAAACGTGGCTGTAAATAGACAAACCTGGCTGTAAATAGACAAACGTGGGTGTAAATAAACAAACGTGGGTGTAAATAGACAAACGTGGGTGTAAATAGACAAACGTTGCTGTAAATAGACAAACGTGGCTGTAAATACACAAACATGGGTGTAAATAGACAAACGTGGGTGTAAATAGACAAACGTGGGTGTAAATAGACAAACATGGGTGTAAATTGACAAGCGTGGCTGTAAATAGACAAACGTGGGTGTAAATAAACAAACGTGAATGTAAATAGACAAACGTTGCTGTAAATAGACAAAGTTGCTTTAAATAGACAAACGTGGCTGTAAATAGACAAACATGGCTGTAAATAGACAAACGTGGGTGTAAATAGACAAAAGTGGCTGTAAATAGACAAACGTGAGTGTAAATAGACAAACGTTGCTGTAAATAGACAAACGTTGCTTTAAATAGACAACCGTGGCTGTAAATAGACAAACGTGGGTGTAAATAGACAAACATGGGTGTAAATAGACAAACATTGGTGTAAATTGACAAGCGTGGCTGTAAATAGACAAACGTTGCTGTAAATAGACAAACGTGGCTGTAAATAGACAAACGTGGGCGTAAATAGACAAACGTGGTTGTAAATAGACAAACGTGGCTGTAAATAGACAAACGTCGGTGTAAATAGACAAAAGTGGGTTTAAATAGACAAATGTGGGTGTAAATAGACAAACGTGGCTGTAAATAGACAAACATGGCTGTAAATAGACAAACGTGCTGTAAATAGACAAACGTGGGTGTAAATAGAGAAACGTGAGTGTAAATAGACAAATGTGGGTGTAAATAGACAAACGTGGGTGTAAATAGACAAACGTGGGTGTAAATAGAATAAAGTGGGTGTAAATAGACAAACATGGCTGTAAATAGACAAACGTGGCTGTAAATAGACAAACGTCGGTGTAAATAGACAAAAGTGGGTGTAAATAGACAAACGTGGCTGTAAATAGACAAACATGGCTGTAAATAGACAAACGTGCTGTAAATAGACAAACGTGGCTGTAAATAGACAAACGTGGCTGTAAATAGACAAACGTCGGTGTAAATAGACAAAAGTGGGTTTAAATAGACAAATGTGGGTGTAAATAGACAAACGTGGCTGTAAATAGACAAACATGGCTGTAAATAGACAAACGTGCTGTAAATAGACAAACGTGGGTGTAAATAGAGAAACGTGAGTGTAAATAGACAAAAGTGGGTGTAAATAGACAAACGTGGGTGTAAATAGACAAACGTGGGTGTAAATAGACAAGCGTGGGTGTAAATAGACAAACATGGGTGCAAATTGACAAGCGTGGCTGTAAATAGACAAACGTGGGTGTAAATTGACAAGCGTGGCTGTAAATAGACAAAAGTGGGTGTAAATAAACAAACGTGGGTGTAAATAGACAAACGTGAGTGTAAATAAACAAACGTTGCTGTAAATAGACAAACGTTGCTGTAAATAGACAAACGTGGCTGTAAATAGACAAACCTGGCTGTAAATAGACAAACGTGGGTGTAAATAAACAAACGTGGGTGTAAATAGACAAACGTGGGTGTAAATAGACAAACGTTGCTGTAAATAGACAAACGTGGCTGTAAATACACAAACATGGGTGTAAATATACAAACGTGGGTGTAAATAGACAAACGTGGGTGTAAATAGACAAACATGGGTGTAAATTGACAAGCGTGGCTGTAAATAGACAAACGTGGGTGTAAATAAACAAACGTGGGTGTAAATAGACAAACGTTGCTGTAAATAGACAAAGTTGCTTTAAATAGACAAACGTGGCTGTAAATAGACAAACATGGCTGTAAATAGACAAACGTGGGTGTAAATAGACAAAAGTGGCTGTAAATAGACAAACGTGAGTGTAAATAGACAAACGTTGCTGTAAATAGACAAACGTTGCTTTAAATAGACAACCGTGGCTGTAAATAGACAAACGTGGGTGTAAATAGACAAACATGGGTGTAAATAGACAAACATTGGTGTAAATTGACAAGCGTGGCTGTAAATAGACAAACGTTGCTGTAAATAGACAAACGTGGCTGTAAATAGACAAACGTGGGTGTAAATAGACAAACGTGGCTGTAAATAGACAAACGTGGCTGTAAATAGACAAACGTCGGTGTAAATAGACAAAAGTGGGTTTAAATAGACAAATGTGGGTGTAAATAGACAAACGTGGCTGTAAATAGACAAACATGGCTGTAAATACACAAACGTGCTGTAAATAGACAAACGTGGGTGTAAATAGAGAAACGTGAGTGCAAATAGACAAAAGTGGGTGTAAATAGACAAACGTGGGTGTAAATAGACAAACGTGGGTGTAAATAGACAAAAGTGGGTGTAAATAGACAAACATGGCTGTAAATAGACAAACGTGGCTGTAAATAGACAAACGTCGGTGTAAATAGACAAAAGTGGGTGTAAATAGACAAACGTGGCTGTAAATAGACAAACATGGCTGTAAATAGACAAACGTGCTGTAAATAGACAAACGTGGCTGTAAATAGACAAACGTGGCTGTAAATAGACAAACGTCGGTGTAAATAGACAAAAGTGGGTTTAAATAGACAAATGTGGGTGTAAATAGACAAACGTGGCTGTAAATAGACAAACATGGCTGTAAATAGACAAACGTGCTGTAAATAGACAAACGTGGGTGTAAATAGAGAAACGTGAGTGTAAATAGACAAAAGTGGGTGTAAATAGACAAACGTGGGTGTAAATAGACAAACGTGGGTGTAAATAGACAAAAGTGGGTGTAAATAGACAAACGTGGCTGTAAATAGACAAACGTGGCTGTAAATAGACAAACGTCGGTGTAAATAGACAAATGTGGGTGTAAATAGACAAATGTGGCTGTAAATAGACAAACATGGCTGTAAATAGACAAACGTGCTGTAAATAGACAAACGTGGCTGTAAATAGACAAACGTGGCTGTAAATAGACAAACGTGGGTGTAAATAGACAAAAATGGGTTTAAATAGACAAATGTGGGTGTAAATAGACAAACGTGGCTGTAAATAGACAAACATGGCTGTAAATAGACAAACGTGCTGTAAATAGACAAACGTGGGTGTAAATAGACAAACGTGGGTGTAAATAGACAAACGTGGGTGTAAATAGACAAAAGTGGGTGTAAATAGACAAACGTGGCTGTAAATAGACAAACGTGGCTGTAAATAGACAAACGTCGGAGTAAATAGACAAAAGTGGGTGTAAATAGACAAACGTGGCTGTAAATAGACAAACATGGCTGTAAATAGACAAACGTGGGTGTAAATAGACAAACGTGGGTGTAAATAGACAAACGTGGGTGTAAATAGACAAAAGTGGGTGTAAATAGACAAACGTGGCTGTAAATAGACAAACGTGGCTGTAAATAGACAAACGTCGGTGTAAATAGACAAAAGTGGGTGTAAATAGACAAACGTGGCTGTAAATAGACAAACATGGCTGTAAATAGACAAACGTGGCTGTAAATAGACACACGTGGGTGTAAATAGACAAACATGGCTGTAAATAGACAAACGTGGGTTTAAATAGACAAACATGGGTGCAAATTGACAAGCGTGGCTGTAAATAGACAAACGTTGCTGTAAATAGACAAACGTTGCTGTAAATAGACAAACGTGGCTGTAAATAGACAAACATGGCTGTAAATAGACAAACGTGGGTGTAAATAAACAAACGTGGGTGTAAATAGACAAACGTGCCTGTAAATAGACAAACGTTGCTGTAAATAGACAAACATGGGTGTAAATTGACAAGCGTGGCTGTAAATAGACAAACGTGGGTGTAAATAAACAAACGTGGGTGTAAATAGACAAACGTTGCTTTAAATAGACAACCGTGGCTGTAAATAGACAAACGTGGATGTAAATAGACAAACATGGGTGTAAATAGACAAACATTGGTGTAAATTGACAAGCGTGGCTGTAAATAGACAAACGTTGCTGTAAATAGACAAACGTGGCTGGTAATAGACAAATGTGGGTGTAAATAGACAAACGTGGCTGTAAATAGACAAACGTGCTGTAAATAGACAAACGTGGGTGTAAATAGAGAAACGTGAGTGTAAATAGACAAAAGTGGGTGTAAATAGACAAACGTGGGTGTAAATAGACAAACGTGGGTGTAAATAGACAAAAGTGGGTGTAAATAGACAAACGTGGCTGTAAATAGACAAACGTGGCTGTAAATAGACAAAAGTGGCTGTAAATAGACAAACGTGGGTATAAATAAACAAAGTTGGGTATAAATAGACAAACGTGGGTGTAAATAGACAAACGTGGGTGTAAATAGAAAAACATGGCGTAAATAGACAAACGTGGCTGTAAATAGACAAGCGTGGCTGTAAATAGACAAACGTGGGTGTAAATAGACAAACATGGGTGTAAATAGACAAACATGGGTGTAAATAGACAAACATGGGTATAAATTGACAAGCGTGGCTGTAAACAGACAAACGTGTTTGTAAATAGACAAATGTGGATGTAAATAGACAAACGTGGGTGTAAATAGACAAACGTGGGTGTAAATAGACAAACGTGGGTGTAAATAGACAAACGTGGCTGTAAATAGACAAACGTGGGTGTAAATAGACAAACGTGACTGTAAATAGACAAACGTGGGTGTAAATAGACAAACGTGGGTGTAAATAGACAAAAGTGGGTGTAAATAGACAAACGTCGGTGTAAATAGACAAAAGTGGGTGTAAATAGACAAACGTGGCTGTAAATAGACAAACATGGCTGTAAATAGACAAACGTGGCTGTAAATAGACAAACGTGGGTGTAAATAGACAAACATGGCTGTAAATAGACAAACGTGGGTGTAAATAGACAAGCGTGGGTGTAAATAGACAAACATGGGTGTAAATAGACAAACGTGGCTGTAAATAGACAAACATGGCTGTAAATAGATAAACGTGGGTGTAAATAGACAAGCGTGGGTGTAAATAGACAAACATGGGTGCAAATTGACAAGCGTGCTGTAAATAGACAAACGTGGGTGTAAATAGAGAAACGTGAGTGTAAATAGACAAAAGTGGGTGTAAATAGACAAACGTGGGTGTAAATAGACAAACGTGGGTGTAAATAGACAAAAGTGGGTGTAAATAGACAAACGTGGCTGTAAATAGACAAACGTGCTGTAAATAGACAAACGTGGGTGTAAATAGAGAAACGTGAGTGTAAATAGACAAAAGTGGGTGTAAATAGACAAACGTGGGTGTAAATAGACAAACGTGGGTGTAAATAGACAAAAGTGGGTGTAAATAGACAAACGTGGCTGTAAATAGACAAACGTGGCTGTAAATAGACAAAAGTGGCTGTAAATAGACAAACGTGGGTATAAATAGACAAAGTTGGGTATAAATAGACAAACGTGGGTGTAAATAGACAAACGTGGGTGTAAATAGAAAAACATGGCGTAAATAGACAAACGTGGCTGTAAATAGACAAGCGTGGCTGTAAATAGACAAACGTGGGTGTAAATAGACAAACATGGGTGTAAATAGACAAACATGGGTGTAAATAGACAAACATGGGTATAAATTGACAAGCGTGGCTGTAAACAGACAAACGTGTTTGTAAATAGACAAATGTGGATGTAAATAGACAAACGTGGGTGTAAATAGACAAACGTGGGTGTAAATAGACAAACGTGGGTGTAAATAGACAAACGTGGCTGTAAATAGACAAACGTGGGTGTAAATAGACAAACGTGACTGTAAATAGACAAACGTGGGTGTAAATAGACAAACGTGGGTGTAAATAGACAAAAGTGGGTGTAAATAGACAAACGTCGGTGTAAATAGACAAAAGTGGGTGTAAATAGACAAACGTGGCTGTAAATAGACAAACATGGCTGTAAATAGACAAACGTGGCTGTAAATAGACAAACGTGGGTGTAAATAGACAAACATGGCTGTAAATAGACAAACGTGGGTGTAAATAGACAAGCGTGGGTGTAAATAGACAAACATGGGTGTAAATAGACAAACGTGGCTGTAAATAGACAAACATGGCTGTAAATAGATAAACGTGGGTGTAAATAGACAAGCGTGGGTGTAAATAGACAAACATGGGTGCAAATTGACAAGCGTGGCTGTAAATAGACAAACGTGGGTGTAAATTGACAAGCGTGGCTGTAAATAGACAAAAGTGGGTGTAAATAAACAAACGTGGGTGTAAATAGACAAACGTGAGTGTAAATAAACAAACGTTGCTGTAAATAGACAAACGTTGCTGTAAATAGACAAACGTGGCTGTAAATAGACAAACCTGGCTGTAAATAGACAAACGTGGGTGTAAATAAACAAACGTGGGTGTAAATAGACAAACGTGGGTGTAAATAGACAAACGTTGCTGTAAATAGACAAACGTGGCTGTAAATACACAAACATGGCTGTAAATAGACAAACGTGGGTGTAAATAGACAAAAATGGCTGTAAATAGACAAACGTGAGTGTAAATAGACAAACATGGGTGTAAATAGACAAACGTGGGTGTAAATAGACAAACGTGGGTGTAAATAGACAAACATGGGTGTAAATTGACAAGCGTGGCTGTAAATAGACAAACGTGGGTGTAAATAAACAAACGTGGGTGTAAATAGACAAACGTTGCTGTAAATAGACAAAGTTGCTTTAAATAGACAAACGTGGCTGTAAATAGACAAACATGGCTGTAAATAGACAAACGTGGGTGTAAATAGACAAAAGTGGCTGTAAATAGACAAACGTGAGTGTAAATAGACAAACGTTGCTGTAAATAGACAAACGTTGCTTTAAATAGACAACCGTGGCTGTAAATAGACAAACGTGGGTGTAAATAGACAAACATGGGTGTAAATAGACAAACATTGGTGTAAATTGACAAGCGTGGCTGTAAATAGACAAACGTTGCTGTAAATAGACAAAAGTGGCTGTAAATAGACAAACGTGGGTGTAAATAGACAAACGTGGCTGTAAATAGACAAACGTGGCTGTAAATAGACAAACGTCGGTGTAAATAGACAAAAGTGGGTTTAAATAGACAAATGTGGGTGTAAATAGACAAACGTGGCTGTAAATAGACAAACATGGCTGTAAATAGACAAACGTGTTGTAAATAGACAAACGTGGGTGTAAATAGAGAAACGTGAGTGTAATTAGACAAAAGTGGGTGTAAATAGACAAACGTGGGTGTAAATAGACAAACGTGGGTGTAAATAGACAAAAGTGGGTGTAAATAGACAAACATGGCTGTAAATAGACAAACGTGGCTGTAAATAGACAAACGTCGGTGTAAATAGACAAAAGTGGGTGTAAATAGACAAACGTGGCTGTAAATAGACAAACATGGCTGTAAATAGACAAACGTGCTGTAAATAGACAAACGTGGCTGTAAATAGACAAACGTGGCTGTAAATAGACAAACGTCGGTGTAAATAGACAAAAGTGGGTTTAAATAGACAAATGTGGGTGTAAATAGACAAACGTGGCTGTAAATAGACAAACATGGCTGTAAATAGACAAACGTGCTGTAAATAGACAAACGTGGGTGTAAATAGAGAAACATGAGTGTAAATAGACAAAAGTGGGTGTAAATAGACAAACGTGGGTGTAAATAGACAAACGTGGGTGTAAATAGACAAAAGTGGGTGTAAATAGACAAACGTGGCTGTAAATAGACAAACGTGGCTGTAAATAGACAAACGTCGGTGTAAATAGACAAAAGTGGGTTTAAATAGACAAATGTGGGTGTAAATAGACAAACGTGGCTGTAAATAGACAAACATGGCTGTAAATAGACAAACGTGCTGTAAATAGACAAACGTGGGTGTAAATAGACAAACGTGGGTGTAAATAGACAAACGTGGGTGTAGATAGACAAAAGTGGGTGTAAATAGACAAACGTGGCTGTAAATAGACAAACGTGGCTGTAAATAGACAAACGTCGGTGTAAATAGACAAAAGTGGGTGTAAATAGACAAACGTGGCTGTAAATAGACAAACATGGCTGTAAATAGACAAATGTGGGTGTAAATAGACAAACGTGGGTGTAAATAGACAAACGTGGGTGTAAATAGACAAAAGTGGGTGTAAATAGACAAACGTGGCTTTAAATAGACAAACGTGGCTGTAAATAGACAAACGTCGGTGTAAATAGACAAAAGTGGGTGTAAATAGACAAACGTGGCTGTAAATAGACAAACATGGCTGTAAATAGACAAACGTGGCTGTAAATAGACAAACGTGGGTGTAAATAGACAAACATGGCTGTAAATAGACAAACGTGGGTTTAAATAGACAAACATGGGTGCAAATTGACAAGCGTGGCTGTAAATAGACAAACGTTGGTGTAAATTGACAAGCGTGGCTGTAAATAGACAAAAGTGGGTGTAAATAAACAAACGTGGGTGTAAATAGACAAACGTGAGTGTAAATAGACAAACGTTGCTGTAAATAGACAAACGTTGCTGTAAATAGACAAACGTGGATGTAAATACACAAACATGGCTGTAAATAGACAAACGTGGCTGTAAATAGACAAACGTCGGTGTAAATAGACAAAAGTGGGTGTAAATAGACAAACATGGCTGTAAATAGACAAACGTGGCTGTAAATAGACAAACGTCGGTGTAAATAGACAAAAGTGGGTGTAAATAGACAAACGTGGCTGTAAATAGACAAACATGGCTGTAAATAGACAAACGTGCTGTAAATAGACAAACGTGGCTGTAAATAGACAAACGTGGCTGTAAATAGACAAACGTCGGTGTAAATAGACAAAAGTGGGTTTAAATAGACAAATGTGGGTGTAAATAGACAAACGTGGCTGTAAATAGACAAACATGGCTGTAAATAGACAAACGTGCTGTAAATAGACAAACGTGGGTGTAAATAGAGAAACATGAGTGTAAATAGACAAAAGTGGGTGTAAATAGACAAACGTGGGTGTAAATAGACAAACGTGGGTGTAAATAGACAAAAGTGGGTGTAAATAGACAAACGTGGCTGTAAATAGACAAACGTGGCTGTAAATAGACAAACGTCGGTGTAAATAGACAAAAGTGGGTTTAAATAGACAAATGTGGGTGTAAATAGACAAACGTGGCTGTAAATAGACAAACATGGCTGTAAATAGACAAACGTGCTGTAAATAGACAAACCTGGGTGTAAATAGACAAACGTGGGTGTAAATAGACAAACGTGGGTGTAGATAGACAAAAGTGGGTGTAAATAGACAAACGTGGCTGTAAATAGACAAACGTGGCTGTAAATAGACAAACGTCGGTGTAAATAGACAAAAGTGGGTGTAAATAGACAAACGTGGCTGTAAATAGACAAACATGGCTGTAAATAGACAAATGTGGGTGTAAATAGACAAACGTGGGTGTAAATAGACAAACGTGGGTGTAAATAGACAAAAGTGGGTGTAAATAGACAAACGTGGCTTTAAATAGACAAACGTGGCTGTAAATAGACAAACGTCGGTGTAAATAGACAAAAGTGGGTGTAAATAGACAAACGTGGCTGTAAATAGACAAACATGGCTGTAAATAGACAAACGTGGCTGTAAATAGACAAACGTGGGTGTAAATAGACAAACATGGCTGTAAATAGACAAACGTGGGTTTAAATAGACAAACATGGGTGCAAATTGACAAGCGTGGCTGTAAATAGACAAACGTTGGTGTAAATTGACAAGCGTGGCTGTAAATAGACAAAAGTGGGTGTAAATAAACAAACGTGGGTGTAAATAGACAAACGTGAGTGTAAATAGACAAACGTTGCTGTAAATAGACAAACGTTGCTGTAAATAGACAAACGTGGATGTAAATACACAAACATGGCTGTAAATAGACAAACGTCAGTGTAAATAGACAAACATGGGTGTAAATAGACAAACGTGGGTGTAAATAGACAAACGTGGGTGTAAATAGACAAACATGGGTGTAAATTGACAAGCGTGGCTGTAAATAGACAAACGTGGGTGTAAATAAACAAACGTGAGTGTAAATAGACAAACGTTGCTGTAAATGGACAAAGTTGCATTAAATAGACAAACGTGGCTGTAAATAGACAAACATGGCTGTAAATAGACAAACGTGGGTGTAAATAGATAAAAGTGGCTGTAAATAGACAAACGTGAGTGTAAATAGACAAACGTTGCTGTAAATAAACAAACGTTGCTTTAAATAGACAACCGTGGCTGTAAATAGACAAACGTGGGTGTAAATAGACAAACATGGGTGTAAATAGACAAACATTGGTGTAAATTGACAAGCGTGGCTGTAAATAGACAAACGTTGCTGTAAATAGACAAACGTGGCTGTAAATAGACAAATGTGGGTGTAAATAGACAAACGTGGCTGTAAATAGACAAACATGGCTGTAAATAGACAAACGTGCTGTAAATAGACAAACGTGGGTGTAAATAGAGAAACGTGAGTGTAAATAGACAAAAGTGGGTGTAAATAGACAAACGTGGGTGTAAATAGACAAACGTGGGTGTAAATAGACAAAAGTGGGTGTAAATAGACAAACGTGGCTGTAAATAGACAAACGTGGCTGTAAATAGACAAACGTCGGTGTAAATAGACAAAAGTGGGTGTAAATAGACAAACGTGGCTGTAAATAGACAAACATGGCTATAAATAGACAAACGTGCTGTAAATAGACAAACGTGGGTGTAAATAGACAAACGTGAGTGTAAATAGACAAACGTGGCTGTAAATAGACAAACATGGGTGTAAATAGACAAACATGGGTTTAAATTGACAAGCGTGGGTGTAAATAGACAAACGTGTTTGTAAATAGACAAATGTGGGTGTAAATAGACAAACGTGGGTGTAAATAGACAAACGTGGGAGTAAATAGACAAACATGGCTGTAAATAGACAAACGTGCTGTAAATAGACAAACGTGGGTGTAAATAGACAAACGTGAGTGTAAATAGACAAACATGGCTGTAAATAGACAAACGTGCTGTAAATAGACAAACGTGGCTGTAAATAGACAAACGTGGGTGTAAATAGACAAACGTGGCTGTAAATAGACAAACATGGGTGTAAATAGACAAACATGGGTGTAAATTGACAAGCGTGGGTATAAACAGACAAACGTGTTTGTAAACAGACAAATGTGGGTGTAAATAGACAAACGTGGGTGTAAATAGACAAACGTTGGTGTAAATAGACAAACGTGGGTGTAAATAGACAAACGTTGGTGTAAATAAACAAACGCGGCTGTAAATAGACAAAAGTGGCTGTAAATAGACAAACGTGGGTATAAATAGACAAACGTGGGTGTAAATAGACAAACGTGGGTGTAAATAGACAAACGTGGGTGTAAATAAACAAACGTGTGTGTAAATAAACAAACACGGCTGTAAATAGATAAAAGTGGCTGTAAATAGACAAACGTGGGTATAAATAGACAAACGTGGGTGTAAATAGACAAACGTGGGTGTAAATAGACAAACGTTGGTGTAAATAGACAAACGTGGGTGTAAATAGACAAACGTGGGTGTAAATAAACAAACGCGGCTGTAAATAGACAAAAGTGGCTGTAAATAGACAAACGTGGGTATAAATAGACAAAGGTGGGTATAAATAGACAAACGTGGGTGTAAATAGACAAACGTGGGTGTAAATAGAAAAACATGGCGTAAATAGACAAACGTGGCTGTAAATAGACAAACGTGGCTGTAAATAGACAAACGTGGGTGTAAATAGACAAACATGGGTGTAAATAGACAAACATGGGTGTAAATAGACAAACATGGGTGTAAATAGACAAACATGGGTGTAAATTGACAAGCGTGGCTGTAAACAGATAAACGTGTTTGTAAATAGACAAATGTGGATGTAAATAGACAAACGTGGGTGTAAATAGACAAACGTGGGTGTAAATAGACAAACATGGGTGTAAATAGACAAACGTGGCTGTAAATAGACAAACGTGGGTGTAAATAGACAAACGTGACTGTAAATAGACAAACGTGGGTGTAAATAGACAAACGTGGGTGTAAATAGACAAAAGTGGGTGTAAATAGAGAAACGTGGCTGTAAATAGAGAAACGTGAGTGTAAATAGACAAACGTCGGTGTAAATAGACAAAAGTGGGTGTAAATAGACAAACGTGGCTGTAAATAGACAAACATGGCTGTTAATAGACAAACGTGGCTGTAAATAGACAAACGTGGGTGTAAATAGACAAACATGGCTGTAAATAGACAAACGTGGGTGTAAATAGACAAGCGTGGGTGTAAATAGACAAACATGGGTGTAAATAGACAAACGTGGCTGTAAATAGACAAACATGGCTGTAAATAGACAAACGTGGGTGTAAATAGACAAGTGTGGGTGTAAATAGACAAACATGGGTGCAAATTGACAAGCGTGGCTGTAAATAGACAAACGTGGGTGTAAATAAACAAACGTGGGTGTAAATAGACAAACGTGAGTGTAAATAAACAAACGTTGCTGTATATAGACAAACGTTGCTGTAAATAGACAAACGTGGCTGTAAATAGACAAACCTGGCTGTAAATAGACAAACGTGGGTGTAAATAAACAAACGTGGGTGTAAATAGACAAACGTGGGTGTAAATAGACAAACGTTGCTGTAAATAGACAAACGTGGCTGTAAATACACAAACATGGCTGTAAATAGACAAACGTGGGTGTAAATAGACAAAAATGGCTGTAAATAGACAAACGGAGTGTAAATAGACAAACATGGGTGTAAATAGACAAACGTGGGTGTAAATAGACAAACGTGGGTGTAAATAGACAAACATGGGTGTAAATTGACAAACGTGGGTGTAAATAGACAAAAGTGGCTGTAAATAGACAAACGTGAGTGTAAATAGACAAACGTTGCTGTAAATAGACAAAGTTGCTTTAAATAGACAAACGTGGCTGTAAATAGACAAACATGGCTGTAAATAGACAAACGTGGGTGTAAATAGACAAAAGTGGCTGTAAATAGACAAACGTGAGTGTAAATAGACAAACGTTGCTGTAAATAGACAAACGTTGCTTTAAATAGACAACCGTGGCTGTAAATAGACAAACGTGGGTGTAAATAGACAAACATGGGTGTAAATAGACAAACATTGGTGTAAATTGACAAGCGTGGCTGTAAATAGAAAAACGTTGCTGTAAATAGACAAACGTGGCTGTAAATAGACAAACGTGGGTGTAAATAGACAAACGTGGCTGTAAATAGACAAACGTGGCTGTAAATAGAGAAACGTCGGTGTAAATAGACAAAAGTGGGTTTAAATAGACAAATGTGGGTGTAAATAGACAAAAGTGGCTGTAAATAGACAAACATGGCTGTAAATAGACAAACGTGCTGTAAATAGACAAACGTGGGTGTAAATAGAGAAACGTGAGTGTAAATAGACAAAAGTGGGTGTAAATAGACAAACGTGGGTGTAAATAGACAAACATGGGTGTAAATAGACAACAGTGGGTGTAAATAGACAAACGTGGCTGTAAATAGACAAACGTGGCTGTAAATAGACAAACGTCGGTGTAAATAGACAAAAGTGGGTGTAAATAGACAAACGTGGCTGTAAATAGACAAACATGGCTGTAAATAGACAAACGTGCTGTAAATAGACAAACGTGGCTGTAAATAGACAAACGTGGCTGTAAATAGACAAACGTCGGTGTAAATAGACAAACATTGGTTTAAATAGACAAATGTGGGTGTAAATAGATAAACGTGGCTGTAAATAGACAAACATGGCTGTAAATAGACAAACGTGCTGTAAATAGACAAACGTGGGTGTAAATAGAGAAACGTGAGTGTAAATAGACAAACGTGGGTGTAAATAGACAAACGTGGGTGTAAATAGACAAACGTGGGTGTAAATAGACAAAAGTGGGTGTAAATAGACAAACGTGGCTGTAAATAGACAAACGTCGGTGTAAATAGACAAAAGTGGGTGTAAATAGACAAACGTGGCTGTAAATAGACAAACATGGCTGTAAATAGACAAACGTGGGTGTAAATAGACAAACATGGCTGTAAATAGACAAACGTGGGTGTAAATAGACAAACGTGGGTGTAAATAGACAAACATGGGTGCAAATTGACAAGCGTGGCTGTAAATAGACAAACGTGGGTGTAAATTGACAAGCGTGGCTGTAAATAGACAAAAGTGGGTGTAAATAAACAAACGTTGGTGTAAATAGACAAACGTGAGTGTAAATAGACAAACGTGGCTGTAAATAGACAAACGTTGCTGTAAATAGACAAACGTGGCTGTAAATAGACAAATATGGCTGTAAATAGACAAACGTGGGTGTAAATAAACAAATGTGGGTGTAAATAGACAAACGTGGGTGTAAATAGACAAACGTTGCTGTAAATAGACAAACGTGGCTGTAAATACACAAACATGGCTGTAAATAGACAAACGTGGGTGTAAATAGACAAAAATGGCTGTAAATAGACAAACGTGAGTGTAAATAGACAAACATGGGTGTAAATAGACAAACGTGGGTGTAAATAGACAAACGTGGGTGTAAATAGACAAACATGGGTGTAAATTGACAAGCTTGGCTGTAAATAGACAAACGTGGGTGTAAATAAACAAACGTGGGTGTAAATAGACAAACGTTGCTGTAAATAGACAAAGTTGCTTTAAATAGACAAACGTGGCTGTAAATAGACAAACATGGCTGTAAATAGACAAAAGTGGGTGTAAATAGACAAAAGTGGCTGTAAATAGACAAACGTGAGTGTAAATAGACAAACGTTGCTGTAAATAGACAAACGTTGCTTTAAATAGACAACCGTGGCTGTAAATAGACAAACGTGGGTGTAAATAGACAAACATGGGTGTAAATAGACAAACAGTGGTGTAAATTGACAAGCGTGGCTGTAAATAGACAAACGTTGCTGTAAATAGACAAACGTGGCGGTAAATAGACAAACGTGGGTGTAAATAGACAAACGTGGCTGTAAATAGACAAACGTGGCTGTAAATAGACAAACGTCGGTGTAAATAGACAAAAGTGGGTTTAAATAGACAAATGTGGGTGTAAATAGACAAACGTGGCTGTAAATAGACAAACACGGCTGTAAATAGACAAACGTGCTGTAAATAGACAAACGTGGGTGTAAATAGAGAAACGTGAGTGTAAATAGACAAAAGTGGGTGTAAATAGACAAACGTGGGTGTAAATAGACAAACGTGGGTGTAAATAGACAAAAGTGGGTGTAAATAGACAAACGTGGCTGTAAATAGACAAACGTGGCTGTAAATAGACAAACGTCGGTGTAAATAGACAAAAGTGGGTGTAAATAGACAAACGTGGCTGTAAATAGACAAACATGGCTGTAAATAGACAAACGTGCTGTAAATAGACAAACGTGGGTGTAAATAGACAAACGTGAGTGTAAATAGACAAACGTGGCTGTAAATAGACAAACATGGGTGTAAATAGACAAACATGGGTGTAAATTGACAAGCGTGGGTGTAAATAGACAAACGTGTTGGTAAATAGACAAATGTGGGTGTAAATAGACAAACGTGGGTGTAAATAGACAAACGTGGGTGTAAATAGACAAACATGGCTGTAAATAGACAAACGTGCTGTAAATAGACAAACGTGGGTGTAAATAGACAAACGTGAGTGTAAATAGACAAACGTGGCTGTAAATTGACAAACATGGGTGTAAATAGACAAACATGGGTGTAAATTGACAAGCGTGGGTATAAACAGACAAACGTGTTTGTAAATAGACAAATGTGGGTGTAAATAGACAAACGTGGGTGTAAATAGACAAACGTGGGTGTAAATAGACAAACGTGGGTGTAAATAGACAAACGTTGGTGTAAATAAACAAACGCGGCTGTAAATAGACAAAAGTGGCTGTAAATAGACAAACGTGGGTATAAATAGACAAACGTGGGTGTAAATAGACAAACGTGGGTGTAAATAGACAAACGTGGGTGTAAATAGACAAACGTGGGTGTAAATAGACAAACGTGTGTGTAAATAAACAAACGCGGCTGTATATAGACAAAAGTGGGTGTAAATAGACAAACGTGGGTATAAATAGACAAACGTGGGTGTAAATAGACAAACGTGGGTGTAAATAGACAAACGTTGGTGTAAATAGATAAACGTGGGTGTAAATAGACAACCGTGGGTGTAAATAAACAAACGCGGCTGTAAATAGACAAAAGTGGCTGTAAATAGACAAACGTGGGTATAAATAGACAAACGTGGGTATAAATAGACAAACGTGGGTGTAAATAGACAAACGTGGGTGTAAATAGAAAAACATGGCGTAAATAGACAAACGTGGCTGTAAATAGACAAGCGTGGCTGTAAATAGACAAACGTGGGTGTAAATAGACAAACGTGGGTGTAAATAGACAAACATGGGTGTAAATAGACAAACATGGGTGTAAATTGACAAGCGTGGCTGTAAACAGACAAACGTGTTTGTAAATAGACAAATGTGGGTGTAAATAGACAAACGTGGGTGTAAATAGACAAACGTGGGTGTAAATAGACAAACGTGGGTGTAAATAGACAAACGTGGCTGTAAATAGACAAACGTGTGTGTAAATAGACAAACGTGGCTGTAAATAGACAAACGTGGGTGTAAATAGACAAACGCGGCTGTAAATAGACAAAAGTGGCTGTAAATAGACAAACGTGGGTGTAGTAAATAGACAGTGTGTGTAAGAATCCGACCATTTTGGAGGCGGAAGTGTTATGGTCTGGGATGGAATTTGTCATGATGGTCACACTCATCTCAAAATTGTTCAAGGAACATTGAATGCCGTAATATACAGAGACGATATTCTTCATCCTATCGTTCTGCCCTTTCTGCAACAGCGAAACTTTGATCAAGTCTTTCAACATGACAATGCAAGATGTCACGTGGCTCGTGTTTGTCAAGACTTTTTGAACCAGAATCACATCGGTGTTCTTCCTTCGCCGACATTATCACCGGATCTGTCACCAATTGAACATTTATGGGATGAACTCGGTAGACGTGTTCGCCACCGTCAAAATCCACCGGAAACACTACAGGAGCTGCGTGACGCACTTGTGCACGAGTGGAAAAATATCCGACAAGCCTTTATCCAACGATTGATTGGTTCTATGCGTCGGAGATGCGAAGCTCTCTTTGCTGCAAGAGGTGGTCACACACGTTACTGAACTCCGCAAGCCTCCATACTGCATGACAACTTCTGTCTGTACATGATTTGTTCTGATAATGATATTGAGAAAATTTGTTGATATTGCCTTATTTGCTATTCCCATATGAATCCAAATTATACGATTTTTGTCGATTATATTTATATATGTAAAAAAATATTGAGCATCAAACCCTTGTATCGTTTCTTTTGTTGACTAGTATAGATGCTACCTGGAGTAATGGGCAAGACGAAGCAAGGTTTTCCAACGATATCTAACCTAGTGAGTGAGTGATTGTTGCTTAACGCCAATTCAGCAATTTTTCAACTATGTCATCGCGAGAACAAATTAATTTTCAATGAGATGATGAGTTGCTGAGTTGGATTTTAATAGTGCTAGCTCACTGAAACAACAGTCCGCGGGTAGAAATGTCGCTCCACTCGGACACATTATTGTGATTCCGAGTCGACCAGTCTTTGATCGCTCTCCTTAGTGCTGCGTGCTTAGCGGAGAAGCAATAAACACCAATTTAATAGTCTTTGGTTTGACCCGACCGGGACTCGAACCCAGGATCTATCGCAATCGAGGCGAGCACACTAACCTTTACACCACCGATGTGGTTGATATATCTAACCTAAGCATTGAATCTGTAATGTCATAATAAAGATACACATGGCAGATTGTGATATACAGTCAAACAGATATTAAGAGGTCACCTTTGGGACGGAGATAATGTGGCCTTATAAGACAAGTGACCTCTTAAATGCGGTTAGGTTCATATGAAATTGTCTATGTCAGGACAAGAAAAGGGTAACCTTTTAATACAGGTGACCACTTGGGGAGGCTTGACTGCATGTCTGTTATTATGCATGTACCATGCTGAAAAAGGGATCGCATGGTAGTTGGTCTTACAACTACCTATGCAATCAGTGTCTATCACCACTGATGTTGTGAGCTCGAATCTCGATCAGGGCGAGGTGTACAACATTATGTGATCAAGTTTGTCAGTGATTTGCGACAGGTCGGTGGTTTTCTCCGGGTCCTCCGGTTTCCTTCACCAATAAAATTGGCCGCCACGATATAATTGAAATATTGCTGAAAGTGGCACTAAACACCATCAAGAGACAAACAAACAAACAGTAAATAGGAAAGTGAATGGATTAAAAATATATATATACATGAAAACAACCGATTGCAGATTTATATATTCTGTATTTGATGGATTTCTAAAAAGTTGACTTTAGCGACTGTAAGAGTAACGAAACAATATCATATAACCTTGTGCCAATTATTTTTCTACAATGAATGCCTCGAATACAACGATAGAATCCTCATGATGCATCTACTTAAGGGAATATATACGTTGCCCCGGACGGAATAGTGTTTTTGCAAAATAGTAGCATGGTTGTTTTCTCTGAAACTATTATAATAATACGAACAGCCTGATTGTTTGAAACCACACGAAAGACGTCTACACAACACATCCATGCCGTGAGGGGTTTATCCGGCTAATCACCTCCCTCTCAATTACTGTTCAATATTATCAACACATAAATAACAAGTAGCACAACGACCATAAAACATGAGTGGTGGACCATATATACCACGAAGGGTTCAGTGATAGAGAAAATGGGGGAAATATAACGATCAGGAAGTGGTGACAATAGCTCATATCTATGACACAAACTGGCGAAGAGGAAAACGAATTAAGTTACTAAATAATGTAATTATTATCAAAACTAAGGTTATCCTCAATCAGGCATAGATGACCGTAGCAGATTTTGGTATTCCTGTAAAAACTTAGGCTCATTGGTTCCCTTGCTCCCAGAAAACGTTTAAATTATCTAGCTTACCACTCTTTTGAGGGTTATTCCAGAAACGTGTTGTGTGCACAAAATTGGACACCTACGTTTTTATTCTTTTTCATACTTGTTAATTCGAGTTGTCGTTCTTTTGATGTATATACATTCATTGGAAGTGTATCATCGGTAACATACGGTTGATTTCCCTCCGATGACTTCTCCGATTACTGTCCACTCATTATAATTACCCGTGTATCAATTGACAAGAAATCCCCGTAGTCATGACTCATAGGCATGACTTATCATCTGGTTTGTAACAAGACTAACACGACGTGTGCCACTAGTAAAGCAGGATTCTTCCAAAGTATTTGTGTTTATCCTCGGTTTTTAGTGGTGTTTTTGCTGTCCAATCCTTAGGTTTATGTGTAATGCAATTGTCTGTCCTTTTCTTCTTTTTATTTTGGTCATTGTATTGTCTGTCCTTATTTGATTACCCGTTTGGTATCTGTTAATTTTCCTTGCAATCTTTAAGTGAAGTAGAATGACACTGTAGTAATGTTAGAACTGGAATAATTTATTTTCTTTATATTAATAGCGGAGAACCCACCCGTTGACTTCCTTTTCAGCAAAACACAGCATTGAAATAAAAAAAACATGTTTCACGTGGATTTAATCAAATTCCTAGATCATGGTTATTTCATTTTTGTTTTCTCTGTGAAAGTCGACTTAATAATTACTTCATAAAACGAAGTACGTATACGTGTTATTTCCTCTATAACTGTCAAGACTTTTACCGGACTTGACTGTAAATATGAATAACACGGAGGGTGTCTGATAAGAAGCAATAATAGCTTACCCTTCACCAGCATCTGGATTCATCCTCTGTTTTTGGTGGGGTCCGTGTTGGTCATCTTTTAAGTTTTCTGTGTTGTGTTTTTTTTTTCTTCGTCCTGTGTCTTGTGGATACCCAATGTTGTCATTTTCTCTGGATTGTCTATTCTTAATTGGCCCTTCGGTTTTCTCTAACGTTTATTTAATTTGATAAAACAGCATTTGCGCTACTACATGGGGCCGTCGTGGCCGTGATCGTAGGGTAGTTTGATTTACAACTACCTGTGTAATTAGTGCATATCACCACTAAAGTTGTGAGATCGAACCCCGTGCATGGCTAAGTGTATTTAATACAACTTTATGTGATAATGTTTGTCAGTGACTTGCAGCAGGTCAGTACTCCGGTTTGCTCCACCAATAAAACTGATCGCCACGATATTGTAGCTGAAATATTATTGAAAGTGGCGCTAAGCAACTTAAAACCAAACCAACCAAACCACTACTAGATTGTAGGTTAATACTCAGTCAATGTGGTATCTTTCATATTATATTGGCAGGAGTGTACAATACAATTCTTAAAACATATCTATTCATATATTTTTCCATAAAATGTGAATATACTTTTTGTGGGAAATACATAAATAGATTTCGGAGGTGTACGTCCTTTTAAAATGTCTGGTAACAACTTTCCGGTGTTGTGCACGTTTTAGGATTGTCGAATTTTACCTAAGGATATTTAAGATAAATAGTAAACCGAGGTTATCAGTTGTCAAACTTACACATTTGGCATACAAGAAAAAAGTTATATTTCCAACACTGAACTTAAGTACGCCAGTATATCACACGCACTTCAAATAATATCATCGTTGAAAATATCATTAACATTTGTTTTTATTGTTCCCAAACATATTGTGTTGGGGGTTTTTTTTCCCGGAGCTTCGTCTTGTGTACCTTATGTTGCCAGTTTCTCTGGAGTGTCCATTTTTGATTGCCCCTTCGGTATTCTCTACCTTTTATTTACATTGACTAGAAAAATCACCTTAACTGATCCAAAGGGTCGTGTGACGTATTGACATCACTTGGTGTCGGTCGTCTGTTCTATAATGTTTTTATTTAATTCTTCTCTCCTGAGCCAACCTTAACCAAAGTTGGCGTCCATCATTTTTGGGGTGTCTCCTTTTAGAATTGTCCTCGATGATCACGTCAAGAAACCAATATGGCTGCTTGTTTTTTCTCCTGTTATAACACTTGGTCAATTTGAACCAAGCTTGGAATGAGCTATCATTAGTGTATGCATCCACTGATTCTGCCAACCAATCAACATGGCTGGGTTTTTTTTAACAGTAAATATAGCATTGGGGGTAAAATATTCTGCCGAAGAGTTTCTGATTTTTGTTGTTGCTCATTTACATATGTACCACGGTAAATCAGGCGAGGGATTACAGCCTCTTGGCCGGAGAATCTATTTCACTGTTGTCACCGACGTTTATTAGAAAGACACAATTCATAGACTTTGTTTATTCTATTCCTGATACAAATTACATAAAATCGATATAACACCTTTTTACTATTGTACCTATCGTTTGCAGCCTTATACAATTTGAAATAGATATATTGAGATTGTGTCTGAATGTTTCATCCTTAAGCGTAAACAAGTAGGGAAACATTTAACAATACTAGCTTTGTTCTCTTAATTGCCATGTTTATTCTGTTGATGAGTTCCCATTCATGAATTCAACATGTGGATATCTTATCCAACACGACGGGTGCCACTAGTGGAGCAGGAACTGTCTACCCTTCCGGAGCACCTGAGTTCACCTTCGGTTTTAAGTAGTTTTCGTGTTACTCGATCTTTAGTTCTATGTGTATGTTTTGTAGATCGTTGTTTGTCCTTTTGTACTTTTTCTTTTGGCCATTGTGTTGTCTGTTCTTCGATTTACGGATTCTGATTACCCCTTTGGTGTATTTTGGCCATTGTGTTGTCTGTTCATCTTCGACTTACGGATTCTGATTACCCCTTTGGTGTCTTTTGGCCATTGTGTTGTCTGTTCTTCTTCGATTTACGGATTCTGATTACCCCTTTGGTATCATTAAACTCTTCTAAGTCCTCTATGTCTAATATTTTAAGAATTATTTAAAAAACTACTCCTTTACAACGGTGCGTTCACGTTTCTCCCACATTTTGATTTTTTTGGAATACAGGTAGAGAACAAATTGTGGGAGAAAATTATAATTAAAAGATGACATTATAGTTATTATTATTATTATTATTATTATTGTATTTTGAAAATGCTTTCATTCATTTTTTAATGAATCCTGTGTTTGTAGTTAAATATGTTTATAAAATACTGATTTATTTAATCATATATAATTTTTAATATTCCTTTTTACTTACGTAGAACATATTATTATAATTATACATTTAAAATGTATATGCCTTATTTACAGGTCGCACTATATCTTGATAATATAAATAATTTTAATTGCTGTAGAAACGCCAAGCCTTTCTATTGCTTGAAACGTGTGAGAGAAACGTGAATTCGATTTTTAAAATGTTGGAGAAACGTGAACAAACCTTTACAACGGGGAACCTCTACCGGGGTAGGAGGTATCTAGAAGTACACATTCAATATAAAACAATGTCATATTTATATAACATGATTAAGCAACAATAAATACATAAAATAGAAAAATACTATATGAACTAGTCATAAAAGAGCTTTTCTCAATAAAATGTGATATACTTAAAAAATGTTTCATTTTTTTTTTAAAGTTCCTCGGTTGCATCTTGCATAAAAATAATATCATTTCATATATTAATCTAAAAAAACTTGCTGTAATCAAGATAACCATGCTGGAAATATTTTTTTTATCATTTGCTGGTTTCACTGGTAATTTAACAGAACAATTTAATGGTTGTTCACGTTTTTCACACTTTTGAAAAATCTAATTCACGTTTCTCCCAAAAGTGTCAAACAATAGATTGACTTGGTGTTTATACAGCAATTTTCTCTGATGCTCATATAAAAACAAAGTATTATTTGCAGCAAATGGCCACAGCATTAATTAATATATATAAATGTACATATGTGAAAACTGCAAATGAGATGAAATGTACTAAGTAAGGGTAATAACAAAATTACCGAACTCCGACCAATCTTACAAAGGGAAAGTCAAAACTCATAAGTATATAAACAGACAAAATCAGTCAACAACCAGAAAACTGTGAAAACCGTAATGACCCTGACTTGGTACAGACATTTCTAAAGAAATGGTGGGTTGAATCAGATTTTAAAGCGCCAAACCTCCCGCTTTCATTGCGGCTCAAAGGTTCCGGCTGTCACTATAACAGTATTTATAACAATACTGGAACAAAATAGGTAAACATATTTGTCAAAGCAGTACCAAATTCAGTGAAGTAAATGTCAAAAACACTTTTACGTCACACATTGATAAAAAAAATATTTTTGACATTTTTGTTGACTTCCTTATCTTTATACATTTTCACTATTTGAAAATGCATCGTTTATTATCGTCTCTGCAGAGACGGAATATATTTCGACAAGATCTTGGTATCGGATTATAAACTTTTTAAGAGATCGAATAAGGCAAATCTTTTAATAGCCCTGGTCCAGTAGCCTGTTTCTCAGATGAAGATGACGTTTCAGGAAATCAGAATAATTGCTACTGGCCCTTGCATAGTGAATCAATTGCGAGATGTAAACACCATATGCAGGAGAAGCTGGTATATTGCTGCACATACTTGGAAAATTTATGATTGTAAAATTGAAGTCGTCCCGTTTATCATAAATTTTAGTACTGAGTTGACCACTGTCGTCAAGTTCGAGGTATAAGTCCAAAAATGATGCGGACGAAGCTGCATCTGTGGTCTCTTTAACTTCCAGCTCTGGAGGATATATCAATGGAAGAAATTCTGCAAATCTAGAATTATTGATAGATAAAACGTCATCAATATACCTGTATGTGAAATTAAAGGCTCTAGCTTCATGAATCTTCTTATCTTTTACAAGCTTTTGAAGAAACTCCGACTCATATGAGTATAAAAATAAATCGGCTAGAAGAGGGGCACAATTCGTACCCATTGGTATGCCGACAAAAGGAGAAAAATATGTTATCGATGAGGAACTCCAGCATACTGATCACTTGTTCCTCGGAGTAGCATGTTTTACCTTTTTGAATTTTGTGGAATATGTGGAATTGTAACCTAACACAACAAATTTTGAGCCATAGTTTCTATGACTGAAAGCTTTGTGAATTGTTTCTTTTAAGCGGGTTTTTAATTTTTCATGCGGTAGGGTGGTATATAGAGTTGAAAAATCTAAAGTTTTGATGGAGGATACCTGAGAGAAATATCTTGATTTAAGGCTATCCAAAAGATCTTTAGAGTTTTTCAAAAATAAATTGTGTACATATGTGAAAACTGCAAATGAGATGAAATGTACTAAATAAGTTGATATCTGTATTTGTCGAAATGTTATATGATGATCGCCGAAAATAGTGAGACCTGTAAATGATGTATATAATTTTAAAGGTATAAACGTAATGATATTGTTTACATAAGGAAACAAAAATGTGTGTGCAAAAAATATTTTTATTAAATAAATCAGTCTTTCATAATTATTTATATATCTTTTAACTATGATAAAATATATTTACATAATTTTATATAAAATGCTATCTAGATTTAGATTTTTGAGCAATTGCATTATATTTTGGAAAATAAATACTTTAGATAAATTAATTTTTTTTTATTAAATTTATTAAGAACAGTTAAGCAACAGTTGAAGAGAGCACACAGGAAGTGGTAAAAGGTTTATATTAAAAATATTCTGAAAATTGAAAAGTCCACTTCAATTTGTCCATAGATTGCGTAAGCGTAGAGATGACCGTCTGAGATCTATAATTGCTAAATTTGAGCACATGAAAGACGGGGAACGTGTGTTAAACACGTAGTTGTGTCTGAGAGTTATTAAATAAAGTATTAATATTTCCGTTCCTAGCCGACAAAACCTATATCATAATACCGACAAAGTGGAAACATTTTTTCCGGGAATAAACGAAGAAGTCATACAAGTGATCGCTGGTCATCTTGGACAGACAGAAAATAAGTTTTTAAAATTAGGAGAGGACAACTGGAGAAAATCAAAGGTTCATGGGAGTCATTTACCGGTGTTTCACGAGAAGCATTGACTGAGGTATACTAACCGATGGACGAACATCTGAGACGATACTGTAGCCAGACCTTTTCTTAAATGTTAATGCTCATTACAAAATTGCATCTCTAATAATCAAACTATTGAACATTACTATAATTCTTCTTTTATGTCCATACTTGTATTACATATTTGTAACAATCGCAAAGATATAACTGAAATATTGTTGAAACACCATAACCCCATATTTGTAGCATAATACTTAACGGTTCTTATAAATTTCTTGTACTTATTTATTTTCATATCATATTTATTATTTTAATTGTGTATTACATTACCTTAATTTGAATGAATACTATGTAGAGTATTTATTATAGTGCTTTTAAATGAGATATGATAATAATTATTTTCGTCCTTATTTAAATATGAAGTTTTATTACAGGTAAAATTCATCCCTTTTACAAATTATTCACGTTTCTCCCACAATTTTTTTTCTACCTGTATTCCAAAAAATCAAAAGTGGGAGAAACGTGAACACACCCAATTTAATTCTTTATACCCATATGTGGAAAACACTTGCATGACCGCATCTTTTAACTAAGAGGTGAGGTTTGGCCCCATAAAACTTGCTTAAACCGGGACCGTGGGTATAAATAGTTGTGGGCGAAGCAAACATTCAGATTGTTCATTAATTTGACCACGGTTATCTCGAGGAGGTAAAATCAATGATACATAGTTTCACAGTTACTTTTGGAGCAAACTATTTAACAAGCATGGTCACAAATGTTTCTCCCTACGAAATTTTCAGTCTTATTAAAATTAATATTCTTCATCAGTCTAAAATCTACAAAAATCACTTCGAAAATTCAAATTTCTGAGGTATGTGACCTTTAGGTTTCAAATTAGGTTACAGTTTCAAAATTATGCTGTTCATATCAACGGGGATTTTTTATGATAAGCTCCGCCCATAAATTTTGTCGGTAGTGCCTACCGCAAATGCCCTTTTAACCCTGACACTTTTTATTGAAATTCCTGTACAAAGCCAGGTATGTGTGAGCGGTCATGTATTTGTGTGTTAGGGGTATCTATTTTGCCTCCTTCTAAGATTTTTTTATTGGATTTTAGAATTGTTCCGACAGTGTGGTATTATTTGTTTTTCTATTGGATTTTAGAATTGTTCCGAAAGTGTGGTATTTTGTGTTTTTCTATTGGATGTTAGAATTGTTCCGACAGTGTGGTATTATTTGTTTTTCTATTGGATTTTAGAATTGTTCCGACAGTGTGGTATTATTTGTTTTTCTATTAGATTTTAGAATTGTTCCGACAGTGTGGTATTATTTGTTTTTCTATTGTATTTTGGAATTGTTCCGACAGTGTGGTATTTATTGTTTTTCTATTAGAATTTAGAACTGTTCCGACAGTGTGGTATTATTTGTTTTTCTATTAGATTTTAGAATTGTTCCGACAGTGTTGTATTTATTGTTTTTCTATTGGATGTTAGAATTGTTCCGACAGTGTTGTATTTATTGTTTTTCTATTAGATTTTAGAATTGATCCGACAGTGTGTTATTTTTTGTTTTTCTATTAGATTTTAGAATTGTTCCGACAGTGTGGTATTTATTGTTTTTCTATTGAGTTTTGGAACTGTTCCGACAGTGTGGTATTATTTGTTTTTCTATTGGATTTTAGAATTGTTCCGACAGTGTGGTATTTATTGTTTTTCTATTGGATTTTAGAATTGTTCCGACAGTGTGGTATTTTCAAAAAAAAATTTGCTTCTCATATTATTATAATCCGTGAGTGTTTCGTTCTCTACGGATTCACCTCATTTGACTGAGTGAGTAAGTGAGTTGTTGTGTAACGCTAATTCAGCAATTTTTCAGTTATATCATGGCGAGAACAAGTTAATTTTCAATGAGATGATGATGAGGTATGCTTTGTTCTAGACCAACACGCTGAGTTGGATTTTTATAGTGCTAGCTCAATGAAACAACAGTCCGTGGGTAGACATGTCGCTCCACTCGGACACATTATTCTGATTCCGTTCCAACCAGTCTTTGCTCTTTCTCCTTAATGCTGAGTGCCTAGCGGAGAAGCAACAAATACCAATTTCATAGTCTTTGGTTTGACCCGACCGGGGCTCAAACCCAGGATCTATCGTAATCGAGGGGAGCACACTAACCTTTACACCACCGATGTGGTTAACCTCATTTGAAACGTCTAAACTATTTACTGGAGTAACTTAGCCGAGGTTAATTTTTATTTCTCTTTAACAATATTTATGAGTTAATGAATACATCCATAGATAGGAAAGTTCTGATTATCGTTTATTCTACAATATATACCTTTGTAGAAAGGTAAAAGTAAACTAGAAATTTATTCAAATTTTAGAAACTTTTTTTACTTTAAATTAATACAAAGCAAGAATATTATTGTGTAGAAAAATGATAAGTACATACATTGTATCCTTTATAAATTTAAAGAAGAAAGAGTGTTCATATATCCGTGTCCCGATCTTAAGTTTTCTGTGTAGTGTTTTGTATCCAAGATATATTTGGAGCTGGAACTGAATACCCTGAGTTCACCCCTGCTTCTTAGCGGGGTTCGTATTGCTCAATCTTAGTTTTTTGTTTAGTGTTTTGTAGACATTTGTTTGTCCTGTTGTCTTTTTCCTCTGTCCATTGTACTTGTGTTGTCTGCCATTCTGAGACTTTCGGTTTATGGATAGACTTTTGGTATCTTCAAACTTTTCTTTTGTTCGTGAAAAGCAGACTTTTGATTTCTTTTATTGTTTTTTTTTTTCTACATTTGTCAGACTTTGACAATTGACCCAAATGTTTTGAGTGGGGAACAGGCTCTGTAAACACAGAAACAAGGTTCCGGTATATACAATTTATTGCTAACCAGAAGAGTTAAATATTAACAATGCAAACAATACATTCAAATTAACTAAACAACAGAAATAAGAAATAAGAAATGATATTGACTTAAAGGTTTGTGTATTTGTTTGACATTGGTATGTCCCATTGACCTAATGTCCTAATATGGTCTCTCATCATTTGACATATCTAAGCTGTTTACAACACGATTGTTATATGTCCATATACTAGATATTCGGATTAAGTTGTATTTCTAATATTTTCCATTAACATATAAACATATGAAAGTCTGGCTGTTTAAACTCGAAATAGTAAATCGTTTCGTTGTGATAAAAATGCATAAATAATTTATTACTTTTAAGTCATCACGTGAATTTAAAATGAAGTTAGTTGACTAATCATCAAAATAACTAAGATAACAAATATACCTGTAAACACAGAAACAAGGTATATAAAATGTATTGCGAACCAGAAGTGTTGAAACTGGTTGCACCGTCCTTTTATATACCACTTTTACGTCCCTTTCTGCATTCACAAGTTTTTCGACAAAATCCGCTTTTTAAGATGCAAACAGGTAAACTTTATTTTTTCTTAATCTATTTTACGTCTACATGATCTCTTTACTTGATAATCCATGAGTTATATGATGTGGTATTTAACTATAACAGTTTTCGCTTATCCTGTTTCTTTGCTTAAAAGTTGTAAACATCCTGTTTGACGCTAAGCTTGTTACATGCTTTATCTCTAAAACATCTGGTGAACTTGAATTTGTACTTTTAATTTGTGAAAGGATGTGTTGATCTTAATAAAAGATGTTTGTAACAAAACATGCAAGATTTAAAATGTAGAAAAATATTGTCTCACAACTGTCTTCTTCTCCTCCCGAAAATTCGTCCCGAATTGTTTTGGTTTTTTTTTTTTGGTTTTTTTAAGTATATAAACCTGTAAACATAATAAAATATAGTTCATAATCATTGTATACTATCAGAATGAAAAAAAATCAACAATATCCTTATAATCTCTTTCGGAGATAAATAAGTTAATATGTCCAAATATCTATTCAGCGTTCATTACCACACGTCCTTGTATGAATTTGTATATGCATACACCGTCCTCATATAATCACAATATAGACGAAATGATCACATGATAAGCAAAATAACATATCCTGTAAAAGACTAAATAAAAACTGTTAATACCACGGCTGGTAATCGGCACAAGCAGAACAGTCGGTTCTGCAAAGAAATTCGTGAGGATAATTTCCGGTTTTGATGGAGGAGAGTTCACGAAGACGCTTCGCAAGGTATGTACATGTCAAAAATTGAAATTTGCTTTTTTACTGCTTGAATATTGCAAAATCAGAGAATGCTATGCTGTGGCGAATGCTTTCACGATTAGAAACACGCATAGTTTATTGTTGTATATGAAGTGTAACTCTCGCAAAATCAATCGTCCCACGAAAAACATGACCAAAATTGTGACGCTCTTACATTTCTAAGTTGTTCTTGACAAAAAATGCAAGTTAAATTTTCAATATATTTTCATCTGGGAGTTTAAATGTAATCGGGGATAAATTCCGATTCGTCAGAAGTAAATTGAAGTCTAGATAAATCTACAAACTGTCAATTTTCTCGTTTTCCTGCTTGAGGAGATCGGTTCTGATAGAGCACATTGCGAATGCATGAGGAGATTTGCTAGTTTTGTAAATTGTTTTCTGCAAAATTGATCAATTGACACTTTTCAACATAAAACTGATAAATACTCTGTCCACTTTCAGGAGATGCCAGGATTCAAGGGAAAGAGGAAAAGGGGACTGACATTGACTCTTTACAAAAAAACATTTCGATATACAATGTTTGTATATTGACTGTATCACCGCCAAGGAAACGAACAAAAACCTATTCGGCGTTGAAGATCCTGTTAAAATGTCACTTTCATTTTTTGGGCCAGACATAAACCGAATGAAGCGACCACCAAATAACTTTCTCCCTAACCAAAAAAATTGGAGAGTTGATGGCGAATATCTCATTTGACGTGATTCATTTTTGTCAAACCATTGTACAATGTCCAAAAACAACTCAAATGCAATGTTATTCAAAGGGAATGTTCCATCTTGTACTAATTTAAAGAATTTCAATAGCTTGTCCTTTTTCCCAACATCAGAAAGTTTGTCAAGAACATCTTGGAAAACTTCAACTACTGAAGCTTGTTCCTTCGGGTCAACTTCTATCTTGCCTATACTTTCATCAAGACTCAAACGGGAAACATTTTGTAGATCTGCGGTGAAGTTTCCGTCATCTTTCGTAAAAAAGTTGCGCCGAATAGGTGTGGAAATCCGTTTGAAAGGATATAAATATTTTGAAATTGAAAGAGATTTTTTTAATAAACTTGGTGTCCTGATAGATGGGGATTTTAAATTTGGTGTACTGCTACTTGTTTTTGTTCGTTTCCTTGGCGGTGATACAGGCAATCTATATCGAAATGTTTTTTTGTAAAGAGTCAATGTCAGTCCCCTCTTCCTCTTTCCCTTGAATCCTGGCATCTCCTGAAAGTGGACAGAGAATAGTTTATTTTGATTAGAGTATTTAGCAGTTTTATGAAATACGAAATACTTTAAAAGAAAGCTCAATTTTAAAAGTGTCAATTTATCAATTTTGCAGAAAACAATTAACCAAACTAGCAAATCTCCTCATGCATTCGCAATGTGCTCTATCAGAACCGATCTCCTCAAGCAGGAAAACGAGAAAATTGACAGTTCGTAGATTTATCTAGACTTCAATTTACTTCTGACGAATCGGAATTTATCCCCGATTACATTTAGACTCCCACGATGAAAAATTATTGAAAATTTAACTTGCATCTTTGTCAAGAACAACTTAGAAATGTAAGAGTGTCACAATTTTGGTCATGTTTTTCGTGGGACGATTGATTTTGCGAGAGTTACACTTCATATACAACAATAAACTATGCATGTTTCTAATCGTGAAAGCATTCGCCACAGCATAGCATTCCCTGATTTTGCAATATTCAAGCAGTAAAAAAGCAAATTTCAATTTTTGACATGTACATACCTTGCGAAGCGTCTTCGTGATTTCTCCTCCAACAAAACCGGAAGTTATCTTCACGAATTTCTTTGCAGAACCAACTGTTCTGCTTGTGCCCATTACCAGCCGTGATACACATTAAACATACCCAAATATAAGACAAAAATATTATCTTGAAGTAATATTTATAGATATTGCTTTTTAAGACATATATCGTGCCCCATTATGAAACTAGAAGTGGGTATAGGCTATACGCATACTCTTTCGTGTTAGGAGATTGTGTTGTATTTTCGTCCCTTTCACGGAGAGGGAATGCCAAACCTTTGTGAAGAATGAGCAAAAGGTTGATTTAAAATACGTTTTTCTTTAAAATATATGAACATTCCAAGTTTGATGTCTGTATTGATCTTAAGGTTTTGTCTTGCAAGTTTATTGATAACTTTGAATCCAGGCCATTCAATGTTTAGTTTTGTTGATGGAAGGTCTTCTAAAGAAATTTTCTGAATTTTAATTGGTGGCTGAATTTCCCAATAAGAAGGACATAATGGAAAGAAGGTGACTGGAATATAGACACACGAGCCACCTGATGTTAGTTCAAGCATTACTGTAGTATTTCTGTTTTGCGTTTTACTAGTAATACTAATACAACAATCAAAATCATTAGTATAATAACTCCAATGGTGAGGGTTCCATGAACCCCAACTAAGTGTGTTTATAGCATTGTGTATTGAAAGAGATGAGCTACTTGTATCTTTGGCCGTAAAGAGAAAGGAAGGTTGTGTTGGTTTGGTGTGCACGTTGTGAACTTGTTGTAAGATAAACAACGATGTTTTTAATGTTCGGATATGATATAGTATGTAAAGAAGTCCTAAAGTGATGGAGATTAGCCCTAAATATCCGTTCAGATCAGGCCATGTTTAGTACAAACATATTTTATTAATTAATTCAATATTACACATTATGATAATACACTTATAAATTATATATACATTTAAATTAATCAATAGGATTCGGAAACAAGCGGTTAAACTTATATTAATCCGTATCCCTGTTGTTATCTGGTGTTCAAGGTTTAATTAGTATCGAAAGGTAGAAGTGTATTGAGAATTATCAAGTGTTAATCAGTCGTTGTCAATGTTATTTGGTGTGCTTTAGTAAGAAAAAAATAAATAAATAAAAGAAACAAACAAATGAAGTGTAAAAGTGCAAGTGCTTTTTTTTTAACATGTTTAAGGCCATGTTTGACTTAGTTGTAATTGACCATCAAGTATTGGTTCGGACAGACTTTGAAAGATTGTTTCATCTTTCTTTGCTGATTTTACCATTCTTTTAAGACTTAAAGGGTCGTTTCTATCAGAAGCTAATATTTCTTTGAATTTGTGAGTGTATATTTTGAAGTCTGGGATTGTGATGTTTACCGATTGTTTGAAATATGTGTTTCCCAAATCTATATTTGTGAGTAACACTGATGTTGGTGAAAGTTCAAAGACGTCCTGTTTTATCATGTGAGGTAAGAGTCTGAAGTCACATTTTGTAAAAATTGATGTTTTATCGTCTTCAAATAACGATAATATGCATGTTTTTGAATTTATCGAATGCATCGGTAGAGATAAATCACAAGTACTACTGTCTCTTGGCGATACGTAGTGGTAGTGTAGCCAGTGCGAAAACCAGAAAAAGAACGACCATACTGGTAACATCCCCTATAAGAACAATAAAATAAATACAAAAAGGACAAGTCTTGTAAGTGGTGAACAAGCACTTACACCAATGACCGGATCCCCCTAAATTTAGAAATTTCCCAAATTTTGAGATTGCCAAATATTTAAGCGTCGACTTATGTATATCAGGTGAACTTGTTGCTCGTTCATGTCTTCGCAGTGACTCCGCTGGTCCAACTTACCTGTATCACTTGCCATTCCGGTTTTGAATGCGTAGTTTACATACCTGAGACTTTCTAAGCGCGCTGAAAGTATTTGTAATTTTGGTTTCTTTTCTTTTTGAGTGAACTTAATGTGAATATCTTCCACTAGATTTTCAGCTATATTTTCGAATGGTTCCCATGTAGGCGGAGAACCATCTGACCATTTGCAATTGTAATGTAACTTACCGTTAATCGTTGTTTTTTTTCGAGTAAGCGTTCTACCTCATAGCGATTATCATCAACTTGTGTACCTGTGTCCATTTCGTCTATCACTGTTGGTGTTTGGCTATTAATGATTTCTTGAGGTTCATGTTGTGATGCAGAATCATCGTCGACGTTCCCGTTCCGGTTTTCAACCATTTCATCCTCCCGACGTAGTAGTCGTAGATCATGATAAAGACGGAGATGTTGAGGGTTTATTAGCGACTTGCTTGTTTTATTTGTTGCACAATTCAGCAGTTTGTATGTGTGATTAGGTCCCAATTCAGTGATGAGATATGGTCCATCTGATTTATCTGGCAATTTTCTTGAAAGTCCTTTTGGAATTTTATAGACCCGTAATAGTAATGTTTGTCCGACCCTAAATTCCGGTTCTTTTGCTTTCTTGTCATAATTCCCTTTGTTTTTCTCTTGATGGTGTTCAATGTTCTGTCTTCCAATGATTTTTGCTATTTTCAATTTGTCATTCACATCATTTATATGATCTTTTGCATCCGAGCCCATGTTTTCTTTTGGTTGTATTCCGATATCGAAGGGTAAATTCATTTCTTTTCCAAACAAGAGAAAAAATGGTGAGTATTCGGTTGATTCAGTCGCTGGAGACATCCGGAATGCCATCATAATTCCAGGTAGCAGTGATTTCCAAATTTCATGATTCTTACTACAATGCGCACACAAACATTGTGCTAATGTTGAGTTTAGACGCTCCACCGTTGAATTTGTTTGCGGATGTTAAGATTACGTATAGTGTCTTTTGACTTGAAATATTTCACATAATGCATTTACTAATTTTGACATAAAAGCTTGACCTCTATCTGAAAGTAATACTCTTGGAGCTCCGAATCTACAGAATATCTCGGAATATAGAGCTTTTGCTATCGATGAGGCATTTTGTGTTTTTAAGGCAAAGGCTTCGGACCATCGAGAAAAGCTGTCAACTATTAGTAATACTCTTTTGTCTGTGTGAGTTCTAATATGTCTATATGCCATCTTTCGAATGAATCAGTTATAGGCATTGGGGTTAAAGGAGCTTTGTGATTTTGGTTTCTGGTCTTGATTCTTTGGCATCTGTCACAGGACTGAACATAGTCGTGGATATGCTGATGCATTTTTCCCCGGTAATATCTTAAAAGCATTGCTTCATATACTCGCTTTGTAGCAAGATGGGCTCCTCTGCTCTGGCTGTCGTGATAAGCTTTTAGGGCATCTACTCTAAGGACCCGCGGTAGCACTACCTGTTGAATCATGCGTTCCTGTTTATTCAATTTTCGACCTCTGCGTTGGTACCAGTGGTATAGAATACCGTTTAAAATACTATATTGTTGTGATTCAATAGTTATTTTTCGTGTAAGTTTAAGGTCATCTGGTAACGATCCTTTGCTCAAATAATTGTAAATATCTTGAAAATCTTGATATTGTTGTTGTAATGTGGCCAAATCGGGTCTCTAAGCAGCTACTACCGTGTCAGGGTCGTGATCGTAAAATAAATGTACTTCAGTGATTTCAGTATTTTGTTTCTGAATTTGTAATACATCTGGAGATTTAGGACCATCCTCCAATTTGTCTTCATCAGAATTGTTTTCAGGGTAATTTATTTCGTCTACTTAAAGCATCTGCACATACGTTTTCTTTGCCATTTATATGTTTAACATCGAACGAGAAGGGTTGTAACGCTAATGCCCATCTAAGTAGTCGTCCAGACTTATGTTTTGTGTTCTTAAGCCAACACAATGCCCGATGATCAGTGTGTATTGTAAACCGATTATATGATAAATATGTGTCGTTGTTTTTGATCGCGTGTATAATCGCTAAACACTCTTTTTCAGTTGTATGGTATTTCCGTTCGGTTTTACTTAACGATCTGCCCCCGTAGACAATTATTCTTAGATCGGTTTTCGTTGTCACGCTGACTGAGTACATGTCATATTGCATTATCAGAGGCGTCGCATGTGAGTTCAAATGGTTTGTCCATATCAGCGTATGCTAAGACTGGAGACGAAATTAGTTTTTCTTTCAGTTTGTCGAACGCAGCTTGGCATGTTTCTGTCCAGATAAACTGTTTATCTTTTTGTAACAGATTTGTAAGAGGTGTTGCAAGACTGGCATATGACTCAACAAATTTTCTATAATAATTACACATACCTAAGAAACTGCGCACCTCCTTTACTTACTTTGGCACTGGAAATGTGGAAACTGCCGAAGTCTTCTCTGGGTCCACTTTGATGCCATCTTTAGATATGATATGACCAAGATATTTAACTTCCTTCACTGCAAACTTGCATATTGATGGTTTGAGTGTTAGGTTTGCTCTAGATAAGCACTTAAATACCTGTCTCAAATTATCTAGATGGGTTTCGAAATTCTCGCTGAATACTAATATGTCATCAACGTAACAAAGTTCGAACTTCCAATTGATGTTTCTCAACACTTGCGCCATCATCATCAAGAACGTTACTGGTGAGTTTGATAACCCGAAGGTTAACCTCAGCCATTCGTAAATACCTGAATGTGTGATCAAGGCTGCTTTGTGACGTGTTTCTGGATCCATTGGAATTTGCCAGAATCCAGACGCCAAGTCTAAAACTGAGAATATAGTTGTTTTTGTGGCTCCAAGAGCGTCAAAACACTCTTTAGTCTAGGCAGTGGAAAGTAAATAGGTTTGGTTTGTTTGTTGCGTGTTGGTCTAGTACAAAGCGTACCTCATGATGGCTCATCATCATCTCAATGCAAATTAACATGTTCTCGCCATAATATAGCTGAAAAATTGCTGAATTGGCGTTAAACAACAATCACTCACTCACTCTGACACTATACAATTATTACAATAACACAATATATTTTCAGGTGAAATAAACCGTTGAATATAGATGCCGTTGCGATACATGATGCCAAAATAAGATCAGATATTACATGGATGTTATTATCCATATCAATAAATCTATAACGTTTAAATTTAATGGTTGACATTTTACTGACATGTGGAAAGCGAGGCCGTCGTGGTCGTTATCGTATGGTAATTGGATTTACAACTATCTGTGAAATCAGTGCCTATCACCACTAAAATTGTGAATTCAAATCCCAGTCATGGCGTGTTGTACTCGATGCAACATTATGGGATAAAATTTGTCAGTGACTTGCGACAGGTCGGCGGTTTTCTCCAACAGATCGCCATGATATAACTGAAATATTGTTCAAAGTCTCGTTAGACATCATAACAATAACCCACATGTGGAATAACTTGCATGACTGCATCATTTCACACAGAGGGGAGGTTTGGGCGCATAAAACTAGTTTGATCCCATCACCCTTTATTGAAGTGTCTGTACTGTGCATAGCTAGGAAAATAAGCGGTCATGTATTTGGTTGTTAGGGGTATCGATTTTGACATCTCTACGATGTCCTAGTGGTTCTAGTGCCTACTGTGCGGTATTTTAATTTTGTCTTAACTCTGATGTAACTATGATTACTTTTAAGAAGTTCTTTGGCGAATATGTACAAAACAGAGAAATTATCAATGCTAAATGTAAAAGTAGTGTGACAAATTACGCCCACTTCCCTATCATGTTTGGAAAACAGACATACCTATCAAATTTATTGGAGTTCCAACCAACCAGACTTAAAATGTTAGCCCGCACGAATACGCTCTCTATATACTCTGTTCTACACAGAATGAAACTTCACAGAACGTCGGTTTGTGAAATATGTAGCAGTGGTTCCGATGAAGATTTATTCCATTTCATGTTAGACTGCCCGGAATACACGCCAATACTGTAACAATTACTTCAATTTAATTACCGAACGATTTACCGTTCTTGCTTTCTTAGAGTTGTCGCCTTTTGACAAAATGTAATCTTTAATTGGAGATGTTAGTTTTAGATACAAATATTGGTCTATTTTTGGATAAAATAGGCAAAACCATGTTACAACAAATGATTTTACACAGGAAGTCCTTTTTAGAAAACAAGACACCATAACTATATGTAATAATCCAATCCCTGTATCAAGGTTTTATGCTTTTTGCATGTGTTTTACAATGTATAATGGCAAAACCATGTTACAATAAATGTTTTTACGCAGGAAGTTCTTTTAGAAAACAAGACAATATGTGATAATCCAATCCCTTTATCAAGGTTTTATGCTTTTTGTATGTGTCTTACAAGGTATAATGTATTGTCTTTTTATGCACTGATTATGCTTTATGTATGCTATGTGTTGAAATGCAAATGCTAAAGATGCTGTGTTGAAACATATTTTATGAACTTTAACATATATCCTTTATATCCTTTGTATGTCATATGTATTTGTTACTTAAAATGTTTGTATATAGTACATATTTGTTTGTATCATAAATGAGAGACGCACCATAAACTATTGTCTAGGTTTAAAATGTTCTGTATTATCAGGTCAATTTCCAATTTTCTCAGTATATTTCTTATAAAAGTAAAATTTTCAAAAAAAATTATCATGTCTTATTTTAAAATTATTATTATCAACAAAAAGCAGAATTGAATGCATTTTTACTTTATAATTTCGACAATTTCATCTACTGAATATTTTAAACAGAGATCGAGCTGAATTGTATTCGCCCACAGCATATATTGACTGTACTTTTGTAGAAAAACAATTAAGTCTGTGTTTAAAAAATTATGACTTTTGTAGATGTTTTTTTTTATCAAAATCGAACATGAATTGACTTAAGTATATATTTTTTTTAAAGTTGTAAAACTTTGCATATAAAATCTATAAGGACAATTAGAAGTTTTTGATTACTTTAGATCACACGGTCTGTATTTAAGGACCCTATACATTTTTTTCTTCTTTTTAATTTCTACAGTTGAATTTAAATACAGAATAATTTTACTATAATAATCGTATCACATAAGAGAACATTTGATGTGTATAAAGTAGTACAGTGTATTGCCTTCCTCTAGACAGATGAGTCATAAAGTAACATCATTCGATATCGTTTTTCTAAATAACTAGTAAAGTACAACCAAACCTACCAATGTGGTTACCTCTACTAAGCAGTCATTAAACGTTGTTGTAAAAATCAAGCTATAAGGAATATGTTCAATTTTTGAACAGGTTACACTTGTATAACCTGGTTTGGAACAGTTTACGCTTTTCATAAACCGCTTCGCGATTTATTAAGCGTAAACTACCCCAAGCCAGGTTATACAAGTCTGTCCTTTTGTACTTTTTCTTTTGGCCATTGTGTTGTCTGTTCTTCTTCGATATACGGATTCTGATTACCCCATTGGTATCTTCAAACTCTTCTTATATCGTATAACTTCTTCAAAAATTGAATATATTCATTAAATATTTAGGGAATATTTGAAATTTTTGAACAAGTTATACGATACAATCTGGTTTGGGGCAGATTACGCTTATTAAACCAAATGCTAATTTTGACATAAAAGCAAATGTCTACCCCACCCACATTCTTCATTTTTGGAGAAAGATATTGAAATCTCATTTAAAATGTGGGGGAATTTTCAAAAGGGCAATCACTCCTTAAAATGGTCCCATCATGTGGTAATAAACAGCAACCAATCAAAGTTAGAGGAATTACCATTTAAAACGAAGGATTTGTGCGTACAGACCTTGAAGACGGATTTACAGGACAGGACGAAAATAATATAATAGGGAGAAATAATAAGTCTTGGCTGTTTTGAGATATTTTACCATAATACGTGAAGCTGCCATCGATAATATCAGGTTCAGAAATGAATAGTCTATGACCAACACCTTAGACTGAGAATGCTCAAGAGTCTTCAATATGAAAGTGTGATATTGAACGTTATATAGAGAATATAGAATAACGGCAGTTTTGAAGGCCGAGACAGACATTATCGCTAGTATCGCAACAGTCCGAATGGATGAGGCGTAATACTAGTGATAATGTATGTCGAGATCTTCAAAACTGGCGTTATTGTTTTTTTCGGTGACATCAAAATGTGCTAGACGTCACACAGACCGATACTTGTCAATATCAGAGTCAGTTCTTGCGCATGCGAGTTACGAAATGACCTAATATTTTTGTGGATCAAGATCAGTTCAATGATCTAGACTTGATCAGCGGCACACATCAAAAGGAAAATGTTCAATTTGGAGATAAATATGGCTAATGTATTGCTTAACAGGTTATTCAATATCAATTGATCACAAGGGATTTTGTCAAAATAATGAAATGATGTATGAGATAGCACCTGGGCCTGGGCTTTAACCCCCCCCCCCCACATTTCACAACTCATACGTTATTCTAGGGATTGTGCCAAATACAGTAATGTTCTGAATAGAGCTCAGCTGCTGACGCAAATGCTACTCATACAAAGCTTTGTTGCTCCTAGTTTGAAGTCATCGATGGCAAATTTAAAGAATCGTCTCATCTTACCTATCAAACCGTTTCTCGTAAGGTACCTTGTTAATAAGTATTATCGCAATTTCTTAAAGATGATGAAAGACGGTATTGACAATTAGATTCCGCTTCAAAGTTGACAATTGTTTCACTATTATGTCTTACGATGTCCTTAAATACTATCTACAATATTTAAGTGATGGTTGAGGCCATCGGGTCTCTTTAATAGAACTACAATCCCTCAAAATTCAGTATGGACAATGCATGGACGAGTAAACCGACCTGCGCATACATGACCACATCTTCGCTAGCCATGGGTTACGATTCGGGTCCCCCTTCTCTCCACCCTTGGCGGATCTAGAATACATTTTGAAATTCACGCGCAATCCCACCTGGTGGTTTATCGAAGTTGCGCCCCTTAGATAGTCGTCATCGCCAGCCAATCAGAATCGTTTTGTTATACGTATGTTGGAGAGTTGAAAATGGCAGCGCCCAGTGAATAAAAACTTATTTGTGATAAATTTAATTTGGAAGCACTTACTGTCAACCCAGTGAAAGTTTCAAAGCTTTGGCAGACGGGAAAGATGTTTTCATTGGAACCAAAACAGGAAGTGGCAAATCGTTGTCATATGAGAGCATTCCGGTGCCATTTTTGTTTACATTTCGTGGATAACATGTGCTCCGTGTAAAACGTCTTCTGATTGGATACGTGTACTGGTAGCCGTAACCAATGAAATATTAAAGCGTGAATCCTCAAAATGTATTCTAGATTTGCCAAGGGTGGCGAGAAGGCGGACCCGAATCGTAGCCCTTGGCTAGCGAAGATGACATGACTATGGAAATTCCCACTTCAAACAAACATCGTACGTCACGATGAAAAAACCAATCGGGCGATAGCAATTGACCACGTCACACTGAACATGTACAAACATCCAATCAAATCATGTTTAACACGCACACCTCCCGAGTTCAATGAGTGGACTAAGAAATAGTAAACAATAATACGTGTACGAAATTAAACAAACAAAAATCGATATTAAATGCTTTATCTAATATCCAGATGTAATTGTGAACAAAAATAAAATAAAACATAATTTCATGTAGGGACAGTAAATAAATCATCACTATTAAAAAGCGTCCTTCGCTTAATAAAATAAATCATCACCACAGGCGCATGGGGCATGGATTTCGTTTCCTCCTCCCCCTTTTCTCTACTACCCCCCCCCCCTTTTTCAAAATTTTCATATAAATCATTCCTTTTTCAAAATTTTCATAATCATTCGTTTTTTCTTCATTTGACAATATCAGTAGACGTCATACACAGAATACACGTATTATTCATGATGTATGAAAATTTTGAAAAAGGAATGATTTATATGAAAATTTTGAAAAAAGGGGGGGGTAGTAGAGAAAAGGGGGGAGGAGGAAACGAAATCCATGCCCCATGCGCCTGTGATAATCACTATTAAAAAGCGTCTGACGTACGATGTTTGTTTGAAGTGGGAATTTCCAAGGTCATGTTTGCGCAGGTCGGTTTACTCGTCCATGCATTGTCCATACTGAATTTTGACGGATTGTTGTAATATTATACATATGACAACTTCTGAGTCACGAAGATTTAAAATAGTATGTATCATGTTCAAAATGATATCGTTCTTTATGAAAACGCTATTCGCCCGGTTATAAGTGAGGATTGGCATTTCACTCACACGGGGAAAACACCTGGATAACCGCATCGTTTCACTAGTAGGGGAAGATTAGTGCCCATAAAGCTAGTTTAACTCCGCCATTATTATTTTTTAATTGCCTGTACCCATGCAGGAAAGAGAGTGGTCATGTTTTTGTGTTTTAGGGGAATCGATTTTTCCTCTTTCTACGATTTTTTTATTGAATTTTGGAATAACAATTTCCGACTGTGGTATTTTTTGGTTTTCATTTTAGAAAAAAACATAAGGCGTGTTCCAGAAAGATGCATCGCCTTTGACAAACTCTTTTGGGATGAGCGTTGCTCTTTGGCGGAATGCTTCTCATAAAGTGAATACTAATTAGTCTTGTGAGGTAATTATCTAATCGGTAAACAATGCTGTTCGTTGTGTCCAGCAGCGGTAAATGTAATTTATCTTTAAAAATTTACATATCTATTGTCAATGTAAACATCACCGGAAACTTAATATCTGTTTTTCATTTGAAAGATGTTTGTGTTAGAGGGGGCTATAGTGTTTAACGCCACTTTCAACAATATTTCAACTATATCGTGGCGGTCAGTTTTATTAGTGGAAGAAACCGGAGTACCCGGAGAACACCACCGACCTGTCGCAAGTCACTGAGCGGGATTCGAACTCACAACGTTAGTGGTGATAGGCACTGATTGTATAGGTAATGAATCTAATGATAAATTGAGATTCAATTTATAATGGTGTAATACATAATGTTGACTGTCAAACTACTTTTTTTTGCAATTTATTAACAATAATTCTTCAGTTTAATTTCTTTTAAGAGCACTTGCACTTTCTCAAAAACATTTTTTAAATTTTTTTTTTTTTAAAACGACATTTTCGATAATGTGCATTTAAATATGTCTAGTCAGCATTTTCTAAAAATATCTACGTTTTGTATTTGGTCTATGTTCCGTGGAAATCATAGACGTAAATTTACATGTCATGTGGGCTGTGGGTGGAACTTTGTTAAGTGAAATATATATAAATAACAGAAATTCTTCTTTTTTTCAGGTGCATGTTGAATAATTTTACACAAAAAGGTAAGTTGATTAATTGCATTAGATTCTACTTTAATATAATATGCGGAATAACAATATAAGGTGACCGACCCATAAGCAAACGAAAACATAAAAAAATTTGGAGAAAAAAAATTTTTTAATTTTTAGCTAAATGTTTAAACTAAAACTGAATTTCGAAACTCAAAAAAAATATTTTAAAAAAATAAATGAATAAATAAATAAAAAAACAAACAAAAAAATTAAAGAAAATAAGATCAATACAAATTCAAATTTTGAACTGCAAAATAAATTTTAATAAAATTTTTATGGTATTAGTTTGTAATTTGTATATCATTTCAATATTCTGCTATCTTTAAATAAATAAATCCAACACTATTAAATTTTGTATTGCAAGCGTTGTTTTGCTGTCATTCAAGCAAAATGTTGAGGCTTGTTTAGTATTTACAAAATGTATTAAGATTTTCCGAGTGTTTGTATGTTGTGACATCACAATAAGTATTTTACATCTATATTGGATACATCTGTTGATTTTTCTAGGTCTAAAATTCTACATTCGTTTAAGCAAAATGTTAATGCACTGTGTCACATCAACCAATTTTCAAAAACATGGTACTTTTCTCTAAATGTCTATTCCTGGCACTTTTACATTGAAAACTAATTCTATACTTCATCACCATGTAAATGGTTCATATATATATTTTCTTAATTTTTCTTGACAACTGGAATGAATGAACACGTACTTGACTTTGTGTACTGTGATTTACATTACTCACCCTACAACCGGCTATCTGGACAACAGATGCTATCGGGAACTCAGATCATATCTACGTCACACGGAATGACAGGTAGGAATGTCTTTGACGTTTTTCTTCCATTTTATCTACTTTTTGGATTTTAAATTTATGTCTGATTTGTTGCACTACAAATGAGAAATTTGCATACCAAATATGACAGTATAGGGTTTAATATTTAGTAAGTTGTCAATCAATGAAGATAGAATTTGACATTTTCAACAGAGAATTCTTCAGAACATTAACGTTTTCTCTAATATTTCAAAAGAAAGCACAGGTTTCTATCATATACATGAAAACTATAGTGTTTCTTCTAGCTTCCTGTACAATGGGAACTCGAAGTGTTATGTAGTAAGAATATTATACGCAATTTCATTCCAATGGTCAAAATGTTTTGGCTATCGGGGACAGCAGATTATTTTGAAACTGACTATCACTGACAGCAGATGTTGGCAATCGGGAACAACAGTGACATGAATTCTTATTTCTGGTTTATCCTGTAATAAGTTGAGCCATTAGTGTTTAGAATAATTCAAATATTGAAATTCATGGCTAATGGTTGCCTTTAAATTTCAAAACATTGAGATTGTTCTGAAGTAAAAATATATTTTCGAAGCTATGAAACCCATTAGAAAATAGTTTTTTGTCCAATACCATAGTATTAACTTTTGCTTGTATTGATTTCCATTGTCATTGACTTTGGAAATGTCTTTGACGTGGATAAACTGAAGAAATAACTTGAAAATTACTTCCTTTAAAAAGATTTGATTAAATTAGGATATTTAGAAGTTTTGTAATATTTCATTTTTGATCATTTGATCAGATCAGTGGAGTTAAATGGCAATCGGGAACATGAAAAATTGCACGAGGCTTTTTAGTGTCAAATCGGGAAACAAATGATTTTTCTACAAGTGTCAGGAGCAGCCAGGGAGAAGAGGTATGAACAATGCACAATAATGAGAGAAACAAAGTTAATTAACAATGAAATTTCTTTTAATTTTTTTCATGTTCCCGATTGCCATTTAACTCCACTGATCTGATGTACGTGATATCTGCTGTCCCCGATAGCCAAAACATTTTGACCATTGGAATGAAATTGCGTATACTATTCTTACTACATAACACTTCGAGTTCCCGTTGTACAGGAAGGTAGAAGAAACACTATATTGTTCATGTATATGATAGAAACTTGTGCTTTCTTTTGAAATTTTAGAGAAAACGTTAATGTTCTGAAGAATTCTCTGTTGAAAATGTCAAATTCTATCTTCATTGATTGAAAACTTACTAAATATTAAACCCTATACTGTCATATTTGGTATGCAAATTTCTCATTTGTAGTGCAACAAATCAGACATAAATTTAAAATCCAAAAAGTAGATAAAATGGAAGAAAAACGTCAAAGACATTCCTACCTGTCATTCCGTGTGACGTAGATATGATCTGAGTTCCCGATAGCATCTGTTGTCCAGATAGCCGGTTGTAGGGTGTGATTATGTAGGTTTCATCTTTGTTTCTAATGACACCCCGAGTCATTGACATCGCTTCTTTAATTTTAGCTCGACATATTTTTAATAGCAACTTTCTGTTTATGTTTAAGCATATCTGAGGTTAGTTTGTGAGCTAAATATGACAAAGTTTTCTCACCCTTTGGATAAAGTAGTCCGTTAATTTATGTGAAAAAGATTGTTCTATCTTACCCAGGCTCATAACGGTAAGACAAGCTACACGCGCGTTTTCCTGCAAAATTGTTTTCCATTGTTGAAGTAAATTTAAGAGATAACAGTATTGTATTTTAAGCGTTGCGGTCGTAAATCGTCGGTTTTACGGTCGCAAATTGAGTTTACCTATGAATTTGATATGGAAAAGGTCATGCATTAATCTTAAAATATTACAGTTTATTAATATGAATTGCTAAATACGCGCTTCCTATTGTCTCTTTTGGATCACATGACCTGTGATTATTTTTGACAGTATGACCTGTGATGGAGTCATTATTGATCATGTGATAAATATGACTTAGCAATATTGACTCCGTCCAAAAAGAAAATGGACGCTTTCATCGCTTGAATATCAAAAAGCGTGATTTGTTTTGTTCACATTGTGATAATTATGAAACAGATTATATGTAATTTTGAATTCTAATACAATTTGTTCGTATCGTCGGAATATGATTGATTACAATTCTACTTAGCATTCTCAATCTACCAGTCGTAAACTAAGGGGTTGAGCTTGAAACCATGAAATCATACATGTCACATTTACAACAATGCACAAAAATAATAAAAATGGCTATACCTTACAAACTTATCTTAGTTCAATTTGATCAAAATTGAAGCGTATACCACGCCAAAGAACGAGTGATCTCTACGTTTTAAGCTGGAAGTCTTCACATGACGTCATGTTGTTTATGTGCCAAAGTCGTCAGCAACATTTCGCAGAAGTTTAATTTGAGTGATTTTTAGACACAAGGGCATGCAAGAATACATTTGTATGTTCAGTATTGCATTATAATGTATTGTGTTTTTGACGTTATTCTCCTATGTACTCCTCAGTTTTGTTTTCCAACAATGACATGCAACAGGTTTGCATCACTGTCCGGTGAAGAATTGCAAGCACTGCTTGAATATCGCGACAGCTCAAAAACATACAAAAACAAACAAGCAAACACATATATTTACAAAAACAACAAAAACCTTTAATTTATTAAAAAAAAAACATTCACATAGGCACACTCATTCCGAGCTTGCTTGCCTTGAATGTCAAGGATCATGGGTTCGGTCCAGGTCCTATCAAATTAGACTTTAAAATTGGTATTAAGTGGTTTTCCAATGAATTTACAGCATTAAGAGAAAAGAGTTATAATAAAACAATTAATTACTCATTGTGAGATCAATAGCAGGAAATATGGACCATTGACCTGTGATGACTAATCTCGGCCGTTGACCTCGGTCAGGTCTCCTCTAGTCAGTCCTCGTGCCCATATTTCCTGTTATTGACCTAACAAAGAGTAATTAATTACATAATAATAGTAAAAGTATAGAGGACAAAATTATTTACCTCAATGGAATCATGTCGAATACTTAATTAAGTTTCAATGTATTTCGATATTTCCGTTACCAGCTTCAGATTTTATATCAACCATACTTTTATGGCACAGGCTACGAATACGACGGATACGTATTCGTAGCATGGGTTCTACAAGTCAATCGTAACTACTCGGCCATTCTCGCTACCCTGCAAATAACCTCGTACGTACATAGTAGAAATTCTTCTTAAATTGTTTGCCGGAAGCTAAGTTAAGTTAAGCCGCACAAAAATATAGTCCACGAAAATCCAATATGGAAGACATACCAAGTAAAATCTAATCATGCAAAACTAATTAAAACTTTAATTGAAATATAGAAAATTGTTTAAATTATAACTTTATCAAACTTTCATGTAACTGACATGTGAAAAGTAGTGCGATTTATACGCCTAATGCATACGAGGTTATTTGCAGGGTAGCGAGAATGGCCGAGTAGTTACGATTGTCTACAAGTACGACGGGCGGAAGTTGTGACTAATGATCAACCGGTTTCCGGACATGGCCCTCTATTTTACGGAAATTAATCACGTATTGCTAGCATCTAGAGGCTACGAATACGACGGATTTTTGTTTTCTTAAATATATTGTTTTTAGACATTTATTACTGTGATACTATAAAGTTTAAAGAAACAAAATATACATAGATATTTTTAATTTAAGAATTATCATATACAATTTAAAATTTCAAGTAAGACAATGTATTAAATTAATGTTCAAAGTTATTTCAAGCAATTTCATTTTTTTTGTCCACTGTCGAGACTACATTGGTGAAACAGGTGGTTGAAAGCTGCCTTTGAAACCTCATGGTTATGTTCATGGACGATGTTCATTATTTCCAGAGTTTCATCATCTTTACAACGAACTCTTATAGACATAGGACACTTCATTTGGAATGTACTGAAAAAACATTTTTACCTGGTGTAAGAATATAAAAACATAATAACATAACTGAAAAAAAATTCTTTTTGCACCCCCCCCCCTCCCCCCAGAATACATACAAGGTAACGTGCCATACAAAAAGCGCAAACTTGTGTGTTTTATCATATGACTTACGATAGTATTGTAAAGACTTAAAAATTCTAGAAACATGTATTTGATGCTATACAGAACATGAATGAAGACATCGCTGCGTATTTGATATGAATAACTTGTGTGTTTTATCATATGACTTAAGATAGTATTGTAATGACTTAAAAATTCTAGAAAATGATGATCATTTGCTTATTTAAGGTATATTATATGTGATTTTACCTTGTGTTTGGGCGTTGACCGCTGGAAATGGAACTAAAATGTGTCCCTCCAAGAATACAGGAATAATCCAACTCCTTATAAATTAAAAGATCCGCTGCACTATCTGCAACTTCCATGTTTTTATATTTGGACCCCGTACTAAGCTTCCTTGAGATACGCCTATAAAGTTGGACGTCGTTATCCTGTTGGAATATATTTAGGGCACACTCTAAATCTGTAAAAGATTTACACTCTGCTCCAACACGGAGCGCACTACCATCATCGTCCATTTTGAAAATAATTAGTATTGGGAAGTGTGAGTTGTACTCTGAGAAGTACTCATACCAGTGAAATCTATGGGTTTAATCGTGTATTGTAAGACTAGTTTTTCAATGCATCAGATTTTATTGGAATAAAAATAAACTACAAACAGAAAATTATATAAAAAAAATCATAAATTGTCATTTAATGAAATAAAAACAATATATTTAAGAAAACAAAAATCCGTCGTATTCGTAGCCTCTAGATGCTAGCAATACGTGATTAATTTCCGTAAAATAGGGGTCCATGTCCGGAAACCGGGTGATCATTAGTCACAACTTCCGCCCGTCGTACTTGTAGAACCCAAGCTACGAATACGTATCCGTCGTATTCGTAGCCTGTGCCTACTTTTATTTTCATTATCTCAATTTATCCCTAGGAAAATATATTATAAAAAAAAAACTCTTTTTTTTCATTGTAGGACAATGGGACAACGAAGCACTACACATGTTGCCAATGCATACCACGAGGACATTTTTATAAAAGTTGATGGTGATCGCCAATACGTCACACTTCAGTCAATTAATGTTACTGCTTCCGGTAGTATGAAAGGCGTCACGGTTGAGGGTTCTGTCGAATCAACCACAGAATATGGCTGGCAGTATGCAAATAAAAGTGGATACACAAGGATAGCCCCTAAAGACTTTCTTGGTTTCAATCCGGATTCAGATAGAAGCGTTGTATATATTACCATTTTAACACATAGTGGTCGCATCGTCTGCCATTGTTACCCTTTAACAGAGGATTTCAGTGTCATCGTCAATAAAGAGGGCTATGTAAACGAGACTGAATATGGACATATCTGGGTTGAAAAACATTAGATGAACAGTTCAATGTTAGTGTTTGTACTTTAGCGTTTTCATTGACAGTTTTATCAATATGTTCACAACTCAATTGTTTTAAATAAAAAAAATTGTCGTACCAAGGGGAGCAATTATGCTTAGTGAAAATGTTAAACTTGTACCCACTAACCACTGCTCAATATTACTTGACATAATCAGCCTCTATTTTATGTCATGAACATATATAAACGTTAGAGAAAACCGAAGGGACAATCAGGAATGGCTAATTCAGGGACATTGGCAACATTGTGCACACAAGACACAGAACAAAGATAAATAAAGAATCACAAAACAAGAAGAAACAAAATAACACAAAAACAAAAACAACAACATAGAAATTTAAAAAGATGATCAACACGCACCCCACCAATAAACTGGAGGTCAACCCATGTACTCGAAAAGGGTTTAAACAGTTTCCGTTTCTTATAAGTCAACTTTATGTTACTGTGGTATAAAGTGTTAGTCTTCCTTAGTATCAATAATGGATTGTATAAACCCAGACGACATTTTGATATGATCCCAAATATGAATTATCTTCCTTTTTCTCACTCATTGCTCTGTGCTTTTCTTGCAATAAACAGCTACTGAGTTCGAAAAAATGGTCAATGAGATTTGTTTGGTTTCCTCATTTTGTTTAGCTTGATGTCGAGTTCTCAACATGAATAGGCATGATACTAACTGGCTGTAATAGTCTCTTCTTTTCAAGGAAAAACCGTTAATGGCTGTAAATAGAAAATCGTGGCTATAAATAGACAAACATAGCTGTAAATAGACAAACATGGTTGTAAATATACAAACGTGGGTGTAAATAGACAAACATGGGAGTAAATAGACTAACGTGGCTATAAATAGACAAACATGGCTGTAAATAGACAAAGGTGGGTGTAAATAGACAAACGTGGCAGTAAACAGACAAACGTGCTTTAAATAGACAAACGTGGCTGTAAATAGACAAACATGGCTGTAAATAGACAAACATGGCTGTAAATAGACAAACGTGGATGTAAATAGACAAACGTGGCAGTAAACAGACAAACGTTGCTTTAAATAGACAAACATGGCTGTAAATAGACAAACGTGGCTGTAAATAGACAAACGTTGCTTTAAATAGACAAACGTGGCTGTAAATAGACAAACGTGGCAGTAAACAGACAAACGTGGCTGTAAATAGACAAACGTTGCTTTAAATAGACAAACATGGCTGTAAATAGACAAACATGGGTGTAAATAGACAAACATGGCTGTAAATAGACAAACATGGCTGTAAATAGACAAACGTGGATGTAATTAGACAAACGTGGATGTAATTAGACAAACGTGGCAGTAAACAGACAAACGTTGCTTTAAATAGACAAACATGGCTGTAAATAGACAAACATGGGTGTAAATAGACAAACGTGGGTGTAGATAGACAAACGTGGGTGTAAATAGACAAACGTCGGTGTAAATAGACAAACGTGGGTGTTAATAGACAAACGTGGCTGTAAATAGACAAACGTGGGTGTAGATATATAAACGTGGGTGTAAATAGAAAAACGTGGGTGTAAATAGACAAACGTCGGTGTAAATAGACAAACGTGGTTGTAAATAAACAAACGTGGCTGTAAATAGACAAACGTGGCTGTAAATAGACAAACATGACTGTAAATAGACAAACATGGCTGTAAATAGACAAACGTGGATGTAATTAGACAAACGTGGATGTAATTAGACAAACGGGGCAGTAAACAGACAAACGTTGCTTTAAATAGACAAACATGGCTGTAAATAGACGAACATGGGTGTAAATAGACAAACGTGGGTGTAGATAGACAAACGTGGGTGTAAATAGACAAACGTCGGTGTAAATAGACAAACGTGGGTGTAAATAGACAAACGTGGCTGTAAATAGACAAACGTGGGTGTAGATAGACAAACGTGGGTGTAAATAGAAAAACGTGGGTGTAAATAGACAAACGTCGGTGTAAATAGACAAATGTGGTTGTAAATAAACAAACGTGGCTGTAAATAGACAAACGTGGCTGTAAATAGACAAACGTGGCTGTAAACAGACAAGCGTGGCTGTAAATAAACAAACGTGGCTGTAAATAAACAAACGTGGCTGTAAATAGACAAACGTGGGTGTAGATAGACAAACGTGGGTGTAAATAGAAAAACGTGGGTGTAAATAGACAAACGTCGGTGTAAATAGAAAAACGTGGCTGTAAATAGACAAACGTGGGTGTAAATAGACAAACGTGGTGGTAAATAGACAAACGTGGCTGTAAACAGACAAACGTGGCTGTAAATAGACAAACGTGGGTGTAGATAGACAAACGTGGGTGTTAATAGAAAAACGTGGGTGTAAATAGACAAACGTGGGTGTAAATAGACAAACGTGGGTGTAGATAAACAAACGTGGGTGTAAATAGAAAAACGCCGGTGTAAATAGAAAAACGTGGGTGTAGATAGACAAACGTGGCTGTAAATAGACAAACGTGGGTGTAGATAGACAAACGTGGGTGTAAATAGAAAAACGTGGGTGTAAATAGACAAACGTCGGTGTAAATAGAAAAACGTGGCTGTAAATAGACAAACGTGGGTGTAAATAGACAAACTGGTTGTAAATAAACAAACGTGGCTGTAAATAGACAAACGTGGCTGTAAATAGACAAACGTGGCGGTAAACAGACAAACATGGCTGTAAATAGACAAACGTGGCTGTAAATAGACAAACATGGCTGTAAATAGACAAACGTGGATGTAATTAGACAAACGTGGATGTAATTAGACAAACGTGGCAGTAAACAGACAAACGTTGCTTTAAATAGACAAACATGGCTGTAAATAGACAAACATGGGTGTAAATAGACAAACGTGGGTGTAGATAGACAAACGTGGGTGTAAATAGACAAACGTCGGTGTAAATAGACAAACGTGGGTGTTAATAGACAAACGTGGCTGTAAATAGACAAACGTGGGTGTAGATATACAAACGTGGGTGTAAATAGAAAAACGTGGGTGTAAATAGACAAACGTCGGTGTAAATAGACAAACGTGGTTGTAAATAAACAAACGTGGCTGTAAATAGACAAACGTGGCTGTAAATAGACAAACATGACTGTAAATAGACAAACATGGCTGTAAATAGACAAACGTGGATGTAATTAGACAAACGTGGATGTAATTAGACAAACGGGGCAGTAAACAGACAAACGTTGCTTTAAATAGACAAACATGGCTGTAAATAGACGAACATGGGTGTAAATAGACAAACGTGGGTGTAGATAGACAAACGTGGGTGTAAATAGACAAACGTCGGTGTAAATAGACAAACGTGGGTGTAAATAGACAAACGTGGCTGTAAATAGACAAACGTGGGTGTAGATAGACAAACGTGGGTGTAAATAGAAAAACGTGGGTGTAAATAGACAAACGTCGGTGTAAATAGACAAACGTGGTTGTAAATAAACAAACGTGGCTGTAAATAGACAAACGTGGCTGTAAATAGACAAACGTGGCTGTAAACAGACAAGCGTGGCTGTAAATAAACAAACGTGGCTGTAAATAAACAAACGTGGCTGTAAATAGACAAACGTGGGTGTAGATAGACAAACGTGGGTGTAAATAGAAAAACGTGGGTGTAAATAGACAAACTTCGGTGTAAATAGAAAAACGTGGCTGTAAATAGACAAACGTGGGTGTAAATAGACAAACGTGGTGGTAAATAGACAAACGTGGCTGTAAACAGACAAACGTGGCTGTAAATAGACAAACGTGGGTGTAGATAGACAAACGTGGGTGTAAATAGACAAACGTGGGTGTAGATAAACAAACGTGGGTGTAAATAGAAAAACGCCGGTGTAAATAGACAAACGTGGGTGTAGATAGACAAACGTGGCTGTAAATAGACAAACGTGGGTGTAGATAGACAAACGTGGGTGTAAATAGAAAAACGTGGGTGTAAATAGACAAACGTCGGTGTAAATAGAAAAACGTGGCTGTAAATAGACAAACGTGGGTGTAAATAGACAAACTGGTTGTAAATAAACAAACGTGGCTGTAAATAGACAAACGTGGCTGTAAATAGACAAACGTGGCGGTAAACAGACAAACATGGCTGTAAATAGACAAACGTGGCTGTAAATAGACAAACATGGCTGTAAATAGACAAACGTGGCTGTAAATAGACAAACATGGCTGTAAATAGACAAACGTGGCTGTAAATAGACAAACGTGGCTGTAAATAAACAAACGTGGCTGTAAATAGACAAATGTGGCTGTAAATAGACAAACATGGCTGTAAATAGACAAACGTGGCTGTAAATAGACAAACATGGCTGTAAATAAACAAACGTGGGTGTAAACAGACAAACGGGGGCTGTAAATAGACAAACATGGCTGTAAATAGACAAACGTGGCTGTAAATAGACAAACGTGGGTGTAAATAGACAAACGTGTGTGTAAACAGACAAACGTGGCTGTAAATAGACAAACATGGCTGTAAATAGACAAATGTGGCTGTAAATAGACAAACATGGCTGTAAATAGACAAACATGGCTGTAAATAGACAAACATGGCTGTAAATAGACAAACGTGGATGTAAATAGACAAACGTGGCAGTAAACAGACAAACGTTGCTTTAAATATACAAACATGGCTGTAAATAGACAAACGTGGCTGTAAATAGACAAACGTTGCTTTAAATAGACAAACGTGGCTGTAAATAGACAAACGTGGCTGTAAATAGACAAACGTTGCTTTAAATAGACAAACGTGGCTGTAAATAGACAAACGTGGCAGTAAACAGACAAACGTGGCTGTAAATAGACAAATGTTGCTTTAAATAGACAAACATGGCTGTAAATAGACAAACGTGGGTGTAAATAGACAAACATGGCAGTAAACAGACAAACGTTGCTTTAAATAGACAAACATGGCTGTAAATAGACAAACATGGGTGTAAATAGACAAACATGGCTGTAAATAGACAAACATGGCTGTAAATAGACAAACGTGGATGTAATTAGACAAACGTGGATGTAATTAGACAAACGTGGCAGTTAACAGACAAACGTTGCTTTAAATAGACAAACATGGCTGTAAATAGACAAACATGGATGTAAATAGACAAACGTGGGTGTAGATAGACAAACGTGGGTGTAAATAGACAAACGTCGTGTAAATAGACAAACGTGGGTGTAAATAGACAAACGTGGCTGTAAATAGACAAACGTGGGTGTAGATATACAAACGTGGGTGTAAATAGAAAAACGTGGGTGTAAATAGACAAACGTCGGTGTAAATAGACAAACGTGGTGGTAAATAAACAAAATTGGCTGTAAATAGACAAACGTGGCTGTAAATAGACAAACATGACTGTAAATAGACAAACATGGCTGTAAATAGACAAACGTGGATGTAATTAGACAAACGTGGATGTAATTAGACAAACGGGGCAGTAAACAGACAAACGTTGCTTTAAATAGACAAACATGGCTGTAAATAGACGAACATGGGTGTAAATAGACAAACGTGGGTGTAGATAGACAAACGTGGGTGTAAATAGACAAACGTCGGTGTAAATAGACAAACGTGGGTGTAAATAGACACACGTGGCTGTAAATAGACAAACGTGGGTGTAGATAGACAAACGTGGGTGTAAATAGAAAAACGTGGGTGTAAATAGACAAACGTCGGTGTAAATAGACAAACGTGGTTGTAAATAAACAAACGTGGCTGTAAAAAGACAAACGTGGCTGTAAATAGACAAACGTGGCTGTAAACAGACAAGCGTGACTGTAAATAAACAAACGTGGCTGTAAATAAGCAAACGTGGCTGTAAATAGGCAAACGTGGGTGTAAATAGACAAACATGGCTGTAAATAGACAAATGTGGCTGTAAATAGACAAACATGGCTGTAAATAGACAAACATGGCTGTAAATAGACAAACATGGCTGTAAATAGACAAACGTGGATGTAAATAGACAAACGTGGCAGTAAACAGACAAACGTTGCTTTAAATATACAAACATGGCTGTAAATAGACAAACGTGGCTGTAAATAGACAAACGTTGCTTTAAATAGACAAACGTGGCTGTAAATAGACAAACGTGGCAGTAAACAGACAAACGTGGCTGTAAATAGACAAATGTTGCTTTAAATAGACAAACATGGCTGTAAATAGACAAACGTGGGTGTAAATAGACAAACATGGCAGTAAACAGACAAACGTTGCTTTAAATAGACAAACATGGCTGTAAATAGACAAACATGGGTGTAAATAGACAAACATGGCTGTAAATAGACAAACATGGCTGTAAATAGACAAACGTGGATGTAATTAGACAAACGTGGATGTAATTAGACAAACGTGGCAGTTAACAGACAAACGTTGCTTTAAATAGACAAACATGGCTGTAAATAGACAAACATGGGTGTAAATAGACAAACGTGGGTGTAGATAGACAAACGTGGGTGTAAATAGACAAACGTCGTGTAAATAGACAAACGTGGGTGTAAATAGACAAACGTGGCTGTAAATAGACAAACGTGGGTGTAGATATACAAACGTGGGTGTAAATAGAAAAATGTGGGTGTAAATAGACAAACGTCGGTGTAAATAGACAAACGTGGTTGTAAATAAACAAAATTGGCTGTAAATAGACAAACGTGGCTGTAAATAGACAAACATGACTGTAAATAGACAAACATGGCTGTAAATAGACAAACGTGGATGTAATTAGACAAACGTGGATGTAATTAGACAAACGGGGCAGTAAACAGACAAACGTTGCTTTAAATAGACAAACATGGCTGTAAATAGACGAACATGGGTGTAAATAGACAAACGTGGGTGTAGATAGACAAACGTGGGTGTAAATAGACAAACGTCGGTGTAAATAGACAAACGTGGGTGTAAATAGACACACGTGGCTGTAAATAGACAAACGTGGGTGTAGATAGACAAACGTGGGTGTAAATAGAAAAACGTGGGTATAAATAGACAAACGTCGGTGTAAATAGACAAACGTGGTTGTAAATAAACAAACGTGGCTGTAAATAGACAAACGTGGCTGTAAATAGACAAACGTGGCTGTAAACAGACAAGCGTGACTGTAAATAAACAAACGTGGCTGTAAATAAGCAAACGTGGCTGTAAATAGGCAAACGTGGGTGTAGATAGACAAACGTGGGTGTAAATAGAAAAACGTGGGTGTAAATAGACAAACGTCGGTGTAAATAGAAAAACGTGGTTGTAAATAGACAAACGTGGGTGTAAATAGACAAACGTGGTGGTAAATAGACAAACGTGGCTGTAAACAGACAAACGTGGCTGTAAATAGACAAACGTGGGTGTAGATAGACAAACGTGGATGTTAATAGAAAAACGTGGGTGTAAATAGACAAACGTGGGTGTAAATAGACAAATGTGGTTGTAGATAGACAAACGTGGGTGTAAATAGAAAAACGCCGGTGTAAATAGACAAACGTGGGTGTAGATAGACAAACGTGGGTGTAAATAGAAAAACGTGGGTGTAAATAGACAAACATCGGTGTAAATAGAAAAACGTGGCTGTAAATAGACAAACGTGGGTGTAAATAGACAAACTGGTTGTAAATAAACAAACGTGGCTGTAAATAGACAAACGTGGCTGTAAATAGACAAACGTGGCGGTAAACAGACAAGCGTGGCTGTAAATAAACAAACGTGGCTGTAAATAGACAAATGTGGCTGTAAATAGACAAACATGGCTGTAAATAGACAAACGTGGCTGTAAATAGACAAACATGGCTGTAAATAAACAAACGTGGGTGTAAACAGACAAACGGGGGCTGTAAATAGACAAACATGGCTGTAAATAGACAAACGTGGCTGTAAATAGACAAACGTGTGTGTAAACAGACAAACGTGGCTGTAAATAGACAAACATGGCTGTAAATAGACAAATGTGGCTGTAAATAGACAAACATGGCTGTAAATAGACAAACATGGCTGTAAATAGACAAACATGGCTGTAAATAGACAAACGTGGATGTAAATAGACAAACGTGGCAGTAAACAGACAAACGTTGCTTTAAATAGACAAACATGGCTGTAAATAGACAAACGTGGCTGTAAATAGACAAACGTTGCTTTAAATAGACAAACGTGGCTGTAAATAGACAAACGTGGCAGTAAACAGACAAACGTGGCTGTAAATAGACAAATGTTGCTTTAAATAGACAAACATGGCTGTAAATAGACAAACGTGGGTGTAAATAGACAAACATGGCAATAAACAGACAAACGTTGCTTTAAATAGACAAACATGGCTGTAAATAGACAAACATGGGTGTAAATAGACAAACATGGCTGTAAATAGACAAACATGGCTGTAAATAGACAAACGTGGATGTAATTAGACAAACGTGGATGTAATTAGACAAACGTGGCAGTAAACAGACAAACGTTGCTTTAAATAGACAAACATGGCTGTAAATAGACAAACGTCGGTGTAAATAGACAAACGTGGGTGTAAATAGACAAACGTGGCTGTAAATAGACAAACGTGGGTGTAGATATACAAACGTGGGTGTAAATAGAAAAACGTGGGGGTAAATAGACAAACGTCGGTGTAAATAGACAAACGTGGTTGTAAATAAACAAACGTGGCTGTAAATAGACAAACGTGGCTGTAAATAGACAAACATGACTGTAAATAGACAAACATGGCTGTAAATAGACAAACGTGGATGTAATTAGACAAACGTGGATGTAATTAGACAAACGGGGCAGTAAACAGACAAACGTTGCTTTAAATAGACAAACATGGCTGTAAATAGGCGAACATGGGTGTAAATAGACAAACGTGGGTGTAGATAGACAAACGTGGGTGTAAATAGACAAACGTCGGTGTAAATAGACAAACGTGGGTGTAAATAGACACACGTGGCTGTAAATAGACAAACGTGGGTGTAGATAGACAAACGTGGGTGTAAATAGAAAAACGTGGGTGTAAATAAACAAACGTCGGTGTAAATAGACAAACGTGGCTGTAAATAGACAAACGTGGCTGTAAACAGACAAGCGTGACTGTAAATAAACAAACGTGGCTGTAAATAAACAAACGTGGCTGTAAATAGACAAACGTGGGTGTAGATAGACAAACGTGGGTGTAAATAGAAAAACGTGGGTGTAAATAGACAAACGTCGGTGTAAATAGAAAAACATGGCTGTAAATAGACAAACGTGGGTGTAAATAGACAAACGTGGTGGTAAATAGACAAACGTGGCTGTAAACAGACAAACGTGGCTGTAAATAGACAAACGTGGGTGTAGATAGACAAACGTGGATGTTAATAGAAAAACGTGGGTGTAAATAGACAAACGTGGGTGTAAATAGACAAACGTGGGTGTAGATAGACAAACGTGGGTGTAAATAGAAAAACGCCGGTGTAAATAGACAAACGTGGGTGTAGATAGACAAACGTGGCTGTAAATAGACAAACGTGGGTGTAGATAGACAAACGTGGGTGTAAATAGAAAAACGTGGGTGTAAATAGACAAACGTCGGTGTAAATAGAAAAACGTGGCTGTAAATAGACAAACGTGGGTGTAAATAGACAAACTGGTTGTAAATAAACAAACGTGGCTGTAAATAGACAAACGTGGCTGTAAATAGACAAACGTGGCGGTAAACAGACAAGCGTGGCTGTAAATAAACAAACGTGGCTGTAAATAGACAAATGTGGCTGTAAATAGACAAACATGGCTTTAAATAGACAAAAGTGGCTGTAAATAGACAAACATGGCTGTAAATAAACAAACGTGGGTGTAAACAGACAAACGTGGCTGTAAATAGACAAACATGGCTGTAAATAGACAAACGTGGCTGTAAATAGACAAACGTGGGTGTAAATAGACAAACGTGTGTGTAAACAGACAAACGTGGCTGTAAATAGACAAACATGGCTGTAAATAGACAAATGTGGCTGTAATTAGACAAACATGGCTGTAAATGGACAAACATGGCTGTAAATAAACAAACGTGGGTGTAAACAGACAAACGTGGCTGTAAATAGACAAATGTGGCTGTAAATAGACAAACATGGCTGTAAATAGAAAAACGTGGCTGTAAATAGACAAACGTGGGTGTAAATAGACAAACGTGGCAGTAAACAGACAAACGTTGCTTTAAATAGACAAACATGGCTGTAAATAGACAAACATGGCTGTAAATAGACAAACGTGGGTGTAAATAGACAAACGTGGCTGTAAATAGACAAACGTGGGTGTAGATAGACAAACGTGGGTGTAAATAGAAAAACGTGGGTGTAAATAGACAAACGTCGGTGTAAATAGAAAAACGTGGCTGTAAATAGACAAACGTGGGTGTAAATAGACAAACTGGTTGTAAATAAACAAACGTGGCTGTAAATAGACAAACGTGGCTGTAAATAGACAAACGTGGCGGTAAACAGACAAGCGTGGCTGTAAATAAACAAACGTGGCTGTAAACAGACAAATGTGGCTGTAAATAGACAAACGTGGCTGTAAATAGACAAACATGGCTGTAAATAAACAAACGTGGGTGTAAACAGACAAACGTGGCTGTAAATAGACAAACATGGCTGTAAATAGACAAACGTGGCTGTAAATAGACAAACGTGGGTGTAAATAGACAAACGTGTGTGTAAACAGACAAACGTGGCTGTAAATAGACAAACATGGCTGTAAATAGACAAATGTGGCTGTAAATAGACAAACATGGCTGTAAATGGACAAACATGGCTGTAAATAAACAAACGTGGGTGTAAACAGACAAACGTGGCTGTAAATAGACAAATGTGGCTGTAAATAGACAAACATGGCTGTAAATAGAAAAAACGTGGCTGTAAATAGACAAACGTGGGTGTAAATAGACAAACGTGGTAGTAAATAGACAAACGTTGCTTTAAATAGACAAACATGGCTGTAAATAGACAAACATGGGTGTAAATAGACAAACATGGCTGTAAATAGACAAACATGGCTGTAAATAGACAAACGTGGATGTAAATAGACAAACGTGGCAGTAAACAGACAAACGTTGCTTTAAATAGACAAACATGGCTGTAAATAGACAAACATGGGTGTAAATAGACAAACATGGCTGTAAATAGACAAACATGGCTGTAAATAGACAAACGTGGATGTAATTAGACAAACGTGGATTTAATTAGACAAACGTGGCAGTAAACAGACAAACGTTGCTTTAAATAGACAAACGTGGCTGTAAATAGACAAACGTGGGTGTAGATAGACAAACGTGGGTGTAAATAGAAAAACGTGGGTGTAAATAGACAAACGTCGATGTAAATAGAAAAACGTGGCTGTAAATAGACAAACATGGCTGTAAATAAACAAACGTGGGTGTAAACAGACAAACGTGGGTGTAAATAAACAAACGTGTGTGTAAACAGACAAACGTGGCTGTAAATAGACAAACATGGCTGTAAATAGACAAATGTGGCTGTAAATAGACAAACATGGCTGTAAATAGACAAACGTGGCTGTAAATAGACAAACATGGCTGTAAATAAACAAACGTGGGTGTTAACAGACAAACGTGGCTGTAAATAGACAAATGTGGCTGTAAATAGACAAACGTGGCTGTAAATAGACGAACGTGGGTGTAAATAGACAAATGTGGCTGTAAATAGACAAACATGGCTGTAAATAGACAAACGTGGCTGTAAATAGACAAACATGGCTGTAAATAAACAAACGTGGGTGTAAACAGACAAACGTGGCTGTAAATAGACAAATGTGGCTGTAAATAGACAAACGTGGCTGTAAATAGACGAACGTGGGTGTAAATACGATTGTCTATTGGATCATGGAATGTGCCTACTGTGCGGTATTTTAAGTTTGTTTTAACTCTGATGTAACTATGATTACTTTCAAGAAGTTCTTTGGCGAATATGTACGAAACTGAGAAATTATCAATGCTAAAAGTAAAAGTAGCTTCACAAATTACGCCCACTTTCCCATCAAAATTCACAACCACGCCATTTTGTTTCAAAAAAACAAATCCCCGTGAAAATAAAATGATCTGTCCCTTGAAAACTTGGAGCTGACATCATGATAGAGAAACGTCATACACTGTGACGACCCGTGCTTATCTTATGTAATATAGTTTGTCAGTTACTCGTCGAAGGACGATTTTTTACTCCGGGCACTCCGGCTTCCTCCACTAGTAAAACTGACCGTCATATATACATGTAACCATTGCATGTTAAAATTGAAACATCACAAATCAAAATTCAAACACGGCTCGTTCATTACAAGGAAGAACTAATTCATATAGAAATAAATATTAATTTTTGGGCAGTCATATTTATTCAACAAACTAATTTATACTGTGTTAACATTTTTATAAAATTTGAATTATTTCACTCGTCTCCTGATTCCGAAGAAGAACTTATTCCAATTGCCCTTAGGATCTTGGGCATTTTTTTGGTGATGAATTTCTGTAATCCATGTGATTTTGTTTAATTGTGTCTATAAGAGACGCTGATTTGGGTTTATTTGCCTTTGGTGCTTCGATGTTTTGTCGATCTGTCTTTTTCTCTCAGATGCAGATGGAAGTTGAAGGCTTTGGGGTATTTTGTCCGGGAATTTGAGGCGCAGCCGGCAGAGGAATATCTTCGTCGGACAGGTTATTGATAATCTGCTCTCGATGGTCGTCAGCAACATTCTCTGGTTCTTGAGGTGGTTGGACCGCTAGTTTATCCACAACTGCTGCAGGCATCTGACCTTGAGTGGGCTTTCTAAGCTTATTCTCTAAGGACGTTACTTTAGTCAGTTCCTCCCTACAACGTTAATTTAAAATTATAAAATATTCAACTTTTCACACTTTTAATTTGATACAAAGCTATAACGACTTTATCTGCATTTGTTGCACTTATGCTTTGACTGAATACCGTGTTTAAATAATGCGGTTTTTACCGTCGTAAACCGTAAATGCAAAATACAAATGTATATAAAATTCAATCCTACGCTGTATTTAGTGGTTTTACAAATTCCATAATAATTTCACTTTGTTTGATTAAGTCGTCAAATCAAATGTGTGACGGACGTTTGGACGGACGGACTGACAGACATGTGCATCCCAATATATCAACTCCACTTAAAGCGACGAGGGTATTCTATTTTTTCTATTTTCCCCGCTCCTTATTGTGGCAAGGGGCCCGGGTGGCTCAATGACTTAGGTCGTTGGATCTAACAACTCATACAAGCCTATCACCACTACGGCGTGGGTTCGCGCCCGGCTTTGTAAATTACAAAAAGGGTGCACTCGACTCCCAGCCGCATGCGATAAAGTTTACCAGTTGCTTGCCCATGTTCGGTGCATGGTTCTCTCCGGATACTCCGGCTTCCTCCACCACTAAAACTGGTCGCCATGATATAGCTGAAATATTGTTGAAAGTGGCGTTCAACACCAAAAATCAAATCAAATCAAATCCTTATGGTGGCGAACAAAACACGAATGTGGATTCCTTAGTAGTTTTTGTGTTTTTGAACAGGTTTAAAACTTATTGGGTTTTTGTTTGTAAAATGTATAGAAAAGACATTTTAATTTAAAAAATGTAGAATTTATTGCCTTACCTAATTGACTCATTTGCTATGCCTGAAAGTGGTGTCTGTTGAAGTTTCCCAAATTTGACGGAAAGTCTGGATTAGAGTTGCTTTTTGGTTGCCACTCTATAATATTTGAGAGCTTCATCTATTAAATGTTCACATCTTTCTGTTACATAGTTTAAAATGCGATCCCATGAACACGGGTGAAGCTGGTACCCTTTAAGAAGGAGCTCAATTTCTGCGTCAGAGATGGACACGCGTGTAAGTTTTTTCTTTCGTTGAATAATTGTTGTATCTGAAAACAATGTTAACATGAAATGATAACAACATATCAGGTTAGCGGGTCCCCCTTTTCGGAAGTTCTTGACTTGCCACTGGGTGTGAAGGATATATTTCAATGTCACGATGTGTATTTCCTTAGCAAAGTAGTAAGTATGTGTATTTCTTAAAAAGTCAGTGAAATATAAACAATTGTATAGCTACATGGATTAAATGCTTTTAACATCTGGAAAAGAACGGACACGGTGCAATGATATAAATAACTAAATGCGCATCAATATTACAGTTACGATTGAATCAATAATCCAGAGGTCATCACAAGGTCTTTGATATGCGAAATTTACACAAAGTGGTGAGTCCCGTTTGAACAGTTTTAACTATGGATTGAATCTCATTCAATTTAAATTTAGGTTTTTAGATAATAACCCCCCCCCCCCTTTTTTTTTTACTGTTTACCTAAAAACAACTTTGCGCTAAAAGGTTTCACACTTACCTGCTTGTGCATGATTAGTAGCTTGTTCCATCTTCTCAATTAGGCTATTGGACTCGCACTGCGTGAAAACTACCAAAATGTCCACAATTTATAAATGTAGTTGAATGCGGTGTGCTCGAATAGAAAACACACGAAGTCACGGATAGAAAACAACACGAACTTGTCGCATGACTTCTGTTATTTAAATTAACATGTATTCCTACGTCGTCTTAAGGGGCGGATTCACAAATGATAAAGATTACCAGTTGTACTTTTATCCGCCCCTGCTCTTAAGTATATACGGTATATTCATTTTGATCTCGTTTTTCGCATAAATGACGTTATAGCGCGTGTCCATGCACAAAGAACATGCGGGAAATTTTCAAGAGAAAATCACATATTCATGGAGTGTCAACCCCACTACCCGCTGCCTGAAATACGTATTACCAGCTAAATTAAGCAAGAGTACAGAACAGTGTTAATTTTAGAATGGAATACCGAATACCAAATTTTGTAATATACAAGTACGAGTTTCCGATATATACGCTCTAAAATGCACCGAATATGGCATAGGAGAAGGGAGGGGATACACCCTCATTCATTTCCTGTCAACAGACATTGATTTATCATGTATATTGACTAAGGGTAGTATGCGTATTTTGCGGGATGCTTTTTAAGTAGCCCCCCCCCCCCCCTCCCTTTCCACACAAACTATATACTTTTTATGTTTCCCCTTTTAACAACAATGTATCAAATCACACTGAAATACGTTAACTCCATTGTATTATAGTTTTAAGTGAGGCTGGACCAATATTTTTGTATATTACAGCTTACAATGGCTGAAGATAAGAGAAGAGTTGTCCTGAGAGCTTTACCTGCACTAATTCGTGTCCCCCCAGATGAAGTAAATGTTCTTAGAATACTTATACAGGTTGTCTTTGTTATAGCTCGCCCTCCGCCTGACCAGCTGTTAGATCTCCGATATAGAATTGTAAATGAAGATTTTCACTCTTGGGAAGGCATGGATGTATTTCAAATGTTTTCATTTAACAGATATTCATTTTTCGAAACAACTGGTGAAACTCCGGAAACGTTACTCGAGATTGTTCGACAACTTAACAATGACATGTTCCAAGCTACCGGACGTCCACACAGATTATCACCAATAAATCGGGTTATGTTGTTCATGCTATGGATGCGTTCGTACCCGTCGTATCACCTTCTTTCCTTACTTTTTGACGTAAGTGTGACAACTGTACATGATGAAATTAATTGGTGTATTCCAATTATGAGGGAACATTTTCATGCATTGGTCCAATGGCCTTCACTGGACGAGTGGACTTCAAAAATTGGTAACTGGAACAAATTGCCGTCAGCAGTCGGGGCAATAGATTAACAAACCACACATAGAACCCCAGGAATTATATTTTCCCGGACATAGACATGTTCACGTTATCCACACTCAAGCGGTGGTGAATAACACGGGGAAAATCTGCCATATACAGTCAGGCTTGCTTGGGCATCAAAATGATGCACAACATTTTAGACTGATGCCGCAAATTGGGCATAACCAGGAATTAGATTTTCCGCAAAATGTTGTTTTACTGGCAGATAAGATATACCCAAATGGTTATCCACTTATGACCCCCTACACTCGACGGCAACTCAATGCAAGACATGATAATGTAAGAAGTAAATGCAGGAAACTGAACCGTCTGATAACGGAAAACAAAGTACAAGTGGAACATGCTACATGTGATTTAAAACACTATATACTAATTGGTACCCTATGGAGACATCCAAGGCGAAAGTTAAAGAAAATTGTTGAATTGTGTGGTGCATTTGTTCGTCGGCGTCAAACTCCGTTCTATTGATATATTAAAACGATCTATCTAACAATGTATAATGCCTTTTAAATGTCCATAAACGTCATAAACCTTAATACATGTTTTGAGATTATCCCTATTATCGATTTTTCTTGTATAGGTATGAATAGGAGTATCACTTTAACTATAAAAGTTTTCGAAAAAGTCTAATAGCCAATGGTTCCTTGAGCAAGTTGAAAATGTAAATATTAAATATTATATAAAACATTCGTCGCCTTGACAATGGTATGGCTATTATTTTAATTCTGCAAATTTCTTCACAAATTTTATTTGAAGAATGTGGTCAATGTTTAAATACGATAAATTTATTACAAATAGCCTTATCATTACAAAATATATCAATAAAACATATCAACATAAAAATAAATGTCTACTTTTGACAGCCAGGTTTCAAAAAGAGAGATAATTGAAACACAAATCGAACACACCCGTTTAACTTTTCTTGATCGGCAATCATCAGTCCAAAACTTTTTTTCACGAGGTAATGATAGGCAATCATCGGAACAAAACAACCGAAAGTTAATTAGTCTCCACAATAATGGCGAGGACGAAAAACATGCCTACGGATTTGCAGATTTCTAGTTGTTGGGAACATATTTCGACTTGAAACATGCATGAATAGCTTAGTAAAGGTATCACCGTATTCCAAATGAATTTTTAGGGAAAAATTGTCTTCACCCAAAACTAGTGTAATATTACTTTAAAACATTTTTTTAAATCAATACAAACAAACTTGTTGTAAATTCGACCTTATATTAATTTAATTCAGTGAGTGGTAGTGCTATTAAGACATACGTTTGTATTTACAAGGACATTCATCCAATATATATATATCTTTATTCTCATCACCAAATGACATAGGTACAGAGAAGACATAGACACAATTATATACAATATATACAATATATATACAATATTAGAACAAAGGAAAACAGTTAGCTAGGAGGACACATCCTTCCATTTATGATCCGTATAAATTTACATAGATTAGTCAGATTCAGTCTATTTGTTTACGCCATAATCCACATACAGAGTTTTAATAACAGATTTTTGACAAGATAAAATACATGTCTGGTAGCATATTATATGCATGTCTCCTTTCAAATTGTATGCATATAAAAGAATCTAACCTATAATTTAGATTTAAATGGAAGTAAAATAGTACAAGCGGAAAATTGTAATTGATAAATTGGGTGCGTTATATCTCTTATTAGCTGACATGTACATACATGCACTATTACCACAAAGAAATGAAACAATAATAGCTCTTTTGTTATATTTGTTTACCAATAGCCTGTTTTGACATTAAGCGATTATTATCAATTACATAACTTTTTTAGCACATTTATGTCAACGATAAGACGTCTTTATAAATGCAGATACTCAACACAAAAAGTTAGAGACCACTTTGGAAAAACACAGTCTTATTTGTATATGTATATAAGAAGTACCCTCTGACTTGCCTTACGTATGTACTGGTTCTAAAATAATTGCGTTAATCAACAGTATTTACCGATTATTTCGCATTCCAACACGACGCCTTTCATTGGCTATATAAATAATACAATGATAAAACTCACGGTATATATTAATTCGCACATGCGTATTGACGAGCAAATTACAAACATCATTCCTTAATGAATTTATGTATTCATATAGGACCATGGTGCATACAAACATAAAAATCCCGTATGGTTGCTTGACATATTTTTCCGGAAAAAATACTTAAGTCAACCATCTATCGACTTTTGCTTTTGCCGTCTTCCTGTGACATAGTTTACAGGGAACACTGGTGACATTGAAACAATCTGGTTACTGATTTACGATTTTGTGAGCATTTTACTTGTTTAAGTTGCTAAATTCTAAATGCCATCAAATTGGAAAATATCATTAACTTAATTGCATCGTGCAATCTAGTTATCCATAAAAAATATAAGAAAACTGTAAACACATTTTGCTATGAAATGCATTTCCATTACAGGCTGACTTCCACTCAAACCAAAAAGGTTTTGGCGAATATAATGTTTACCATGTTAAAACTGTGGCTTCCATGAATTATTTCTTAATTATAAAAAAAAAAAACCCGCAGATATCCAATTTAAGTGCGCAGGATGCGTTTCTTGTATAATCTTCATCAGGTAAAAATTTCAAGACAAACCATAAACTATTGTTTAAGTTTAAAATGTTCTGTATTATCAGGTCAATTTTAAATTTTCTCAATATATTTCATATAAAAGTAAAATTTTCAAAAATATTATCACGTCTTATTTTAAAATTATTAATATCAACAAAAAGCAGAATTGAATGCATTTTTATTTTATAATTTCGACAATTTCAGCTACTGAATATTTTAAACACAGATCGAGCTGAATTTTATTCGCCCACTGTACTTTTGTAAACAAACAATTAAGTCAAGGACCCGATACATTTTTTTCTTCTTTTTAATTTCTACTGTTGAATTTAAATGCAGAATAATTTTAATGTAATAATCGTATGACATAAGAGAACGTTCATTGTATAGAGTAGTACAGTTTACTGCCTTAGTCTAGACAGATGCAGTCCCGGATTTAGGACAAATGAGGCCCTGTGCTAGTTAGGTTATTAGACCCCTTACTTGGGCCAGGAAGGAGGTAGACCCGGTAGGCCTACACAGACAGTCAGGCATACATGCTCAGGAAATTTAGGAATAGTTAAAATATTAAAATTGCACCACATAAGCAAAACCCAATCTTAAAAATTGTTTTTGGCAGGAAGTTTGGTCTCCTGGCCAACGGAGTAATGTGCTTAAGCACAGTGCTAAATCCGGCACAGGACAGATGAGTCCTGATGTATCATCTTTCGATATCGTCTTTCCATGAAAAAAAACAACTGGTAAGGTACCATCAAACCTACCAATGCGGTTTCCTCTACTAGGTAGTCACCTATATTAAAGGGAACCTTTTTCTTGTCCTGTCATAGATTTGTTTGGTAGAAATTGAACCCCTTTTAAGAGGTCACCTGTATTATAAGGACATTTTTCTGTTTTTCCCAGGGGTGACCTTTAAATAATGTTTTACGGTAATATGTCTGAACTGATTAGTAAATTATGAAGAAAAAAGATGGATGTAAATGAACATGAGGGACTATCCAACATTACACTTAGACACAAATTTAAGTAAAGGATCATCGCTTTTATTGCTGTTCTACATTTCACAGTCACAGTAGGGTCTTTAACAATGAGAAGAACTCGTACCGTAAGATGAGTGCAAATCGGCCCTTTGCTTGCAGTTGAGCGGTACTCTACTTTATCAAGTACATGTACATACAAATAATTTAATTTGATGTGAATACTGCAATCTGATTGGCTGATCAGACTGGAGGGACATTGGTTATTCTTGATAACCTGGGTTGGTATTGTGACGTTGCCAACATATTCATTCGCCAACGACAAATTCAGATAAAAACTTAGAGACCACTTTGGAAAAACACAGTCTTATTTGTATATGTATATAAGAAGTACCCTCTGACTTGCCTTACGTATGTACTGGCTCTAAAATAATTGCGTTAATCAACAGTATTTACCGATTATTTCGCATTCCAACACGACGCCTTTCATTGGCTATATAAATAATACAATGATAAAAGTCACGGTATATATTAATTCACACAAGCGTATTGACGAGCAAATTACAAACATCATTCCTTAATGAATGTATGTATTCATATAGGACCATGGTGCATACAAACATAAAAATGCCCGTATGATTGTTTGACATATATTTTTCCGGGAAAAATACTTAAGACAACCATCTATCGACTTTTACTTTTGCCGTCTTCCGGTGACGTAGTTTACAGGGAACGCTGGTGACACAATCGTAAATGAATGAATCTTACGGGAGTGTCAACAGTCATCAATCGTAACTACTCGGCCATTCTCGCTACCCTGCAAATAACCTCGTACGTACATACATAGTAGAAATTCTTCTTAAATTGTTTGCCGGAAGTTAAGTTAAGTTAAGCCGCACAAAAATATAGTCCACGAAAATCCAATATGGAAGACATACTAAGTAAAATCTAATCATGCAAAACTAATTAAAACTTTAACTTTGCTTAAAATATAACTTTATCAAACTTTCATGTAACTGACATGTGAAAAGCAGTGCGATTTATACGCCTAATGCATTGATAAAATTTATGATCAAACAATATTATAAATCAATCGGAGTAAAAAAACGTAAACAAGACGTCATTGCATTTGTAAACATGGTGACGAAGTTTATTCATCGTGGCAGTTATGCACATATCGTCACGGTCGTAAGGAAGTTTTCGTGAATTTGTTGGTTAGGAAAATAATTTATGACTACATGTATCCCGTAGATCTTGAAAATAATGAGAGATCGTGTGAATATTCATCTATAGTAGTTCCAACTTCCAAGGATATTGTGACACAACCTGGCAAATAAAATAGTACTGTTTACAAAACATCCTAGACCTGCAAGAATAAATCAAATATGTCATCCTAGCGGGTACTTATCGATTAACTTGAAGAACATTAATTTAAATCTCGTATATTTTGTTGTTTGACTATCCTATAAAAAAGGGGGGTCCTTATAAGAAAGGGAAATCAAAATAAGTATTTTCCCCCTAAGCGACTAGCAGGTATTCGTACAAAAACCAGCTTTGTAATAGTAATGCTTTAAAGTTGGCATTATGTTAGACTTCTGCATGGTTTTATAGTTTATCATATTTATATCACATTAAACATGCAATTTGTAAATTATCATATTATGGAGCATCAAATAAAACTTTTTAAAAGGCCCAACTTAAAACTGGTATGCCCCTTTTGTTAGAGAATGTATAAAGTCTGTGTGTGTAAGACACTTTTGATGTACTAACTTAAAAATGACTTAGTTCAACTATATATCATTTTGTGATTTTTTAGAAGTCAAAATCCTGTAGGAATGCACACCTTTAGTATTTGTACATTAAACACACTACAAAATATTACAAAAAGGGAGGGACAGACAGGGGTTAAATAGTATGCCCTGATACAGGGCTATACATTAACAGTCATGTTCCATTCTTACATGTATGTCAAGCACATTATTATGGTGTGGTTTCTGTTCATGCGGCACTCCATCCATTCTTGTTTATGCCAATGTCAGGAGACCAATAATAACATATAAGGATTAGTATGGAAAAAGTGCTAAATTCAGGAACAAGTCAGTCTTGGTTAGGCAAAATATGTACATGCACATGTACTTTGTAAATGATTCAACTGATAACTTTTGTAAATTATAGAGCACAAAAATTAAACAAATATTCATTAACAAGAAAATATTTATTGCAAAAACAAAACATTATTAAAAGGTCAGCTATACATGTATAATAACAATGTTGTAAAATAACAAAACTATATGAACTGGAACATTGAAGAATGGGTAATAAAACACATTCCCATCATCCTGGTGAAGTCTTAAGTTAATGATTGAATGAAAATTATATTGCTTTTAACATCAAAAAGTTAATATTAGGGGACACTATACAATTTTCTCTATCCTTTAGTTATTGAATTGAGAAGTTAAAAATCTGACACAAGTTCCCTCCCCCCCCCCCAACATACTACATGTAATAAGGTTAAAAAAAATCCTTTAATTAAGACTTTTCAGGTAAATGAACAAAGCCCAAAATATTAAATAATTTTACATGAAAAACAACACTCATATGGGGGATAAAAACATTCTATTCATAGAATTTTTAAACAATAAACAACAAGAAATATAAACTATAACATGTGATGTGTAAACTATTTAAGCATGAGCAACAGGAAACACATTTAGATACAAAAAATAAAAAGACCAACACCCTTAGTTGGATTTTTAGAGTGCTAGTTCATTGAAACAACAGTCTGTGGGTAGATATGTCGTTCCACTCTGAAACATTATTCTGATTCTGACCCGACCATTCTTTGTTCTTACTCCTTAATGCTGCATTCTTACCAATTTTATAATCTTTCGTTTGACTAGACAGGGGCTAGAACCCATGGATCTACCACATTGAAGGTGAGCATGCTAACCATTACACAACATTTTTGCGGTTGTGTAAAAATCACACTGAAAAAGGAGTAGTTCTTCAAAACTTTCATTAAGCTAGGGACTTGTGTCCAAGTTAGTTAATGCAGTCAACATGATCAATCATATATTAAAATAAACCCATAGATTAGCTTCCAGTCAGATTTGAACTGACATCTTTTTAACATTATTGAAATGTACTACCTTGTACTATAGAAGCTATATGTATTGTAATTGTTAGTAGTTGACAAACCTAATATGTACTCAGATCATTAGTTTCCAGAGAGATTTGAACTGACATCTCTCAAACATTATTGAAATGTACTGATTCATTGACGCCATAGTAACTACAACATTTTGTCATGAATTTGTTAGGAACATTTCAGCCATCAATCATGTTCATCAAGCCTATCAGAATACATTTGAACGGGGTCTGAAATTCCAGTCACTCAAAATTTTGTCGTAGCACCTCTTGTTATCTTGTAAAACATAATCATGTGATGGCACCATTTCTTTGTTTTTAATTTTTGCTATGTTTGTGTTTTAATTTTGTCCTTGTTTTTAAATTGCTTTTTTTTAAACAAACTGGAAGTTAATCATTTTATTAAATACTAATATAGATAGCATGATTTCAATACTAATCACTCTTGCAATAGGGGCATAAAAATATATCACTTTTCCTGATCACACGTTTTTCAGTTGAGTAGACCAAATGAACCCATTGTTTATATTGGTCACATTGTAGCCATTTCGTGAATATTAAACATGGGCTCTCTCTGATTTCTTTTGGGGTGAATAATTTGCATACACAGCACTTTTCATCATCTCTTATTCGATTTTCATCCTCAGAATCAGATTCAGAAGTGCTATTGGTATTTGTAAGTGGTTTGACAGATGGACAGTCATGTCAAGCAATAGATTCTTTCTTGAGAGGGGTATATATAAATGTAGGAGAAATAAATACTTAATTCTGATTGGTTAAAAAGTTACATTTATTTTCCATGCACGCCTACCCAGCTTATCAGTAAAAAATGTAAAAAAGCAGGAAATTTTGTGATACGAACTGATACACAACTACATTCCCTTTCTTCTCAAAACATCAAAAGGTACCAGAAACTTCATTAGGTCAATGACTTTATATGTCTCAATGTTATTCTACCCCCTTTATGAGGTTGCAAAAAGGTGTGATTGCAAGATAAAATTCTTTCATGATCCAACCGTCTTACTTCTTTGACATCCAATACAGCCTCCTCTAAAACAACATTTTCAAGCTGGAAATAAAATTATATTTATTAAGTACTGGTACTATAGATCATGATGAGCTATTTTTAAGAAATTTACTTAGCGAGCATGTGTATGTTTTTTTCCTTCTCATTAAATTTTCAAGTTTTACAAATTCGTATTTGTGGTCAAGTCATATAAATCTTCAATGATAAACCTACTAACAGCACCATTGAACTGCAAAATTACTTGGCAATTTCTTAATACAACAGACTGGTTGTCTTTTTAGTGTGTTATTCCCTCGTTTCAAATTACAGAGTTATCTCCTTTTTTACAAGAGTTGTCTTTCTTGTTAGCAGGTACTTATATAAAATCATTCTGCCCAGTAGAAGCTGTGAAATTTTTGACGAACATTGGTAAAACTTAATGACCCCGACTGCCTTTTACTTAAGTTTTCGTTCACCAAAATTTCATAGAGCCAAAGTCTTTAAATTGAGAATGGAATTTTCGGTTTTTCACACTGCATTAACAGACGATCCTTTCATATTAATATGATCCCTCTTATGTTTTTTGTATTAAGGGGATATTGTTATAAAATGTGTAAATTCCATCTTTTTTAACGTACCTGTACAGGTAACTGTTGTGTGTCTTTCATCAATTCATTGGTAATGTTGTTAAGTTGGGATTCATCAACCAAATGGGGTATAGGCTGGCCAATTTCCTTAGGGCGTATATCCTAATAGAATAATATACGTTAGGCATGTAAATAAATGATGATCTATACTTTATCGGTGAATGCCCTTGAAGTTTTAATAACCATTATTTCGGGCAGAAAATAAAAATTTGTGTTCCCCCATGTCTTAATTTTGATGTTTTGATATAATTTTGACTGCCCCCTTGAATACTCAAGAAAAAATTGGTTCCAAAAGTTTTGTGCCAGAAAAAATAATCCATTGTAAAGTAATCAAATTAATTATAATATTTTCATCACAACTAAGGTATTTATTTAGATCATGTCTGTACACTCAAATTTTCAAAATAAACATTAATCTTTGGTCATCCACTTTTCAGGCATTTTTTCCCAGAAGATATTTATCAATAATATTATTGTATTTGTACAATATAATGCCAAATATAACATATATTTCCTGTTCTGTTTGGTTGTGTTGTAATACTATTGCAATACACTTACTGAAAAAGAAAAATAGCTGTGATCATCTATCCTTGAATACATACAAGAGCCTGTTAAGAACAGGTTCAATGAGTAGACCTAAAAATAAAATATATATATATATACATGTATAAACAAAAAATATTTTGCAACTAATTATGTAAGTTGTTCAATCAATTGATGCAATTTAGTTCACATAAATTCAATAAAACAATAGGCCAGGTTCCTATTTAATGGTATACAGCATGTCCAAAGTTGTTCTATGTTCATCAGGCTTGGTTGAAGATGAAAAACAATTTCTATTATACTTCTTGTATAAATATATATATATATAAATAAACGTCTAAAATGTTAGCACAACGATATCAAAAAAAGATGTTAAAATGTAACAAAAATAACTATAAGTCTACAAAAAGACTATAATTATAATTAAATCGACGGATATTTCGCTTGAACGACAAGCTTCATCAGCGTCTGTAATCTGATTTGAAAAATTGTCACGTGACCATCAGTTATCGTTGTGCTACCATTTTAGACGTTTATTTATCATTTCTTGTTTGTTTGCACAGTATCGTTAACACTTGTTTCCGATCCGACATCTCGTAGGTTCATACGTTGGCTACTTTTTCAGACGTTTATATATATATGTCGTGTATATGTTGCAATTTTGTACAAGTTATAACATGTACAAGAAAACTGTACATGTTATAACTTGAACAATCCAAAAATACAGGTTATAACATGTACAAACGTAGCTTGTACATGTTATAACATGTACAAAATATTGCTTAAAAATGACTTTAACTTGTACAATATTTGAAAATAAAGAACAAAAGATACGCTTCCATTATCACAACAACATTTCATTAACCTGGGGTCTTATTATCATCAATTTTATATTTTTTATTAATTTTTGTTTTAGTTTTTGCTCTTTTTTTTGTCTTTTTGATACAGTTAATGATAAGTTGAGCAGTTTGTATAATTACTTATTACTTTTAAAACACACCTGTAGTCAATGAATATTATTTAGTATTGTCACCTGGTGAATAATAATTGTGAGTTTCTACTCAGAAGGCAATAGATTTACTTTCATAGTAGTGAAGAGTTAAGATGCAAGTGGATACTCAAGACAGATTTTACAATGAAATTCTTGATATGTCGACGAAAAATTCCTCTGCAAACAATACCCTGTTTTCAAAGGAGAGGAAAATTGTTCATGGTAGATCACGTCACACACAAAGCCAGGGATCCGTGGAAAGGGCGAATGCTGATGTAAAAGAAATGCTTGCAACATGGCTCAGTGAGAATAATTCTACACAATGGTCTGAAGGATTAAGATTTATCCAATTTCAGAAAAATAGATCATACCATCGTGTGATAGGATTGAGCTCATCGTCAGTTCCCAGAGATTGTCTTCCAGATATTCAAACAGAAGAAGACTTACAAGCAATATTTGAAGCAAATTCTGTATCCACTGACAATACTGACACTGACACCGCTATTTCCGAGACAGAACATAGTACTGACACTGAGATACTTCAGATTTAAGATTATTTTCATATAGTGTACAAGTTAAAGTTTCAAGCAATATTTTGTACATGTTATAACATGTACGACCTAATTGTCGTACATGTTATAACATGTACAAAATATTGTTTAAAAATGGCTTTAACTTGTACAATATATGAAAATAATCTTAAATCTGAAGTAATGAAGAGCAATAATCAAAAGCAAAAGAAACATAATATACAGCATGCATACATTACTACATTGTGTACTTTACCATTCCAGAAACCAGCTGTGCTTACTTGTTGCTACATGACAAAGACATATGACACCTAGAGTTGCACATAACTTTCAACCTTCGACATTTACACCTACCAGACTTACAAGTTCCTTTCTTACATTGACAATGCACAAAACCTTGCCCTCCACTCAACGATATCTTACTCACTATCTCCCTCACACTCATATCACTCACTGGGACTTTTGCCTGCTTAATACCTCCTATTAAAGTTTATATCCTCTCCTTTGAAAACAGGGTATTGTTCGCAGAGGAATTTCTCGTCGACATATCAAGAATTTCATTGTAAAATCTGTCTTGGGTATCCACTTGCATCTTAACTCTTTACTACTATGAAAGTAAATTTATTGCCTTCTGAGTAGAAACTCACAATTATTATTCACCAGGTGAGAATACTGAATAATATTCATTGACTACAGGTGTGCTTTAAAAGTATTAAGTAATTATAAAAACTGCTCAACTTATCATTAACTGTTTCAAAAAGATAAAAAAAAAAAGAGCAAAAACTAAAACAAAAATTAATAAAAAAATATATATAAAATTGATGATAATAAGACCCCAGGTTAATGAAATGCTGTTGTGATATTGGAAGCGTATCTTTAGTTCTTTATTTTCAAATATTGTACAAGCTAAAGTAATTTTTAAGCAATATTTTGTGCATGTTATAACATGTACAAGCTACGTTTGTACATGTTATAACCTGTATTTTTGGATTGTTCAAGTTATAACATGTACAGTTTTCTTGTACATGTTATAACTTGTACAAAATTGCAACATGTACACGACATATATATATATAGTTCTTTTGTGAAATGAAGATGTCCAATTTATTATCAATATGTGTGAGCACCTGGACTCATTATTTTTATTAAGAAAAATATACTCCTTTACCTTTAACATGATATAATATGTTATTCATAGAGGTATTGTTTTTTCACAGAGACAAGAGCATAGAGTTTGATGGCTTATTTTAACAGTGCAGGTATATAAACTGCATGTTGTGTGAGATGATCCATTTAAATAATGACATTTATCCCCAGACTTAGAATAATTTTACACTATTCAGCACAGGCACTTGTTTCAATATCAAAAATTTAAAGGAGACTTAATAGTGAGTAAAATGTTTGATATTGAAACAAGTGCCTGTGCTATTCAGTGATGGAAATTCACAGGAGCCCAGTCAGTAACCCCTAAAATTTAAGCGGGGTTACTATTTTTTCAACATTCTTGCTTGATCATACAATATGATACATGTATAACACTGGGCCACCAAAATATTAAATTTCCACCCCTGAGCAACACAAATGTGTGTATGGTATTCACAACAATCATGACCACATAGATGAGGGGGAAAGAGTGAAGGGAGACAGGGGTGGGAGAAAGGAGAGGGTGGAAGAATGGAGAGAGGTGGGAGAAAGGTGGGGGGAAATGAGGGAGACAGGAGACAAAGCCAAAAGGAAAAAAGGAGGAGAAGGGAGAAAGTGGGTGGGAGAAAGGAGTCGAGGGAGAGAGAAAGAAGAAGAGGAGTGGGAGAAGACTACCCCTTGTCCTCCCCCTCATAGATTCAGGGACAGTTTTTGTCTTTTTTGGAATCACAAATGCACAGCACACCCCTGTCATTTGAAAATTAACAAAGTACAGCCCCCCCCTCCTTTTCGATGTTGCCAATAAAGCAAAAGACCAAGACTCCTTTTGCAAAAAATGACCCATCACAAGACCTTTTTAAGAGTAAATATGCATTGGTAAAGACAAACGATTACATGATTTTTTGCGGATAAATTCCAAAACAGACAAAGTGTTGTACCCTAGCCCTAGGCCCCTGTAGTTGTACCCGTTGAATGGCGTATTTTTTGTCTTTTTCAACATATTATTTCGATTTCAGTTTCGTGATTGTGAAGGAAATACATTGCAACTATATTGTGTACCAAACTTCGAGAAGTCACACTCATATATGTCTATAGAACGAGTCTTACGAGGATAATTTGAAGCACTGGAACATTCATTCTGGCCATTGCTGGTAGAGTGTACAAGTGACCCGACACGTCATCAAAGGTCATTTTATAGCACTTGTAAATAAATAAGACAGTAATATGATTGTTTATTTTTACTGGAATGGGCTCATTTTAAACATCAGATTTTATTTTCAGTATCTTTTTTTAATTCGGAAATTTATTTTTGCCGCTATTTCATACTTTTTACTAGTCTGGTACTCATCCGAGGGGTCACGAGTACCAAAATAGCGCAATTGTATTCCGGATTTGGCCCGTGCCGGTTTTGGGTGTTAAAATGTTGGCGCATGCCCAAAGCCCATGACTGTTGACACTCCCGTAAGATTCATTCATCGTAAATACTCGGCCATTCTCGCTACACTTCCAATAACTGTTTGCCGGAAGATAAGCCGCACAAAAATATAGTCCACGAAAATATGGAAGACAAAATTAATATCGCTAGGGAGAAACTGGAAATTACTTTCCCTTTGAAAGGAAAACAAATGGAAACTTTGCAGCACGTGTACGAAGGGAACGACTGCATAAATGTGCTACCAACTTTTTTGTCACATGACCTAATATTTAGAAAGTAGTTCTATTTATCTGCCACCTACTTACGAGGTTATTGGAAGGGTAGCGAGAATGGCCGAGTAGTTACGATTGCTGGTGACATTGAAACAATCTGGTTACTGATTTTACGATTTTGTGAGCATTTTACTTGTTTAATTAGCTAAATTCTAAATGCCATCAAATTGGAAAATATCAGTAGCTTAATTGCATCGTGCAATCTAGTTATCCATAAAAAAAACTGTAAACACATTTTGCTATGAAATGCATTTCCATTACTGACTTCCACTCAAAACAAAAAGTTTTATGCGAATATAATGTTTCCCATGTCAAAACTGGATACAAACTATGGCTTCCATGAATTATTTCTTAATTGTAAAAAAAACCCGCAGATATCTAATTTAAGTGCGCAGGATGCGTTTCTTGTATATATTCTTCATCAGGTAAAAACTTCAAGACAAACCATAAACTATTGTTTAAGTTTAAAATGTTCTGTATTATCAGGTCAATTTCAAATTTTCTCAATATATTTCATATAAAAGTAAAATTTTCTAAAATATTATCACGTCTTATTTCAAAATTATTATTACCAACAAAAGGCAGAATTGAATGCATTTTTACTTTATAATTTCGACAATTTCAGCTACTGAATATTTTAAACACAGATCGAGCTGAATTGTATTCGCCCACAGTACTTTTGTAGACAAACAATTAATCTGTGTTTAAATAATGAAGACTTGTGTAGATTTTTCTTTTATAAAAATCCAACATGAATTGACTTGAGGATATTTGTTTTCAAAATCTATAAGGAAAATTGGAGATTACTTTAGATCATACGATCTGTATTTAAGGACTCGATACATTTTTTTCTTCTTTTAAATTTCTACTGTTGAATTTAAATGCAGAATGATTTTAATATAATAATCGTATGACATAAGAGAACGTTCATTGGATAGAGTAGTACAGTGTACTGCCTTAGTCTAGACAGATGCAGTCCCGGATTTAGGACAAATGAGGCCCTGTGCTAGTTAGGTTATGAGACCCCTTACTTGGGCCTGGAAGGAGGTAGAGTCGGTAGGCCTACACAGACAGTCAGGCATACATGCCCAGGAAATTTAGTAATAGTTAAAATATTAAAATTGCACCACATAAGCAAAAACCCATCTTGAAATCAAAATTTTGGCAGGAAGATGGGCTCCCTGGCCAACGGGGTCATGTGCTTAAGCACAATGGTAATTCCGGCACTGGACAGATAGAGATAGTCCTGCTAATGTATCATCTGTCGATATCGTCTTTCCATGAAAAAAATTAACTGGTAAGGTACCATCAAACCTACCAATGCGGTTACCTCTACTAGGTGGTCACCTATATTAAAGAGTGACCTTTTTCTTGTCCTGTCATAGATTTCTTTATATAAAATGAACCCCTTTTAAGAGGTCACCTGTATTATAAGGACATTTTTTCTGTTTTTCCCAGGGGTGACCTTTTAATAATGTTTTACGGTAATATGTCTGAGCTGATTAGTAAATTATGAAGAAAAGAGATGGATATAAATGAACACGAGGGACTAATCCAACATTACACTTAGACACAAATTTAAGTAAAGGAGCATCGCTTTTCTTGCTGTTCTACATTTCACAGTCACTGTATGGTTTTTAACAATGAGAATAACTCGTACCGTCAGATGAATGTAAATCGGCCCTTAGCTTGCAGTTGAGCGGTACTCTTTATTTTATTAATTACATACAACAAATAATTTAATTGATGTGAGTACTGCAATCTGATTGGCTGATCAGACTGGAGCAACATTGGAACAGTTTACGCTTTTCATAACCCGCTTCGCGATTTATTAAGCGTAAGCTCGGGCAGGTTATACAAGTTTATCCTTTTGTACTTTTTCTTTTGGCCATTGTGTTGTCTGTTCTTCTTCGATATACGGATTCTGATTACCCCATTGGTATCTTCAAACTCTTCTTATATCGTATAACTTCTTCAAAAAATGAACATATTCATTAAATATTTGAAATTTTTTATATAATGGGCAGTTTACGCTAAATAAACCAAATGCTATTTTTGAAACAAAAGCAATTATTCCCGCTTGAAAAAAATGTCGGCTTTTGATTGATCGATGACCCGTTGGTACAAAACCCATGCTACCGGCTTCGCCTCAGGCTATACAGAAGTGGTTCAGGGTGGTACAATCTCAATGCCCACGGGTAGACACGTAGATAACTAATAATGTATATTACCCCCCCCCCCCCCACATTCTTCATTTTTGGAAAAAGATGTTGTAATTTCAATTAAAATGTGGAAGAACTTTCAGAAGGACAATTGATGAAATATGAAATATGACATATATGATTTCCCGTTTTCAAGATGGTGGATCCTTTCAGCTTAACCCTTTAGTTACGACTGGTAGATTGAGAATTCTAAGTAGAATAGGGCATGTATGCCTGACTGTCTGTGTAGGCCTACCGGGTCTATCTCCTTCCAGGCCCAAGTAAGGGGTCTCATAATAATATAAAACGGTCCGATCATGTGGTGATAAGCAACCAAGCAAAGTTAGAGGAATTCCCATTTAAAACGGAAGAGTTGTACGTACAAACCTTTATGGCGACTTACAGGGCAGGACAAAAATACAGCCTGAGAGAGGACCCATCAAGTGACATAATTGTCAATCTAGATACAATAGAACACGACTTCAATGGCGGATCCAAATGCCACACTGGCAAAAACCTCGTCACCGATGGCAAATATATCTCCTTTTATAGAAAGTCATGAGGGGATGTCGGCCACAAAGCTGAAATATTGAAGCTCACTGAAAAACTAAGAATGTGAGGTTCACATTTCAAAACACATACGTTATTCTAGGGATTGTGCCAAGAAAAGTAATTTTCTGGACAGGGCTCAGCTGCTAACGCAAACGTTACTCAAACAAGACTATGTTGCTCCTAGGTTGAAGTCATCGATGACAAAGGAGGTAGGGTTTATAGTGCTCTACGTTTAGTTTTCTGTGTTTGTCTTTTTGTTTTTATTTTTGTTTTTTGTGTTTGTTTTTGTTTTTGTTTTTTTTTTTGTTTGTTTGGGTTTTTTTTGTTGTTGTTTTTTGTTCTTTTTCCTTGTCTTCATTCTGAGACTGATATTTTTGGTTTTCATTTTAGAAAAGAATAAGGCGTATTCCAGAAAGATGCATCGCCTCATTAACGGAATGTTTCTCAAAATGAATACTGATTAGTCTTGTGTGTTATTTATCTAATAGATAAAAAAAATGCTGTTCGTTGTGTCCAGCAATAGTAAATATAATTCATCTTGAAAAACTAATATATGAATTGTCAATGTAAACATCAGCGAAACCTTAATGTCTGTTTTTTTCATTTGTTAGAGGTTTGTGCTTGATGAAACTAATGAGGGTGGTATGGTGTTTAACGCCACTTTCAACAGTATTTCAGTTATATCGTGGCGGTCAGTTTTATTAGTGAAAAAAAACGGAATACCTGAAGAACATCACAGAAATCACAACGTTAGTGGTGATAGGCACTGATTGTACACATGTAGGTAGTGAATCTAATGATAAATTGAGATTCAATTTATAATGATATAATACATAATATTGACTGTCATGGTCAAATTACTTTTCTTTTTCTATTCTTTTTTTTTTACAATTTATTAACAATAATTCTTTAGTTTAGTTTATTTTAACAGCACTTGCACTTTATCAAAAATATTTTTAAAATTTTGTTTTTTTAAACGACATTTTCGATAATGTGCCTTTAAGCATGTCTAGTCGGCATATTCTAAAAATTTTATTTGGTCTAATATGTACCGAGGAAATCATATGCGTAAATTTACATTTCATATGTGTCACGTTCGTTGTGGGTGGAACTTTGTTCAGTGAAATGTAAATAAATAACAGAATTCTTCTTATTTTCAGGGGCATATTAAATAATTTTACAAAAAAGGTAAGTTAATTAATTGCATTAGATTCTACTTTAATATAATATGCAGAATAACAATATAAGGTGACCGACCCATAAGGTGACCGACATAAGGTGACCGACCCATAAGTAAACGAAAACATAAACAAAAACCAAATTTTGAGAAAAAAATACTAAAATAAATGTTTAGCTAAATGTTTCAACCAAAACTGAATTTCGAAACTCAAAAAAAAAATTTAAAAAAGGAATAAATAAATAAATCAACAAAAACAAAAAAATAAAAAAAATAAGATCAATACAAATTCAAATTTTGAGCTGCAGCATAAATTTTAATAAACTTTGTATGGTATTAGTTTGTAATTTGTATATCATTTCAATATTCTGCTATCTTTAAATAAATAAATCCAACACTATACATTTTGTATTGCAAGTTTTGTTTTGCTGTCATTCAAGCAAAATATTGAGGCTTGTTTAGTATTTATTAAGATTTTCCGAGTGTTTGTATGTTGTGACATCACAATAAGTATTTTACATCTAGTTGGTATAAATGTATATTAGATACATCTGTTGATTTTTCTAGGTCTAAATTTCTACATTCGTTTAAACAAAATGTTAATGCACTGTGTCACATCAACCGATTTTCCAACATATAGTATCTTTTTAAATATCTATTCCTTGCACTTTTACATTTAAAAACTAATTCTATACTTCATCACCATGTAAATGGTTCATATATATATTTTTTTAATTTTTCTTGACAACTGGAATGAATGAACACGTCCTTGACTTTGTCTACTGTGATTTACATTATATAGGTTCCATCTTTGTTTCTAATGAGACCCCGAGTCATTGACCTCGCTTCGTTAATATTAGCTCTACATATTTTTAATAGCAACTTTCTGTTTATGTTTAAGCATATCTGAGGTTAGTTTGTGAGTTAAATATGACAATGTTTTCTCACCCTTTGGATAAAGTAGTCCGTTAATGTATGTGAAAAAAGATTTTTCTATCTTACCCAGGCTCATAGATAAAACAAGCTACACGCGCTTTTCCTCGCAAAATTGTTTTCCATTGTTGAAGTAAATTTAAGAGATAACAGTATTGTATTTTAAGCGTTTCGGACGTAAATCGTCGGTTTTACGGTCGCAAATTGAGTTTACCTAGCGACGATCTGTGTCTGGGGTTGATATGGAAAAGGTCATGTATTAATATTAAAATATTACAGTTTATTAATATGAATTGCTAAATACGCGCTTCCTATTGGCTCTTTTGGATCACATGACATGTGATTATTTTTGACAGTACAACCTGTGATGGAGTCATTATTGATCATGTGATAAATATGAATTAGCAATATTGACTCCGTCCAAAAAGAAGATGGACGCTTTCATCCCTTGAATTTCAAAAAGCGTGATTTGTTTTGTTCACATCGTGATAATTATGAAACAGACTATAGGTAATTTTGAATTCTAATGCAATTTGTTCGTATCGTCGGATTTGATTGGTTACTATTCTACATAGAATTCTCAATCTACCAGTCGTATATAAGGGGTTACGCTGAAAGGATCCACCATCTTGAAAACGGGAAATCATGCATGTCACATTTACAACAATAAACAAAAATAATTAAAATGCCTATACCTTGCAATCTTATATTAGTTCAATTTTATCAAAATTGAAACGTACACCACGCCAAAGAACGTCTGATCATTGCGTTTTAAGCTGGAAGTCTTCATATGACGTCATGTTGTCTATGTGCCAAAGTCGTCAACAACATTTCGCGGAATCTTAATTTGTGTGATTATTAGACACAGGGGTATGCAAGAATACATTTGTATGTTCAGTAATGCACTATAATGCATTGTATTTTTTGCTTGAAGATCGCCACAGCTCTAAGACATACACAAACAAACAAACAAACAAACACATACATTGTATATTTAAAAAACAAAAACAAAAATAATTTATTAAAAAAACATATAGGCACAAGCTTTCAGAATTTGCTTGCCTTGAATGTCAAGGATCAGGGGTTCAGTCCAAGTCCTATCAAAATAGACTTTAAAATTGGTATTAGGTGGTTTTTACAGCATTAAGAGAAAAGAGTTATAATAAAACAATTAATTACTCATTGTGAGGTCAATAGCAGGAAATGAGGACCCTTGACCTATGATTTTCGGTGACCTGGCCTGACCTCAACCATTGACCTCGGTCAGGTCAAGTCACCTCGAATAACATATCTCCTGCTATTGACCTCACAAAGAGTAATTAATTGTATAGTAATAGTAAAAATATAAAGGACAAAATTATTTACCTCAATGGAATAATGTCGAATACTTAATTAAGTTTCAATCTATTTTGATATTTCCGTTACCAGCGTCAGATTTTATATCAACCATACTTTTATTTTCATTATCTCAATTTATCCCTAGGAAAATATATTATAAAAAAAACCTCTTTTTTTCCACTGTAGGACAATGGGACAACGAAGCACTACGCATGTTGCCAATGCATACGACGAGGACATTTTTATAAAAATTGACGCTGATCGACAATACGTCACACTTCAATCAATCAATGTTTCCGCTGCCGGTAGTATGAAAGGCGTCACGGTTGAGGGTTCTGTCGGATCAACCACAGAATATGACTGGCAATATGCAAATAAAAATGGATACACAAGGATAGCCCCTAAAGACTTTCTTGGTTTCAATCCGGATTCTAGTAGAAACGTTGTATATATTACCATTTTAACACAGAGTGGTCGCATCGTCTGCCATTGTTACCCTTTAACAGAGGATTTCAGTGTCATCGTCAATAAAGATGGATATGTAAAAGAGACTGAACATGGACATATCTGGGTTGAAAAAGACTAGATGAACAGTTCAATTTTAGTGCTTGTAGTTTAGCGTTTCCATTGACTGTTTTATCAATATGCACACAAATCAATTTTTTTTAAATAAAAAATAGTTGTACAAAGGGTTGTAAATATGCTTAGTGAAAAACTGGTACCCACTAACCACTGCCCAATATCAGCCTCTATCTTATGTTATGAACATATACAAACGTTAGAGAGAACCGAAGGGACAATCAAGAATGGCTAATCCAGTGACACTGGCAACATTGTGCACACAAGACACAGGATAAAGACAAATAAAAAAACACACAAAAAAAAGAATTAAAAAAAAACAAAAACAAAAACAACAACAAATAATGAAAAAGAAAAATGAAAAAAACAACAACACAGAAAACGAAAACAATGAGCAACACGGACCCCACCAATACACCGGAAGTCAACCTATGACCTCGCAAAGGGTTTGATCAGTTTCCGTCAACTTTATGTTACTGTGTTAGTCTTCCTTAGTATCAAAAATGGATTCCATAAACCAAAATAACACTTTGATATTATCCCAAATATAAATTATCTACCATTTCCTTTTTAATAAACAGTTGCGGAGTTGGAAAAAAGGTCAACGAAAGATTTGTTTGGTTTCCTGATTTTGATTAGCTTTATGTCGATTTCTTAGCATGAATATACATGATACTAACTGGCTGTAATAGTCTCTTCTTTCCAAGAAATAAACGTTGAAGACTATTAATGGCTGTAAATAGATAAACGTGAGTGTAAAAGAAAACACAGTGATAAGTGTGTTCTCAGAAGAGTTAGAAGATACCAAAAGGGGTAATCAGAATCCGTATATCGAAAAAGGACAGACACACAATGACCAAAAGAAAAAGTACAAAAGGACAAGAAACGATCTACAAAACGTACACATAATTGCTTCTGCAAGTGTAACGTCGCGTTCAATCTCTGAGGTAGCAGACTCACCAGATGAAATACAGTACGATTTGTCTTTTTGTTCCATTTCGAATGGATTGATGAAACCAACAATTGCTTCAGCAACTTTTTCTTTGCGTCAGAATCGTCCCCCAACATATCAACCATGGCTAAAGCTCCCTTCACAAACTGTACTCTTTCATGGGCTCCTCGCACCCATCTTTGATATGCGTCATAATTACTAAGCAAATCAGACAAACCTGCACTGCCACCTCCAGCACCTCCATGTGATTTAGAGTGCTTCATAAAAGATTCCTCTATAGTTTTATCTACTGGACATCTATTTCCTGTAACGAAAGATCTTGACACGCTGGTGGCGCCCCTTTTTAATAAATCTGTTGCACCAGGATGGGATATTTCTATGTTTGCCAAAAACACTGAGAAAAACGTCAGATATCGAGCATAATTTTGCCCTCCAAAACTGAAAAAGAGATCACACATCAGGAAAAGACACCTGACATAAAGAAGGAAGTTGTTAGTTTTAACAGCTTTAGTCAGTTGTAAAACGAGCCACATGTGATCCATGTATGACACCCAAAGCTTTGCCGTCTTTCCAAGATGTCCTGTGCGCGCGACATGTCGGAACTTGGCATAGGCATCAATATAGGATGAGATGTCTTCATTGTTCAATGCCGACTCAAATGAAGCGTGAACACTTTTCAGTTTGACTTGTGTGTATATATACATGTATAACGGTAATTGACAAAGTTTTACTTATGAAAGAAGTAAGACAAAAAGGTGCAGATTAGGGAATATAAATATAAAAAGATATTAAGGCAGTGTTCAATTTTGGCGGTTAATTTTTGGAGTGTGACATATTTTGGTGTGTTTAATTTTGGCACTTCGTATTTAAGGGCCAAAATAGGCCAAAATAAAACCATGACCAAAATTTCCCGATTTACGGTATCTGGTTCATCGACAAGAGTCTTTAGTAATTCGAAAGAATCATCTGGAAGACCCATCATTGGCCTTTCTTCGCCTAAAGAAAAACAAAACTCCTCAAAAAGAAGTCTTTCTAAAGCCTCTAGTGGTATTTTGTGAGTGCATTGCTCTGCTATAATGTTTTCCTGTCATTAAACCCGTAACAGAACCCGATCCAATCAAACCTGCTTCTAACAAAATATCTGACAATTCAGTTCCTTCCATTTTCTTCCCGATCATCTTGAAGTACGCGCACACAACACAACACACCAATCATAATGATATGATCCTCAAACTTTTTAGGCTGATTCCAAATGATTGGGTATGCTTTCATGCATACGCCTAGATCAAAAGTTGTTACCACATACTTTTGTCCTACCTCCCTTGCTCCTTGTTCTGAATAACGAAGGCATTCCTGGACTGCCTTGTTATCTGTAATGGGTTGGTCTATTACTGGATAGTAATCTATTATCGTCAGTCTTGGTGGTTCATCTCCTAGTAGTGACCAAAATCCAGCCAGTCCAGGTAACTCCTGCTCTAAATAGGAACTAAGATACCTTGCCATAACCCACAAAAGATCCTTCTTACATTCAAGCTCAAACAAACCTTCCGTTCCAGACATTTCCGTCTTCTCGACTTCATAACTAGGACTCCTTCTATGGGTCAAATAACAGTCAGGAAGAACTTCCTGCGTTTCAAGTGTCAATTATCTAATACCACTCTTGTGATCAACTGGAATGCTAGGTATATCACCCTCTACCTCCTGATCTGCTGGACAAGAAAACTTTTGTAACATAATTCCATGTGAGGTGTGTACAGAAGCCATCCCGCAAAGATCATTTAACAACTGATCAAAGTCTGAATGGAATATGAATGAAACTTTTGGATTTCTAACAATTTGGGGTGACAATAAAGTGGATGTTGTTTCAACTGCTATGGCAATAGAAGTCTCAAGTTCCAGGGAAAATGAGTACGTTTCTGAGTGACCGAGCCTATTTAGAAGTGTTGTGATCTCAGCACTTCGAAACCAGTGACGAAGTGCCATGGACAAGAGAATGTGCTTGGGCAATTTCCAGCTTCCATGCGTTACTGCTCTACATATATCCTGCCAAATGAAATTAACTAAACGGGCAACTTTTGGAGTTGTAACCTGGGTTTTTTTTCCAGTAAGAATAGAAGTAAGAAATTGATCTAGCTATTCAGGCAAAGAAAAATTCAGATCGTTCAGGTACTTTGCTGTCGGGGGCCATGTCAAACTGCTTCCTTCACTCTCGAACATATCGTTAATTTCCTGTCTGAGAAGAGAAGCGTTATCCCCAATTTTGTCCGCACAAGAAAGGTCATAGGCACATCTAATGGCAGACTCTAAATCAATATCAGAACTGGCTACCAGGTAAGACTCAAATTTCCAGTGGGTCTCCATCTTTATAAACATTATCTTTTTTCCATAAGTTTTTTCCAAATTTACCTTGAGATTTTCGCTTCTATAATTCGGATTTGAAAACTCCCTTTCTGCTAATTTAGAGACATATATTTCCCTGAGTTCATTCAATTTAACAACTGATTTTCCTAAAATAACGAATCGTTCAATCAACGATTTCACTATATCGAAAGCCAGTCTGTGCGCCTTCTCAGTGTGACTTTGTCGCTCTTTGGAATCTTCATCTTCACTTCTCCATTTCTCAGGGTTTTGGCAGTACTTATTTCTGCAAGATGGATGGTACTGCGCTTCACAAACAAACAGGTTAACACCTCTTATTCTAGTGAACAGATGCTCGTCAAGCTTTTCCTTTGCAATTCTTTGGACAGTCCACCATCATATTCAAACCGAACGGTTCCTTCTGTCGTCCAACTAGCCTTCACTTTGACTTTCTTTCTCCCATCCTTTTCACAAAATATACAGTCTGGTCTGAATATTATTTTGTCGGGATCAAGAGACCTACGGTGTCTACTTTCAAAATCACTACTGCCTGCAATGGATGGTGGCGGTGCTGGCAAGCGACTCAGGTTCATTGTGAACTTCTGGTAGCAATTCCTGTGATAACCCAATCCCTCAGAAAAAGTAGACGGGATTTGAACACAGACATTCGCCATCCTAAGAGCTTCTGCTGTGCTTTCAAGACGTCGCCGCTTTATGTCTAACAGTTTTTCAAAACAATCAACCGAATATGATACCAAATTTTCATTTTTCGATTTTGCACTGTGTATTATACAGACTGCACAATCCTCCTGTTGTGCTTTTCTCTTTTTTCTTGAACTCATTTTATTTTAATATCAAACTAATTTGGTATTAAACACTCGAAAACTTTGAGTCAAAGACCTCTGTGCAAGTATCTGAAACCAGAACTTCCCGGATAATGTCGGTGACGGAAGAACGCCAATACTAATTTTTTGTTCTTTATAATCTTGAACTGCGTAGATTTATTAAATACAGTTAACTGGACTATAAAATGAGGCAATATTGCGAAATTAATTAATTTAATGTTTCTTCCGTGTTGTTTAATAACATTTATCTAAATTAACAACAGGCCAAAACTGTAAATTTGTCCTTATCTATTCTAATGAGAAAATATTATGCGATTTTCGGCAGGGTAATGGGTAATATTTTGCCGCTAGAAGCCCTATACAGGGTGGTACTAGAACAAATTTTATATTAAATTGTCTTCACACGACAGATGTATAATTTGGTTGTTAATTTATATTATGAAAAAGACATTACGCGCTTTGGGCTGAATAGAGCTAAAATCGGCAAAAATCATAATATTCCATTTTTCTGCAATCTACACTACAAAACATGTTTTTTGATTATGTAATGGGTTTAATTTTCCGTAAATGCAATAGTTTTAATAAATTCAATATAAAAATATCATCAAAGTTGTGTAATATTTTGTCTATTCAAAACAAAAGGCGAAAAATCTCGGATTTTACGCAATTTTATCAGGGGTAGGGATAGATGTTTTACCTCCTACGATTACTGAACTTCATAAAATATTAATAACTTGTATTCATTTGAACAATACTATAATCCGCTATCCACCAAATCCCAGGTTTAATATTCTAATAGTTGCTCATAAGCTACAAGATCTCAGCAACAGTGAAGAATGAAAATCGGGCAAAATTGTCGAATGGATGTAAAAAAGGGCTCAAAAATGTAAGTTCGTCCCAAAATATTCAATGTTAACATGTTTTTTTTTCAAAAGGACATATCAAAAGGACCAAACAAAATTAATGGGGTTCGAAGGTGGGGGGGGGGGGGGGGGGGGGGGTGTGTGCACGGTAGGCCATGGCCTACTAAAGATCGAGTAACACGAACCCAACTAAAAACCGGGTGTGAACTCAGGTGCTCCGGAAGTTCATGCTCCACTAGTAGTATCTACATCTACATTGTACTTGAAAATTAACGTCAAAGAAACTTGAGGAGGCAATCAGGAATGAATAATACAGAGACACTGGCTACAACGGGTAAAAGACAGAGAATTTTACAAGACAAACAAAACAAAAAATACGACGCTGAAAACTGATGGATGAGCAACACGAATTCGAACACCACCAATTTAGTATTAATATTTTGGGGTAATGATAGTGTAATGCAGTGACTCATGGGAGGTGACTTCTTGTCATGAAGTTACCCTAAGCTAAATAACCATTAATAAATAAAATGATCATTTAGAATAATCAAACCGACACTCCAATAACCCGTACCAACCGGCATCACTGAAAACAAGAGTAAAATTACAAAAACTGATATCATCCAAATGCTCGAGTTTTTGAGTGACAGCAGAATTGTTCTTTTGGTGGACGTGTTTTTCAACAGACAATCAGCATACCAACTGTGCTCCTCTTCTCACCGACTTGTTCCTTCATTCATACAGGGACTTCTCAAAAAAAACGAAGAGAAGCTAGCCCAACCTTTATTTTCGCGTTCCGCTATAAAGATATTTTTTGTAATTGTTAATTACACAAATGAGGTACAATACTTACACTATAGATGAAAAATACCTAAAATGATCTGCTTTTACTAAATAATTCTAAGTTTGTTGATTTTGATGATCGCATCTATCCCATAGAGCTTGAAATAAACTTATCTGTGTAGTATTTCGTAGATCATTGTTTGTCTTTTTGTAAATTTTTTGCCGATTGTATTTTTTTGTTCTTCGATCTACGGCTTCTGATTACTAATTGGTAGCTTGACACTTTTCTTCTACCATAGAGGAACAAACAAACAAAAACAGCTCGTTATATTGCCATATCTTGGATTATCATATCAGTGAATATATGTGTATGTTGTAGATTCCATCTTAATCGGCTTTCATATTCGATTGATTTATTAGTGTTGTTTATTTCAAGTGAGCAGTATTTAAGCTAACACAGGTGTCTTTTGAGCGTCAGATATATCAACCATTGAATTCCAGTTATTACACCCGACTAATGAACACACAAACACAACGTAGACGTGTTAAAACCCATAAAACCAAACTTATAATACTCGTGTTCCCAACGACATCCACGCTTGTCCATATAGAGCCATCGATATTCTTCAAAGTTTATTTTATGGACTTCAAATACTACTACTACTTGCCAACACTGTCTGTCATTCAAGATTATAATTGTCTACCATTCTTGAGAACCTGAGTTCAACATCGGTGTTTAGTGCTCGATCTTCAGTTACAATTACAGTCAACCCTGTATTAAGAGGTCACCTTTGGGACAAAGAAGAAGTGGCCTTATAAGACAGGTGACCGCTTAAAGAGGCTCGATTCATATGACATTTTCTACGATAGGAAAAAAAAGATAACCTTTTAGTATAGGTGACTCCTTAATAGAGGTGACCACATGGGTAGGTTTGACTGTATATACACCAAATAATCTTAAGACGATAAAGATACCCAGATGTATCGTTCACCGACAGGGTATGAGCTATGCTCATTGTTGTTCAAATATATACTGTGATGTTGTTCAAATATATACTGTGACTGTGAACTATGGAACAGCAACAAAGCTATGTTTCTTTACTTTCATGTGTGTCTAAGTGTAATATTGGATACTCTCTCATGTTCATTTATATTTGTGTCTAAGTGTAATATTGGATAGTCTCTCATGTTCATTTACATGTGTGTCTAAGTGTAATATTGGATAATCTCTCATGTTCAGTTACATTTATATCTCTTCTTACTGCAAGCTGTTTCTTTACTTTCATTTATGTCTAAGTGTAATATTGGATACTCTCTCATGTTCATTTATATTTGTGTCTAAGTGTAATATTGGATAGTCTCTCATGTTCATTTATATTTGTGTCTAAGTGTAATATTGGATAATCTCTCATGTTCAGTTACATTTATATCTCTTCTTACTGCAAGCTGTTTCTTTACTTTCATTTGTGTCTAGGTGTAATATTGGATACTCTCTCATGTTCATTTATATTTGTTTCTAAGTGTAATATTGGATAATCTGTCATGTTCATTTACATTTGTGACTAAGTGTAATATTGGATACTCTCTCATGTTCATTTATATTTGTGTCTAAGTGTAATATTGGATACTCACTCATGTTCATTTACATGTGTGTCTAAGTGTAATATTGGATACTCTCTCATGTTTATTTACATTTGTGTCTAAGTGTAATATTGGATAATCTCTCATGTTCATTTACATTTGTGTCTAAGTGTAATATTGGATAGTCTCTCATGTTCATTTACATTTGTGTCTAAGTGTAATATTGGATAATCTCTCGTGTTCATTTATATGTGTCTAAGTGTAATATTGGATACTCTCTCATGTGCATTTATATTTGTGTCTAAGTGTAATATTGGATACTCTCTCATGTTCATTTATATTTGTGTCTAAGTGTAATATTGGATACTCTCTCATGTGCATTTACATTTGTGTCTAAGTGTAATATTGGATACTCTCTCATGTTCATTTATATTTGTGTCTAAGTATAATATTGGATAATCTCTCATGTTCAGTTACATTTATATCTCTTTTTACTGCAAGCTGTTTCTTTACTTTCATTTGTGTCTAAGTGTAATATTGGATACTCTCACATGTTCATTTATATTTGTGTCTAAGTGTAATATTGGATAGTCTGTCATGTTCATTTACATTTGTGTCTAAGTGTAATATTGGATACTCTCTCATGTTCATTTATATTTGTGTCTAAGTGTAATATTGGATAATCTCTCATGTTCAGTTACATTTATATCTCTTCTTACTGCAAGCTGTTTCTTTACTTTCATTTGTGTCTAGGTGTAATATTGGATACTCTCTCATGTTCATTTATATTTGTTTCTAAGTGTAATATTGGATAGTCTGTCATGTTCATTTACATTTGTGTCTAAGTGTAATATTGGATACTCTCTCATGTTCATTTATATTTGTGTCTAAGTGTAATATTGGATACTCTCTCATGTTCATTTACATGTGTGTCTAAGTGTAATATTGGATACTCTCTCATGTTCATTTACATTTGTTTCTAAGTGTAATATTGGATAGTCTGTCATGTTCTTTTACATTTGTGTCTAAGTGTAATATTGGATAATCTCTCATGTTCATTTACATTTGTGTCTAAGTGTAATATTGGATAGTCTCTCATGTTCATTTATATGTGTCTAAGTGTAATATTGGATACTCTCTCATGTGCATTTATGTTTGTGTCTAAGTGTAATATTGGATACTCTCTCATGTTCATTTACATTTGTGTCTAAGTGTAATATTGGATAGTCTCTCATGTTCATTTACATTTGTGTCTAAGTGTAATATTGGATACTCTCTCATGTTCATTCACATTTGTGTCTAAGTGTAATATTGGATACTCTCTCATGTTCATTTACATGTGTGTCTAAGTGTAATATTGGATACTCTCTCATGTTCATTTACATTTGTGTCTAAGTGTAATATTGGATAGTCTCTCATGTTCATTTACATTTGTGTCTAAGTGTAATATTGGATAATCTCTCGTGTTCATTTATATGTGTCTAAGTGTAATATTGGATACTCTCTCATGTGCATTTATATTTGTGTCTAAGTGTAATATTGGATACTCTCTCATGTTCATTTATATTTGTGTCTAAGTGTAATATTGGATACTCTCTCATGTTCATTTACATTTGTGTCTAAGTGTAATATTGGATACTCTCTCATGTTCATTTATATTTGTGTCTAAGTGTAATATTGGATAATCTCTCATGTTCAGTTACATTTATATCTCTTCTTACTGCAAGCTGTTTCTTTACTTTCATTTGTGTCTAAGTGTAATATTGGATACTCTCACATGTTCATTTATATTTGTGTCTAAGTGTAATATTGGATAGTCTGTCATGTTCATTTACATTTGTGTCTAAGTGTAATATTGGATAGTCTCTCATGTTCATTTATATGTGTCTAAGTGTAATATTTGATACTCTCTCATGTGCATTTATGTTTGTGTCTAAGTGTAATATTAGATACTCTCTCATGTTCATTTACATTTGTGTCTAAGTGTAATTTTGGATAGTCTCTCATGTTCATTTACATTTGTGTCTAAGTGTAATATTGGATACTCTCTCATGTTCATTCACATTTGTGTCTAAGTGTAATATTGGATACTCTCTCATGTTCATTTACATGTGTGTCTAAGTGTAATATTGGATACTCTCTCATGTTCATTTACATTTGTGTCTAAGTGTAATATTGGATAATCTCTCATGTTCATTTACATTTGTGTCTAAGTGTAATATTGGATAGTCTCTCATGTTCATTTACATTTGTGTCTAAGTGTAATATTGGATAATCTCTCGTGTTCATTTATATGTGTCTAAGTGTAATATTGGATACTCTCTCATGTGCATTTATATTTGTGTCTAAGTGTAATATTGGATACTCTCTCATGTTCATTTATATTTGTGTCTAAGTGTAATATTGGATAGTCTGTCATGTTCATTTACATTTGTGTCTAAGTGTAATATTGGATAGTCCGTCATGTTCATTTACATTTGTGTCTAAGTGTAATATTGGATACTCTCTCATGTTCATTTATATTTGTGTCTATGTGTAATATTGGATAATCTCTCATGTTCAGTTACATTTATATCTCTTCTTACTGCAAGCTGTTTCTTTACTTTCATTTGTGTCTAGGTGTAATATTGGATACTCTCTCATGTTCATTTATATTTGTTTCTAAGTGTAATATTGGATAGTCTGTCATGTTCATTTACATTTGTGTCTAAGTGTAATATTGGATAGTCTGTCATGTTAATTTTCATTTGTGTCTAAGTGTAATATTGGATAATCTCTCATGTTCATTTACATTTGTGTCTAAGTGTAATATTGGATAGTCTCTCATGTTCATTTACATTTGTGTCTAAGTGTAATATTGGATAATCTCTCGTGTTCATTTATATGTGTCTAAGTGTAATATTGGATACTCTCTCATGTGCATTTATATTTGTGTCTAAGTGTAATATTGGATACTCTCTCATGTTCATTTATATTTGTGTCTAAGTGTAATATTGGATAGTCTGTCATGTTCATTTACATTTGTGTCTAAGTGTAATATTGGATAGTCCGTCATGTTCATTTACATTTGTGTCTAAGTGTAATATTGGATACTCTCTCATGTTCATTTATATTTGTGTCTAAGTGTAATATTGGATAATCTCTCATGTTCAGTTACATTTATATCTCTTCTTACTGCAAGCTGTTTCTTTACTTTCATTTGTGTCTAGGTGTAATATTGGATACTCTCTCATGTTCATTTATATTTGTTTCTAAGTGTAATATTGGATAGTCTGTCATGTTCATTTACATTTGTGTCTAAGTGTAATATTGGATAGTCTGTCATGTTAATTTTCATTTGTGTCTAATTGTAATATTGGATAATCTCTCATGTTCATTTACATTTGTGTCTAAGTGTAATATTGGATAGTCTCTCATGTTCATTTACATTTGTGTCTAAGTGTAATATTGGATAATCTCTCGTGTTCATTTATATGTGTCTAAGTGTAATATTGGATACTCTCTCATGTGCATTTATATTTGTGTCTAAGTGTAATATTGGATACTCTCTCATGTTCATTTATATTTGTGTCTAAGTGTAATATTGGATACTCTCTCATGTTCATTTACATTTGTGTCTAAGTGTAATATTGGATACTCTCTCATGTTCATTTATATTTGTGTCTATGTGTAATATTGGATAATCTCTCATGTTCAGTTACATTTATATCTCTTCTTACTGCAAGCTGTTTCTTTACTTTCATTTGTGTCTAAGTGTAATATTGGATACTCTCACATGTTCATTTATATTTGTGTCTAAGTGTAATATTGGATAGTCTGTCATGTTCATTTACATTTGTGTCTAAGTGTAATATTGGATACTCTCTCATGTTCATTTATATTTGTGTCCAAGTATAATATTGGATAATCTCTCATGTTCAGTTACATTTATATCTCTTCTTACTGCAAGCTGTTTCTTTACTTTCATTTGTGTCTAGGTGTAATATTGGATACTCTCTCATGTTCATTTATATTTGTTTCTAAGTGTAATATTGGATAGTCTGTCATGTTCATTTACATTTGTGTCTAATTGTAATATTGGATACTCTCTCATGTTCATTTATATTTGTGTCTAAGTGTAATATTGGATATTCTCTCATGTTCATTTACATGTGTGTCTAAGTGTAATATTGGATACTCTCTCATGTTCATTTATATTTGTTTCTAAGTGTAATATTGGATAGTCTGTCATGTTCATTTACATTTGTGTCTAAGTGTAATATTGGATAATCTCTCATGTTCATTTACATTTGTGTCTAAGTGTAATATTGGATAGTCTCTCATGTTCATTTACATTTGTGTCTAAGTGTAATATTGGATAGTCTCTCGTGTTCATTTATATGTGTCTAAGTGTAATATTGAATACTCTCTCATGTGGGTTTATGTTTGTGTCTATGTGTAATATTGGATACTCTCTCATGTTCATTTACACTTGTGTCTAAGTGTAATATTGGATAGTCTCTCATGTTCATTTACATTTGTGTCTAAGTGTAATATTGGATAATCTCTCATGTTCATTTACATTTGTGTCTAAGTGTAATATTGGATAGTCTCTCATGTTCATTTACATTTGTGTCTAAGTGTAATATTGGATAGTCTCTCGTGTTCATTTATATGTGTCTAAGTGTAATATTGAATACTCTCTCATGTGCATTTATGTTTGTGTCTATGTGTAATATTGGATACTCTCTCATGTTCATTTACACTTGTGTCTAAGTGTAATATTGGATACTCTCTCATGTTCATTTACATTTGTGTCTAAGTGTAATATTGGATACTCTCTCATGTTCATTTATATTTGTGTCTAAGTGTAATATTGGATAATCTCTCATGTTCAGTTACATTTATATCTCTTCTTACTGCAAGCTGTTTCTTTACTTTCATTTGTGTCTAAGTGTAATATTGGATACTCTCACATGTTCATTTATATTTGTGTCTAAGTGTAATATTGGATAGTCTGTCATGTTCATTTACATTTGTGTCTAAGTGTAATATTGGATAGTCCGTCATGTTCATTTACATTTGTGTCTAAGTGTAATATTGGATACTCTCTCATGTTCATTTATATTTGTGTCTAAGTGTAATATTGGATAATCTCTCATGTTCAGTTACATTTATATCTCTTCTTACTGCAAGCTGTTTCTTTACTTTCATTTGTGTCTAGGTGTAATATTGGATACTCTCTCATGTTCATTTATATTTGTTTCTAAGTGTAATATTGGATAGTCTGTCATGTTCATTTACATTTGTGTCTAAGTGTAATATTGGATACTCTCTCATGTTCATTTACATTTGTGTCTAAGTGTAATATTGGATAGTCTCTCATGTTCATTTACATTTGTGTCTAAGTGTAATATTGGATAATCTCTCGTGTTCATTTATATGTGTCTAAGTGTAATATTGGATACTCTCTCATGTGCATTTATATTTGTGTCTAAATGTTATATTGGATAGTCTCTCATGTTCATTTACATTTGTGTCTAGGTGTAATATTGGATACCCTCTCATGTTCATTTATATTTGTGTCTAAGTGTAATATTGGATACTCTCTCATGTTCATTTACATGTGTGTCTAAGTTTAATATTGGATACTCTCTCATGTTCATTTACATTTGTGTCTAAGTGTAATATTGGATACTCTCTCATGTTCATTTACATTTGTGTCTAAGTGTAATATTGGATACTCTCTCATGTTCATTTACATTTGTGTCTAAGTTTAATATTGGATACTCTCTCATGTTCATTTACATTTGTGTCTAAGTGTAATATTGGATACTCTCTCAGGTTCATTTACATTTGTGTCTAAGTGTAATATTGGATACTCTCTCATATTCATTTACATTTGTGTCTAAGTGTAATATTGGATAATTTCTCATGTTCATTTACATTTGTGTCTAAGTGTAATATTGGATACTCTCTCATGTTCATTTACATTTGTGTCTAAATGTTATATTGGATAGTCTCTCATGTTCATTTACATTTGTGTCTAAGTGTAATATTGGATACTCTCTCATGTTCATTTACATTTGTGTCTAAGTGTAATATTGGATACTCTCTCATGTTCATTTACATTTGTGTCTAAATGTTATATTGGATAGTCTCTCATGTTCATTTACATTTGTGTCTAAGTGTAATATTGGATACTCTCTCATGTTCATTTACATTTGTGTCTAAGTGTAATATTGGATACTCTCTCACGTTCATTTACATTTGTGTCTAAGTGTAATATTGGATACTCTCTCATATTCATTTACATTTGTGTCTAAGTGTAATATTGGATACTCTCTCATGTTCATTTACATTTGTGTCTAAGTGTAATATTGGATAATCTCTCATGTTCATTTACATTTGTGTCTAAGTGTAATATTGGATAGTCTCTCATGTTCATTTACATTTGTGTCTAAGTGTAATATTGGATAATCTCTCGTGTTCATTTATATGTGTCTAAGTGTAATATTGGATACTCTCTCATGTGCATTTATATTTGTGTCTAAGTGTAATATTGGATACTCTCTCATGTTCATTTATATTTGTGTCTAAGTGTAATATTGGATACTCTCTCATGTTCATTTACATTTGTGTCTAAGTGTAATATTGGATACTCTCTCATGTTCATTTATATTTGTGTCTAAGTGTAATATTGGATAATCTCTCATGTTCAGTTACATTTATATCTCTTCTTACTGCAAGCTGTTTCTTTACTTTCATTTGTGTCTAAGTGTAATATTGGATACTCTCACATGTTCATTTATATTTGTGTCTAAGTGTAATATTGGATAGTCTGTCATGTTCATTTACATTTGTGTCTAAGTGTAATATTGGATAGTCCGTCATGTTCATTTACATTTGTGTCTAAGTGTAATATTGGATACTCTCTCATGTTCATTTATATTTGTGTCTAAGTGTAATATTGGATAATCTCTCATGTTCAGTTACATTTATATCTCTTCTTACTGCAAGCTGTTTCTTTACTTTCATTTGTGTCTAGGTGTAATATTGGATACTCTCTCATGTTCATTTATATTTGTGTCTAAGTGTAATATTGGATAATCTCTCATGTTCAGTTACATTTATATCTCTTCTTACTGCAAGCTGTTTCTTTACTTTCATTTGTGTCTAGGTGTAATATTGGATACTCTCTCATGTTCATTTATATTTGTTTCTAAGTGTAATATTGGATAGTCTCTCATGTTCATTTACATTTGTGTCTAAGTGTAATATTGGATAATCTCTCGTGTTCATTTATATGTGTCTAAGTGTAATATTGGATACTCTCTCATGTGCATTTATATTTGTGTCTACGTGTAATATTGGATACTCTCTCATGTTCATTTACATTTGTGTCTAAGTGTAATATTGGATACTCTCTCATGTTCATTTATATTTGTGTCTAAGTGTAATATTGGATAATCTCTCATGTTCAGTTACATTTATATCTCTTCTTACTGCAAGCTGTTTCTTTACTTTCATTTGTGTCTAGGTGTAATATTGGATACTCTCTCATGTTCATTTATATTTGTTTCTAAGTGTAATATTGGATAGTCTGTCATGTTCATTTACATTTGTGTCTAAGTGTAATATTGGATACTCTCTCATGTTCATTTATATTTGTGTCTAAGTGTAATATTGGATACTCTCTCATGTTCATTTACATGTGTGTCTAAGTGTAATATTGGATAATCTCTCATGTTCATTTACATTTGTTTCTAAGTGTAATATTGGATAGTCTGTCATGTTCATTTACATTTGTGTCTAAGTGTAATATTGGATAATCTCTCATGTTCATTTACATTTGTGTCTAAGTGTAATATTGGATAGTCTCTCATGTTCATTTATATGTGTCTAAGTGTAATATTGGATACTCTCTCATGTGCATTTATGTTTGTGTCTAAGTGTAATATTGGATACTCTCTCATGTTCATTTACATTTGTGTCTAAGTGTAATATTGGATAGTCTCTCATGTTCATTTACATTTGTGTCTAAGTGTAATATTGGATACTCTCTCATGTTCATTCACATTTGTGTCTAAGTGTAATATTGGATACTCTCTCATGTTCATTTACATGTGTGTCTAAGTGTAATATTGGATACTCTCTCATGTTCATTTACATTTGTGTCTAAGTGTAATATTGGATAGTCTCTCATGTTCATTTACATTTGTGTCTAAGTGTAATATTGGATAATCTCTCGTGTTCATTTATATGTGTCTAAGTGTAATATTGGATACTCTCTCATGTGCATTTATATTTGTGTCTAAGTGTAATATTGGATACTCTCTCATGTTCATTTATATTTGTGTCTAAGTGTAATATTGGATACTCTCTCATGTTCATTTACATTTGTGTCTAAGTGTAATATTGGATACTCTCTCATGTTCATTTATATTTGTGTCTAAGTGTAATATTGGATAATCTCTCATGTTCAGTTACATTTATATCTCTTCTTACTGCAAGCTGTTTCTTTACTTTCATTTGTGTCTAAGTGTAATATTGGATACTCTCACATGTTCATTTATATTTGTGTCTAAGTGTAATATTGGATAGTCTGTCATGTTCATTTACATTTGTGTCTAAGTGTAATATTGGATAGTCCGTCATGTTCATTTACATTTGTGTCTAAGTGTAATATTGGATACTCTCTCATGTTCATTTATATTTGTGTCTAAGTGTAATATTGGATAATCTCTCATGTTCAGTTACATTTATATCTCTTCTTACTGCAAGCTGTTTCTTTACTTTCATTTGTGTCTAGGTGTAATATTGGATACTCTCTCATGTTCATTTATATTTGTTTCTAAGTGTAATATTGGATAGTCTGTCATGTTCATTTACATTTGTGTCTAAGTGTAATATTGGATACTCTCTCATGTTCATTTACATTTGTGTCTAAGTGTAATATTGGATAGTCTCTCATGTTCATTTACATTTGTGTCTAAGTGTAATATTGGATAATCTCTCGTGTTCATTTATATGTGTCTAAGTGTAATATTGGATACTCTCTCATGTGCATTTATATTTGTGTCTAAGTGTAATATTGGATACCCTCTCATGTTCATTTATATTTGTGTCTAAGTGTAATATTGGATACTCTCTCATGTTCATTTACATGTGTGTCTAAGTTTAATATTGGATACTCTCTCATGTTCATTTACATTTGTGTCTAAGTGTAATATTGGATACTCTCTCATGTTCATTTACATTTGTGTCTAAGTGTAATATTGGATACTCTCTCATGTTCATTTACATTTGTGTCTAAGTTTAATATTGGATACTCTCTCATGTTCATTTACATTTGTGTCTAAGTGTAATATTGGATAGTCTGTCATGTTCATTTACATTTGTGTCTAAGTGTAATATTGGATACTCTCTCATGTTCATTTATATTTGTGTCTAAGTGTAATATTGGATACTCTCTCATGTTCATTTACATGTGTGTCTAAGTGTAATATTGGATACTCTCTCATGTTCATTTACATTTGTTTCTAAGTGTAATATTGGATAGTCTGTCATGTTCATTTACATTTGTGTCTAAGTGTAATATTGGATAATCTCTCATGTTCATTTACATTTGTGTCTAAGTGTAATATTGGATAGTCTCTCATGTTCATTTATATGTGTCTAAGTGTAATATTGGATACTCTCTCATGTGCATTTATGTTTGTGTCTAAGTGTAATATTGGATACTCTCTCATGTTCATTTACATTTGTGTCTAAGTGTAATATTGGATAGTCTCTCATGTTCATTTACATTTGTGTCTAAGTGTAATATTGGATACTCTCTCATGTTCATTCACATTTGTGTCTAAGTGTAATATTGGATACTCTCTCATGTTCATTTACATGTGTGTCTAAGTGTAATATTGGATACTCTCTCATGTTCATTTACATTTGTGTCTAAGTGTAATATTGGATAGTCTCTCATGTTCATTTACATTTGTGTCTAAGTGTAATATTGGATAGTCTCTCGTGTTCATTTATATGTGTCTAAGTGTAATATTGAATACTCTCTCATGTGCATTTATGTTTGTGTCTATGTGTAATATTGGATACTCTCTCATGTTCATTTACACTTGTGTCTAAGTGTAATATTGGATACTCTCTCATGTTCATTTACATTTGTGTCTAAGTGTAATATTGGATACTCTCTCATGTTCATTTATATTTGTGTCTAAGTGTAATATTGGATAATCTCTCATGTTCAGTTACATTTATATCTCTTCTTACTGCAAGCTGTTTCTTTACTTTCATTTGTGTCTAAGTGTAATATTGGATACTCTCACATGTTCATTTATATTTGTGTGTAAGTGTAATATTGGATAGTCTGTCATGTTCATTTACATTTGTGTCTAAGTGTAATATTGGATAGTCCGTCATGTTCATTTACATTTGTGTCTAAGTGTAATATTGGATACTCTCTCATGTTCATTTATATTTGTGTCTAAGTGTAATATTGGATAATCTCTCATGTTCAGTTACATTTATATCTCTTCTTACTGCAAGCTGTTTCTTTACTTTCATTTGTGTCTAGGTGTAATATTGGATACTCTCTCATGTTCATTTATATTTGTTTCTAAGTGTAATATTGGATAGTCTGTCATGTTCATTTACATTTGTGTCTAAGTGTAATATTGGATACTCTCTCATGTTCATTTACATTTGTGTCTAAGTGTAATATTGGATAGTCTCTCATGTTCATTTACATTTGTGTCTAGTGTAATATTGGATAATCTCTCGTGTTCATTTATATGTGTCTAAGTGTAATATTGGATACTCTCTCATGTGCATTTATATTTGTGTCTAAATGTTATATTGGATAGTCTCTCATGTTCATTTACATTTGTGTCTAGGTGTAATATTGGATACCCTCTCATGTTCATTTATATTTGTGTCTAAGTGTAATATTGGATACTCTCTCATATTCATTTACATTTGTGTCTAAGTGTAATATTGGATAATCTCTCATGTTCATTTACATTTGTGTCTAAGTGTAATATTGGATACTCTCTCATGTTCATTTACATTTGTGTCTAAATGTTATATTGGATAGTCTCTCATGTTCATTTACATTTGTGTCTAAGTGTAATATTGGATACTCTCTCATGTTCATTTACATTTGTGTCTAAGTGTAATATTGGATACTCTCTCATGTTCATTTACATTTGTGTCTAAATGTTATATTGGATAGTCTCTCATGTTCATTTACATTTGTGTCTAAGTGTAATATTGGATACTCTCTCATGTTCATTTACATTTGTGTCTAAGTGTAATATTGGATACTCTCTCACGTTCATTTACATTTGTGTCTAAGTGTAATATTGGATACTCTCTCATATTCATTTACATTTGTGTCTAAGTGTAATATTGGATACTCTCTCATGTTCATTTACATTTGTGTCTAAGTGTAATATTGGATAATCTCTCATGTTCATTTACATTTGTGTCTAAGTGTAATATTGGATAGTCTCTCATGTTCATTTACATTTGTGTCTAAGTGTAATATTGGATAATCTCTCGTGTTCATTTATATGTGTCTAAGTGTAATATTGGATACTCTCTCATGTGCATTTATATTTGTGTCTAAGTGTAATATTGGATACTCTCTCATGTTCATTTATATTTGTGTCTAAGTGTAATATTGGATACTCTCTCATGTTCATTTACATTTGTGTCTAAGTGTAATATTGGATACTCTCTCATGTTCATTTATATTTGTGTCTAAGTGTAATATTGGATAATCTCTCATGTTCAGTTACATTTATATCTCTTCTTACTGCAAGCTGTTTCTTTACTTTCATTTGTGTCTAAGTGTAATATTGGATACTCTCACATGTTCATTTATATTTGTGTCTAAGTGTAATATTGGATAGTCTGTCATGTTCATTTACATTTGTGTCTAAGTGTAATATTGGATAGTCCGTCATGTTCATTTACATTTGTGTCTAAGTGTAATATTGGATACTCTCTCATGTTCATTTATATTTGTGTCTAAGTGTAATATTGGATAATCTCTCATGTTCAGTTACATTTATATCTCTTCTTACTGCAAGCTGTTTCTTTACTTTCATTTGTGTCTAGGTGTAATATTGGATACTCTCTCATGTTCATTTATATTTGTGTCTAAGTGTAATATTGGATAATCTCTCATGTTCAGTTACATTTATATCTCTTCTTACTGCAAGCTGTTTCTTTACTTTCATTTGTGTCTAGGTGTAATATTGGATACTCTCTCATGTTCATTTATATTTGTTTCTAAGTGTAATATTGGATAGTCTCTCATGTTCATTTACATTTGTGTCTAAGTGTAATATTGGATAATCTCTCGTGTTCATTTATATGTGTCTAAGTGTAATATTGGATACTCTCTCATGTGCATTTATATTTGTGTCTACGTGTAATATTGGATACTCTCTCATGTTCATTTACATTTGTGTCTAAGTGTAATATTGGATACTCTCTCATGTTCATTTATATTTGTGTCTAAGTGTAATATTGGATAATCTCTCATGTTCAGTTACATTTATATCTCTTCTTACTGCAAGCTGTTTCTTTACTTTCATTTGTGTCTAGGTGTAATATTGGATACTCTCTCATGTTCATTTATATTTGTTTCTAAGTGTAATATTGGATAGTCTGTCATGTTCATTTACATTTGTGTCTAAGTGTAATATTGGATACTCTCTCATGTTCATTTATATTTGTGTCTAAGTGTAATATTGGATACTCTCTCATGTTCATTTACATGTGTGTCTAAGTGTAATATTGGATAGTCTCTCATGTTCATTTATATGTGTCTAAGTGTAATATTGGATACTCTCTCATGTGCATTTATGTTTGTGTCTAAGTGTAATATTGGATACTCTCTCATGTTCATTTACATTTGTGTCTAAGTGTAATATTGGATAGTCTCTCATGTTCATTTACATTTGTGTCTAAGTGTAATATTGGATACTCTCTCATGTTCATTCACATTTGTGTCTAAGTGTAATATTGGATACTCTCTCATGTTCATTTACATGTGTGTCTAAGTGTAATATTGGATACTCTCTCATGTTCATTTACATTTGTGTCTAAGTGTAATATTGGATAGTCTCTCATGTTCATTTACATTTGTGTCTAAGTGTAATATTGGATAATCTCTCGTGTTCATTTATATGTGTCTAAGTGTAATATTGGATACTCTCTCATGTGCATTTATATTTGTGTCTAAGTGTAATATTGGATACTCTCTCATGTTCATTTATATTTGTGTCTAAGTGTAATATTGGATACTCTCTCATGTTCATTTACATTTGTGTCTAAGTGTAATATTGGATACTCTCTCATGTTCATTTATATTTGTGTCTAAGTGTAATATTGGATAATCTCTCATGTTCAGTTACATTTATATCTCTTCTTACTGCAAGCTGTTTCTTTACTTTCATTTGTGTCTAAGTGTAATATTGGATACTCTCACATGTTCATTTATATTTGTGTCTAAGTGTAATATTGGATAGTCTGTCATGTTCATTTACATTTGTGTCTAAGTGTAATATTGGATAGTCCGTCATGTTCATTTACATTTGTGTCTAAGTGTAATATTGGATACTCTCTCATGTTCATTTATATTTGTGTCTAAGTGTAATATTGGATAATCTCTCATGTTCAGTTACATTTATATCTCTTCTTACTGCAAGCTGTTTCTTTACTTTCATTTGTGTCTAGGTGTAATATTGGATACTCTCTCATGTTCATTTATATTTGTTTCTAAGTGTAATATTGGATAGTCTGTCATGTTCATTTACATTTGTGTCTAAGTGTAATATTGGATACTCTCTCATGTTCATTTACATTTGTGTCTAAGTGTAATATTGGATAGTCTCTCATGTTCATTTACATTTGTGTCTAAGTGTAATATTGGATAATCTCTCGTGTTCATTTATATGTGTCTAAGTGTAATATTGGATACTCTCTCATGTGCATTTATATTTGTGTCTAAATGTTATATTGGATAGTCTCTCATGTTCATTTACATTTGTGTCTAGGTGTAATATTGGATACCCTCTCATGTTCATTTATATTTGTGTCTAAGTGTAATATTGGATACTCTCTCATGTTCATTTACATGTGTGTCTAAGTTTAATATTGGATACTCTCTCATGTTCATTTACATTTGTGTCTAAGTGTAATATTGGATACTCTCTCATGTTCATTTACATTTGTGTCTAAGTGTAATATTGGATACTCTCTCATGTTCATTTACATTTGTGTCTAAGTTTAATATTGGATACTCTCTCATGTTCATTTACATTTGTGTCTAAGTGTAATATTGGATACTCTCTCACGTTCATTTACATTTGTGTCTAAGTGTAATATTGGATACTCTCTCATATTCATTTACATTTGTGTCTAAGTGTAATATTGGATAATTTCTCATGTTCATTTACATTTGTGTCTAAGTGTAATATTGGATACTCTCTCATGTTCATTTACATTTGTGTCTAAATGTTATATTGGATAGTCTCTCATGTTCATTTACATTTGTGTCTAAGTGTAATATTGGATACTCTCTCATGTTCATTTACATTTGTGTCTAAGTGTAATATTGGATACTCTCTCATGTTCATTTACATTTGTGTCTAAATGTTATATTGGATAGTCTCTCATGTTCATTTACATTTGTGTCTAAGTGTAATATTGGATACTCTCTCATGTTCATTTACATTTGTGTCTAAGTGTAATATTGGATACTCTCTCACGTTCATTTACATTTGTGTCTAAGTGTAATATTGGATACTCTCTCATATTCATTTACATTTGTGTCTAAGTGTAATATTGGATACTCTCTCATGTTCATTTACATTTGTGTCTAAGTGTAATATTGGATAATCTCTCATGTTCATTTACATTTGTGTCTAAGTGTAATATTGGATAGTCTCTCATGTTCATTTACATTTGTGTCTAAGTGTAATATTGGATAATCTCTCGTGTTCATTTATATGTGTCTAAGTGTAATATTGGATACTCTCTCATGTGCATTTATATTTGTGTCTAAGTGTAATATTGGATACTCTCTCATGTTCATTTATATTTGTGTCTAAGTGTAATATTGGATACTCTCTCATGTTCATTTACATTTGTGTCTAAGTGTAATATTGGATACTCTCTCATGTTCATTTATATTTGTGTCTAAGTGTAATATTGGATAATCTCTCATGTTCAGTTACATTTATATCTCTTCTTACTGCAAGCTGTTTCTTTACTTTCATTTGTGTCTAAGTGTAATATTGGATACTCTCACATGTTCATTTATATTTGTGTCTAAGTGTAATATTGGATAGTCTGTCATGTTCATTTACATTTGTGTCTAAGTGTAATATTGGATAGTCCGTCATGTTCATTTACATTTGTGTCTAAGTGTAATATTGGATACTCTCTCATGTTCATTTATATTTGTGTCTAAGTGTAATATTGGATAATCTCTCATGTTCAGTTACATTTATATCTCTTCTTACTGCAAGCTGTTTCTTTACTTTCATTTGTGTCTAGGTGTAATATTGGATACTCTCTCATGTTCATTTATATTTGTGTCTAAGTGTAATATTGGATAATCTCTCATGTTCAGTTACATTTATATCTCTTCTTACTGCAAGCTGTTTCTTTACTTTCATTTGTGTCTAGGTGTAATATTGGATACTCTCTCATGTTCATTTATATTTGTTTCTAAGTGTAATATTGGATAGTCTCTCATGTTCATTTACATTTGTGTCTAAGTGTAATATTGGATAATCTCTCGTGTTCATTTATATGTGTCTAAGTGTAATATTGGATACTCTCTCATGTGCATTTATATTTGTGTCTACGTGTAATATTGGATACTCTCTCATGTTCATTTACATTTGTGTCTAAGTGTAATATTGGATACTCTCTCATGTTCATTTATATTTGTGTCTAAGTGTAATATTGGATAATCTCTCATGTTCAGTTACATTTATATCTCTTCTTACTGCAAGCTGTTTCTTTACTTTCATTTGTGTCTAGGTGTAATATTGGATACTCTCTCATGTTCATTTATATTTGTTTCTAAGTGTAATATTGGATAGTCTGTCATGTTCATTTACATTTGTGTCTAAGTGTAATATTGGATACTCTCTCATGTTCATTTATATTTGTGTCTAAGTGTAATATTGGATACTCTCTCATGTTCATTTACATGTGTGTCTAAGTGTAATATTGGATAATCTCTCATGTTCATTTACATTTGTTTCTAAGTGTAATATTGGATAGTCTGTCATGTTCATTTACATTTGTGTCTAAGTGTAATATTGGATAATCTCTCATGTTCATTTACATTTGTGTCTAAGTGTAATATTGGATAGTCTCTCATGTTCATTTATATGTGTCTAAGTGTAATATTGGATACTCTCTCATGTGCATTTATGTTTGTGTCTAAGTGTAATATTGGATACTCTCTCATGTTCATTTACATTTGTGTCTAAGTGTAATATTGGATAGTCTCTCATGTTCATTTACATTTGTGTCTAAGTGTAATATTGGATACTCTCTCATGTTCATTCACATTTGTGTCTAAGTGTAATATTGGATACTCTCTCATGTTCATTTACATGTGTGTCTAAGTGTAATATTGGATACTCTCTCATGTTCATTTACATTTGTGTCTAAGTGTAATATTGGATAGTCTCTCATGTTCATTTACATTTGTGTCTAAGTGTAATATTGGATAATCTCTCGTGTTCATTTATATGTGTCTAAGTGTAATATTGGATACTCTCTCATGTGCATTTATATTTGTGTCTAAGTGTAATATTGGATACTCTCTCATGTTCATTTATATTTGTGTCTAAGTGTAATATTGGATACTCTCTCATGTTCATTTACATTTGTGTCTAAGTGTAATATTGGATACTCTCTCATGTTCATTTATATTTGTGTCTAAGTGTAATATTGGATAATCTCTCATGTTCAGTTACATTTATATCTCTTCTTACTGCAAGCTGTTTCTTTACTTTCATTTGTGTCTAAGTGTAATATTGGATACTCTCACATGTTCATTTATATTTGTGTCTAAGTGTAATATTGGATAGTCTGTCATGTTCATTTACATTTGTGTCTAAGTGTAATATTGGATAGTCCGTCATGTTCATTTACATTTGTGTCTAAGTGTAATATTGGATACTCTCTCATGTTCATTTATATTTGTGTCTAAGTGTAATATTGGATAATCTCTCATGTTCAGTTACATTTATATCTCTTCTTACTGCAAGCTGTTTCTTTACTTTCATTTGTGTCTAGGTGTAATATTGGATACTCTCTCATGTTCATTTATATTTGTTTCTAAGTGTAATATTGGATAGTCTGTCATGTTCATTTACATTTGTGTCTAAGTGTAATATTGGATACTCTCTCATGTTCATTTACATTTGTGTCTAAGTGTAATATTGGATAGTCTCTCATGTTCATTTACATTTGTGTCTAAGTGTAATATTGGATAATCTCTCGTGTTCATTTATATGTGTCTAAGTGTAATATTGGATACTCTCTCATGTGCATTTATATTTGTGTCTAAATGTTATATTGGATAGTCTCTCATGTTCATTTACATTTGTGTCTAAGTGTAATATTGGATACCCTCTCATGTTCATTTATATTTGTGTCTAAGTGTAATATTGGATACTCTCTCATGTTCATTTACATGTGTGTCTAAGTTTAATATTGGATACTCTCTCATGTTCATTTACATTTGTGTCTAAGTGTAATATTGGATACTCTCTCATGTTCATTTACATTTGTGTCTAAGTGTAATATTGGATACTCTCTCATGTTCATTTACATTTGTGTCTAAGTTTAATATTGGATACTCTCTCATGTTCATTTACATTTGTGTCTAAGTGTAATATTGGATAGTCTGTCATGTTCATTTACATTTGTGTCTAAGTGTAATATTGGATACTCTCTCATGTTCATTTATATTTGTGTCTAAGTGTAATATTGGATACTCTCTCATGTTCATTTACATGTGTGTCTAAGTGTAATATTGGATACTCTCTCATGTTCATTTACATTTGTTTCTAAGTGTAATATTGGATAGTCTGTCATGTTCATTTACATTTGTGTCTAAGTGTAATATTGGATAATCTCTCATGTTCATTTACATTTGTGTCTAAGTGTAATATTGGATAGTCTCTCATGTTCATTTATATGTGTCTAAGTGTAATATTGGATACTCTCTCATGTGCATTTATGTTTGTGTCTAAGTGTAATATTGGATACTCTCTCATGTTCATTTACATTTGTGTCTAAGTGTAATATTGGATAGTCTCTCATGTTCATTTACATTTGTGTCTAAGTGTAATATTGGATACTCTCTCATGTTCATTCACATTTGTGTCTAAGTGTAATATTGGATACTCTCTCATGTTCATTTACATGTGTGTCTAAGTGTAATATTGGATACTCTCTCATGTTCATTTACATTTGTGTCTAAGTGTAATATTGGATAGTCTCTCATGTTCATTTACATTTGTGTCTAAGTGTAATATTGGATAGTCTCTCGTGTTCATTTATATGTGTCTAAGTGTAATATTGAATACTCTCTCATGTGCATTTATGTTTGTGTCTATGTGTAATATTGGATACTCTCTCATGTTCATTTACACTTGTGTCTAAGTGTAATATTGGATACTCTCTCATGTTCATTTACATTTGTGTCTAAGTGTAATATTGGATGCTCTCTCATGTTCATTTATATTTGTGTCTAAGTGTAATATTGGATAATCTCTCATGTTCAGTTACATTTATATCTCTTCTTACTGCAAGCTGTTTCTTTACTTTCATTTGTGTCTAAGTGTAATATTGGATACTCTCACATGTTCATTTATATTTGTGTGTAAGTGTAATATTGGATAGTCTGTCATGTTCATTTACATTTGTGTCTAAGTGTAATATTGGATAGTCCGTCATGTTCATTTACATTTGTGTCTAAGTGTAATATTGGATACTCTCTCATGTTCATTTATATTTGTGTCTAAGTGTAATATTGGATAATCTCTCATGTTCAGTTACATTTATATCTCTTCTTACTGCAAGCTGTTTCTTTACTTTCATTTGTGTCTAGGTGTAATATTGGATACTCTCTCATGTTCATTTATATTTGTTTCTAAGTGTAATATTGGATAGTCTGTCATGTTCATTTACATTTGTGTCTAAGTGTAATATTGGATACTCTCTCATGTTCATTTACATTTGTGTCTAAGTGTAATATTGGATAGTCTCTCATGTTCATTTACATTTGTGTCTAGTGTAATATTGGATAATCTCTCGTGTTCATTTATATGTGTCTAAGTGTAATATTGGATACTCTCTCATGTGCATTTATATTTGTGTCTAAATGTTATATTGGATAGTCTCTCATGTTCATTTACATTTGTGTCTAGGTGTAATATTGGATACCCTCTCATGTTCATTTATATTTGTGTCTAAGTGTAATATTGGATACTCTCTCATATTCATTTACATTTGTGTCTAAGTGTAATATTGGATAATCTCTCATGTTCATTTACATTTGTGTCTAAGTGTAATATTGGATACTCTCTCATGTTCATTTACATTTGTGTCTAAATGTTATATTGGATAGTCTCTCATGTTCATTTACATTTGTGTCTAAGTGTAATATTGGATACTCTCTCATGTTCATTTACATTTGTGTCTAAGTGTAATATTGGATACTCTCTCATGTTCATTTACATTTGTGTCTAAATGTTATATTGGATAGTCTCTCATGTTCATTTACATTTGTGTCTAAGTGTAATATTGGATACTCTCTCATGTTCATTTACATTTGTGTCTAAGTGTAATATTGGATACTCTCTCACGTTCATTTACATTTGTGTCTAAGTGTAATATTGGATACTCTCTCATATTCATTTACATTTGTGTCTAAGTGTAATATTGGATACTCTCTCATGTTCATTTACATTTGTGTCTAAGTGTAATATTGGATAATCTCTCATGTTCATTTACATTTGTGTCTAAGTGTAATATTGGATAGTCTCTCATGTTCATTTACATTTGTGTCTAAGTGTAATATTGGATAATCTCTCGTGTTCATTTATATGTGTCTAAGTGTAATATTGGATACTCTCTCATGTGCATTTATATTTGTGTCTAAGTGTAATATTGGATACTCTCTCATGTTCATTTATATTTGTGTCTAAGTGTAATATTGGATACTCTCTCATGTTCATTTACATTTGTGTCTAAGTGTAATATTGGATACTCTCTCATGTTCATTTATATTTGTGTCTAAGTGTAATATTGGATAATCTCTCATGTTCAGTTACATTTATATCTCTTCTTACTGCAAGCTGTTTCTTTACTTTCATTTGTGTCTAAGTGTAATATTGGATACTCTCACATGTTCATTTATATTTGTGTCTAAGTGTAATATTGGATAGTCTGTCATGTTCATTTACATTTGTGTCTAAGTGTAATATTGGATAGTCCGTCATGTTCATTTACATTTGTGTCTAAGTGTAATATTGGATACTCTCTCATGTTCATTTATATTTGTGTCTAAGTGTAATATTGGATAATCTCTCATGTTCAGTTACATTTATATCTCTTCTTACTGCAAGCTGTTTCTTTACTTTCATTTGTGTCTAGGTGTAATATTGGATACTCTCTCATGTTCATTTATATTTGTGTCTAAGTGTAATATTGGATAATCTCTCATGTTCAGTTACATTTATATCTCTTCTTACTGCAAGCTGTTTCTTTACTTTCATTTGTGTCTAGGTGTAATATTGGATACTCTCTCATGTTCATTTATATTTGTTTCTAAGTGTAATATTGGATAGTCTCTCATGTTCATTTACATTTGTGTCTAAGTGTAATATTGGATAATCTCTCGTGTTCATTTATATGTGTCTAAGTGTAATATTGGATACTCTCTCATGTGCATTTATATTTGTGTCTACGTGTAATATTGGATACTCTCTCATGTTCATTTACATTTGTGTCTAAGTGTAATATTGGATACTCTCTCATGTTCATTTATATTTGTGTCTAAGTGTAATATTGGATAATCTCTCATGTTCAGTTACATTTATATCTCTTCTTACTGCAAGCTGTTTCTTTACTTTCATTTGTGTCTAGGTGTAATATTGGATACTCTCTCATGTTCATTTATATTTGTTTCTAAGTGTAATATTGGATAGTCTGTCATGTTCATTTACATTTGTGTCTAAGTGTAATATTGGATACTCTCTCATGTTCATTTATATTTGTGTCTAAGTGTAATATTGGATACTCTCTCATGTTCATTTACATGTGTGTCTAAGTGTAATATTGGATACTCTCTCATGTTCATTTACATTTGTTTCTAAGTGTAATATTGGATAGTCTGTCATGTTCATTTACATTTGTGTCTAAGTGTAATATTGGATAATCTCTCATGTTCATTTACATTTGTGTCTAAGTGTAATATTGGATAGTCTCTCATGTTCATTTATATGTGTCTAAGTGTAATATTGGATACTCTCTCATGTGCATTTATGTTTGTGTCTAAGTGTAATATTGGATACTCTCTCATGTTCATTTACATTTGTGTCTAAGTGTAATATTGGATAGTCTCTCATGTTCATTTACATTTGTGTCTAAGTGTAATATTGGATACTCTCTCATGTTCATTCACATTTGTGTCTAAGTGTAATATTGGATACTCTCTCATGTTCATTTACATGTGTGTCTAAGTGTAATATTGGATACTCTCTCATGTTCATTTACATTTGTGTCTAAGTGTAATATTGGATAGTCTCTCATGTTCATTTACATTTGTGTCTAAGTGTAATATTGGATAATCTCTCGTGTTCATTTATATGTGTCTAAGTGTAATATTGGATACTCTCTCATGTGCATTTATATTTGTGTCTAAGTGTAATATTGGATACTCTCTCATGTTCATTTATATTTGTGTCTAAGTGTAATATTGGATACTCTCTCATGTTCATTTACATTTGTGTCTAAGTGTAATATTGGATACTCTCTCATGTTCATTTATATTTGTGTCTAAGTGTAATATTGGATAATCTCTCATGTTCAGTTACATTTATATCTCTTCTTACTGCAAGCTGTTTCTTTACTTTCATTTGTGTCTAAGTGTAATATTGGATACTCTCACATGTTCATTTATATTTGTGTCTAAGTGTAATATTGGATAGTCTGTCATGTTCATTTACATTTGTGTCTAAGTGTAATATTGGATAGTCCGTCATGTTCATTTACATTTGTGTCTAAGTGTAATATTGGATACTCTCTCATGTTCATTTATATTTGTGTCTAAGTGTAATATTGGATAATCTCTCATGTTCAGTTACATTTATATCTCTTCTTACTGCAAGCTGTTTCTTTACTTTCATTTGTGTCTAGGTGTAATATTGGATACTCTCTCATGTTCATTTATATTTGTTTCTAAGTGTAATATTGGATAGTCTGTCATGTTCATTTACATTTGTGTCTAAGTGTAATATTGGATACTCTCTCATGTTCATTTACATTTGTGTCTAAGTGTAATATTGGATAGTCTCTCATGTTCATTTACATTTGTGTCTAAGTGTAATATTGGATAATCTCTCGTGTTCATTTATATGTGTCTAAGTGTAATATTGGATACTCTCTCATGTGCATTTATATTTGTGTCTAAATGTTATATTGGATAGTCTCTCATGTTCATTTACATTTGTGTCTAAGTGTAATATTGGATACCCTCTCATGTTCATTTATATTTGTGTCTAAGTGTAATATTGGATACTCTCTCATGTTCATTTACATGTGTGTCTAAGTTTAATATTGGATACTCTCTCATGTTCATTTACATTTGTGTCTAAGTGTAATATTGGATACTCTCTCATGTTCATTTACATTTGTGTCTAAGTGTAATATTGGATACTCTCTCATGTTCATTTACATTTGTGTCTAAGTTTAATATTGGATACTCTCTCATGTTCATTTACATTTGTGTCTAAGTGTAATATTGGATACTCTCTCACGTTCATTTACATTTGTGTCTAAGTGTAATATTGGATACTCTCTCATATTCATTTACATTTGTGTCTAAGTGTAATATTGGATAATCTCTCATGTTCATTTACATTTGTGTCTAAGTGTAATATTGGATACTCTCTCATGTTCATTTACATTTGTGTCTAAATGTAATATTGGATACTCTCTCACGTTCATTTACATTTGTGTCTAAGTGTAATATTGAATACTCTCTCATATTCATTTACATTTGTGTCTAAGTGTAATATTGGATAATCTCTCATGTTCATTTACATTTGTGTCTTAGTGTAATATTGGATACTCTCTCATGTTCATTTACATTTGTGTCTAAATGTTATATTGGATAGTCTCTCATGTTCATTTACATTTGTGTCTAAGTGTAATATTGGATACTCTCTCATGTTCATTTACATTTGTGTCTAAGTGTAATATTGGATACTCTCTCATGTTCATTTACATTTGTGTCTAAATGTTATATTGGATAGTCTCTCATGTTCATTTACATTTGTGTCTAAGTGTAATATTGGATACTCTCTCATGTTCATTTACATTTGTGTCTAAGTGTAATATTGGATACTCTCTCACGTTCATTTACATTTGTGTCTAAGTGTAATATTGGATACTCTCTCATATTCATTTACATTTGTGTCTAAGTGTAATATTGGATACTCTCTCATGTTCATTTACATTTGTGTCTAAGTGTAATATTGGATAATCTCTCATGTTCATTTACATTTGTGTCTAAGTGTAATATTGGATAGTCTCTCATGTTCATTTACATTTGTGTCTAAGTGTAATATTGGATAATCTCTCGTGTTCATTTATATGTGTCTAAGTGTAATATTGGATACTCTCTCATGTGCATTTATATTTGTGTCTAAGTGTAATATTGGATACTCTCTCATGTTCATTTATATTTGTGTCTAAGTGTAATATTGGATACTCTCTCATGTTCATTTACATTTGTGTCTAAGTGTTAAATTGGATACTCTCTCATGTTCATTTATATTTGTGTCTAAGTGTAATATTGGATAATCTCTCATGTTCAGTTACATTTATATCTCTTCTTACTGCAAGCTGTTTCTTTACTTTCATTTGTGTCTAAGTGTAATATTGGATACTCTCACATGTTCATTTATATTTGTGTCTAAGTGTAATATTGGATAGTCTGTCATGTTCATTTACATTTGTGTCTAAGTGTAATATTGGATAGTCCGTCATGTTCATTTACATTTGTGTCTAAGTGTAATATTGGATACTCTCTCATGTTCATTTATATTTGTGTCTAAGTGTAATATTGGATAATCTCTCATGTTCAGTTACATTTATATCTCTTCTTACTGCAAGCTGTTTCTTTACTTTCATTTGTGTCTAGTTGTAATATTGGATACTCTCTCATGTTCATTTATATTTGTGTCTAAGTGTAATATTGGATAATCTCTCATGTTCAGTTACATTTATATCTCTTCTTACTGCAAGCTGTTTCTTTACTTTCATTTGTGTCTAGGTGTAATATTGGATACTCTCTCATGTTCATTTATATTTGTTTCTAAGTGTAATATTGGATAGTCTCTCATGTTCATTTACATTTGTGTCTAAGTGTAATATTGGATAATCTCTCGTGTTCATTTATATGTGTCTAAGTGTAATATTGGATACTCTCTCATGTGCATTTATATTTGTGTCTACGTGTAATATTGGATACTCTCTCATGTTCATTTACATTTGTGTCTAAGTGTAATATTGGATACTCTCTCATGTTCATTTATATTTGTGTCTAAGTGTAATATTGGATAATCTCTCATGTTCAGTTACATTTATATCTCTTCTTACTGCAAGCTGTTTCTTTACTTTCATTTGTGTCTAGGTGTAATATTGGATACTCTCTCATGTTCATTTATATTTGTTTCTAAGTGTAATATTGGATAGTCTGTCATGTTCATTTACATTTGTGTCTAAGTGTAATATTGGATACTCTCTCATGTTCATTTATATTTGTGTCTAAGTGTAATATTGGATACTCTCTCATGTTCATTTACATGTGTGTCTAAGTGTAATATTGGATACTCTCTCATGTTCATTTACATTTGTTTCTAAGTGTAATATTGGATAGTCTGTCATGTTCATTTACATTTGTGTCTAAGTGTAATATTGGATAATCTCTCATGTTCATTTACATTTGTGTCTAAGTGTAATATTGGATAGTCTCTCATGTTCATTTATATGTGTCTAAGTGTAATATTGGATACTCTCTCATGTGCATTTATGTTTGTGTCTAAGTGTAATATTGGATACTCTCTCATGTTCATTTACATTTGTGTCTAAGTGTAATATTGGATAGTCTCTCATGTTCATTTACATTTGTGTCTAAGTGTAATATTGGATACTCTCTCATGTTCATTCACATTTGTGTCTAAGTGTAATATTGGATACTCTCTCATGTTCATTTACATGTGTGTCTAAGTGTAATATTGGATACTCTCTCATGTTCATTTACATTTGTGTCTAAGTGTAATATTGGATAGTCTCTCATGTTCATTTACATTTGTGTCTAAGTGTAATATTGGATAATCTCTCGTGTTCATTTATATGTGTCTAAGTGTAATATTGGATACTCTCTCATGTGCATTTATATTTGTGTCTAAGTGTTATATTGGATACTCTCTCATGTTCATTTATATTTGTGTCTAAGTGTAATATTGGATACTCTCTCATGTTCATTTACATTTGTGTCTAAGTGTAATATTGGATACTCTCTCATGTTCATTTATATTTGTGTCTAAGTGTAATATTGGATAATCTCTCATGTTCAGTTACATTTATATCTCTTCTTACTGCAAGCTGTTTCTTTACTTTCATTTGTGTCTAAGTGTAATATTGGATACTCTCACATGTTCATTTATATTTGTGTCTAAGTGTAATATTGGATAGTCTGTCATGTTCATTTACATTTGTGTCTAAGTGTAATATTGGATAGTCCGTCATGTTCATTTACATTTGTGTCTAAGTGTAATATTGGATACTCTCTCATGTTCATTTATATTTGTGTCTAAGTGTAATATTGGATAATCTCTCATGTTCAGTTACATTTATATCTCTTCTTACTGCAAGCTGTTTCTTTACTTTCATTTGTGTCTAGGTGTAATATTGGATACTCTCTCATGTTCATTTATATTTGTTTCTAAGTGTAATATTGGATAGTATGTCATGTTCATTTACATTTGTGTCTAAGTGTAATATTGGATACTCTCTCATGTTCATTTACATTTGTGTCTAAGTGTAATATTGGATAGTCTCTCATGTTCATTTACATTTGTGTCTAAGTGTAATATTGGATAATCTCTCGTGTTCATTTATATGTGTCTAAGTGTAATATTGGATACTCTCTCATGTGCATTTATATTTGTGTCTAAATGTTATATTGGATAGTCTCTCATGTTCATTTACATTTGTGTCTAAGTGTAATATTGGATACCCTCTCATGTTCATTTATATTTGTGTCTAAGTGTAATATTGGATACTCTCTCATGTTCATTTACATGTGTGTCTAAGTTTAATATTGGATACTCTCTCATGTTCATTTACATTTGTGTCTAAGTGTAATATTGGATACTCTCTCATGTTCATTTACATTTGTGTCTAAGTGTAATATTGGATACTCTCTCATGTTCATTTACATTTGTGTCTAAGTTTAATATTGGATACTCTCTCATGTTCATTTACATTTGTGTCTAAGTGTAATATTGGATACTCTCTCACGTTCATTTACATTTGTGTCTAAGTGTAATATTGGATACTCTCTCATATTCATTTACATTTGTGTCTAAGTGTAATATTGGATAATCTCTCATGTTCATTTACATTTGTGTCTAAGTGTAATATTGGATACTCTCTCATGTTCATTTACATTTGTGTCTAAATGTTATATTGGATAGTCTCTCATGTTCATTTACATTTGTGTCTAAGTGTAATATTGGATACTCTCTCATGTTCATTTACATTTGTGTCTAAGTGTAATATTGGATACTCTCTCATGTTCATTTACATTTGTGTCTAAATGTTATATTGGATAGTCTCTCATGTTCATTTACATTTGTGTCTAAGTGTAATATTGGATACTCTCTCATGTTCATTTACATTTGTGTCTAAGTGTAATATTGGATACTCTCTCATATTCATTTACATTTGTGTCTAAGTGTAATATTGGATACTCTCTCATGTTCATTTACATTTGTGTCTAAGTGTAATATTGGATAATCTCTCATGTTCATTTACATTTGTGTCTAAGTGTAATATTGGATAGTCTCTCATGTTCATTTACATTTGTGTCTAAGTGTAATATTGGATAATCTCTCGTGTTCATTTATATGTGTCTAAGTGTAATATTGGATACTCTCTCATGTGCATTTATATTTGTGTCTAAGTGTAATATTGGATACTCTCTCATGTTCATTTATATTTGTGTCTAAGTGTAATATTGGATACTCTCTCATGTTCATTTACATTTGTGTCTAAGTGTAATATTGGATACTCTCTCATGTTCATTTATATTTGTGTCTAAGTGTAATATTGGATAATCTCTCATGTTCAGTTACATTTATATCTCTTCTTACTGCAAGCTGTTTCTTTACTTTCATTTGTGTCTAAGTGTAATATTGGATACTCTCACATGTTCATTTATATTTGTGTCTAAGTGTAATATTGGATAGTCTGTCATGTTCATTTACATTTGTGTCTAAGTGTAATATTGGATAGTCCGTCATGTTCATTTACATTTGTGTCTAAGTGTAATATTGGATACTCTCTCATGTTCATTTATATTTGTGTCTAAGTGTAATATTGGATAATCTCTCATGTTCAGTTACATTTATATCTCTTCTTACTGCAAGCTGTTTCTTTACTTTCATTTGTGTCTAGGTGTAATATTGGATACTCTCTCATGTTCATTTATATTTGTGTCTAAGTGTAATATTGGATAATATCTCATGTTCAGTTACATTTATATCTCTTCTTACTGCAAGCTGTTTCTTTACTTTCATTTGTGTCTAGGTGTAATATTGGATACTCTCTCATGTTCATTTATATTTGTTTCTAAGTGTAATATTGGATAGTCTCTCATGTTCATTTACATTTGTGTCTAAGTGTAATATTGGATAATCTCTCGTGTTCATTTATATGTGTCTAAGTGTAATATTGGATACTCTCCCATGTTCATTTACATTTGTGTCTAAGTGTAATATTGGATACTCTCTCATGTTCATTTATATTTGTGTCTAAGTGTAATATTGGATAATCTCTCATGTTCAGTTACATTTATATCTCTTCTTACTGCAAGCTGTTTCTTTACTTTCATTTGTGTCTAGGTGTAATATTGGATACTCTCTCATGTTCATTTATATTTGTTTCTAAGTGTAATATTGGATAGTCTGTCATGTTCATTTACATTTGTGTCTAAGTGTAATATTGGATACTCTCTCATGTTCATTTATATTTGTGTCTAAGTGTAATATTGGATACTCTCTCATGTTCATTTACATGTGTGTCTAAGTGTAATATTGGATACTCTCTCATGTTCATTTACATTTGTTTCTAAGTGTAATATTGGATAGTCTGTCATGTTCATTTACATTTGTGTCTAAGTGTAATATTGGATAATCTCTCATGTTCATTTACATTTGTGTCTAAGTGTAATATTGGATAGTCTCTCATGTTCATTTATATGTGTCTAAGTGTAATATTGGATACTCTCTCACGTTCATTTACATTTGTGTCTAAGTGTAATATTGGATACTCTCTCATATTCATTTACATTTGTGTCTAAGTGTAATATTGGATACTCTCTCATGTTCATTTACATTTGTGTCTAAGTGTAATATTGGATAATCTCTCATGTTCATTTACATTTGTGTCTAAGTGTAATATTGGATAGTCTCTCATGTTCATTTACATTTGTGTCTAAGTGTAATATTGGATAATCTCTCGTGTTCATTTATATGTGTCTAAGTGTAATATTGGATACTCTCTCATGTGCATTTATATTTGTGTCTAAGTGTAATATTGGATACTCTCTCATGTTCATTTATATTTGTGTCTAAGTGTAATATTGGATACTCTCTCATGTTCATTTACATTTGTGTCTAAGTGTAATATTGGATACTCTCTCATGTTCATTTATATTTGTGTCTAAGTGTAATATTGGATAATCTCTCATGTTCAGTTACATTTATATCTCTTCTTACTGCAAGCTGTTTCTTTACTTTCATTTGTGTCTAAGTGTAATATTGGATACTCTCACATGTTCATTTATATTTGTGTCTAAGTGTAATATTGGATAGTCTGTCATGTTCATTTACATTTGTGTCTAAGTGTAATATTGGATAGTCCGTCATGTTCATTTACATTTGTGTCTAAGTGTAATATTGGATACTCTCTCATGTTCATTTATATTTGTGTCTAAGTGTAATATTGGATAATCTCTCATGTTCAGTTACATTTATATCTCTTCTTACTGCAAGCTGTTTCTTTACTTTCATTTGTGTCTAGGTGTAATATTGGATACTCTCTCATGTTCATTTATATTTGTGTCTAAGTGTAATATTGGATAATCTCTCATGTTCAGTTACATTTATATCTCTTCTTACTGCAAGCTGTTTCTTTACTTTCATTTGTGTCTAGGTGTAATATTGGATACTCTCTCATGTTCATTTATATTTGTTTCTAAGTGTAATATTGGATAGTCTCTCATGTTCATTTACATTTGTGTCTAAGTGTAATATTGGATAATCTCTCGTGTTCATTTATATGTGTCTAAGTGTAATATTGGATACTCTCTCATGTGCATTTATATTTGTGTCTACGTGTAATATTGGATACTCTCTCATGTTCATTTACATTTGTGTCTAAGTGTAATATTGGATACTCTCTCATGTTCATTTATATTTGTGTCTAAGTGTAATATTGGATAATCTCTCATGTTCAGTTACATTTATATCTCTTCTTACTGCAAGCTGTTTCTTTACTTTCATTTGTGTCTAGGTGTAATATTGGATACTCTCTCATGTTCATTTATATTTGTTTCTAAGTGTAATATTGGATAGTCTGTCATGTTCATTTACATTTGTGTCTAAGTGTAATATTGGATACTCTCTCATGTTCATTTATATTTGTGTCTAAGTGTAATATTGGATACTCTCTCATGTTCATTTACATGTGTGTCTAAGTGTAATATTGGATACTCTCTCATGTTCATTTACATTTTTTTCTAAGTGTAATATTGGATAGTCTGTCATGTTCATTTACATTTGTGTCTAAGTGTAATATTGGATAATCTCTCATGTTCATTTACATTTGTGTCTAAGTGTAATATTGGATAGTCTCTCATGTTCATTTATATGTGTCTAAGTGTAATATTGGATACTCTCTCATGTGCATTTATGTTTGTGTCTAAGTGTAATATTGGATACTCTCTCATGTTCATTTACATTTGTGTCTAAGTGTAATATTGGATAGTCTCTCATGTTCATTTACATTTGTGTCTAAGTGTAATATTGGATACTCTCTCATGTTCATTCACATTTGTGTCTAAGTGTAATATTGGATACACTCTCATGTTCATTTACATGTGTGTCTAAGTGTAATATTGGATAGTCTCTCATGTTCATTTACATTTGTGTCTAAGTGTAATATTGGATAATCTCTCGTGTTCATTTATATGTGTCTAAGTGTAATATTGAATACTCTCTCATGTGCATTTATATTTGTGTCTACGTGTAATATTGGATACTCTCTCATGTTCATTTACATTTGTGTCTAAGTGTAATATTGGATACTCTCTCATGTTCATTTATATTTGTGTCTAAGTGTAATATTGGATAATCTCTCATGTTCAGTTACATTTATATCTCTTCTTACTGCAAGCTGTTTCTTTACTTTCATTTGTGTCTAGGTGTAATATTGGATACTCTCTCATGTTCATTTATATTTGTTTCTAAGTGTAATATTGGATAGTCTGTCATGTTCATTTACATTTGTGTCTAAGTGTAATATTGGATACTCTCTCATGTTCATTTATATTTGTGTCTAAGTGTAATATTGGATACTCTCTCATGTTCATTTACATGTGTGTCTAAGTGTAATATTGGATACTCTCTCATGTTCATTTACATTTGTTTCTAAGTGTAATATTGGATAGTCTGTCATGTTCATTTACATTTGTGTCTAAGTGTAATATTGGATAATCTCTCATGTTCATTTACATTTGTGTCTAAGTGTAATATTGGATAGTCTCTCATGTTCATTTATATGTGTCTAAGTGTAATATTGGATACTCTCTCACGTTCATTTACATTTGTGTCTAAGTGTAATATTGGATACTCTCTCATATTCATTTACATTTGTGTCTAAGTGTAATATTGGATACTCTCTCATGTTCATTTACATTTGTGTCTAAGTGTAATATTGGATAATCTCTCATGTTCATTTACATTTGTGTCTAAGTGTAATATTGGATAGTCTCTCATGTTCATTTACATTTGTGTCTAAGTGTAATATTGGATAATCTCTCGTGTTCATTTATATGTGTCTAAGTGTAATATTGGATACTCTCTCATGTGCATTTATATTTGTGTCTAAGTGTAATATTGGATACTCTCTCATGTTCATTTATATTTGTGTCTAAGTGTAATATTGGATACTCTCTCATGTTCATTTACATTTGTGTCTAAGTGTAATATTGGATACTCTCTCATGTTCATTTATATTTGTGTCTAAGTGTAATATTGGATAATCTCTCATGTTCAGTTACATTTATATCTCTTCTTACTGCAAGCTGTTTCTTTACTTTCATTTGTGTCTAAGTGTAATATTGGATACTCTCACATGTTCATTTATATTTGTGTCTAAGTGTAATATTGGATAGTCTGTCATGTTCATTTACATTTGTGTCTAAGTGTAATATTGGATAGTCCGTCATGTTCATTTACATTTGTGTCTAAGTGTAATATTGGATACTCTCTCATGTTCATTTATATTTGTGTCTAAGTGTAATATTGGATAATCTCTCATGTTCAGTTACATTTATATCTCTTCTTACTGCAAGCTGTTTCTTTACTTTCATTTGTGTCTAGGTGTAATATTGGATACTCTCTCATGTTCATTTATATTTGTGTCTAAGTGTAATATTGGATAATCTCTCATGTTCAGTTACATTTATATCTCTTCTTACTGCAAGCTGTTTCTTTACTTTCATTTGTGTCTAGGTGTAATATTGGATACTCTCTCATGTTCATTTATATTTGTTTCTAAGTGTAATATTGGATAGTCTCTCATGTTCATTTACATTTGTGTCTAAGTGTAATATTGGATAATCTCTCGTGTTCATTTATATGTGTCTAAGTGTAATATTGGATACTCTCTCATGTGCATTTATATTTGTGTCTACGTGTAATATTGGATACTCTCTCATGTTCATTTACATTTGTGTCTAAGTGTAATATTGGATACTCTCTCATGTTCATTTATATTTGTGTCTAAGTGTAATATTGGATAATCTCTCATGTTCAGTTACATTTATATCTCTTCTTACTGCAAGCTGTTTCTTTACTTTCATTTGTGTCTAGGTGTAATATTGGATACTCTCTCATGTTCATTTATATTTGTTTCTAAGTGTAATATTGGATAGTCTGTCATGTTCATTTACATTTGTGTCTAAGTGTAATATTGGATACTCTCTCATGTTCATTTATATTTGTGTCTAAGTGTAATATTGGATACTCTCTCATGTTCATTTACATGTGTGTCTAAGTGTAATATTGGATACTCTCTCATGTTCATTTACATTTGTTTCTAAGTGTAATATTGGATAGTCTGTCATGTTCATTTACATTTGTGTCTAAGTGTAATATTGGATAATCTCTCATGTTCATTTACATTTGTGTCTAAGTGTAATATTGGATAGTCTCTCATGTTCATTTATATGTGTCTAAGTGTAATATTGGATACTCTCTCACGTTCATTTACATTTGTGTCTAAGTGTAATATTGGATACTCTCTCATATTCATTTACATTTGTGTCTAAGTGTAATATTGGATACTCTCTCATGTTCATTTACATTTGTGTCTAAGTGTAATATTGGATAATCTCTCATGTTCATTTACATTTGTGTCTAAGTGTAATATTGGATAGTCTCTCATGTTCATTTACATTTGTGTCTAAGTGTAATATTGGATAATCTCTCGTGTTCATTTACATTTGTGTCTAAGTGTAATATTGGATACTCTCTCATGTTCATTTATATTTGTGTCTAAGTGTAATATTGGATAATCTCTCGTGTTCATTTATATGTGTCTAAGTGTAATATTGGATACTCTCTCATGTGCATTTATATTTGTGTCTACGTGTAATATTGGATACTCTCTCATGTTCATTTACATTTGTGTCTAAGTGTAATATTGGATACTCTCTCATGTTCATTTATATTTGTGTCTAAGTGTAATATTGGATAATCTCTCATGTTCAGTTACATTTATATCTCTTCTTACTGCAAGCTGTTTCTTTACTTTCATTTGTGTCTAGGTGTAATATTGGATACTCTCTCATGTTCATTTATATTTGTTTCTAAGTGTAATATTGGATAGTCTCTCATGTTCATTTACATTTGTGTCTAAGTGTAATATTGGATAGTCCGTCATGTTCATTTACATTTGTGTCTAAGTGTAATATTGGATACTCTCTCATGTTCATTTATATTTGTGTCTAAGTGTAATATTGGATAATCTCTCATGTTCAGTTACATTTATATCTCTTCTTACTGCAAGCTGTTTCTTTACTTTCATTTGTGTCTAGGTGTAATATTGGATACTCTCTCATGTTCATTTATATTTGTGTCTAAGTGTAATATTGGATAATCTCTCATGTTCAGTTACATTTATATCTCTTCTTACTGCAAGCTGTTTCTTTACTTTCATTTGTGTCTAGGTGTAATATTGGATACTCTCTCATGTTCATTTATATTTGTTTCTAAGTGTAATATTGGATAGTCTCTCATGTTCATTTACATTTGTGTCTAAGTGTAATATTGGATAATCTCTCGTGTTCATTTATATGTGTCTAAGTGTAATATTGGATACTCTCTCATGTGCATTTATATTTGTGTCTACGTGTAATATTGGATACTCTCTCATGTTCATTTACATTTGTGTCTAAGTGTAATATTGGATACTCTCTCATGTTCATTTATATTTGTGTCTAAGTGTAATATTGGATAATCTCTCATGTTCAGTTACATTTATATCTCTTCTTACTGCAAGCTGTTTCTTTACTTTCATTTGTGTCTAGGTGTAATATTGGATACTCTCTCATGTTCATTTATATTTGTTTCTAAGTGTAATATTGGATAGTCTCTCATGTTCATTTACATTTGTGTCTAAGTGTAATATTGGATAATCTCTCGTGTTCATTTATATGTGTCTAAGTGTAATATTGGATACTCTCTCATGTGCATTTATATTTGTGTCTACGTGTAATATTGGATACTCTCTCATGTTCATTTACATTTGTGTCTAAGTGTAATATTGGATACTCTCTCATGTTCATTTATATTTGTGTCTAAGTGTAATATTGGATAATCTCTCATGTTCAGTTACATTTATATCTCTTCTTACTGCAAGCTGTTTCTTTACTTTCATTTGTGTCTAGGTGTAATATTGGATACTCTCTCATGTTCATTTATATTTGTGTCTAAGTGTAATATTGGATAATCTCTCATGTTCAGTTACATTTATATCTCTTCTTACTGCAAGCTGTTTCTTTACTTTCATTTGTGTCTAGGTGTAATATTGGATACTCTCTCATGTTCATTTATATTTGTTTCTAAGTGTAATATTGGATAGTCTCTCATGTTCATTTACATTTGTGTCTAAGTGTAATATTGGATAATCTCTCGTGTTCATTTATATGTGTCTAAGTGTAATATTGGATACTCTCTCATGTGCATTTATATTTGTGTCTACGTGTAATATTGGATACTCTCTCATGTTCATTTACATTTGTGTCTAAGTGTAATATTGGATACTCTCTCATGTTCATTTATATTTGTGTCTAAGTGTAATATTGGATAATCTCTCATGTTCAGTTACATTTATATCTCTTCTTACTGCAAGCTGTTTCTTTACTTTCATTTGTGTCTAGGTGTAATATTGGATACTCTCTCATGTTCATTTATATTTGTTTCTAAGTGTAATATTGGATAGTCTCTCATGTTCATTTACATTTGTGTCTAAGTGTAATATTGGATAATCTCTCGTGTTCATTTATATGTGTCTAAGTGTAATATTGGATACTCTCTCATGTGCATTTATATTTGTGTCTACGTGTAATATTGGATACTCTCTCATGTTCATTTACATTTGTGTCTAAGTGTAATATTGGATACTCTCTCATGTTCATTTATATTTGTGTCTAAGTGTAATATTGGATAATCTCTCATGTTCAGTTACATTTATATCTCTTCTTACTGCAAGCTGTTTCTTTACTTTCATTTGTGTCTAGGTGTAATATTGGATACTCTCTCATGTTCATTTATATTTGTTTCTAAGTGTAATATTGGATAGTCTGTCATGTTCATTTACATTTGTGTCTAAGTGTAATATTGGATACTCTCTCATGTTCATTTATATTTGTGTCTAAGTGTAATATTGGATACTCTCTCATGTTCATTTACATGTGTGTCTAAGTGTAATATTGGATACTCTCTCATGTTCATTTACATTTGTTTCTAAGTGTAATATTGGATAGTCTGTCATGTTCATTTACATTTGTGTCTAAGTGTAATATTGGATAATCTCTCATGTTCATTTACATTTGTGTCTAAGTGTAATATTGGATAGTCTCTCATGTTCATTTATATGTGTCTAAGTGTAATATCGGATACTCTCTCACGTTCATTTACATTTGTGTCTAAGTGTAATATTGGATACTCTCTCATATTCATTTACATTTGTGTCTAAGTGTAATATTGGATACTCTCTCATGTTCATTTACATTTGTGTCTAAGTGTAATATTGGATAATCTCTCATGTTCATTTACATTTGTGTCTAAGTGTAATATTGGATAGTCTCTCATGTTCATTTACATTTGTGTCTAAGTGTAATATTGGATAATCTCTCGTGTTCATTTATATGTGTCTAAGTGTAATATTGGATACTCTCTCATGTGCATTTATATTTGTGTCTAAGTGTAATATTGGATACTCTCTCATGTTCATTTATATTTGTGTCTAAGTGTAATATTGGATACTCTCTCATGTTCATTTACATTTGTGTCTAAGTGTAATATTGGATACTCTCTCATGTTCATTTATATTTGTGTCTAAGTGTAATATTGGATAATCTCTCATGTTCAGTTACATTTATATCTCTTCTTACTGCAAGCTGTTTCTTTACTTTCATTTGTGTCTAAGTGTAATATTGGATACTCTCACATGTTCATTTATATTTGTGTCTAAGTGTAATATTGGATAGTCTGTCATGTTCATTTACATTTGTGTCTAAGTGTAATATTGGATAGTCCGTCATGTTCATTTACATTTGTGTCTAAGTGTAATATTGGATACTCTCTCATGTTCATTTACATTTGTGTCTAAGTGTAATATTGGATAATCTCTCGTGTTCATTTATATGTGTCTAAGTGTAATATTGGATACTCTCTCATGTGCATTTATATTTGTGTCTACGTGTAATATTGGATACTCTCTCATGTTCATTTACATTTGTGTCTAAATGTAATATTGGATACTCTCTCATGTTCATTTATATTTGTGTCTAAGTGTAATATTGGATAATCTCTCATGTTCAGTTACATTTATATCTCTTCTTACTGCAAGCTGTTTCTTTACTTTCATTTGTGTCTAGGTGTAATATTGGATACTCTCTCATGTTCATTTATATTTGTGTCTAAGTGTAATATTGGATAATCTCTCATGTTCAGTTACATTTATATCTCTTCTTACTGCAAGCTGTTTCTTTACTTTCATTTGTGTCTAGGTGTAATATTGGATACTCTCTCATGTTCATTTATATTTGTTTCTAAGTGTAATATTGGATAGTCTCTCATGTTCATTTACATTTGTGTCTAAGTGTAATATTGGATAATCTCTCGTGTTCATTTATATGTGTCTAAGTGTAATATTGGATACTCTCTCATGTGCATTTATATTTGTGTCTACGTGTAATATTGGATACTCTCTCATGTTCATTTACATTTGTGTCTAAGTGTAATATTGGATACTCTCTCATGTTCATTTATATTTGTGTCTAAGTGTAATATTGGATAATCTCTCATGTTCAGTTACATTTATATCTCTTCTTACTGCAAGCTGTTTCTTTACTTTCATTTGTGTCTAGGTGTAATATTGGATACTCTCTCATGTTCATTTATATTTGTTTCTAAGTGTAATATTGGATAGTCTGTCATGTTCATTTACATTTGTGTCTAAGTGTAATATTGGATACTCTCTCATGTTCATTTACATGTGTGTCTAAGTGTAATATTGGATACTCTCTCATGTTCATTTACATTTGTTTCTAAGTGTAATATTGGATAGTCTGTCATGTTCATTTACATTTGTGTCTAAGTGTAATATTGGATAATCTCTCATGTTCATTTACATTTGTGTCTAAGTGTAATATTGGATAGTCTCTCATGTTCATTTATATGTGTCTAAGTGTAATATTGGATACTCTCTCACGTTCATTTACATTTGTGTCTAAGTGTAATATTGGATACTCTCTCATATTCATTTACATTTGTGTCTAAGTGTAATATTGGATACTCTCTCATGTTCATTTACATTTGTGTCTAAGTGTAATATTGGATAATCTCTCATGTTCATTTACATTTGTGTCTAAGTGTAATATTGGATAGTCTCTCATGTTCATTTACATTTGTGTCTAAGTGTAATATTGGATAATCTCTCGTGTTCATTTACATTTGTGTCTAAGTGTAATATTGGATACTCTCTCATGTTCATTTATATTTGTGTCTAAGTGTAATATTGGATAATCTCTCGTGTTCATTTATATGTGTCTAAGTGTAATATTGGATACTCTCTCATGTGCATTTATATTTGTGTCTACGTGTAATATTGGATACTCTCTCATGTTCATTTACATTTGTGTCTAAGTGTAATATTGGATACTCTCTCATGTTCATTTATATTTGTGTCTAAGTGTAATATTGGATAATCTCTCATGTTCAGTTACATTTATATCTCTTCTTACTGCAAGCTGTTTCTTTACTTTCATTTGTGTCTAGGTGTAATATTGGATACTCTCTCATGTTCATTTATATTTGTTTCTAAGTGTAATATTGGATAGTCTCTCATGTTCATTTACATTTGTGTCTAAGTGTAATATTGGATAGTCCGTCATGTTCATTTACATTTGTGTCTAAGTGTAATATTGGATACTCTCTCATGTTCATTTATATTTGTGTCTAAGTGTAATATTGGATAATCTCTCATGTTCAGTTACATTTATATCTCTTCTTACTGCAAGCTGTTTCTTTACTTTCATTTGTGTCTAGGTGTAATATTGGATACTCTCTCATGTTCATTTATATTTGTGTCTAAGTGTAATATTGGATAATCTCTCATGTTCATTTATATTTGTGTCTAAGTGTAATATTGGATACTCTCTCATGTTCATTTACATGTGTGTCTAAGTGTAATATTGGATACTCTCTCATGTTCATTTACATTTGTTTCTAAGTGTAATATTGGATAGTCTGTCATGTTCATTTACATTTGTGTCTAAGTGTAATATTGGATAATCTCTCATGTTCATTTACATTTGTGTCTAAGTGTAATATTGGATAGTCTCTCATGTTCATTTATATGTGTCTAAGTGTAATATTGGATACTCTCTCATGTGCATTTATGTTTGTGTCTAAGTGTAATATTGGATACTCTCTCATGTTCATTTACATTTGTGTCTAAGTGTAATATTGGATAGTCTCTCATGTTCATTTACATTTGTGTCTAAGTGTAATATTGGATACTCTCTCATGTTCATTCACATTTGTGTCTAAGTGTAATATTGGATAGTCTCTCATGTTCATTTACATTTGTGTCTAAGTGTAATATTGGATAATCTCTCGTGTTCATTTATATGTGTCTAAGTGTAATATTGGATACTCTCTCATGTGCATTTATATTTGTGTCTAAGTGTTATATTGGATACTCTCTCATGTTCATTTATATTTGTGTCTAAGTGTAATATTGGATACTCTCTCATGTTCATTTACATTTGTGTCTAAGTGTAATATTGGATACTCTCTCATGTTCATTTATATTTGTGTCTAAGTGTAATATTGGATAATCTCTCATGTTCAGTTACATTTATATCTCTTCTTACTGCAAGCTGTTTCTTTACTTTCATTTGTGTCTAAGTGTAATATTGGATACTCTCACATGTTCATTTATATTTGTGTCTAAGTGTAATATTGGATAGTCTGTCATGTTCATTTACATTTGTGTCTAAGTGTAATATTGGATAGTCCGTCATGTTCATTTACATTTGTGTCTAAGTGTAATATTGGATACTCTCTCATGTTCATTTATATTTGTGTCTAAGTGTAATATTGGATAATCTCTCATGTTCAGTTACATTTATATCTCTTCTTACTGCAAGCTGTTTCTTTACTTTCATTTGTGTCTAGGTGTAATATTGGATACTCTCTCATGTTCATTTATATTTGTTTCTAAGTGTAATATTGGATAGTCTGTCATGTTCATTTACATTTGTGTCTAAGTGTAATATTGGATACTCTCTCATGTTCATTTACCTTTGTGTCTAAGTGTAATATTGGATAGTCTCTCATGTTCATTTACATTTGTGTCTAAGTGTAATATTGGATAATCTCTCGTGTTCATTTATATGTGTCTAAGTGTAATATTGGATACTCTCTCATGTGCATTTATATTTGTGTCTAAATGTTATATTGGATAGTCTCTCATGTTCATTTACATTTGTGTCTAAGTGTAATATTGGATACCCTCTCATGTTCATTTATATTTGTGTCTAAGTGTAATATTGGATACTCTCTCATGTTCATTTACATGTGTGTCTAAGTTTAATATTGGATACTCTCTCATGTTCATTTACATTTGTGTCTAAGTGTAATATTGGATACTCTCTCATGTTCATTTACATTTGTGTCTAAGTGTAATATTGGATACTCTCTCATGTTCATTTATATTTGTGTCTAAGTTTAATATTGGATACTCTCTCATGTTCATTTACATTTGTGTCTAAGTGTAATATTGGATACTCTCTCACGTTCATTTACATTTGTGTCTAAGTGTAATATTGGATACTCTCTCATATTCATTTACATTTGTGTCTAAGTGTAATATTGGATAATCTCTCATGTTCATTTACATTTGTGTCTAAGTGTAATATTGGATACTCTCTCATGTTCATTTACATTTGTGTCTAAATGTTATATTGGATAGTCTCTCATGTTCATTTACATTTGTGTCTAAGTGTAATATTGGATACTCTCTCATGTTCATTTACATTTGTGTCTAAGTGTAATATTGGATACTCTCTCATGTTCATTTACATTTGTGTCTAAATGTTATATTGGATAGTCTCTCATGTTCATTTACATTTGTGTCTAAGTGTAATATTGGATACTCTCTCATGTTCATTTACATTTGTGTCTAAGTGTAATATTGGATACTCTCTCACGTTCATTTACATTTGTGTCTAAGTGTAATATTGGATACTCTCTCATATTCATTTACATTTGTGTCTAAGTGTAATATTGGATACTCTCTCATGTTCATTTACATTTGTGTCTAAGTGTAATATTGGATAATCTCTCATGTTCATTTACATTTGTGTCTAAGTGTAATATTGGATAGTCTCTCATGTTCATTTACATTTGTGTCTAAGTGTAATATTGGATAATCTCTCGTGTTCATTTATATGTGTCTAAGTGTAATATTGGATACTCTCTCATGTGCATTTATATTTGTGTCTAAGTGTAATATTGGATAATCTCTCATGTTCAGTTACATTTATATCTCTTCTTACTGCAAGCTGTTTCTTTACTTTCATTTGTGTCTAGGTGTAATATTGGATACTCTCTCATGTTCATTTATATTTGTGTCTAAGTGTAATATTGGATAATCTCTCATGTTCAGTTACATTTATATCTCTTCTTACTGCAAGCTGTTTCTTTACTTTCATTTGTGTCTAGGTGTAATATTGGATACTCTCTCATGTTCATTTATATTTGTTTCTAAGTGTAATATTGGATAGTCTCTCATGTTCATTTACATTTGTGTCTAAGTGTAATATTGGATAATCTCTCGTGTTCATTTATATGTGTCTAAGTGTAATATTGGATACTCTCTCATGTGCATTTATATTTGTGTCTACGTGTAATATTGGATACTCTCTCATGTTCATTTACATTTGTGTCTAAGTGTAATATTGGATACTCTCTCATGTTCATTTATATTTGTGTCTAAGTGTAATATTGGATAATCTCTCATGTTCAGTTACATTTATATCTCTTCTTACTGCAAGCTGTTTCTTTACTTTCATTTGTGTCTAGGTGTAATATTGGATACTCTCTCATGTTCATTTATATTTGTTTCTAAGTGTAATATTGGATAGTCTGTCATGTTCATTTACATTTGTGTCTAAGTGTAATATTGGATACTCTCTCATGTTCATTTATATTTGTGTCTAAGTGTAATATTGGATACTCTCTCATGTTCATTTACATGTGTGTCTAAGTGTAATATTGGATACTCTCTCATGTTCATTTACATTTGTTTCTAAGTGTAATATTGGATAGTCTGTCATGTTCATTTACATTTGTGTCTAAGTGTAATATTGGATAATCTCTCATGTTCATTTACATTTGTGTCTAAGTGTAATATTGGATAGTCTCTCATGTTCATTTATATGTGTCTAAGTGTAATATTGGATACTCTCTCACGTTCATTTACATTTGTGTCTAAGTGTAATATTGGATACTCTCTCATATTCATTTACATTTGTGTCTAAGTGTAATATTGGATACTCTCTCATGTTCATTTACATTTGTGTCTAAGTGTAATATTGGATAATCTCTCATGTTCATTTACATTTGTGTCTAAGTGTAATATTGGATAGTCTCTCATGTTCATTTACATTTGTGTCTAAGTGTAATATTGGATAATCTCTCGTGTTCATTTATATGTGTCTAAGTGTAATATTGGATACTCTCTCATGTGCATTTATATTTGTGTCTAAGTGTAATATTGGATACTCTCTCATGTTCATTTATATTTGTGTCTAAGTGTAATATTGGATACTCTCTCATGTTCATTTACATTTGTGTCTAAGTGTAATATTGGATACTCTCTCATGTTCATTTATATTTGTGTCTAAGTGTAATATTGGATAATCTCTCATGTTCAGTTACATTTATATCTCTTCTTACTGCAAGCTGTTTCTTTACTTTCATTTGTGTCTAAGTGTAATATTGGATACTCTCACATGTTCATTTATATTTGTGTCTAAGTGTAATATTGGATAGTCTGTCATGTTCATTTACATTTGTGTCTAAGTGTAATATTGGATAGTCCGTCATGTTCATTTACATTTGTGTCTAAGTGTAATATTGGATACTCTCTCATGTTCATTTATATTTGTGTCTAAGTGTAATATTGGATAATCTCTCATGTTCAGTTACATTTATATCTCTTCTTACTGCAAGCTGTTTCTTTACTTTCATTTGTGTCTAGGTGTAATATTGGATACTCTCTCATGTTCATTTATATTTGTGTCTAAGTGTAATATTGGATAATCTCTCATGTTCAGTTACATTTATATCTCTTCTTACTGCAAGCTGTTTCTTTACTTTCATTTGTGTCTAGGTGTAATATTGGATACTCTCTCATGTTCATTTATATTTGTTTCTAAGTGTAATATTGGATAGTCTCTCATGTTCATTTACATTTGTGTCTAAGTGTAATATTGGATAATCTCTCGTGTTCATTTATATGTGTCTAAGTGTAATATTGGATACTCTCTCATGTGCATTTATATTTGTGTCTACGTGTAATATTGGATACTCTCTCATGTTCATTTACATTTGTGTCTAAGTGTAATATTGGATACTCTCTCATGTTCATTTATATTTGTGTCTAAGTGTAATATTGGATAATCTCTCATGTTCAGTTACATTTATATCTCTTCTTACTGCAAGCTGTTTCTTTACTTTCATTTGTGTCTAGGTGTAATATTGGATACTCTCTCATGTTCATTTATATTTGTTTCTAAGTGTAATATTGGATAGTCTGTCATGTTCATTTACATTTGTGTCTAAGTGTAATATTGGATACTCTCTCATGTTCATTTATATTTGTGTCTAAGTGTAATATTGGATACTCTCTCATGTTCATTTACATGTGTGTCTAAGTGTAATATTGGATACTCTCTCATGTTCATTTACATTTTTTTCAAAGTGTAATATTGGATAGTCTGTCATGTTCATTTACATTTGTGTCTAAGTGTAATATTGGATAATCTCTCATGTTCATTTACATTTGTGTCTAAGTGTAATATTGGATAGTCTCTCATGTTCATTTATATGTGTCTAAGTGTAATATTGGATACTCTCTCATGTGCATTTATGTTTGTGTCTAAGTGTAATATTGGATACTCTCTCATGTTCATTTACATTTGTGTCTAAGTGTAATATTGGATAGTCTCTCATGTTCATTTACATTTGTGTCTAAGTGTAATATTGGATACTCTCTCATGTTCATTCACATTTGTGTCTAAGTGTAATATTGGATACACTCTCATGTTCATTTACATGTGTGTCTAAGTGTAATATTGGATAATCTCTCGTGTTCATTTATATGTGTCTAAGTGTAATATTGGATACTCTCTCATGTGCATTTATATTTGTGTCTACGTGTAATATTGGATACTCTCTCATGTTCATTTACATTTGTGTCTAAGTGTAATATTGGATACTCTCTCATGTTCATTTATATTTGTGTCTAAGTGTAATATTGGATAATCTCTCATGTTCAGTTACATTTATATCTCTTCTTACTGCAAGCTGTTTCTTTACTTTCATTTGTGTCTAGGTGTAATATTGGATACTCTCTCATGTTCATTTATATTTGTTTCTAAGTGTAATATTGGATAGTCTGTCATGTTCATTTACATTTGTGTCTAAGTGTAATATTGGATACTCTCTCATGTTCATTTATATTTGTGTCTAAGTGTAATATTGGATACTCTCTCATGTTCATTTACATGTGTGTCTAAGTGTAATATTGGATACTCTCTCATGTTCATTTACATTTGTTTCTAAGTGTAATATTGGATAGTCTGTCATGTTCATTTACATTTGTGTCTAAGTGTAATATTGGATAATCTCTCATGTTCATTTACATTTGTGTCTAAGTGTAATATTGGATAGTCTCTCATGTTCATTTATATGTGTCTAAGTGTAATATTGGATACTCTCTCACGTTCATTTACATTTGTGTCTAAGTGTAATATTGGATACTCTCTCATATTCATTTACATTTGTGTCTAAGTGTAATATTGGGTACTCTCTCATGTTCATTTACATTTGTGTCTAAGTGTAATATTGGATAATCTCTCATGTTCATTTACATTTGTGTCTAAGTGTAATATTGGATAGTCTCTCATGTTCATTTACATTTGTGTCTAAGTGTAATATTGGATAATCTCTCGTGTTCATTTATATGTGTCTAAGTGTAATATTGGATACTCTCTCATGTGCATTTATATTTGTGTCTAAGTGTAATATTGGATACTCTCTCATGTTCATTTATATTTGTGTCTAAGTGTAATATTGGATACTCTCTCATGTTCATTTACATTTGTGTCTAAGTGTAATATTGGATACTCTCTCATGTTCATTTATATTTGTGTCTAAGTGTAATATTGGATAATCTCTCATGTTCAGTTACATTTATATCTCTTCTTACTGCAAGCTGTTTCTTTACTTTCATTTGTGTCTAAGTGTAATATTGGATACTCTCACATGTTCATTTATATTTGTGTCTAAGTGTAATATTGGATAGTCTGTCATGTTCATTTACATTTGTGTCTAAGTGTAATATTGGATAGTCCGTCATGTTCATTTACATTTGTGTCTAAGTGTAATATTGGATACTCTCTCATGTTCATTTATATTTGTGTCTAAGTGTAATATTGGATAATCTCTCATGTTCAGTTACATTTATATCTCTTCTTACTGCAAGCTGTTTCTTTACTTTCATTTGTGTCTAGGTGTAATATTGGATACTCTCTCATGTTCATTTATATTTGTGTCTAAGTGTAATATTGGATAATCTCTCATGTTCAGTTACATTTATATCTCTTCTTACTGCAAGCTGTTTCTTTACTTTCATTTGTGTCTAGGTGTAATATTGGATACTCTCTCATGTTCATTTATATTTGTTTCTAAGTGTAATATTGGATAGTCTCTCATGTTCATTTACATTTGTGTCTAAGTGTAATATTGGATAATCTCTCGTGTTCATTTATATGTGTCTAAGTGTAATATTGGATACTCTCTCATGTGCATTTATATTTGTGTCTACGTGTAATATTGGATACTCTCTCATGTTCATTTACATTTGTGTCTAAGTGTAATATTGGATACTCTCTCATGTTCATTTATATTTGTGTCTAAGTGTAATATTGGATAATCTCTCATGTTCAGTTACATTTATATCTCTTCTTACTGCAAGCTGTTTCTTTACTTTCATTTGTGTCTAGGTGTAATATTGGATACTCTCTCATGTTCATTTATATTTGTTTCTAAGTGTAATATTGGATAGTCTCTCATGTTCATTTACATTTGTGTCTAAGTGTAATATTGGATAATCTCTCGTGTTCATTTATATGTGTCTAAGTGTAATATTGGATACTCTCTCATGTGCATTTATATTTGTGTCTACGTGTAATATTGGATACTCTCTCATGTTCATTTACATTTGTGTCTAAATGTAATATTGGATACTCTCTCATGTTCATTTATATTTGTGTCTAAGTGTAATATTGGATAATCTCTCATGTTCAGTTACATTTATATCTCTTCTTACTGCAAGCTGTTTCTTTACTTTCATTTGTGTCTAGGTGTAATATTGGATACTCTCTCATGTTCATTTATATTTGTGTCTAAGTGTAATATTGGATAATCTCTCATGTTCAGTTACATTTATATCTCTTCTTACTGCAAGCTGTTTCTTTACTTTCATTTGTGTCTAGGTGTAATATTGGATACTCTCTCATGTTCATTTATATTTGTTTCTAAGTGTAATATTGGATAGTCTCTCATGTTCATTTACATTTGTGTCTAAGTGTAATATTGGATAATCTCTCGTGTTCATTTATATGTGTCTAAGTGTAATATTGGATACTCTCTCATGTGCATTTATATTTGTGTCTACGTGTAATATTGGATACTCTCTCATGTTCATTTACATTTGTGTCTAAGTGTAATATTGGATACTCTCTCATGTTCATTTATATTTGTGTCTAAGTGTAATATTGGATAATCTCTCATGTTCAGTTACATTTATATCTCTTCTTACTGCAATCTGTTTCTTTACTTTCATTTGTGTCTAGGTGTAATATTGGATACTCTCTCATGTTCATTTATATTTGTTTCTAAGTGTAATATTGGATAGTCTGTCATGTTCATTTACATTTGTGTCTAAGTGTAATATTGGATACTCTCTCATGTTCATTTATATTTGTGTCTAAGTGTAATATTGGATACTCTCTCATGTTCATTTACATGTGTGTCTAAGTGTAATATTGGATACTCTCTCATGTTCATTTACATTTGTTTCTAAGTGTAATATTGGATAGTCTGTCATGTTCATTTACATTTGTGTCTAAGTGTAATATTGGATAATCTCTCATGTTCATTTACATTTGTGTCTAAGTGTAATATTGGATATTCTCTCATGTTCATTTATATGTGTCTAAGTGTAATATTGGATACTCTCTCACGTTCATTTACATTTGTGTCTAAGTGTAATATTGGATACTCTCTCATATTCATTTACATTTGTGTCTAAGTGTAATATTGGATACTCTCTCATGTTCATTTACATTTGTGTCTAAGTGTAATATTGGATAATCTCTCATGTTCATTTACATTTGTGTCTAAGTGTAATATTGGATAGTCTCTCATGTTCATTTACATTTGTGTCTAAGTGTAATATTGGATAATCTCTCGTGTTCATTTACATTTGTGTCTAAGTGTAATATTGGATACTCTCTCATGTTCATTTATATTTGTGTCTAAGTGTAATATTGGATAATCTCTCGTGTTCATTTATATGTGTCTAAGTGTAATATTGGATACTCTCTCATGTGCATTTATATTTGTGTCTACGTGTAATATTGGATACTCTCTCATGTTCATTTACATTTGTGTCTAAGTGTAATATTGGATACTCTCTCATGTTCATTTATATTTGTGTCTAAGTGTAATATTGGATAATCTCTCATGTTCAGTTACATTTATATCTCTTCTTACTGCAAGCTGTTTCTTTACTTTCATTTGTGTCTAGGTGTAATATTGGATACTCTCTCATGTTCATTTATATTTGTTTCTAAGTGTAATATTGGATAGTCTCTCATGTTCATTTACATTTGTGTCTAAGTGTAATATTGGATAGTCCGTCATGTTCATTTACATTTGTGTCTAAGTGTAATATTGGATACTCTCTCATGTTCATTTATATTTGTGTCTAAGTGTAATATTGGATAATCTCTCATGTTCAGTTACATTTATATCTCTTCTTACTGCAAGCTGTTTCTTTACTTTCATTTGTGTCTAGGTGTAATATTGGATACTCTCTCATGTTCATTTATATTTGTGTCTAAGTGTAATATTGGATAATCTATCATGTTCAGTTACATTTATATCTCTTCTTACTGCAAGCTGTTTCTTTACTTTCATTTGTGTCTAGGTGTAATATTGGATACTCTCTCATGTTCATTTATATTTGTTTCTAAGTGTAATATTGGATAGTCTCTCATGTTCATTTACATTTGTGTCTAAGTGTAATATTGGATAATCTCTCGTGTTCATTTATATGTGTCTAAGTGTAATATTGGATACTCTCTCATGTGCATTTATATTTGTGTCTACGTGTAATATTGGATACTCTCTCATGTTCATTTACATTTGTGTCTAAGTGTAATATTGGATACTCTCTCATGTTCATTTATATTTGTGTCTAAGTGTAATATTGGATAATCTCTCATGTTCAGTTACATTTATATCTCTTCTTACTGCAAGCTGTTTCTTTACTTTCATTTGTGTCTAGGTGTAATATTGGATACTCTCTCATGTTCATTTATATTTGTTTCTAAGTGTAATATTGGATAGTCTCTCATGTTCATTTACATTTGTGTCTAAGTGTAATATTGGATAATCTCTCGTGTTCATTTATATGTGTCTAAGTGTAATATTGGATACTCTCTCATGTGCATTTATATTTGTGTCTACGTGTAATATTGGATACTCTCTCATGTTCATTTACATTTGTGTCTAAGTGTAATATTGGATACTCTCTCATGTTCATTTATATTTGTGTCTAAGTGTAATATTGGATAATCTCTCATGTTCAGTTACATTTATATCTCTTCTTACTGCAAGCTGTTTCTTTACTTTCATTTGTGTCTAGGTGTAATATTGGATACTCTCTCATGTTCATTTATATTTGTGTCTAAGTGTAATATTGGATAATCTCTCATGTTCAGTTACATTTATATCTCTTCTTACTGCAAGCTGTTTCTTTACTTTCATTTGTGTCTAGGTGTAATATTGGATACTCTCTCATGTTCATTTATATTTGTTTCTAAGTGTAATATTGGATAGTCTCTCATGTTCATTTACATTTGTGTCTAAGTGTAATATTGGATAATCTCTCGTGTTCATTTATATGTGTCTAAGTGTAATATTGGATACTCTCTCATGTGCATTTATATTTGTGTCTACGTGTAATATTGGATACTCTCTCATGTTCATTTACATTTGTGTCTAAGTGTAATATTGGATACTCTCTCATGTTCATTTATATTTGTGTCTAAGTGTAATATTGGATAATCTCTCATGTTCAGTTACATTTATATCTCTTCTTACTGCAAGCTGTTTCTTTACTTTCATTTGTGTCTAGGTGTAATATTGGATACTCTCTCATGTTCATTTATATTTGTTTCTAAGTGTAATATTGGATAGTCTCTCATGTTCATTTACATTTGTGTCTAAGTGTAATATTGGATAATCTCTCGTGTTCATTTATATGTGTCTAAGTGTAATATTGGATACTCTCTCATGTGCATTTATATTTGTGTCTACGTGTAATATTGGATACTCTCTCATGTTCATTTACATTTGTGTCTAAGTGTAATATTGGATACTCTCTCATGTTCATTTATATTTGTGTCTAAGTGTAATATTGGATAATCTCTCATGTTCAGTTACATTTATATCTCTTCTTACTGCAAGCTGTTTCTTTACTTTCATTTGTGTCTAGGTGTAATATTGGATACTCTCTCATGTTCATTTATATTTGTTTCTAAGTGTAATATTGGATAGTCTGTCATGTTCATTTACATTTGTGTCTAAGTGTAATATTGGATACTCTCTCATGTTCATTTATATTTGTGTCTAAGTGTAATATTGGATACTCTCTCATGTTCATTTACATGTGTGTCTAAGTGTAATATTGGATACTCTCTCATGTTCATTTACATTTGTTTCTAAGTGTAATATTGGATAGTCTGTCATGTTCATTTACATTTGTGTCTAAGTGTAATATTGGATAATCTCTCATGTTCATTTACATTTGTGTCTAAGTGTAATATTGGATAGTCTCTCATGTTCATTTATATGTGTCTAAGTGTAATATCGGATACTCTCTCACGTTCATTTACATTTGTGTCTAAGTGTAATATTGGATACTCTCTCATATTCATTTACATTTGTGTCTAAGTGTAATATTGGATACTCTCTCATGTTCATTTACATTTGTTTCTAAGTGTAATATTGGATAATCTCTCATGTTCATTTACATTTGTGTCTAAGTGTAATATTGGATAGTCTCTCATGTTCATTTACATTTGTGTCTAAGTGTAATATTGGATAATCTCTCGTGTTCATTTATATGTGTCTAAGTGTAATATTGGATACTCTCTCATGTGCATTTATATTTGTGTCTAAGTGTAATATTGGATACTCTCTCATGTTCATTTATATTTGTGTCTAAGTGTAATATTGGATACTCTCTCATGTTCATTTACATTTGTGTCTAAGTGTAATATTGGATACTCTCTCATGTTCATTTATATTTGTGTCTAAGTGTAATATTGGATAATCTCTCATGTTCAGTTACATTTATATCTCTTCTTACTGCAAGCTGTTTCTTTACTTTCATTTGTGTCTAAGTGTAATATTGGATACTCTCACATGTTCATTTATATTTGTGTCTAAGTGTAATATTGGATAGTCTGTCATGTTCATTTACATTTGTGTCTAAGTGTAATATTGGATAGTCCGTCATGTTCATTTACATTTGTGTCTAAGTGTAATATTGGATAGTCTCTCATGTTCATTTACATTTGTGTCTAAGTGTAATATTGGATAATCTCTCGTGTTCATTTATATGTGTCTAAGTGTAATATTGGATACTCTCTCATGTGCATTTATATTTGTGTCTACGTGTAATATTGGATACTCTCTCATGTTCATTTACATTTGTGTCTAAATGTAATATTGGATACTCTCTCATGTTCATTTATATTTGTGTCTAAGTGTAATATTGGATAATCTCTCATGTTCAGTTACATTTATATCTCTTCTTACTGCAAGCTGTTTCTTTACTTTCATTTGTGTCTAGGTGTAATATTGGATACTCTCTCATGTTCATTTATATTTGTGTCTAAGTGTAATATTGGATAATCTCTCATGTTCAGTTACATTTATATCTCTTCTTACTGCAAGCTGTTTCTTTACTTTCATTTGTGTCTAGGTGTAATATTGGATACTCTCTCATGTTCATTTATATTTGTTTCTAAGTGTAATATTGGATAGTCTCTCATGTTCATTTACATTTGTGTCTAAGTGTAATATTGGATAATCTCTCGTGTTCATTTATATGTGTCTAAGTGTAATATTGGATACTCTCTCATGTGCATTTATATTTGTGTCTACGTGTAATATTGGATACTCTCTCATGTTCATTTACATTTGTGTCTAAGTGTAATATTGGATACTCTCTCATGTTCATTTATATTTGTGTCTAAGTGTAATATTGGATAATCTCTCATGTTCAGTTACATTTATATCTCTTCTTACTGCAAGCTGTTTCTTTACTTTCATTTGTGTCTAGGTGTAATATTGGATACTCTCTCATGTTCATTTATATTTGTTTCTAAGTGTAATATTGGATAGTCTGTCATGTTCATTTACATTTGTGTCTAAGTGTAATATTGGATACTCTCTCATGTTCATTTATATTTGTGTCTAAGTGTAATATTGGATACTCTCTCATGTTCATTTACATGTGTGTCTAAGTGTAATATTGGATACTCTCTCATGTTCATTTACATTTGTTTCTAAGTGTAATATTGGATAGTCTGTCATGTTCATTTACATTTGTGTCTAAGTGTAATATTGGATAATCTCTCATGTTCATTTACATTTGTGTCTAAGTGTAATATTGGATAGTCTCTCATGTTCATTTATATGTGTCTAAGTGTAATATTGGATACTCTCTCACGTTCATTTACATTTGTGTCTAAGTGTAATATTGGATACTCTCTCATATTCATTTACATTTGTGTCTAAGTGAAATATTGGATACTCTCTCATGTTCATTTACATTTGTGTCTAAGTGTAATATTGGATAATCTCTCATGTTCATTTACATTTGTGTCTAAGTGTAATATTGGATAGTCTCTCATGTTCATTTACATTTGTGTCTAAGTGTAATATTGGATAATTTCTCGTGTTCATTTACATTTGTGTCTAAGTGTAATATTGGATACTCTCTCATGTTCATTTATATTTGTGTCTAAGTGTAATATTGGATAATCTCTCGTGTTCATTTATATGTGTCTAAGTGTAATATTGGATACTCTCTCATGTGCATTTATATTTGTGTCTACGTGTAATATTGGATACTCTCTCATGTTCATTTACATTTGTGTCTAAGTGTAATATTGGATACTCTCTCATGTTCATTTATATTTGTGTCTAAGTGTAATATTGGATAATCTCTCATGTTCAGTTACATTTATATCTCTTCTTACTGCAAGCTGTTTCTTTACTTTCATTTGTGTCTAGGTGTAATATTGGATACTCTCTCATGTTCATTTATATTTGTTTCTAAGTGTAATATTGGATAGTCTCTCATGTTCATTTACATTTGTGTCTAAGTGTAATATTGGATAGTCCGTCATGTTCATTTACATTTGTGTCTAAGTGTAATATTGGATACTCTCTCATGTTCATTTATATTTGTGTCTAAGTGTAATATTGGATAATCTCTCATGTTCAGTTACATTTATATCTCTTCTTACTGCAAGCTGTTTCTTTACTTTCATTTGTGTCTAGGTGTAATATTGGATACTCTCTCATGTTCATTTATATTTGTGTCTAAGTGTAATATTGGATAATCTCTCATGTTCAGTTACATTTATATCTCTTCTTACTGCAAGCTGTTTCTTTACTTTCATTTGTGTCTAGGTGTAATATTGGATACTCTCTCATGTTCATTTATATTTGTTTCTAAGTGTAATATTGGATAGTCTCTCATGTTCATTTACATTTGTGTCTAAGTGTAATATTGGATAATCTCTCGTGTTCATTTATATGTGTCTAAGTGTAATATTGGATACTCTCTCATGTGCATTTATATTTGTGTCTACGTGTAATATTGGATACTCTCTCATGTTCATTTACATTTGTGTCTAAGTGTAATATTGGATACTCTCTCATGTTCATTTATATTTGTGTCTAAGTGTAATATTGGATAATCTCTCATGTTCAGTTACATTTATATCTCTTCTTACTGCAAGCTGTTTCTTTACTTTCATTTGTGTCTAGGTGTAATATTGGATACTCTCTCATGTTCATTTATATTTGTTTCTAAGTGTAATATTGGATAGTCTCTCATGTTCATTTACATTTGTGTCTAAGTGTAATATTGGATAATCTCTCGTGTTCATTTATATGTGTCTAAGTGTAATATTGGATACTCTCTCATGTGCATTTATATTTGTGTCTACGTGTAATATTGGATACTCTCTCATGTTCATTTACATTTGTGTCTAAGTGTAATATTGGATACTCTCTCATGTTCATTTATATTTGTGTCTAAGTGTAATATTGGATAATCTCTCATGTTCAGTTACATTTATATCTCTTCTTACTGCAAGCTGTTTCTTTACTTTCATTTGTGTCTAGGTGTAATATTGGATACTCTCTCATGTGCATTTATATTTGTGTCTACGTGTAATATTGGATACTCTCTCATGTTCATTTACATTTGTGTCTAAGTGTAATATTGGATACTCTCTCATGTTCATTTATATTTGTGTCTAAGTGTAATATTGGATAATCTCTCATGTTCAGTTACATTTATATCTCTTCTTACTGCAAGCTGTTTCTTTACTTTCATTTGTGTCTAAGTGTAATATTGGATACTCTCACATGTTCATTTATATTTGTGTCTAAGTGTAATATTGGATAGTCTGTCATGTTCATTTACATTTGTGTCTAAGTGTAATATTGGATAGTCCGTCATGTTCATTTACATTTGTGTCTAAGTGTAATATTGGATACTCTCTCATGTTCATTTATATTTGTGTCTAAGTGTAATATTGGATAATCTCTCATGTTCAGTTACATTTATATCTCTTCTTACTGCAAGCTGTTTCTTTACTTTCATTTGTGTCTAGGTGTAATATTGGATACTCTCTCATGTTCATTTATATTTGTGTCTAAGTGTAATATTGGATAATCTCTCATGTTCAGTTACATTTATATCTCTTCTTACTGCAAGCTGTTTCTTTACTTTCATTTGTGTCTAGGTGTAATATTGGATACTCTCTCATGTTCATTTATATTTGTTTCTAAGTGTAATATTGGATAGTCTCTCATGTTCATTTACATTTGTGTCTAAGTGTAATATTGGATAATCTCTCGTGTTCATTTATATGTGTCTAAGTGTAATATTGGATACTCTCTCATGTGCATTTATATTTGTGTCTACGTGTAATATTGGATACTCTCTCATGTTCATTTACATTTGTGTCTAAGTGTAATATTGGATACTCTCTCATGTTCATTTATATTTGTGTCTAAGTGTAATATTGGATAATCTCTCATGTTCAGTTACATTTATATCTCTTCTTACTGCAAGCTGTTTCTTTACTTTCATTTGTGTCTAGGTGTAATATTGGATACTCTCTCATGTTCATTTATATTTGTTTCTAAGTGTAATATTGGATAGTCTCTCATGTTCATTTACATTTGTGTCTAAGTGTAATATTGGATAATCTCTCGTGTTCATTTATATGTGTCTAAGTGTAATATTGGATACTCTCTCATGTGCATTTATATTTGTGTCTACGTGTAATATTGGATACTCTCTCATGTTCATTTACATTTGTGTCTAAGTGTAATATTGGATACTCTCTCATGTTCATTTATATTTGTGTCTAAGTGTAATATTGGATAATCTCTCATGTTCAGTTACATTTATATCTCTTCTTACTGCAAGCTGTTTCTTTACTTTCATTTGTGTCTAGGTGTAATATTGGATACTCTCTCATGTTCATTTATATTTGTTTCTAAGTGTAATATTGGATAGTCTGTCATGTTCATTTACATTTGTGTCTAAGTGTAATATTGGATACTCTCTCATGTTCATTTATATTTGTGTCTAAGTGTAATATTGGATACTCTCTCATGTTCATTTACATGTGTGTCTAAGTGTAATATTGGATACTCTCTCATGTTCATTTACATTTGTTTCTAAGTGTAATATTGGATAGTCTGTCATGTTCATTTACATTTGTGTCTAAGTGTAATATTGGATAATCTCTCATGTTCATTTACATTTGTGTCTAAGTGTAATATTGGATAGTCTCTCATGTTCATTTATATGTGTCTAAGTGTAATATCGGATACTCTCTCACGTTCATTTACATTTGTGTCTAAGTGTAATATTGGATACTCTCTCATATTCATTTACATTTGTGTCTAAGTGTAATATTGGATACTCTCTCATGTTCATTTACATTTGTGTCTAAGTGTAATATTGGATAATCTCTCATGTTCATTTACATTTGTGTCTAAGTGTAATATTGGATAGTCTCTCATGTTCATTTACATTTGTGTCTAAGTGTAATATTGGATAATCTCTCGTGTTCATTTATATGTGTCTAAGTGTAATATTGGATACTCTCTCATGTGCATTTATATTTGTGTCTAAGTGTAATATTGGATACTCTCTCATGTTCATTTATATTTGTGTCTAAGTGTAATATTGGATACTCTCTCATGTTCATTTACATTTGTGTCTAAGTGTAATATTGGATACTCTCTCATGTTCATTTATATTTGTGTCTAAGTGTAATATTGGATAATCTCTCATGTTCAGTTACATTTATATCTCTTCTTACTGCAAGCTGTTTCTTTACTTTCATTTGTGTCTAAGTGTAATATTGGATACTCTCACATGTTCATTTATATTTGTGTCTAAGTGTAATATTGGATAGTCTGTCATGTTCATTTACATTTGTGTCTAAGTGTAATATTGGATAGTCCGTCATGTTCATTTACATTTGTGTCTAAGTGTAATATTGGATACTCTCTCATGTTCATTTATATTTGTGTCTAAGTGTAATATTGGATAATCTCTCATGTTCAGTTACATTTATATCTCTTCTTACTGCAAGCTGTTTCTTTACTTTCATTTGTGTCTAGGTGTAATATTGGATACTCTCTCATGTTCATTTATATTTGTGTCTAAGTGTAATATTGGATAATCTCTCATGTTCAGTTACATTTATATCTCTTCTTACTGCAAGCTGTTTCTTTACTTTCATTTGTGTCTAGGTGTAATATTGGATACTCTCTCATGTTCATTTATATTTGTTTCTAAGTGTAATATTGGATAGTCTCTCATGTTCATTTACATTTGTGTCTAAGTGTAATATTGGATAATCTCTCGTGTTCATTTATATGTGTCTAAGTGTAATATTGGATACTCTCTCATGTGCATTTATATTTGTGTCTACGTGTAATATTGGATACTCTCTCATGTTCATTTACATTTGTGTCTAAGTGTAATATTGGATACTCTCTCATGTTCATTTATATTTGTGTCTAAGTGTAATATTGGATAATCTCTCATGTTCAGTTACATTTATATCTCTTCTTACTGCAAGCTGTTTCTTTACTTTCATTTGTGTCTAGGTGTAATATTGGATACTCTCTCATGTTCATTTATATTTGTTTCTAAGTGTAATATTGGATAGTCTCTCATGTTCATTTACATTTGTGTCTAAGTGTAATATTGGATAATCTCTCGTGTTCATTTATATGTGTCTAAGTGTAATATTGGATACTCTCTCATGTGCATTTATATTTGTGTCTACGTGTAATATTGGATACTCTCTCATGTTCATTTACATTTGTGTCTAAGTGTAATATTGGATACTCTCTCATGTTCATTTATATTTGTGTCTAAGTGTAATATTGGATAATCTCTCATGTTCAGTTACATTTATATCTCTTCTTACTGCAAGCTGTTTCTTTACTTTCATTTGTGTCTAGGTGTAATATTGGATACTCTCTCATGTTCATTTATATTTGTGTCTAAGTGTAATATTGGATAATCTCTCATGTTCAGTTACATTTATATCTCTTCTTACTGCAAGCTGTTTCTTTACTTTCATTTGTGTCTAGGTGTAATATTGGATACTCTCTCATGTTCATTTATATTTGTTTCTAAGTGTAATATTGGATAGTCTCTCATGTTCATTTACATTTGTGTCTAAGTGTAATATTGGATAATCTCTCGTGTTCATTTATATGTGTCTAAGTGTAATATTGGATACTCTCTCATGTGCATTTATATTTGTGTCTACGTGTAATATTGGATACTCTCTCATGTTCATTTACATTTGTGTCTAAGTGTAATATTGGATACTCTCTCATGTTCATTTATATTTGTGTCTAAGTGTAATATTGGATAATCTCTCATGTTCAGTTACATTTATATCTCTTCTTACTGCAAGCTGTTTCTTTACTTTCATTTGTGTCTAGGTGTAATATTGGATACTCTCTCATGTTCATTTATATTTGTTTCTAAGTGTAATATTGGATAGTCTCTCATGTTCATTTACATTTGTGTCTAAGTGTAATATTGGATAATCTCTCGTGTTCATTTATATGTGTCTAAGTGTAATATTGGATACTCTCTCATGTGCATTTATATTTGTGTCTACGTGTAATATTGGATACTCTCTCATGTTCATTTACATTTGTGTCTAAGTGTAATATTGGATACTCTCTCATGTTCATTTATATTTGTGTCTAAGTGTAATATTGGATAATCTCTCATGTTCAGTTACATTTATATCTCTTCTTACTGCAAGCTGTTTCTTTACTTTCATTTGTGTCTAGGTGTAATATTGGATACTCTCTCATGTTCATTTATATTTGTTTCTAAGTGTAATATTGGATAGTCTGTCATGTTCATTTACATTTGTGTCTAAGTGTAATATTGGATACTCTCTCATGTTCATTTATATTTGTTTCTAAGTGTAATATTGGATAGTCTTTCATGTTCATTTACATTTGTGTCTAAGTGTAATATTGGATAATCTCTCGTGTTCATTTATATGTGTCTAAGTGTAATATTGGATACTCTCTCATGTGCATTTATATTTGTGTCTACGTGTAATATTGGATACTCTCTCATGTTCATTTACATTTGTGTCTAAGTGTAATATTGGATACTCTCTCATGTTCATTTATATTTGTGTCTAAGTGTAATATTGGATAATCTCTCATGTTCAGTTACATTTATATCTCTTCTTACTGCAAGCTGTTTCTTTACTTTCATTTGTGTCTAGGTGTAATATTGGATACTCTCTCATGTTCATTTATATTTGTTTCTAAGTGTAATATTGGATAGTCTGTCATGTTCATTTACATTTGTGTCTAAGTGTAATATTGGATACTCTCTCATGTTCATTTATATTTGTGTCTAAGTGTAATATTGGATACTCTCTCATGTTCATTTACATGTGTGTCTAAGTGTAATATTGGATACTCTCTCATGTTCATTTACATTTGTTTCTAAGTGTAATATTGGATAGTCTGTCATGTTCATTTACATTTGTGTCTAAGTGTAATATTGGATAATCTCTCATGTTCATTTACATTTGTGTCTAAGTGTAATATTGGATAGTCTCTCATGTTCATTTATATGTGTCTAAGTGTAATATTGGATACTCTCTCACGTTCATTTACATTTGTGTCTAAGTGTAATATTGGATACTCTCTCATATTCATTTACATTTGTGTCTAAGTGTAATATTGGATACTCTCTCATGTTCATTTACATTTGTGTCTAAGTGTAATATTGGATAATCTCTCATGTTCATTTACATTTGTGTCTAAGTGTAATATTGGATAGTCTCTCATGTTCATTTACATTTGTGTCTAAGTGTAATATTGGATAATCTCTCGTGTTCATTTATATGTGTCTAAGTGTAATATTGGATACTCTCTCATGTGCATTTATATTTGTGTCTAAGTGTAATATTGGATACTCTCTCATGTTCATTTATATTTGTGTCTAAGTGTAATATTGGATACTCTCTCATGTTCATTTACATTTGTGTCTAAGTGTAATATTGGATACTCTCTCATGTTCATTTATATTTGTGTCTAAGTGTAATATTGGATAATCTCTCATGTTCAGTTACATTTATATCTCTTCTTACTGCAAGCTGTTTCTTTACTTTCATTTGTGTCTAAGTGTAATATTGGATACTCTCACATGTTCATTTATATTTGTGTCTAAGTGTAATATTGGATAGTCTGTCATGTTCATTTACATTTGTGTCTAAGTGTAATATTGGATAGTCCGTCATGTTCATTTACATTTGTGTCTAAGTGTAATATTGGATACTCTCTCATGTTCATTTATATTTGTGTCTAAGTGTAATATTGGATAATCTCTCATGTTCAGTTACATTTATATCTCTTCTTACTGCAAGCTGTTTCTTTACTTTCATTTGTGTCTAGGTGTAATATTGGATACTCTCTCATGTTCATTTATATTTGTTTCTAAGTGTAATATTGGATAGTCTCTCATGTTCATTTACATTTGTGTCTAAGTGTAATATTGGATAATCTCTCGTGTTCATTTATATGTGTCTAAGTGTAATATTGGATACTCTCTCATGTGCATTTATATTTGTGTCTACGTGTAATATTGGATACTCTCTCATGTTCATTTACATTTGTGTCTAAGTGTAATATTGGATACTCTCTCATGTTCATTTATATTTGTGTCTAAGTGTAATATTGGATAATCTCTCATGTTCAGTTACATTTATATCTCTTCTTACTGCAAGCTGTTTCTTTACTTTCATTTGTGTCTAGGTGTAATATTGGATACTCTCTCATGTTCATTTATATTTGTTTCTAAGTGTAATATTGGATAGTCTGTCATGTTCATTTACATTTGTGTCTAAGTGTAATATTGGATACTCTCTCATGTTCATTTATATTTGTTTCTAAGTGTAATATTGGATAGTCTTTCATGTTCATTTACATTTGTGTCTAAGTGTAATATTGGATAATCTCTCGTGTTCATTTATATGTGTCTAAGTGTAATATTGGATACTCTCTCATGTGCATTTATATTTGTGTCTACGTGTAATATTGGATACTCTCTCATGTTCATTTACATTTGTGTCTAAGTGTAATATTGGATACTCTCTCATGTTCATTTATATTTGTGTCTAAGTGTAATATTGGATAATCTCTCATGTTCAGTTACATTTATATCTCTTCTTACTGCAAGCTGTTTCTTTACTTTCATTTGTGTCTAGGTGTAATATTGGATACTCTCTCATGTTCATTTATATTTGTTTCTAAGTGTAATATTGGATAGTCTGTCATGTTCATTTACATTTGTGTCTAAGTGTAATATTGGATACTCTCTCATGTTCATTTATATTTGTGTCTAAGTGTAATATTGGATACTCTCTCATGTTCATTTACATGTGTGTCTAAGTGTAATATTGGATACTCTCTCATGTTCATTTACATTTGTTTCTAAGTGTAATATTGGATAGTCTGTCATGTTCATTTACATTTGTGTCTAAGTGTAATATTGGATAATCTCTCATGTTCATTTACATTTGTGTCTAAGTGTAATATTGGATAGTCTCTCATGTTCATTTATATGTGTCTAAGTGTAATATTGGATACTCTCTCACGTTCATTTACATTTGTGTCTAAGTGTAATATTGGATACTGTCTCATATTCATTTACATTTGTGTCTAAGTGTAATATTGGATACTCTCTCATGTTCATTTACATTTGTGTCTAAGTGTAATATTGGATAATCTCTCATGTTCATTTACATTTGTGTCTAAGTGTAATATTGGATAGTCTCTCATGTTCATTTACATTTGTGTCTAAGTGTAATATTGGATAATCTCTCGTGTTCATTTATATGTGTCTAAGTGTAATATTGGATACTCTCTCATGTGCATTTATATTTGTGTCTAAGTGTAATATTGGATACTCTCTCATGTTCATTTATATTTGTGTCTAAGTGTAATATTGGATACTCTCTCATGTTCATTTACATTTGTGTCTAAGTGTAATATTGGATACTCTCTCATGTTCATTTATATTTGTGTCTAAGTGTAATATTGGATAATCTCTCATGTTCAGTTACATTTATATCTCTTCTTACTGCAAGCTGTTTCTTTACTTTCATTTGTGTCTAAGTGTAATATTGGATACTCTCACATGTTCATTTATGTTTGTGTCTAAGTGTAATATTGGATAGTCTGTCATGTTCATTTACATTTGTGTCTAAGTGTAATATTGGATAGTCCGTCATGTTCATTTACATTTGTGTCTAAGTGTAATATTGGATACTCTCTCATGTTCATTTATATTTGTGTCTAAGTGTAATATTGGATAATCTCTCATGTTCAGTTACATTTATATCTCTTCTTACTGCAAGCTGTTTCTTTACTTTCATTTGTGTCTAGGTGTAATATTGGATACTCTCTCATGTTCATTTATATTTGTGTCTAAGTGTAATATTGGATAATCTCTCATGTTCAGTTACATTTATATCTCTTCTTACTGCAAGCTGTTTCTTTACTTTCATTTGTGTCTAGGTGTAATATTGGATACTCTCTCATGTTCATTTATATTTGTTTCTAAGTGTAATATTGGATAGTCTCTCATGTTCATTTACATTTGTGTCTAAGTGTAATATTGGATAATCTCTCGTGTTCATTTATATGTGTCTAAGTGTAATATTGGATACTCTCTCATGTGCATTTATATTTGTGTCTACGTGTAATATTGGATACTCTCTCATGTTCATTTACATTTGTGTCTAAGTGTAATATTGGATACTCTCTCATGTTCATTTATATTTGTGTCTAAGTGTAATATTGGATAGTCTGTCATGTTCATTTACATTTGTGTCTAAGTGTAATATTGGATACTCTCTCATGTTCATTTATATTTGTTTCTAAGTGTAATATTGGATAGTCTGTCATGTTCATTTACATTTGTGTCTAAGTGTAATATTGGATACTCTCTCATGTTCATTTATATTTGTTTCTAAGTGTAATATTGGATAGTCTCTCATGTTCATTTACATTTGTGTCTAAGTGTAATATTGGATAATCTCTCGTGTTCATTTATATGTGTCTAAGTGTAATATTGGATACTCTCTCATGTGCATTTATATTTGTGTCTACGTGTAATATTGGATACTCTCTCATGTTCATTTACATTTGTGTCTAAGTGTAATATTGGATACTCTCTCATGTTCATTTATATTTGTGTCTAAGTGTAATATTGGATAATCTCTCATGTTCAGTTACATTTATATCTCTTCTTACTGCAAGCTGTTTCTTTACTTTCATTTGTGTCTAGGTGTAATATTGGATACTCTCTCATGTTCATTTATATTTGTTTCTAAGTGTAATATTGGATAGTCTCTCATGTTCATTTACATTTGTGTCTAAGTGTAATATTGGATACTCTCTCATGTTCATTTATATTTGTGTCTAAGTGTAATATTGGATACTCTCTCATGTTCATTTACATGTGTGTCTAAGTGTAATATTGGATACTCTCTCATGTTCATTTACATTTGTTTCTAAGTGTAATATTGGATAGTCTGTCATGTTCATTTACATTTGTGTCTAAGTGTAATATTGGATAATCTCTCATGTTCATTTACATTTGTGTCTAAGTGTAATATTGGATAGTCTCTCATGTTCATTTATATGTGTCTAAGTGTAATATTGGATACTCTCTCACGTTCATTTACATTTGTGTCTAAGTGTAATATTGGATACTCTCTCATATTCATTTACATTTGTGTCTAAGTGTAATATTGGATACTCTCTCATGTTCATTTACATTTGTGTCTAAGTGTAATATTGGATAATCTCTCATGTTCATTTACATTTGTGTCTAAGTGTAATATTGGATAGTCTCTCATGTTCATTTACATTTGTGTCTAAGTGTAATATTGGATAATCTCTCGTGTTCATTTATATGTGTCTAAGTGTAATATTGGATACTCTCTCATGTGCATTTATATTTGTGTCTAAGTGTAATATTGGATACTCTCTCATGTTCATTTATATTTGTGTCTAAGTGTAATATTGGATACTCTCTCATGTTCATTTACATTTGTGTCTAAGTGTAATATTGGATACTCTCTCATGTTCATTTATATTTGTGTCTAAGTGTAATATTGGATAATCTCTCATGTTCAGTTACATTTATATCTCTTCTTACTGCAAGCTGTTTCTTTACTTTCATTTGTGTCTAAGTGTAATATTGGATAGTCCGTCATGTTCATTTACATTTGTGTCTAAGTGTAATATTGGATACTCTCTCATGTTCATTTATATTTGTGTCTAAGTGTAATATTGGATAATCTCTCATGTTCAGTTACATTTATATCTCTTCTTACTGCAAGCTATTTCTTTACTTTCATTTGTGTCTAGGTGTAATATTGGATACTCTCTCATGTTCATTTATATTTGTGTCTAAGTGTAATATTGGATAATCTCTCATGTTCAGTTACATTTATATCTCTTCTTACTGCAAGCTGTTTCTTTACTTTCATTTGTGTCTAGGTGTAATATTGGATACTCTCTCATGTTCATTTATATTTGTTTCTAAGTGTAATATTGGATAGTCTCTCATGTTCATTTACATTTGTGTCTAAGTGTAATATTGGATACTCTCTCATGTTCATTTATATTTGTGTCTAAGTGTAATATTGGATACTCTCTCATGTTCATTTACATGTGTGTCTAAGTGTAATATTGGATACTCTCTCATGTTCATTTATATTTGTTTCTAAGTGTAATATTGGATAGTCTCTCATGTTCATTTACATTTGTGTCTAAGTGTAATATTGGATAATCTCTCGTGTTCATTTATATGTGTCTAAGTGTAATATTGGATACTCTCTCATGTGCATTTATATTTGTGTCTACGTGTAATATTGGATACTCTCTCATGTTCATTTACATTTGTGTCTAAGTGTAATATTGGATACTCTCTCATGTTCATTTATATTTGTGTCTAAGTGTAATATTGGATAATCTCTCATGTTCAGTTACATTTATATCTCTTCTTACTGCAAGCTGTTTCTTTACTTTCATTTGTGTCTAGGTGTAATATTGGATACTCTCTCATGTTCATTTATATTTGTTTCTAAGTGTAATATTGGATAGTCTCTCATGTTCATTTACATTTGTGTCTAAGTGTAATATTGGATAATCTCTCGTGTTCATTTATATGTGTCTAAGTGTAATATTGGATACTCTCTCATGTGCATTTATATTTGTGTCTACGTGTAATATTGGATACTCTCTCATGTTCATTTACATTTGTGTCTAAGTGTAATATTGGATACTCTCTCATGTTCATTTATATTTGTGTCTAAGTGTAATATTGGATAATCTCTCATGTTCAGTTACATTTATATCTCTTCTTACTGCAAGCTGTTTCTTTACTTTCATTTGTGTCTAGGTGTAATATTGGATACTCTCTCATGTTCATTTATATTTGTGTCTAAGTGTAATATTGGATAATCTCTCATGTTCAGTTACATTTATATCTCTTTTTACTGCAAGCTGTTTCTTTACTTTCATTTGTGTCTAGGTGTAATATTGGATACTCTCTCATGTTCATTTATATTTGTTTCTAAGTGTAATATTGGATAGTCTCTCATGTTCATTTACATTTGTGTCTAAGTGTAATATTGGATAATCTCTCGTGTTCATTTATATGTGTCTAAGTGTAATATTGGATACTCTCTCATGTGCATTTATATTTGTGTCTACGTGTAATATTGGATACTCTCTCATGTTCATTTACATTTGTGTCTAAGTGTAATATTGGATACTCTCTCATGTTCATTTATATTTGTGTCTAAGTGTAATATTGGATAATCTCTCATGTTCAGTTACATTTATATCTCTTCTTACTGCAAGCTGTTTCTTTACTTTCATTTGTGTCTAGGTGTAATATTGGATACTCTCTCATGTTCATTTATATTTGTTTCTAAGTGTAATATTGGATAGTCTCTCATGTTCATTTACATTTGTGTCTAAGTGTAATATTGGATAATCTCTCGTGTTCATTTATATGTGTCTAAGTGTAATATTGGATACTCTCTCATGTGCATTTATATTTGTGTCTACGTGTAATATTGGATACTCTCTCATGTTCATTTACATTTGTGTCTAAGTGTAATATTGGATACTCTCTCATGTTCATTTATATTTGTGTCTAAGTGTAATATTGGATAATCTCTCATGTTCATTTACATTTGTGTCTAAGTGTAATATTGGATACTCTCTCATGTTCATTCACATTTGTGTCTAAGTGTAATATTGGATACTCTCTCATGTTCATTTACATGTGTGTCTAAGTGTAATATTGGATAGTCTCTCATGTTCATTTACATTTGTGTCTAAGTGTAATATTGGATAATCTCTCGTGTTCATTTATATGTGTCTAAGTGTAATATTGGATACTCTCTCATGTGCATTTATATTTGTGTCTACGTGTAATATTGGATACTCTCTCATGTTCATTTACATTTGTGTCTAAGTGTAATATTGGATACTCTCTCATGTTCATTTATATTTGTGTCTAAGTGTAATATTGGATAATCTCTCATGTTCAGTTACATTTATATCTCTTCTTACTGCAAGCTGTTTCTTTACTTTCATTTGTGTCTAGGTGTAATATTGGATACTCTCTCATGTTCATTTATATTTGTTTCTAAGTGTAATATTGGATAGTCTGTCATGTTCATTTACATTTGTGTCTAAGTGTAATATTGGATACTCTCTCATGTTCATTTATATTTGTGTCTAAGTGTAATATTGGATACTCTCTCATGTTCATTTACATGTGTGTCTAAGTGTAATATTGGATACTCTCTCATGTTCATTTACATTTGTTTCTAAGTGTAATATTGGATAGTCTGTCATGTTCATTTACATTTGTGTCTAAGTGTAATATTGGATAATCTCTCATGTTCATTTACATTTGTGTCTAAGTGTAATATTGGATAGTCTCTCATGTTCATTTATATGTGTCTAAGTGTAATATTGGATACTCTCTCACGTTCATTTACATTTGTGTCTAAGTGTAATATTGGATACTCTCTCATATTCATTTACATTTGTGTCTAAGTGTAATATTGGATACTCTCTCATGTTCATTTACATTTGTGTCTAAGTGTAATATTGGATAATCTCTCATGTTCATTTACATTTGTGTCTAAGTGTAATATTGGATAGTCTCTCATGTTCATTTACATTTGTGTCTAAGTGTAATATTGGATAATCTCTCGTGTTCATTTATATGTGTCTAAGTGTAATATTGGATACTCTCTCATGTGCATTTATATTTGTGTCTAAGTGTAATATTGGATACTCTCTCATGTTCATTTATATTTGTGTCTAAGTGTAATATTGGATACTCTCTCATGTTCATTTACATTTGTGTCTAAGTGTAATATTGGATACTCTCTCATGTTCATTTATATTTGTGTCTAAGTGTAATATTGGATAATCTCTCATGTTCAGTTACATTTATATCTCTTCTTACTGCAAGCTGTTTCTTTACTTTCATTTGTGTCTAAGTGTAATATTGGATACTCTCACATGTTCATTTATATTTGTGTCTAAGTGTAATATTGGATAGTCTGTCATGTTCATTTACATTTGTGTCTAAGTGTAATATTGGATAGTCCGTCATGTTCATTTACATTTGTGTCTAAGTGTAATATTGGATACTCTCTCATGTTCATTTATATTTGTGTCTAAGTGTAATATTGGATAATCTCTCATGTTCAGTTACATTTATATCTCTTCTTACTGCAAGCTGTTTCTTTACTTTCATTTGTGTCTAGGTGTAATATTGGATACTCTCTCATGTTCATTTATATTTGTGTCTAAGTGTAATATTGGATAATCTCTCATGTTCAGTTACATTTATATCTCTTCTTACTGCAAGCTGTTTCTTTACTTTCATTTGTGTCTAGGTGTAATATTGGATACTCTCTCATGTTCATTTATATTTGTTTCTAAGTGTAATATTGGATAGTCTCTCATGTTCATTTACATTTGTGTCTAAGTGTAATATTGGATAATCTCTCGTGTTCATTTATATGTGTCTAAGTGTAATATTGGATACTCTCTCATGTGCATTTATATTTGTGTCTACGTGTAATATTGGATACTCTCTCATGTTCATTTACATTTGTGTCTAAGTGTAATATTGGATACTCTCTCATGTTCATTTATATTTGTGTCTAAGTGTAATATTGGATAATCTCTCATGTTCAGTTACATTTATATCTCTTCTTACTGCAAGCTGTTTCTTTACTTTCATTTGTGTCTAGGTGTAATATTGGATACTCTCTCATGTTCATTTATATTTGTTTCTAAGTGTAATATTGGATAGTCTCTCATGTTCATTTACATTTGTGTCTAAGTGTAATATTGGATAATCTCTCGTGTTCATTTATATGTGTCTAAGTGTAATATTGGATACTCTCTCATGTGCATTTATATTTGTGTCTACGTGTAATATTGGATACTCTCTCATGTTCATTTACATTTGTGTCTAAGTGTAATATTGGATACTCTCTCATGTTCATTTATATTTGTGTCTAAGTGTAATATTGGATAATCTCTCATGTTCAGTTACATTTATATCTCTTCTTACTGCAAGCTGTTTCTTTACTTTCATTTGTGTCTAGGTGTAATATTGGATACTCTCTCATGTTCATTTATATTTGTGTCTAAGTGTAATATTGGATAATCTCTCATGTTCAGTTGCATTTATATCTCTTCTTACTGCAAGCTGTTTCTTTACTTTCATTTGTGTCTAGGTGTAATATTGGATACTCTCTCATGTTCATTTATATTTGTTTCTAAGTGTAATATTGGATAGTCTCTCATGTTCATTTACATTTGTGTCTAAGTGTAATATTGGATAATCTCTCGTGTTCATTTATATGTGTCTAAGTGTAATATTGGATACTCTCTCATGTGCATTTATATTTGTGTCTACGTGTAATATTGGATACTCTCTCATGTTCATTTACATTTGTGTCTAAGTGTAATATTGGATACTCTCTCATGTTCATTTATATTTGTGTCTAAGTGTAATATTGGATAATCTCTCATGTTCAGTTACATTTATATCTCTTCTTACTGCAAGCTGTTTCTTTACTTTCATTTGTGTCTAGGTGTAATATTGGATACTCTCTCATGTTCATTTATATTTGTTTCTAAGTGTAATATTGGATAGTCTGTCATGTTCATTTACATTTGTGTCTAAGTGTAATATTGGATACTCTCTCATGTTCATTTATATTTGTGTCTAAGTGTAATATTGGATACTCTCTCATGTTCATTTACATGTGTGTCTAAGTGTAATATTGGATACTCTCTCATGTTCATTTACATTTGTTTCTAAGTGTAATATTGGATAGTCTGTCATGTTCATTTACATTTGTGTCTAAGTGTAATATTGGATAATCTCTCATGTTCATTTACATTTGTGTCTAAGTGTAATATTGGATAGTCTCTCATGTTCATTTATATGTGTCTAAGTGTAATATTGGATACTCTCTCACGTTCATTTACATTTGTGTCTAAGTGTAATATTGGATACTCTCTCATATTCATTTACATTTGTGTCTAAGTGTAATATTGGATACTCTCTCATGTTCATTTACATTTGTGTCTAAGTGTAATATTGGATAATCTCTCATGTTCATTTACATTTGTGTCTAAGTGTAATATTGGATAGTCTCTCATGTTCATTTACATTTGTGTCTAAGTGTAATATTGGATAATCTCTCGTGTTCATTTACATTTGTGTCTAAGTGTAATATTGGATACTCTCTCATGTTCATTTATATTTGTGTCTAAGTGTAATATTGGATAATCTCTCGTGTTCATTTATATGTGTCTAAGTGTAATATTGGATACTCTCTCATGTGCATTTATATTTGTGTCTACGTGTAATATTGGATACTCTCTCATGTTCATTTACATTTGTGTCTAAGTGTAATATTGGATACTCTCTCATGTTCATTTATATTTGTGTCTAAGTGTAATATTGGATAATCTCTCATGTTCAGTTACATTTATATCTCTTCTTACTGCAAGCTGTTTCTTTACTTTCATTTGTGTCTAGGTGTAATATTGGATACTCTCTCATGTTCATTTATATTTGTTTCTAAGTGTAATATTGGATAGTCTCTCATGTTCATTTACATTTGTGTCTAAGTGTAATATTGGATAATCTCTCGTGTTCATTTATATGTGTCTAAGTGTAATATTGGATACTCTCTCATGTGCATTTATATTTGTGTCTACGTGTAATATTGGATACTCTCTCATGTTCATTTACATTTGTGTCTAAGTGTAATATTGGATACTCTCTCATGTTCATTTATATTTGTGTCTAAGTGTAATATTGGATAATCTCTCATGTTCAGTTACATTTATATCTCTTCTTACTGCAAGCTGTTTCTTTACTTTCATTTGTGTCTAGGTGTAATATTGGATACTCTCTCATGTTCATTTATATTTGTTTCTAAGTGTAATATTGGATAGTCTGTCATGTTCATTTACATTTGTGTCTAAGTGTAATATTGGATACTCTCTCATGTTCATTTATATTTGTGTCTAAGTGTAATATTGGATACTCTCTCATGTTCATTTACATGTGTGTCTAAGTGTAATATTGGATACTCTCTCATGTTCATTTACATTTGTTTCTAAGTGTAATATTGGATAGTCTGTCATGTTCATTTACATTTGTGTCTAAGTGTAATATTGGATAATCTCTCATGTTCATTTACATTTGTGTCTAAGTGTAATATTGGATAGTCTCTCATGTTCATTTATATGTGTCTAAGTGTAATATTGGATACTCTCTCACGTTCATTTACATTTGTGTCTAAGTGTAATATTGGATACTCTCTCATATTCATTTACATTTGTGTCTAAGTGTAATATTGGATACTCTCTCATGTTCATTTACATTTGTGTCTAAGTGTAATATTGGATAATCTCTCATGTTCATTTACATTTGTGTCTAAGTGTAATATTGGATAGTCTCTCATGTTCATTTACATTTGTGTCTAAGTGTAATATTGGATAATCTCTCGTGTTCATTTATATGTGTCTAAGTGTAATATTGGATACTCTCTCATGTGCATTTATATTTGTGTCTAAGTGTAATATTGGATACTCTCTCATGTTCATTTATATTTGTGTCTAAGTGTAATATTGGATACTCTCTCATGTTCATTTACATTTGTGTCTAAGTGTAATATTGGATACTCTCTCATGTTCATTTATATTTGTGTCTAAGTGTAATATTGGATAATCTCTCATGTTCAGTTACATTTATATCTCTTCTTACTGCAAGCTGTTTCTTTACTTTCATTTGTGTCTAAGTGTAATATTGGATACTCTCACATGTTCATTTATATTTGTGTCTAAGTGTAATATTGGATAGTCTGTCATGTTCATTTACATTTGTGTCTAAGTGTAATATTGGATAGTCCGTCATGTTCATTTACATTTGTGTCTAAGTGTAATATTGGATACTCTCTCATGTTCATTTATATTTGTGTCTAAGTGTAATATTGGATAATCTCTCATGTTCAGTTACATTTATATCTCTTCTTACTGCAAGCTGTTTCTTTACTTTCATTTGTGTCTAGGTGTAATATTGGATACTCTCTCATGTTCATTTATATTTGTGTCTAAGTGTAATATTGGATAATCTCTCATGTTCAGTTACATTTATATCTCTTCTTACTGCAAGCTGTTTCTTTACTTTCATTTGTGTCTAGGTGTAATATTGGATACTCTCTCATGTTCATTTATATTTGTTTCTAAGTGTAATATTGGATAGTCTCTCATGTTCATTTACATTTGTGTCTAAGTGTAATATTGGATAATCTCTCGTGTTCATTTATATGTGTCTAAGTGTAATATTGGATACTCTCTCATGTGCATTTATATTTGTGTCTACGTGTAATATTGGATACTCTCTCATGTTCATTTACATTTGTGTCTAAGTGTAATATTTGATACTCTCTCATGTTCATTTATATTTGTGTCTTAGTGTAATATTGGATAATCTCTCATGTTCAGTTACATTTATATCTCTTCTTACTGCAAGCTGTTTCTTTACTTTCATTTGTGTCCAGGTGTAATATTGGATACTCTCTCATGTTCATTTATATTTGTTTCTAAGTGTAATATTGGATAGTCTCTCATGTTCATTTACATTTGTGTCTAAGTGTAATATTGGATAATCTCTCGTGTTCATTTATATGTGTCTAAGTGTAATATTGGATACTCTCTCATGTGCATTTATATTTGTGTCTACGTGTAATATTGGATACTCTCTCATGTTCATTTACATTTGTGTCTAAGTGTAAAATTGGATACTCTCTCATGTTCATTTATATTTGTGTCTAAGTGTAATATTGGATAATCTCTCATGTTCAGTTACATTTATATCTCTTCTTACTGCAAGCTGTTTCTTTACTTTCATTTGTGTCTAGGTGTAATATTGGATACTCTCTCATGTTCATTTATATTTGTGTCTAAGTGTAATATTGGATAATCTCTCATGTTCAGTTACATTTATATCTCTTCTTACTGCAAGCTGTTTCTTTACTTTCATTTGTGTCTAGTTGTAATATTGGATACTCTCTCATGTTCATTTATATTTGTTTCTAAGTGTAATATTGGATAGTCTCTCATGTTCATTTACATTTGTGTCTAAGTGTAATATTGGATAATCTCTCGTGTTCATTTATATGTGTCTAAGTGTAATATTGGATACTCTCTCATGTGCATTTATATTTGTGTCTACGTGTAATATTGGATACTCTCTCATGTTCATTTACATTTGTGTCTAAGTGTAATATTGGATACTCTCTCATGTTCATTTATATTTGTGTCTAAGTGTAATATTGGATAATCTCTCATGTTCAGTTACATTTATATCTCTTCTTACTGCAAGCTGTTTCTTTACTTTCATTTGTGTCTAGGTGTAATATTGGATACTCTCTCATGTTCATTTATATTTGTTTCTAAGTGTAATATTGGATAGTCTCTCATGTTCATTTACATTTGTGTCTAAGTGTAATATTGGATAATCTCTCGTGTTCATTTATATGTGTCTAAGTGTAATATTGGATACTCTCTCATGTGCATTTATATTTGTGTCTACGTGTAATATTGGATACTCTCTCATGTTCATTTACATTTGTGTCTAAGTGTAATATTGGATACTCTCTCATGTTCATTTATATTTGTGTCTAAGTGTAATATTGGATAATCTCTCATGTTCAGTTACATTTATATCTCTTCTTACTGCAAGCTGTTTCTTTACTTTCATTTGTGTCTAGGTGTAATATTGGATACTCTCTCATGTTCATTTATATTTGTTTCTAAGTGTAATATTGGATAGTCTGTCATGTTCATTTACATTTGTGTCTAAGTGTAATATTGGATACTCTCTCATGTTCATTTATATTTGTGTCTAAGTGTAATATTGGATACTCTCTCATGTTCATTTACATTTGTTTCTAAGTGTAATATTGGATAGTCTGTCATGTTCATTTACATTTGTGTCTAAGTGTAATATTGGATAATCTCTCATGTTCATTTACATTTGTGTCTAAGTGTAATATTGGATAGTCTCTCATGTTCATTTATATGTGTCTAAGTGTAATATTGGATACTCTCTCACGTTCATTTACATTTGTGTCTAAGTGTAATATTGGATACTCTCTCATATTCATTTACATTTGTGTCTAAATGTAATATTGGATACTCTCTCATGTTCATTTACATTTGTGTCTAAGTGTAATATTGGATAATCTCTCATGTTCATTTACATTTGTGTCTAAGTGTAATATTGGATAGTCTCTCATGTTCATTTACATTTGTGTCTAAGTGTAATATTGGATAGTCTGTCATGTTCATTTACATTTGTGTCTAAGTGTAATATTGGATAGTCTCTCATGTTCATTTATATGTGTCTAAGGGTAATATTTGATACTCTCTCATGTGCATTTATGTTTGTGTCTAAGTGTAATATTGGATACTCTCTCATGTTCATTTACATTTGTGTCTAAGTGTAATATTGGATAGTCTCTCATGTTCATTTACATTTGTGTCTAAGTGTAATATTGGATACTCTCTCATGTTCATTCACATTTGTGTCTAAGTGTAATATTGGATACTCTCTCATGTTCATTTACATGTGTGTCTAAGTGTAATATTGGATACTCTCTCATGTTCATTTACATTTGTGTCTAAGTGTAATATTGGATAATCTCTCATGTTCATTTACATTTGTGTCTAAGTGTAATATTGGATAGTCTCTCATGTTCATTTACATTTGTGTCTAAGTGTAATATTGGATAATCTCTCGTGTTCATTTATATGTGTCTAAGTGTAATATTGGATACTCTCTCATGTGCATTTATATTTGTGTCTAAGTGTAATATTGGATACTCTCTCATGTTCATTTATATTTGTGTCTAAGTGTAATATTGGATAGTCTGTCATGTTCATTTACATTTGTGTCTAAGTGTAATATTGGATAGTCCGTCATGTTCATTTACATTTGTGTCTAAGTGTAATATTGGATAATCTCTCATGTTCAGTTACATTTATAACTCTTCTTACTGCAAGATGTTTCTTTACTTTCATTTGTGTCTAAGTGTAATATTGGATACTCTCACATGTTCATTTATATTTGTGTCTAAGTGTAATATTGGATAGTCTGTCATGTTCATTTACATTTGTGTCTAAGTGTAATATTGGATACTCTCTCATGTTCATTTATATTTGTGTCTAAGTGTAATATTGGATAATCTCTCATGTTCAGTTACATTTATAACTCTTCTTACTGCAAGATGTTTCTTTACTTTCATTTGTGTCTAGGTGTAATATTGGATACTCTCTCATGTTCATTTATATTTGTTTCTAAGTGTAATATTGGATAGTCTGTCATGTTCATTTACATGTGTGTCTAAGGGTAATATTGGATACCCTCTCATGTTCATTTATATTTGTGTCTAAGTGTAATATTGGATACTCTCTCATGTTCATTTACATGTGTGTCTAAGTTTAATATTGGATACTCTCTCATGTTCATTTACATTTGTGTCTAAGTGTAATATTGGATACTCTCTCATGTTCATTTACATTTGTGTCTAAGTGTAATATTGGATACTCTCTCATGTTCATTTACATTTGTGTCTAAGTTTAATATTGGATACTCTCTCATGTTCATTTACATTTGTGTCTAAGTGTAATATTGGATACTCTCTCATGTTCATTTACATTTGTGTCTAAGTGTAATATTGGATACTCTCTCATGTTCATTTACATTTGTGTCTAAGTTTAATATTGGATACTCTCTCATGTTCATTTACATTTGTGTCTAAGTGTAATATTGGATACTCTCTCACGTTCATTTACATTTGTGTCTAAGTGTAATATTGGATACTCTCTCATATTCATTTACATTTGTGTCTAAGTGTAATATTGGATAATCTCTCATGTTCATTTACATTTGTGTCTAAGTGTAATATTGGATACTCTCTCATGTTCATTTACATTTGTGTCTAAATGTTATATTGGATACTCTCTCATGTTCATTTACATTTGTGTCTAAGTGTAATATTGGATACTCTTTCATGTTCAGTTACATTTATATCTATTCTTTCTGCAAGCTGTTTCTTTACTTTCATTTGTGTCTAAGTGTAATATTGGATAGTCTGTCATGTTCATTTACATTTGTGTCTAAGAGTAATATTGGATAGTCTGTCATGTTCATTTACATTTGTGTCTAAGTGTTATATTGGATAGTCTCTCATGTTCATTTACATTTGTGTCTAAGTGTAATATTGGATATTCTGTCATGTTCATTTACATTTGTGTCTAAGTGTAATATTGGATACTCTCTCATGTTCATTTATATTTGTGTCTAAGTGTAATATTGGATAGTCTGTCATGTTCATTTACATTTGTGTCTAAGTGTAATATTGGATACTCTCTCATGTTCATTTATATTTGTGTCTAAGTGTAATATTGGATAATCTCTCATGTTCAGTTACATTTATAACTCTTCTTACTGCAAGATGTTTCTTTACTTTCATTTGTGTCTAGGTGTAATATTGGATACTCTCTCATGTTCATTTATATTTGTTTCTAAGTGTAATATTGGATAGTCTGTCATGTTCATTTACATGTGTGTCTAAGGGTAATATTGGATACCCTCTCATGTTCATTTATATTTGTGTCTAAGTGTAATATTGGATACTCTCTCATGTTCATTTACATGTGTGTCTAAGTTTAATATTGGATACTCTCTCATGTTCATTTACATTTGTGTCTAAGTGTAATATTGGATACTCTCTCATGTTCATTTACATTTGTGTCTAAGTGTAATATTGGATACTCTCTCATGTTCATTTACATTTGTGTCTAAGTTTAATATTGGATACTCTCTCATGTTCATTTACATTTGTGTCTAAGTGTAATATTGGATACTCTCTCATGTTCATTTACATTTGTGTCTAAGTGTAATATTGGATACTCTCTCATGTTCATTTACATTTGTGTCTAAGTTTAATATTGGATACTCTCTCATGTTCATTTACATTTGTGTCTAAGTGTAATATTGGATACTCTCTCACGTTCATTTACATTTGTGTCTAAGTGTAATATTGGATACTCTCTCATATTCATTTACATTTGTGTCTAAGTGTAATATTGGATAATCTCTCATGTTCATTTACATTTGTGTCTAAGTGTAATATTGGATACTCTCTCATGTTCATTTACATTTGTGTCTAAATGTTATATTGGATACTCTCTCATGTTCATTTACATTTGTGTCTAAGTGTAATATTGGATACTCTTTCATGTTCAGTTACATTTATATCTATTCTTTCTGCAAGCTGTTTCTTTACTTTCATTTGTGTCTAAGTGTAATATTGGATAGTCTGTCATGTTCATTTACATTTGTATCTAAGAGTAATATTGGATAGTCTGTCATGTTCATTTACATTTGTGTCTAAGTGTTATATTGGATAGTCTCTCATGTTCATTTACATTTGTGTCTAAGTGTAATATTGGATATTCTGTCATGTTCATTTACATTTGTGTCTAAGTGTAATATTGGATACTCTCTCATGTTCATTAATATTTGTGTCTAAGTGTAATATTGGATAGTCTCTCATGTTCATTTACATTTGTGTCTAAGTGTTATATTGGATACTCTATCATGTTCATTTACATTTGTGTCTAAGTGTAATATTGGATAGTCTCTCATGTTCATTTACATTTGTTTCTAAGTTTAACATTGGATACTCTCTCATGTTCATTTACATTTGTGTCTAAGTGTAATATTGGATAATCTCTCATGTTCATTTACATTTGTGTCTAAGTGTTATATTGGATACTCTATCATGTTCATTTACATTTGTGTCTAAGTGTAATATTGGATAGTCTCTCATGTTCATTTACATTTGTGTCTAAGTGTGATATTGGATACTCTCTCATGTTCATTTACAATTATATCTCTTCTTACTACAAGCTGTTTCTTTACTTTTATTTGTGTCTAAGTGTAATATTGGATACTCTATCATGTTCATTTACATTTGTGTCTAAGTGTAATATTGGATATTCTCTCATGTTCATTTACATTTGTGTCTAAGTGTAATATTGGATATTCTCTCATGTTCATTTACATTTGTGTCTAAGTTTAATATTGGATACTCTCTCACGTTCATTTACATTTGTGTCTAAGTGTAATATTGGATAGTCTCTCATGTTCATTTACATTTGTGTCTAAGTGTAATATTGGATACTCTCTCATGTTCATTTACATTTGTGTCTAAGTGTAATATTGGATAATCTCTCATGTGCATTTATGTTTGTGTCTAAGTGTAATATTGGATAGTCTATCATGTTCATTTTCATTTGTGTCTAAGTGTAATATTAGATAATCTCTCATGTTCATTTACATTTGTGTCTAAGTGTAATATTGGATAGTCTCTCATGTTCATTTATATGTGTCTAAGTGTAATATTGGATACTCTCTCATGTGCATTTATGTTTGTGTCTAAGTGTAATATTGGATACTCTCTCATGTTCATTTACATTTGTATCTAAGTGTAATATTGGATAGTCTCTCATGTTCATTTACATTTGTGTCTAAGTGTAATATTGGATACTCTCTCATGTTCATTCACATTTGTGTCTAAGTGTAATATTGGATACTCTCTCATGTTCATTTACATGTGTGTCTAAGTGTAATATTGGATAGTCTCTCATGTTCATTTACATTTGTGTCTAAGTGTAATATTGGATAATCTCTCGTGTTCATTTATATGTGTCTAAGTGTAATATTGGGTACTCTCTCATGTGCATTTATATTTGTGTCTAAGTGTAATATTGGATACTCTCTCATGTTCATTTATATTTGTGTCTAAGTGTAATATTGGATAGTCTGTCATGTTCATTTACATTTGTGTCTAAGTGTAATATTGGATAGTCTGTCATGTTCATTTACATTTGTGTCTAAGTGTAATATTGGATACTCTCTCATGTTCATTTATATTTGTGTCTAAGTGTAATATTGGATAATCTCTCATGTTCAGTTACATTTATATCTCTTCTTACTGCAAGCTGTTTCTTTACTTTCATTTGTGTCTAGGTGTAATATTGGATACTCTCTCATGTTCATTTATATTTGTTTTTAAGTGTAATATTGGATAGTCTGTCATGTTCATTTACATGTGTGTCTAAGGGTAATATTGGATACCCTCTCATGTTCATTTATATTTGTGTCTAAGTGTAATATTGGATACTCTCTCATGTTCATTTACATGTGTGTCTAAGTTTAATATTGGATACTCTCTCATGTTCATTTACATTTGTGTCTAAGTGTAATATTGGATACTCTCTCATGTTCATTTACATTTGTGTCTAAGTGTAATATTGGATACTCTCTCATGTTCATTTACATTTGTGTCTAAGTTTAATATTGGATACTCTCTCATGTTCATTTACATTTGTGTCTAAGTGTAATATTGGATACTCTCTCATGTTCATTTACATTTGTGTCTAAGTGTAATATTGGATACTCTCTCATGTTCATTTACATTTGTGTCTAAGTTTAATATTGGATACTCTCTCATGTTCATTTACATTTGTGTCTAAGTGTAATATTGGATACTCTCTCACGTTCATTTACATTTGTGTCTAAGTGTAATATTGGATACTCTCTCATATTCATTTACATTTGTGTCTAAGTGTAATATTGGATAATCTCTCATGTTCATTTACATTTGTGTCTAAGTGTAATATTGGATACTCTCTCATGTTCATTTACATTTGTGTCTAAATGTTATATTGGATACTCTCTCATGTTCATTTACATTTGTGTCTAAGTGTAATATTGGATACTCTTTCATGTTCAGTTACATTTATATCTATTCTTTCTGCAAGCTGTTTCTTTACTTTCATTTGTGTCTAAGTGTAATATTGGATAGTCTGTCATGTTCATTTACATTTGTATCTAAGAGTAATATTGGATAGTCTGTCATGTTCATTTACATTTGTGTCTAAATGTTATATTGGATACTCTCTCATGTTCATTTACATTTGTGTCTAAGTGTAATATTGGATACTCTTTCATGTTCAGTTACATTTATATCTATTCTTTCTGCAAGCTGTTTCTTTACTTTCATTTGTGTCTAAGTGTAATATTGGATAGTCTGTCATGTTCATTTACATTTGTGTCTAAGAGTAATATTGGATAGTCTGTCATGTTCATTTACATTTGTGTCTAAGTGTTATATTGGATAGTCTCTCATGTTCATTTACATTTGTGTCTAAGTGTAATATTGGATATTCTGTCATGTTCATTTACATTTGTGTCTAAGTGTAATATTGGATACTCTCTCATGTTCATTTATATTTGTGTCTAAGTGTAATATTGGATAGTCTGTCATGTTCATTTACATTTGTGTCTAAGTGTAATATTGGATACTCTCTCATGTTCATTTATATTTGTGTCTAAGTGTAATATTGGATAATCTCTCATGTTCAGTTACATTTATAACTCTTCTTACTGCAAGATGTTTCTTTACTTTCATTTGTGTCTAGGTGTAATATTGGATACTCTCTCATGTTCATTTATATTTGTTTCTAAGTGTAATATTGGATAGTCTGTCATGTTCATTTACATGTGTGTCTAAGGGTAATATTGGATACCCTCTCATGTTCATTTATATTTGTGTCTAAGTGTAATATTGGATACTCTCTCATGTTCATTTACATGTGTGTCTAAGTTTAATATTGGATACTCTCTCATGTTCATTTACATTTGTGTCTAAGTGTAATATTGGATACTCTCTCATGTTCATTTACATTTGTGTCTAAGTGTAATATTGGATACTCTCTCATGTTCATTTACATTTGTGTCTAAGTTTAATATTGGATACTCTCTCATGTTCATTTACATTTGTGTCTAAGTGTAATATTGGATACTCTCTCATGTTCATTTACATTTGTGTCTAAGTGTAATATTGGATACTCTCTCATGTTCATTTACATTTGTGTCTAAGTTTAATATTGGATACTCTCTCATGTTCATTTACATTTGTGTCTAAGTGTAATATTGGATACTCTCTCACGTTCATTTACATTTGTGTCTAAGTGTAATATTGGATACTCTCTCATATTCATTTACATTTGTGTCTAAGTGTAATATTGGATAATCTCTCATGTTCATTTACATTTGTGTCTAAGTGTAATATTGGATACTCTCTCATGTTCATTTACATTTGTGTCTAAATGTTATATTGGATACTCTCTCATGTTCATTTACATTTGTGTCTAAGTGTAATATTGGATACTCTTTCATGTTCAGTTACATTTATATCTATTCTTTCTGCAAGCTGTTTCTTTACTTTCATTTGTGTCTAAGTGTAATATTGGATAGTCTGTCATGTTCATTTACATTTGTATCTAAGAGTAATATTGGATAGTCTGTCATGTTCATTTACATTTGTGTCTAAGTGTTATATTGGATAGTCTCTCATGTTCATTTACATTTGTGTCTAAGTGTAATATTGGATATTCTGTCATGTTCATTTACATTTGTGTCTAAGTGTAATATTGGATACTCTCTCATGTTCATTAATATTTGTGTCTAAGTGTAATATTGGATAGTCTCTCATGTTCATTTACATTTGTGTCTAAGTGTTATATTGGATACTCTATCATGTTCATTTACATTTGTGTCTAAGTGTAATATTGGATAGTCTCTCATGTTCATTTACATTTGTTTCTAAGTTTAACATTGGATACTCTCTCATGTTCATTTACATTTGTGTCTAAGTGTAATATTGGATAATCTCTCATGTTCATTTACATTTGTGTCTAAGTGTTATATTGGATACTCTATCATGTTCATTTACATTTGTGTCTAAGTGTAATATTGGATAGTCTCTCATGTTCATTTACATTTGTGTCTAAGTGTGATATTGGATACTCTCTCATGTTCATTTACAATTATATCTCTTCTTACTACAAGCTGTTTCTTTACTTTTATTTGTGTCTAAGTGTAATATTGGATACTCTATCATGTTCATTTACATTTGTGTCTAAGTGTAATATTGGATATTCTCTCATGTTCATTTACATTTGTGTCTAAGTGTAATATTGGATATTCTCTCATGTTCATTTACATTTGTGTCTAAGTTTAATATTGGATACTCTCTCACGTTCATTTACATTTGTGTCTAAGTGTAATATTGGATAGTCTCTCATGTTCATTTACATTTGTGTCTAAGTGTAATATTGGATACTCTCTCATGTTCATTTACATTTGTGTCTAAGTGTAATATTGGATAATCTCTCATGTGCATTTATGTTTGTGTCTAAGTGTAATATTGGATAGTCTATCATGTTCATTTTCATTTGTGTCTAAGTGTAATATTAGATAATCTCTCATGTTCATTTACATTTGTGTCTAAGTGTAATATTGGATAGTCTCTCATGTTCATTTATATGTGTCTAAGTGTAATATTGGATACTCTCTCATGTGCATTTATGTTTGTGTCTAAGTGTAATATTGGATACTCTCTCATGTTCATTTACATTTGTGTCTAAGTGTAATATTGGATAGTCTCTCATGTTCATTTACATTTGTGTCTAAGTGTAATATTGGATACTCTCTCATGTTCATTCACATTTGTGTCTAAGTGTAATATTGGATACTCTCTCATGTTCATTTACATGTGTGTCTAAGTGTAATATTGGATAGTCTCTCATGTTCATTTACATTTGTGTCTAAGTGTAATATTGGATAATCTCTCGTGTTCATTTATATGTGTCTAAGTGTAATATTGGATACTCTCTCATGTGCATTTATATTTGTGTCTAAGTGTAATATTGGATACTCTCTCATGTTCATTTATATTTGTGTCTAAGTGTAATATTGGATAGTCTGTCATGTTCATTTACATTTGTGTCTAAGTGTAATATTGGATAGTCTGTCATGTTCATTTACATTTGTGTCTAAGTGTAATATTGGATACTCTCTCATGTTCATTTATATTTGTGTCTAAGTGTAATATTGGATAATCTCTCATGTTCAGTTACATTTATATCTCTTCTTACTGCAAGCTGTTTCTTTACTTTCATTTGTGTCTAGGTGTAATATTGGATACTCTCTCATGTTCATTTATATTTGTTTCTAAGTGTAATATTGGATAGTCTGTCATGTTCATTTACATTTGTGTCTAAGTGTAATATTGGATAGTCTGTCATGTTAATTTTCATTTGTGTCTAAGTGTAATATTGGATAATCTCTCATGTTCATTTACATTTGTGTCTAAGTGTAATATTGGATAGTCTCTCATGTTCATTTATATGTGTCTAAGTGTAATATTGGATACTCTGTCATGTGCATTTATGTTTGTGTCTAAGTGTAATATTGGATTATCTCTCATGTTCATTTACATTTGTGTCTAAGTGTAATATTGGATAGTCTCTCATGTTCATTTACATTTGTGTCTAAGTGTAATATTGGATACTCTCTCATGTTCATTCACATTTGTGTCTAAGTGTAATATTGGATACTCTCTCATGTTCATTTACATGTGTGTCTAAGTGTAATATTGGATACTCTCTCATGTTCATTTACATTTGTGTCTAAGTGTAATATTGGATAATCTCTCATGTTCATTTACATTTGTGTCTAAGTGTAATATTTGATAGTCTCTCATGTTCATTTACATTTGTGTCTAAGTGTAATATTGGATAATCTCTCGTGTTCATTTATATGTGTCTAAGTGTAATATTGGATACTCTCTCATGTGCATTTATATTTGTGTCTAAGTGTAATATTGGATACTCTCTCATGTTCATTTATATTTGTGTCTAAGTGTAATATTGGATACTCTCTCATGTTCATTTACATTTGTGTCTAAGTGTAATATTGGATACTCTCTCATGTTCATTTATATTTGTGTCTAAGTGTAATATTGGATAATCTCTCATGTTCAGTTACATTTATATCTCTTCTTACTGCAAGCTGTTTCTTTACTTTCATTTGTGTCTAAGTGTAATATTGGATACTCTCACATGTTCATTTATATTTGTGTCTAAGTGTAATATTGGATAGTCTGTCATGTTCATTTACATTTGTGTCTAAGTGTAATATTGGATAGTCCGTCATGTTCATTTACATTTGTGTCTAAGTGTAATATTGGATACTCTCTCATGTTCATTTATATTTGTGTCTAAGTGTAATATTGGATAATCTTTCATGTTCAGTTACATTTATATCTCTTCTTACTGCAAGCTGTTTCTTTACTTTCATTTGTGTCTAGGTGTAATATTGGATACTCTCTCATTTTCATTTATATTTGTTTCTAAGTGTAATATTGGATAGTCTGTCATGTTCATTTACATTTGTGTCTAAGTGTAATATTGGATACTCTCTCATGTTCATTTATATTTGTGTCTAAGTGTAATATTGGATACTCTCTCATGTTCATTTACATGTGTGTCTAAGTGTAATATTGGATACTCTCTCATGTTCATTTATATTTGTTTCTAAGTGTAATATTGGATAGTCTGTCATGTTCATTTACATTTGTGTCTAAGTGTAATATTGGATAATCTTTCATGTTCATTTACATTTGTGTCTAAGTGTAATATTGGATAGTCTCTCATGTTCATTTACATTTGTGTCTAAGTGTAATATTGGATAGTCTCTCGTGTTCATTTATATGTGTCTAAGTGTAATATTGGATACTCTCTCATGTGCATTTATGTTTGTGTCTAAGTGTAATATTGGATACTCTTTCATGTTTATTTACACTTGTGTCTAAGTGTAATATTGGATAGTCTCTCATGTTCATTTACATTTCTGTCTAAGTGTAATATTGGATACTCTCTCATGTTCATTCACATTTGTGTCTAAGTGTAATATTGGATAGTCTCTCATGTTCATTTACATGTGTGTCTAAGTGTAATATTGGATACTCTCTCATGTTTATTTACATTTGTGTCTAAGTGTAATATTGGATAATCTCTCATGTTCATTTACATTTGTGTCTAAGTGTAATATTGGATAGTCTCTCATGTTCATTTACATTTGTGTCTAAGTGTAATATTGGATAATCTCTCGTGTTCATTTATATGTGTCTAAGTGTAATATTGGATACTCTCTCATGTGCATTTATATTTGTGTCTAAGTGTAATATTGGATACTCGCTCATGTTCATTTATATTTGTGTCTAAGTGTAATATTGGATACTCTCTCATGTTCATTTACATTTGTGTCTAAGTGTAATATTGGATACTCTCTCATGTTCATTTATATTTGTGTCTAAGTGTAATATTGGATAATCTCTCATGTTCAGTTACATTTATATCTCTTCTTACTGCAAGCTGTTTCTTTACTTTCATTTGTGTCTAAGTGTAATATTGGATACTCTCACATATTCATTTATATTTGTGTCTAAGTGTAATATTGGATAGTCTGTCATGTTCATTTACATTTGTGTCTAAGTGTAATATTGGATAGTCTCTCATGTTCATTTATATGTGTCTAAGTGTAATATTTGATACTCTCTCATGTGCATTTATGTTTGTGTCTAAGTGTAATATTGGATACTCTCTCATGTTCATTTACATTTGTGTCTAAGTGTAATATTGGATAGTCTCTCATGTTCATTTACATTTGTGTCTAAGTGTAATATTGGATACTCTCTCATGTTCATTCACATTTGTGTCTAAGTGTAATATTGGATACTCTCTCATGTTCATTTACATGTGTGTCTAAGTGTAATATTGGATACTCTCTCATGTTCATTTACATTTGTGTCTAAGTGTAATATTGGATAATCTCTCATGTTCATTTACATTTGTGTCTAAGTGTAATATTGGATAGTCTCTCATGTTCATTTACATTTGTGTCTAAGTGTAATATTGGATAATCTCTCGTGTTCATTTATATGTGTCTAAGTGTAATATTGGATACTCTCTCATGTGCATTTATATTTGTGTCTAAGTGTAATATTGGATACTCTCTCATGTTCATTTATATTTGTGTCTAAGTGTAATATTGGATAGTCTGTCATGTTCATTTACATTTGTGTCTAAGTGTAATATTGGATAGTCCGTCATGTTCATTTACATTTGTGTCTAAGTGTAATATTGGATACTCTCTCATGTTCATTTATATTTGTGTCTATGTGTAATATTGGATAATCTCTCATGTTCAGTTACATTTATATCTCTTCTTACTGCAAGCTGTTTCTTTACTTTCATTTGTGTCTAGGTGTAATATTGGATACTCTCTCATGTTCATTTATATTTGTTTCTAAGTGTAATATTAGATAGTCTGTCATGTTCATTTACATTTGTGTCTAAGTGTAATATTGGATAGTCTGTCATGTTAATTTTCATTTGTGTCTAAGTGTAATATTGGATAATCTCTCGTGTTCATTTATATGTGTCTAAGTGTAATATTGGATACTCTCTCATGTGCATTTATATTTGTGTCTAAGTGTAATATTGGATACTCTCTCATGTTCATTTATATTTGTGTCTAAGTGTAATATTGGATACTCTCTCATGTTCATTTACATTTGTGTCTAAGTGTAATATTGGATACTCTCTCATGTTCATTTATATTTGTGTCTAAGTGTAATATTGGATAATCTCTCATGTTCAGTTACATTTATATCTCTTCTTACTGCAAGCTGTTTCTTTACTTTCATTTGTGTCTAAGTGTAATATTGGATACTCTCACATGTTCATTTATATTTGTGTCTAAGTGTAATATTGGATAGTCTGTCATGTTCATTTACATTTGTGTCTAAGTGTAATATTGGATAGTCCGTCATGTTCATTTACATTTGTGTCTAAGTGTAATATTGGATACTCTCTCATGTTCATTTATATTTGTGTCTAAGTGTAATATTGGATAATCTCTCATGTTCAGTTACATTTATATCTCTTCTTACTGCAAGCTGTTTCTTTACTTTCATTTGTGTCTAGGTGTAATATTGGATACTCTCTCATGTTCATTTATATTTGTGTCTAAGTGTAATATTGGATATTCTCTCATGTTCATTTACATGTGTGTCTAAGTGTAATATTGGATACTCTCTCATGTTCATTTATATTTGTTTCTAAGTGTAATATTGGATAGTCTGTCATGTTCATTTACATTTGTGTCTAAGTGTAATATTGGATAATCTCTCATGTTCATTTACATTTGTGTCTAAGTGTAATATTGGATAGTCTCTCATGTTCATTTACATTTGTGTCTAAGTGTAATATTGGATAGTCTCTCGTGTTCATTTATATGTGTCTAAGTGTAATATTGAATACTCTCTCATGTTCATTTACACTTTTGTCTAAGTGTAATATTGGATAGTCTCTCATGTTCATTTACATTTGTGTCTAAGTGTAATATTGGATAATCTCTCATGTTCATTTACATTTGTGTCTAAGTGTAATATTGGATAATCTCTCATGTTCATTTATATTTGTGTCTAAGTGTAATATTGGATAGTCTCTCGTGTTCATTTATATGTGTCTAAGTGTAATATTGAATACTCTCTCATGTGCATTTATGTTTGTGTCTATGTGAAATATTGGATACTCTCTCATGTTCATTTACACTTGTGTCTAAGTGTAATATTGGATAGTCTCTCATGTTCATTTACATTTGTGTCTAAGTGTAATATTGGATAGTCTCTCGTGTTCATTTATATGTGTCTAAGTGTAATATTGAATACTCTCTCATGTTCATTTACACTTGTGTCTAAGTGTAATATTGGATACTCTCTCATGTTCATTCACATTTGTGTCTAAGTGTAATATTGGATACTCTCTCATGTTCATTTATATGTGTGTCTAAGTGTAATATTGGATACTCTCTCATGTTTATTTACATTTGTGTCAAAGTGTAATATTGGATAATCTCTCATGTTCATTTACATTTGTGTCTAAGTGTAATATTGGATACTCTCTGATGTTCATTTACATTTGTGTCTAAGTGTAATATTGGATACTCTCTCATGTTCATTTATATTTGTGTCTAAGTGTAATATTGGATAATCTCTCATGTTCAGTTACATTTATATCTCTTCTTACTGCAAGCTGTTTCTTTACTTTCATTTGTGTCTAAGTGTAATATTGGATACTCTCACATGTTCATTTATATTTGTGTCTAAGTGTAATATTGGATAGTCTGTCATGTTCATTTACATTTGTGTCTAAGTGTAATATTGGATATTCTCTCATGTTCATTTATATTTGTGTCTAAGTGTAATATTGGATAATCTCTCATGTTCAGTTACATTTATAACTCTTCTTACTGCAAGATGTTTCTTTACTTTCATTTGTGTCTAGGTGTAATATTGGATACTCTCTCATGTTCATTTATATTTGTTTCTAAGTGTAATATTGGATAGTCTGTCATGTTCATTTACATGTGTGTCTAAGTGTAATATTGGATACCCTCTCATGTTCATTTATATTTGTGTCTAAGTGTAATATTGGATACTCTCTCATGTTCATTTACATGTGTGTCTAAGTTTAATATTGGATACTCTCTCATGTTCATTTACATTTGTGTCTAAGTGTAATATTGGATACTCTCTCATGTTCATTTACATTTGTGTCTAAGTTTAATATTGGATACTCTCTCATGTTCATTTACATTTGTGTCTAAGTGTAATATTGGATACTCTCTCACGTTCATTTACATTTGTTTCTAAGTGTAATATTGGATACTCTCTCATATTCATTTACATTTGTGTCTAAGTGTAATATTGGATACTCTCTCATGTTCATTTACATTTGTGTCTAAGTGTAATATTGGATACTCTCTCATGTTCATTTATATTTGTGTCTAAGTGTAATATTGGATACTCTCTCATGTTCATTTACATTTGTGTCTAAGTGTAATATTGGATACTCTCTCATGTTCATTTATATTTGTGTCTAAGTGTAATATTGGATACTCTTTCATGTTCAGTTACATTTATATCTCTTCTTACTGCAAGCTGTTTCTTTACTTTCATTTGTGTCTAAGTGTAATATTGGATTCTCTCACATGTTCATTTATATTTGTGTCTAAGTGTAATATTGGATAGTCTGTCATGTTCATTTACATTTGTGTCTAAGTGTAATATTGGATAGTCCGTCATGTTCATTTACATTTGTGTCTAAGTGTAATATTGGATACTCTCTCATGTTCATTTATATTTGTGTCTAAGTGTAATATTGGATAATCTCTCATGTTCAGTTACATTTATATCTCTTCTTACTGCAAGCTGTTTCTTTACTTTCATTTGTGTCTAGGTGTAATATTGGATACTCTCTCATGTTCATTTATATTTGTTTCTAAGTGTAATATTGGATAGTCTGTCATGTTCATTTACATTTGTGTCTAAGTGTAATATTGGATACTCTCTCATGTTCATTTATATTTGTGTCTAAGTGTAATATTGGATATTCTCTCATGTTCATTTACATGTGTGTCTAAGTGTAATATTGGATACTCTCTCATGTTCATTTATATTTGTTTCTAAGTGTAATATTGGATAGTCTGTCATGTTCATTTACATTTGTGTCTAAGTGTAATATTGGATAATCTCTCATGTTCATTTACATTTGTGTCTAAGTGTAATATTGGATAGTCTCTCATGTTCATTTACATTTGTGTCTAAGTGTAATATTGGATAGTCTCTCGTGTTCATTTATATGTGTCTAAGTGTAATATTGAATACTCTCTCATGTTCATTTACACTTTTGTCTAAGTGTAATATTGGATAGTCTCTCATGTTCATTTACATTTGTGTCTAAGTGTAATATTGGATAATCTCTCATGTTCATTTATATTTGTGTCTAAGTGTAATATTGGATAGTCTCTCGTGTTCATTTATATGTGTCTAAGTGTAATATTGAATACTCTCTCATGTGCATTTATGTTTGTGTCTATGTGAAATATTGGATACTCTCTCATGTTCATTTACACTTGTGTCTAAGTGTAATATTGGATAGTCTCTCATGTTCATTTACATTTGTGTATAAGTGTAATATTGGATACTCTCTCACGTTCATTTACATTTGTGTATAAGTGTAATATTGGATACTCTCTCATATTCATTTACATTTGTGTCTAAGTGTAATATTGGATACTCTCTCATGTTCATTTATATTTGTGTCTAAGTGTAATATTGGATACTCTCTCATGTTCATTTACATTTGTGTCTAAGTGTAATATTGGATACTCTCTCATGTTCATTTATATTTGTGTCTAAGTGTAATATTGGATAATCTCTCATGTTCAGTTACATTTATATCTCTTCTTACTGCAAGCTGTTTCTTTACTTTCATTTGTGTCTAAGTGTAATATTGGATACTCTCACATGTTCATTTATATTTGTGTCTAAGTGTAATATTGGATAGTCTGTCATGTTCATTTACATTTGTGTCTAAGTGTAATATTGGATAGTCCGTCATGTTCATTTACATTTGTGTCTAAGTGTAATATTGGATACTCTCTCATGTTCATTTATATTTGTGTCTAAGTGTAATATTGGATAATCTCTCATGTTCAGTTACATTTATATCTCTTCTTACTGCAAGCTGTTTCTTTACTTTCATTTGTGTCTAGGTGTAATATTGGATACTCTCTCATGTTCATTTATATTTGTTTCTAAGTGTAATATTGGATAGTCTGTCATGTTCATTTACATTTGTGTCTAAGTGTAATATTGGATACTCTCTCATGTTCATTTATATTTGTGTCTAAGTGTAATATTGGATATTCTCTCATGTTCATTTACATGTGTGTCTAAGTGTAATATTGGATACTCTCTCATGTTCATTTATATTTGTTTCTAAGTGTAATATTGGATAGTCTGTCATGTTCATTTACATTTGTGTCTAAGTGTAATATTGGATAATCTCTCATGTTCATTTACATTTGTGTCTAAGTGTAATATTGGATAGTCTCTCATGTTCATTTACATTTGTGTCTAAGTGTAATATTGGATAGTCTCTCGTGTTCATTTATATGTGTCTAAGTGTAATATTGAATACTCTCTCATGTTCATTTACACTTTTGTCTAAGTGTAATATTGGATAGTCTCTCATGTTCATTTACATTTGTGTCTAAGTGTAATATTGGATAATCTCTCATGTTCATTTACATTTGTGTCTAAGTGTAATATTGGATAATCTCTCATGTTCATTTATATTTGTGTCTAAGTGTAATATTGGATAGTCTCTCGTGTTCATTTATATGTGTCTAAGTGTAATATTGAATACTCTCTCATGTGCATTTATGTTTGTGTCTATGTGAAATATTGGATACTCTCTCATGTTCATTTACACTTGTGTCTAAGTGTAATATTGGATAGTCTCTCATGTTCATTTACATTTGTGTCTAAGTGTAATATTGGATAGTCTCTCGTGTTCATTTATATGTGTCTAAGTGTAATATTGAATACTCTCTCATGTTCATTTACACTTGTGTCTAAGTGTAATATTGGATACTCTCTCATGTTCATTCACATTTGTGTCTAAGTGTAATATTGGATTCTCTCTCATGTTCATTTATATGTGTGTCTAAGTGTAATATTGGATACTCTCTCATGTTTATTTACATTTGTGTCAAAGTGTAATATTGGATAATCTCTCATGTTCATTTACATTTGTGTCTAAGTGTAATATTGGATAGTCTCTCATGTTCATTTACATTTGTGTCTAAGTGTAATATTGGATAATCTCTCATGTTCATTTATATGTGTCTAAGTGTAATATTGGATACTCTCTCATGTGCATTTATATTTGTGTCTAAGTGTAATATTGGATACTCTCTCATGTTCATTTATATTTGTGTCTAAGTGTAATATTGGATACTCTCTGATGTTCATTTACATTTGTGTCTAAGTGTAATATTGGATACTCTCTCATGTTCATTTATATTTGTGTCTAAGTGTAATATTGGATAATCTCTCATGTTCAGTTACATTTATATCTCTTCTTACTGCAAGCTGTTTCTTTACTTTCATTTGTGTCTAAGTGTAATATTGGATACTCTCACATGTTCATTTATATTTGTGTCTAAGTGTAATATTGGATAGTCTGTCATGTTCATTTACATTTGTGTCTAAGTGTAATATTGGATATTCTCTCATGTTCATTTATATTTGTGTCTAAGTGTAATATTGGATAATCTCTCATGTTCAGTTACATTTATAACTCTTCTTACTGCAAGATGTTTCTTTACTTTCATTTGTGTCTAGGTGTAATATTGGATACTCTCTCATGTTCATTTATATTTGTTTCTAAGTGTAATATTGGATAGTCTGTCATGTTCATTTACATGTGTGTCTAAGTGTAATATTGGATACCCTCTCATGTTCATTTATATTTGTGTCTAAGTGTAATATTGGATACTCTCTCATGTTCATTTACATGTGTGTCTAAGTTTAATATTGGATACTCTCTCATGTTCATTTACATTTGTGTCTAAGTGTAATATTGGATACTCTCTCATGTTCATTTACATTTGTGTCTAAGTGTAATATTGGATACTCTCTCATGTTCATTTACATTTGTGTCTAAGTTTAATATTGGATACTCTCTCATGTTCATTTACATTTGTGTCTAAGTGTAATATTGGATACTATCTCACGTTCATTTACATTTGTGTCTAAGTGTAATATTGGATACTCTCTCATATTCATTTACATTTGTGTCTAAGTGTAATATTGGATAATCTCTCATGTTCATTTACATTTGTGTCTAAGTGTAATATTGGATACTCTCTCATGTTCATTTACATTTGTGTCTAAATGTTATATTGGATAGTCTCTCATGTTCATTTACATTTGTGTCTAAGTGTAATATTGGATACTCTCTCATGTTCATTTATATTTGTGTCTAAGTGTAATATTGGATAATCTCTCATGTTCAGTTACATTTATATCTATTCTTTCTGCAAGCTGTTTCTTTACTTTCATTTGTGTCTAAGTGTAATATTGGATAGTCTGTCATGTTCATTTACATTTGTGTCTAAGAGTAATATTGGATAGTCTGTCATGTTCATTTACATTTGTGTCTAAGCGTTATATTGGATAGTCTCTCATGTTCATTTACATTTGTGTCTAAGTGTAATATTGGATATTCTGTCATGTTCATTTACATTTGTGTCTAAGTGTAATATTGGATACTCTCTCATGTTCATTTATATTTGTGTCTAAGTGTTATATTGGATACTCTATCATGTTCATTTACATTTGTGTCTAAGTGTAATATTGGATAGTCTCTCATGTTCATTTACATTTGTTTCTAAGTTTAACATTGGATACTCTCTCATGTTCATTTACATTTGTGTCTAAGTGTAATATTGGATAATCTCTCATGTTCATTTACATTTGTGTCTAAGTGTGATATTGGATACTCTCTCATGTTCATTTACATTTATATCTCTTCTTACTACAAGCTGTTTCTTTACTTTTATTTGTGTCTAAGTGTAATATTGGATACTCTATCATGTTCATTTACATTTGTGTCTAAGTGTAATATTGGATATTCTCTCATGTTCATTTACATTTGTGTCTAAGTGTAATATTGGATATTCTCTCATGTTCATTTACATTTGTGTCTAAGTTTAATATTGGATACTCTCTCATGTTCATTTACATTTGTGTCTAAGTGTAATATTGGATACTCTCTCACGTTCATTTACATTTGTGTCTAAGTGTTATATTGGATAGTCTCTAATGTTCATTTACATTTGTGTCTAAGTGTAATATTGGATACTCTCTCATGTTCATTTACATTTGTGTCTAAGTGTAATATTGGATAATCTCTCATGTGCATTTATGTTTGTGTCTAAGTGTAATATTGGATAGTCTATCATGTTCATTTTCATTTGTGTCTAAGTGTAATATTAGATAATCTCTCATGTTCATTTACATTTGTGTCTAAGTGTAATATTGGATAGTCTCTCATGTTCATTTATATGTGTCTAAGTGTAATATTGGATACTCTCTCATGTGCATTTATGTTTGTGTCTAAGTGTAATATTGGATACTCTCTCATGTTCATTTACATTTGTGTCTAAGTGTAATATTGGATAGTCTCTCATGTTCATTTACATTTGTGTCTAAGTGTAATATTGGATACTCTCTCATGTTCATTCACATTTGTGTCTAAGTGTAATATTGGATACTCTCTCATGTTCATTTACATGTGTGTCTAAGTGTAATATTGGATAGTCTCTCATGTTCATTTACATTTGTGTCTAAGTGTAATATTGGATAATCTCTTGTGTTCATTTATATGTGTCTAAGTGTAATATTGGATACTCTCTCATGTGCATTTATATTTGTGTCTAAGTGTAATATTGGATACTCTCTCATGTTCATTTATATTTGTGTCTAAGTGTAATATTGGATAGTCTGTCATGTTCATTTACATTTGTGTCTAAGAGTAATATTGGATAGTCTGTCATGTTCATTTACATTTGTGTCTAAGCGTTATATTGGATAGTCTCTCATGTTCATTTACATTTGTGTCTAAGTGTAATATTGGATATTCTGTCATGTTCATTTACATTTGTGTCTAAGTGTAATATTGGATACTCTCTCATGTTCATTTATATTTGTGTCTAAGTGTTATATTGGATACTCTATCATGTTCATTTACATTTGTGTCTAAGTGTAATATTGGATAGTCTCTCATGTTCATTTACATTTGTTTCTAAGTTTAACATTGGATACTCTCTCATGTTCATTTACATTTGTGTCTAAGTGTAATATTGGATAATCTCTCATGTTCATTTACATTTGTGTCTAAGTGTGATATTGGATACTCTCTCATGTTCATTTACATTTATATCTCTTCTTACTACAAGCTGTTTCTTTACTTTTATTTGTGTCTAAGTGTAATATTGGATACTCTATCATGTTCATTTACATTTGTGTCTAAGTGTAATATTGGATATTCTCTCATGTTCATTTACATTTGTGTCTAAGTGTAATATTGGATATTCTCTCATGTTCATTTACATTTGTGTCTAAGTTTAATATTGGATACTCTCTCATGTTCATTTACATTTGTGTCTAAGTGTAATATTGGATACTCTCTCACGTTCATTTACATTTGTGTCTAAGTGTAATATTGGATAGTCTCTCATGTTCATTTACATTTGTGTCTAAGTGTAATATTGGATACTCTCTCATGTTCATTTACATTTGTGTCTAAGTGTAAAATTGGATAATCTCTCATGTGCATTTATGTTTGTGTCTAAGTGTAATATTGGATAGTCTATCATGTTCATTTTCATTTGTGTCTAAGTGTAATATTAGATAATCTCTCATGTTCATTTACATTTGTGTCTAAGTGTAATATTGGATAGTCTCTCATGTTCATTTATATGTGTCTAAGTGTAATATTGGATACTCTCTTATGTGCATTTATGTTTGTGTCTAAGTGTAATATTGGATAGTCTGTCATGTTCATTTACATTTGTGTCTAAGTGTAATATTGGATACTCTCTCATGTTCATTTATATTTGTGCCTAAGTGTAATATTGGATACTCTCTCATGTTCATTTACATGTGTGTCTAAGTTTAATATTGGATACTCTTTCATGTTCATTTATATTTGTTTCTAAGTGTAATATTGGATAGTCTGTCATGTTCATTTACATTTGTGTCTAAGTGTAATATTGGATAATCTTTCATGTTCATTTACATTTGTGTCTAAGTGTAATATTGGATAGTCTCTCATGTTCATTTATATTTGTGTCTAAGTGTAATATTGGATACTCTCTCATGTTCATTTATATTTGTGTCTAAGTGTAATATTGGATAGTCTGTCATGTTCATTTACATTTGTGTCTAAATGTAATATTGGATAGTCTGTCATGTTCATTTACATTTGTGTCTAAGTGTAATATTGGATACTCTCTCATGTTCATTTATATTTGTGTCTAAGTGTAATATTGGATAATCTCTCATGTTCAGTTACATTTATATCTCTTCTTACTGCAAGCTGTTTCTTTACTTTCATTTGTGTCTAGGTGTAATATTGGATACTCTCTCATGTTCATTTATATTTGTTTCTAAGTGTAATATTGGATAGTCTGTCATGTTCATTTACATTTGTGTCTAAGTGTAATATTGGATAGTCTGTCATGTTAATTTTCATTTGTGTCTAAGTGTAATATTGGATAATCTCTCATGTTCATTTACATTTGTGTCTAAGTGTAATATTGGATAGTCTCTCATGTTCATTTATATGTGTCTAAGTGTAATATTGGATACTCTGTCATGTGCATTTATGTTTGTGTCTAAGTGTAATATTGGATACTCTCTCATGTTCATTTACATTTGTGTCTAAGTGTAATATTGGATAGTCTCTCATGTTCATTTACATTTGTGTCTAAGTGTAATATTGGATACTCTCTCATGTTCATTCACATTTGTGTCTAAGTGTAATATTGGATACTCTCTCATGTTCATTTACATGTGTGTCTAAGTGTAATATTGGATACTCTCTCATGTTCATTTACATTTGTGTCTAAGTGTAATATTGGATAATCTCTCATGTTCATTTACATTTGTGTCTAAGTGTAATATTGGATAGTCTCTCATGTTCATTTACATTTGTGTCTAAGTGTAATATTGGATAATCTCTCGTGTTCATTTATATGTGTCTAAGTGTAATATTGGATACTCTCTCATGTGCATTTATATTTGTGTCTAAGTGTAATATTGGATACTCTCTCATGTTCATTTACATTTGTGTCTAAGTTTAATATTGGATACTCTCTCATGTTCATTTATATTTGTGTCTAAGTGTAATATTGGATAATCTCTCATGTTCAGTTACATTTATATCTCTTCTTACTGCAAGCTGTTTCTTTACTTTCATTTGTGTCTAAGTGTAATATTGGATACTCTCACATGTTCATTTATATTTGTGTCTAAGTGTAATATTGGATAGTCTGTCATGTTCATTTACATTTGTGTCTAAGTGTAATATTGGATAGTCCGTCATGTTCATTTACATTTGTGTCTAAGTGTAATATTGGATACTCTCTCATGTTCATTTATATTTGTGTCTAAGTGTAATATTGGATAATCTCTCATGTTCAGTTACATTTATATCTCTTCTTACTGCAAGCTGTTTCTTTACTTTCATTTGTGTCTAGGTGTAATATTGGATACTCTCTCATGTTCATTTATATTTGTTTCTAAGTGTATTTTTGTGCCTAAGTGTAATATTGGATACTCTCTCATGTTCATTTACATGTGTGTCTAAGTTTAATATTGGATAATCTCTCATGTGCATTTATGTTTGTGTCTAAGTGTAATATTGGATAGTCTATCATGTTCATTTTCATTTGTGTCTAAGTGTAATATTAGATAATCTCTCATGTTCATTTACATTTGTGTCTAAGTGTAATATTGGATAGTCTCTCATGTTCATTTATATGTGTCTAAGTGTAATATTGGATACTCTCTCATGTGCATTTATGTTTGTGTCTAAGTGTAATATTGGATACTCTCTCATGTTCATTTACATTTGTGTCTAAGTGTAATATTGGATAGTCTCTCATGTTCATTTACATTTGTGTCTAAGTGTAATATTGGATACTCTCTCATGTTCATTCACATTTGTGTCTAAGTGTAATATTGGATACTCTCTCATGTTCATTTACATGTGTGTCTAAGTGTAATATTGGATAGTCTCTCATGTTCATTTACATTTGTGTCTAAGTGTAATATTGGATAATCTCTTGTGTTCATTTATATGTGTCTAAGTGTAATATTGGATACTCTCTCATGTGCATTTATATTTGTGTCTAAGTGTAATATTGGATACTCTCTCATGTTCATTTATATTTGTGTCTAAGTGTAATATTGGATAGTCTGTCATGTTCATTTACATTTGTGTCTAAGAGTAATATTGGATAGTCTGTCATGTTCATTTACATTTGTGTCTAAGCGTTATATTGGATAGTCTCTCATGTTCATTTACATTTGTGTCTAAGTGTAATATTGGATATTCTGTCATGTTCATTTACATTTGTGTCTAAGTGTAATATTGGATACTCTCTCATGTTCATTTATATTTGTGTCTAAGTGTTATATTGGATACTCTATCATGTTCATTTACATTTGTGTCTAAGTGTAATATTGGATAGTCTCTCATGTTCATTTACATTTGTTTCTAAGTTTAACATTGGATACTCTCTCATGTTCATTTACATTTGTGTCTAAGTGTAATATTGGATAATCTCTCATGTTCATTTACATTTGTGTCTAAGTGTGATATTGGATACTCTCTCATGTTCATTTACATTTATATCTCTTCTTACTACAAGCTGTTTCTTTACTTTTATTTGTGTCTAAGTGTAATATTGGATACTCTATCATGTTCATTTACATTTGTGTCTAAGTGTAATATTGGATATTCTCTCATGTTCATTTACATTTGTGTCTAAGTGTAATATTGGATATTCTCTCATGTTCATTTACATTTGTGTCTAAGTTTAATATTGGATACTCTCTCATGTTCATTTACATTTGTGTCTAAGTGTAATATTGGATACTCTCTCACGTTCATTTACATTTGTGTCTAAGTGTAATATTGGATAGTCTCTCATGTTCATTTACATTTGTGTCTAAGTGTAATATTGGATACTCTCTCATGTTCATTTACATTTGTGTCTAAGTGTAAAATTGGATAATCTCTCATGTGCATTTATGTTTGTGTCTAAGTGTAATATTGGATAGTCTATCATGTTCATTTTCATTTGTGTCTAAGTGTAATATTAGATAATCTCTCATGTTCATTTACATTTGTGTCTAAGTGTAATATTGGATAGTCTCTCATGTTCATTTATATGTGTCTAAGTGTAATATTGGATACTCTCTTATGTGCATTTATGTTTGTGTCTAAGTGTAATATTGGATAGTCTGTCATGTTCATTTACATTTGTGTCTAAGTGTAATATTGGATACTCTCTCATGTTCATTTATATTTGTGCCTAAGTGTAATATTGGATACTCTCTCATGTTCATTTACATGTGTGTCTAAGTTTAATATTGGATACTCTTTCATGTTCATTTATATTTGTTTCTAAGTGTAATATTGGATAGTCTGTCATGTTCATTTACATTTGTGTCTAAGTGTAATATTGGATAATCTTTCATGTTCATTTACATTTGTGTCTAAGTGTAATATTGGATAGTCTCTCATGTTCATTTATATTTGTGTCTAAGTGTAATATTGGATACTCTCTCATGTTCATTTATATTTGTGTCTAAGTGTAATATTGGATAGTCTGTCATGTTCATTTACATTTGTGTCTAAATGTAATATTGGATAGTCTGTCATGTTCATTTACATTTGTGTCTAAGTGTAATATTGGATACTCTCTCATGTTCATTTATATTTGTGTCTAAGTGTAATATTGGATAATCTCTCATGTTCAGTTACATTTATATCTCTTCTTACTGCAAGCTGTTTCTTTACTTTCATTTGTGTCTAGGTGTAATATTGGATACTCTCTCATGTTCATTTATATTTGTTTCTAAGTGTAATATTGGATAGTCTGTCATGTTCATTTACATTTGTGTCTAAGTGTAATATTGGATAGTCTGTCATGTTAATTTTCATTTGTGTCTAAGTGTAATATTGGATAATCTCTCATGTTCATTTACATTTGTGTCTAAGTGTAATATTGGATAGTCTCTCATGTTCATTTATATGTGTCTAAGTGTAATATTGGATACTCTGTCATGTGCATTTATGTTTGTGTCTAAGTGTAATATTGGATACTCTCTCATGTTCATTTACATTTGTGTCTAAGTGTAATATTGGATAGTCTCTCATGTTCATTTACATTTGTGTCTAAGTGTAATATTGGATACTCTCTCATGTTCATTCACATTTGTGTCTAAGTGTAATATTGGATACTCTCTCATGTTCATTTACATGTGTGTCTAAGTGTAATATTGGATACTCTCTCATGTTCATTTACATTTGTGTCTAAGTGTAATATTGGATAATCTCTCATGTTCATTTACATTTGTGTCTAAGTGTAATATTGGATAGTCTCTCATGTTCATTTACATTTGTGTCTAAGTGTAATATTGGATAATCTCTCGTGTTCATTTATATGTGTCTAAGTGTAATATTGGATACTCTCTCATGTGCATTTATATTTGTGTCTAAGTGTAATATTGGATACTCTCTCATGTTCATTTACATTTGTGTCTAAGTTTAATATTGGATACTCTCTCATGTTCATTTATATTTGTGTCTAAGTGTAATATTGGATAATCTCTCATGTTCAGTTACATTTATATCTCTTCTTACTGCAAGCTGTTTCTTTACTTTCATTTGTGTCTAAGTGTAATATTGGATACTCTCACATGTTCATTTATATTTGTGTCTAAGTGTAATATTGGATAGTCTGTCATGTTCATTTACATTTGTGTCTAAGTGTAATATTGGATAGTCCGTCATGTTCATTTACATTTGTGTCTAAGTGTAATATTGGATACTCTCTCATGTTCATTTATATTTGTGTCTAAGTGTAATATTGGATAATCTCTCATGTTCAGTTACATTTATATCTCTTCTTACTGCAAGCTGTTTCTTTACTTTCATTTGTGTCTAGGTGTAATATTGGATACTCTCTCATGTTCATTTATATTTGTTTCTAAGTGTATTTTTGTGCCTAAGTGTAATATTGGATACTCTCTCATGTTCATTTACATGTGTGTCTAAGTTTAATATTGGATACTCTTTCATGTTCATTTATATTTGTTTCTAAGTGTAATATTGGATAGTCTGTCATGTTCATTTACATTTGTGTCTAAGTGTAATATTGGATAATCTTTCATGTTCATTTACATTTGTGTCTAAGTGTAATATTGGATAGTCTCTCATGTTCATTTACATTTGTGTCTAAGTGTAATATTGGATAGTCTCTCGTGTTCATTTATATGTGTCTAAGTGTAATATTGGATACTCTCTCATGTGCATTTATGTTTGTGTCTAAGTGTAATATTGGATACTCTTTCATGTTTATTTACACTTGTGTCTAAGTGTAATAATGGATAGTCTCTCATGTTCATTTACATTTGTGTCTAAGTGTAATATTGGATACTCTCTCATGTTCATTCACATTTGTGTCTAAGTGTAATATTGGATACTCTCTCATGTTCATTTACATGTGTGTCTAAGTGTAATATTGGATACTCTCTCATTTTTATTTACATTTGTGTCTAAGTGTAATATTGGATAATCTCTCATGTTCATTTACATTTGTGTCTAAGTGTAATATTGGATAGTCTCTCATGTTCATTTACATTTGTGTCTAAGTGTAATATTGGATAATCTCTCGTGTTCATTTATATGTGTCTAAGTGTAATATTGGATACTCTCTCATGTGCATTTATATTTGTGTCTAAGTGTAATATTGGATACTCGCTCATGTTCATTTATATTTGTGTCTAAGTGTAATATTGGATACTCTCTCATGTTCATTTACATTTGTGTCTAAGTGTAATATTAGATACTCTCTCATGTTCATTTATATTTGTGTCTAAGTGTAATATTGGATAATCTCTCATGTTCAGTTACATTTATATCTCTTCTTACTGCAAGCTGTTTCTTTACTTTCATTTGTGTCTAGGTGTAATATTGGATACTCTCTCATGTTCATTTATATTTGTTTCTAAGTTTAATATTGGATAGTCTGTCATGTTCATTTACATTTGTGACTAAGTGTAATATTGGATACTCTCTCATGTTCATTTATATTTGTGTCTAAGTGTAATATTGGATACTCTCTCATGTTCATTTACATTTGTGTCTAAGTGTAATATTGGATACTCTCTCATGTTCATTTACATTTGTTTCTAAGTTTAATATTGGATACTCTCTCATGTTCATTTACATTTGTGTCTAAATGTTATATTGGATAGTCTCTCATGTTCATTTACATTTGTGTCTAAGTGTAATATTGGATACTCTCTCATGTTCATTTACATTTGTGTCTAAGTGTAATATTGGATAGTCTCTCATGTTCATTTACATTTGTGTCTAAGAGTAATATTGGATAGTCTGTCATGTTCATTTACATTTGTGTCTAAGTGTAATATTGGATAGTCTCTCATGTTCATTTACATTTGTGTCTAAGTGTAATATTGGATAGTCTGTCATGTTCATTTACATTTGTGTCTAAGAGTAATATTGGATAGTCTGTCATGTTCATTTACATTTGTGTCTAAGTGTAATATTGGATAGTCTCTCATGTTCATTTACATTTGTGTCTAAGTGTAATATTGGATATTCTGTCATGTTCATTTACATTTGTGTCTAAGTGTAATATTGGATACTCTCTCATGTTCATTTATATTTGTGTCTAAGTGTAATATTGGATAATCTCTCATGTTCATTTACATTTGTGTCTAAGTGTTATATTGGATACTCTATCATGTTCATTTACATTTGTGTCTAAGTGTAATATTGGATAGTCTCTCATGTTCATTTACATTTGTGTCTAAGTTTAACATTGGATACTCTCTCATGTTCATTTACATTTGTGTCTAAGTGTAATATTGGATAATCTCTCATGTTCATTTACATTTGTGTCTAAGTGTAATATTGGATACTCTCTCATGTTCATTTACATTTATATCTCTTCTTACTACAAGCTGTTTCTTTACTTTTATTTGTGTCTAAGTGTAATATTGGATACTCTATCATGTTCATTTACATTTGTGTCTAAGTGTAATATTGGATATTCTCTCATGTTCATTTACATTTGTGTCTAAGTGTAATATTGGATAGTCTCTCATGTTCATTTACATTTGTGTCTAAGTTTAATATTGGATACTCTCTCATGTTCATTTACATTTGTGTCTAAGTGTAATATTGGATACTCTCTCACGTTCATTTACATTTGTGTCTAAGTGTAATATTGGATAGTCTCTCATGTTCATTTACATTTGTGTCTAAGTGTAATATTGGATACTCTCTCATGTTCATTTACATTTGTGTCTAAGTGTAATATTGGATAATCTCTCATGTTCATTTACATTTGTGTCTAAGTGTAATATTGGATACTCTCTCATGTTCATTTACATTTGTGTCTAAATGTAATATTGGATAGTCTCTCATGTTCATTTACATTTGTGTCTAAGTGTAATATTGGATTGTCTCTCATGTTCATTTACATTTGTGTCTAAGTGTTATATTGGATAGTCTCTCATGTTCATTTACATTTATATCTCTTCTTACTACAGGCTGTTTCTTTACTTTCATTTGTGTCCAAGTGTAATATTGGATACTCTCTCATGTTCATTTATATTTGTGTCTAAGTGTAATATTGGATAGTCTCTCATGTTCATTTACATTTGCGTCTAAGTGTAATATTGGATAGTCTCTCGTGTTCATTTATATGTGTCTAAGTGTAATATTGGATACTCTCTCATGTGCATTTATATTTGTGTCTAAGTGTAATATTGGATAGTCTCTCATGTTAATTTACATTTGCGTCTAAGTGTAATATTGGATACTCTCTCATGTTTATTTACATTTGTGTCTAAGTGTAATATTGGATACTCTTTCATGTTCATTTATATTTGTGTCTAAGTGTAATATTGGATAGTCTCTCATGTTCATTTACATTTGTGTCTAAGTGTAATATTGGATACTCTATCATGTTCATTTACATTTGTGTCTAAGTGTAATATTGGATAGTTTCTCATGTTCATTTACATTTGTGTCTAAGTTTAACATTGGATACTCTCTCATGTTCATTTACATTTGTGTCTAAGTGTAATATTGGATAATCTCTCATGTTCATTTACATTTGTGTCTAATTGAAATATTGGATACTCTCTCATGTTCATTTACATTTATATCTCTTCTTACTACAAGCTGTTTCTTTACTTTTATTTGTGTCTAAGTGTAATATTGGATACTCTCTCATGTTCATTTACATTTGTGTCTAAGCGTAATATTGGATATTCTCTCATGTTCATTTACATTTGTGTCTAAGTGTAATATTGGATAGTCTCTCATGTTCATTTACATTTGTGTCTAAGTTTAATATTGGATACTCTCTCATGTTCATTTACATTTGTGTCTAATTGTAATATTGGATACTCTCTCATGTTCATTTACATTTGTGTCTAAGTTTAATATTGGATACTCTCCCATGTTCATTTACATTTGTGTCTAAGTGTAATATTGGATAATCTCTCATGTTCATTTACATTTGTGTCTAAGTGTAATATTGGATACTCTCTCATGTTCATTTACATTTATATCTCTTCTAACTACAAGCTGTTTCTTTACTTTCATTTGTGTCTAAGTATAATATTGGATAATCTATCATGTTCATTTACATTTGTGTCTAAGTGTAATATTGGATAGTCTCTCATGTTCATTTACATTTGTGTCTAAGTTTAATATTGGATACTCTCTCATGTTCATTTACATTTGTGTCTAAGTGTAATATTGGATACTCTCTCATGTTCATTTACATTTGTGTCTAAGTTTAATATTGGATACTCTCTCATGTTCATTTACATGTGTGTCTAAGTGTAATATTGGATACTCTCTCACGTTCATTTACATTTGTGTCTAAGTGTAATATTGGATAGTCTCTCATGTTTATTTACATTTGTGTCTAAGTGTAATATTGGATAATCTCTCATGTTCATTTACATTTGTGTCTAAGTGTAATATTGGATACTCTCTCATGTTCATTTACATTTGTGTCTAAGTGTAATATTGGATTGTCTCTCATGTTCATTTACATTTGTGTCTAAGTGTTATATTGGATAGTCTCTCATGTTCATTTACATTTATATCTCTTCTTACTACAAGCTGTTTCTTTACTTTCATTTGTTTCCAAGTGTAATATTGGATACTCTCTCATGTTCATTTATATTTGTGTCTAAGTGTAATATTGGATAGTCTCTCATGTTCATTTACATGTGTGTCTAAGTGTAATATTGGATAGTCTCTCATGTTAATTTACATTTGCGTCTAAGTGTAATATTGGATACTCTCTCATGTTCATTTACATTTGTTTCTAAGTGTAATATTGGATACTCTTTCATGTTCATTTACATTTGTGTCTAAGTGTAATATTGGATACTCTCTCATGTTCATTTACATTTGTGTCTAAGTGTAATATTGGATACTCTCATGTTCATTTACATTTGTGTCTAAGTGTAATATTGGATAGTCTCTCATGTTCATTTACATTTGTGACTAAGTGTAATATTGGATAGTCTCTCATGTTCATTTACATTTGTGTCTAAGTGTAATATTGGATACTCTCTGATGTTCATTTACATTTGTGTCTAAGTGTAATATTGGATACTCTCTCATGTTCATTTACATTTGTGTCTAAGTGTAATATTGGATACTCTCTCATGTTCAGTTACATTTATATCTCTTCTTACTGCAAGCTGTTTCTTTACTTTCATTTGTGTCTAAGTGTAATATTGGATACTCTATCATGTTCATTTATATTTGTGTCTAAGTGTAATATTGGATACTCTCACATGTTCATTTACATTTGTGTCTAAGTGTAATATTGGATACTCTCTGATGTTCATTTACATTTGTGTCTAAGTGTCATATTGGATACTCTCTCATGCTCATTTACATTTGTGTCTAAGTGTAATAATGGATACTCTCTCATGTTCAGTTACATTTATATCTCTTCTTAGACAAATCACAAACATAACACTAAAATGATAAGCAGCAGGGACACAAAAATTAAACTGAGGGTGATTCCAGGTATTCGCAAAGGTATGTAGTTTCTGTTTGTTTTAGGACATCAGTCGTGTTACCCATTGTCAAGTTCGGTAAAAGTCTTGTCAGTTTTTGAGAGGGATAAATATGCGCAAAAAGGAAAAGATTCATTGCCATTTCAGAAATGGATATTCCAATAGTCAACATGATCGTAATGATGACTATAGAATTTTTGTAGCGACGAATTCAACCTTTGGGCAAGATATTCTTACTGTATGGGTTATTGTTCATAAGAAGAGTTTGAAGATACCATAGTGGCAACCAGAATCCGTATCTCGAGGAACAGACAACACAATGGCCACAAGAAAAAGGAAAACAGGATAAACTTGCTCTCGTCGTGAATATTATTCAAATACTGCTAATTTGCTGTTAAACCACAATCAATATAATATCAATATGTTTCTATATATATGCAAAGAATAAATTAACTCCTTTGGACTAGAAATAGCAGTATATGTAAGATCGTCTATACCAATGAGAAAAGGGACATAACTCTATCAGTATATGCAAGATCGTCTATACCAATGAGAAAAGGGACACAACTCTATAAGTATATGTAAGATCGTCTATTTCAATGAGAAAAGAGAGACAACTCTATCAGTATATATATGATCGTCTATTTCAATGAGAAAAGGGACACAACTCTATCAGTATATGTATGATCGTCTATTTCAATGAGAAAAGAGAGACAACTCTATCAGTATATATATGATCGTCTATTTCAATGAGAAAAGGGACACAACTCTATCAGTATATGTATGATCGTCTATTTCAATGAGAAAAGAGAGACAACTCTATCAGTATATGTATGATCGTCTATTCCAATGAGAAAAGGGACACAACTCTATCAGTATATGTATGATCGTCTATTTCAATTAGAAAAGGGACACAGCTCTATCAGTATATGCATGATCGTCTATTTCAATTAGAAAAGGGACACAACTCTATCAGTATATGTATGATCGTCTATTTCAATGAGAAAAGGGGCATAACTCTATAAGTATATACATGATCGTCTATTTCAATTAGAAAAGGGACACAACTCTATTAGTATATGTATGATCGTCTATTTCAATGAGAAAAGAGAGACAACTCTATCAGTATATATATGATCGTCTATTTCAATGAGAAAAGGGACACAACTCTATCAGTATATGCATGATCGTCTATTGCAATGACAAAAGGGACACAACTCTATCAGTATATGTATGATCGTCTATTTCAATGAGAAAAGGGGCACAACTCTATCAGTATATGCATGATCGTCTATTGCAATGACAAAAGGGACACAACTCTATCAGTATATGTATGATCGTCTATTTCAATGAGAAAAGAGAGACAACTCTATCAGTATATGCATGATCGTCTATTTCAATTAGAAAAGGGACACAACTCTATCAGTATATGTATGATCGTCTATTTCAATGAGAAAAGGGACACAACTCTATCAGTATTCGTTGTCTTTCTGTACACGTTTCAATATGGTATTTCTATACATTTGTTTGTATTTAATAACTTTTTCACTCATTAACATTTGTAACATTGGTGCTAGAGAATGAAGATATTGATGAATATCCCCTAGAGGACCCTGGGTATATAAATAGGACCTGATTTTACAGCTGCGGGTTGCAACAATTTCCCAAATAGATTTGTTTGCGAATCAAATAAATTTGCCTTTAGGACAAGACGGAAACAGTTCATCGTGTATGAAATTGCCTATCTCCTAATACGTGAGGACAACATTCATCCAACAACTCCTACTGCTCAACATCAACAGGGTTAATAGTGGTCTTTTTTTTGGTGGTCAGACAAAACTTTCTGACTCATCATCCAGTTTCTACGTCAATCACAGCGCCAACAGTATACATGCATGATTTTATTGTCTGCAATATTGTTCGGGTTACCAATATAGATGACATACTATTTACTTGACGTTATACAACTGGTCAATCAGAAACATACCTCATTTACTCGTCAAATGGACGGACTATATCAATGTCTCATTTATATCATGCTTATTGATTAATGAATGTTTTATTTAAAAGACAACTGGTTAGGATTAAGGCTATGGTGTTTCAATGCCACTTTCAACAATATTTCGGTTATATCATGGCGGCCAGTTTTATTGGTGGAGGAAACCAGAGTACCAAGAGAAAATCACCGACCTGCTGCAAGTCACTGATAAACTATCTCATAAGGTTGTTTCTAATACGCCTCGCCATAAGCGGCACTCGAACTCACAACGTGAGTGGTGATAGGCACTGATTGCATAGGTAGTTGTAAATCCAACTACCATACGATCACGACGACCCCTGATTAGGGAGGAACAGAAGGCAAAGACTGACCGCTCGGAAGACACGTACTGTTTATCTCGTGAACCTTTGTATTAATTTTTTTTTTATTCATATGATAATGATAAGACCGTTCCGGGCAGAATACGAAACTTGTTGGTTCATCTGTAATAAAAATTCGGATTCAACCCCGCCATGTATTTGGACCTCTACAAACCAAGGATCAATATTTCCAACGTTTTTCGTCCATGTCATTTCTGTGTTTAGAAAGTTTGAGGTTAGACAGAGGAGTTGTTCGTGTTGTGGAGATTGGTTATATGGGAGCAGGAACTGATTACCCTTTCGGATCCCAGGGAAACTGAGTTCACCCCCGGTTTTTAGTGGGGTTCGTGTTACTCGATCTTTAGTTTTATGTGTATGTTTTGTAGATCGTTGTTTGTCCTTTTGTCCATGTTCATTTGGCCATTGTGTTGTCTGTCCTTACTTCTTCGATTTTCGGATTCTGATTATCACTTTGGTATCTAAAACTCTTTATGTCGTCAATTGCTGTTTATAATCAATTTCGTATTGAAATTTACATACAACACAGCATTCGAATTGAAAAGAAAATAACACGTGTTCCTACATTTGACACAGGCAAAGGACCTTGATCGCATATTATAAATAATAAAATTGCAGTAATCATGTTTCAAATTAAATCATCCTCACATCTCAAAAGCAGATGGCTTTGAATGAAATAATTTAGAACTGCAATGAATGGTAAAGATATAGCTGTCATGAGTGAGGAATCGATAGTGTTTTATAGGTCTCAAGAGAATGGTCCTTACATGTGATGGAAATTGTTATATTTTGGTATTCAGCTAGATTATAATTCAAGCCGTTTGTTCTTTGTTCAGGTTTATTTCAGATCTTAATACAGCATCCTTTTATAATTCTTTTGTGGACATTTACATATTCCTATAGGAGCTGCACGCTAATCAAGTTGATGGTGTAATATATTATGAACGTGAAGAAAGAATAGATCGAAAATTAAATGACACATGGATCGGACCACTCATTTTTTTCTCCATGGAAATTTTAAAAAAATCGAAAGTTATTATCTTAATTGTATTTTTGACACGCGTTAATACTGAAAGATGATAAATCTTTCTAAAATTTCTGGTTAGGCAGCATCATTAAAAGTACACTTTTTATGTATTCTTATCAATTCGATCCAGTCATGTGGACTTCCTGTCATATTACACATCTGTCCATTGCACATATTTGAGAATACGGAAGGGGCAATTACAAATCGACAATCCAGAGAAACTGGCATAATATGGTGCACAAGATCGAAGACAAGCAAAACAAAAACAAAACACAATACCGGTATGCGTTGTACACCACTATACGTAAACGCACACAAATAACGTAAATTATAAAGACATGAGCGGATGGTGAGCTCTTCTACAAAGAACTGAAGGTAATTAGACGAACCGAATATAGGTTTCATGCAGAATTCGTAACGGACATCACAAAACGGCAAACAGGGCTTCTGTGGCGTTTAAAGTTAATGCAATGTAGTTTATGGCAAGACTATGACAATTTATAAAATTGAAAACCTCAGCGTGAAAAAGATACCAATATTAGCCTAGAAATCGGGATTAGGTTGCACAAACCTCAATAAAATTGTAAGTCTCAATTAAACCTTAAATGTAAATTAATTTCATCTACATTTCAAGTAACATTTAAGTGTCAATTAAGTTTTAATTGACACGTAAATTAAACTGAGATTTATGCAGCTCAAGTCCAAAGGATTAAGTGAAAAGAATCTTCATTTTGAAATTTGGCAGTAAAACCTCGTTCATACCGAATTCGTACTTCATGTTAGAATGTACCTATAACTGTCATTGATGTTATTAGCTTGAGATATCACCCTTAACGAGCCACTGTGTTATATGTGGTATGAAACTGTTATGTTGAATGTAACCTGTGTAATCAGTGCCTATCACCACTAAAATTGTGAGTTCGAACCTCGCTCAGGCGAGGTGTACTCAATACAACATTATATGATAAAGTTTGTCAGTGACTTTCGACAAGTCGGTGGTTTTCTCTGGGTACTCCGGTTTCTTCCACCAGTAAAACTGACCGCCATGATATAACTGAAATATTGTTGAAAGTGGCGTTAAACACGTTAACCCTAACCCCTATGTTCCTTGTACAATTAAAATGTTAATAGTAAGTACTAACCATACGTCTTACCCTTGTGGGCCCCTATCTTATCTTTTATTATTGAGATATAGGACATTTGCACTCTCTATTTTTTAATTATGTTATGATTTTGTAATCTATGGAATATTGGATACACTGCGATGATATTTTTGTTTTAGTTTTATGGAATAATGATCACGGATATGTTCAGTACTAAAATTTATGATAAGCGGGACGACTTCAATTTTAAAATCATAAATTTTCCAAATATGTGCAGCAATATACCAGCTTCTCCTGCATATGGTGTTTACATCTCGCAATTGATTCGCTATGCAAGGGGCAGTAGCAATTATTCTGATTTCCTGAAACGTCATCTTCATCTGAGAAACAGGCTACTGGACCAGGGCTATAAAAAGATTCGCCTTATTCGATCTCTTAAAAAGTTTATATTCCGATACCAATATCTTGTCGAAATATATTCCGTCTCTGCAGAAAAAATTATAAGCGATGGATTTTCATATAGTGAAAATGTATAAAGATAAAGAGTCAAATATGTCAAGAATTTTTTTTGTCAATGTGTGACGTAAAAATATTTTTGACATTTACGTCACCGAATATGGTACTGCTTTGACAACTATTTTACCTATTTTGTTCCTGTATTTAAATACTGTTACAGTGACAGCCGGAACCTTTGAACCGTAATGAGAGCGGGAGGTTTGGCGCCTTAAAATCTGATTCAACCCACCATTTCTTTAGAAATGCCTGTACCAAGTCAGGGTCATTACGGTTTTCACAGTTTTCCGGTTGTTGACTGATTTTGTCTGTTTATATAATTATGAGTTTTGACTTTCCCTTTGTAAGATTGTTCGGAGTTCGGTAATTTTGTTATTACCTTTATTGTCGTAATCACTTCCCGGTGCTTTCCTCATTCATGACTTATAACCGGCTTTATAACTAGAGCAACACGAAGGGTGCGTGGACTAGTGGAGTAGGAACTGCCTACCCTTCCGGAGCACCTGAGTTCATCCCCGGTTTTTAGTGGGGTACGTGTTGCTCGATCTTTAGTTTTATGTGTATGTTTTGTAGATCGTTATTTTGTCATTTTGTCCTTTTTCTTTTGACCATTGTGTTGTCTGTTCTTTAAGTTACGGATTCTGATTACCTCCCTTTGGTATCTTCAAATTCTTCATTTAATTACATTTATGGATATTTGATTAAATGTAAGGGATGTGAGATATTGGGTAACCCCTACCCGCATTAAAGAAATCTTAACCCTAACCTCTTCGTTAATTATAAGATATAAGAAAACTTTATTTTGATTCGGCACATAATAAAACAGTACAACATAAGCTCTAAGGAGCTTTTTACCGAATATACATTAACAATAAAACAACACAAGTCACATGTAATGTTACAAACTAAAATAAGCTAAGACATACAGGCATAAAAAGGAGGACTGTGTATAGATCTGAACAAGAACCCACGTAGCAAGTGCCTCTTTGGACTCTTGTTCAAGATCCACACACAGATGCTCCAACATAAAGCAGCATTTAAAAAGAAGCAGCAGGTAAAAAAAAATAATAAAATAATAATACTGAATACTTAAAACTGGTACCAACATAATCAGTAAAAGCAGCACTGTCTAACTAAAAAATCAAAGAATATAAAATTTTCAAGCCAAACTAAAAAAAAAAAAATAATTAAAAGATTTTAAAAAATTAAAATATAAGCAAACCAGAAGCAAAATTTTAATCATCTACATGCAGAACAGCAACATTTGGACCCATTCCAGGACTGCAAAAGATTCTTGAATTGAGAGAAGCTATTTTCAGTCCTGAATTGATCTGGGAGGCTGTTCCACAATGTAGATGCAGCAAATCTGAAAGAGTTTTTACTGTACCGTGCATAATGCATATAGATGCCGGCCGGGGATCAGTTGGCAATGCCTCGCTGGGTTCCCACCGGCATCCACATGCAGCATGACATAATAAAGCAGAAAATTAAGCATGTTTGGATAAAAAATTGACAAGCACTAAAACAAAGCAATATATATCTAAAAGCTATAGGCAAATAAAAAGAGCAAAAACAGTAGCTGAATATTTATCCTCTTAAATTGAGAAAAACTGTTTTCAGTCCTGAAATGGTCTGGGAAGCTGTTCCACAATGTAGCAGCAGCAAATTTAAATGTTTTTTGCCATACCTTGATGTTCTGACCTGTGGAATGTCCAGTATATTGTTGTATCTAAAATAATATTTTGAATTTCGTAAATGCACAAGGCTATGGAGACATGATGGCGACAGTTTATTCATAATCTTAAATGTTTCCAGGGCCATAGTTCTCATTCTACGAATCTGCAAGGAAGGCACCTTTGCTTTTTTCAATAAATTATCATATTGTAATCCTCATACACAAAACGAAGAGCTCTTTCTTGCACTTTTTCTATCTTTTTGGAATTTTTCTCCGTACAAAAATGCCAGGCCAAAGGGCAAAAGTTAAAATTACTAAGAATAAAAGTATGGAAAATTGTAAGTTTGTTTAATCTGTTCAAATAGGGGCCTAAACGTTTGATAATGTTCAGCTGTTGGGATGCCTTCCTGCAGATTGTACTTATATGTGTGTCAAAATTTAATTGATAATCGATCTCAATGCCTAGTAATTTAACACTGTCTTCACACGTTAGTTCAAAATTTTGTATATTTATAGTTGGACGTTTTTCATAGGTTTTCTTCCCCACCGCCAAAACTTGAAATTTATCAGGATTAGCCTGCATTTTGTTAATTTTGAACCATTCAATGAGATGATTTGAGTCAGACTCTTAGAGTAGAAATAAGTAGATCAAAATCGGGTCTGCCAAAGGAAAGGGTATTATCATCTGCATAATTATACAGAGAACTGTCTTTAATGAACAAAAATATATCATTTATGAGTATATTTTTGCACCGACTAAACCGGTTAGTTTTATCTCGCAATGCTCTTTACCTGTTAGTGGAACGAAATTAACTTTAACAAAGACATTTTTCTACACAGACAGGTTTTATAATAAGTATATATATAAACTTTAACAAAGACATTTTTCTACACAGACAGGTTTTATAATAAGTATATATATAAACTAAGTCCGGCCAAGCATACTTTATAGTAAAATCAATGATTCCCTCCGGTGACCACCAGGTAGATAAACGAATGTATAACAAAAATAAGTAATTAAGCGACGACCAATATTCGCATACAACATTTGTAACAGATCAATTGATCTATTCAATGTATCAATATAATGTTAATTTCCACGAGGAAATAGACATAGATATTGATCCCGGAAACAGGATACAAACACTGAAGGTTATAAAGTAAGCGGATACGGTACTGGAAGTTAGGTATTGTTAGAGAGGTAGGTCGTTAAATTTTTATGATTCTTGATAAAGAACGTTTTGCATATATAAAAATGCTATTTAATATACAAGTTGTAGTGCTATATATTTTGTGTTTTTATTACGTTACGTGTGCAGACATATTAAAGTAATAATTATGTTATTAGAAAACGGAAAATTTGAGTTTTCTCGAAAACGAATACATTTTTTGAAAACACAGTAAACGAGAGTTTTGTGCAGAATTTTACTACCATTTTTAAAATATGCATTTCATCTAACCATAACCTTTCATTATTGCTGCACTCATCTGAAATTTGACATTTTCCCCGATTTTTACTGCCAAATTAGAGGTGGGAGTAAACTAACTAGAGGTAGCAGCCAAGTAAATCTTACCTTGATAGAGACAGAGACACGTGTACAGGCATATTTTGACACTCCATTTTTAAACTTTAAAATCTTTCTAAAAGTTCACATAAAATTTCTTCATAAACCTATTTTTTGACATCTTAACATATATAAACATCGCAAGAATGGGTAAAACAAAGGACTTGTCAAAAGATTGTAAACACATTGTGTTTTCAGCTTGGGAAGGCCAGGGGAAGACCAATTTATTCCCCAGATAATTTGATTAAAAGAACACGCAAGGCTGCTGGCATATCTTACAGTTCTGTGTATAGAGTTGTAAACGGTAAAAGTCTTCCTGAATCCGACAGACCGAAAGAAAGAAAGATAACTCTTGATGATTTTGACCGTTGCGTTGTTAAACGGACCGTTCATAGCATGTACAACAGGACAATTGCCCCAACAGTCTCAAAAATTAAGAAAGAAATTGAAGATACAATTAAAATCTCGAAATCAACGCTTACTTTAACTTTATTAGATCTTGGTTATAAGTACAAAAAATCCGGCGATAATAGGAGGCTTTTATATGATCAGAGGTCAGTAATAAATGATCGGTGTAATTACTTCCGAAAAATTAGGAAGTTTCGAGAGGATGGGTATGAAATCGTATATTTGGATGAGAACTGGCTTAATCAGAATCATGCCACTGACTACATGTCGTTACCAGTTGATGGTTCTGATGCCCCAAAGATCCCTTCAGGAAAAGATAAAAGGTTGATAGTTTTGCACGCTGGTAATCGTGAGGAGGGTTTGATTGATAGGTGTGATTTGGTTTTTCTTGCCAAAGCTAAAGATGGGGATTACCACCAAGAAAATTGGTTCGAAAATCAGCTTATGCCAGCATTAAAAAGCCGAAGTGTTATCGTTTTAGATAATGCCAGTTATCACAACATCAAGACTGAAGAAGCTGTTGTGCCAAACTTTAATCAGAGAAAAGCTGTCTTACAAGATTATCTTTCACAACACAACACAACATTCCTTTTCAGCCCTTTGAAACTAAAAAACAACTTTATGAAAAAATCAAATTTAAGAAACCTCTTTCCGTTTTTAAAACTGATCAAATTGCCAACCTACACGGTCACGAAGTTCTAAGAACCCCTGTTCGCCATTGCGAATTGAACCCCATAGAACTTATTTGGGCACATGTTAAAGGGTTTGTTGCAGAAATCAATACAACTTTTCGTTTGAAGGATGTGAAAGAACTTGTTTATGGGCGGTTTGGCAGAATTACAAAGGAAGTTTGGGCGAAGGCAGAAGACCATGTATTAAAAATAGAAAAGGAGTATGGGAAAGTGAATTGCATTGATAGGAGTGAGATTCCTCCAATAATAATTGATTTTGATGACGACGAGTCCAGCGACGAGGAAAGCTGAATCCAGTCCAACATGATTACAGATTGAACGGGGTTGTAAATGACAGATTGTACATAACGTTTTTACCTATAAAATTTTATTCATATCCAATAATTGTGTACTCTATGTCTAACTTCAGTGAATTTATTAGCAGGAAAAAACCGTTCTTTTTCGAATTATTTCCGAAAGATTGAAATAACTTGGTCAAATTTAAAATTAGTAATTATGGAAATTTATGATTTCACGTTTTTTTTCAAAATTTTCCAGGTAAATCTCAGGTAAGCCTGTGTATAAATGTCACGTAGTCAAATGCATTAACAATAGCCTTCTCCGGCACTTCGATGAGAGACAATAGACCAGCTGCGGGACCACCGTCGTTCCTATTGTTATATGGGATTACGTCTGCTGTCACATTTAACGAGCAAACTTGGCGTATTTTGAAGAACTTAGCCTGAAATAAAGACCAAAATAACGCTACAAATTGGTAATTTTTCAGATGAGCAGGGCCTTCAGAATAATTTCAACCGTAAATATTTATACAATTCTAAAATGGTAGTAAAATTCCTGACAAAACTCTCGATGGATGCGCTAAAAAAAATCTACGGTTTACGAAATATTTAGATTTTTCCGTTTTCTAATAAAAAGATTATTACTTTAAGATTGTATGTTCTATATTTACGTTCTATTTGACAAACAATAGTATTGATGTTAATGTGTGTATACACAGATATCATCTATCGGAAACTCGATGAAATATCATTGTTAAGAACAGTGCTTTTATTTTCATTCTTCACCTTGTAGTCATGGTAAATCTGTAATAAACACCAATGTGTGGGCTTTCCTTCATTATAAATAGACATTTTAAGATTTTTCTTCTTGTGATTGAAAACATATTTATATTTATTTAATCTCTTTCTATTTGGAAATGTTACTTTCGGATTGGTTCTTTTTTTTTTACTTCTTATTGTCTCTTTGTTACTGTTATTGGTCAGTTATTGTCTTTTTGTTACTGTTATTGGTCAGTTATTGTCTTTTTGTTACTGTTATCGGTCAGTTATTGTCTTTTTGTTACTGTTATTGGTCAGTTATTGTCTTTTTGTTACTGTTATCGGTCAGTTATTGTCTTTTTGTTACTGTTATTGGTCAGTTATTGTCTTTTTGTTACTGTTATTGGTCAGTTATTGTCTTTTTGTTACTGTTATTGGTCAGTTATTGTCTTTTTGTTACTGTTATTGGTCAGTTATTGTCTTTTTGTTACTGTTATTGGTCAGTTATTGTCTTTTTGTTACTGTTATCGGTCAGTTATTGTCTTTTTGTTACTGTTATCGGTCAGTTATTGTCTTTTTGTTACTGTTATTGGTCAGTTATTGTCTTTTTGTTACTGTTATTGGTCAGTTATTGTCTTTTTGTTACTGTTATTGGTCAGTTATTGTCTTTTTGTTACTGTTATTGGTCAGTTATTGTCTTTTTGTTACTGTTATTGGTCAGTTATTGTCTTTTTGTTACTGTTATTGGTCAGTTATTGTCTTTTTGTTACTGTTATTGGTCAGTTATTGTCTTTTTGTTACTGTTATTGGTCAGTTATTGTCTTTTTGTTACTGTTATTGGTCAGTTATTGTCTTTGTGTTACTGTTATTGGTCAGTTATTGTCTGTTTGTTATTGTTATTGGTCAGTTATTGTCTTTTTGTTATTGTTATTGGTCAGTTATTGTCTTTTTGTTACTGTTATTGGTCAGTTATTGTCTTTTTGTTATTGTTATTGGTCAGTTATTGTCTTTTTGTTACTGTTATTGGTCAGTTATTGTCTTTTTGTTACTGTTATTGGTCAGTTATTGTCTTTTTGTTACTGTTATTGGTCAGTTATTGTCTTTTTGTTACTGTTATTGGTCAGTTATTGTCTTTGTGTTACTGTTATTGGTCAGTTATTGTCTGTTTGTTATTGTTATTGGTCAGTTATTGTCTTTTTGTTATTGTTATTGGTCAGTTATTGTCTTTTTGTTACTGTTATTGGTCAGTTATTGTCTTTTTGTTATTGTTATTGGTCAGTCATTGTCTTTTTGTTACTGGTATTGGTCATTTATTGTCTTTTTGTTACTGTTATTGGTCAGTTATTGTCTTTTTGTTACTGTTATTGGTCAGTTATTGTCTTTTTGTTACTGTTATTGGTCAGTTATTGTCTTTTTGTTACTGTTATTGGTCAGTTATTGTCTTTTTGTTACTGTTATTGGTCAGTTATTGTCTTTTTGTTACTGTTATTGGTCAGTTATTGTCTTTTTGTTATTGTTATTGGTCAGTTATTGTCTTTTTGTTACTGTTATTGGTCAGTTATTGTCTTTTTGTTACTGTTATTGGTCAGTTATTGTCTTTTTGTTACTGTTATTGGTCAGTTATTGTCTTTTTGTTACTGTTATTGGTCAGTTATTGTCTTTTTGTTACTGTTATTGGTCAGTTATTGTCTTTTTGTTATTGTTATTGGTCAGTTATTGTCTTTTTGTTACTGTTATTGGTCAGTTATTGTCTTTTTGTTACTGTTATTGGTCAGTTATTGTCTTTTTGTTACTGTTATTGGTCAGTTATTGTCTTTTTGTTACTGTTATTGGTCAGTTATTGTCTTTTTGTTACTGTTATTGGTCAGTTATTGTCTTTTTGTTACTGTTATTGGTCAGTTATTGTCTTTTTGTTACTATTATTGGTCAGTTATTGTCTTTGTGTTACTGTTATTGGTCAGTTATTGTCTTTTTGTTACTGTTATTGGTCAGTTATTGTCTTTTTGTTACTGTTATTGGTCAGTTATTGTCTTTTTGTTACTGTTATTGGTCAGTTATTGTCTTTTTGTTACTGTTATTGGTCAGTTATTGTCTTTTTGTTACTGTTATTGGTCAGTTATTGTCTTTTTGTTACTGTTATTGGTCAGTTATTGTCTTTGTGTTACTGTTATTGGTCAGTTATTGTCTTTTTGTTACTGTTATTGGTCAGTTATTGTCTTTTTGTTACTGTTATTGGTCAGTTATTGTCTTTGTGTTACTGTTATTGGTCAGTTATTGTCTTTTTGTTACTGTTATTGGTCAGTTATTGTCTTTGTGTTACTGTTATTGGTCAGTTATTGTCTTTTTGTTACTGTTATTGGTCAGTTATTGTCTTTTTGTTACTGTTATTGGTCAGTTATTGTCTTTGTTACTGTTATTGGTCAGTTATTGTCTTTTTGTTACTGTTATTGGTCAGTTATTATCTTTTTGTTACTGTTATTGGTCAGTTATTGTCTTTTTGTTACTGTTATTGGTCAGTTATTGTCTTTTTGTTACTGTTATTGGTCAGTTATTGTCTTTTTGTTACTGTTATTGGTCAGTCATTGTCTTTTTGTTACTGTTATTGGTCAGTTATTGTCTTTTTGTTATTGTTATTGGTCAGTTATTGTCTTTTTGTTACTGTTATTGGTCAGTTATTGTCTTTTTGTTACTGTTATTGGTCAGTTATTGTCTTTTTGTTACTGTTATTGGTCAGTTATTGTCTTTTTGTTACTGTTATTGGTCAGTTATTGTCTTTTTGTTACTGTTATTGGTCAGTTATTGTCTTTTTGTTATTGTTATTGGTCAGTTATTGTCTTTTTGTTACTGTTATTGGTCAGTTATTGTCTTTTTGTTACTGTTATTGGTCAGTTATTGTCTTTTTGTTACTGTTATTGGTCAGTTATTGTCTTTTTGTTACTGTTATTGGTCAGTTATTGTCTTTTTGTTACTGTTATTGGTCAGTTATTGTCTTTTTGTTACTGTTATTGGTCAGTTATTGTCTTTTTGTTACTGTTATTGGTCAGTTATTTTCTTTTTGTTACTGTTATTGGTCAGTTATTGTCTTTTTGTTACTGTTATTGGTCAGTTATTGTCTTTTTGTTACTGTTATTGGTCAGTTATTGTCTTTGTGTTACTGTTATTGGTCAGTTATTGTCTTTTTGTTACTGTTATCGGTCAGTTATTGTCTTTTTGTTACTGTTATTGGTCAGTTATTGTCTTTTTGTTACTGTTATAGGTCAGTTATTGTCTTTGTGTTACTGTTATTGGTCAGTTATTGTCTTTTTGTTACTGTTATTGGTCAGTTATTGTCTTTTTGTTACTGTTATTGGTCAGTTATTGTCTTTGTGTTACTGTTATTGGTCAGTTATTGTCTTTTTGTTACTGTTATTGGTCAGTTATTGTCTTTTTGTTACTGTTATTGGTCAGTTATTGTCTTTGTGTTACTGTTATTGGTCAGTTATTGTCTTTGTGTTACTGTTATTGGTCAGTTATTGTCTTTTTGTTACTGTTATTGGTCAGTTATTGTCTTTGTGTTACTGTTATTGGTCAGTTATTGTCTTTGTGTTACTGTTATTGGTCAGTTATTGTCTTTGTGTTACTGTTATTGGTCAGTTATTGTCTTTTTGTTACTGTTATTGGTCAGTTATTGTCTTTTTGTTACTGATATTGGTCAGTTATTGTCTTTGTGTTACTGTTATTGGTCAGTTATTGTCTTTGTGTTACTGTTATTGGTCAGTTATTGTCTTTGTGTTACTGTTATTGGTCAGTTATTGTCTTTGTGTTACTGTTATTGGTCAGTTATTGTCTTTGTGTTACTGTTATTGGTCAGTTATTGTCTTTTTGTTACTGTTATTGGTCAGTTATTGTCTTTGTGTTACTGTTATTGGTCAGTTATTGTCTTTGTGTTACTGTTATTGGTCAGTTATTGTCTTTTTGTTACTGTTATTGGTCAGTTATTGTCTTTTTGTTACTGTTATTGGTCAGTTATTGTCTTTGTGTTACTGTTATTGGTCAGTTATTGTCTTTGTGTTACTGTTATTGGTCAGTTATTGTCTTTTTGTTACTGTTATTGGTCAGTTATTGTCTTTTTGTTACTGTTATTGGTCAGTTATTGTCTTTTTGTTACTGTTATTGGTCAGTTATTGTCTTTTTGTTATTGTTATTGGTCAGTTATTGTCTTTTTGTTACTGTTATTGGTCAGTTATTGTATTTGTGTTACTGTTATTGGTCAGTTATTGTCTTTGTGTTACTGTTATTGGTCAGTTATTGTCTTTTTGTTACTGTTATTGGTCAGTTATTGTCTTTGTGTTACTGTTATTGGTCAGTTATTGTCTTTGTGTTACTGTTATTGGTCAGTTATTGTCTTTTTGTTACTGTTATTGGTCAGTTATTGTCTTTGTGTTACTGTTATTGGTCAGTTATTGTCTTTTTGTTACTGTTATTGGTCAGTTATTGTCTTTTTGTTACTGTTATTGGTCAGTTATTGTCTGTTTGTTACTGTTATTGGTCAGTTATTGTCTTTGTGTTACTGTTATTGGTCAGTTATTGTCTTTGTGTTACTGTTATTGGTCAGTTATTGTCTTTTTGTTACTGTTATTGGTCAGTTATTGTCTTTTTGTTACTGTTATTGGTCAGTTATTGTCTTTCTGTTATTGTTATTGGTCAGTTATTGTCTTTTTGTTACTGTTATTGGTCAGTTATTGTCTTTGTGTTACTGTTATTGGTCAGTTATTGTCTTTGTGTTACTGTTATTGGTCAGTTATTGTCTTTTTGTTACTGTTATTGGTCAGTTATTGGCTTTTGGTTACTGTTATTGGTCAGTTATTGTCTTTTTGTTACTGTTATTGGTCAGTTATTATCTTTTTGTTACTGTTATTGGTCAGTTATTGTCTTTTTGTTACTGTTATTGGTCAGTTATTGTCTCTTTGTTACTGTTATTGGTCAGTTATTGTCTTTTTGTTACTGTTATTGGTCAGTCATTGTCTTTTTGTTACTGTTATTGGTCAGTTATTGTCTTTTTGTTACTGTTATTGGTCAGTTATTGTCTTTGTGCTACTGTTATTGGTCAGTTATTGTCTTTTTGTTACTGTTATCAGTCAGTTATTGTCTTTTTGTTACTGTTATTGGTCAGTTATTGTCTTTTTGTTACTGTTATTGGTCAGTTATTGTCTTTTTGTTACTGTTATTGGTCAGTTATTGTCTTTTTGTTACTGTTATTGGTCAGTTATTGTCTTTTTGTTACTGTTATTGGTCAGTTATTGTCTTTTTGTTACTGTTATTGGTCAGTTATTTTCTTTTTGTTACTGTTATTGGTCAGTTATTGTCTTTTTGTTACTGTTATTGGTCAGTTATTGTCTTTTTGTTACTGTTATTGGTCAGTTATTGTCTTTGTGTTACTGTTATTGGTCAGTTATTGTCTTTTTGTTACTGTTATCGGTCAGTTATTGTCTTTTTGTTACTGTTATTGGTCAGTTATTGTCTTTTTGTTACTGTTATAGGTCAGTTATTGTCTTTGTGTTACTGTTATTGGTCAGTTATTGTCTTTTTGTTACTGTTATTGGTCAGTTATTGTCTTTTTGTTACTGTTATTGGTCAGTTATTGTCTTTGTGTTACTGTTATTGGTCAGTTATTGTCTTTTTGTTACTGTTATTGGTCAGTTATTGTCTTTTTGTTACTGTTATTGGTCAGTTATTGTCTTTGTGTTACTGTTATTGGTCAGTTATTGTCTTTGTGTTACTGTTATTGGTCAGTTATTGTCTTTTTGTTACTGTTATTGGTCAGTTATTGTCTTTGTGTTACTGTTATTGGTCAGTTATTGTCTTTTTGTTACTGTTATTGGTCAGTTATTGTCTTTGTGTTACTGTTATTGGTCAGTTATTGTCTTTGTGTTACTGTTATTGGTCAGTTATTGTCTTTGTGTTACTGTTATTGGTCAGTTATTGTCTTTGTGTTACTGTTATTGGTCAGTTATTGTCTTTTTGTTACTGTTATTGGTCAGTTATTGTCTTTTTGTTACTGATATTGGTCAGTTATTGTCTTTGTGTTACTGTTATTGGTCAGTTATTGTCTTTGTGTTACTGTTATTGGTCAGTTATTGTCTTTGTGTTACTGTTATTGGTCAGTTATTGTCTTTGTGTTACTGTTATTGGTCAGTTATTGTCTTTGTGTTACTGTTATTGGTCAGTTATTGTCTTTTTGTTACTGTTATTGGTCAGTTATTGTCTTTGTGTTACTGTTATTGGTCAGTTATTGTCTTTGTGTTACTGTTATTGGTCAGTTATTGTCTTTTTGTTACTGTTATTGGTCAGTTATTGTCTTTTTGTTACTGTTATTGGTCAGTTATTGTCTTTGTGTTACTGTTATTGGTCAGTTATTGTCTTTGTGTTACTGTTATTGGTCAGTTATTGTCTTTTTGTTACTGTTATTGGTCAGTTATTGTCTTTTTGTTACTGTTATTGGTCAGTTATTGTCTTTTTGTTACTGTTATTGGTCAGTTATTGTCTTTTTGTTATTGTTATTGGTCAGTTATTGTCTTTTTGTTACTGTTATTGGTCAGTTATTGTATTTGTGTTACTGTTATTGGTCAGTTATTGTCTTTGTGTTACTGTTATTGGTCAGTTATTGTCTTTTTGTTACTGTTATTGGTCAGTTATTGTCTTTTTGTTACTGTTATTGGTCAGTTATTGTCTTTTTGTTACTGTTATTGATCAGTTATTGTCTTTTTATTACTGTTATTGGTCAGTTATTGTCTTTTTGTTACTGTTATTGGTCAGTTATTGTCTTTTTGTTACTGTTATTGGTCAGTTATTGACTTTTTGTTACTGTTATTGGTCAGTTATTGTCTTGTTGTTACTGTTATCGGTCAGTTATTGTCTTTTTGTTACTGTTATTGGTCAGTTATTGTCTTTTTGTTATTGTTATTGGTCAGTTATTGTCTTTTTGTTACTGTTATTGGTCAGTTATTGTCTTTTTGTTACTGTTATTGGTCAGTTATTGTCTTTTTGTTACTGTTATTGGTCAGTTATTGTCTTTTTGTTACTGTTATTGGTCAGTTATTGTCTTTTTGTTACTGTTATTGATCAGTTATTGTCTTTTTGTTACTGTTATTGGTCAGTTATTGTCTTTTTGTTATTGTTATTGGTCAGTTATTGTCTTTTTGTTATTGTTATTGGTCAGTTATTGTCTTTTTGTTACTGTTATTGATCAGTTATTGTCTTTTTGTTACTGTTATTCGTCAGTTATTGTCTTTTTGTTACTGTTATTGGTCAGTTATTGTCTTTTTGTTACTGTTATTGGTCAGTTATTGTCTTTTTGTTACTGATATTGGTCAGTTATTGTCTTTGTGTTACTGTTATTGGTCAGTTATTGTCTTTGTGTTACTGTTATTGGTCAGTTATTGTCTTTGTGTTACTGTTATTGGTCAGTTATTGTCTTTGTGTTACTGTTATTGGTCAGTTATTGTCTTTTTGTTACTGTTATTGGTCAGTTATTGTCTTTTTGTTACTGTTATTGGTCAGTTATTGTCTTTGTGTTACTGTTATTGGTCAGTTATTGTCTTTGTGTTACTGTTATTGGTCAGTTATTGTCTTTTTGTTACTGTTATTGGTCAGTTATTGTCTTTTTGTTACTGTTATTGGTCAGTTATTGTCTTTGTGTTACTGTTATTGGTCAGTTATTGTCTTTGTGTTACTGTTATTGGTCAGTTATTGTCTTTTTGTTACTGTTATTGGTCAGTTATTGTCTTTTTGTTACTGTTATTGGTCAGTTATTGTCTTTTTGTTACTGTTATTGGTCAGTTATTGTCTTTTTGTTATTGTTATTGGTCAGTTATTGTCTTTTTGTTACTGTTATTGGTCAGTTATTGTATTTGTGTTACTGTTATTGGTCAGTTATTGTCTTTGTGTTACTGTTATTGGTCAGTTATTGTCTTTTTGTTACTGTTATTGGTCAGTTATTGTCTTTTTGTTACTGTTATTGGTCAGTTATTGTCTTTTTGTTACTGTTATTGATCAGTTATTGTCTTTTTATTACTGTTATTGGTCAGTTATTGTCTTTTTGTTACTGTTATTGGTCAGTTATTGTCTTTTTGTTACTGTTATTGGTCAGTTATTGACTTTTTGTTACTGTTATTGGTCAGTTATTGTCTTCTTGTTACTGTTATCGGTCAGTTATTGTCTTTTTGTTACTGTTATTGGTCAGTTATTGTCTTTTTGTTATTGTTATTGGTCAGTTATTGTCTTTTTGTTACTGTTATTGGTCAGTTATTGTCTTTTTGTTACTGTTATTGGTCAGTTATTGTCTTTTTGTTACTGTTATTGGTCAGTTATTGTCTTTTTGTTACTGTTATTGGTCAGTTATTGTCTTTTTGTTACTGTTATTGATCAGTTATTGTCTTTTTGTTACTGTTATTGGTCAGTTATTGTCTTTTTGTTATTGTTATTGGTCAGTTATTGTCTTTTTGTTATTGTTATTGGTCAGTTATTGTCTTTTTGTTACTGTTATTGATCAGTTATTGTCTTTTTGTTACTGTTATTCGTCAGTTATTGTCTTTTTGTTACTGTTATTGGTCAGTTATTGTCTTTTTGTTATTGTTATTGGTCAGTTATTGTCTTTTTGTTACTGTTATTGGTCAGTTATTGTCTTTTTGTTACTGTTATTGGTCAGTTATTGTCTTTTTGTTACTGTTATTGGTCAGTTATTGTCTTTTTGTTATTGTTATTGGTCAGTTATTGTCTTTTTGTTACTGTTATTGGTCAGTTATTGTCTTTTTGTTACTGTTATTGGTCAGTTATTGTCTTTTTGTTACTGTTATTGGTCAGTTATTGTCTTTTTGTTACTGTTATTGGTCAGTTATTGTCTGTTTGTTACTGTTATTGGTCAGTTATTGTCTTTTTGTTACTGTTATTGGTCAGTTATTGTCTTTTTGTTACTGTTATTGGTCAGTTATTGTCTGTTTGTTACTGTTATCGGTCAGTTATTGTCTTTTTGTTACTGTTATTGGTCAGTTATTGTCTTTTTGTTACTGTTATTGGTCAGTTATTGTCTTTTTGTTACTGGTATTGGTCAGTTATTGTCTTTTTGTTACTGTTATTGGTCAGTTATTGTCTTTTTGTTACTGTTATTGGTCAGTTATTGTCTTTTTGTTACTGTTATTGGTCAGTTATTGTCTTTTTGATACTGTTATTGGTCAGTTATTGTCTTTTTGTTATTGTTATTGGTCAGTTATTGTCTTTTTGTTACTGTTATTGGTCAGTTATTGTCTTTTTGTTACTGTTATTGGTCAGTTATTGTCTTTTTGTTACTGTTATTGGTCAGTTATTGTCTTTTTGTTATTGTTATTGGTCAGTTATTGTCTTTTTGTTACCGTTATTGATCAGTTATTGTCTTTTTGTTACTGTTATTGGTCAGTTATTGTATTTTTGTTACTGTTATTGGTCAGTTATTGTCTTTGTGTTACTGTTATTGGTCAGTTATTGTCTTTGTGTTACTGTTATTGGTCAGTTATTGTCTTTTTGTTACTGTTATTGGTCAGTTATTGTCTTTTTGTTACTGTTATTGGTCAGTTATTGTCTTTTTGTTACTGTTATTGGTCAGTTATTGTCTTTTTGTTATTGTTATTGGTCAGTTATTGTCTTTTTGTTACTGTTATTGGTCAGTTATTGTATTTGTGTTACTGTTATTGGTCAGTTATTGTCTTTGTGTTACTGTTATTGGTCAGTTATTGTCTTTTTGTTACTGTTATTGGTCAGTTATTGTCTTTTTGTTACTGTTATTGGTCAGTTATTGTCTTTTTGTTACTGTTATTGATCAGTTATTGTCTTTTTATTACTGTTATTGGTCAGTTATTGTCTTTTTGTTACTGTTATTGGTCAGTTATTGTCTTTTTGTTACTGTTATTGGTCAGTTATTGACTTTTTGTTACTGTTATTGGTCAGTTATTGTCTTGTTGTTACTGTTATCGGTCAGTTATTGTCTTTTTGTTACTGTTATTGGTCAGTTATTGTCTTTTTGTTATTGTTATTGGTCAGTTATTGTCTTTTTGTTACTGTTATTGGTCAGTTATTGTCTTTTTGTTACTGTTATTGGTCAGTTATTGTCTTTTTGTTACTGTTATTGGTCAGTTATTGTCTTTTTGTTACTGTTATTGGTCAGTTATTGTCTTTTTGTTACTGTTATTGATCAGTTATTGTCTTTTTGTTACTGTTATTGGTCAGTTATTGTCTTTTTGTTATTGTTATTGGTCAGTTATTGTCTTTTTGTTATTGTTATTGGTCAGTTATTGTCTTTTTGTTACTGTTATTGATCAGTTATTGTCTTTTTGTTACTGTTATTCGTCAGTTATTGTCTTTTTGTTACTGTTATTGGTCAGTTATTGTCTTTTTGTTACTGTTATTGGTCAGTTATTGTCTTTTTGTTACTGATATTGGTCAGTTATTGTCTTTGTGTTACTGTTATTGGTCAGTTATTGTCTTTGTGTTACTGTTATTGGTCAGTTATTGTCTTTGTGTTACTGTTATTGGTCAGTTATTGTCTTTGTGTTACTGTTATTGGTCAGTTATTGTCTTTGTGTTACTGTTATTGGTCAGTTATTGTCTTTTTGTTACTGTTATTGGTCAGTTATTGTCTTTGTGTTACTGTTATTGGTCAGTTATTGTCTTTGTGTTACTGTTATTGGTCAGTTATTGTCTTTTTGTTACTGTTATTGGTCAGTTATTGTCTTTTTGTTACTGTTATTGGTCAGTTATTGTCTTTGTGTTACTGTTATTGGTCAGTTATTGTCTTTGTGTTACTGTTATTGGTCAGTTATTGTCTTTTTGTTACTGTTATTGGTCAGTTATTGTCTTTTTGTTACTGTTATTGGTCAGTTATTGTCTTTTTGTTACTGTTATTGGTCAGTTATTGTCTTTTTGTTATTGTTATTGGTCAGTTATTGTCTTTTTGTTACTGTTATTGGTCAGTTATTGTATTTGTGTTACTGTTATTGGTCAGTTATTGTCTTTGTGTTACTGTTATTGGTCAGTTATTGTCTTTTTGTTACTGTTATTGGTCAGTTATTGTCTTTTTGTTACTGTTATTGGTCAGTTATTGTCTTTTTGTTACTGTTATTGATCAGTTATTGTCTTTTTATTACTGTTATTGGTCAGTTATTGTCTTTTTGTTACTGTTATTGGTCAGTTATTGTCTTTTTGTTACTGTTATTGGTCAGTTATTGACTTTTTGTTACTGTTATTGGTCAGTTATTGTCTTCTTGTTACTGTTATCGGTCAGTTATTGTCTTTTTGTTACTGTTATTGGTCAGTTATTGTCTTTTTGTTATTGTTATTGGTCAGTTATTGTCTTTTTGTTACTGTTATTGGTCAGTTATTGTCTTTTTGTTACTGTTATTGGTCAGTTATTGTCTTTTTGTTACTGTTATTGGTCAGTTATTGTCTTTTTGTTACTGTTATTGGTCAGTTATTGTCTTTTTGTTACTGTTATTGATCAGTTATTGTCTTTTTGTTACTGTTATTGGTCAGTTATTGTCTTTTTGTTATTGTTATTGGTCAGTTATTGTCTTTTTGTTATTGTTATTGGTCAGTTATTGTCTTTTTGTTACTGTTATTGATCAGTTATTGTCTTTTTGTTACTGTTATTCGTCAGTTATTGTCTTTTTGTTACTGTTATTGGTCAGTTATTGTCTTTTTGTTATTGTTATTGGTCAGTTATTGTCTTTTTGTTACTGTTATTGGTCAGTTATTGTCTTTTTGTTACTGTTATTGGTCAGTTATTGTCTTTTTGTTACTGTTATTGGTCAGTTATTGTCTTTTTGTTATTGTTATTGGTCAGTTATTGTCTTTTTGTTACTGTTATTGGTCAGTTATTGTCTTTTTGTTACTGTTATTGGTCAGTTATTGTCTTTTTGTTACTGTTATTGATCAGTTATTGTCTTTTTGTTACTGTTATTGGTCAGTTATTGTCTGTTTGTTACTGTTATTGGTCAGTTATTGTCTTTTTGTTACTGTTATTGGTCAGTTATTGTCTTTTTGTTACTGTTATTGGTCAGTTATTGTCTGTTTGTTACTGTTATCGGTCAGTTATTGTCTTTTTGTTACTGTTATTGGTCAGTTATTGTCTTTTTGTTACTGTTATTGGTCAGTTATTGTCTTTTTGTTACTGGTATTGGTCAGTTATTGTCTTTTTGTTACTGTTATTGGTCAGTTATTGTCTTTTTGTTACTGTTATTGGTCAGTTATTGTCTTTTTGTTACTGTTATTGGTCAGTTATTGTCTTTTTGATACTGTTATTGGTCAGTTATTGTCTTTTTGTTATTGTTATTGGTCAGTTATTGTCTTTTTGTTACTGTTATTGGTCAGTTATTGTCTTTTTGTTACTGTTATTGGTCAGTTATTGTCTTTTTGTTACTGTTATTGGTCAGTTATTGTCTTTTTGTTATTGTTATTGGTCAGTTATTGTCTTTTTGTTACCGTTATTGATCAGTTATTGTCTTTTTGTTACTGTTATTGGTCAGTTATTGTATTTTTGTTACTGTTATTGGTCAGTTATTGTCTTTTTGTTACTGTTATTGGTCAGTTATTGTCTTTTTGTTACTGTTATTGGTCAGTTATTGTCTTTTTGTTACTGTTATTGGTCAGTTATTGTCTTTTTGTTACTGTTATTGGTCAGTTATTTTCTTTTTGTTACTGTTATTGGTCAGTTATTGTCTTTTTGTTACTGGTATTGGTCAGTTTTTCTTACTGTTATTGGTCAGTTATTGTCTTTTTGTTACTGTTATTGGTCAGTTATTGTCTTTTTGTTACTGTTATTGGTCAGTTATTGTCTTTTTGTTACTGTTATTGGTCAGTTATTGTCTTTTTGTTATTGTTATTGGTCAGTTATTGTCTTTTTGTTACTGATATTGGTCAGTTATTGTCTTTTTGTTACTGTTATTGGTCAGTTATTGTCTTTTTGTTACTGTTATTGGTCAGTTATTGTCTTTTTGTTATTGTTATTGGTCAGTTATTGTCTTTTTGTTACTGTTATTGATCAGTTATTGTCTTTTTGTTACTGTTATTGGTCAGTTATTGTCTTTTTGTTAGTGTTATTGGTCAGTTATTGTCTTTTTGTTACTGTTATTGGTCAGTTATTGTCTTTTTGTTACTGTTATTGGTCAGTTATTGTCTTTTTGTTATTGTTATTGGTCAGTTATTGTCTTTTTGTTACTGTTATTGGTCAGTTATTGTCTTTTTGTTACTGTTATTGGTCAGTTATTGTCTTTTTGTTACTGTTATTGGTCAGTTATTGTCTTTTTGTTACTGTTATTGGTCAGTTATTGTCTTTTTGTTACTGTTATTGGTCAGTTATTGTCTTTTTGTTACTGTTATTGGTTAGTTATTGTCTTTTTGTTACTGTTATTGGTCAGTTATTGTCTTTTTGTTACTGTTATTGGTCAGTTATTGTCTTTTTGTTACTGTTATCGGTCAGTTATTGTCTATTTGTTACTGTTATCGGTCAGTTATTGTCTTTTTGTTACTGTTATTGGTCAGTTATTTTCTTTTTGTTACTGTTATTGGTCAGTTATTGTCTTTTTGTTACTGGTATTGGTCAGTTATTGTCTTTTTGTTACTGTTATTGGTCAGTTATTGTCTTTTTGTTACTGTTATTGGTCAGTTATTGTCTTTTTGTTACTGTTATTGGTCAGTTATTGTCTTTTTGTTACTGTTATTGGTCAGTTATTGTCTTTTTGTTACTGTTATTGGTCAGTTATTGTCTTTTTGTTATTGTTATTGGTCAGTTATTGTCTTTTTGTTACTGTTATTGGTCAGTTATTGTCTTTTTGTTACTGTTATTGGTCAGTTATTGTCTTTATGTTACTGTTAATGGTCAGTTATTGTCTTTTTGTTACTGTTATTGGTCAGTTATTGTCTTTTTGTTACTGTTATTGGTCAGTTATTGTCTTTTTGTTACTGTTATTGGTCAGTTATTGTCTTTTTGTTACTGTTATTGGTCAGTTATTGTCTTTTTGTTACTGTTATTGGTCAGTTATTGTCTTTTTGTTACTGGTATTGGTCAGTTATTGTCTTTTTGTTACTGTTATTGGTCAGTTATTGTCTTTTTGTTACTGTTATTGGTCAGTTATTGTCTTTTTGTTACTGTTATTGGTCAGTTATTGTCTTTTTGTTACTGTTATTGGTCAGTTATTGTCTTTTTGTTACTGTTATTGGTCAGTTATTGTCTTTTTGTTACTGGTATTGGTCAGTTATTGTCTTTTTGTTACTGGTATTGGTCAGTTATTGTCTTTTTGTTACTGTTATTGGTCAGTTATTGTCTTTTTGTTACTGTTATTGGTCAGTTATTGTCTTTTTGTTACTGTTATTGGTCAGTTATTGTCTTTTTGTTACTGTTATTGATCAGTTATTGTCTTTTTGTTACTGTTATTGGTCAGTTATTGTCTTTTTGTTACTGTTATTGGTCAGTTATTGTCTTTTTGTTACTGTTATTGGTCAGTTATTGTCTTTTTGTTACTGTTATTGGTCAGTTATTGTCTTTTTGTTACTGTTATTGGTCAGTTATTGTCTTTTTGTTACTGTTATTGGTCAGTTATTGTCTTTTTGTTACTGTTATTGGTCAGTTATTGTCTTTTTGTTATTGTTATTGGTCAGTTATTGTCTTTTTGTTACTGTTATTGGTCAGTTATTGTCTTTTTGTCACTGTTATTGGTCAGTTATTGTCTTTTTGTTACTGTTAATGGTCAGTTATTGTCTTTTTGTTACTGTTATTGGTCAGTTATTGTCTTTTTGTTACTGTTATTGGTCAGTTATTGTCTTTTTGTTACTGTTATTGGTCAGTTATTGTCTTTTTGTTACTGTTATTGGTCAGTTATTGTCTTTTTGTTACTGTTATTGGTCAGTTATTGTCTTTTTGTTACTGGTATTGGTCAGTTATTGTCTTTTTGTTACTGTTATTGGTCAGTTATTGTCTTTTTGTTACTGTTATTGGTCAGTTATTGTCTTTTTGTTACTGTTATTGGTCAGTTATTGTCTTTTTGTTACTGTTATTGGTCAGTTATTGTCTTTTTGTTACTGTTATTGGTCAGTTATTGTCTTTTTGTTACTGTTATTGGTCAGTTATTGTCTTTTAGTTACTGGTATTGGTCAGTTATTGTCTTTTTGTTACTGTTATTGGTCAGTTATTGTCTTTTTGTTACTGTTATTGGTCAGTTATTGTCTTTTTGTTACTGTTATTGGTCAGTTATTGTCTTTTTGTTACTGTTATTGGTCAGTTATTGTCTTTTTGTTACTGTTATTGGTCAGTTATTGTCTTTTTGTTACTGTTATTGGTCAGTTATTGTCTTTTTGTTACTGTTATTGGTCAGTTATTGTCTTTTTGTTACTGTTATTGGTCAGTTATTGTCTTTTTGTTACTGTTATTGGTCAGTTATTGTCTTTTTGTTACTGTTATTGGTCAGTTATTGTCTTTTTGTTACTGTTATTGGTCAGTTATTGTCTTTTTGTTACTGTTATTGGTCAGTTATTGTCTTTTTGTTACTGTTATTGGTCAGTTATTGTCTTTTTGTTACTGTTATTGTCTTTTTGTTACTGTTATTAGTCAGTTATTGTCTTTTTGTTACTGTTATTGGTCAGTTATTGTCTTTTTGTTACTGTTATTGGTCAGGTATTGTCTTTTTGTTACTGTTATTGGTCAGTTATTGTCTTTTTGTTACTGTTATTGGTCAGTTATTGTCTTTTTGTTACTGTTATTGGTCAGTTATTGTCTTTTTGTTACTGTTATTGGTCAGTTATTGTCTTTTTGTTACTGTTATTGGTCAGTTATTGTCTTTTTGTTACTGTTATTGGTCAGTTATTGTCTTTTTGTTACTGTTATTGGTCAGTTATTGTCTTTTTGTTACTGTTATTGGTCAGTTATTGTCTTTTTGTTACTGTTATTGGTCAGTTATTGTCTTTTTGTTACTGTTATTGGTCAGTTATTGTCTTTTTGTTACTGTTATTGGTCAGTTATTGTCTTTGTGTTACTGTTATTGGTCAGTTATTGTCTTTGTGTTACTGTTATTGGTCAGTTATTGTCTTTTTGTTACTGTTATTGGTCAGTTATTGTCTCTTTGTTACTGTTATTGGTCAGTTATTGTCTTTTTGTTACTGTTATTGGTCAGTTATTGTCTTTTTGTTACTGTTATTGGTCAGTTATTGTCTTTTTGTTACTGTTATTGGTCAGTTATTGTCTTTGTGTTACTGTTATTGGTCAGTTATTGTCTTTTTGCTACTGTTATCGGTCAGTTATTGTCTTTTTGTTACTGTTATTGGTCAGTTATTGTCTTTTTGTTACTGTTATTGGTCAGTTATTGTCTTTTTTACTGTTATCGGTCAGTTATTGTCTTTTTGTTATTGTTATTGGTCAGTTATTGTCTTTTTGTTACTGTTATTGGTCAGTTATTGTCTTTTTGTTACTGTTATTGGTCAGTTATTGTCTTTTTCTTACTGTTATCGGTCAGTTATTGTCTTTTTGTTACTGTTATTGGTCAGTTATTGTCTTTTTGTTACTGTTATCGGTCAGTTATTGTCTTTTTGTTACTGTTATTGGTCAGTTATTGTCTTTTTGTTACTGGTATTGGTCAGTTATTGTCTTTTTGTTACTGTTATTGGTCAGTTATTGTCTTTTTGTTACTGTTATTGGTCAGTTATTGTCTTTTTGTTACTGTTATTGGTCAGTTATTGTCTTTTTGTTACTGTTATTGGTCAGTTATTGTCTTTTTGTTACTGTTATTGGTCAGTTATTGTCTTTTTGTTACTGTTATTGGTCAGTTATTGTCTTTTTGTTACTGTTATTGGTCAGTTATTGTCTTTTTGTTACTGTTATTGGTCAGTTATTGTCTTTTTGTTACTGTTATTGGTCAGTTATTGTCTTTTTGTTACTGTTATTGGTCAGTTATTGTCTTTTTGTTACTGTTATTGGTCAGTTATTGTCTTTTTGTTACTGTTATTGGTCAGTTATTGTCTTTTTGTTACTGTTATTAGTCAGTTATTGTCTTTTTGTTACTGTTATTGGTCAGTTATTGTCTTTTTGTTACTGTTATTGGTCAGTTATTGTCTTTTTGTTACTGTTATTGGTCAGTTATTGTCTTTTTGTTACTGTTATTGGTCAGTTATTGTCTTTTTGTTACTGTTATTGGTCAGTTATTGTCTTTTTGTTACTGTTATTGGTCAGTTATTGTCTTTTTGTTACTGTTATTGGTCAGTTATTGTCTTTTTGTTACTGTTATTGGTCAGTTATTGTCTTTTTGTTACTATTATTGGTCAGTTATTGTCTTTTTGTTACTGTTATTGGTCAGTTATTGTCTTTTTGTTACTGTTATTGGTCAGTTATTGTCTTTTTGTTACTGTTATTGGTCAGTTATTGTCTTTTTGTTACTGTTATTGGTCAGTTATTGTCTTTGTGTTACTGTTATTGGTCAGTTATTGTCTTTGTGTTACTGTTATTGGTCAGTTATTGTCTTTTTGTTACTGTTATTGGTCAGTTATTGTCTCTTTGTTACTGTTATTGGTCAGTTATTGTCTTTTTGTTACTGTTATTGGTCAGTTATTGTCTTTTTGTTACTGTTATTGGTCAGTTATTGTCTTTTTGTTACTGTTATTGGTCAGTTATTGTCTTTGTGTTACTGTTATTGGTCAGTTATTGTGTTTTTGCTACTGTTATCGGTCAGTTATTGTCTTTTTGTTACTGTTATTGGTCAGTTATTGTCTTTTTGTTACTGTTATTGGTCAGTTATTGTCTTTTTTACTGTTATCGGTCAGTTATTGTCTTTTTGTTATTGTTATTGGTCAGTTATTGTCTTTTTGTTACTGTTATTGGTCAGTTATTGTCTTTTTGTTACTGTTATTGGTCAGTTATTGTCTTTTTCTTACTGTTATCGGTCAGTTATTGTCTTTTTGTTACTGTTATTGGTCAGTTATTGTCTTTTTGTTACTGTTATCGGTCAGTTATTGTCTTTTTGTTACTGTTATTGGTCAGTTATTGTCTTTTTGTTACTGGTATTGGTCAGTTATTGTCTTTTTGTTACTGTTATTGGTCAGTTATTGTTTTTTTGTTACTGTTATTGGTCAGTTATTGTCTTTTTGTTACTGGTATTGGTCAGTTATTGTCTTTTTGTTACTGTTATTGGTCAGTTATTGTCATTTTGTTACTGTTATTGGTCAGTTACTGTCTTTTTGTTACTGTTATTGGTCAGTTATTGTCTTTTTGTTACTGTTATTGGTCAGTTATTGTCTTTTTGTTACTGTTATTGGTCAGTTATTGTCTTTTTGTTACTGTTATTGGTCAGTTATTGTCTTTTTGTTACTGTTATTGGTCAGTTATTGTCTTTTTTTTACTGTTATTGGTCAGTTATTGTCTTTTTGTTACTGTTATTGGTCAGTTATTTTCTTTTTGTTACTGTTATTGGTCAGTTATTGTCTTTTTGTTACTGTTATTGGTCAGTTATTGTCTTTTTGTTACTGTTATTGGTCAGTTATTTTCTTTTTGTTACTGTTATTGGTCAGTTATTGTCTTTTTGTTACTGTTATTGGTCAGTTATTGTCTTTTTGTTACTGTTATTGGTCAGTTATTGTCTTTTTGTTACTGTTATTGGTCAGTTATTGTCTTTTTGTTACTGTTATTGGTCAGTTATTGTCTTTTTGTTACTGTTATTGGTCAGTTATTGTCTTTTTTACTGTTATCGGTCAGTTATTGTCTTTTTTACTGTTATCGGTCAGTTATTGTCTTTTTTACTGTTATCGGTCAGTCGTTGTCTTTTTTTATTGTTATTGATCACTTATTTGGAATTCTAACATAACTTCCTACGTTGGCTATATAAATAATACCGTGATAAAACCGATACATTTTAATTAGCGCATTCGTACTGTCGAATAAATTATAACATCATTCCTACGTGATTTCATATATTCATACAAGACCATGCGCATACAAATATAAAACAATACTCGCTATCGCTCGGTATAAAGTGTTTACGAAAATAATGTTACCTAGATACAAACTATGTCTTCTATGACCGAAGCGTTTGCTAGCCGATATCACACGAATGTATTTCTGGGGAACTTACCTATTTGTCCCAATAGAAATCCAAAATCTAATAAATTTTCCATATTTTATTTACAGTCGTATATTTCAGCGGTCAACAACAAAAACTGCGTATCACAATAAAAACAGCAATACAAAAACCAAACAGTAATTAAAATGACTGATAGACAGCCGAATTAATGATAAATACGTCCAATGGGGGGGTTATAACAATTTGCGTTATAACCTGAAATTCGTATATCGCGAATTAAGTAAATTATAATTTATTATAAGCTGTGACAGATAAAGAATACTTGCTGATCGAATAAATTTGGCTATAGTCTTTGAGACACCATTTTGATAAAAGTCGGGGAGAAACTGCATTAATTATTTATACACATATCACGGCTGGTAATCGGCACAAGCAGAACAGTTGGTTCTGCAAAGAAATTCGTGAGGATAACTTCCTGTTTTGGTGGAGGAGAGTTCACGAAGACGCTTCGCAAGGTATGTACATGTCAAAAATTGAAATTTTCGTTTTTACTGCTCGAATATTGCAAAATCAGAGAATGCTATGCTGTGGCGAATGCTTTCACGATTAGAAACATCTATAGTTTATTCTTGTATATGAAGTGTAACTCTCGCAAAATCAATCGTCTCACGAAAAACATGACGAAAATTGTGACACTCATACATTTCTAAGTTGATCTTGACAATGATGCAAGTTAAATTTTCAATATTTTTTCATCATGGGAGTCTAAATGTAATCGGGGATAAATTCCGATTCGTCAGAAGTAAATTGAAGTCTAGATAAATCTACAAACTGTCAATTTTCTCGTTTTCCTGCTTGAGGAGATCGGTTCTGATAGAGCACATTGCGAATGCATGAGGAGATTTGCTAGTTTTGTTAATTGTTTTCTGCAAAATTGATAAATTGACACTTTTAAGCACAAAACTGATAAATACTCTAATCAAAATAAACTATTCTCTGTCCACTTTCAGGAGATGCCAGGATTCAAGGGAAAGAGGAAAGGGGGACTGACATTGACTCTTTACAAAAAAACATTTCGATATAGATTGCCTGTATCACCGCCAAGGAAACGAACAAAAACAAGTAGCAGTACACCAAATTTAAAATCCCCATCAATCAGGACACCAAGTTTATTAAAAAAATCTCTTTCAATTTCAAAATATTTATATCCTTTCAAACGGGTTTACACATCTATTCGGCGCAACATTTTTACTAAAGATGACGGAAACTTCACCGCAGATCTACACAAGTTATAATATTACATGATTTCACTTAGTGCTAGTAGTCATGAATAAATTAAACAAAAGATGTCAATTAAACTGTGGACATATCCTTAAAATCGGTAAAGCGCTTTACATCTTGTAACCACTACTATACATGTGTCGTACCAAAACTAGCAAATCTCCTCATGCATTCGCAATGTGCTCTATCAGAACCGATCTCCTCAAGCAGGAAAACGAAAAAATTGACAGTTTACAGATTTATCTAGACTTCAATTTACTTCTGACGAATCGGAATTTATCCCCGATTACATTTAGACTCCCATGATGAAAAAATATTGAAAATTTAACTTGCATCTTTGTCAAGAACAACTTAGAAATGTAAGAGTGTCACAATTTTCGTCATGTTTTTCGTGGGACGATTGATTTTGCGAGAGTTACACTTCATATACAAGAATAAACTATAGATGTTTCTAATCGTGAAAGCATTCGCCACAGCATAGCATTCTCTGATTTTGCAATATTCGAGCAGTAAAAACGAAAATTTCAATTTTTGACATGTACATACCTTGCGAAGCGTCTTCGTGAACTCTCCTCCACCAAAACAGGAAGTTATCCACACGAATTTCTTTGCAGAACCAACTGTTCTGCTTGTGCCGATTACCAGCCGTGCATATAGAAATTATTTTGACTTGTAAAACAAATGTATAACAAATGGATATCATAAGGAGATATAAACCAAAATTAACTATGAAATATTGAAATAAAGATTTTCGAGAATTACATTTTCGATGTATTAAATGTTTCGGTTATACCCATTTCAAAGTTTCTAAGGAGAGATTTATTGGCTGGTGTACAGACTTTATTGACATGTCCTATCAATTTAAAATCTTCTTTAATTGGTAGACCAATATATTTTCTAACAACATAACGATTTAAAGTCTACACAGTCAATGATCTAATTTGATTTGATGGGATTTTGATTTCGAGTGACAATCGGGATTATTTAATTATCCATTTCCTGTTTTATTCCCATATCTACTTTTGTTGTTGTGATCTTGTCAAGGGTAGATGATATTAGTTGCATATTTTTGCAAGCTATATGTAAGGTCAGATCTTTAGACTCGCGTTGGAGAAGATAACAGAATTCTGTGTTTCTATGGACGGGTGGACAAAATGTATCTTATATACCGATAAATTATGAATGGTATAGAACTGTATTATAGAACATGTGTATCATCCTTTTCTGAAAGTTCCGAATGTAATTATTTCAGTAAATTTTTGATACTCACAAAGATTGCACGAGATATATCCATTCTAAATTGATTGGCTTGGTTTCGTTGAATTTATTGTGCTTAACGCCACTTTCTACAATATTTCAGCTATATCGTGTCGGTCACTTTTTTAATGGTGGAGGAAACTGGAGTACCTGGAGAAAACCACCGCACTGCCACAAGTCACAGACAACCTTTATCACATAATGTTGTATCGAGTACACCTTGCCTCAGCGGGATTCGAACTCACAACGTTAGTGGTGATAGGCACTGATTACACAGGTAGTTATAAATCCAACTACCATACGATCTCGACAACGACGGCCCCCATGTATCAGGGAAAATTGTACATACATGTAATTAAGTCAAATTGCGAAAATTGCTGGGCTATTTCAAAGGAAACACGTATGACTAAAAATAGACAGGTTCCCTTCCCATATATATTGTGTTAATTCTTATTTCACTTTCAAAGCCGGTAAAACATAAATAATCTTTCATCGAAAAGTTTATATTTTACAGAACAGTGCCTTGCGATTTCAGGCTAAATTTGGAACCATCAGATTATATATCTTGTTTCTTTGTTCCTAGAAATAAGATTTTGCTTCTGTTTATTTTTTTCTCAGATAATTATAGATTATTGTATGGCATGTTCGGCCCTTGGGCTAATATTGGCGTCTCGGTTTGATATGACATGTGATATGAAAAATGCCACATCATAACCTATTTATCATATACTTCAATGCGTCTTTCTTCATATTTGTGAGAGCTGATCGTTTTCAGAAACCATGTAGCTTGATTTGGGATATGATGCAAAAATGTCATATAAAATCCACAAAAGTTAAGCACCACCTGAATTGTTTCAATAATATCTTTTCTAATAATGGACTTATTTCAAATCGGTTTGCTGTTTTCGTTACCTGTACACACATACTTACTTACCTGTGTAACAGGTTATTGGTCGATTTTTATTTATGTGTATATGACAGGGTGTGTAAAGTGCCACGTGTACTTTTCAACATTTGTGTTTGCGAACGAAAGCTGATTTTTTTTGTGTAGAATTTTAAGTTTCATTTTCTATTGGTTTGGTATGGTGCGGCGAAAATTAACCATACCAGAAAAGTGGCAAGCTGTTGGCATGCATAACGGTGGTTTTAGCCATAGAAGGGTGGCAGACCACTTCAGGGTTAACCATTCCATCATTGTACGACTGATGCAGCGTTTTCGTCAAATGGGGAATGTTACTGACCGTCCACGTGCAGGTAGACCTCGCAAAACGATGCCGAGAGAGGACCGGCTCATATCCAGACGGGCGCGGAAACGGCCGTTCAGTACAGCTGGTGCACTTCGTGGTAATTTAGCGTTTGGAGGCCACATTAGCACACGCACTGTAATCAGACGCCTCCACCATCAGGGAATGCGAGCGCGACGACCCATAAAACGTCCACAGTTGACATTACGTCATCGCCATGCTCGATTTGACTGGTCACATGATCATTTGGGGTGGACTATTCGCACATGGAGACGGGTCCACTGGTCTGATGAAAGTCGTTTTTTGTTACGCCCTACCGACGGTCGTGCCAACAAAACACTTCATTTCAGGACAACCACATGTTGGTCACAACTGCTTTTGAGGGTGGGGGTGTAACTGTCTGGGGTTGTTTTTCCTTTAACTGTAAGTTGGACTTGTACGTTCTTGATGGTAATCTGACAGGCCAAAAATACCGTGACAATGTGCTCGCTCCACGCGTAGTCCCCCATTTCGACAATCATGCGTTGGCTGACAGGCCAATGTTCATGGACGACAACGATAGGCCACATAGAGCCGAATTGTACAACATTTTTACAGCAAGAGGCTGTTCAGACAATTCCATGGCCTGCGATGTCGCCAGACATGAACCCTATAGAGCATGTATGGGACTTTATTGGCCGAAAAATTAACCAACGCAATCCAAAATGTCAAAATATTGACGAATTAAGAACTGCTATCTTACAGGAGTGGCAACAGTTCCCCCAAGAACGGCTTAGGCGTCTTGTGCGAAGCATGACGAGGCGTGTTACAGAACTTCACAATAAACGCGGTGGATATACTCGTTATTGATTGTTATGCCTTACACATACGCACAATAGATGCATTTAAAAGTTCTTAAAATCTAACCACTCTGCATTTTAATGCAATGTTAAAAACTTCCATCAAAGACAAACTGGTTTTACGTTTTTCCAGTGCCTGATTTGAACCTCATTTTTGCCACGTCATAGTCACGTCTTTCAGGATGATAAATACTTCGTAGATTGGTAATTTTAGAGCCCTCGGTGTAATCTTTTAAGAAGTGTAAGAAAAATGGTGATATCTATTTTATTGTTTTAACAGTATTGATGTAAAAAAATATATCGATAAAAATATAGGGTGGTGCTTAACTTTTGTCGGAGTGTATATTATATCAACGTTTTTTTATATATGTATTTAGAGACATAATCCTTGTACAGTTACACTTTTTATACAACAACACAAGATGATTCAATCATTGGTTCATAAAGGAGTGTCATCATTTGTTGCATAACGACCATTTTCCATGTTTTCTTCGTAATCCATTTTGACAGTAAAAGACGACGTAGTCCAAGATTCCTCTGCCTTCCGGCGGCTTTTTGTTCGACTTGCTGGAGCCGTGTGACATCAGAGCGCTCTCCATAAGGAAAACAGCGGATTTGCCGCCTCAACTGTGGGTCGGCACATTTCCACGTTTCGTGGCTATCGGATTTTATTTTCTATCCGAAACATTTATATAAATCGCTTCATCAATCATTTTTCTATTCATTCATATCATCTTGCCCTCAGAAAGTGGTGTTACACTCGAGTACAGCACGATTTTCACATAGACCCTATCATTTCGCCATGTCAGTTTCTTTTTCAACCATTAAACGTGATCTCGCGATACTAACTGAATGATGACAGCAACGCATTGCATGATGATATGGGAGCTACTTAATGCAGCGTGCCAAATTATTTGCATACGTAAACAACATACAAATCACATGGAAGACGATATAAAGCGTATTCTGCACGACAAACAGTTCCATTTACAGCTCAAATCAGAGCAGAAGGAAATAATACAAAATGTGTTGGAAAGAAAAGATTCAATGGCAGTACTACCCACGGGCTTCGGAAAGAGCATGTGTTACGTTCTCCCTCTCTCATTTTGGACAAGGTAAGATCATATATGCAAATCATCTCCCATGATACATTGCGGTAATCGTAGTTTTCTCGAAGTCATGTGACCAATGGTTGTAAAAGAAACTGTAATGTGAAAATCGTGCTGTACTCGAGTGTAACACCACTTTCTGAGGGTAAGATGGTTATGATTGAATAGAAAAATGATTGGTGAAGCGATTTATATAAGGGTTTCGGATAGAAAATAAAATCCGATAGCCACGAAACGTGGAAATGCGCCGACGCAGAGTTGATGCGGTAAATCCGCTGTTTTCCTTATGGAGCGCGCCCTGACGCCCCACGGCTCCAGCAAGTTGAACAAAAAGCCGTCGGACGGCAGAGGAATCTCGGATTACAGACGACGGAAGTAAACAATGATACACTAATAACGAAAACTGATCGGACCGGAAAACGTAAATTTCGGAAGAAAAACAATGTTTTCCTCAAAAATCACAAAGTAATTGTGAAAAACTAAATACTCGATTTCATGCAAAATTTCCGGCCGTCATTTTGAAAAAATCCATATTTAATCAATGTCAGTCATACCGTGAATGGACGCAATTCACATTAAATATATTTGTAGCATAAAACATTTCCTGATAAAGATCATAAATATTTAATAACATACACCTGTGTTATTTGTCAATTTACTATTTTTTATCTTTTTTTTTATAATCATTTTCTACATCTAAAAATTTCACGTTTGGAAAATTGTCAATGCAACACATTTTTCATGACCGTGAAATCAAATTGTGAATTAACGGATCCTTAAAGCTTTAGATTTAGCAGCCATATATCTAGAACAGTCAAAATAGAATTTTTGGATATATGCATTTTTTGCCTATTTTTGTTGTTGACATATTATTGTATAAATTTAAACAATCATTAATGGAAGCCATAATTTGTTGCAAGTTTTAACATGAGATGGCAGGATATTAGTATTTTATACCTAGGAGATAACGAGGGAGAAAATTTCCTAAAGGATGCAGCCAACCCATGTTAAGATTGCTAACAAATTATGGCTTCCATGAATTATTTCGATTCTAATATGTCTAATAGTACAAATGATCTTTGCAAATGAACGGACCTTACCTAAATCAACACTGCTCTGTTCCGACGAGAAAAGTGGCCTGAAGATTATATGATTTAGATGTGATTAACCGTAATTCTACTATTATAGGGGTTTATGATAGGTTATGGTGTTTAACGCCACTTTCAACAATATTTCAGTTTTATCATGGCGGTCAGTTTTATTGGTGGAGGAAACCGGAGTACCCGAAGAAAACCACTGACCTGTCGCAAGTCACTGACAAACTTATCACATAATGTTGTATCGAGTACACCTCGCCATTAGCGGGATTGGAGCTTACAACTTGTGGTGGTGATCTACCATTATACTTTAATTAATTATGGAATACAAAAATTAGGGAGTTTTCTTTTCTTTTTACTATTATACATATCATTATTAGCATAAACCATTGCAAGTTACAATAAGGTATAGTGAAGTACAAGTAACAATATTTACAATCTTTACATATTAAATATGAAATTCTAGCCTGGAGCACACACATTTATCTCTTTTAAATAGTTTACACAGCTTAGTGAGTTCTGTTCTATTTTTGGAAGTCATGAACTATTTTTACTTTATTATATTCGGATTCTGTATGTACTTCTGTTTTATTAATAGTCTTCTTTTATATTTAAAATATAAGCATTCCATAATATAATGAAATTCATCACCAATTTCCTGTTTTTGACATAACACACACAATCTTCTGTTTCTTTCTTTGTTTTGTCGGGTCGTCGTGGCCGTGATCGCATGGTAGTTGGATTTAAGACTACCCATGCAATCAGTGCCTATCACCACTGACGTTGTGAGCTCGAATCTCGATCAGGTTAGGTGTACTCGATACAACATTATGTGATTAAGTTTGTCAGTGACTTGCGACAGGTCGGTGGTTTTCTCCGGGTATTCCAATTTCCTCCACCAATAAACTGACTGCCACGATATAACTGAAATATTGTTAAAAGTGGCGTTAAACACCATAAACCTAGCCTATAAATAAGAGTATAATTGTATCATGTACGTATTGATTTTACGTTTTACATAAATGATTTGTTTTTCTAATATTTTAATTGGTACTATCGATTTTAAAATTGCTTACATCTTGCAAACTGAAATTAATCAATATATCCTAATTAAAATTTTAAAAACTTCTGTAGTTTTTTTTTCATCATTAAACCATCTGTCAATCTACCGTTAGATACATAATACTAATAAGGCCATTATTGCTCATAGTGTATTTAAATACTCCAGTAGCTCTTTTCACAAAATTCTTACGATAAAAAATTGTCGTAAGTGTAAAACTAAGATTCTAATATGACGTCCTTCAAACGCTTGGAGTCCAAACCCGTGGTAAAAACAATATATACATATGGCTTCCAGGAATTATTTCTTAATTAAAAAGAGTTTCACAAAAATACTTACGATAATCTCAAGTGTAAAAATAGTCCTAACTTTACGTGTAAAACTACCCTGTCCTAAGTGTAAAATTTTGATCGTAAGAGAAATGTTGGTCTTATCTTTTATCGTAAGTGAAAAAAATAGAAAAAAAAGATGGACGATGTATTGGCGCTTCGACTTGAAAATAAGAGAGCAATTCATCTTTAGCGCATTTTCTCTGACCGTATGACAAACCTAATTACACATATTGATAAATGTTTATTGAAATGAATATGGTTTAATACAAACAGACGCTACAAATGACATTGTTGTTTACTCCTTTTTGGCGTGACTAATAACAGAGTCTATAACGATGCATTCCGTACATTTACCATTTCAATGCAGCAAAGTGTATCGTTTACATGACCAAAAAAATCAGGATAATTCTTTTAATTTTAGATTTCAAATTGGGAACGATCGACAATCGAAAAGACTACTTGCAAACTTGGGGAGAATTCTTCTTTTTCATATTATTATTATTACTTTATTTTTTTTTATAAAAACAGGAATACGAGATTTTCTTCTAGACATCTACTCCGCTTACAAAAGTGTTGTATGAACAGCCGCTTTAGGACTGGAATTTTCTGGATCCAATGATATCGTTTTGATTTTGCCTTTATATTAGTAATATAATTTATTAATTTCTGGCAACTTCGATGATCATCGAACACTCTGGCAATACATATTATGTATGATATACTTGTGTACATTCTTCTGTTATATTAATATTAATATATAACAGGGATATTTATTCGTCTTCATGATTGATAGATGATAAATACATCTTAATTTGGGTTATCTCAGAAAAATCGGGATAAATTTTCATCAGTAAAAGAACAAGCGTTTAATTTTTGGGGGATGGGATTAATTGGAAAAAAGGGGGTAAATATTTTGCTGACAAATAACCGATAAAATGAATTGTAGGAATAGGTTTTTTTTCACACTCCAGATGCACTCCCTTAAAAAATACTTCTACCAAAAGTAACCACGCGTGGATGATGACGCACAACTCCAAGTAATGATAATTAGTATATAGATCATTTTAATTTACATGCATTAGAAATGTTCCTCTATACGAAAATCATACCCGTTCATATTTTCAAATTCAATATAAACATGCAAACACATCATAGCATAGCATAACAAACTGCTTATAAATTAGTGCCGGGGATATTTTATAGAATAATTTTATTTAAAAAAATGTTTTGTTGTGCTATGGAAATAAAACTAGGTTGCTAAGGAAGATGGTTTATGGTGTTTAACGCCTCTTTCAACAATATATCGGTCAGTTTTATTGGTGGAGAAAACTGGAGTACTCGGAGAAAACCATTGACCTGTCACAAATCACTGACAAACTTTATCACATAATGTTGTATCGAGTACACCCAAGGAAGAATTTGTATCGTAAGTGTAATTTTAGTAGTAAGATTAAAATTTGTCGTAAGATAATTTTTGTGAAAAGGACTTGTCGTAAGATAATCTTAAGTGAAAAAGTTAGGACTATAGTTACGAATTTTTGTGAAAAGGGCTACAGGCAGTTAAAATAACTATATTGAATTTTGTACAGTTATTTGCAATGTATTCTTCTTTTTTTTTAATATTTCCAATAAAGAATATCAAAGATACAAAAGTTAAATATTTGTCTCTATTTAAAGAGGCATTAGCTACGATTTTGACCAAAAAAATTATATGTTTTGGAAATTGGTAAATAGCTTTGAAATGATAAAATAAAGGTAAATATTTCACATTAAACAGCTTATGGTACCACTTTTCGCCTTTTGAGAACGAAAATTACCATCGACTTATTATTTCCTTGCAAGAAAATACAGGGAAACCTGTCTAAACCGAACCCTGAGTAAACCGAAAACCTGCCTAAACCAGAGAGACTTTACAGTTCCATCTACTAAATGTCTGTGTAATTTGAACCTGTGTAAACCAAATACCTGTCTAAACTGAACAAATTCTTCAGTCCCAAAGGGGTTCGGTTTAGACAGGTTTGACTGTAATTTGACCTCGCTTTCTCCGTATACAACTGACCTTACTAGTGACAGGTAAAAACGAATAATTTGTATTTTGTCGCTTATTAACTGCAAACGTGCATGGTTCTTTGTCCGTAATTAACGCCGACTAAAAGCAGATTCACAGAAAATAAGAAATAAGTGCATTGTTGTACTGATTTAATGACGATTCGGCAAACCCCGTAAACAATGCCGATAATTAATAAGATGGCGTCCATTTCTTGATCGATATCAAAACACGAGCAGTTGCACCTTTTTCCCCCGATGCGCGTACATTTCATAACATTTATAAGTTACAGAAACACGTTTAATTAAGACATCAATCATATCTGATAGTTTTTATGGGTAACAAAAATTTACTATTTTGGCAGATAATGCCCCTTTAAAAAAAATGTTTTTCGTGTTATCAGGCTAGGTGTACTCGATACAACATTATGAGATAAAGTTTGTCAGTGACTTGTGACAGGTCGATGGCTTTCTCCGGGTCCTCCGGTTTCCTCAACCAATAAAACTGACTGCCACAATATAACTGAAATATTGTTGAAAATGGCGTTAAACACCATCAAACAAAAACAAAGCAAAAAAAACAAAACAAAAAAAACATGTTATCAAGAGACATACCTATGCTGTATCTATTTGCATCCAATTTTAAAATTACAGGTCAAACGAATATACAAAATTGGATGATGTTCGCTAGCCATTAAAACACGTCGGAAATCACCTATAAACAATGTGCATATCAGCGACAAAACTCACAAGTGTAATCAGTCAACTAAAATATTTTCTTGACATATATACATTATAACATAAGATTCAAATGATGTTATTATTTGTTGTTGTTGGTGTATGAAAGCTGGAAGTCTTTCTTAACAATACGCGAGTGACACGGTCCAATCAAGACTGCTATTGCATTTTATGTGTCGTATCTTTGTGAGTCTGAAGATGGAACTCTTTTTTTTTCTTTTTTCTTTTTTTTTGGTTTGTGGAATGTTCGACAAAAAATGTTTTTTTTAACAGTTGTGAACAACTAAATTTTTTTTTTTTAGTTGCATTTATTTATTCATTTGTTTATATATATATTTATTGATTTTGGTGTTCAGATAATTTCGATTTAATTAATTAATTTTGTGGACCACATACAACATAATATACAATGGTACAGGTAAACTTCCAGTCAAATATACCTATATTCCCGATGAGTCATCATATTATGCTAAAATAGATAGGTACTTAATTAAAAATCTAGACATACATACGTGAAAAAGTGATGATAAAACAAAAATGTATCCACAAATAATTTCGAAAATAAAGTTACCGCGTTTGATCTCTATTTAACAATTTAACAATTGTAGATTTACGTGATTAAACGAAAATTAATCAATATCATGTCAGCTGTTACATCGTACATGTTGTGTAAAAATGTCTAATTCATAAGAATTTGTTTTCATATTCTACTGAAAAGTTGGCTGCCATACAAGGTAAGATGCCAAAATTATATGTGGGTACTTTAGATACATACATGTAGTGTTTCATATCTATCCTCATTTCTGATTGGATTATGTGATAAAGTTTGTCAGTGACTTGCGACAGATCAGTTGTTTTATCCAGATACTCCGGTTTCCTCCACCACAAAAACTGACCGCCACGATATAATTGAAATATACATGTTGAAAGTGGCGTTAAACACCATTAACCATCAACCAATCATTTCTGATTGATTTATTGTTGTTTAATTAACGTCCAATGAGTAGACCACCATCTCTGGTGTAATGGTGCGCGTGCTCGTCACGAGAGCGGGAGATCGTAAGTTTCGAACCCCGGTCGAGTCAAACCACAGGAGCTTGTTACGATTTGTTTGTATCCCTCGACTGCTCTAAAGAAAACACAAGGGAGGAATCTCAAATGTCAAAATTTCATACAACACTTTTTCAAAAATAGTTTTGTATTGGTGTCTTGACCTGATTCGCCATAATATTGGTACCCATTTGAAGCTTAATAAATATATTTTTGATATTTCGATTCCTTTTTGTCATCATCTTTACCTATCTGCAACTTTAAAGCAATGCTTCACAGAATTTGCAGTCTACATGACTACCTTCCCTCATGTTGACATGTCAGTACCGGGCCGAATTCCTACGTGCGATTTGATTGGTCGGTTATTTTTAGGGTCAGGTTTGCAAATCAAGTGTTGCACATGATGAAAGGTAGTGCTGTAGACTGCAAAAATCGTAACAAGCCCCTGTGGTCAAACCATGGATTATAAAATTGGTATTTGTTGCTTCTCCGCTCAGCACATAGCATTGAAGCTTAAGAGCAAACATTTATTGGCTCGGAATCTTGATTATTGTGTCCGAGTACAGCGGACTGTTGACTCAGTGAGGTAGAGCTATAAAAATCCAACTAAATGAGCTGGTCTAGTACAAAGCAAACATCTGTATCATCTCATCGAATATAACTTTTTCTTGCCATGCATAATATAGCTGAAAACATGCTCATTTGGCGTTAACAACAATCACTCAATCAATGGAGCAGCATTTCAGCTATATGAAGAGAACAAGTTTACACAAGGCTCACGTGTTTTGTCACCTGTCTTAAAATTTAAATATGGAAATACTAAACTTTGAATAAAATCAAAGGCTCACGTGTTTTGTTACCTGGCTCAAATGTAATCATTGAAATACTAAACTTTAAAAAGAAAAATCGAAGGCTCCTGTGTTTTTGTCATCTGGCTCAAATTTAATTGTGGAAATATTAAACTATTAATAAAATCGAAGGCTCACGTGTTTTTGTCACCTGGCTAAAATTTATAAGTGGAAATAATACTAAACTTTTGATAAAATCGAAGTATCATGTGTTTTTGTCACCTGGCTCAAATTGAATTGGGAAGATACTAAACTGTTAATAAAATCGAAAGCTCACGTGTTTTTGCCACCTGGCTTAATTTTAACTATGGAAATACTAAACTTTTATTAAACTCCAGGAGGGGGAAGGGGTGTTTTGTCACCTGGCTCAAATTTAATTGTGGAAATACTAAGCTTTAAATCAAGTCTAAGGCTCTGCACTGTGTAAGGCTCGAGTGAAATGACCCCGATAGAAGATGTTTTTGAACTAGCAGCTATAGACTATGTAAGGCTCGAGTGAAATGACCCCGATAGAAGATGTCTTTGAACTAGCAGCTATAGACTATGTAAGGCTCGAGTGAAATGACCCCGATAGAAGATATCTTTGAACTAGCAGCTCTAGACTATGTAAGGCTCGAGTGAAATGACCCCGATAGAAGATATCTTTGAACTAGCAGCTCTAGACTATGTAACACTCGAGTGAAATGACCCTGATAGAAGATGTCTTTGAACTAGCAGCTCTAGACTATGTAAGACTCGAGTGAAATGACCCTGATAGAAGATGTCTTTGAACTAGCAGCTCTAGACTATGTAAGACTCGAGTGAAATGACCCCGATAGAAGATATCTTTGAACTAGCAGCTCTAGACTATGTAAGACTCGAGTGAAATGACCCCGATAGAAGATGTCTTTGAACTAGCAGCTCTCGACTATGTAAGGCTCGAGTGAAATGACCCTGATAGAAGATGTCTTTGAACTAGCAACTCTAGACTATGTAAGGCTCGAGTGAAATGACCCCGATAGAATATGTCTTTGAACTAGCAGCTCTAGACTATGTAAGGCTCGAGTGAAATGACCCCGATAGAAGATTTCTTTGAACTAGCAGCTCTAGACTATGTAAGGCTCGAGTGAAATGACCCCGATAGAAGATTTCTTTGAACTAGCAGCTCTAGACTATGTAAGGCTCGAGTGAAATGACCCCGATAGAAGATTTCTTTGAACTAGCAGCTCTAGACTATGTAAGGCTCGAGTGAAATGACCCCGATAGAAGATGTCTTTGAACTAGCAGCTATAGACTATGTAAGGATCGAGTGAAATGACCCCGATAGAAATGACCCCGATAGAAGATGTCTTTGAACTAGCAGCTCTAGACTATGTAAGGCTCGAGTGAAATGACCCTGATAGAAGATGTCTTTGAACTAGCAGCTCTAGACTATGTAAGGCTCGAGTGAAATGACCCCGATAGAAGATGTCTTTGAACTAGCAGCTCTAGACTATGCAAGGCTCAAGTGAAATGACCCCGATAGAAGATATCTTTGAACTAGCAGCTCTAGACTATGTAAGGATCGAGTGAAATGACCCTGATAGAAGATGTCTTTGAACTAGCAGATATAGACTATTTAAGGCTCGAGTGAAATGACCCCGATAGAAGATATCTTTGAAATAGCAGCTATAGACTATGTAAGGCTCGAGTGAAATGACCCCGATAGAAGATGTCTTTGAACTAGCAGATATAGACTATTTAAGGCTCGAGTGAAATGACCCCGATAGAAGATATCTTTGAACTAGCAGCTATAGACTATGTAAGGCTCGAGTGAAATGACCCCGATAGAAGATGTCTTTGAACTAGCAGCTATAGACTATGTAAGACTCGAGTGAAATGACCCTGATAGAAGATGTCTTTGAACTAGCAGCTCTAGACTATGTAAGACTCGAGTGAAATGACCCTGATAGAAGATGTCTTTGAACTAGCAACTCTAGACTATGTAAGACTCGAGTGAAATGACCCCGATAGAAGATATCTTTGAACTAGCAGCTCTAGACTATTTAAGACTCGAGTGAAATGACCCCGATAGAAGATGTCTTTGAACTAGCAGCTCTAGACTATGTAAGGCTCGAGTGAAATGACCCTGATAGAAGATGTCTTTGAACTAGCAGCTCTAGACTATGTAAGGCTCGAGTGAAATGACCCCGATAGAAGATATCTTTGAACTAGCAGCTCTAGATTATGTAAGACTCGAGCAGCTCTAGACTATGTAAGACTCGAGTGAAATGACCCTGATAGAAGATGTCTTTGAACTAGCAGCTCTAGACTATGTAAGACTCGAGTGAAATGACCCCGATAGAAGATATCTTTGAACTAGCAGCTCTAGACTATTTAAGCCTCGAATGAAATGACCCCGATAGAAGATGTCTTTGAACTAGCAGCTCTAGACTATGTAAGGCTCGAGTGAAATGACCCTGATAGAAGATGTCTTTGAACTAGCAGCTCTAGACTATGTAAGGCTCGAGTGAAATGACCCCGATAGAAGATGTCTTTGAACTAGCAGCTCTAGACTATTTAAGGCTCGAGTGAAATGACCCTGATAGAAGATGTCTTTGAACTAGTAGCTCTAGACTATGTAAGGCTCGAGTGAAATGACCCCGATAGAAGATGTCTTTGAACTAGCAGCTCTAGACTATGTAAGGCTCGAGTGAAATGACCCTGATAGAAGATGTCTTTGAACTAGCAGCTCTAGACTATGTAAGACTCGAGTGAAATGACCCTGATAGAAGATGTCTTTGAACTAGCAGCTCTAGACTATGTAAGACTCGAGTGAAATGACCCCGATAGAAGATATCTTTGAACTAGCAGCTCTAGACTATTTAAGCCTCGAGTGAAATGACCCCGATAGAAGATGTCTTTGAACTAGCAGCTCTAGACTATGTAAGGTTCGAGTGAAATGACCCTGATAGAAGATGTCTTTGAACTAGCAGCTCTAGACTATGTAAGGCTCGAGTGAAATGACCCCGATAGAAGATGTCTTTGAACTAGCAGCTCTAGACTATTTAAGGCTCGAGTGAAATGACCCTGATAGAAGATGTCTTTGAACTAGCAGCTCTAGACTATGTAAGGCTCGAGTGAAATGACCCCGATAGAAGATGTCTTTGAACTAGCAGATATAGACTATTTAAGGCTCGAGTGAAATGACCCCGATAGAAGATATCTTTGAACTAGCAGCTATAGACTATTTAAGGCTCGAGTGAAATGACCCCGATAGAAGATATCTTTGAACTAGCAGCTATAGACTATGTAAAGCTCGAGTGAAATGACCCCGATAGAAGATGTCTTTGAACTAGCAGCTATAGACTATTTAAGGCTCGAGTGAAATGACCCCGATAGAAGATATTTTTGAACTAGCAGCTATAGACTATGTAAGGTTCGAGTGAAATGACCCCGATAGAAGATATCTTTGAACTAGCAGCTATAGACTATGTAAGGCTCGAGTGAAATGACCTCGATAGAAGATATCTTTGAACTAGCAGCTCTAGACTATGTAAGGCTAGGGTGATATGGTTTATAATAACAGATGTTTTTGAACGAGCAGCTCATGGTCGTGACATACTTGTTGAGAAGAGTTTGAAGATACCAAAGGGGTAATCAGAATCCGTATATCGAAGAAGAACAGACAACACAATGGCCAAAAGAAAAAGTACAAAAGGACAAACAACGATCTACAAAACATACACATAAACCTAAAGATCGAGTAACACGAACCCCACTAAAAACCGAAGGTGAACTCAGGTGCTCCGAAAGGGTAAGCAGTTCCTGCTCAACTATTGACACCCGTCGTGTTAATCTAGTTACAAACCCGGTGATAAGTCATGAATGAGGAAGGACCAGGAAGTGGAACATATCCGTGGTCATGTGTGACACATATATTCTTTAACGGTCAACCAAGTCATGGTGGCGATCGTAAAACTTTCGAAGTGATGACTTTAAATTAACCAAGAGGAACCCTTGTTTCAGTAGCTTTCTTTTTAGCAGCAACCATATATCAAGGAAATCCTGATACAATGTAGGAACCACAAGCTCTGGAATATCGTATCAACTGAGAGATATATACTCCATATGCAGGTGCTGCTGGAATGTTGCTACATATAAATGGAAAGTTCACAATGGGAAAATTGAAATCATCTCTTTTGTCGTAAAGTTTCGTTCTTAATCGTCCCTCACTGTGAATTTCGAGGTGTTGGTATATGAAGCAGACCTATCTGTATCTGTGGTATCCTTTATTTCAAGCTCAATGGGATATATGCGATCAACGAAATCAAGATCATGAAACCTAGAACTATTTAGTGAAAGGACATCATCTATATAGCGGAACGTGAAATTAAAGGATCGGGCTAGCTTCTTTTAGTTTTTCTTGAGAAACTCCTGTATGAAGTCTGCCTCATGCGAATAAAGGAACAAGTCTGCGAGAAGATGAGCACAGTTTGTATCCATAGGTATGCCGAGTGTCTGTTGAAAAACACGTCCACCAAACATAACAAATATGTTGTCAATAAAAAAAATTCGAGCATGTTGATGATATCAGTTTCAGAGAACTTTTTTGTAGAATCAGAGTGAGTTTTTTAACACAATAAGATTTATTAACTTATAGTATATATTTTTCATATGCTATATTTTTAACTGATTACAAGAAAATTTTGATACAGTTGACTGTTCCCCTACTTCCGGACCCGAACTGTTCCATGCCCGAGAACGATGCGCAGTGCGTCATTCTTGTCAAGCGCACCAGTGGTGGATTTGTGCATGTATATAAGATAATAAAACAGTTATATCATGCCTGTTCAGGGAACAGTCAAAACTATTGTCCCGAGGTGCTGGAGATGATTTGCGAACCGTTGCCTTCGGTGCTGGAGATGACTTGGGAACAGTTCTCAAGTCATCTCCAGCACCTCGGGACAATAGTTTTGACTGTTCCCTGAACAGGCATGAAATAACTGTATACTGTCCCTTCCTATCACAAGGTATTTGTATCATCGCGAAGGTAAAACAGTATGGTGATACATGAATTCATCGAATTACTTGTCAAAGCCATCTGCTTACTTCTCAAAAACTTCCCGATGCTTTTTATCTTGTAACATATGTAATAATATCTAAATTGTATCAATTTATAGATGTATATTTATTGACTCATTATTTTATAAATTATAGTTGACAACTGCTGGTCAGGTTATGATATTTATTGTACGTCAAATACACATGTATATTTCACGGATATTGATATGGCTTCATATCATCAGACAGACGCCTAGTAGGGTTTTTTTAATACATTAATAATTACATTAATTTTGATGGCCATTTTCCAAGGTTTTTTTTTTAAATAAACGTTAGAGAATACCGAATGTGGCAATCAAAAATGGACAATCCATAGCAACTGACAACATAGGGTTCACAAGACAACAAACAAAACAAAAACACAACACAAACAACTTGAGGTGATCCTATTAAACTGTTGACCTTAATGTGGCGCGCTCACTGTTATATTATACTATTGTTCAAGTCTGCTTTTGTAAGCTTTGTTTTGATTGGTAGTCAATCTTATCAAGAGCATCGCCATGATTTTTGGGAAGTAGTCTACTAATGGTTTTGAAAAGTAAGCTGGTGGATTTGTCATCATGCACAGTGTTTCCATCGCGATGGTTTTTAGTGTGGTTCCTGTTGTGTAATCTTTAGTATTCGATCTAGTATTTTGTTGGCTATTCTTTGTCTTTTTTGTTGTCTTATTTTTTTGCTATTGTGTTTTCTGTCCTTCTTCGAATTACGTTTTTTATTACTCTTTTCGTATCTTTAATCTTTCTTAACGAATAACGTGACAGTATTAAAGGGTAAAATGATATTTCTTGAACGTAAGTCGTTACTTGTTGAGAGAATTGTGATGGACAAAGCAACGTGGTGCTTGGCTACTGAGTTGCCATACTGACACTACCGGCCACTTATATTCTCGGGTAACTAAAGATCAAGATAAATGACCGCAAAATAGCACCATTTATTGAACAAACTTCTTCCTCAAGGACATAAAGTGTGAGAATTTCTCCACTTGGGTTAGGGTTATGATGTTTAACGACACTTTCAACAATATTTTAGTTATATCTTGGCGGTCAGTTTTATGGGTAGGGGAAACCGGAGTACCCGGAGAAAATTACCGACCTGTCGCAGGTCACTGACGAACTTTATCACATAATGTTGTATCGAGTACACCTAGCAATGAGTGGGATTCGAACTCACAACTTTAGTGGTGATATGCACTTATTGCATATGTAGTTGTAAATATTTGTTTTTAATCAACTTTTTATGTAATAAATATATTTTTTTACTGTTCTGTCAACATTTTGCCCCTGTCATGTCTGCCGCTTGTAAAAAAAAAAAAAAAAAATGAAATGAAAACTTAATCCAATTTTAGAAACGTGTGAATTGATCTGCCATTATTGAAACTGCATCATCATTCATAGATTCTATTATTTTTTTCACACAGAAACATTAACCTTTGGCTAAATATAATAACGTTTGATCCAATCTTTGATTTTTCTCCCTTTGTTTTTGCTGTATTCGAGGTTATCATACGTTTGGAATAATTATGTTCCGAAGAGAATAAATATGAACGATTCATTTTACATAACTGTGGAGGGTTTAAGCCAAAACCAGAAAAATCAAGAATGAAATCCAATATTTTCAATGACATTTAAATAATTGATTTTAATATAGAAATCGGATATGTATTGTTTTCCTATTTAATTGCTATTCATTTGATTAACGTGTATTATTTGATTCATGTCGATTTCACTCAGTCATTATTGTAATTAACATCTTTATGTTGGTTGCGAACCGCCCACAATGCATTAACCGGGTGTAGTAGTCATAATGTTCCTTTCACATTCATTTCACAAATATTAGTCTAATCGATATCCTATACACTTTCAGCAAGGACAACAAATTCAACAGGACATTACGGTATACGCTTGACAAAGTTTGGATTATCACGGAACAGATGACAGTCTTGTAAAAATCGGGGGAATTGATTTTACTGTCTGTGAACATTTAACGGTGATAACACCAGATTTAACGTCTTGGAGATTTATTTAATGAACAATGCTTGAAGGATTTTCAATGATACGGTGACATAATATTTTGGAAGGAATTAAATTAAAGATCCAGAAATGACATCAGCTTCCGTGACAGAAGATTCCTACATTCTGGGTCGAAGCCAGGTAAGATTGAATTTTTCTAAGTAAATACCTTAACTAAAGTAGAACATGCAATTTAAGTGCTGCTTCTAGTTTAATTATTACTGTTGTATTTTATACTTAACGATTCAAAATTGCTGTTGTGTAATCAACTGTCTATTCCAAAATATAAAGGAAAAAGTTCAGTTTATTCTTACGGGCAGCTCGGCGGCAAATATCAGTAAAAAAAAGTTTTAAGAAAACAGATTTCCTTTATTGAGCAGCTAGATAGAACAAAAATGATGTGGTAATTTCTTCTCCTTGTCGTTCATGTCAACTAGACTGTATACAAATCCTGAGAGACTTTACGATGGTTGAGTAAGCTTTGTTTCTGAGATGCACGAAAATATACAGAAATACACAGAAACATTATACCATGATAGTAAAAACTTATTGCTATTAACGAATTTTGAAACAATGCAAGGACTATATTGCGTCCCATATTCTCTGTGGAGAAGACATGACGGCTTTGTTTTTTGCAACAAACATCTCCGCCTTTTTCCCCTTGTAAATGACACTCCCAATAATCCATGGAAATTTGAACTGACATCTCTACCATTTAAAAATACGTTCTTTATAACCTCAAATTAAGTTATTGAATCAAAACAATCTCGTTGTGGCGTAAATTGATTATAGGGTTAATCTAATAGGGAAATCCTGCATGAACTCTCAGATACGAACAGCGGTGTCTTATTAAAGGTTCAATTTATACGAAACCTGCCAAGAGAGATATAAAATCGAAGACAGTACTGAATAGAGAAGACCTTTAATTCTGGCTCCATTTTTGTTTGTTTGACAGCCAACAGGATATAATTATTATTAGTATTCATTTTTACATTGAAAATACAAGAATTTTGGAAAATAAGTAGATTTGCATTGTTTGTTCATTAGAAAGTTATAGAGGTTTTTATGCATATTAATAAAGACAGCGAGTGAATGATTGTTGCTTAACACCAAAGAAGCAATATTTTTCCGCTCTATCATGGCGAGAACAGCATTATATCTCAATGAGATGTTGGTGATAATGATATCCCTTTTTTATTTGCTAGACCAACATGTGTACTTGAATATTAAAAATATATAGTTCAGGGTAGACATGTTGCTCCACATGGACACCTATTCTCGATTCCGAGACAATTTTTATTATTTGATATTCCTCCTTAATGTTGCGTGACAAGCGGAGGTGCAATAAATACCAATTTCATTGTCTATGTATTGACCCTACTGGGACTCGAATCCACGATCTACCACACTCTAGGAGAGCACGCTAACGATTGCCACATGGTCACCAATGTGGTTCTAACAACGAAAATTGTAGCAGTTATTTGTTTCTAGTTTAACACGTCGTTCATATGTAGACTAGGTAGTAATAGAGTTACCACTATAACAGAGAGAACATGAGAACGAAAACATAACACAGGTATAGACAGAAAGAGTTCAAATAAAAGAGTCCACATCGTGTATTGGTATTTTGTAATGTTGGTGTATCCTTCCCCTTAAATGTTTATTTTGGTCAATGTAAAAAAACAAAGCAATTAAATCAAAATCAATAACTCACAACGACTCCCAAGTTGTATATAAATATATTGAGAATAAAACCTAATTGTTTCTTTTCATATTATTGTATTATCGTCTGCCATTCTGGAAATTTTTATCCGCATCATCACTGCGTTTTGATTAAATGACAACATGGCTTTCATAAAATGGTTTCAAAAAGCCTCGAGCTACTTAGAATCCATATAACTACTACATCTAGAGGACGTTTAATTGCATCCTTAAAGACGAGTTATTTGATCTGGTGCAAATAAAATGGAGAAAATTCAATTATACCAAAATCAGTTTGTTAAAATGTAACAATCACAACCCACTAGTGTATCTATTTAGAATAAAAATACTTAAAATAGATGAAAATCGATTAGGTTTGAATAGTGAAAAATTACTTAACAAGCGCTTATAAGAACGTAATTAAAACATATGTTAAGTCTCTTTAGATAAGAGAGCCACCATTTAACATTGGGAGCCATGTTTTTTTTCGATTAACATTTTCTGGCGCCAAGCTTTATGGAAACAAAGAAATTGATCTGCAAGATGCAAAAACAAAAACAAATAAGCTGATCATGCAGTTTACAATACTAAAATGATAAAATTGGTAAAATTTGACGAAAAAGTACCGATTTTTCATAGGAGACTCCAGGTTCTTATTGGTGCGTTGCAAGGCAGAGTTTTCCGACTCTATACATTATATCATCCTTTTTTTACCATTTTACAATCAAACTTCCGCCCATTAGACCAACCCAGTCCTAAATGCCCAGCGATTTAACTTCAGGATTTATATTGGTTGTTATCTCCTCGTCATAAATGTAGATAACATACTGTTCTATTGACGTCAAATAATCAATCAATCAATCAATCAATCTAGACAAGAAGGGTTTGGAGATACCAAAGGGGTAATCAGAATCCATAGAGTAGATGTTCAGGTGTCCACAAAATATCGGCAGAATATCTTGATCTTGTGGATAGACGACGCCTGCATCGTGAAGATGTGGTTTAATATGCAGCTATATATTACTTCATACAAAATCACCAGGCTCAAGCTAGCGAGCAATTTCTAGCGAGCATTAAGCTAGCGAGCAATAAGGCGATATGTCTCAAAACCAAAACAAGTCTGGTTACAAAATCTTGTAGTTCACGTCAATCATATAGTTTACAAGTTTGTTCCAGTGTGGTAATTTAAATATGGACAGTTAACACGTAGATTGTTAAGATTGTTAATTAACAAATGACATTTTCCAAGACATTTCTATTCTTTTTTCTTATAATTAGTAAAACTATGGAAGTGCGATTGGTATCAAGTTATGCCAACTTTCCATTAGCATAGTAACAAATAACTGTCAGAATGAATAAACGTCAGTCATACTTTTTATTTGTTTCAATGGCATTTACAAATGTTCATGCTAATTGTACGATTTCCACATAAAAACGATGTTTGGTTCGTCTTTACCTCCAGTTGTTTGTAGGAGGGGACATGTCTTATTTACGTTATTTGTGTTTGTTTGCGCATAGTGGTGTCTCACATATAGTGTTTTGTTTTTCTTGTCTTGTGTTTCTCTGGATTGTCAATTTTTGATTGCCCTTTCGGTATTATCTAACGTTTATTTAGAACACACATACCATTGCCTGTATCGAACACAGAAAAGCAAAGCAACTAAGAAAAGTATATCACTATCAAAAGCAATACAATGTAATTAATTTGAAAATAAAAACTATCGTAATTATTGAGGACCCGCATTAAATGAAATTTATCTTTGTCCGAGTGATTATTCGCGTCAACGAGGTTAAAAGACGTAGAATTACGCACACGATGCAAAATCTGGTCGGGAAAAGAAAAATCGTATCTAGTGAAACACGATCAATATACCAAATCGTTTGTGAGCGAAGAGTAATATCATATCCTTCACCAATAAAACTGACCGCCACGATATAGCTGAAATATTGTTGAAAGTGGCGTTAAGCACCATAAAACGAAACCAAGCCAAACCATATTATTTGGCTGGGAAGTCTAAGATATTATTTTTCGGGAGAGGGATGAAGTGAGTTCTGTTGTTGATTTTTTGTTTATATATTTCTTTTTTGGAAAATTGACCTCTCCGCATTGGTAGAAAATTGTATTTTTTACTTGGTTGCCAATTAATACACAGACTTAATGGAATGACAGACTGTGACGTCAGTAGTCAACTGATATAATGAATTATTGACCTTAATAGATTGGCAGCGGATTATTTATGGAAATGTGGTCAGTTTATTTTAACAGCAATCCACAACCCAGATGAAATAAAGATCATAATGGTTTGTGATATGTTCTCAATGTTCATTCCATGGATATGAAAAACAAGTCATTAATTTATTTTCAATTCTCTGTGATTGATTGATTTTTCGTTTAACGTCATGTGAGGAGTATTTCTGTTTCAACTGTTTATTTCAAATACACTCAGCCGCAGATAACTGCGTAACAGGAGCGAAATTACATACATGCTTAAAAAAACAACTACCATTATAACAAGAATAAGTTTCCAGACAAAACATTATGTAGGGGAAAGAACTTCTGACTGGGAGTTTAGGTTGTCACAAGAAACAGAAGGGGATATCATGGATCGAGTCGGGTAATTGTGCCTTACAACGGACCAACAACGATTCTAACTATGTGTTCCTCATTTCGAGCTGCTCTGTATATTGTCATTTAGGTACAAGGAATTAAATGTACACGTGACAATCTCCACACAAAAAACAACGGTGCATTCGTTTACGTCCCGACCTAAGGCCGAGTTTTCTATTTAAAATTCGTCCCACATAACCAGCGAATTAGTGGTTGTATCGGACAGCCGCGAAAATATGTAATTTTTATTCCCCTGGGGGTAACATGGAGGTTCTTGTTTTAATAGAGCAGTACATTGCATTGTTGTGTACTTTGATGCGATTGTAAAAGAAAGGATCTAAGCACATTTTAATCTGTCGCTCTTATTTGATATTTAAGATGACGCCATCATTTGCTCATGTCACTCTCTTTAACACTCCAGTAAAATGGCAAGATAATTCATTCCATTCTTAAATAAATGTATGGAAAGTTACAGAAGTACAGACAGACCTGCGTTAAAGGGCACCTCTATATGACAAATCAGTGGCTTTAAAATGCAGTCTCATTTTTCCTATTAATTAATAATTAATTGATGGAAAGAGTTCCTTATGGCACCCCACTCCAAAATAGTATAATTACCCGAAGAGAGAAGTTTCTGGAAACCCTAATCTTTACCCTAACCCCAATCCATGATATAATTAATATGCCTATTATTAAATATTCAAATTTCATAGATTTTTGGGTTGGGTGCCATAAGAAACTCTTACCTAATTGGAAGATTAATTGATTGATTGATTGTTGTTTAAGCAGTATTCAAGGTCAAGGACGATAGAAGTACATTAACAAGTATTATTAATTCGCAGCTCTGTCTAAGCTATTGAGATGCGTGCTATGGTATCTTCCTTGTCCATCGATCAAGTCTAAATTAAAACAATGCAACACATTGGTTTTTATTGAGAAATATTGTTTTATAAACGTTAAATACCCCATCAAGTAGGCGGCCATATTGATTTTTGTAAAATTGACTTCCGGAATACTTTTCTGTTGATGCCATGCGGTGTTCCATTTCAATATCATTAGAGTTCGTATTTTAGTTATTTTCAAAAAACACTTAATTATAATAGATAATGGATATGGAAAAACAAACCTTCTTGATTAACAATTTATAAAATGAAATAGAAAGGGGTCAGGTCATTATTCCGACAGCCCATTATTCCGACAGCCCATTGCTCCGACGGCCCATTATTCCGACAGCCCATTGCTCCGACAGCCCATTTCTCCGACAACCCATTATTCCGTCAAAAATGGTCAAAAGTAGTATAATTATCTTAAAACCTGATGTTTTTCTTCTATACCTAACGGAAGACTGACTTTAATCTTTATACTCATTGGGCGGATTGTTTCTGTATTAAACAAAAGAGTAAATATGGGGTCAAAGTCAAATGTCATGGTGCTAGCAGATTCCTTACATCATGACGACATGAGAAATATCAGTACCAATTTTGGATGGTCTAACACTTCTACATTTTGGATTTAATCATGAAAAGTTTACACCGCCACCGTTACGCGAGACAACACAAAAAATATTTGAGGGGGGGGGGGAGATTTTATTTTAAATTTCTTGCCCTGATTTTTACCGAAAAAAAATCTGTCCGGACGAAAATCCCCGCCCCCGCCCGTCCATAAACCTTGTAACCCTTCAAAACCGTCCATAGTATTTTTTTTTTATTAAACTTTACACAAAGGAGTACACCATATGTAGATGTGCATGAACTAATTATAAAGGTTTGTTCTGACATTAACGGTTGCATTTAGGATACAGAGCCATTGTGAGTGAGCTAGTCTAGTTTGATCCTGGATCTGGAGAAAAAAAGGCCATTACCGTACATTATGATTAATACAATAAAAAAATTTCATAAACTCCAGGAGGGGGGCTAAAATTAAATAATAAAGATTTAATTTTAAGCAAAATTCGGTTGTTGTCGGGAGTATCACGTCTAAACTCCCACAATTTGTGACCGGAGAGACACTACCTGATGCTGTTCAACCGTATTGCGTTTTCTAATACGTTTTAGATACATTGTAAACCGATGAATGCCTCCTTCACATGTACATTTAATGCCCATTAAATGCGCATCGCATGCTCTAAGAGCTTCACACCTATGACAAGGAGTTTTCAGTTGGCATAAGTTACGACTGTAATAATACTATTTTTTTTTGCATGTAGAGAAAATGTAAATATTTTCGCGTAAATAATGGAAATCGCAAACGTTTTGACGTACGTGTGAAACCATGTTGGATGCGCATTCAATTCGCATCATGAAACGTACGTCGGAATGCAGAATACATGAACATGTGTGGAAGCGGCATAATGCATATGGAAGGCGTTCTATTAGCTGCATATGTTGGTTGCCAATCGATGTATTTATTGACCTGAACAAGGGAACTGTCTACCTATTTTCGGAGCTTTTTCCATTCTTCTGCATATACATTATGCTCCCTTTCTCTCCTTTTCTACTATATACGTCCTTCTTCAATTCTTAACTCTCCTCGCTTCCATGCGTATTGCTATCTTCCGTCATTTTGTCTTTCTCGTGCTTCTCCCGGTTTACACTTTTTTCCTTCACTCCTCTTTTCTGGTTTCTTTGTGCAATGTGCACAACTTTTTCTTCAATTTTTAACTTTCCCCATACCAGGTCGGTCGATCATAATTGCCTTGAACGGGGATGTACAGCCTAGGATAAAAGCTCCTTTTCCTTTCCAGAACATTCTGTCTAGGCCATGGTCCGTCAAGATTAGCCTGACCGACGGAACATCCTGTTGGATACACCTGGTTAAACCATGGATTTGTGGATTGAGTTCTATTTTGCATTGTCGGAAAAATGGGCCGTCGGAGTAATGGGCTGTCGGAGTAATGGGTTGTCGGGGTAATGGGCTGTCGGAGTTATGGGCTGTCGGAATAATGCTACGCTTCCAATAGAAATACCGTTGTCACGCTATGATTAACTTACGAAATACATAATCACATCATCCCGGGACAACGGCCTTGTATTTCCCACAGGGAACCCAAGGATATAGAAATAAAGGACCGACTTCTCTGATTGTGCAGGATAAATGCAATTCATAACCCACCTTTTAAGGACGAGACTTGAATGAGTAGCTTTTGTTCTTAGAATGTCACCCTCCTTTACATGAGACTTAAATGAGTATTTTTTGTCCTGAGAATGCCCCCCACACACAGGCACTTGTATCTGGTAAAAAAATATACCTAGATATTATATATACCACAAGGTACATAACCGTTCATTTGTAAAAAAATCTAGGTCATCGCGATTTTCGCGTTTTTTCAACTCAACGGACGCCAGCATGGAGGAATGGCCTACATCATCTGAAACTACGATAATTTATCTACAAAATGATGTATAAAACCCCTACCTTTGCTGAGCCTCAACAATACAACAGACCTTTTTCTTGGGGTCACGTATCAGCTAACACCAATAAATACGGCAAATGGCATGTTGCTACTCCGCAGTGAATGAAAAAAGAAGAAAAGTTGTAATAAAAATGCTATAAAAAATACTGAGATGATAGAAAATTCTATTTGAATGCAATATATATAGTATCTAGGTATATCTTTTTTACCAGAAACAAGTGCCTGTGTCCACCCCCTCCCCCCACCTCCACCCCCCACCCCACCCCCTCCGTTTTTACACGTAACTTTCATCTTGTAGCAGCTCCCAGTGAATAACAGTTAGTCAAGAGCTGTCGTTGATGACCGGTAACAAGTAAAAAAAATATATATCCTACCTAATGATGTCCTCTTTTCCTTTTCAATAAAAATATCCGTATATAGTGCCAACCGTTGGTCATTTATTACCTACGCGATTTATTATTGGTAAACTTACTCTGAGCATGAATATACAATGTATATGATTTACTGCGCTGATTGGACGTTAAGCAAAAATGCAAAATCAAGGACCAAAACACTATATGCATGAATTGTTTTAGGGAGAGATCATGTTATATGTACAGTGGTGGGGGTATTTTTGATGATATAAAATTTAACGGTGAATGTCGGCCCCAAAACATTTCCCAAGTATACACCCGACCGTTATCTAGATGTAGAAAACCTTATTTAGTTGTACCCAGTTGAAAAAAATATACATATATTAAGAAAGCAGATGCTTGCTGACAGAGAAGGTTGCATTGCACATATTGCATGCAATTTGTTTTGAATAAAATGTTTGTGTATTGATAAGAAAAAGGCATACAGAATGCCCATCCACTCCGCTTCCTCGATTATAAAATGATATGCGCCAACATATTTACAAGTCATTTCCTTGGAGATATGTACATTAAAAGAGTACCCCCCCTCATTATTGTTCTAATGTTGTGGTAAGCAGTTTGGATGTGGTTGTCAATTTCTCAAAAATTTTATGTATGGCATAATTTTTTTCTAAAAACTTGTCAAAAAAAGGTTAATTTATTAACATTCTCATTTTGTTTTTATAGATTCTATAATTCTTTTGTTTCTCCTTTTTTGACACGGAACTGATATTGACACGCATTCTTCAGGTTTCACGAACCACGTCAGTGAAAGTCTTTTCATTATAAGAAGTAGGAATCAAACAATATGATTCTGAATTCTACTCCACGGTTTATGTAAAGGTCAATAATAACGAGGGTGTAATGGTGATATATTTTATCACAGTATAATTACTAATAACGAGCAGAGGGTATAATGGATGCGTACTTTAGCGCAGCACATTACCTACTTATAATAAGAGTGTATTTGAGGTTATTTAAAGGGGCATTATCTGCCAAAATCGTAAATTTTTGTTACCCATAAAAACTATCAGATATGATTGATGCCTTAATAAAACGTGTTTCTGTAACTTATAAATGTTATGAAATGTACGCGCATCGGGAAAAAAAGGTGCAACTGCTCGTGTTTTGAGAGCGATCAAGAAATGGATCTTATTAATTATCGGCATTGTTTACGGTGTTTGCCGAATCGTCATTAAATTAGTACAACAATGCACTTATTTCTTATTTTCTGTGAATCTGCTTTTATTCGGCGTTAATTATGGACAAAGAACCATGCAAGTTTGCATTTAATAAGCGACAAAATACAAATTATTCGTTTTTACCTGTCGCTAGTAAGGCCAGTTGCATACGGAGAAAGCGAGGTCAAATTATTTTCTTGCAAGGAAATAATAAATCGATGGTAATTTTCGTTCTCAAAAGGCGAAAAGTGGTACGATAAGCTGTTCAATGTGAAATATTTACCTTTATTTCATCATTTTAAAGCTATTTACCAATTTCCAAAACATATAATTTTTTTGGTCAAAATCGTAGCTAATGCCTCTTTAATGGTACCTTGACCTACAGTTTTTCCATGATCCTTTACATCATCGTTTTTTTCTTCACCACAATGTTTCATAGAATATTTTCCAATATATTATCTTGAGATGAAATAGATATTTAATGATTGATCGCAATTTTTGTTCGGTTCATGAAGAAATAACCTCAATCAGATTGTACACCCGTGTATTACGCAATGTTTGGGTGTGTACAACCTGATTAAGGTTATTTCGAATGAACCGAACAAATAATTTCTATCAATCCTTATAAATTAATTCAAACTTTTTTTGTTATGGTATTGAAAAATATATTTATTTTTTCAAAATAAGGCAAATAATCGGAAATTAATTTAAATAACCTCAAAGGTGCCTCATTTAAAGAAAATCGCCTGATGACAACGACACGCGACGCCTTGAGAACGACGTCTATTTTTTAGATTCAATACATTTACAAATAACCTTAACTTTTTAAACCAATCAAAACACGTATAAAATGACATGTGACTCTAAAAATAAATTTATGTAGAAATATTCTTAAATAGACGCATTGATATTTGGCTCGTATGTAAACGCTATGCACCACCGAGGCGGTCTACACGAAATACACGTGTTTATAGGTTTAAACACTATAAACCAAAAGCTGTAAACGCGTGTATTTCGTGTTGACCGCCTCGGTGGTGTATAGGTATTGTGCTAGTCTTGGTGGTGTAATGGTTAGTGTGCTGGCATCGACTGTGTCATCCACTCCGGTGTGTAATGTCAAATAGTGTAATCGCGGATTTAGGACAAATGAGGCCCTGTGCTAGTTAAGTTATGAGGCCTCTTACTTGGGCCCTGAAGAAGGTACTCCCATTAGACTTACACAAACAGTCAGGCATACATGCTCAAGGAAAATTAGAAATTGTTAAAAATTATCAAATTGCACCACATAAGCAAAAATCCGTAGCAAAAAAAAATTGGCGGGAAGATGGGCCCTCTCGCCCTGTCTGATATGAATAATGTGTGCACATTTATTAGACTGGTGACCCTCCTGTGTAATATTTATGTTTTTTTATCCACTTTGTAAATGTGTATTACAAAGCTCCTCTGTCTTACTTTTTATACATTTTGTTTATGGATATGCAATTTGTGTATTTCTCTATACCATGATAATTTGAATTATGAGAATAAAGATATACAGATCTCTCATCGGGTCAAACCGAAGACAATAACATTAGCATTTACTGCTTCTGTGACTTAACACATATCACTAAGGTAAAGGAGAAAACCACCGAACAACACATATCACTAAGGTAAAGGAGAAAACCACCGAACAACACATATCACTAAGGTAAAGGAGAAAACCATCGAACTGCCGCAAGTCACTGTTACACTTTATCACATTATGTTGTATCAAGTACACCTTGCCATGAGCGGGATTCGAACTTACAACTTTAGTGCTGATATATATATATATATATCATTAAAGAAACAAGAACAATGACTGATGGGCTTTGTAATCGGGATATTGTGTCTGAATGGAGCCACTTGTGTACCTTATCGACTGTCATTTCAGTGAGTCAGCACTAAAGAAATCGAACTGAGCGTATTGGTTCAGTACAAATATAAAATATAATACATATAAAAAAATAATAACTTGTTTTCGCTATGATAAACAATTGTAGTTGAAATATTGGTTAATATGACTCACTCACTCTGATAAATGCATACACGGGGGGTCCTAAAGAAAACAATAATAGAGGACGAGTGAGTGAGTGATTGTTGTTTAACGTCAACTCAGCAATTTATCATGGCAAGGATAAGTTATTTTTTCGAGTGAATGAGTGAGTGAGTGAGTGCGTACGAGCGTGAGTGAGTGAGTGAGTGAGTGTTGTTTAATGCCAATTCATCAGCTATTTCATGGCGAGAACAGGTTAATTTTCAATGAGATGATGATGAGGTCCGTTTTGTACTAGACCAACACTCTCAGTTGGATTTTTATAGTGCTAGCTCACTGAAACAACAGTCCGCAGATAGACATGTCGCCACACTCTGACACATTATCCTGATTCCGAGCCTTTGTCTTTGCTCTTTCTCCTTAATGCTGCGTGCTTAGCGGAGTATGACCTGATCGGGGCTCCAACCAACAGAGGACGAGAAAATGTCAATATCATACTTCTATTTATAGTAAGTAGAGATAAATAAATCAATTTCCATTTTTAAATATCTCATTTAAGTGTTTCTATATATTATCTTTTAATATTAAGAAATAAATTAAAATAATATTTGACCTATATGACCTTGTCAACTATAATAATACCGGTAATACTAATTGATTTTAACAGATCAATATATATCAATTCATTATTAATAAGGTATATAAATAATCATGAAGTCTTGAATAAACAAGGGAATACAAATGTAAACACATTTCAACTTTTTTTCCCAGAATTCAATTTACTGCAACTGCTAATACAAATGGAAATGAACCAACTTCAAACGGTAGGCACATAATCCTTTAATATATATATATATACATATTTATATATGTCAAGATAACCTATTATAATGCATGTCTAATTATATTCATCTATTTCTACCTCCGCCACGATATAACTGAAATATTGTTGACCTCTATTTCTACCAAATACTGACTGTCTTCAAAAAGTTGAAGATTATGTCAGGGGCTGTAGTAGATAATTGTACACGGTTAAAACTATTTACAGGTTTTATATATTAATATTTGATAGAGAAGATAGCTGCAACCTTGAATGTGTCAAACGAGGAGCGACTCAAAACTATATGGGCTGTTTGTTGCGTTATGTTCATCATAACATATGACCAGACAAAATAACTGATATTTACACTGAGTATATCAAAAACTATGCAAATTCACGATTTTAAGGGGTAGCAGCACATAAATATGTTTTAATAAAATTGCTAAGAAAACTGACCTGGTATTTGCTGTTCATTTATTTTCCTTTTTCCGAAGCCATGTGAAATTGTCTTACATTCCATGTAAGTCTAAAATAATTTTGAGATGGTCCCTATAATTATTTGCGAATTCATTGATTATCATAAGGACAATAAAACTAGTTTCAACAAAGTAACAATTCAAGTACACCTGTGTAGTGGAGTGTATCTATGAACTTCTTGTTAAAGCATGGACAGCAAATACCAGATAAGTTTTTTTTCTTTTTCTTTTTCCCTTTTTAGTTTTAGTTTTTAGCAATTTTTCAATTTTTATCAATACATATTTATGTGCTTTTCCTCTTAAAACCGTCTAAGTGATAGGAGGGGCCGTCGTGATCGTATGGTAGTTGGATTTACAACTACCTGTGCATTCACCACAAAAGTTATAAGTTCTAATCCCGTTCATGGTGAGGTGTACTCGATACAACATTATGTGATTAAGTTTGTCGGTGGTTATCTCCTGGTACTCCGGTTTCCTCCACCAATACAACTGACGACCACGATATAACTGAAATTTTGTTGAAAGTGGCATTAAACACCATAGCCCTAACCCGTAATTACTGCAATTATTGGTCACTTTTCATATTTCTGAAAAGGGCCCGGGTGGCTCAATGAGTTAGGTAGTTGGATTACCTAACAACTCATACAAGCCTATCACCAGGGGATATCATATCGAAAGGGGAATGGAATCAGCAAATAATGATGCTAGAAAATGGCCGATTTTACCATTCGATGTATCTCGAGACTTTATAATAAGTAAGGAAATTCTCGCCTAGTTCTCGTATATCGAGAAACTTTTCATTGGATAACTTTTTGACATATTTGAAGTGTCTATGCAAATTTAGAATCGACCGAAATAAATCCGAAAATACCGAAATATAATTGTAATATACGGAAAATATCGAAGGAAATTCTGTAATCTATTTATAATAAAGTAGGCGTTGATTATATAAATAAATCTAAAGTTCTTCAATGTTGGTATATTTAATTTAAATAATTGCAACTATAATATTCACAAAAAAAATTATTGTTTAATATTGATAACAATTACAAAATATAACAATTAAATGCAAAAAGTTGAATTAACAATAATTATTGGGGAAAATGCTTTTTAAGGAATATAAATAAAGGATCATAGTACTGTATAGTATCATAAAATTACTACTGTAAAAAAAATTTGAACCAATAGTGATTAACACAGTTTGTCTATAAGTTTATATTTAAAAAAATTTTAATAAATACATTTTACAATACTGTCTGTACTCCTGTAGGGGTGTGAAGCTCATCTATGATCTAAATAGATCCTCTGTTTTTAATAACAGTTTATATTCATCAAATAAAATAATCAAAATGCATATGTATGCTAAATAAAATTTGGATTAAGTGTTAGCTATGTTAGATACAATGTATCTACGTACCATTAGTTGTTTACGAAATACACTTATATATATAATTATTGTTTGTAAACAAACATCTGCTTTGCATATCATAAATCCTCGGATTTACCATATTCTAAGAAAACATGTGTTTCTTTTAATTAATTTATTTCATAAAAATATATAACCTATATTTTCTGTTTTTATATATAATTATTAAGGTAAAAATACCTTACAAAAGAACAAAAAGCCATTCAGAAAATTTGTCAAACTAAAAATCTTCCTGATTCTGATCCTGATCTTGCCAGCAGCTCGCTGGTAACATTTGGCCCAAATTTTGATTGTATTTTACTTCACATCCCAAATTTTACATGAAGACGTATGATGAATGTAAAATAATACAAAACTCCTTGGGAAATATATATTTCAAACAATTAAATCCATATTTTGTCACAATATATCCATAAATAAATGTCTGGCAAACTCATTTACCTAACACGATACACACATTAGCACCCCCCTATATGTTGTAATGGCTGAGTATATAGCCAAGGGAGATAATCATTTCCACCGCCTGCTATCACCAATATGGCGTGGGTTCGCGCCTGGTTTTGTAAAATACAAAAAAGGACGCACTCGACTAGCAGTCGCAAGTGATAAAGTTTACCAGTTGCTTGCCCATGGTCGGTTGTTCTCTCCGGGTACTCCGGCTTCTTCCACCACTAAAACAGGTCGCCATAATATAGCTGAAATATTGCTGAAAGTGGCATTAAACACAATAAATCAAATCAAATCATATTTCTGAAAAGAGTAGCATTTTAATATTCTGTAATTTTTTGTCACTTCTCAAATTTAAGAGTCTGTAGCCCTTTTCACCAAAATGCGTAACTATAGTCCTAACTTTTTCACTTAAGATTATCTTACGACAATTCCTAAGTCCTTTTCACAAAGATTATCTTACGACTAGTTTTCTCCACCAATAAAACTGACCGATATATTGTTGAAAGGGGCGTTAGACATCATAAACCATCTTCCTTAGCAACCTAGTTTCATTTCCATAGCACAACAAAACATTTTTTTAAATAAAATTATTCTATAAAATATCCCCGGCACTAATTTATAAACAGTTTTTTATGCTATGATGTGTTTGTATGTTTATATTGAATTTTTATCTAATATATGAATCGGTCACCAATAACTGCACAAAATATGAACGGGTATGATTTTCGTATAGAGGAACATTTCTAATGCATGTAAATTAAAATGATCTATAATAATTATCATTACTTGGAGTTGTGCGTCATCATCCACGCGTGGTTACTTTTGTTAGAAGTATTTTTTAAGGGAGTGCATCTGGAGTGTGAAAAAAAACCTATTCATATAATTCATTTTATCGGTTATTTGTCAGCAAAATATTTACCCCCTTTTTTCCAATTAATCCCATCCCACATAAAATTAAACGCTTGTTCTTTTACTGATGAAAATTTATCCCGATTTTTCTGAGATAACCCAAATTAAGATGTGTTTATCATCTATCAATCATGAAGACGAATAAATATCCCTGTTATATATTAATATTAATATAACAGAAGAATGTACACAAGTTTATGTATTGCCAGAGTGTTCGATGATCATCGAAGTTGCCAGAAATTAATAAATTATATTACTAATATAAAGGTAAAATCAAAACGATATCATTGGATCCAGAAAATTCCAGTCCTAAAGTGGCTGTTCATACAAAACTTTTGCAAGTGTTTTGTAAGTGGAGTAGATGTCTAGAAGAAAATCCCGTTTTCCTGTTTTTATCCAAAAAAAAAATAATAATGAAATAATAGTGAAATATGCTTGTTCTTTTATCCTGATAGATGGGATTTTCAGGTTTCTACGCAGAAAGCCAAGAATTGTATTTGCTTTGCTGGTAATATAATTTATGTGCTGGTCCCATTGCAATTTGTTTGTGAACGTGATGCCTAAATATTTGGCGGATGTAACTGACTCTAGCGTATGCCCGTGGAGTTGGTATTTGGCATCAATTGTTTTCTTTGTGTTGGTTACTCTGAGTACTGTGCATTTATCAGGGTGCAATTTCATGCACCTTTCATTTTCCCAATGTCCCAGCTTATCTAGATCTTTTTGTAGAGTTTCAGCATCGTTGTTGTTGGATATTGTCAGGTACGCTATTGTGTCGTCGGCGAAAAGTCCTACTGTTGATGTTAGTCTTGATTGGAGGTCGTTTATGTAGTAGAGGAAGAGCCCTGGACCTAGGACGGAGCCTTGGGGAACTCCTGAGTCCACACTGACTGCGTCAGAGGTAGATCCATCAATTACTACAGATTGTTTTCTGTTTGCAAGCCAGTTTTGTATCCTCCTGACTGATTTTCCTATGATACCATAATGCTGCAGTTTGTGTATGAGTAGGCTATGGTTGACTTTGTCAAAAGCCTTAGCAAAATCCAATATGAAGATATCTGTTTGTTGGCCTTCTTGTAAGTTCTTGGAGATGTCATCCACGAATTCAATGAGTTGCGTTTCACAGGAGTGGCCCTTTCGAAATCTATGTTGTAGCGGATACAGGATATTATTTTCTTCTCCATGTTTCATGATTTTACTGGCCAATATATGCTCCATATTTTTAAAACAGACTGATGTTAAGGATATTGGTCTGTAGTTTTCAGCCAACGACTTTTGACCTTTCTTGTAGACAGGCGAGACGCTTGCAATGCGCCAGTCATCCGGCACTACACCAGTGTCTAGTGATTTCTGGAATATAAGCTACAGTAGTGGTGAAATATCTGTAGCTAATTCTATTAGAATCCTAGGTGATATGTTATCAGGTCCTGGTGCCTTGTATGGATTTAGCTGTTTTAGTAATTTTGTAATACCGTTGCAGGTGATATCAAAAGATTTCATATTTGGATGTTGTGTGGTTGTGGAGTTCATACAGTTTGAATTCAGGAATTCCTCAGTGGTATAGGATGTTTTCTCAGAGAAGGCTGATTTAAACTGGCGATTTAATATATTTGATTTAGTAACTGGGTTACAATACATTTTACCATCCATTTTTAGTGATGAGATTCCAACTATGTCTTTACGTTTGTGTTTGATATATGTCCAGAACTTTTTCATCCCCGATCGTGGTTTGGTTTCATCTGGTGTTACTACATTTTCAATGTATTTCCAGTACGCCTGTCTGGTTATCTTTTGAGTATGATGTTTGAGATTATTATACTGTTCTTTGTTGCACCACTCTGTTATTAGACACGCCAAAAAGGAGTAAACAACAATGTCATTTGTAGCGTCTGTTTGTATTAAACCATATTCATTTCAATAAACATTTATCAATATGTGTAAATAGGTTTGTCATACGGTCAGAGAAAATGCGCTAACGATGAATTGCTCTCTTATTTTCAAGTCGAAGCGCCAATACATCGTCCATTTTTTTTTTTTTTTTTTTTTTTTTTCACTTACGATAAAAGATAAGACCAAAATTTCTCTTATGATCAAAATTTTACACTTAGGACAGGGTAGTTTTACACGTAAAGTTAGGACTAATTTTACACTTAAGATTATCGTAAATATTTTTGTGAAACTCTTTTTAATCTTAGTTTTACACTTACGACAATTTTTTATCGTAAGAATTTGTGAAAAGGGCTACTGGAGTCTGGATTGCAAAAGGTAAGTTTTTTTGGCCAGTCTACGTGTTAGTGATAGTAAGACGGTCCCTAGTCTGCACTTCAGTGAAAATTATTAACAAAATTAGTAATAAAAACATTAGGAACTTTCAAATAGCTGCAGGTTTTACTATTTGTCATATGACATCTGTAAAAATGAAGATAAAACAACATACAAAAAACACATTAAAAAAACACATTAAAAAAATATTTAAAAAAAATATGATATTACTGTGACATCTTGTAGCACAACATCATTGTTAGATACAGGTGAACACATCAAAGAATTATCACCAAGTAAACTCAGGTAACAATGAAATGTTGGAGGAACACAGCTGTTACTTCTCATTCTCAGGAGCGGATCCAGGATTTCAAGTTAGGGGGGCGCACTTAAAAAAAATTGCGCTGAGTGGATGGAGGCGCGAAAATTTTTGGAGTATTTCGTGTGAAAAATCACGATTTTACACCAAAAAAATGATATTTTTTCCAATTGCGGAGGGAGGCGCGAAAATTTTTGGGGTATTTCGTGTGAAAAAATCACGATTTTACGCCAAAAAATCATATTTTTTCCAATTTTAGGGGGGCACCCGCCGGGTGCTCCCCCCCCCCCCCCTGGATCCGCCCCTGATTCTCCTACTATATCTGCACCGATGAGTATAATTCACACTTCGAAAGTGAAAATGGCCACAAGCCTGCAAATGACCAAAGCTCTTTTTTTCCCCAAAATTTAGTGTATGATCCTGAATTGACAACATTGGTTCATCAGTGTGTAATAATTGTTGGCTATTAAGAATTATGACGGATAGCTTGAATAATAGTTGTCCATGTTTTATGAACATTTAAAACTCAAGGCGAAATATTGTTGAAAGTGGCGTTAAGCACCATAATCCTAACTCTGGCATGGGAAGAAAATTTTCATTTACTATCATTTTATTACAACCAAAATTTTACATTTGTGGCAGCATTTTGCTCATTTCCTCACATTTTATTTCCACAATGGTAGTAAGCTCTATTTATAACTCAATTAGGGTTCTTCAATAGCTGGACAACACGAAACCAATCTCACATGGTATTTTATAAAACATTGAAGACTATGGTTTATAGGAATTAGAGCTTTAAAATCGAGATTTCTGATTGGTCGAGAATAAATGACTACATTGTATGTTCTAATAAGTAATAAAACAGAAATTACTTTAGGCTTCTTCACTAGCTCTCACACTTTTGTTTGTTTCTGTGGGGTGGGGTTGGGGGGTAGGGGTATGGTGTTTAACGCCACTTTCAACAACATTTAGTTTAATTGGTGGTAGAAACTGGAGTACTCGGAGAAATCCACCGACCTGTCGCAAGTCACTCACAAACTTTATCACATAATGTTGTATCGAGTATACATTTACATGAGCGGGATTCGAACTCACAAAGTACTGTGTTGGACATCTAGCAATATCCCATAAGGGCTCACGTTCAAATTACCTTTAGTTGTCCAATCATGCAGCCGCTCTGCTAATCTTGAAAGTAGAACTGAAATGATTTAACCATTACAATTGACTTTAATCAATTTACCAGTACGTAACGAACGAAAGAAAAGCATTATGTTAAAAACATACTAGCGTTGAACCCGATGATAGTAGCACTTTGAAGCGATACAAAATTTCTTAGATTTTAAACAATTAATTCAACACTTCAGTGTGTGACAGACTGTATAGCAGTGATGATTAATGGATATTATGTACAATTTTACGAGATTAATGCTTATTTAATAGAGAAAAACTGTTTCAACTGTCTGACATTGTGAGATAATCAAGGACACATGCTCTGTCCTTGACGATAACATCACTCAATTGGTCAGCGCTAATTTCATTTTAAATATCACCTACACGTCACCCCTTATAGGATGTTGTCAGATCTCCAACTTACTTACTTACATTACAAACATAACTGTATACCTTAATTTCAGACCCAGTCAACATTCTCGGAGACTAGTAGTATAGGGGACACGAAACAGCTCGTGACAGACGATGGTGAAAAGAGCAACAAATCACGAAGTAGTCTACCTATGACTAGCTTCAACATGGTCAATTCTATTGTAGGATCAGGGGTGATAGGTAAGTCACATTGGGATCAGTTTATATGAAAATTATCGGTTATAGGATGCTCAACTTCAACTCTAGGTCAATGGTGATAGGTATAGTACATGTAATTGAATTTACAGCTACCTATGCAATCAGTGTCTATCACCAATAAAGGTGTGAGTTCGAATCCCGCTCATGAACAGATGTACTCGATACTACATTATGTGATAAAGTGTGTTGTGATTTGCGACAGGTTGGTGGTTTTCTCCGGGTCCTCCAGTTTCCTCCACCAATAAAACTGACCGCCGCGATATAACTGAAATATTGTTGACAGTTGCGTTAAGCACCATAACCCTAATCTAAATCTCAATGGTGATAGCAGGTCAACTATAGCAAATTTAATAAGATCAGTGTAGTATTCATCAAAGTTGTTATTTATTTGATTGCTCGTCTCAAAGTCTATGTGAGTCTAAGAGGCTATTGATTGTTTGATTGTTTTAATTCGAATGAACGTTGTATAGTGAAGTGAGTGTCAAAAGTCAAAACAGCGTTTAAACCAAGTGAACAATATTTCAGCTATATTCAAGGGAGTTATGGTGTTTAACACCACGTTTACTTTATCTCAGCCATGTTCATGACGAGACCAAGTTTTCAAAGAATAAATTTAAAAAAAAATGGTGATAAGATGTGCCTACTATTAGCTATCTATGGGACGCTTTTTTAATTACCATAACATGACGAGGAGCTAGAGGATAGGGTCAAACTATTTTGTTTTGCAACACTATACTAACGACCTCTTGTAACAAGACGCAGCTCGCGTTATTTGTTTGAAAGCAACGTGGCGTTCAACATTGAGTACATCGGGTGCTGCTGTTGAGGGCGACAATATAATTTGACTGGACTTATACAGCCAGTGGATTCTCCTTTCGGTTCGGCATGGCTGTATCATGCAGTCAACTACTTTTATTCCCGGGCGTTCGCTAGAGGGTATCGTGCAATATAGACATTAATTAAGTTCGATGTGATATTCATTTTCGCTCATCTATAGTCTAATTGAGCATGAGGCTTAGAAATGTTGGTGGCTATGATTTGTGGGAAACTAGGAATGTGGAGGACTAGGAGTGTGCTGGCCAAGAATGTGGAGGAACATGAGTGGCTGATGATAGAAGTGTTGGAGCTTTGGCATGTTGGAGTCTAGTATCATAGGAGGCTATGAGTGAATCAGCTACGCATGTGGGAGGTCTATGAGAGTAGATGGCAAGAGTGTTGGAGGCTACGAGGGTGGAAGAGAGTGTTGGAGATTACGAGTGTTGGAGGCTATGAAAGTAGGGTAGGAGGCAAGGACTGTGGGTTAGGAGTGTTGGATACTCTACGGTTGGGGGTTAGTAATGAGGGGTTAGTGGTGTTGGATGCAAAGAGTGTGAAGATGGGTAATGTAGGGGCTGTTAGTGTAGGAAGCCAGATTTATTCAGGCTAGGGGTGTGGGATGCTATGCGATCACGAAAATGACGTCCCCGCATTATCTAAGAATACATGACAAGTACAGAATGATGAGAGACCAATCAATAGATCTATTTGTAATTAGAGACAGTATATATGATCTTTGATACATTATGTACAAGTTCATGTCCAATCAATAATGCTAATGTTCGTCTTAAGTCACATAATACCCTTTTATTACATGAAGAACGAAGACGACATCAAGAGATTCTGAGAGATCAAAGAACAATGTCATGCGTGTTTGATGATCAGATCTTTTTAACATACCATCAGTGTGAGGAGTGCTCGATACAATCATACATGTATATTATCATAGGGTGACACATCGCATATCTTATCGTACACAAGGTGGCATATCACACTTACTTATCATACACCTGTAGGGTTGCATATCACACCACGTTATCGTACACAGAGTGGCATATCACACTAACTTATCGTACACGGTGTGGCATATCACACTAACTTATCGTACACAGAGTGGCATATCTCACTAGCTTATCGTACGTTGGGTGGGTGGCATAACACACTGCCTTATAGTATGCAGAGTGACATGTCTTATCATACATAAGGTGACATATCGCACTATCTTATCGTACACAGGGTGGTATGTCACACCAAGTTATCATATACCTGTAGGGTTGCATATCACACCACGTTATCGTACACATGGTGGCATATCACACTAACTTATCGTACACAGAGTGGCATATCACACTAACTTATCGTACCCAGGGTGGCATATCACACTAACTTATCATAAACATGATGGTGTGTCTCCCTATGTTATTATAAACAGTGCACGCTAACTGATCATGGGAGGGGGGGGGGGGGCAAGTGACTTATTTTCAAAATAATTATCAAGACCATGATAAATTAACTCTGTTTTTTTGGTCATGCTTTGGTTTTCTTATAAAACTTAAATATATAATTGAAATGTAGCTGAAATATTGCTGAAAGTGGCGTTAAGCACCAAACATCAATCTTATAATTGAAATGTAAAGAAAAATGTGTCAGTGTGATCAATATTTGAGGTGTACTGGGTACACTCTTGTGTGATAAAGTTTGTCAGTGACAATTGACAGGTCTGTGGTTTTCTCCAGTTTCCTCCACCAATAAAACTGACAACCCCATTATACAATAGAAATATTGTTGAATATGGCGTTGAGTATCATAATATATAACTAAAATGTCTATATTTAATTTAGAACGTACGGTGCGTTTCTAGAGTAACTTTCATCAGGCATGCTCAGAGTATAATTCAAAATAATTTAAAGGGCCCGGGTGGCTCAATGAGTTAGGTAGTTGGATTACCTAACACCTCATACAAGCCTATCACCAATACGGCGTGGGTTCGCGCCCGGCTTTGTAAATTACAAAAAGGGTTCACTCGACTCGGAGTCGCAAGTGATCAAGTTTACCAGTTGCTTGCCCATGGTCGGTTGTTCTCTCCGAGTACTTCGGCTTCTTCCACCACTAAGACTGGTCGCCATGATATAGCTGAAATATTGCTGAAAGTGGCGTTAAACACCAAAAATTAAAAAAACAAAAATCAAATAATATAAAAGTCTTTTGGAGCAAGAAAAATCTGTTTTTATTTTCATCTGTTTCCTTTACCACGTCATCAAAAAAGCTAAAAATTTTAAACGGGTTAGAAAAATACGTTGTGACCTCTCCCCCTTTTTTGTTTTAAGACAGTTAGTGCCAAATTTCTGCTCAGTTTAACCGTTAACAATGGTTTATTTCTAGTCAACGTTCCATTGTGTTGACATAGCTGACGATGTTCTATCAATCTGTATTGTAATTTCATTTGACGTTCAGTTATTGCCTTCAATACTCTTAAGGGCAACATTTATTTCCTTTAATACAAGGCTGTAATACCGACTCCGGAAATTGAATGGAACTTATTTAGAACGACCATCAATGATAAATGCAATCACTAACATAGTTCTATTATTTATTAAAGCAAACAATTTGTGTTCAAAGAACCTAGAGCAAATGTTTTATAATGCGTTTAGATTTATATTTCCGATGTGATTTCGAGTAAAAAAGAATAGATAAAATTAAGCCGTGTTAGTTTCCAGTGGATATTGTACATATACATTTGTACTTGAGAATTGTAGCTATGTTCTTGTCACAAGCTGCTTTATTTTATGTGACAATAAAGATTATATTTTCATAAAAAAAATATCCATTAGAGGATAGAAATGTCAGGGTTGAAAAGGTGTTCAATGAATTAAATGTGACTTGGACAGGAAGGCAAGAAAGTGCAAAATCTTATTGCAATTTTTTTTTAGGTGGGTTCATAGTGTCAGAGACAAATCTTCAATATGTATGCAAAGATTCGGCAAAATTTCAAATATTCTGAATCGAAACCTGAAAAATGGAGTTAATAACACCGTACAGTGAAAACTATCTAATCAGACACGCTTGGGCCGTCGTGTTCGTGATCGTGTGGTAGTTGGATTTACAACTACCTGTGCAATTAGTAACTATCACCACTGAAGTTGTGAGTTCGAATTCCGCTGATGGCGAGGTGTACTCGATACAACAGTATGTGATACAGTTTATCAGTGGCTTGTGACTTACTCATGTTTCCTCCACCAATAAAACTGGCCGCCACGATATAACTGAAATATTGTTGAAAGTGGCATTAAACACCATATCCCTAACCCTAACTCTTTGGACCAATATTTATCCGGATTAGAAAGATATTCTGTTTACAGGTAAAATATGCAGACATATCCGACATAGTTATATTTGATTAACATTTAATTATGTTGTACTCAGGGTTCGGTTTAGACAGGGTTCGACGTGAAAGGTACCGTCTTATGAAAAATAGCTAAGTTCAAACAGTAATTTTTTTTTTTATTTATTTTCTTTTACTGTTATACACCATTCCTTACCTCCATTAACATGATATCGTTTTTCATATAACAACAGACTGTAACAGATGTAAAATGAACAAGATTATAAACCTGATGTACCTACTGTACTCTATAAATCTCAATGTCACCTTGATGTATTACTCATATATCAAGATCAATGTTACATTAACCCGCCCGGTAGATGAGGTTGACAATGAATTTCTCGGGGTAACAATCTGCTCTACCACCCTCTCAGCTATGTGTTATTTGTTTTATTATACTGAATGTTCTTTTCTCCTGGTTTCATTCTTTTTTATGATTTTGATGCCCTGAATTTCAATTGCTGTTGTCTTTAAATGTGTTAAACTGTGATATCGATGACAATGAGTAGTTTGACAAAATTATATTCCCGATTTTTCTGTGACATTTTTGTTTCAGCCTATTTATACTGACTATGCAAATTAGGCATATTTTGATAAAAGATCACATTTAGATCTTCTCCTATGAAACTGCTGATCCAAATTAGATAAAATTCGGCTGGGATGCTCCTTTCAAAACTATGTCCGACAGTCCCAACCTACATGCAAGATGGCTACTGTTACTAAAAATATATTTTTTTTCAATTGTCCATTGCTGCTTTATTATAAAGCCAAATTAGAACAAATGTTCACAGCAACTACATGGCAATGATTAGTTTAACATATATTCCGGGTATTTTTGTGAAATAATTCGTTCAGCTGATTGTGCAAATCAGGCATATTTTGCTACAACCAAACTAAACCAAATTTGGCTTGTATGGTGCTTGTGTGGTCCCCTTTTAAAATTATGTCCGACATCTCCGCCCTCCATTCAAAATGTCGGCTGTTACTAAATTTCTTTACTTATTTATTGTTGCTTTATTATAAATTAAAATGAGTTCAAAGAGCAGCTTCATGACAATAAGTAGGTTAACATATACTTCGGGGTTTTCTGTGAAAGTTTTCTTTCAACCGATTTATACCGAAACCAAACCACAGTCATGCTAACATAATATATTCAACATTTTCAAATGAATAATCCTGATATTCGCCAGCATTCTGATATTTTTGTAGATGAGTATATTAAAGTCTTAAATTAGGTCCATAATTTTTTTTCCCGACAGTGTTACATAATTATCGACCACTCGAAGAAGGTCGAAAGTGTATAACGTCTAGTCACAAATGAGGTGCTATTGTTATATGTTAATCCAGCGTCACTCCTCGTCACGAACCACAGAGCTATTTTGTTTCTTTCGTCTATTGTTAATTTGTAACAAAGTCACTAATTACTCAATAGCAATATCAATACTTATACAAGCACTTCAATAAAAAGTGGCGGAGTTAGACAAGATTTATGGCCACAAGCCTTCACTGTTAGTGAAATCAAGCGATCATGCAAGAGTCTTTCATATATGAGTAAAATGAAAACCGCCCATATATTATAAACCCCTAACAAAGGAGGACGACATCTACTCTAATTTATGTTGCGTGATCCTCCCCTATTTAAAACACATTTTAATTATCTGTTAAACTTGACTGTAAATTGAAATAGGAACCAGTATGTAGTATGCTATCTTCCTAACACTTTGATTTAATGTATTTAACAGTGTTCGTTTTCATCACGTATCTGTATCCGTTAAAGTTTCCAGTTCTTTATAAATCTCGTGCCGGTTAAATTGTGTTTTATTAGGTACAGCGAAACCAGATTAATCCAAGTGGATATCTGTTAATGACAAGTCTGCAATATCTTTAGAATAATGTTATCCCACAGAGAGTTCATGCCATTTTCACGATGAATATTGCATCAAATAGAATACATTTATCGTTTAATCTACATACTCAAATCCAATGGCAACACGTGTCTAAACACAGGAATTAAAGGCTACTTGGACGAGACTAAGTTTATGTTTGATTTATTATCAGGAAATAAAGTAGATTTATGAAGCAACAATAACTTTTAAAGGAGGGCCGGGCTATCCTTTCCCCGGGCAGAAAATGCTTTTCACGCGAAATGAAAATCACATTACCTTCTTTTAGACATGAATTTTCTTTAAAATTTTACAATATTTTTTCAAGTAAAAACATAGTCCCCCTCTAAGTTTGATGGTCACTCCCGTACGACACCTGTTCAGTAGGGGCCCGTCGTGGTCGTGATCGTATGGTAGTTGAATTTACAACTACTTATGTAATGTTGTGAGTTCAAATCCCGCTCATGGCGAGGTGTACTTGATACAAGATTATGTGATAAAGTTTGTCAGTGACTTGCGACAGGTCGATGGTTTTCTCCGGGTTCTCCTGTTTCCTCCACCAACAAAGCTGACCGCCACGGTATAACTTAAATATTGTTGACAGTGGCGTTAAATACCATAGCCCTAATCTAACTTTAAATGGTGATAGCAGGTATGACAAATTTAATAAGATCAGTGTAGTATTCATCAACTTTGTTGTTTATTTCATTGGTCATCTTGGTCTATGTGAGTGTAAGGAGCTAAATGATTGCTATACCAGTTCAGTATTTCAGGTAGACTCATTAATCTGTTATTATTATTATTATTTATTCTTTGACGCCATCTTTGGTAACGTCTCCATCGAAAGCGTGGCTTTAAATTAGAATTGAATATATCAAAGTTTCGTGAATCGGTGTCCATTAAAAACATGTTGACAATTTTCAACTAGTCAACTCATCTGGCCAAAGGTCATGTATGATCGTCTGTCGTCGGATGTAGTCTGTCGTTTTTAGATCTACACAGTTAGAACTTTGTTCTCTAGCAGCTTGGCCAGGATTGTCCTTGTGACGCACGCTTTCAGAACTCCTTCTCTAGCTAAATTGCATACAAATTGGCCAGGATTGTCCTTGTGAGGTACACTTTCAGAAATATAGAACACAGGCTCAACTTCATCTAAGATGGCAACCTTTTAAGGGATATTAAGGTTCTTTAAAATGGCAATGATTATTTTTGATAATATATTTATAAAAGATTTAAAAATATGTTGCAAGCTCATATCCCACGTGTCGTGCCAATTTACGATATAAGTGGTTAGAAATACCAACGAAATGAGTTATTTTCCAGGTGGGGAAAATCATGCACATGTACATGTATCATAAGAAGAGTTTGAAGATACCAAAGGGGTAATCAGAATCCGTAAATCGAAGGACAGACGACACAATTGTCAAAAGAAAATGAACAAATGGACAAACAACGATCTACAGAACACTACACAGAAAACTAAAAATAGAGTAACATGAATCTCACTAAAAACCGGGGATAAACTCAGGTGCTCCAGATGGGTAGGCGGTTCCTGCTCCACTAGTGGCGCCCATCGTGTTTCGTATTAATCATGTTTGTTACGATTGGAATGAAAAGAAAATCAACAAAATGCCACACCGTCAGAACAATTCCAAACTCCAATCAGAAAATCATGTAGATGCAAAATCAATACACATAACAAATATGCCTGAGCTCGCTATTTCATGGTTTGGTGCAGGCACAATAAATAAAAATCGACGGGGTTACACTATGAACCCAAATATATTATAATAATTATAATTGTTGAAATTGACAATGTTATTAATTATTTTCATGTTTATTACAGGTATTCCATACGCATTTAAACAGTCTGGTTTCATCCTTGGAACTTTATTGATAGTAATAGTCGGAGTGATAACAGGTTTGTGTTTATATATATTAGTACCTTCCAATATCGACATTTCATACTCGAAGTACATTTTTATAGTCTCACGCCAGTTTTTTTTTTTCTAGTTTGAATTAGCAAAAGTTTTTTCTTTGCTTTGTTTAACCTTCAAATTTGTATTGTCGGTTAACTCCAATAGTCTCACGCCAGTTTTTTTCTAGTTTTGAATTGACAAAGTGTTTTCTTTGTTTTGTTTAACCTTCAAATTTGTATTGTCGGTTAACTCGAATAAATAGTCTCACTTCAGTTTTTTTCTAGTTTTGAATTGACAACGTTTGATCTTTTCTATGTTTTACTTACAAACTTGTACTGTCGGCTAACTCGAATACTCGCCCAATTCGAATAAAAATAATCGGTCTGTCCGATTCTACACAATACAATTTGATACAACATATATGTGTATATAGATAATAACAATTTATCCAGCAATTGTGTGAATTTGAGTATTAATAAAGGGGTCATATAAACTTCAGTGTTATTTGGTCATGGACCTAATAAACCATTTCTGGTACCTGATGCATGTAGAGCGACAGAAAGAAACAGTAACAATATAAGCGTTTGCGTCACAAATCATACTCGAATGACACCATGAAATCAATTAGAAAGACGCTTGTTTCAGTTATTTCCAGACAATTTGGCGGGTGTTTTGTACTTTTTGATATTGCAGGATAAACACACTATACATACATTGTCATTAAATATAAAATTAATTTGCACTCACCAAAGGCTCGCTTTTCTGCCTGTTAGAAATCTATTAATTATTAATTGTTCATTATTTTTATAGTGTATTAAAACAGTGCTGTTTACAAATGAATATTTAAAGCTTGTAAAGATATGTTCGTGTTCCATGTTTGAATAATTAAGATAACATTTTTTAAACCAGATCGATTTTAATACTCTAGCTTCGAATCCCGCTTATGATGAGATGTACTCGATACAACATTATGTGATAAAATTTGTCAGTGACTTGCTACAGGTCGGTGGTTTCTGCGGGATACTCCGGTTTCCTCCACCAGTTAAACTGACCGCTAAGATATTTTTGAAAGTGGCGTTAAACACCATAATCCTAACCCTCTAGCTTTGAAAAAAATCGTCGTGACTTTGAATCCATGTTTTTTTCAACGTTGGAATAACGTTGTATGCCTGCTGCACCGTGTCTCGTCTTCCATCACGATAAATGTCTCGACTTACTATTAACAATTGCTGTGTACACCTTACTACAATAAAAGATGTCTTGACTTGTCTCATCTTCCGACACGGTAAATGTCTCGACTTGCTATTAGCAATTGCTGCGTCACCATACTACAAGAGAAAGATGTCTTGACTTGTCTGGTTTTCCGTCACAATAAATGTTTCGACTTGCTCTTATCACATTGCTGTGTCACTTTACTACAAGCGAAAGATGCCTTGACTTAAGCTTTGCACAATGGATTAAAATTCCTACGATATTTTCTAATATCATAAAATGTAAAACATTTCTATAACAGCTAAAATACAGTTACTTATTGATTTCCTCATGTCACATGGGAAATTTTAGTTGATTGTTAAATCGTAGAAATTTTATTGTCTGTCTGAGAACCCACCCATTCATCATAAATATTGATATAATATAACAGAAAAAAAACGCGGTAGAAAATTACATTGACGTTAGAATATATAAACACCGTCCCAGGGGCGGATACAGGATTTCAAGTTTAGGGGGGTATTTTTTGGGGTATTTCGTGTGAAAAAAACACGATTTTACGCCAAAAAATCATATTCTTTCCAATTGCGGAGGGAGGCGCGAAAATTTTTGGGGTATTTCGTGTGAAAAATTACGATTTTACGCCAAAAAATCATATTTGTTCCAATTTTAGGGGGGGGCGCGCGACGGGCGCCCCCCCCCCCCCCCTGGATCCGCCCCTGCGTCCTGTCTCTAAAAGGAGGCTTATACCAAGTACAAATTTAAGTTGAGTATTAATAAAAATCCGGCTCCGGACCCGGACACGAGACTATATACATAAAATCCGGATCTTGACACAATGAGTGAGTGAGTGATTGTTGTTTAACGACAACTCAGCAATTTTTTTTAGCTATATATCATGGCGCGAATAAGTTAATTTTCAATGAAATGATGACGATATCCGCTTTGTATTAGACCAACACGCTGAGTTGGATTTTTATAGTGCCAGCTCACTGAAACAACAGTCCACGGATAGACATGTCGCCCCACTCGGACGCATTAACCTTGATTCAGAGCCAAGCAATCTTTGCTCTTTCTCCTTAATGCTGCGTGTTTAGCGAAGAAGCAACAAATACCAATTTTATAGTCTTTGGTTTGACTCGAGGCGAACACGCTAATCATTACACCACCGATGCGTTTTACAGTAGACGAGAAACATTTTATTCATAAATATGATGATATTGATGTCACCTTTAGCATATAGAAATCGTGTCAATCTTATATGGATTAATTGCATACGTTGACTTATTATAGTATTTCTAGATAAATACAGTAGATTATTCATCATGTCAATGATATTTTGAATTCATACAATCTTTCCCATTTATCTGTTACACAAATTTGATCGGTCTAATTTTGCAAAATAATTCGTTATGGAAAACGACATGGGTATTTTTTATAATTTGAAATATCTGATAAATGCATTGTTTTCGCTATAAAAAGGGTTTTTATTTTCAATATTTAGCATTGAAGTCATGCACATTGCGCTATTATGTGTTTGTCTGGGACGTGGAATGTAAATTGTGACCACTGTTTAACATTCATTGTTACCTCTGGATAACTGTCATTTCTATCTCTAGGAAATGCACTTTACTTCCTTTGTATAAGACCATGTCTGTCTGTCTGAGTATTATGTGAATTTCTACCTCTGCATAATGCACATTTCTAACCATGTATTAGATATATTTCTACCTCTGTATGATGTACTCTACTGCCTGTGTATAATGTACAACAATTGTAGATATCTTTCTAACCGTTTTTTTTTTCACGATGTCAATCGCCAATCTGTCAAAGGATCAAGTATTTTCTTCACTAATCACATCATTATTGACATATCTCTTTGTTCATTTCATATAAATCAGATCAAAGTATCGATATAGGCTTTTTATATTCTGTTGAGAAGAGAAATGCATTCCCCTGTAGTATGGTTTTTATGTTTGACTTAATCTCCATGTCATATTGATTGTACAGCAAGGGAATCATGTCCCGTTATTGAATACCATATTTTACGCTTGTTCCATTCCTATTTTATTTCTTTTGCAAATGGTGGCATGCCAATAAAGAATATTAATATGTTTGGTCAAGGTTAGTGAGGTTCGATCTTAGTTTTATGTGTATGTTTTGTAGATCTTTCTTTGTCCTTTCATCATTTTTCTTTTGATCATCGTATTGTCTGTTCTTCTTCGATTTACGGATTCTGATTACCCCTTTGGTATTTTCAAACTCTTCTTAAATATGCATTAACCAATGAGAACGCCTGGTTGACTTAGCACCAAAAATCCACTGATGTGGTTGGGTGGTCTGGGGAGTTGGACATGAGACTTAAGCGGTTGGTATCAACGGTGCGAGTTCAAATCCCGTTAGGGGAGAACAAAATTTTTTGTCAGCTCAAAAGTCTAATTATCACACTGTTGGTTTAGATGTTTGTCAAAATTCACAAACAGGGGATAATTATATAATTTAAATGTAATTTTACTGGCTATGTCAAGGTTAATGCGATTGTTCTGCAGGATAAACACAAAACATTAATGCATTGTCTTAGAATATGAAATTCATGTGTATTGGGTGCAAAACTTGAGAAAGGCTTAATAAACCTTTTGTCCTACATTCTAAGCCTCATCCCCATAACTTCTATATTCTAATGAATTACTAACTAAGACACTGCAACAATGTTATTTATCCTGCAATGACAGCATTTACCGACCAATATAGCCTGCCCAATATTTTTTTTGATATTGGTCAGTTATAAATAGAACATACAAATGTAAGCTCTGCCCACTCCGGAGCTACTTTCTTTTCCTTGCTCTTCAAAATGTAAACAAACATGGCAAATACTTTTATCATCGTCCAGTAAATGTTTATTTACGATTTAAAATTGCAGGATAAATACAATGCATGTGCACTGTCGAAGCATATAGGTAAATATGTGCATTCGGCGCGAAATGCGGGAAAAGGCTCGGCGAAGCCACGCTTTTTCCCCCGTTTCTAAGCCTCATACACATATTACCTATATGCTTCGACAGTGCACAAGTATTGTATATATATGCTGAAAACAACAATGTCGTTCTCCAATGTTAGAAAATCCCCCCCAGTGGACGGACAGATATTTTTTCCACATTCTATGTTTTCATATAATATCTTCAATCATTTCTTTTATTGTCAGTATTTATTAAACGTAACTATATTTTTTTTGTATTTTGACTATTCCATTCTATTTTTATGGTGTTTGTTTTTATTCTAGACTATTCCATTCTACTGCTAGTAGAGGGTGGCCGATTATCGAACACCGACAGTTACCAGGTAAATACAGAATAATGATTGGCTGATTAAAATCCGCCCACATGTCATTCAAAAATTTATTTAATTATAATAAAAATGTATTTTTTTATTGATTGGTACATGTATTATAGGTTAACATCATTTATTGGTGGAGGAAATCGGAGTACCCGGAGAAAACCACCGACCTGCCGTAAATCACTGACAAACTTTATCACATAATGTTGTATCGAGTACACCTCGCCATGAGCGTCATTCGAACACACAACTTTAGTGCTTTTTTGTGCTTTGTCTTTACTTTAATTATAGTTACTTTTTAGACTACTAATTTTAATTTATTTACTTAGTGCTTGAAATTTTAATTAGTTTAAATTATATTTAATATAGATGTTTTAATTTTTGCTAGTATTTCTATGTATGTATGCTGTTTTGTTATTTGTATAGTCAATATGAAAAGCTCTGTAGAGTTTATGTTTTATGTATGTTATGATATATATCGACTTTAAATAAAACTTTATTTATTATCTTATTTATTATTTAGTGGTGATAGGCACTCGTTGCATAGGTAGTTGTAAATCCAACTACCATACGATCACGACCATATGACGGCCACAATATATGTTGCTATAGAAACTACTAAATACATATCAGTTGTGGAACAACCCCGATACGACGATTTTCTTTCATATGTATTGACCGAGCGATGATGTGAGGCTTATCAGCCGTGGGTTATCGAAGATTGATTAGATTAAAAGTTACGTTGATATATTCTTTAAATTCTCAAACCAAAGTATATGGTTGTGTCTGGCCCTTTTAAAAATAATTCTTAATATCATTTCATTTTAACAGATTGGTTGCAATTTAATTCTGTAAATTAACATGCAATGAGATAGTATCAATATAGTCACGATCGTTTTTAATTGATTATATTAAAGGGTATGACTTTCAAAGACAAAATAGAATAACACATGGTCGCTTTAGTATCAAGGTTGTAGTTAAGTAGGAGTATCTTTATGTACTATATTTACATAGTTTTTTTTAGAATAGTAGTCGGAATTTTTATGTAATGCCTAATTAATGATGGAATAAACGTTGGAGAAAACCGAAGGGGCAATCACGGATGAAAAATCCAGAGAAACTGGCAACACTGGGTACACAAGAAACAGACAAGCAAAACAAAAAATACAAATATACTATTAACCCTACTACGGAGTAATAAATGTTAGACCGGTTAATGGGATCACAACCATCTTCTCTTGATAAATAGATCTCCAACGGCAATCAATGTATATGTAGTTCTAGTACATACAATTTACATCTTTTAAATAAGTGATAGAGAAAACAGTAGGGGGTAAACAAGAATGGACAATCCAGAGACACTGGCAACATTGAGTACACAATACACAGGATGAAGACAAGCACCACAAAAACACAAAAAAAGAAGGAAACGAAATGAGCGACACGGACCACACCAAAAACCGGGGGGGGGGGGGGGTGAATACATGTGCTCGCGAAGGGTTAGCAGTCCCTGCCTCTTGTAGGATATGATTGAAGACACAATTCCTGCATGAAAAAAAAATCGAAATATTGATATGTACGTCCTTACGTTAACGGTTAACCAGTATATTGCTTATTTTCATCCATTATGATATTGACACAAAAGGTTTCTAAATAATCGCGTTATAATTCCATGCATAATTACAAAGCTATTGTTGAAACATCAATATGGGATCATTGTCTCTGTTGTGGGGGTTGTTTTAGCAAATTGAATTTATTAAATTAAGCTGATCAAAAAGAAATTTCTCCAAAGTGCAGCGTTTGACGCCCTTGTAATTTTGCATTATTTAACGATAAGCGTTTTCTGTCATCGTCATTGTACGATCACGTGGTCGACCTTTCTACGTTACGTTTGTCACTTAATCACCGTACGTTAATTAACGCTGATAAATGAGTTACGTGCTGACCATGTTAACTGTGTTATAAACATGATGATGTATTGATTATAAACGGTACGTGGTAATAAAGGCTGGATTCCAACACACCAGTGCTGGCGCTGATAATCAATTCCCGTTCATTTTATCGTTTAATCGCAGCTACTCACTGGCACCTAACGGATGATGATATATAAATTTAATCATTGACTGTTGTGTAATCTTACAGTGTTTTAATAAAGTGTTGAGTAACTTGATATATTTTAAATAATAATCAAAATATCACAAGTTGTATTAAATATTTTCAACAAAAAAAAAACACTATTAAAACGTTTGAAATAATGTAAAAATATTTGTAAGATTATTTCACCCGCATTTTTGCTTTCTTATTGATTACCCCGCACCTATCTAGGAAATTAAGATTTCTAGGAAATGAAGATTTCTAGATGTAGTGTTTATTGGCAGAAGTAAAGACTAACGCTCATGTGCAGGTTATGGCCCATCTCACAATCATTGTTGTGTATGCTCAGTGTTGAAAACCACGTTGTAACTGTGAACTGTAGAACAGCAATAGAAGCGCTGTTCCATTACTTTAAGTTGTGTCTAAGTTTAAAATTCACCCCACGAACTATTGCACTTGAGACACTACTCTAATGATTACACCACAGAGGCAGTTAAAATCAAATGAGCAACTTTCTCTATTCCACAATAACATCAAAGTTCATGGGGCCGTCGTGGTCCTAATCGTATGGTAGTTGGATTTACAACTACCTATCAATGACAATCACCACGAACATTGTGAGTTTGAATCCCGTTCAAGGGCCCGGGTGGCTCAATGAGTTAGGTAGTTGGATTACCTAACAACTCATACAAGCCTATCACCAATACGGCATGGGTTCGCGCCCGGTTTTGTAAATTACAAAAAGGGTGCACTCGACTCGCAGCCGCAAGTGATAAAGTTTAACAGTTGCTTGCCCACCACTAAAACTGATCGCCATGATATAGCTGAAATATTGCTGAAAGTGGCGTTAAGCACAATCAAAATCAAATCAAATATCGAATCCCGTTCAGGCGAGGTGTACTCGATACAACATTATGTGATAAAGTTTGTCGGTGACTTGCAACAAGTCGATGGTTTTCTCCAGGTACTCCGGTTTCCTCCGCCAATAAAACTGATCGCCACGATATAACTGAAATATTGTTGAAAGTGGCGTTAAGCACCATAACCCTAACACCTTAAAGTTCAAACAAGTATAACCTGTGATGTTATTTATCATTACTTTGTTTCTCTCATTAGGATGTTGTTCTTGTCTCATTTGGAAGACCAGGGTTTTATTTGTTAACGTTGCTACAATTCCTGTATCCTTTTATAGGTAAGTATCTCACTATTTAATTATATGTTCTTTGATTGTTGATTGATTGATTGATTGATTGATTGATTGATTGGTTGGTTGATTGATTGATTGATTGATTGATTGATTGATTGATTGATTGATTTGTGTTTAACACTAAATTTAGCAGTATTTCACAGCTATTTCATGGCTTGAGTTAATTATTAATACCATTCATAACGGTTTGTATGAAAGTGATTGATCCCATCCAGACTTTAATTTCCGTTGATTTTTTTAAGAATCTTATTGACTTGTAAGAACATAAGAAGGTCAACCCACACGTGTACTACATTATTACTGCATTTCCGAAATTTCATCTTCGGGAGCAAAAAAAACATAAAGCAACACAAGATGACCAAAATGGACTTAGATGACTTTTGACTGATGGAGGAGAACCTATTATATTATTTAGGAACTGTAAATTTCACTAATATATATAATATATCATGTATATGTCTGCTGCTGGACTATCAGTCACCGAGGGCATCATCCATACAGTAGTCAGGACTATCAGTCACCGAGGGCATCATCCATACAGTAGTCAGGACTATCAGTCACCGAGGGCATCATCCATACAGTAGTCAGGACTATCAGTCACCGAGGGCATCATCCATACAGTAGTCAGGACTATCAGTCACCGAGGGCATCATCCATACAGTAGTCAGGACTATCAGTCACCGAGGGCATCATCCATACAGTAGTCAGGACTATCAGTCACCGAGGGCATCATCCATACAGTAGTCAGGACTATCAGTCACCGAGGGCATCATCCATACAGTAGTCAGGACTATCAGTCACCGAGGGCATCATCCATACAGTAGTCGGGACTATCAGTCACCGAGGGCATCATCCATACAGTAGTCGGGACTATCAGTCACCGAGGGCATCATCCATATAGTAGTCAGGACTATCAGTCACCGAGGGCATCATCCATACAGTAGTCAGGACTATCAGTCACCGAGGGCATCATCCATACAGTAGTCAGGACTATCAGTCACCGAGGGCATCATCCATACAGTAGTCAGGACTATCAGTCACCGAGGGCATCATCCATACAGTAATCAGGACTATCAGTCACCGAGGGCATCATCCATACAGTAGTCAGGACTATCAGTCACCGAGGGCATCATCCATACAGTAGTCAGGACTATCAGTCACCGAGGGCATCATCCATACAGTAGTCAGTGCTTGGGCTCTGACATTGTTTAATAGATATATTTATAATTGAAATTTACAGTTCCTAAATAACGTAATTATTATAAAATCTAATGTTTCCCTCCCTCAGGCATAGGTGACCTAAGCCGGGTTTTGAATGATAGCCTGTTTAGGTCCTTTCGTTTTTATGCTCCCTACATTTAAATTATTTGGCTTTCCAATCTTTTGACTTTGAGTGTAGGTTATTCGAGAAACGCGTCATGACCACTAAATTTGATATCTACGTTTTTGTATAATGGTGGTAAAGACGTAACATCAATACGAAAACCTCCTCCGTCCAAATCCTGAGCGGGGTCGGGTAAATATGTCTCTCAGACCTGGGTAATATGTTGGCATATTACCTGGACAAGACCACATTAATATCATTATTATACTGAGTGTCTAATTGTCCAGGTAATATGCCAAAATATTACAGTACCAAATATCACTACAGAAACTTACACGAAGTATAATAATACATATTATTATACTTCTCATACTTTTTTCTATATAAATTTTATTGCAATAAAAATACTATTTCCAGTTTCATTCAATTTGTCACATGGTTGTTTTTTTTGTTTTTTTTTTAAATTAGTTTCTTCTTCAAATGCACACATGAAAATGTATTAGTTTTAAAAAGCATTAATAAAGTAGACTAGAAATCCATCAGAAAAGGACCTAATTTAGAATTTTGAATTGCACAGTTGTTCAGTATAATAAAACACTTATAGACTTGATATTCGGGTAGTAGCACTTTAATTGTCCCCTCTGTACCAACTATGTTCCGAGGTGTTGCCTCGGAAAATAGGTGGTACCTTGGGGACAATAAAAGTGCTATTACCCTCATACCCAGTCAATAAGTGTATAATATTGTATATTGTGCTTTGGGTTATTTTAGCCTATAACCTTTTAAATGTTCACTATTTATGTATGTCTATTTATATCTGTATTCTAGCTATGATAAGTTACCAAGTTATAATAGGAGACACAATAACTCTATTTATATCTGTATTCTAGCTATGATAAGTTACCAAGTTATAATAGGAGACACAATAACTCTATTTATATCTGTATTCTAGCTACGATAAGTTACCAAGTTATAATAGGAGACACAATAACTCTATTTATATCTGTATTCTAGCTATGATAAGTTACCAAGTTATAATAGGAGACACAATAACTCTATTTATATCTATATTCTAGCTATGATAAGTTCCCAAGTTATAATAGGAGACACAATAACTCTATTTATATCTGTATTCAAGCTACGATAAGTTACCAAGTTATAATAGGAGACACAATAACTCTATTTATATCTGTATTCTAGCTATGATAAGTTACCAAGTTATAATAGGAGACACAATAACTCTATTTATATCTGTATTCTAGCTATGATAAGTTACCAAGTTATAATAGGAGACACAATAACTCTATTTATATCTGTATTCTAGCTATGATAAGTTACCAAGTTATAATAGGAGACACAATAACTCTATTTATATCTGTATTCAAGCTACGATAAGTTACCAAGTTATAATAGGAGACACAATAACTCTATTTATATCTGTATTCTAGCTATGATAAGTTACCAAGTTATAATAGGAGACACAATAACTCTATTTATATCTGTATTCTAGCTATGATAAGTTACCAAGTTATAATAGGAGACACAATAACTCTATTTATATCTATATTCAAGCTACGATAAGTTACCAAGTTATAATAGGAGACACAATAACTCTATTTATATCTGTATTCTAGCTATGATAAGTTACCAAGTTATAATAGGAGACACAATAACTCTATTTATATCTGTATTCTAGCTATGATAAGTTACCAAGTTATAATAGGAGACACAATAACTCTATTTATATCTGTATTCTAGCTATGATAAGTTACCAAGTTATAATAGGAGACACAATAACTCTATTTATATCTGTATTCTAGCTATGATAAGTTACCAAGTTATAATAGGAGACACAATAACTCTATTTATATCTGTATTCAAGCTACGATAAGTTACCAAGTTATAATAGGAGATACAATAACTCTATTTATATCTATATTCTAGCTATGATAAGTTCCCAAGTTATAATAGGAGACACAATAACTCTATTTATATCTGTATTCTAGCTATGATAAGTTACCAAGTTATAATAGGAGACACAATAACTCTCTTTATATCTGTATTCTAGCTATGATAAGTTACCAAGTTATAATAGGAGACACAATAACTCTATTTATATCTGTATTCTAGCTATGATAAGATACCAAGTTATAATAGGAGACACAATAACTCTATTTATATCTGTATTCTAGCTATGATAAGTTACCAAGTTATAATAGGAGACACAATAACTCTATTTATATCTGTATTCTAGCTATGATAAGTTACCAAGTTATAATAGGAGACACAATAACTCTATTTATATCTATATTCTAGCTATGATAAGATACCAAGTTATAATAGGAGACACAATAACTCTATTTATATCTATATTCTAGTTATGATAAGTTACCAAGTTATAATAGGAGACACAATAACTCTATTTATATCTGTATTCTAGCAATGATAAGTTACCAAGTTATAATAGGAGACACAATAACTCTATATCTGTATTCTAGCTATGATAAGCTACCAAGTTATAATAGGAGACACAATAACTCTATTTATATCTGTATTCTAGCTATGATAAGTTACCAAGTTATAATAGGAGACACAATAACTCTATTTATATCTGTATTCAAGCTACGATAAGTTACCAAGTTATAATAGGAGACACAATAACTCTATTTATATCTGTATTCTAGCTATGATAAGTTACCAAGTTATAATAGGAGACACAATAACTCTATTTATATCTATTCAAGCTACGATAAGTTACCAAGTTATAATAGGAGACACAATAACTCTATTTATATCTGTATTCAAGCTACGATAAGCTACCAAGTTATAATAGGAGACACAATAACTCTATTTATATCTGTATTCTAGCTACGATAAGTTACCAAGTTATAATAGGAGACACAATAACTCTATTTATATCTGTATTCTAGCTATGATAAGTTACCAAGTTATAATAGGAGACACAATAATTCTATTTATATCTGTATTCTAGCTATGATAAGTTACCAAGTTATAATAGGAGACACAATAACTCTATTTATATCTGTATTCTAGCTATGATAAGTTACCAAGTTATAATAGGAGACACAATAACTCTATTTATATCTGTATTCTAGCTATGATAAGTTACCAAGTTATAATAGGAGACACAATAACTCTATTTATATCTGTATTCTAGCTATGATAAGTTACCAAGTTATAATAGGAGACACAATAACTCTATTTATATCTGTATTCTAGCTATGATAAGTTACCAAGTTATAATAGGAGACACAATAACTCTATTTATATCTGTATTCTAGCTATGATAAGTTACCAAGTTATAATAGGAGACACAATAACTCTATTTATATCTGTATTCTAGCTATGATAAGTTACCAAGTTATAATAGGAGACACAATAACTCTATTTATATCTGTATTCTAGCTATGATAAGTTACCAAGTTATAATAGGAGACACAATAACTCTATTTATATCTGTATTCAAGCTACGATAAGTTACCAAGTTATAATAGGAGACACAATAACTCTATTTATATCTGTATTCTAGCTATGATAAGTTACCAAGTTATAATAGGAGACACAATAACTCTATTTATATCTGTATTCTAGCTATGATAAGTTACCAAGTTATAATAGGAGACACAATAACTCTATTTATATCTGTATTCTAGCTATGATAAGTTACCAAGTTATAATAGGAGACACAATAACCAAAGTCTTACTACGTATAGGTGGTGGTAAGTATATATAATATTACTTTTATATCAGGTTGTGGGTTATGGTGTTTAACGCCACTTTCAACAGTATTTCAGTTATATCGTGAGTGTCAGTTTTATTGGTGGAGGGAACTGGAGTATCCTGAGAAAACCACCAACCTGTCCCAAGTCACTGACAAACATTATCACATAATGTTGTATCGAGTACACCTCGCCATGGACGGGGTTCGAACTCACAACTGTAATGGTGATAGTCACAGATTGCACAGATAGTTGCAAATCCAACTACCAGACAACCAGTATCACGACCACGACAGCCCCTTTATAATCAGTATTAACAATATACTTACACTGTCAGAAACAAGGAAGATATGTGTGTATATTGTGTTTATACTGCAATTTCATATGTGCAAAACTAAAATGATAAAAAAAGGCAAAAAGGTTGGCTGAATTTCCTATTAAGAACTATAGCCACTATCAACTTTCCTCTTTCATGAGTTATCATCCAATGTTTAACTAAGACTAACACGATGGGTGCTGTTAGTGGAACAAGAACTGCTTATCCTTCTGGAACATCTGACTTCACCTTTTATTTAGGTCATGTTGCTCAATCTTTAGTTTTCTGTGTAGTATTTTGTGGCGCATTGTGCATATTTTTGCCCTTTTAGTTTTGGACATTGTATTTCTGTCCTTAAACCCTTAAACTAGCTGGCTACTGATTACACCTTTAGTATCTTCAAACTTTTCCTAAGAGTGAAAGTGTGAGTACGAATCCCGCTCAAGGGCGAGTTGTACTCGATACAACTTTATATGATAAAGTGACTTGCGACAGATCGGTGGTTTTCTCCGGATCCTCTGGTTTCCTCCACCAATAAAACTGACTGCCACGATTTAGCTGAAATATTGTTGAAAGTGTCGTTAACCATCATAACCCTAAGAGTTAAAGAGATGTTGTTTTATTAGGACCTAGTTTGCCTCTTTCTACGATTTTTCTTTTGGATTATGGAACTATTCCGACAATGTGGTGTGCTTTGTTTTTTTCATTTTATATTAGCAATCTAACAGGAAGGGATGAATAATTAATTATGTTAACTTGGTGTTTGTAAAGAATTTTGAATAAGATCCATTGAACAGACATTTCGATTTTTAAAGTGTTTGTCTGTAACCCAATACACATCTGCGAAACGAGAGCAACCATCCTTTTAGAAATATCGACGTTAAAGTGATTTTTTTTCTTTCTTTAGAATTATCTTTATTGGCATGTCATAATACAAGTAATCTGTGAGAAATCCACTTATGGCTTGATTGATCGTGTATAACAGAATAAACTGTCTTCTTTTATCATTCCATACACAAATCAATCGAAGCTTCAGTTAAGTATAATTTGAGTAACAGGAGTATATTTTTGTGATCATTTTTCAATTAATGGCTATTTGGTTTTTACATACGTGTGAGAAAGAAAATATTCCTTTCTGACATCAAAACCCATTTTTATATCACGTTTCCTTACTACGCTTCCACTAATTTTATCAGATGACATATCTATCTAGGCCTACAACGAACCAATCCTTACAAGTTGATGAGGAACCGCTACAAGTCGTATCCGTCCGCACAAATTGTCCGTATACCGAATCAAGTAGCTTTTGCCCTTATTTAATCATGCTGTTTTCCTAGTAGATAAACAGCAAATACTAATTCTTTAGTCATTGGTTGGACACGACTGGCGAGGGAACGAATGATATTCCGACACGGTCGAGGAGGAAACTAATAATCTTCCGACCTGGCCGGGGAGAGATAAAATGATCGTACGACATGTTGGGGGAAGGAAGCAATGATCTTACTACATGGTCGGGGAGGGAAACAATTATCTTCCGACATGTTTGGGGAGGAAAACAATGATCTTACGACATGTTTGGGGAGGGAAACAATGATATCAATCTGTTTTGTGAGTTGTATTAAAAAAAGGAATCAAACATATGACTGTTCTAAATCATACAATGGTAACATGTAAAATGAAAATATTAACTGTATTTTCAGATTATTTAGTAGATACAATACTAGTTAATAGACAGTTTATTATATTTTTATCAACGTTAGTTGTAACGCTGCCTTTGTCTTTATACAGAGATATAGCAAAGCTGAGCAAGGTATGTAACTAGTAAATATCTAGATAATGTGTATTCATAAGTTGATTGCTTGGGTAATTTGTAAGGGGTTCATGTTTTATTAATTTTATTTGTATTTTGTACATATATTGGTGTTTAGCAATGTTCGTGTCGTTTAATACTAACACGAGGGTCTCACTAGTGGAACACCTGAACTCACCCCCGGTAGTGAGTTGTACAATCACCAGTACATTCGAAGTCCATGGATATGGTTAGGATTATGGTTCTTACCGGCACTTTCAACAGTATTTCAGTCGTCAGTTTTATCGGTTGATGAAACCGGAGTACACGGAGAAAACCACCGATATGCTGCAAGTCATTGACAAACTTTATAATATAATATTGTATTGAGTACTTCCCGCCTGAGCGGGATTAGAACTCACTGATTGCAAAAATAGTTGTAAATCCAATAACCGTATGATCACGACATTGACCTCGCCCCTTTCATGGAGAGGTGTAATCGTTAATACTGTATATGATATAAGTTTGTCAGTAACTTGTGGCTGGTCAGTGGTTTTGTCATGTACTACTGTTTCGTACCCCAAAGAATACACCAAAGAAAAACACTGCCCCTTACGATATAGATGAACAATTTAAGTGGTGTTCAACATACTAAGCTAACCTTGGTATGCTCATAAGATGGGCCATCTTGTATTTTCAAGCATTATGGCATATTACTTAGAATCGAAAGATGTAACCGAATTTTAAACATATCTAACACTAGCATAACATATATACTAGTAAGTTGCATAAAGGGATCTTTCTCGCTTGGTATAATGTAGACAGTTTTGTATGATAAGGATTCAGTGCCCAACACAAAGCAAAGCAAAACTAACAATGTGTACTAATACTCTGAATTTAACAGAGAGAGAAAAAACAGCAACAAAAACATCGAATATGTTTAAAATCGTTCCGAGAATAGGGACATGCGATGCTGGCTTTAGCTCTTCAAAATTTCGCTCGAGTTGTCTCCCTTTCGTTGTTAAACAAACTACACTTCCGGTATTTTCGTAGCTCCTCTTGAGTCAAACTATGGTTGACTCGAATTTTTTCCATGGCCCCATCGAATTCGAGATAACGAGAGTCAGCTGTACTTTGAAATGATTTCGCTTTCCAATGGCATTAAGCGTACCTGATGAACGTTATTCCAGAAATGCATCGTGTTCACTAAATGTGATATCTATGTTGTTTTGCCCAATAGAGATCTAATGCTATTCTTCTTTTTTTTCTAATTTCAGTGGGCCTTTGTCTCAATCGTATTAATAGTGTTTATAGTAGTTGCTATTTGTATACGGATTCCAATGTTCAATGATTTGTAAGTACATTCATCCTATTATACAGTTATGTCTCAATCATATTAATTAATAGTATTTATAGTTGTCTCTATCTGTATACGGATTCCTATGTTCAATTATTTGTAAGTATATTCATCCTATTATACAATTATATATTGAGGACCGTTGCATTGAAGTGTACCCTCACCGCCACCACCAAAGGGAGACAATTCAAAACAACATTTCTGTTGGCGGAACTTTAAAAAAATGTCATGAAACATGATTTTAAACAAAATATCTAAATCAGTTCGATGGTTGTTCCATGTCCAAAATATTTGCCCTCTCTGTTGGTTGGATGGCATAGATAAATGTAACATGCCTTAGTACAAGTATTTTGTTATTCCTGTCTTTTACATAAGTAAATATTTTTGTCAACCCGGTTATTCTTCTAAACTAGTTTAGAAGAATAACCGGGTAAACAAAATATTAACATCAACTAGTTTAGAAGAATAGCCGGGTTAACAAAATATTAACATCAACTAGTTTAGAAGAATAACCTGGTTAACAAAATATTAACATCAACTAGTTTAGAAGAATAGCCGGGTTAACAAAATATTAACATCAACTAGTTTAGAAGAATAACCGGGTTAACAAAATATTAACATCAACTAGTTTAGACGAATGACCGGGTTAACAAAATATTTATGTCAATTAGTTTAGAGTGAGTGATTGTTGTTCAACGCCAACTCAACAATTTTTCAGCTATTATCATGGCGAGAACAAGTTAATTTTCATTGAGATGATGATAAGGTCCGCTTTGTACTAGACCAACACACCGAGTTTCTGTTTCTGCCTGGTAATGGCCACAATCATCTAGCTGATTATAATGCCATGACATAGGTGCGCATACGGACCCCACCCCCTCTCCCAAAAAATGTAAGAATTTAATTCAGCTTTGTCAGTGAGGCTTTGAAGGCCTCGACTGACGGCGCTGTTACTACCCCAGGAGGGAGGGCGTTCCAGTCCCTGATCGTACGTGGGAAGAACGAATACTTCCTATAGTCGCTGGCTGCTGATGGTATCTGGAAGCTTTTGTCATGCATGTTTCTCGACAGTCGTTTGGGTGGTATTAGACGTCCTTCCTTCAGAATAGCTACTTTCTCATTGGTGATCTTGTACATCATTGTTTGCCTTGCATCTTTTCTTCTTTGTTCCAAGGATTTCCGTTCAAGGTGTTCTAGCATTTGGTTTACACTTGATCTATTATTGTGGCTGTTGGTTACATATCTTGCTGCTTGAGTTGGATTTTATAGTGCTATATCACTGAAACAACAGTACACGGTTAGACCTGTCGTCTCACTCGGACACATTATCCAGATTCCGAGCCAAACACTCTTTGCTCTTTCTCTTTAATGCTGCATGCTTAGCGGAGAAGCAACAAATACCAATTTTATAGTCCTTGGTTTGACCCGATCGTGCCTCGAACCCATGACATAACGCACTCGAGGCGATCACGCTACCCATTACATAACCGATGCGATTAACTAGTTGATGGGTTAGATCACAAAGTAAACAAGTTACTATTTTGTTTCCACAGGTCTTCGGCAAAATGATATTATTACAATATTGTTTTCGATCACACAATTACTAATTCTATGTGCTATGAATCATTTGGTCATACAATAATTGAATCGAATGTCAAATGATTAATTTGGTCATGTAGTAATTGATTCGAGTGTACAATAATTGATATAATTGTTACAATAATTGATTCGATAATCAAATAATTGATTCGATCCTACTGAATGATTTGTGTTCCTATCAATGTCCAGATCAATCTTCACTAATGTCGTTTGTTATTTTTATGTTATGTTTAGACCAGCTACGTCTGATGCCTGGGACTTCGCCAATTATAATTTTGCACAATCAATTGGTATCATGACATTTGGTAAGTTTTTTGTAGAAATGTTACTCTTGTTGTGTTTTAATTTTATTTTCTAAATTATGTTCTAGGTAATACATGGTATTGTAAACTTTAAATACTTTATCTAAAATCCGAATATAGGAAATAACATATACACCAAACAACATCGAAACAACAACTGTGACGGGTGACATTAGTGGAGCAGGAACTACTTACCCTTCCGAAGCATCTGGGTTCGTTGAAAATTGTGTTGTTTGTCCTTCTCCGATTAACGGATTATTATTAACCCTTTGGTTAACTCTTCTGTCCATGCCCAAATATAGCGTTTATCAACAGAGGTAGAGAGTCTCGCCCAACGGGAGGCTAGACACTGTTTCACGCTTATTTTAGAGTATAAGTTGTATTCATTGATGACTGTAAAATGTAAATGTGGAACAGCAATAAAAGCTATATTCCTTTACTTTAAGAAGAGTTTGAAAATACCAAAGGGGTAATTAAAATCCGTAAATCGTAAAATGTGTCTAAGTTTGATGTTAGATAGTTTCCCCTGTTCACATACATCCATATCCTGTCTTAATGGTTTCTGGAATTAATGAGAGACGAAATTTATTTATTGAAGTGTAAGGGTGAAGGTGATTTGTGCTTAACACCAGTTTCAACAGTACTTCGGTTACATCACGGTCGTCAGTTTTATTAGAAATTGGGAGTAAAAGGGTCGTATAGTAGTTTGTAGTGTACTCGATACAATATTTTTTTCCATTCCGCCACCGTTCCAGCTTTTTTCTTGTTAACAGGATGCCAAAAACAAAGAGCAAAATCGATACATTTCAAAATTATAAAAAAAGAAGAAGACTTGTATCTAAAATTATGCTTCACAAATACACATTTTATAAGGTTTGACCTTGTATGTTTATATGTCCAAATATTTCCATGTATTCACAAAAAAAGTAAAACAATTTAAAGTAAAAAGTCCATTATATCATATACGCAAATACGAATCTCGTTTACAAGAGTACCACGATGGGTGCCACATGTGGTGCAGGAACTGCTTCCATTCTGGAGTCCCTGAGTTCACCCTCGGATTTTAGTTGGGTTCATGGTGATGGATCTGAGTAATGTTTTGTATACATCATTGTTTGTCTTTTTGTCCTTTTTCTTTTGGTCATTGCATTGTCTGTCCTTCTTTTTCTATTGGTCATTGTATTGTCTGTCCTTCTTTTTCTATTGGTCATTGTATTGTCTGTCCTTCTTTTTCTATTGGTCATTGTATTGTCTGTCCTTCTTTTTCTTTTGGTCATTGCATTGTCTGTCCTTCTTTTTCTATTGGTCATTGTATTGTCTGTCCTTCTTTTTCTTTTGGTCATTGTATTGTCTGTCCTTCTTTTTCTATTGGTCATTGTATTGTCTGTCCTTCTTTTTCTATTGGTCATTGTATTGTCTGTCCTTCTTTTTCTATTGGTCATTGTATTGTCTGTCCTTCTTTTTCTATTGGTCATTGTATTGTCTGTCCTTCTTTTTCTATTGGTCATTGTATTGTCTGTCCTTCTTTTTCTATTGGTCATTGTATTGTCTGTCCTTCTTTTTCTATTGGTCATTGTATTGTCTGTCCTTCTTTTTCTATTGGTCATTGTATTGTCTGTCCTTCTTTTTCTATTGGTCATTGTATTGTCTGTCCTTCTTTTTCTATTGGTCATTGTATTGTCTGTCCTTCTTTTTCTATTGGTCATTGTATTGTCTGTCCTTCTTTTTCTATTGGTCATTGTATTGTCTGTCCTTCTTTTTCTATTGGTCATTGTATTGTCTGTCCTTCTTTTTCTTTTGGTCATTGTATTGTCTGTCCTTCTTTTTCTTTTGGTCATTGTATTGTCTGTCCTTCTTTTTCTTTTGGTCATTGTATTGTCCGTCCTTCTTTTTCTTTTGGTCATTGTATTGTCTGTCCTTCTTTTTCTATTGGTCATTGTATTGTCTGTCCTTCTTTTTCTATTGGTCATTGTATTGTCTGTCCTTCTTTTTCTTTTGGTCATTGTATTGTCTGTCCTTCTTTTTCTATTGGTCATTGTATTGTCTGTCCTTCTTTTTCTATTGGTCATTGTATTGTCTGTCCTTCTTTTTCTATTGGTCATTGTATTGTCTGTCCTTCTTTTTCTATTGGTCATTGTATTGTCTGTCCTTCTTTTTCTATTGGTCATTGTATTGTCTGTCCTTCTTTTTCTATTGGTCATTGTATTGTCTGTCCTTCTTTTTCTTTTGGTCATTGTATTGTCTGTCCTTCTTTTTCTATTGGTCATTGTATTGTCTGTCCTTCTTTTTCTATTGGTCATTGTATTGTCTGTCCTTCTTTTTCTATTGGTCATTGTATTGTCTGTCCTTCTTTTTCTATTGGTCATTGTATTGTCTGTCCTTCTTTTTCTATTGGTCATTGTATTGTCTTTCCTTCTTTTTCTATTGGTCATTGCATTGTCTGTCCTTCTTTTTCTATTGGTCATTGTATTGTCTGTCCTTCTTTAATTTATGGCTTCTGTTTAACCCTTTGGTGTCTTCAAACTATTCACGAAATTCAATATATTCTAATTACCAACGAATCATGTCAGTGACCATTATTACTGAAATTGAAACGAATTTCCAAGCTTTCGACAATATATCATATACTAGACATGATAAGAGGGGGAAAAAACTTGACCGAATGGATAGGGATCGTATTACAAATTAATATGGTTCTACCATTGTTAATGATTGATTTAGTGATTCCTGGAAACTCTTGAGGTTTGTAGTAAGACAATATTGTTCAATATCATCATTTGCTACCTAAACCGAGCAATATGTTATTTTTAGGCTTAATGTGATTCTGTAAAGGTTTCTGTATGTTATTTATTATCAGTGAACTATCGACCTTTCCTCGTGTATCAACCGGAAAGAAGAACAATTTGTCAAGGGGGGTATCGTATTATAAAATCATTAGTTCAACAACAACGCAGTTTCCTTACTGTTGTCATATAGGATAGATACATTTGGCTATTTTGTTTGTCTTTGTCTCCTAAGAATTGAAAATTAAGATATACTTCATGGTTTTGGTATAAATAATCACGAATCAATCTTGTGTTATATTTAAGAAAGAAAATTGATTGATTTTTTTTTTTTTTTTTTTGGTAAAAAGATCGAGTAGAATTCTATTGTAAAGAAAAATAGTCGAATCACTATCTAGATAGACAAATTAAAACTCGTGAAAGAAGAAAATAAAAGAACTAAAGATTTAAGCAGCTACTTACTCTTCCGGAACATCTGACATTTAGAATTTCAAACTGTTTTAGTGATGACAATGATATTATGCTGGTTTAATTAGATAATTACTGTAAGAGTAGATTAATATTAATATTGTATGTTTCTGAAATTGAAGTCGTCCATTACTAAGTAATTGGACGAGATCTATGATTGACAACATTAGTCATTATCATTTCATTGTATTAAAACAAGGAGAAATTGACACAATGTTTATATTATTGATTGAGTGTAGTCAGATGCTGTTATTTTATAAAATTTCTACAGTTAATTCATTAATCATGTTTTCTGTTATCATAGAAAGGTTTTTATTTGTAGGTTAATAATTTAATAGAGACACACTCTGGTTGTAAACTGAAGTGCACTACTTCTCAATGTCGTGATTTGCGACAGGTCGGTGGTTTTCTCCGAGTACTCTGGTTTCCTCAACCATTAAAACTGACCGCCACGATATAACTGAAATATTGTTGAAAGTGGGGTTAAATACCATAATCCCCCATTCTCAATGTCTTTTATCCTCAAATTATAAGTGCACTGTACTGTCAATTAAGTCATAATTTTGCTATTTTTGTGTATTCCAAATTCGTTTGTTCTTTGCTCATCTGAGTTAGAGGCTCAGGCGAGCTTGTCCTATCAAATGCTTGGTTTCCGATGTCCGTCTGTTCGTGTGTCGCATACTTATAACAAATTCGATCTCTTGCTCGGAACCACAAATTTTCCTCTAGGGGGATGGGCTGAAGAACTGAAGAAATATTTTCTGAGTGATTTGAAATCTGAGATGGCCGCCCTTGTCTTCGGACACATTTTCCACTCCTTAAGGATTGCTGTATGTAAAGACACCAGACATCTTAAAAATAGTTTCCCCACGGGTTCTTTTACTTTTTCGAACAATTACTGATTCAAGATGTCCTCTCTCATCTGATTGGTTGAGACATTTTCAATTTATCTCAGGAACTGATGCATATGAAGTCACCAGACTTGTCAGACATAATCATTGAAGATGACTAGATTATTGTGTTTAACGCCACTTTCAACAATATTTCATCTATATCATGGAGTTCAGTTTTATTGGTGGAAGAAAACCACCGACCTGTCGCAAGTCACTGACAAACTTTTTCACATACCGGTAATGTTGTACACTTCGCCATGAACGGGGTTCGAACATTGAAGATGGCTATGATACAATGCAATACAAATCTTTTATTGTCAATCATGACGCCCAATATTGAGCAGAATAATTAAGTGAATTACATAAATTTGATGATAAACCAAGACAATATTTTGTAGAATAATTTAAATAAATTATTTGGTTTTTTTTATTGGTTTTTTAAAGAATATCCTAGTAGAATCTAATTTGCTTTGAAAGAGATCTTCAATAAAAATGTTGCAAATATACAGTGATTCATATTCATATCGTATATCACGGAATACATCGGGGAAGGCGGATGCCACTAGTGGAGCAGGAACGTCTAACCCTTTCGGGGTTTTTTGTGGGGTTCATGCTGTTCAATCTTTCGTTTTATGCGTATTGTCCTTTTGTCTCTTTTCTTTTGGTCACTGCATTGTCTGTCCTTATTTGATTTACGACTTCTGATTACCCACTGATATCTTCAAACATTTTTCTCTCACAGTTATTCCATGTCGTGTAGACATACACTTTCCACTTCTAATAATCGCATTTGTCAAAAGGTTTTCACCATATGGAAACAAATAACCTTTTAACTTCATTATTTCTCCCCATATCTAGAATATGACATCACATTTTATTCTAACTTATTTATTTCTCCTAGATCTAGGCCCTGTCCAAAGTGATAATTGGTCATTAACTATATCCCTCATTGTATATTTATAAGAAAGTCCAACGCTTACATTGATCAAAACGAACAAGTGTAATTTGTTTCAAAGCTACCTATCAGAATTTAATATCTCAAAGGGAAAAACTTATCTACAATAGCTATGCAATACCACAATTTATATGACATAAAAATGGATAAATCTGACAAATTATTTATAACTATTTAATGTTCATTATTTTGTGAATACGGTCAAATATAGCTGTCGGAATCCGATTTAATAGGATTGTTTTGTCAGTTGAGCTTTCCTGTTCCTAATGAGATATATGAAAAAAGATATAGCAGAAATGGTGGACATTAGCAAAGATGAGCTATACCATTATTGATTGTATCTCTTTCAAGATGAATTATATTTGTATGCTAGATGTTTATAGCGATAATAAAATAAAGTAAACGTTTTCAATACTTTAAGTTGAAATGTTAGTCCTAATTGTACAGGAAATTTACTTGTTAAACAAAATAATTTACATATATGTTTATGTTTGTTTTGCACAGAGGTTTTCATTACAATATTCTATATATTTATTACTGAAATTTACAATTCCTAAATGATATATTTATTAATATAACTAAGATTCTCCTCCCTCAGGCATGGGTGATCTTAGCCGATAATATAACTAAGGTTCTCCTCCCTCAGGCATGGGTGATCTTAGCCGATAATATAACTAAGGTTCTCCTCCCTCAGGCATGGGTGACCTTAGCCGATAATATAACTAAGGTTCTCATCCCTCAAGCATGAGTGACCTTAGCCGATAATATAACTAAGGTTCTCATCCCTCAGGCATGGGTGACCTTAGCCGATAATATAACTAAGGTTCTCCTCCCTCAGGCATGGGTGACCTTAGCCGATAATATAACTAAGGTTCTCCTCCCTCAGGCATGGGTGACCTTAGCCGATAATATAATTAAGGTTCTCCTCCCTCAGGCATGGGTGACCTTAGCCGATAATATAACTAAGGTTCTCCTCCCTCAGGCATGGTTGACCTTAGCCGATAATATAACTAAGGTTCTCCTCCCTCAGGCATGGGTGACCTTAGCCGATAATATGACTAAGGTTCTCCTCCGTCAGGCATGGGTGACCTTAGCCGATAATATAACTAAGGTTCTCCTCCCTCAGGCATGGGTGACCTTAGCCGATAATATAACTAAGGTTCTCCTCCCTCGGGCATGGGTGACCTTAGCCGATAATATAACTAAGGTTCTCCTCCCTCAGGCATGAGTGACCTTAGCCGATAATATAACTAAGGTTCTCCTCCCTCAGGCATGAGTGACCTTAGCCGATAATATAACTAAGGTTCTCCTCCCTCAGGCATGAGTGACCTTAGCCGATAATATAACTAAGGTTCTCCTCCCTCAGGCATGAGTGACCTTAGCCGATAATATAACTAAGGTTCTCCTCCCTCAGGCATGAGTGACCTTAGCCGATAATATAACTAAGGTTCTCCTCCCTCAGGCATGGGTGACCTTAGCCGATAATATAACTAAGGTTCTCCTCCCTCAGGCATGGGTGACCTTAGCCGATAATATAACTAAGGTTCTCCTCCCTCAGGCATGAGTGACCTTAGCCGATAATATAACTAAGGTTCTCCTCCCTCAGGCATGGGTGACCTTAGCCGATCCTGGCTATCCTGCTCCTCCCTCAGGCATGGGTGATCTTAGCCGATTCTGGCTATCCTGCTCCTCCCTCAGGCATGGGTGATCTTAGCCGATTCTGGCTATCCTGCTCCTCCCTCAGGCATGGGTGATCTTAGCCAATTCTGGCTATCCTGCTCCTCCCTCAGGCATGGGTGATCTTAGCCGATTCTGGCTATCCTGCTCCTCCCTCAGGCATGGGTGATCTTAGCCGATTCCTGTTTAATCCGTTTGGTTTTCATTCTCCCTAATACTTAAAAATTATTTGGCTTTCTAATCTTTTGACTTTGAGCATACCCGATGAAGGTTACTCCAGAAACGCGTCGTGCGCACTACATGTGATATCTACATTTTTATTTGAAAGCATAATGTGTTATATTATTGCTAACAATCGTTTCAAGCATAATTGGCTATCGTAGTCTTTCATACAGCATAAATGTAAAAAAAATATATTTGTATTCATTTCTATGATAAATGTTTTCTGTATAAAGTAAGATGATTCACATCAGTTGATCTATGTACATTAACGTCTATATTATTATGATACGGTTATAGACTGCAATGTTCTGATACGGTTGATACGATTATAAACTAATATTTTGATAAGTTAGAGACTAATACCATGATACGGTTATAGACCGCAATGTTCTGATACGATTGATACAATTATAAATTGTAATATTTTGAAAAGAGACAGTAATACCATGGTATGGTTATAGACTGTCATGTCCTGATACGGTTGAAATGATTATAAACTGTAATATTTTGTTACAGTTAGTGACTGTAATGACATGATACGGTTATAGCATGCAATGTCTTGAAAAGATTGATACGATTATAAACTAATATTTTGGTACAGTTGGTGACTGTAATACCATGATACGGTTATATACTAATGTTCTGATACGGTTGATACGATTATAAACTGTAATATATATTTTGGTACAGTTAGAGACTGTAATACCATGATGCGATTATAAACTAATATGTTGGTACAGTTAGAGACTATTGGCATGATACGGTTATAGACTGCAATATCTTGATACGGTTGATACGTTTATAAACTGTAATATATTGATACAGTTAGAGACTGTAGTACCATGATACGGTTATAGAATAATGCTTTGATATTGCTATGAACTGTATCGTGTTAACACTAATAGTATTTAAAGGTATGGTGCGGCTATAATCTGTATTATTATACATCCCTGTATATGAGTGTTTTCTATTGGATCATTAATAGTCATATGACCGGATACCTCGTTGTTAGTGATAATCCTGATATCCCAACACTGGTAGACAACCCTATTGTCTACCCGACAGCTCCTATTTTATTTCAACAGAGGTATGACAATAGTATTATTTCCATTGACAACACCTACCCCTATCTTTGTTTCAACTGAGGGTTAGGGTTATGGTGTATATCGCCACTTCCAACAATAGTTCAATTACATCGTGGCAGTCAGTTTTATTAGTGGAGGAAACCGGAGTACCTGGGGAAAACCACCAACCTGTCGCAAGTCACTGATAAACTTGATCACATAATGTTGTATGGAGTACACCTTGTCATGAGCGGAATTCCAACTCACAAGTTTAGTGGTGATAGGCACTGATTGCACATGTAGTTGTAAATCCATATACCATACGATCACGACCACGACGGTCCCTATTTCGATGGAGCTGTGTCAATGGTATTATGACCTTTGACAACTTTTGAACTTGTCTGTACTGTATAGTTATGTATAATATCTGTAATGCTTTAGAACTGTATAGATATGTATTTTACTTTCAGCTTACATGTGCCACCATAATACATTTTTGATACATTCATCGTTAGAGAACCCAACAGAGAAACGGTGGAATATGGTCACTCATCTTAGTATCGTGTTTGCTATGGCGTTAATGTTATTGGTAGGAATTCTAGGATATGCAACATTTACTGGATATACTCAAGGTGAGTGGAGAATTGTAAGAAAAGCCACATTAATTTACTGGGGGTGTGCTTGGTATGTTAGGATATCTCACATTAACGGGAAATAGTTAAGATGAGTTGGAAATTGTAAGATATACCACATTTACTGGATATACTCAAGATGAGTGGGGCATTCTAGGATATGCCACATTTACGGCATATACTCGAGGTGAATGGGGAATTGTATGGTATGCCACATTTACGGGATATACTCGAGGTGAATGGGGAATTGTATGGTATATACGGGATATACTCAAGGTGAGTGGGAAATTCTAGGATATACCACATTTATTGGACATATTCAATTTGAGTGGTGAATTTTAGGATATGCCTAATTTATTGGATATGCTCAAGTTGAGTGGGGAATTCTAGGATATGTCACATTTGCTGGGTATATTCATCAAGGTTGGGTTGGAATCTCTATATAGGCTATATTAATTGTATAGTAAGCTGATTTTATTCATATGTACATGTATATTATCTTTATAGGTGATTTACTGGAGAATTACTGTCATTCAGATGACTTGATGAATGTGACCAGATTTGCCTTTGCCATTACTATTATGATGACATATCCTATAGAATGTTTTGTTACACGTCATGTATGTACACTTACTTATTAACATAGTCTTCTTTATTTCAAGGTGCATCATCTTTTTACTCTTTTGTTTACTTAAGATTATTAACGATCCATTAATAACCAAATTAGCAATTTGAAACATGGCTTCTGGTTAGGGACGGACCATTTAACTTCCAGGGGGGGAGGGGGAGGGGGGCTATGTTTTTTTCTAAAAAAATATTCTGATTCTCAATGTTGCTGAAAAAATATTCTGATTTTGGTGGAGGAATAAAAAATCTGATTCGGAGTTTTTGTCATATAACCTAATGTTAATTTGTGGAAAAAAAATTCGCGCTTAGCGGGACAAAAAAGAAATATTCTAACTCTGTGTTGTCCGAAAAAAAATTCTGAACGAAAAAAAAACCCATAGCCATTAGTGTCTATAATGTATTGTAACATAAATGAACGTTTTTCCTTTTATAATTTTATGAATTATTCATCTTCATAACTGTGTTTGTAGAAAACCATGGTCTATCATCTGAAATTGATATAGTATCGTACTAAATTAACCAACTATTAAAACTTTATTGAATCCAAATGCAAATGGGGGGGGGGGGGGGGCTTATACGATGGAGGTCTGAATGTTGTATCATAAGCTTAAGCTTGTACAAATTGTCAATCATTTTATTTATGTTGCAAAACATATATACCAGGTGTCTTACTATTGAGTCACTCTTGAACTTGAACATATTTAAGCAAACTCATCCTTCGGATTTTCGTTTGTCGCAAGACCCGTGGTATATATAAGACTTATTACGAAAATGTGATACATAGTGTAAACATAAAATAATTGTAAAACGGGTGTGAAAAAATTGAGATACCAAAGGGATGTTCAGAATCTGTAAATCGAAGGACAGACAATACAATAGCCAAACAAAAGACAAAATACTACACACAAAACTAACGATAAGTCATCATGCACTCTACTAAAAACCTAGGTGGAGTTGAACAACACTGAAGAAGTTAAACACAGAATTACCATGTGCTACAATCATTCTGTGATATCTTTAATTCTTTTTTTTATCTTAACTTTTCCTTACAGTTCTCCTTCTCTTGTCTTGATTGTATCCCTTACAGCTCTCCCGAATGTGTCTTGACTGTATCCCTTACAGCTCTCCCAACTGTGTCTTGACTGTATCCCTTACAGCTCTCCCAACTGTGTCTTGACTGTATCCCTTACAGCTCTCCCCACTGTGTTTTGACTGTATCCCTTACAGCTCTCCCGAATGTGTCTTGACTGTATCCCTTACAGCTCTCTCCACTGTGTCTTGACTGTATCCCTTACAGCTCTCCCGAATGTGTCTTGACTGTATCCCTTACAGCTCTCCCCACTGTGTCTTGACTGTATCCCTTACAGCTCTCCCAACTGTGTCTTGACTGTATCCCTTACAGCTCTCCCCACTGTGTCTTGACTGTGTCCCTTACAGCTCTCCCGACTGTGTCTTGACTGTATCCCTTACAGCTCTCCCGACTTTGCCTTGACCGGATCCCTTACAGTTCTCCTGACTTTATCTTGACTGTGTCCCTTACAGCTCTCACTGACTTTATCTTGACTGTCCCTTACAGCTCTCACTGACTTTACCTTGACAAAATCCCTTACAGTTCTCCTGACTTTATCTTGACTGTGTCCCTTACAGCTCTCACTGACTTTATCTTGACTGTGTCCCTTACAGCTCTCACTGACTTTACCTTGACAAAATCCCTTACAGTTCTCCTGACTTTATCTTGACTGTATCCCTTACAGCTCTCGCTGACTTTACCTTGACAAAATCCCTTACAGTTCTACTGACTTTTTCTTGACCAGATTATGATTATGTATATATCTCCATATTTATTATTACCTTGTATGTGTTGTAGGTTATTGAAAATGCATTCTTTGCATCAGGTGATGAATCACCAATGTGGAGACATCTATGTGTAACTATTGCCGTATCAGCGGGAACAGTGATTATATCCATGGCAACAGATTGTTTAGGAATTGTTCTAACTTTTAATGTAAGCATATGTAACGATAGTATGAATCACAAAACTACATTAGAATGCATTGCCAATGAAATGCAATATTAGAGAAATATTACATAAGGCGAATTAAAGATATCCATTGTCTAGTGGCGTCAGGGGTCGATCCTATATAATAACCGCTATTATTTCTCCAATTAAGTATATCTTTGCAACCATTTCACAATAAGGTGTACTCTATGTGTGACTTAAGAGAAAAAGTTTATCAACAATTTACCAATGATGGATGGTTTTCTCCGATAACACCACAAAACCTGGCCCTATGATATTGTTGTTACATTGCTGAAACTGGGGTAAAATAGTGACTTTCAAAATTTGTTAAGTAATACAAAACAAAGATAAACTCGGAAACAATGTGAAGTCTAAAAGGTAATGCAGATACTAGATAATTCTGATACAGAACAACTGAAGAAAATGCAAAAAAAAAGACACAATCCGGATGCAAAGGCAATCAGTCATGTGTCATAACCACTATCAAGAGTATAAATTTAATCCCAGCTTACCATGGAACATTTAACTTGTGTCTTAAGTGCGAAAATTGACATGGTATTAACCAACAGTGTTTACCACTACTTTTACTGGCCGCCTCCATATAAATTCCTAGGGCAAGCATTCAGTCGATCAATCAATCAATCAACTTAATACAATATTACATTACAACAGGAGTTAGGGGTTAGGGTAATGGTGTTTAACGCCACTTTCAACAATATTTTAGTTATATCGTGGTGGTCAGTATTATTGGTGTAGGAAACTAGAGTACCCGGAGAAAACCACTGACCTGACACAAATCATTGACAAACTTTATCACATAATGTTGTATCGAACACCCCTGGCCATGAGAAGGATTCGAACTCGCAACTTTAGTGTTGATAGGCACTAATTGCATAGGTAGTTGTAAATCCAACTACCACATGATCACGACCGCGACGCCTCCTACATTAAAACGGAGAAATAAAGGGAGACAACAAATTAAATACGACAGTGCATTGATTTGTGGATTAATTCAAACTAATATCTTTATTTATATTTTATTTTAAATTCATGGATAAGATTTTTTAAGGCTAGTGAAACGTTGCATCATATTCACATTTGAGTATCCAAGCCAAACCTGTAATCTGGACATATAGCATGTGATGGTGAATACTAAAAGATTCATAATTCCGTAAATCCTCGGAAATTAGCTTTCCAAAAATAACAATGAACTGTATTTGACTCTTATGCACAGTAAGAATAAAACGAATATATTGGTCTATTTATAATGATGTAGAATATTGTAATATATGAAATGAACAATATGTGGTTTGAAATCAATTTCGTGTTCATTTCGTCAACCTAATAATTAGTTTTTATTTTTCAGGGAGTAGTTGTTGCGTGCCCTATAGCTTTTATTATACCTCCCTTGTGTGTAATGAAATTAAGACAAGATCCAGTTCTATCAAAAGTTAATATAATTCCAATATTAATTTCTACATTTGGAATTCTGGTCGCCATCGTAGGAATTATTGCTGCTATATATAATTTGAGTAAAGGAATCGAATGCAGTCATGGACAGGAAATGTCTTATTGTATAGGTCCTTTAAATGTGACCGGAAATGTTGTCCTACCATCAAACTTTACATCATCGTAGACTCATCGGATGTGTCAGGAAGAGTCATGACATCAAAAGCTGCCCTTAAACAATCACGTGATATCAGTTGGAACAATCTGTCTTAAAATCCTACTAGTATTAAGTGGGACTTGCAGGGGCGGATCCAGGGGGGGGGGGGCGCACCTGGCGCCCCCCCCCCCCCCTATAGAATTGGAATAAATATGATTTTTTTTGGCGTTAAATCGTGATTTTTCACACGAAATACCCCAAAAATGTTCGCGCCTCCCTCCGCTCGGCGCAATTTTTTTAAGTGCGGCCCCCCTAACTTGAAATCCTGGATCCGCCCCAGACTTGGGATATACTGTGATCAGAATTATAATCATATCTGGAATAATTGTGTCAATACTGACAAGTATTATCTGACTTTAACATCAAATATATAGATAGTAATCGAACACACCGTGTTTTGATAAACAGTATGTGCAATAGAAGAAACAATTTCTTTCAAATCATAATTTAATTTTGCCAATTAATATACTAATATGTTTTCTATAGTTTTGTGTGGTAATGTGAACCAGTGGTCGAAAGCACGATAAATGTCACAAATCACATTCCTCTCATCTCCGAGATATAAGTTTGTACCGTGTTTTCTTTCGAAGTTGACTCGATTTGTGACCAGTTAACCAGATTATCTTTATGTCTGATTGACTGGATTACTTACTCGATTATGTTGTTCTTAATCTGCTTTCCTTAAGCCTAAAAACCTGGTAACAATGATAGTTAACTAATCTGAGTTACCGGTTACGAATTGTTTTTGTAGTTGTATGTTAATTTTAATCGTTCACGTGACATTGGTGCGACAGGAAATGTTGTCCCTTCCGGACCATCATCGTTATTTGCCTATTTAGCTGTTTGTGTTGTTTGTCATACTCTTTGCTAATGGACACACGATGTAGGGTGGAGATGCTAACCTTTACGACCTTATTAGAAAGCAAACTTTATAGAAATACTGATTAATATTTGTCCTTAAATTTTGGGGGGTTTCCCCGCCAATTGAAAATGATTGTGCACATAAACAATAATTGGAATAATTTGAATAATTTGCTAAGCTTATTAAGAACTCATTTTTATTCAAATTTTATGCATGTATGTTAGTCCCCGAATGTATCATCCGCTTGGTAGTCTTTGTTTTGGCACTGAAAGGGTTTATCATTTATATTTATATTTCTTTTAATAATAACGTAATGGTCTCTTAATTCATACATTGTTTGACAGATGAACTTGGTTCTTGTGGATGGTATTTCTCACCAATACAATATCTGCCAGATGTAGTCCGCTGTTCATAACAATACTGGTATCTTTTACTATGAAATGTGATATATATGCATATAGAATACCGACAGTTTTGAAGATCGAGACATACATTATCACTAGTATTGCAGCCAGTCCGAAAGGACGAGTCGCGATTTTAGTGATAATGTATGTCGAGCCATTCAAAGCTGTCGTCTTGGGTTTTTTTCGGTAACGTCATAATGTCAGCGTGTTGCTACTGACTATATCAAAGACCAAAGAAAAAGTTTCTAAATTACAATTAAAACAGTGTGTCAACTGTGATACGTAGACAACATGATTATGACTACCAAAGTAGATAGTGTCTACTGCATGGTGTCGTTGGTGTATGCTCTTGTGTTCTCGTGTGTCATTGCTTCATCAACAATACGTTTTATGGTTATTGTATATTTTTATTTATTTTAAAATGTTACAGAAATGTTCAATAAAATTTTTGAAATAAATACAAAAATTATTTCTCCAAACACCAGATGTCACTAGTGGAGCAGGAACTGCCTACCCTTCCGGAGCACATGAGTTCACCCTCGGTTTTTCATGGGCTTCGTGTTTATTGATCTTTATTTTTTCTGTAGTGTTTTGTACATCATTGTTTGTTCTTTTGTCCTTTTTTCTTTTGGCCATTGTATTGTCTGTCCTTAGATTTACGGCTTTTGATTATGCCTTTCGTATCTTCATACCTTTCTTCGTACCTATGAATCCTACATCTTGAGGGACCCGGGTGTCTCAATGAGTTAGGTAGTTGGATTACCTAACAACTCATACAAGCTTATCACTAATACGGCGTGGGTTCGCGCTCGGCTTTGTAAATTACAAGAAAGGGTGCACTCGACTCGGAGCCGCAAGTGATAAAGTTTACCAGTTGCTTGCCTATGGTCGGTGGTTCTCTCCGGGTATTCCGGCTTCTTCCACCACTAAAACTTGTCGCCATGATATAGCTGAAATATTGCTGAAAGTGGCGTTAAAACACAAAAAATCAATCATCAATCAATCAATCAACATCTTGAAATATTAATCAGAATACCTATCAAGTAAATAGGCTCGGAAACATATTTACATCAAATCGCATATAACAATTATCGGTTATTTTTTGTAAGAACCTGTTTAATTAGATTCAATTGACAGTTTATGAAATGCAACATTTAATGGTATGTGTGTCTGTTATTCTGCTTTGGTCAAAGACCAAGAGAGGAAGGAATGCAGAATACTTGTCCTAGCACAGGGAGTGATCAGGATACAAACAAAAACAAATAAAACAAAGGTTATTTCACAAGAACTACAAGTGAATACACGTGATTCCAATGGAAAGATAATCCTCGCCTGATCAAACACTGCATTCATTCTGATGTCCTAATTTTAACAGCTACATTGAATTGAGAGAATCAACTGTTCCTTACATCCGAGACACGGAAATTGCAAGTTACCTCCCTTTATATCTTTTTTTTATTGTTAGTATGTTATGTTTTATATCAAGTGGTCGAGAAGTGGTTTTAATTTGTTGTTTTGTGAACTTATTCATGCTTGATAATTTTATTGAAGAGTCAAATAAGTTAATATTTAAAAAAAAACTGTTAGCCAAACTACTAACACTGTTATGAATATCCCAAAGTTTGGTGATATGGGGGCAAATTGCAGATATCATATGTATCCCACATTGTAGTGATAGAGTGGTATTCGGAAATCCTTCTTCGATTTCCTTTAACATTTACTTGCTACAAGCTGATTTGTTTGAAAAGTCATTTTAGAGCTTCGTTGTAACTCCATAAGTCATAGAGGGCTAGATTTATCTGTAAGTATAGAGGTTTTTGGACTTTTTCTGCTCTTCAATGTTTGGCACTAGTGGAGAACAGGGGGTACATGTGTTCATCCCCATTCTTGTGGGGGTCGTGAACATCCATCGTTAGTTCTGTGTAGTGTTTTGTCAACGATATTTCTCTTTTGGCCATTGTATTGTCTGTCCTTTTTTCAATTTAATGTTTCTGATTTCCCGTTTGTTATCTTCAAACCTTTCGTTGCATAACAATTTGTTTTTTTCAACTGTATGATGTCTTAGATATGCTGTAATTATGTTAGTAAAGTGCGATGTTTTTCATATAACAAATTTGACAGTCTTAAAACCGATTTTAATAATCACATTGACACATGGTATATATATTCTAGGACAATTTATACAGTTTTACAGCGAATCTATTATCACCACTTGTACATCTACCCCATCGACCTTGTAATAAAAGATACCACAGATACAGATATGTGTCCTTCATACATTGACCCTACACCTGGAGAGCCGAGCGTACGAATCTTTACGACAAAAGAGACGATTTCAATGTTCCTATTGTGAACTGTCAATTTATATGTAGCACCATTCCAGCATATGGGGTATATCTCTCTCAGTTAATGTTATTTTCCAGAGCCAGTGGTTCCCATCAGTATTTCCTTGATAGAGGACTGTTGCTAACAAGGAAGCTACTGAATCAAGGGTTCCTTGTGGTTAAGTTGAAGTCATCACTTCGGAAGTACTACGGTTTCCAGCGTTGCCAGCTTTAATCATTACGGAATATCTGTGTCCCAAATGACCACGGATATGTTCCGTTCGTCGTACTCATAATCTGATCCTTTCCTCGTCTATGACTTATCACCAGGTTTGTAACAACACAATATGACCCAACGTGTGCCACATATACAGCAGAAACTACCTACCCTTCCGGAGCACCTGAGTTCACCACCAGTTTTTAGTGGGTTTCGTGTTGGTCGATGTTTAGATTTCTGTGTAATGTTTTGTAGATCGTTGTTTGTCATTTTGTCTTTTTTCTCTTTGCCATTTTACTGTCGATTTACAGCTTTTGATTACCCCTTTGTTACCTTCAAACTTTTCTTAGTAATGATGTTTATTGTGATTATTCAAGTATTAAATTTAATCCCAAGTTTAAACGAACTATCTTAATTTTACGGTGTCTGCAGACTGTGGTTATTCAAATCCTTTTTTTTTTACATTCGACGTATCTTTTTATAAGTCATTTGAAATTGTAATTACTTTTAAATAGCAAATAACATAAACCTTTTTTTTTTCTATATGCACATTTCTTACCCTTCCGTTTAAAATTCCACATTATTTTCAGTCCTAAGGTAAATGGACCATGACGATTTGAATTGACTTTCTCTTCTTGGTTAAAGGGATATTGTCTACCACAATCGTAATTTTTTCATACCCAAAATTATTGTCGTTTTCCGCCGTACTGACCTTCATAAAATGAAGATTAAACACCGAATTATTGGCGATTACGCTACGAAACGTTGTTTTTTTCGATATAAAAAAGCTGACCATCGTTACTGGAAGCTAATTAATTATTCACTGACCTGAGCGAGGCCAAATCTATCTTTATCTATTTTTATGCCAGTAGCCCGGATGCTGCAGCATGGATGTTAAAATTCGTGTTTGTTTACCTCGCAAATACGGCCGTTTTATGCTATTCATTGACAATAATTTGCTGTTGCCAGGTGCAAGATTACATTTATTGAATAATATCTACCGAAAATGATCATAGGCATCATCATAAATTCATAAAATATGAAAAACGATTGAGAAAAGAAGGAAAAAAACATGTTCGGCTTACCTATCAAACAAAATATTTGCAAATTCAGCGCGAGTTTGGTCGCGTAGCACTTCCTTGAGTTCGTTCCAACGGTCCAACTGATCCCCTACATATATCCTGCATTTGTTCCATTTGCAAGATACTTCACTTCTATTCATCTTTCTCTCTGAATCCGTCAAAGTCCGCTTTCTTGCACGCGTTGACACTTTCTCTTTTGCCCAAGAACCACATGTTGTTTATTGTTTCTAAACAGTGCGCATGCTCATGACGGGTCACATAGAAGGCCATATGAATAGATTTGAATATTGTCTTCCAGGACAATAATTCTGATAACGATAGTTTTGGGTCTTTTTTGTCAAATAATCGTATCTTTTGCAGCGTAACTCGGTGTTAATCTTCATTTTATAAAGGTCAGTACGGAAAACGACAATAATTTTGGGTATGAAAAAATTACGATTTTAGTAGACAATATCCCTTTAAGTTTATCTCCACATTTTAATAACAAATTTCTGATTATCTTTATACATATCTGAGATATGTTCGTGACTTTAATATTTCAGATGTACTACGTCGCCTGCTTCGTATTTATTTTACTATTTTGACTGTATAAAGAACTCTGAGGGTATCCGACTGAAAAAGCTACCAATCTCCAGTATCCTATAACATACGCATAACACCCCTATATCTGAAACAATTCACTCGATTTATATATAGTTGAATTTCATTAGTACCAGATCAGACTTTTTAGATTCACTTTAGTTTGACGCCACTCGGCATGTTGTGTTCATTTAACGATTCTTTTAGCTGACCTTTGAAAGGATGACAGAGAAAATGTTTCAAGAATATCAAAAGATCTTGTTACATTTACAGATCAAACATGTCTGATTATCTACATTTATACTGGATACTAATAACAGTTATACGAATCTGGGAACGAAGTCAGACTTGGGGAAATTACGAATACTATAATAAATTAATACAATCAGTTTTGCCAATACAATGGCAAAAAGAAACATGACAAGAGGACAAACAACGATTTACAAAACATTACACTGGAATTTAATATCGAACAACACGACGGGAGCCACTAATGGAACAGGTATTGCGTATTCCTCCGGAGCACATGAGTACATCCTGGTGTTTAGTGGGGTTCGTGTTGCTCAATCTTTTGCTTCCTGTGTAGTGTTTTGTAGATTATTGTTTGTCCTTTTTCCGTTTTTCTTGTGACAATGGTATTGTCTGTCCTTTATCCATTTACGGTTTCTGACTATTCCTTTGATATCTTCAAACTTCATAATCTACAAAACTGTCCTAAATAATATCACGCGATACTCTAAATCCCGTGATAATTTTAAGTTTTAAGATAAACGTATACGGAAAACGACCTATACATGTACAAGGACGACCACCTGTCTGTGAATGGCCACTTATATTATCTCTTCAAAATACTTTTTCTAATTCTTGTCATATTGAATAACTGATAAGATCAATTCCATGTCAAGGACATTATATTAAACAGGACATATATCTACGGTAAAAACATAGTGTATACATGTATTAATCAATTTTTGTCATATGTGGTTGATTCCTTGAACAATGTATTAAACGTATTAATATACGTTTTATTTACATGCAGGTATTTATATTTATTGATATTCAATTTATTCATCACAAGTAACATATTTACAAATGTATATCATGACGTTGTGTGTAAACAATTTCAGTTCAGACACTTATTTTTTTGCAAAAGATATGTGTTATTTTATATTTTATTACGTCCCTTTATTGATAAAAATGTGGATATAGACTTTAGAGCACTACTTTATTATGTATGCTCAAAATCAAGAGATTGAAAAGCCAAATAATTTACAAATTTTTGGAGGCAAGTAAACAAAGGGCGTAACCAGGATATCCAAAATCAGTTGTCACCTATCTATGCCGCCTGAGGAAAGAGATCCCCAATTTTAATCATAAATAACATTAATTAGGAACTGTAAATTTCAATAACAGATATATGTAATAAATCATATCAGTGCTGAAACACTGTCTACTGGGCGAATGATATCCTTGAGGGCCAGCAAAGGTATCCACCCAGTGATAGTAATAAAAACGTAGATATCAAATTTAGTGCGCATGACGCGTTTCTGGACTAACTTGTCGCAAAAATCGCTACTATATTTCAGACATGTCAGTTCTTCCGTTCCTTTGGCACATTTAAACTGATAAATTTCTACGATCGATTTATTTATCAGTTTCTCTAATAAATTGCCAGCGCATTAATTTCCTATTCATATTTCAATGGAAACGTAATATTGTGTTGTCTGAAATGTGCCACTTGTCAATTCCCTTGTCCGTAATACGTTATTCCAAGGCCCCTTAAAGTCGCTGTTTTACCTCATCGTATCTATTCCTGATACGGTGTATCATTTAGAAATTTACACATAATTGCACAAGGATATAATGAAATGCAAAACAACAAATATCACTCCGCCAAAATAGTTCCAATATATAATAGAAAAAACGTAGAAACAGAGACCAAATGAAAACCACAGATACGTATATACATGACCGTTCAATTACCTGGCTTGGTACAGGCACATCAATAACAAGTGGCAGTGTTAAACTAGTTGTATGGGCCCAAACCTGCTAGCTTATTGAAATTGACACACCATTGCACAAAGTTATAAGTGACGCTGGAGTATGTGAGTGAGTGATTGCTGCTTTAACACCAGATGAGAAATTCTTTAGCTATATCACACACATAGTTGATTTTTTATTTTGCAAGTAATAAAATTACAAATAAAAAAATACAACACTTAGAACAGTGCCAAAATTCAATAGAAATATCGTTGAAAGAAGCAGAAACGATGCCTCTAACACAGATAAACGCTCACTTTCCTGATTTGGTATAGGCGCATCATGAGTGGCAGTGTTAAGCTAGTTGTATGTGACCAAATTTTCCCTTTGATCTGAGGGAGGGAGGGAGTCAGTCAGTCAGTCAGTCAGTCAGTCAGTCAGTGAGTGAGTGAGTGAGTGAGTGAGTGAGTGAGTGAGTGAGTCCAAATGAGCAATTTTCCAGCTCTATCATAGCGAGAACAAGTTACATTTTGATGAGATGATGACAATGATATCCGCTTTGCACTATAATACCAATACGCTGAGTTTAATTTTTATAGTGTTAGCTCACTGAAACAACAGTTCTCGGGTGTCACTACACTCGGACACACTCGTTCCACACGGACATATTATTCTGATTCCGAGCCAACTAGTCTTTGCTCTTACTCCTTAAAGTTTCGTGCCTAGCGGAGAATCCGCTGTATTATGGCATATTGTGTAATCAAAGAGATGGAACTAAATATGTCATCCCGGAAGATTGTATTCAAAAAGATTCATCATTCTAACAGCAAACACTACAAAAATACTACGTGTACAGATATAAACACAACCTATATATAATAGATGATTGTAGCTATTTATATATTATAAAAGAGATCTATAACGAAATGTTACAAAAGCAATAGTTTATTTTCACATCACATATCATAAACACGATATCCGGTTCGCCTTTACCTCCAGTTGTTTGTAAGAGGACTCGTGTCTTGTTTACGTTATTTGTGTTTGTTTACATAAAGTGGTGTCTAACACATATTGTGTTGTGTTTTTGCTTTGTTTGTCTCCGTCTTGTTGCCCGTTTCTCTGAATTGTCAATTTTTGACTGCCTCTTTGATATTCTCTAACGTTTATGGAATACAATCGGAGCTCAGAGCAGGTCAAACCAACGGCTATTGTTCAATCGTAACTACTCGGCCATTCTCGCTACCCTACAAATAACCTCGTACGTAGATAGTAGAAATTCTTCTTAAATAGTTTGCCGGAAGTTAAGTTAAGTTAAGCCGCACAAAGATATAGTCCACGAAAATCCAATATGGAAGACATACTAAGTAAAATATAATCATGCAAAACTAATTAAAACTAACTTTTATCCATGAAAATAATTGAAATATAGAAAATTGTTTAAAATATAACTTTATCAAACTTTCATGTTGTAACTGACATGTGAAAAGTAGTGCGATTTATACGCCTAATGTATACGAGGTTATTTGTAGGGTAGCGAGAATGGCCGAGTAGTTACGATTGGGCTATTGTTGTTTTTTTCCGCTAATCACACAACATTAAAGGGTAAGAGAAAGAACTGGTCGGCTCGGAATTAGGACATAAAGTTGAATATTTATCAAATTAAAAATTATAATGAACAATGGCATTCTGAAATGACGAAAGATAAGTGTGCAAAAAAAAATAACTTCAAGTGTAAATCGCTTGCTACAAATTAAAAAAAAATGCTTTGATTGCTAAAATATTTCAACGTTTTGATTAGTTGAAAGTTTTGGTGATACACAAATGGGTACAATTGATAGAATATATGACGTGCATTTGCCTCAAGTTTTGCAACGTATCTTCAACAATGAAATTGATAAATAATGGCTAGACGATTCCAATGAACCACAAAACAATTATGCGAGTCGACAATATTTTTACAATATAAATGTTGGTTTAAAGAGTAACACTTCATTCATAATCAGCAATGGGGCTTCATGTGGTTTCATGAGAGTCATCCACAATTGGGCAGCAAACATTTTTATTTTCGAATATATGTCTCTCATAATTTAGTTTATAAAAGTAATTAAATTAAGAGAGGTTGCATTGTCGAATCTTGGGAACACCAGCTTTAAAATCACGCCATTGTGAATTGGAGATATTCATTATATAATTTAAAGCTTATAAATAATGTAATTATTATTAAAACTAAGGTTATCTTCAAGGTTCTACTCCCACTCCCTTATTTTGATTAAACCCTTTGGTTACTGCTTTCAAAAGCTTTTAAATTGATTGGCTTTCCAAAATTTTGATTTTGAGCGTACCTGATGAAGTGATAGTCATGCTTTTGATTGATTGTTGCAGATGTTTCATTTATCATTTGTAAAATCAATGTTTTGTCTTTAAATGTGAGTATAGGTAGTATGTTAATTTCCCTTATACCTATTATACTAATATAATTCTTATTGTCATTTATAAGGCTATGTTGTAAGCTGTAAGGAGAGTACGTGTATAATGTCACAATAACGTGTGTACAATGTCGCTATAACTTGTGTACAATGTCGCTATAACTTGTCTACAATGTCGCTATAACTTGTGTACAATGTCGCTATAACTTGTCTACAATGTCGCTATAACTTGTGTACAATGTCGCTATAACTTGTGTACAATGTCGCTATAACTTGTGCACAATCCCTGTCCTGATTACATGACAATAAAATATGCTTATGTAATCAGGACAGGGATTGGGCACACGTTATAGCAAAATTATGCACGTCCTCCCACCTACACAGTATTCTCTAATGTTTATTAACAATAAAATATGCTTAATAAGCGTTAGTGAATACCGATGGGAAATCCAAAATGGACAATCCAGAGAAACTGCCAACAAGACGAAGAAAAACAAAGCAAAAACACAACACAATATGTGTTTGACATCACTATTCCCAAACAAATACAAATAAAGTAAATAAGACATGAGCCCTCTTACAAACAACTGAAGGTAAAGACGAACCGAACATCGTTGTCATGCGTAAATGGTAACGGACATCACAACAGGGAACGCAAAGACACATAATAGGACAACACAAAAATCTAAAAAGATGAGCATCACGAACCCCACCAAAATACCGGCGATGAACGCATGTGTTCGTGAAGGGTAAGCTGTTCCTGGCTCTTTCATGACACCCACCATCCTATCATTTCATATAAAACAAGGTCATTACATAGTATCATAAGAAAGTATTTCCTGACGACAGCGTTCAATTGTTTGACATCTCAATTGTGAGGACGCTCTCCTATTTACACGATAGAGGTGGCCGTCGGATGGAGGGAGAATATGATCCCTGTTTCTGAGCGTAATGAAAAAAACGGTGATGAGAAAATCAAAATATAATTAAATTCGGGATGCATTTATATCATATATATAGTCACAACACGATGGAACGTATCGGGGCCGCCATTATTGGTGTTGGTCGTATTGGACAGGTCCATCTAAAGAACATGATAGAAGGTCATAATATAGAGGTATACTGGATGGTGGACAACTTATCTTTTCATTCAAAGCTAAAAGAACTAACTGAGATGTATAATATACAAGACACTAGAATTACCAGCCCTGATGATATCCACACTGTATTGACAGATAAGAGGTATTATTATGCTTTCTGTAAATTTCTTCTGTAATATAAGTTCATACGATATTTTGGCATATATCACAAAGAATTATATAGCGTTGATGTACTATGCGAAAATAGTGCATCTACTATGCCAGTTTCACTCGGGGAAGGTTGGGTTTTCAGCTGTCTGTCAAGCTATATATAGCTAGTCCACGTGCAAGGGGGCGGATCCAATCTGTCTATGTATCATAGTCGTCTATTATTCATGTTACTGTTTTTTAATACTTGTTATTGTTGTTAATTAAAATTCAAACTTCAAAAATCTTTATATTTTTAAAGCCTTAAATGAAACAAAGAATATTCTCACACGTTCAAGACTATCTGATCCAATATATTAATCACCAATATCAGGACCTCCTTTATTGTAATAGTTCTCAATATATTTTGTCTACATATAACAGTCAGCATAATAATAATAATGTTGTGTTAGCAACGATTATGCCATATAGTGGCATAGTCATTGTTAACACAACATTATTATATAAATAGATGTAATATCCTACAATCAGGACCGGATTATCCTATAGACTAGCTTAGGCTGTGGCCTAGGGCCCATCAAGCTTGGGGGTCTTCAAACTTGGTAAATGCAATATGTTTATGTAAATGTCGCCAAAATATATCACGAGTAAACAAATATTTAAGGCGAAAAGACGGGTGCGGGTGAGTTTGAGGCTGGCCTTTCTGAGGGGGTGGGCTTTAATTTCATTAGCCTATGGTACCCAAATCCGACCCTGCCTAAAATGAAGATATTACCCCTCACTATCATTCATATCATTTCGTGTTCAAATCATATTACAATGTTCATGAAATATTTCTGAAAAATCGTTTTTTATAAACTTGATTGCATGACCCCAGTCTTTAAAAATCAATTATGGCTCGAAAAATTAGATATGATGCGACTTAGTAAACATAAGAGGAAGAATAAAGAGACTGAAATATAATATTTAGTGCAATGATACAATTATAAACAACACACACACACACACACACATGACCACCCACTCTCCTGGCTCAGTACATGACTCGAATAAAAAATTGCAAGGTTAAACTGTGCATTTTATGGACTCAAGAAGGAAATTTGAAGATACCATAGGGGCAGTTAGAAGTGGAAAGCCGATGGCAAAAAGAATCTACAAAGCACGAACCTTTACTGAAAACTGTTGGTGAATTCATCCCCTCTTAATGAAGTAACACGGTCATGTGATAATTGCAATAGTAACACAATTGTTGATAAAGATGACAATTTCGATTAGAACCATTAGGTAATTATATTATGTAGTCAACTAGTATATCATATAGTGTATTATGTTACAAAGTTCAGAGTTACACACAACCTCATCGGTGGCATAATGGTTAGCGTGCTCGTTTTGAGTGAGGTAGATCGTGGGTTCGAGCCTCGATCGTGTCAAACCAAGACTATAAATTTGGTAATTGTTGCTTCTCCGCTAAGCACGCAGCATTAAGGAGAAAGAGCAAGGACTGGTTGGCTCGGAATCAGGATAATGTGTCCGAGTGGGTCAACATGTCTATCCGCGGACTGTTGTTTCAGTGAGTTAGCACTATAAAAATTCAACTAAGCATGTTGGCCTAGTACAAAGCGGACCCAATCATCACTTCATTGTTAATTAACTTGTTCTCGCCATGGTATAGCTGAAAAGTTGCTGAGGTGCTGTTAAACAACAATCACTCACTCACTCAGAGTTGCACATTCTATTTAGACAGGATGTCCAGTAATATGTACCAGATACACAGATTCGGTAGTTATATATTTTTAGTTGACTTTTGACATTTAGTTATTTGATACACTTCTTTAATTATAGAGTACAGATGGTAGTTATATGTGTTCCTACTACATTCCACAAAGAGTTTATATCAAAATCTCTCAGAGCAGGTACTATTATGTGTTATAATGCATGCAAGAAAATTTGAAGATACCAAAATGAGTAATCAGAAGCCATAGTCGAAGAAGGACAGCCAAAGGAAAAAGGACAATAGGACAAACAACGATCTACAAAACATTACACCGAAAACTAAAGTTCCAGCAACACGAACCCTACTAAAAACCGAGGTTAAGACGGAGGCCGTATTTCATACTAGATGTAATCAAATGAACAACAACCAAATACAGAATTATCAGAACTGTTTCAAAATATAATCGAAAAATTGTATGGACAGAAGCAAAATATATACCCTAACATATATACATCACCGACTACTTTCCTGGTTGCTACAGACACTTAAACGAACGTGAGGAGTTAAGCACATTTTATGGGCCAAAGCTCACTTCTTAATCAAATGATACGCACAGGTTTATTTATATAAGCCATTGTATAAAAAAAAACCTCAGATTGACAATGTTAAAAGATTAGAGATAACCGAAGGTGAAACCAAGAAAGGACAACCCAGAGACACAAACAACATTGGGCACAAGACACAGAACGAAGACATACAAAACAAAAACACTACACAGAAAACTAAAAAAAAACACAGGAGTGAACCCAGACGAAGGGTAAGCAGTTCTTGTTTAAGACATCCGCCGTGTTTCAGACATCCGCCGTGTTTCAGACATCCGCCGTGTTTCAGACATCCGATCTGTTTCAGACATCCGCCGTGTTTCAGACATCCGCCGTGTTTCAGACATCCGCCGTGTTTCAGACATCCGCCCTGTGTCAGACATCCGCCGTATTTCAGACATCCGCCGTGTTTCAGACATCCGCCCTGTTTCAGACATCCACCGTGTTACTCATATATTCAAGTCCGGTAAATTTTTGTGGGCAATAAAGGAAAGACAAAATCCACATAAAAGGAAAAACAAATCATTGCCATTTGAGAAATTGTAAACAACATGTCACCATAAAGACATTTTACTATTTCTGAGAAGAATGATAACCTTTCTTTTATAATAAGACAAATAACATCTCATTAAAATCTTACGCAAATATGGATTCCTTATAACGCATATGGGTGATAATGATTCAATTCAACATTTTTAGTATTATTTGAAGCAATGATGCGCACATTACATTGTTAACGCTCATTATTTATTGTAAACAAAAAACATGCAACCGTTTTTACCATAACAAGCGGGAGGTTTGGCGCTTTAAAATCTGATTCAACCCACCATTTCTTTAGAAATGCCTGTACCAAGTCAGGGTCATTACGGTTGTCACAGTTTTCCGGTTGTTGACTGATTTTGTCTGTTTATATACATATGAGTTTTGACTTTCCCTTTTGGAAGATTGTTCGGAGTTCGGTAATTTTGTTATTACCCTTATTTATCATGTTATAATGAAGGTTATTTCATGAACGCGTCGTGCGCGCTAAATTATATATCTACCTTTCTATCTTTATTATAACGTATTTTTACCATAAGAGCGCACACATTTCCTTGCGATAAGGAATTATACTGTAAGGATGCACACGTTATAAATAAACGTTAAAGAATACCGAAAGGGCAATCAAAATGGACAATCCAGACAAACTGGCAACATAGGGTACACAAGACGAAGACAAACAAAACAACTTCACAACACAACATGTGTTGGACACCACTATGCACAAACAAACAAATAACGTAAATATGACATGTACCTTCCTTATATAAGTATATTTCTTTCTATCATAACCTAATAACAATGCTAAATGTCTTTGTTTGTCTTAGATGTCTGTGTACTGATATGATCTTATATGTAATGTGTGTGTTGTAGCTATCTGTGAAAAGAATCATAAGAGAGCAAACTTGTTTACGTTGTTTGTGTTTGTTTACGTATAGTGGTGTCCAACACATATTGTGTTGTTTTTTTCTTCGTATTGTGTGCCCTGTGTTTCCAGTTCCTATGACATGTCCATTTTGTATTGCCCCTTCATATTCTCTAACGTTTATTTGTTCCTCTCAAGACAAAATGATGAATTACATATTAAGCAACAAAAAAAACCCTGATGATTGCACATGGAACTATTACTTTTCTAGGAAAACATGTGTTCTGTGAGAAGCCTTTGTGTATAACCTTAGACGATGTAAAGGAATGCTGTGACGAAGCTAAACGTCAAAATCTAACATTAATGTGTGCTTTTAACAGGTAATAAATATTGTGATTTAAAATAAGACACATCAATACCAATGACACAAATGACTGTTTGAGCCTTGTTTTGATACTACGGATGAAGAAATATTTGAAGATACCAAAAGGGTAATCTGAAGCCGTACATTGAAGAAGCGCAGACAATACAATGTTCAAAAGAAAAAAAGGACAAACAACGATCTACACAGAAAACTAAACATTGTGCTACATATCCCCCCCCCCCCCCCCAACTAAAAACCGGGGGTGAACTCGGATGCCCCGGAAGTGGCAGTTCCTGCCCTCTAAGTAGTGGCACCGTCGCGTTACTCTTGTTACAAGGCAATTGATAAGTCACCAATGAGGAAAGGACCGGGAAATGTTACGACCAGTAGAACATATTCGTGGTCATTTGTGACACGGATATGATTAACTACGTTGTAAAACATTCAAAGGGATGACTTCAACTTTACAACCATGAACCCTTTGTTCAGTAGCTTCATTGTTCGCAGCTACCCTCTATCAAGGAAACCATGATGAAGATGTGTTTAGAAGTTCTCCAATGTATATCAACCAATGAAGAATTACTTCGCAGCTCTTATAAGTTAAGAAAAGTTTAAATTTAAGGTGTAATCAGAATCCGTAAATCGAAGAAGGACAGACAACACAATGGTTAATAAAGGTAATAACAAAATTACCGAACTCCGAACAATCTTACAAAGGGAAAGTCAAAACTCATAATTATATAAACAGACAAAATCAGTCAACAACCGGAAAACTGTGAAAACCGTAATGACCCTGACTTGGTACAGGCATTTCTAAAGAAATGGTGGGTTGAATCAGATTTTAAGGCGCCAAACCTCCCGCTCTCATTACGGTTCAAAGGTTCCGGCTGTCACTGTAACAGTATTTAAATACAGGAACAAAATAGGTAAAATAGTTGTCAAAGCAGTACCATATTCGGTGACGTAAATGTCAAAAATATTTTTACGTCACACATTGACAAAAAAATTCTTGACATATTTGACTCTTTATCTTTATACATTTTCACTATATGAAAATGCATCGCTTATAATTTTTTCTGCAGAGACGGAATATATTTCGACAAGATATTGGTATCGGAATATAAACTTTTTAAGAGATCGAATAAGGCGAATCTTTTTATAGCCCTGGTCCAGTAGCCTGTTTCTCAGATGAAGATGACGTTTCAGGAAATCAGAATAATTGCTACTGCCCCTTGCATAGTCCGAGATTCCTCTGCCGTCTAACGGCTTTTATGGATTTGCTGTAGCCGTTGGAGGTCAGAGCGCCATACATACGGAAAACAGCTGATTTGCTTCTCCAACTCTGGGTCAGCACATTTCCACGTTTCGTGGCTATCGGATTTTATTTTGTATCAGAAACCCTTATATAAATCGCTTCACCAATCATTTTTCTATTCATTCATAACCATCTTACCCTCAGAAAGTGGTGCTACACTCCATTACAGCACGATTTTGCCTTAGATCCTATGATTCCGCCATTTGTCTTCCATTTTTCAAACATTTGTCACGTGACTACGAGAAAACCACGATTACCGCAATGTATCATGGGAGATAATTTGCATATAATTGTATTTATACATACGGAATAAATTTACAATTTATATGATATTTTATGCAATCATCTTATGTTTTATTATGTTTATATGTCCCTTCGTGGGCCCTTTAATTTGGACCAATAAAATCTTATCTTATCTTATAAAAAAACAAACAAATATTTGTATTGCCAATCATACACGCCTGTTAAGGCAGTACAATTAACATAAAATTTAATACAGTTGATTATATTGATTGGTAATGATTTTAACAGCAACAGTGAATTACAGATAACCATAAGAAAAAGAAATGATGTAGTACCTTGTCCAAAAAGGGGGGACGTAGCACATGCTCTTTCCGAAGCCCGTTGGTAACACTCTGCCATTGAATCTTTTCTTTCCAACACATTCTGTATTATTTCCTTCTGCTCTGCTTTGATCTATAGATGGACTGTTTGTCCTGCAGAATACGCTTAAATGTATCGTCTTCCATGTGATTTGAATGTTGTTTACGTATGCAAATAATGCTCAAATAATTTGGTGCGCTGAATTAAGTAGCTCCCATCATGCAATGCGTTACTGTTATCATTCAGTTAGTATCGCGAGATCACGTTTGTAGATTCGAAAATGGAAGTCAAATGGCGGAATAATAGGATCTAAGGCAAAATCGTGCTGTAATGGAGTGTAACACCACTTTCTGAGGGTAAGATGGTTATGAATGAATAGAAAAATGATTGGTGAAGCGATTTATATCAGGGTTTCTGATAGAAAATAAAATCCGATAGTCACGAAACGTGGAAATGTGCCGACCCAGAGCTGGAGAGGCAAATCAGCTGTTTTCCGTATATATAGCGCTCTGACGTCCAACGGCTACAGAAAATCCATTAATGCCGTTAGACGGCAGAGGAATCTCGGACTACCCCTTGCATAGCGAATCAATTGCGAGATGTAAACACCATATGCAGGAGAAGCTGGTATATTGCTGCACATATTTGGAAAATTTATGATTTTAAAATTGAAGTCGTCCCGCTTATCATAAATTTTAGTACTGAGTTGACCACTGTCGTCAAATTCGAGGTATAAGTCCAAAAATGATGCGGACGAAGCTGTATCGGTGGTCTCTTTAACTTCTTTAAATGACGGAATGACAATTGTTTCACAGTTATACAAGGCTTATCTAAGAATGGTTATTATTATTTGGCATTTGAAACCGCTATATTTTGTAGGCGATTTGATAAACAATTCTCCCAGGTGTATCAGCTGACAAAGAATGGAAATTTTGGTCAATTGAGAACTGTTAAAATGGAAAGCAGGGACAACCAGATAAATCTGGAATATTTTGCTCACAATAAAGGTTTGTTAATAACGTGGATATTACACTTTTTCATGTGGAAAAGGTTGTCATAAAAGACACAGGATTACAAGTTGTCTCTTAATATTGGTGGTATTATGAAAAAAAAAGATAATTTAAATCAAAGATTAGACCACACAAATTAAAAAAGAATGTCCGCAGATATTTATTCCTTTCGTGTGCAAGGAATCCATCATGAAATAAAATACAAGAAAACCAAAGTTGGTGTTGCATACAATATACGTACATTGTCCGAAAATATAAAATTTATTTGTACGAGCTTTAGAAACAGGTAGAAAAGCGAGTCTTTGGCGAGCTTTTCTAACCTGTTTCGCAGTGAGTGCAAATTATATTTACCGGTAACGACAATGTACGTATATTGTGTTTATCCTGCAATATATAAAAAAAAGAGTCAAAAACAACTGCCAAATTGTCTGAAAACAGCTGAAACAAGTGTCGTTCTAATCGTTAAATTGTGTCATCTGTGACGTCAGCGCTTATACTGCTACCGTTTCTTTCTGTCGCTCTACATGAATCGGGTACCAGAAATACTTTATTAGGTCCATGACTAAATAACACTAAGGTTTATCTGACCTCCTTTATTAGTACTCAAAAGCATATAATTGCAGAGAAAATGTCAACAGTACAGTGATAATGAATGAGATCCAGAAATTATTTCCTTCCAGCACAGTGTTTTATCTTAAGATGTACTGGACTATATGGTAAATCGACCTTGGCCTCTCCGTCCAAGAAATTATTTCGGGTTCGAGTAAACGAATTTCACTTGTAATGAACAGGCGAATGCGATAGTTCATGTGTAGTAAACGAGCAACTGTAGTTCATAAATAATAAAGGGACGAATAACAATAAAACTGACAACCACGAAATAACTGAAATATTTTTGAAAGTGGTGTTAAACACCCATTGATTATGATATATCAGCAAGTCAATAGAGAACATTGCGATTGTGGCTTTGTGCATTTCATTTGAACCCATATTTTACAAAGCAAACAGTATCCCTCATATTTTTTTTATCTCCAGGAGGTATCATTTTGGACATGGGTATACACGATGTTGACTACATATCATGGTTGATTGGTGAGGAACCAGAATACTGCACGGCCATGGGTTCAAACACCTCTTACTTAGCGGAAGGATTCAAGTCCTACGGAGAATATGATACAGTTATGGGATTGATAAAGTTCAAGAACGGCATCTTAGCTCAAATTGAATTAAATCGTGCTATTTGTGGTGGTTATCAACAGACTGTTACGGTAATTTAACATATTCTCCCTGAGGCATATATATGTGTCATTAGCCGAATTTTGGCTACCCTGTTTAGGCCCTTTGGTTTTATTGCTCCCAAAACATTAAATTACTTGGCTTTCCAATCTTTCGATTTTAAGCGTACCTGATGAAGGTTTTTCCAGAAACGCGCTGTGACCACTAAGTTTGTAAGCTATGTTTTTACATCACCAAGAATTTTGTCAGCTGATCGTCAATACAATCAACTTCATATTGACACGAATATGGTCACGTAAATTTCGTATTATTCGAGCTCGTGCAGAATTTACATCCGGGTTTCAAATTCGGGCTATATAAGTGCTTGTTATTAATCATGGAGACTCTTGTTTTAGTTTTTGATGTGATACGAAATTCATCATGGCAAACAAGGACAGAAGAAAATTTATTTTCAGTTTGATAATATTTCTCTGGTATCAATATTATATGACATATTATATGGTTATCCGTTTGTTGTCCCAATTTTATATTTGGGAGTTGATGTTTGACAGAATAGTAGATCGTGTAGAAGCGGTTCGTTATATACTTCGTTTTGATTGGCTATCTTCGGTTAATACTTCATGGAAGTTTCTAGTTGATGTTTTTTATGTGAAACAAACTGAATAATAATATTTTTAAAATGATCGACTTCTCACATCATTAGACCATGTAACAAAATATATGCTACAACTTTTGTAAAACTATACCAAATAACTGATTTTGGCGATCCTGTTTATGTCCTGTGGTTTACTTGCTCCCAAAACCTACTTGGCTTTCCAACCTTTCGACTTTGAGCGTCACCTGATGAATGTTATTCCAAAAACGCGTCGTGCGCACTAAATTGGATATCCACTTTTTTTACACCCAGTACAAATAGGATAATAATATTTTTGTATTTATAGGTCACAGGAACTAAGCAAATAGCCAGAACAACAGATGTGCGTGAGTCACAGCTAGAGCTCTTAGACGACAAGGGGACACACTTGTTCCCCTATCATTTAGTTGATGGTTTTCTAGATAGATATTTGGAATCCTTCGCTGAAGAGATGAGTCATTTTGTCAAAGTCTTGCAAGGTAGTAAAAACTTCATTGAAACACAATAAGATTTTTTCTTAAACCTTTGTGAAAGTGACTTTTAACGCAGGTAATCAGAAAGTGACTTTTAACGCAGGTAATCAGAAAGTGACTTTTAACGCAGGTAATCAGTTCAGAAATTTATGTTTGTAACAGGGGCCATCGTGGTTGTGATCGTATGGTACATGTAGTTGGATTTAGAATGCGGGGTGCACTCGATACAACATTATGTGATAAAGTTTGTCAGAGACTTACGGCAGGTCGGTGGTTTTCTCTAAGCACTCCGGTTTCCTCCACCCCAAAAAACTGAACTATTGTTGAAAGTGGCGTTAAACACAATAACCCTAACCCTATTATGGTAACAGAAAATAGCAAATCAGTTATTATTCGGACCAAAAGTAAATCGATTATTAAAAGTAGGAACTAACCATTGAATACTCAAAATCCTATTTATGGTTCTCAATGTTTCCAACATGGGGCTGAGGAACAATTCAATCTGAATAAAATCACATTTGTCACCTAGTTATGTGAGGGTCGGCATTTTCCTCACATGTGGAACACACTTACATTACCACTTGATTTCAATAAGAGAGGAGGCTTGGGTCCATACAGCTAGTCTAACCCAGCCACTTTGAAGTGTCTGTACCAAGTGAGGAATGTGAGCGGTCATGCCGTTAACACGAACATAACATATTACGACAAGCAGCACACATCATTCCAAACCGGAGAGATGCATCTAATTGATCGAAATAGCTTATTTAAAAATTCAAGATTTTTCCTTAACGCGTTCGTGTTGTTCTGCAAGATTTCACTAGAACTTTTCAGAAGACAGATGATATTCTATGTTCATGCTACACTTTACATTCCAAACGGAACAAAAATGTTTGCCCTTCTTAAACATTGTGAAAAGTTTGAAATATTTCTCAGCAATTGAAGCATTTGATATGCACGGAAATTGTGTTTTCATTTCTATCCAGTCTCACTATCTTAAAACTGTATTGAATATTTAAATTTATTGTTTTACAGGAAAAGAAAAATGCATAGTGACGTGTGAAAGTATCATTGCTTCTACAAAGTTGGTATGCATGTTAACAGAAGCATTACACACAGGAGAAAAGGTCTACTACTCTACATAATAGATACAATTTAAATGTGTACTTTTCATAGAACTATATAAATATAACATGTTTGAACTAGGGTTGTTTCATGTCTTATAAGAAACAGGAACTACGTATATACGTACCGGAGAAACAACACAATGGCCAAAAGAAAAAGGACAAACAACGATCTACAAAACATACACATAAAACTAAAGATCGAGTAACACGAACCCCACTAAAAACCGGGGGAGAACTCAGGTGCTCGGGAACTATTTCCCACTCGCAGACACATGGGTTCTCCCCCTGTTTTTGTGGTGTCTGCGAAATTGTGTACTAAATATTTGTCATTTAAATTTTTCACTATGTTGTAAATAACATACCATAAATAGCCAATGATAATTTGTACAAAATACCCTATTGGAACATCAGGTGTTTTACTTTAATCCAACGAAGTATATATAGGTGGATTTGTGTTAGTTTTTCGTGAGGTCAATGTAAAAATCGAAGACGTCAAATTTAGTGCACATGGTGCATTTCCGGAATAACCTTCATCATGTACGGGAATAACCTTCATCATGTACGGGAATAACCTTCATCATGTACGAGAATAACCTTCATCATGTACTGGAATAACCTTCATCATGTACGGGAATAACCTTCATCATGTATGGGAATAACCTTCATCATGTACGGGAATAACCTTCATCATGTACGGGAATAGCCTTCATCATGTACGGGAATAACCTTCATCATGTACGGGAATAACATTCATCATGTACGGGAATAACCTTCATCATGTACGGGAATAACCTTCATCATGTACGGGAATAACCTTCATCATGTATGGGAATAACCTTCATCATGTACGGGAATAACCTTCATCATGTACGGGAATAACCTTCATCATGTACGGGAATAACCTTCATCATGTATGGGAATAACCTTCATCATGTACGGTAATAACATTCATCATGTACGGGAATAACCTTCATCATGTACGGGAATAACCTTCATCATCATCATGTACGGGAATAACCTTCATCATGTACGGGAATAACCTTCATCATGTACGCTGAAAGCCAAAATCAAAGATTAAGCTTTGTGAAGAACCTGTATTTTACTACATTTGATGTTAATGTTGTGCCAGGTGACAAGTAGACAGGTGATTATTGTGTCAACTAGAAATATCAGCCTGGTATATTTAAAATACCTTTTGATCCAGAATTACTACTACACTTATTTTGAAAGTAATGAAATACAACTTGTGTACATGCAGCTTTATTTTTGGCAGTAAATTTGATGTTTGGGGAATATATCATATAAGGTGCCCAGATTTTGTAGTTTGTCATAAGAATATATTTGTTTACTAGGATCTATAAATAATTGCATGAAGACATATATTATATAGTAGCAGCTTGTCAGTGACTTGTCCATGTCTGTGGTTTACTCTGGAATCTAATATTAATGAACTGTCTGCCTTTGGTATAATGGAAATATTGTTGAGTGAATGAGTGATTGTTGTTTTATGCCAAATGAGTGATATTTCAACTATATCATGCCTGGAACAGGTTACATTGGACGAGATGATAATGATGTCTGCTTTGTACTATTAACTAGACCAACATGCTTAGTTGGATTTATACAGTGCTAGCTCACAGAAACAACAGTCCGTGGGTATATACATAGCTATACGATGACACATTATCCTGATTCCAAGCCAACCATTATATGACAAAAACTCTGAATCAGATTTTTTTTTTTCCTCCACCAAAATCAGAATATTTTTTCAGCATCATTGGGAATCAGAATATTTTTTTAGAAAAAAAACCATAGCCTCCCCCCTGGAAGTTAAATGGTCCGTCCCTTAGTGAAGAAGCAGCAAATACAAATTGTTATAGTCTTGGTTGAAAAGTAGCCTTAGGCACCAATAACAACACTACCTATGCAATCGGTGCCTATCACCACTAATTTGAGTTCAAATCTCGAGACTTACAACATAGTTCGATGAAGTTCGTCAGTGACTTGTAACAGGTCGGTAGTTTTCTCTGGGTACTCCAGTTTTCTCCACCAATTAAACTGACCCCAATGATACAACTGAAATATTGTTGAAAGTGGCGTTAAACACCATAAAACCAACCAACCAATGAAGGCTTACATATAAGATAACTATTACATATAACAGGTAATTATATTTTGCATAGACAACTTAAGGCATTTGATACAAAATTAATATACAAAAAAAACTAATACAAGTATAAACAAACTACTAATATAAATGTATTCCCAAACACTGAGTTAGGCAAAAAAACATCTTTTTGGTAAAATATTTTAGAAATCATGACAGGATCTAGATACATTCGTCTCCCTCTTGTAAGATATCCCCCCCCCCCCTATGCAATAAAAAAAAACTGGCCTTATATGAGGAATGGCCTCTCTTCAAAGGGAAGGGGTAATTAAGTAGTATTTTATTATCTAAGTACATCTCAGATTTGGCCCGATAAGAGGGGGTTGCCGGCCTTTGTTGGGGGGAGAGCTTATAAGAGGGGTTGGCTTGCATTTTTGGGAGGGGCCTGAAAAGAAGGGTTGTCTGGTCTTTGTTGGAGGGGACTTATAGAAGGGGTTGTCTGATCTTTGTGAGAGGGGCCCTATAAGAGGTGACTATTGTAAATACAAAATGTCATTATTTTTTTCATACTTAAAACTATAAACATTAAAATAATAATTAAATTATCTTTCAATAAAATTCATGTACATTATTTAAATTTTATTTATCTAGCCTCTGATCAAATTAAAAATGTTGTTCTCCCTCCTCTAACTTCCTACACTATAAAGAAGCTACCTAGTCAAAAATGTATTTTCTGATAGAATTTTGTGCAGAAATCAGATCATATCCCCTATGTGAGACAACACAACAGAAGTGTTTGAGTGCACTGCATATGAAAGTATTACTAATATTATAAAGTTCTGTGATTTAAAATCTTATTTTTCAACAATAAAGTTATTCTTAGTTCTAAGTCACTGGGTGTGGTTGAAAACTAGATTTCTGTGAGAACTTCTATATATATGTTAAATAAATATAAAATAATTTGGATTTGATCGGCACATTTTTTGGCACCCAGGAAAAAAAGTAATGTCTGTCTGTCTCTAAAAGATAGAGTAGGGCAGAGGGAAAAACAACCTTTTAATAAGATAAGGCATCAGTGTTAAGTGTTATACTAGGGTGTAGAGGTCAAGGCTCGAGCTGACCTCCATCAACCCAAAACAATCTACTTTTTGCTAAAGATATATATGACAATTCGTTCGAAAGACTCTGAGTGTAGACACTAATTTGAGTGAATTGTTGTTCCCAACATACCATAAAAAAAATCCAGAAATAAGATATGCAGGATTTGAAATCTATTCTATATATTAAAATATGTGTGTTTTGTGAATTTCTTTCTTACATATACATATATATTTTCATATTAATGATCTTTTTATTGTTGTCATGGTTATCATTTCAATAATAAATTTAAAAAAAGATGCAATTTTAGTACAACTGCATATTCAAATAACAAAAAAGAAAAGATTTGTTGCATATTCAGATAAAAAAAGATGCAATTCTAGTATAATTGCATATTCAAATAAACAAATATGTTTTTATTACAAGTTAGCTTCAGTATTTAAACATGACTGGAGTAACAACAAAATGATTATTTGGCAAATATTAACATCAAAATTGAAAGCACTGTGAAATTTCTGAAACAAACATTTCGAAAATTATTCTTAAAGCCTGTTCAAAAATTGAACATATTCCTTAAATAATTTCATATTGCATCTGTCAAATATTTTATACATGTTTAATTAATTTCAATCGAATGCTTAAAAAAGGCAATCACACAAAATATGTAATAATAAATACATAAAATATGTAATAATAAATACATAAAATATGTAATAATAAATACATAAAATATGTAATAATAAATACATAAAATATGTAATAATAAATACATAAAATATGTAATAATAAATACATAAAATATGTAATAATAAATACATAAAATATGTAATAATAAATACATAAAATATGTAATAATAAATACATAAAATATGTAATAATAAATACACAAAATATGTGTATATATATATATATATATATATCTCTCTGACCTAAATAAAGAGTGGGAAAGACATGGCATGGTAAAAATAGATATTAATATAATATGGAATTGTGTATAAATATAAATATGTCAGGTTTTATATCAGACTTCTGACAAATGTTTGATATTTAATGTCTTCATATATTGCATTATCATTTGTTCACTTATAAAAAGTTCAAAAATTATACCGGTATTTAGATCAACATCTATATATAAAAAAATTAAAGTCTTGATGTGTAATGAATGTTTGTTAGGGAATACATACAAATATATGGTGGAAATGAAAAAATTCAGAAAATTTAATTTCTAAAAATAATACAGAAAATAATATGCAAATAATATCTCAAAATAAACAAAATCACAGAATAAGATTGAGTATTATGAATCATTCTCTACTAAACCATGATTTAATTGACTTGTTTTGATTATTAAGGCACATTTTGAATGTACATTGATCTAAAAGTAAATTACAAATGTCCTCTATACAGAGAAAAACCCCCAACAAATTATTTTTTTATCTACCTGTATATTTGACGAAAAAAGCCAGAACTGTGTGAAAATTAAACCCTTGACTTGAGACTGACACATGTAACGTACATATACACCCAATGCATTTTCACTCCAAACATGTGCATACTCCATATGGGAAATAGTCCATACACTTGGAAAAAAAAAACATATTACAGGTGTATTACCACTAAACATGGGTACCAGTCGAAAAGAACGTATGGGAAAGTAGTACGTAAACAGAAAATGGATTCCTACATTGTTGGATAAAAAATAAACCCTATTAGATGCTGCAAAATACTGAATGTCAGCAGAAACCTACATATTTTAGGATAATTTTAAGCCCATATTTGATGTCCTTGTGGTTTTAAATAAAAAATTGATTGCATTGGAAAGAAACCACCTGAATTTGTGTTAAATCGAAAGTGAAAGTAGGATTTTTGACGGTAGACATCTTCAGACTGTCTGTTTTTTCTTATATGCCATTAAATGTATGTTGATTTTCGGAGTTAAGCTTCCTATTAGGTACCCCTTCCATGAGATATGCGTGTCACTTAGATTAAACTTAAGATGAATCCTGTATGAAAGCTCAATTTTTTTTTATTTAACATAGAAGGCTATGGAGAATTCTTTAGTGGTATTACACCTTTTAGGCAAAAAACAAGAAACTTAATTTTGATGGTACCACACTCAAATTGGCTTTGAACAGTCACAACAGACCCAGTTTGACATTTTCCACACCAAAATGTTACAAAATACATCAAGGTGTCATGTTACAGCTTCAATATGAATATTATGCAATATTTTGGAAAATATTCCCCATGCACTAGATGTACATGCACAGAGGGTATTGAAATATAATTTTATACTTATTTGTGACTTTACAATTATTGAGACTGGTAGATTTAATGTGTTTTTGTAGTAAAAGGGCAGATAATGTTGAAAAAGATTGCTAAAATTAAGAATTTTAACAATTTCATGTTGCGGCATTTAGTCGACTTCAAATACGGTATATGATGATACCATTTTTGAAAATTTTATAATCCTACTTGTTTTTCCTGATAAATTTTGGTAGTTATAGTTAGAACACATGTAAAATGTACATATGAAAAAATATAAGGCTATAGAAAGCAGCTTTATTTCAGAATTATGTACTTAAAACCAGGTAATTTTAGTGATCCCAGGAGAATTGTATTTGTCACTGGACATTTACTGTTAATTTTTCAAATTGTCAATATTGACTTTATATTTTAGAGTATAAATTGACTGTAAATGTACATTTGTGCATCCGGCTAACTTGAAACATAACAAAAGTTGTCAAGAAATATTCATTTATTGAGTTTTGAAGAAAATTACAGTTGCAGGTGACAAGAAATAACAGAAACCTGAAAATCAACAATCATAATTTTACATATTTTGGGCAATTTGAAGTAATTTTTGCTTAATATCTAGGTATTAGGTCTTATTTAATGTCTTGCAATGCATAATTAATGGGAACATAGCATGAATTAACATAATTTAGTATATTGTGAGATCATTTCTAGGAGGCAAAAAAAAGGGGGGGGGGTATGCTTAAAATAAAAAATTTCATATTAATTAGATGTTAAATGTACAAATGAAGCATATATACATGTCATAAGATGCTTATTGTGTTGAAAATCAGCTTCATACTTGTAATATATTGAGATAAAAAGCCATTGTCATGTTATTTCACAATCTCAACTCAACAGCTGAAAAATCAGATTTTTTCATTAAAAGCTTCATGGAGGTACCTTTGTATATGGACATTAATTCTTTCAAATATTGGACTGCCATATACCTGATATAGTTTTTTTGACTGGATATTGATATAGGAATATAAATAAGGCAAAGAAAAGGTTAAAGAAACAAGTTTTTATTGCTCTTAGGTGTATTACCACTAAACATGGGTACCAGTCGAAAAGAACGTATGGGAAAGTAGTACGTAAACAGAAAATGGATGCCTACATTGTTGGATAAAAAATAAACCCTATTAGATGTTGCAAAATACTGAATGTCAGCAGAAACCTACATATTTTAGGATAATTTTAAGCCCATATTTGATGTCCTTGTGGTTTTAAATAAAAAATTGATTGCATTGGAAAGAAACCACCTGAATTTGTGTTAAATCGAAAGTGAAAGTAGGATTTTTGACGGTAGACATCTTCAGACTGTCTGTTTTTTCTTATATGCCATTAAATGTATGTTGATTTTCGGAGTTAAGCTTCCTATTAGGTACCCCTTCCATGAGATATGCGTGTCACTTAGATTAAACTTAAGATGAATCCTGTATGAAAGCTCAATTTTTTTTTATTTAACATAGAAGGCTATGGAGAATTCTTTAGTGGTATTACACCTTTTAGGCAAAAAACAAGAAACTTAATTTTGATGGTACCACACTCAAATTGGCTTTGAACAGTCACAACAGACCCAGTTTGACATTTTCCACACCAAAATGTTACAAAATACATCAAGGTGTCATGTTACAGCTTCAATATGAATATTATGCAATATTTTGGAAAATATTCCCCATGCACTAGATGTACATGCACAGAGGGTATTGAAATATAATTTTATACTTATTTGTGACTTTACAATTATTGAGACTGGTAGATTTAATGTGTTTTTGTAGTAAAAGGGCAGATAATGTTGAAAAAGATTGCTAAAATTAAGAATTTTAACAATTTCATGTTGCGGCATTTAGTCGACTTCAAATACGGTATATGATGATACCATTTTTGAAAATTTTATAATCCTACTTGTTTTTCCTGATAAATTTTGGTAGTTATAGTTAGAACACATGTAAAATGTACATATGAAAAAATATAAGGCTATAGAAAGCAGCTTTATTTCAGAATTATGTACTTAAAACCAGGTAATTTTAGTGATCCCAGGAGAATTGTATTTGTCACTGGACATTTACTGTTAATTTTTCAAATTGTCAATATTGACTTTATATTTTAGAGTATAAATTGACTGTAAATGTACATTTGTGCATCCGGCTAACTTGAAACATAACAAAAGTTGTCAAGAAATATTCATTTATTGAGTTTTGAAGAAAATTACAGTTGCAGGTGACAAGAAATAACAGAAACCTGAAAATCAACAATCATAATTTTACATATTTTGGGCAATTTGAAGTAATTTTTGCTTAATATCTAGGTATTAGGTCTTATTTAATGTCTTGCAATGCATAATTAATGGGAACATAGCATGAATTAACATAATTTAGTATATTGTGAGATCATTTCTAGGAGGCAAAAAAAAGGGGGGGGGTATGCTTAAAATAAAAAATTTCATATTAATTAGATGTTAAATGTACAAATGAAGCATATATACATGTCATAAGATGCTTATTGTGTTGAAAATCAGCTTCATACTTGTAATATATTGAGATAAAAAGCCATTGTCATGTTATTTCACAATCTCAACTCAACAGCTGAAAAATCAGATTTTTTCATTAAAAGCTTCATGGAGGTACCTTTGTATATGGACATTAATTCTTTCAAATATTGGACTGCCATATACCTGATATAGTTTTTTTGACTGGATATTGATATAGGAATATAAATAAGGCAAAGAAAAGGTTAAAGAAACAAGTTTTTATTGCTCTTAGGTGTATTACCACTAAACATGGGTACCAGTCGAAAAGAACGTATGGGAAAGTAGTACGTAAACAGAAAATGGATGCCTACATTATTGGATAAAAAATAAACCCTATTAGATGTTGCAAAATACTGAATGTCAGCAGAAACCTACATATTTTAGGATAATTTTAAGCCCATATTTGATGTCCTTGTGGTTTTAAATAAAAAATTGATTGCATTGGAAAGAAACCACCTGAATTTGTGTTAAATCGAAAGTGAAAGTAGGATTTTTGACGGTAGACATCTTCAGACTGTCTGTTTTTTCTTATATGCCATTAAATGTATGTTGATTTTCGGAGTTAAGCTTCCTATTAGGTACCCCTTCCATGAGATATGCGTGTCACTTAGATTAAACTTAAGATGAATCCTGTATGAAAGCTCAATTTTTTTTTATTTAACATAGAAGGCTATGGAGAATTCTTTAGTGGTATTACACCTTACATCTTACACCAAGATATATTTAAAAGTATTTACAAATCAAACTCTATATGCATACATATAATACCATATGGATATAACTATAATAACTATATATTAAGAATGAATAAATAGATATAAAATATTTACTGTCAACAAAAACAATCCCAATTTGTCAATTTGTACCTCGGTATAATATGAAACATGATATATGGAGACAAAAAGAAAAACACTCCTTGATTTTATATACATCTTAAAGAGTTAAATAACTGTTTAATATATGTAATTGTAAAATAACAAACACTAACAGAATAAATCGATTTCCAAAATAAACTAGTATTACTGTGAGCACAGCTCACTAATATATACCCCCCGCTCCCCACATCTGTCCAGACCTATTTCCATAACCAAAACATTACTGATTGTTCCGACCAAAAATGAAAGGGACCCTCCTCTCTTCACCGGTAAGCTGCTGATAATATTTCAAAACATTCTGAGAAACACTACTCAAGTTATCATACGACATAGGGTAAAAATCATATTTTCCGTCATATCAAGTCCAATAACTCTGGAACGGCAAAAGTGAAAATCGTCAAAAAAGAAAGGGATCCTCCTCTCTTCACCAGTAAACAGCTGATAAAATTTTAAAAGATTCTAAGAAACACAACTCAAGTTATCGTACGACATACATAGGATTTGTCTACAGACGGATGGACGGATGGACGGACAGACAGACGGACATGGTGAAACCAGTATACCCCCCTACAACTTCGTTGTGGGGGGTATAATTACTAAACAAGAGAAGCAACGTTAATAATGCATTCAGTTCAGAAATGATAATATTGTAGTAAAATCGTGGACATTTTTGGTAACAATTTTAATTTAAGCGTTAGGGTTATGGAATCATGCCACTTTCAACAATATTTCAGCTATATTGTGGTGGTAAGTTTTATTGGTAGAGGAATCTATTTTATTTCATTTTATTTTTTGCTGTTGAAATTTTGAAATTAAATACTCTAAAGTTACATAATAAAGATGAAATATACATGATAATATATTTCTACTAACATATTAGATAGAACGAAAAAACAGCAAAAGCTCAGGAAATATTATTCTTTTATTCTGTTCACTGATAACCATGTATCCAAAATAAAAAAAAACTACATTACTGCTGCATTTCATAGGAAGAGTTTTGAAGGTACCAAAAGGGGTTATCAGAATACGTAAATCTAAGGACAGACAACACAATAGTCAAAAGAAATGAGACAATTTGCCATTTTAGAAAGTAGTGCACTTTTTATCTTGCATATAATCAAAGTGAATTCATCAATTGACCAATCACATCTATATATTTTTTGGTTCACAAAGTAAAAAAAAAATGCCCAAGATTTATTTTTCCAAACTATGATATAATAAGTATAGAACATGGGATACTACATATAACTAACCAAATAACAATTACCAAACTTTTAGTAGAAAATGTTAGTACATGTATTAAAATATTCTCTAACAAATTTTAACAGAAATATAAAAAAAAAAATTCCAACCTAAAATATTTCTGTATTGCAGTTAGTACTACATATAACACACACAGCTGTTTTCTAATCTTATTAAAATATTCTCAAACAAATTTTAACAGAAAAAAAAAATTCCAACCTAAAATATTTCTGTATTGCAGTTAGTACTACATATAACACACACAGCTGTTTTCTAATCTTATTAAAATATTCTCAAACAAATTTTAACAGAAAAAAAAAAATTCCAACCTAAAATATTTCTGTATTGCAGTTAGTACTACATATAACACACACAGCTGTTTTCTAATCTTATTAAAATATTCTCAAACAAATTTTAACAGAAAAAAAAAAATTCCAACCTAAAATATTTCTGTATTGCAGTTAGTACTACATATAACACACACAGCTGTTTTCTAATCTTATTAAAATATTCTCAAACAAATTTTAACAGAAAAAAAAAAAATCCAACATAAAATATTTCTGTATTGCAGTTAGTACTACATATAACACACACAGCTGTTTTCTAATCTTATTAAAATATTCTCAAACAAATTTTAACAGAAAAAAAAAAATTCCAACCAAAAATATTTCTGTATTGCAGTTAGTACTACATATAACACACACAGCTGTTTTCTAATCTTATTAAAATATTCTCAAACAAATTTTAACAGAAAAAAAAAAATTCCAACCTAAAATATTTCTGTATTGCAGTTAGTACTACATATAACACACACAGCTGTTTTCTAATCTTATCAAAATATTCTCAAACAAATTTTAACAGAAAAAAAAAAATTCCAACCTAAAATATTTCTGTATTGCAGTTAATACTACATATAACACACACAGCTGTTTTCTAATCTTATTAAAATATTCTTAAACAAATTTTAACAGAAAAAAAAAAATTCCAACCTAAAATATTTCTGTATTGCAGTTAGTACTACATATAACACACACAGCTGTTTTCTAATCTTATTAAAATATTCTCAAACAAATTTTAAAAGAAAAAAAAAAATTCCAACCTAAAATATTTCTGTATTGCAGTTAGTACTACATATAACACACACAGCTGTTTTCTAATCTTATTAAAATATTCTCAAACAAATTTTAACAGAAAAAAAAAAATTCCAACCTAAAATATTTCTGTATTGCAGTTAGTACTACATATAGACCACACAGTTGTTTTCTAATCAGTCAACTAAGAAAGTGAACTATGACTGTTTATTTTTCAGTAAATTTTCGATTAAGGACTGTGAATTATTGGTGGGTAAATTTCACTTTCCAGACTCATTTTAACAGTGGTATTTTTGTCTAATACTGCAAATGAAAATCAAAATTCTTAAACCTAAATATGAGAAATAGTAAACCTACTTTTTTGTTTGCATACTCTTAAAAACAAATCTCCCACGATCTTATCTTTTTATCTAAATTTTACTCCCGATATTCATTCTACTGGTACTTCATCGTTTTCCTCTACTGCAAGGAATCCTTTATCAGGTGCATATTCAGCCAATGGGTACCAGAAGAAATTGAATCCGACGGCTACAGCCTCGTTCATAGATTTATAAATAATATCTTCATCATTATCATCAATAATAGCCATGATATCAAGTACTCTGTCAACACATTTTATATTCTTCAACTTAAACTGAGGACTAAGAGAACCTGCTGCATCAGTCAATGTTGCTGAAAATTCTACTCTGTCACCGACTTTCAAAGCACTGAGCGTTTCCTTGAAGCTATTTCCGGCAGATAATGTCATAACGCCTTGATCAAAGTCGGACATTTGTATCTGAAGTGAAAACGAATATGTGTTATGTTCGTTTAAATGGCATTCATGTCCCATAGCAGTCATCATTGTACATACTTCTTTTTCTGAGTCTGACTTTTGAGGATCTGTGCAATCGCCATACTCTTTACCATATGAACATCTAAGATAATTGGCTATAAAACCTGGCATCCCTTTTATAAGAGGCTCCACGCTGTTCTCAATCTTTGTAACTCTAGCAGACGAAAAGATGCCGGTCCACGTCACACTGGATCCAATTAAGGGAACGCATTTTAATTCATCGGGAACAGAGTTTTTACTACCCTGCCCACATAATGTATGGTACTCATCCCAGGTAACTGTGTGCTTCGATGGTTTTTTCGTTGTTGGTAACTGGACAAAAATCATTGGCAATAAAGCCAACACTGCAAAAATGCCCATCACAATCTTCTTTGTTGTACCTAACTTCTTGTCTGTTTTCTTACCAAACAAAGTTTTTGTCTGTGATAACAGTAAGGCCATTCCCCCAAGGAGTAATGTAACGATGAGCTTCCCAAAAATTGCAGTTATCAGTAAGCGATAAACAATATAAACGACAGCCAAAATCACCAAGATAAAAGCTAGAGGTATTAACATGGGCAGGAAAAAATAGCCAACTGCCGAGCGTATAAGTCCTTTCCATGTCGTAAATGGAAAGACGGACACCATCATCTGCCACCAAAAGTAACAAACTAAATGTGGAACCAAAACTTGATATGTTCCTTTCCATGATCCTTTGGCAGCCATCATGATAAACATAAAAGGAACGATTAGATAACACACTGTCGGTAAACCTAAATTGATCTGAAACCCGCCCCCTACTTCAACCGTGACACCAGATCCAATGACCATTTCTAAAACTGCTGTAACGACCGGTATCTTCGGTAAGCTATGGAAAAACGTTGGAAGAGATGAAACCAGGTTAAAAACGACTGCTAGAATCATAAGAAGATCGTGGCTGTCACTGAGGGCTGTGAAGCAAAGGCCAGCAAACGCCCCTGACAAAATACAGAACTCAGAGCAAGGAATGTACATCTTATTAGACAGAGAAAAGCTCACCACAACCAATGGTAAAGCTCCAAAGAAAACTAGATAAGGAGTTAAAGAATTCCAGGTGTACTGAGAACGTGTTTCGTTAACATCTACGCCTACATCGTAGGTCTTTAACACGTTGGCCAAAGCTGCTGCGTCCTTCATCTTTTTCTTCTTATAAAACATCTGGACGGTGGCTACAATCATGATAAGTACACTCAGATAGAAAACTAATAATGGAACGATTAACATTATCATTGGTGTAGTGATAAAATTATACATGTAAAATAATATCAACAAATAAATCTGATTGGTCGGGATTAATGATGTAACCCAGTTCATTCCTTCTTTTGACACCATTTCTAGACCTTCATCAAAAACTACTTGGAAGGTTTCTCTTGGATAGCTTATGACCTGAAGAAAAACAGACAATACTGTAAAAGAAATCAAGTAGAAAACACATTCTTTTTTGTTTATGTCTTTGTTTTAGGGACAAATTTAACTAACCATGCGCTGGGTGAGAGGTTAGGGTTATGGTGTTTAATGCCACTTTCAACAATATTTCAGCTATATCGTGGCGGTCAGTTTTATTGGTGGAGGAAACCGGAGTACCTGGAGAAAACCACCGACCTGTCGCAAGTCACTGACAAACTTTACCACATAATGTTGTATCGAGTACAACTCGCCATGAACAAGACTCGAACTCCTAATGCTAGTGGTGATATGTACTGATTACATAGGCAGTTGTAAATCCAACTACTATATAATCACGATCATGATAGCCCCTTCCATGCACTGGAAACTCACAATCCCATATATAAGTACATGTATTTATTCCAAAATATTTATAGTATAACTACTCTTGCAAGTTGCATTCTGAATATCAAAAATAAATCACAAGCAACCAAACAAAGCAGTACCGGTATTTCATGAATGCATGTTGTCGCATGAGTGAATTACATTCGTTGTTTGGTTAAGAGTGATTTATTTTTTCGGTATTTGGAATGCAAGAATAGTTATTCTTTTGATTATATATATTTTACTCATTTGTTTGTGCTAATAAGACATTTATAAAGGGATTATATTTTTTATTGTCAGATGCTCTATTATATTTGTTATTGTAACGACGCTGGTACTACATGTATTACTTCACGCAGTATTATGTATTTTGGACATTTGTCTTGTTTTACAATTTCAAGTGTTTAAAATCTCTTTCACATATATGCAAAATTTCATAATTTGGACCTCTTTTAGACTCCTTTTTTTTAAAATAAATTGTAAAAAAAATTTATGGAAAATGAATAACCCATAAAAGAGATCATTTTGCACAAAAAAATTACATTGAAATTGGATTGAACAATAGGAAAGTTCAAATATTGTTGGCTCCTTTTAGTCGAGGTTATTTCAGTTATCATAAGTGATAAGAGATAGAAGAAATAAAAATCTGTTGACATACTACCAGAAGCTCTCTGTCCAATTAATTCGAAGATTCAAACGTAAAAAGTTGCCTGTTAACCACATTTGTTTGCCTTTCATAAAAAAAGATATTGAGGGGTTAGAGATTATGGTGTTTAATGTCGCTTTCAACAATATTTCAATTATATCGTGACGGTCAGTTTTATTGTTGGAGGAAAACGAAGTACCCGGAGACAACCACCGACCTGCCGTAAGTCACTGATAAACTTTATCACATAATTTTGTATCAAGTACACCTCGTCTGAGTGGGATTCGAACTCAAAACGGTAGTGCTAATAGGCACTGATTGCATAGGTGGTTGTAAATCCAACTACCATATAGCTACGACCATGACCGATGACGGCCACAACAAGTTACACAATGTATTGATATTCTGTGAGAACAGAATATAAAAGAAAACCCAAAAAAACATTGATATTAAGTGCTCTATGTCATTTTAATGAATACTGCATGAGGTCAAAGTTAAGTAGGTCAAGAGTCATTATGTACAGTATAACATACCTTAGTTACAATACCAGCATTTTTATATTCAGAAGATTGTTCTTGCGTTTCTGATGAAGTTAAAGTCAAATTTCCTTGTATCTTCTTTGACAAGAATTTAACGAACTCTGTCTCATTGATAGAATCTCCTATCTTTTTACCTGTAAGAAAATTATAAATGTAGTGTCAATCATCAAAGACAGTCAAAACTTGTCACAATGAAGTACAAGGAACCAAACATTTGATCTCAAATTACATTGTATTACAGATGATTTTCATTACAAATAAACAGCTGCGCCAAGAGCGCATGATACGCCCGTCGTCAACATTCATACAATATTTGTAAAGACTTTCTTTCCCATAACTCTTGAATGAAAAATTTAAATTTCACCAACAGCTGCACCATAAACATGAATTGGAACATTTATACAATATTTATACAATTGAAAACAACATTTTTTGAGAAATCAGTAAAGACTATCAATTCCAATAACAGTACGAAGCTTGAAGTGAATTGGTGAAGGGGTTCTCAATTCACAGCGCGACATATGAAAAATCGCCTACAATTTGATGAATAAAGTCCCATAACTCTGGAATGAAAAATTGAAATTTCACCAAAAAGTATACAGAACGTAAGACTATCAATTCCAATAACTGCGAAGTTTGAAGTGAATTGACCAAGGAGTTCTCAATTTACAGTGCGACATACGAAAAATCGCCTACAATTTGATGAATAAAGTCCCATAACTCTGGAATGAAAAATTGAAATTTCACCAAAAAGTATACAGACCATAAGACTATCAATTCCAATAACTATGCGAAGTTTGAAGTGAATTGGCCAAGGGGTTCTCAATTTACAGCGCGACATACGAAAAATCGCCTACAATTTGATGAATAAAGTCCCACAACTCTGGAATGAAAATTCGAAATTTCACCATAATGTATACAGACCGTAAGACCATCAATTCCAATAATTCTGTGAAATTTGAAGTGAATTGGCCAAGGGGTTCTTAAGTTAGAGCGTGACATGTGAAATGGACGGACGGACAGACAGTCGGACATTGGTATACCATAATACGTCCCGTCTTAAAGACGGGCGTATTAAAAAACCCACAATATTTCTCCCAGAAAAAAAATGCAGCCGAGTTCAAGATATTACTACAGAAGAGAATCTTATTTTGATGATCATGTCTGTCTATAAATCATATATGTAAAAGTTTCAGGATAAGCAGTAAAGCAAAGAGAATTCTGAGAAGATCAAAATGTAATCCAACTTGGTGCCATTAATTATGATCATCTCACCAAGAAAGCTTACAGACACCATATGATGGCTATGGCTCACATTGCTTAAAATGCTGTTAGTTTTGAAGTACCACCTCACCCCACATTAGCAAAAAATATAACTGATTTACCTGCCGCTAACAACAATTTCTGCTCCAGAACGTCACCTCCCGTGACTTTCTTCACAGCTGTTATGTAATCCTCTTTAGATAGAACCTCTTTATGTGTATCATTCATCGTTTTATATAATTTTCTGGCAGCATGGCGAATTTTCTTTTCCAGATTACTAGTACTAACACACCACTCCACATCTTCCTTGTTCAGATCTGTTATTCCTATAATATTTCAGAAGAAATAAGTGTAGATATCATATATTATTCACTTTGTCACATAATTATTTTCTAATGCAAAAATTGCACATACACAATTGAGAGCTCATAAAAATAGTCTAAATAGACAGACAATTGAATGTGGGTTGTGAGTGTCGTGGTGTTTAATGCCACTTTCAATAATATTTCAGTTAAATATCGTCACAATTGAAATTAGTTGATCATTTTATGAGTGGTCTCTGTAAACTGATCAGTTCTCTCCCTTGACTCATACACTACTCTTCTTTATTCGACAGGTTTATATTGAAGTGGGTTAGAGTTATGGTGTTTAATGCAACTTTCAACAATATTTCAGTTATATCGTGACAAGTCGGTTTTATTGCTGGAGGAAACCAGAGTACCAGGAGAAAACCAGTGACCTGCCGCAACTGGCGCAAGTCACTGACAAACTTTATCACATAATGTTGTATCAAGTACACCTCACCTGAGCGAGATTCAAGCTCACAACGTTAGTGGTGATTGACAGGTTTATATTGAAGTGATAATGCAGTTCGAGGCAGAATAATCAGTCTGTGGTCTACTAAATTTGCTTAAAGAATAATGAGGATTTAGAATGGGCATAACATATAACACTTCAGAAAATATAATTAACATAGAGACCTAATGGGTAACTTTTTTAATAATGAACAAACATTTTGGAAATTAATTGTCAGAGTTCGTATATATCATATATTAATAAACATCTAGAAAACAAATTGTTGATTTGAAAACTGGATTTTTAAGAATTTTTTTCTGAAGATTTATAGAAGTCAAACAGACTATAATTTGATATAAAGAATTTGTCGCCTCTTGTTGTTTATTCTCAATTTGTCATAACATTACCAAGCATTACAACATTACATTTCAATTTACTGCATTTGTTTTGTATTTAAGAACATCTTTTTATGCAGTAAAAAATATTGTAACTCATTGCATTCTTTTCCTTTGATCTTTTTATGGTTTATATACCAGATTGTAAGCAACACCTAAGAACTATGAAATAATACATGCAGATACGAGATATTGCACACTTTAAATTTGGGCGGTAGTTTTAATACTCTCAGAGACCCGTACAATAATCAACGACCTAGATGTATGATATTGCATGGCTTCATGTTACAAATCATTTATACCACAGTTTTCCGAGTTAAACTGTTAAACAATCTCACAATTAGTATTTGATTGTATAACTGTTTAACTAACTCAGTAACCCATAGTATAAACATTACTAATTTTTAATGTCAACTCCATCCATCCTTGAAGTGAAATATTATGGTTATTAGACATATCTGACTTAAAAATGTAAAGGGAAGTAATATGCCAGAAACAAACAAGTCTAATTATTGTTTTTATTTCAATTAAGGTTGTCCTCAGTTGAAGTTGTAACCAGTCTTACTTATTCAAAGTGTTTTCTTGTGTACAAAGGAGAACTAAGTAAGTAAACAAACAAGCTACATGTATTTGTCTAACATGTCCAATTTTGGGGATTATTTTATCAAACAAACATAATTTATGACAAAGGGTCAAAAATCTGTAGTAATCGTGTAAGTTGGCAGGTATGCAAATAAAATTCACAGATATCTAATTTAATGTGCACGGCACGTTTGTGGAATAACCTTCTTTATGTATGCTCATAGTCAAAAGCTTAGAAAGCCAAATACATTGTACATTTTTTTTTGTAATTCCAAAATCTTTGGGAGCAAGTAAATCAATTAAAGGACCAAAAGAGAATAGCCAAAATCATACATGATTTACTGGTTATCTATTCCTTATGGAGACTGATTTTGGTTTTAAAAGATTACATTACTTAGGAACTGTAAATTTTAAACATTAATATTTATCATAAACTACATTACTGGCTTATCTCCCTTTACTAATCTATAGTACTTTGCTAGTTTTTATATCTTCTCCCTTTATAAAACAGAAATCCTTGCAACTCGCTTGTACATGTATGAGTCTTGGAATCACCATTTTCAGTTGGGACTCACCAAAGTTTTCAAAAATAACGGTATTCCATCACTCACTAATTATATAACCAGAGGAGTCTGAAGAAAAAGCCCTTTCAAAATCGACTTGAAATTTAAAAAATCTAAATTTTGGGTGGTGACCCTATTTTGAGCCTCTTATATCTTGAAAACTGTAAGAGCCTCAGCCATACAAAGTTTGTTGGAATATGACACAGACAGAAATAAAATTCAAATTCTTAAGGAACATACAGACAAATAATTCACCAAAATTACAAGTTTATACTTAGAAAGGACCATTTTTTACACTCTTTGTTAGCACCATAGACTTCGAACATCATCGACACATCAGTATGGTAGTTGGATTTACAACTACCTATGCAATCAGTGCCGATCACCACTAAAGTTGTGAGTTCGAACCCCGTTCATGGCGAGGTACAAAAAAATATATACTCCTAATTACAACATTATGTGATAAAGTTAAATTATCAGTGACTTGCGACAGGTCGGTGGTTTTTTCCAGGTACTCCGGTTTCCTCCACCAATAAAACTGACCACCACAATATAACTGAAATATTGTTGAAAGTGGCACTAAACACCATAAACCATCATAGACACATCATGATTTAACTAATATCTGGATTTTATAGTTGTCTCCCTTACCTGTTTTAGTTTTTTGACATTTCTGTAAAAGTTTTGTAGCTTCATCATTCCCTTGCCTTGATGCTTGTATTAACCATGTGACTGCTTTTTCACCATTAACATCTCTTTCAACTTCTGAGTCGGCTAAGGTCAGGAAATGTTTCCCCAATTTAACCTGAGAATCCTCATCTCCATCAGAAGCCTCTTTTTCAAGTTTGATTATATCTGGAAAAAAATATGGGTCTATTCTAATAATAGTTGTTTAGAGATTAATCAAGAAAATTCAAATTTTGTAACACTGGGGCTGTGTTTTTTTAAAATGTCTTTGGACTAAAATATACAGCTTGATAACACATGTGGACTGTCGGGCCACTCTTTACAAAATGTTAGTTTTCCAAAACCTGACCCATGGGTATGTACCAATGTAGATTGAGGAATTCTTTTTTTTCTTTTAAAATGTGTTCAAATTTGAAATCATATCCCTATGGAACTTGGAAATATCCAGAAATAAAAATAATAAATATGTTTTTGAAGAATACACGTTTTTTTTGTTGATAGGTCGTGTTTGCGAAAACAAACAATTTATTAATTATGACCTAAATGCACTGTAATTAATCATCAAATGGGTTTGTATTTTTGCTATCGATGTCAAATTTGTGCTTATTGTTCGACACTTGCTTATCTCTCATTTTTACTAGTTAGAACGGTCAATTATCTTTGGAAAACTTGTTGCTCTGGGTCTCAGACTCAGAGGCAGATAATAGTTAATTTTGAATCACCAGTACCTAACACACAGGCTTTCCAAAATCAACATTCTTGGCTTGAATATACATTATATTTACAAAACCAACCAATTCAAGCAACCAGTACATGTACATGTAACTGACTAAAAATAAAGAACATTATGTTGAATGACAAAACTGAACATGAATGCATGTAGTGTACATTTGTATCATATCTGCAGTCATGCATGTAGTGTATCACATCTGCAGTCAAGTATTTATGACCAGTGTTGTCAGTAGAATTTGGAATAGGTGGCAAAATTTTCAGATTAGGAGAGAAACATTCAAGGTGGGAGTCGGTGGGCAAGATGGAATAAAATCCTGCATTACCTCGGGCTAAAATTACTTAATTTTTTGTCCTAGTTTTTTTACAGCATAAACTTGAATCGAGTCAGCAAATTGTTAGTAAAAAAAAAAATTAAAAGGGACAGTACTTAACTCAAGTAGGTATAAATTCATTAAAAAAAACTACTTTGCTGATTAAATTCCAGAAAAAGTTTCAATTAGCAACAAGTTTTATTAATAAATTTCAGATTGACTGTCACTATCATCAGCATGGTCAGTATATAGTGAGTCTCTATATTTTTGGCATCAATTAGAGTTTTCACAATTTTTAGTTTTAGCAATATATCTTTAGTAACAGACATTATGTACTGGTCAGAAAAAGACTTACAATAATGTTTGATTTGATACAAATAACATTTTTATTTTGTTTTAATTTGCATTTGGATTTATTTATGTTTGACCCAAATTAAAATTATAGTGTTTATTCCTTATACAGACTGATAATTACCGGGAGTGGGGGTACATTTCTTTTGTTAACTCTTTCGTGTCTGTTCTGGTTGGTACGTGTTTTGGTTTGATCTGACAATTATAGGACCCAGTCCCCTTTTGACATAAAACATCACCACAGCAGTATTGATCAGAAGCTTGAATGAAAGATGGTATCTGAAGATCATATACACTCTCTTTTCATCCTTTTGGATTTTTGCAGAAGTGTCTCTTCGCGATATGCGTTCTAAGGCACTTCAGTTTGCCTTTTCCTAAAAAAAAGTTGTGTATGTCCATTGAGGTCTATCGGATGTTTCACTAAATGTAAGGTGTGTGTGCACAATTTTATAAATAGCGACTAAATATATACTAAAGTGGATTTCCAAAAAGGAACTGATATAATCGATACTAAATGTTGATTTGTACGATGTAATAATTGATATACCTGTATAATGGAAAATGGATTCTTCTGTCACAATTTTTTGTTGAAAAATAACCGACAAAGAAAAGACAGAACATCGCTGACCTGCTTTTAACGACATCACTGATGACCCTTGGATTTATTTTTAATGTTGGTGTAGGGGTACAATATATTCACTGTTCATTTGCAAATATGAAATTCCAACATCTAATTTTATCCATTGTGAATACATAGTACCTGCCAACATAATTCTAAGTTTCCATACAATATAAGAACATTATAAATGAGGTTTTTATATATAATTAGCCTCTATGCTAACTCACTGTACACATTTTTGTATGTGGAGTCATGGCTAAATTAAAATAAACACATGGTTTTAAAGAAAATATTTAAATTCACAGCAGTGTGGCCATGGGGTGGAGGGGGTTTTATCTAAAAAAAAAAAAAAAAAAAACATCAAGGGGAAATTATCAATGTTAATATATCTATTCACAATTAGGCAACAATATTTGTGCTCCTGCTTACCCTAGGCCTACTGTCACTGATCCTAATTTTTATTACATACTCATATACAATGTAGGTATCTTGAATTTGATTAGTCTAAAGAACATAACATGACATTTGTCATTCCATTCGATCAACCGTTGGACATTAGATCGCATGGTACACAACAACTACATGGTGGCAACGAAAGGTTTGTTCACCAGGCCGACAAGGAAATAAACCACTTGTTGGATGGAATTATGGCACTGTGTAGGATATTTGATGTAATAAAACAATTATCAAGGTTGTAAGAGTGTGATATGACGGATTGTGTTTCCTCCAAAGATTATGCCACCCTCGGGCAAGCTCTCGGGTGACATATTCTTTCTCTGTGAGACAATCCGTCATATCACACTCTTACAAGGTTGATAATTGCATAATATTAATATAGTGCATACATGTACCTAAAGTTTTTATTGTCATTTTTAGACAAGAACTGTAAAGAAAAATCCTTGTCCTGTATACATATAGGTAAAAATTAAAAGTTTTGCCTACATGTACCGGTAAACCCATGTACCTACCCATGTAATTTGTACATGTAGAGCTAAGTATCTATAGATACATTACACTCAAGGTTGGCTGGGAAATACCAGTAGCGGGAATTCCCAGTGGTAATTACCGGGAAATACCGTCCTGAGAAATACTCTAAATTTTAGCTGAAGTGGGAAATACTGGGAAATATGATTTTTAGATGTGATTAATTTCTTCAAAGTTGCTAAAAACTTAACATTTTAACACACAGTGTTGAAAATTACATCAGTTTAATAAATGTGGGTATACAGCCTAGGTGTAGGACCATTAAGAAGGACTTCAGGCAACTTTTGAAATTGTAATCTTCATATAAACATAATATTTATACAAAAGACTTTTATTAAAAACATGTTAAAACTGTCACCACAATTTTATATCTACACTTTTCAGTTCAACCATACAGTTTCAGAGTTCACCAATCTATTTCATTTTTCCCCCTTAACATTCTGTAGCAAAAAACAAGCTTTCCTGCTTTAACAAGACCAAGTCTATTTCTTAATTTTTGACTGAATCATGCCAAAGTTTGAGAAGATTCTCTCAATAGCAGCCGAACATGATGGCATTTCTAACAATAGCCGATTGTACATGTTTTGCCAGGTTGTATACATGTAATCTAATATCCTAAGGGCATTTCCTTTATGCTATAGTATTATAATGACTAACTTTTTTAATTTGTTTTTACAAACTAATTAACACATCTTCAATAACCTTTAGAAATCAATAAGTCCAGTTTGTAAAGACAAACAATAAACATGTCAAAAGCAGGTCAGAATATGGTTTTAATCACTAAACAAAGGAGGTACAAAGTGAGGATTACAAGTAAAGAATAATATTCTTAATATTTCTATCAAAATCAATTTTTTTTTTTAACAAATATCAATTTTCCAATATCAATTTTATATATCTGTACATTAACACTATCCATTAAATTTTGTTTTCTGTAAGGCCAATATAGTTATATTTGTATCCATTAAAGATTTTTTATATGCAATTTTGGCCATACATGCAAAACATAAATATCAATTTAGAAGTTTCCTGTAGCATTATATTTGCAAATTAAGAATCAATCTTATTTCCCAGTATTTCCCGCCGTCCTGGGAAATATGAGTATTTCCCACTTTTTTGCCAACCCTGATTACACTCACCATATACTTACAGTGTTTATCATTATTTACATAGAAAGATTAGGGATATCATTCATGTTTTGCAAAAATAAATATATTCTGTGCATTATCATTATGTTCGGTTTGTAAATACCTGGTCATCCTTGATTGCACATAAGACATGTAAAAAGTATGGTTGCATAGAAGTTTGATGACTAATCAAAAACGATAATTCACGATTTCTATTAAATTCATCTAGAAAATTGAGTGCTATTACCAATATGGTATATAATGTATCTTTCTGGTCATCCTTGGTTGCGCATAACTTAAGTTATAAGACATGTAAATTGTTTTTAATTGGTTGCATTGTGTAGTTTGCTGAGTAATCAAAATCGATAATTCACGATTTCTATTAAATGCATCCACAACATTGAGTTTTGTTATTACCAATAGGGTATATAATGTATCTTGTCCTCAAATAAGAAGTGTAAAGAAATTAGTTTGTTTTTACCTTTCTCGTCGACAGCTTTCTCGCTCTCTGCCATTTTGAACAATTATTATGGTCACATGACTTACAATTGGAATCACGTGACTTTTTTCGTAGATTTTTTTTTCTCTCCATTTTTAGAAGTATCACATTATCATTATCATGCATGGATTATTATAAAACTGGGGGGGGGGGTGGGGGGGGGAATTGTTTTGTTTGATTGGTGCAACTTTTTTTTATGATTTAATAACTTGAAATGACAGAGTTTTTTTGTTGTTTTGATTGGAAGATTTTACAAAAATGACCTCAGAGTCTTCCGGGCAATATATTTTTTTGCACGCGGAAGGCTTTTTTTCAACTACGTTTGACGGTTTTTTTTCCCGCTATGTTCCTTACAAAAATTATATTTATGCATAATGCCAACATATTCTGTATACCTCTTACCGTTTTCAAGATTATTAATTGGTCAAAATGCTCGCTCAAAATGTTGAATTTCTATTTTTATCTTTTTGGGGGGTTTAGGTTCCGATATATACTAATTATAACCGTTAGCAATCTAATTACTGAAATTAGAAGTAAGGGAGTCTAATTTTAACCAGAGGCTCTCAAGAGCCTGTATCGTTCACCTAGTTATAAAAAGAACCAATTGGTCCTATGTAAAAACTATGTCCTGCAGTGGTAGTCATCTTGGAATTCCGATCAACATAAAAAACACAAAGTTTGTAAAGGACCTTCCAATGATTGATGCACAGTTTAGGTTCAATCAGTGCAATAGCTTCAGAGAAGAACATGTTTCTGTGTTTTCCCCATATGGTCCTGTGTTAATACTATGACCTGTGGTGGCAGCCATCTTGGATTTCCGATCAGCATAAAAAACAGAAACTTTGTAGAGGACCTTCCAATGATCATTCCTGGGCAGTTTGGTTTCAACTGTCCAAAGTGGTTTCAGAGAAGAAGCGTTTTGAAACATTTTTCCCATAGGGTCCAATATTAAACTAAGTCCTGCCGTAGCCGCCATTTTGAATTTCATATCAGAACAAAAAACGTAAAGTTTGTAGAGGACTTACCAATGAACATTCATGTACAGTTTGGCTTTAATCATATTTGTAGTTTCTGAGAAGGCATTTGAGCATTTTCCCATAGGGTCCAATTTTAAGCTATGTCCTGCGGTGGTGGCCATCTTGGATTTCCGATCGGCATAAAAAACAGAAAATTTGTAGAGGACCTTCCAATGATCATTCCTGGGCAGTTTGGTTTCAATTGTCCAAGTGGTTTCAGAGAAGAAGCATTATGAAACATTTTCCCCATAGGGTCCAATGTTAAACTAAGTCCTGCCGTAGCCGCTATTTTGAATTTCATATCGGAATAAAAAACGTAAAGTTTGTAGAGGACCATCCAATGAACATTCATGTACAGTTTGGCTTTAATCATATTTGTAGTTTCTGAGAAGAAGGCATTTGAACATTCTCCTGTAGGGTCCAATGTTAATCTATGTCCTGCGGTGGCAGCTATCTTGGATTTCCGATCAGCATAAAAACAGAGACTTTGTAGAGGACCTTCCAATGATCATTCCTGGGCAGTTTGGTTTCAATTGTCCAAGTGGTTTCAGAGAAGAAGCGTTTTGAAACATTTTTCCCATAGGGTCCAATGTTAAACTAAGTCCTGCCGTATCCGCCATTTTGAATTTCATATCGGAACGAAAATCGTATTGTTTGTAGAGAACCATCCAATGAACATTCATGTACAGTTTGGCTTTAATCATATTTGCAGTTTCTGCGAAGAAGGCATTTGAACATTTTCCCATAGGGTCAAATGTTAATCTATGTATTGCGGTGGCGGCCATCTTGGATTTCCGATCAGCATAAAAAACAGATTATTTGTAGAAGACCTTCCAATGATCATTCATGGGAAGTTTGGTTTCAATTGTCCAAGTGGTTTCAGAGAAGAAGTGTTTTGAAACATTTTCCCATAGGGTCCAATGTTAAACTAAGTCCTGCCGTAGCCGCTATTTTGAATTTCATATCGGAACAAAAAACGTAAAATTTGTAGAGGACCATCCAATGAACATTCATGTACAGTTTGGCTTTAATCATATTTGTAGTTTCTGAGAAGAAGGCATTTGAACATTTTCCCATAGGGTCCAATGTTAATCTATGTCCTGTGGTGGCGGCCATCTTGGATTTCCAATCGGCATAAAAAACAGCAACTTTGTAGAGGACCTTCCAATGATCATTCCTGGGCAGTTTGGTTTCAATTGTCCAAGTGGTTTCAGAGAAGAAGCATTTTGAAACATTTTTTCCATAGGGTCCAATGTTAAATTAAGTCCTGCCGTAGCCACCATTTTGAATTTCATATCGGAACAAAAAACCTTAAGATTGTAGAGGACCATCCAATGAACATTCATGTACAGTTTGGCTTTAATCATAATTGTAGTTTCTGAGAAGAAGGCATTTGAACATTTTCCCATAGGGTCCAATGTTAATATATGTCCTGCGATGGCGGCCATCTTGGATTTTCGATCGGCATAAAAAACAGAAACTTGGTAAAGGACATTCCAATGATCATTCGTTTACAGTTTGGGTTCAGTCAGTTCATTAGTTTCAGAGAAGAAGATCTTTGAAATTTCAGCCAATCAGAGCATATTATTGGCCCTGGCAGCCATGTTGAATATCCGACTGGAACGAAAAACAGAAATTTTGTAGAGGACTATCCAAGGAACATTCCTGCTAAGTTTGGTTCCAATTGGCCCAGTGGTTTCGGAGAAGAAGCTTGAAATGTGAAAAGTTTAGACGACAGACGCCAGACGAGACGACGGACGCCAAGTGATGGCAATAGTTCACATGGACCTTTGGTTTTGTCCAGGTGAGTTAATTACATAGTAAAAGTTAGTGAATCGCCGGAAACGCTAAATCCAACAAACATCTCGTTTTGGATAATGTTGGAAAAATACCTTCCGCTGATTAATCTGTCGCTGCACACTTTGTAATTTCCCAATATGCAAAAACCATTGTACAAATCGTCATATACCCATCAGGCTGATAAATGGACCAGGTGTAGCCTTATCATTTAAAGTCGTAAGATACAAATACAGCATAGAACATGAGCTCTTTAGAGCTCTTTAACCGCCTTATTTTAAAAACAGAACAGTAAACTATCATTTAGCAAAGCAGCACATGGTTAATCATACATAAATAGCACAAATAGCAAAGCAGCATATATATAATTATGATTGATTGATTTTTGATGTTCAACGCCACTTTCAGCAATATTCCAGCTATATCATGGCGACCAGTTTTAGTGGTGGAAGAAGCCGGAGTATCCGGAGAGAACCACCGATCATGGGTAAGCTACTGGTACTTTATTACTTGCGGTTGCGAGTCGAGTGCACCCTTTTTGTAATTTACAAAGCCGGGCGCAAACTCATGCCGTATTGGTGATAGGCTTGTATGAGTTGTTAAGTAATTCAACTACCTAACTCATTGAGCCACCCGGACCCTATATATGATTATAATTATGCATACATGTACAAATCATATGTATAGACAGTCACATAGCATAAATAAAATCCCAAAGACAAGCACAGTACATAAAAAATAACACATTTAAAGCAATAAAAGCCACTTAATATTTTAAAAAATCCAGAAATCACAAAGCAGCACATGGTTAAGCATACATAACTAGCTCAAATAGCTAAGCATACAAACACAAATCATAGACAGTCTCATAGCTTACATAATATGCAAGATCCAATCATATGCAAGATCGTTAAATATATTGATATAACACTCTCAACATATGTTCCGGTCTAATATCGCAAAATTTGGTAGGTACAACTGTACCTTTAGTCGTTTAGGAATATGAACCCTGTCATGACAATACACGGGGGATCGTGAGATGTCAGCCCCCCCCCCCTCCCCCCAATAAAACCCCCCTCCCCCAATAAAAACGACACACTCCTACCCATCATACTCTGTATGTGGCACGTGTCATACTGGGTCATCTAATTAGATTTGTAGATGAGTGAGTGAATGGTTGTGGTTTGGCAAACGACAAACGAACAATTTTAAGCTCTAGTATGACAAGAACATCAGTATTTGGTATTTTACTTCTTAGCAGGGGCATAAGAGCCGGGGGCATGGGAACATTATTTAGTATGGAAGCAAAAACAATAGTACCTCACAGTGCCGGATTTAGGACAAATGAGGCCATGTGCTAGTTAAGTTGAGGCCCCTTACTTGGGCCCTGAATGCTTGCTTTGTGGCACACTCCCATAGACTATCAACTCTATCATTATGTCTGGAATCGTCCCGAAACAGAACGTCTTCAAATTTGAAATTGCACCACATAAGCAAAAATTCATCGTAAAAGAAAAATTCTCGAGGAAGATGGGCTCCCTGGGCAACGGGGGGGGGCCCTGTGCTTAAGCACACCTAAGCACAATGGTAAATCCGGCACTGTGTCCCTGTAATTAAGGGGACATGCTTTGAAACCAGATAAAAAGCTTTAAATTATTTCTTTTTTTTTTGCTTGACAGTTTTAACCCATCCCCTTTTTTCCTGTCTACTCCTGCGCCTCTGTTAATGTTATGTGCTTAATACAGAAGATGTAAATCATACTGACTGATTAGTAATTGCTTTAAACTACTCCTTCAAAACTGTTACGTCCCCCTCCCAGAGGATGTACCGGGGGTAGAATAGGCACAAGGTTTCTCCGCCATAGAGGCACTAGTCCTCTAAAAGGGGTCAACCCCGCGGGAACCCCGGGGTATAGAAATGGGACCGAGATCTTCCTCGGCTTGAAGGGGCGTCCGTCAGTTGTGCGGGATGTATGAATTCACAACCAACCCGTCCTTCGGATGAGACGTAAATAAAACCGAGGTCCCGTGTTGAGAGATTGCCACCCTCTTCGCACGTTAAAGAACCCAGTGTAGCAACTGATTATGAGCATTATGCTCATGATGAGTGGTCCATAGGAGACCTGTTGCACTGGCTGAATTATCCGTCCCTACCCATCATCTTTCCTTGTTTCGAGTCCCGTGGCGTTTAAATTTGTAAATGTTCTCGTCCTGAATATAGCTGAAAAATTGTTGCTGGACGTTAAACACCAATCAATCAATCAATCAATCAATCAAAACTGTTACGAGCCAAATAAATTGTATACATGTACTAGTAAAGACGTTCAAAAAGGAACATGAAATGCAAGGTTTTGTGTACAGAACTAATCACCGAGTCATTTTAAAGACGAAATTCAATGCAGAAAAGATCAAATGCACTGACTAGCAGGGCCGTAACTAGGGGTTTTAAATAGGGGAGGCAGTGTGTGTGGACCGCCGATTGAGGCCTCCATGTAAGGGGCCTAAAATTGTCATTTTACGGTCCAAAATAACGCTTTCGATATTATTGAGACGCTTTATATTACGTTACGCCCAGTGTTGGTGACTCTTTTGGTAACGTTAAAAACGACGTTGCGGCATGTTTTCATTAACGTTACGTTGATACGTTTTGCTTTTTTAAAAGAAAAGTAGGTGTACATGAATATGTATGGACGGAGAAGAGATGCATAGACAGGCTTGATATTCTTGAGAACCTTATTTTGAATGAATTCTTTTTTTCTGGTGGAGTCAATCGTTCAAGTTACAGAAGCTGCTTTCCAGTGTCTATTCGATTTATGCTTGAATGTGTCAGTTTATTGAATGTTTCACTCTTCCGACAACTCCCTTACTGAAATAGTGTTCAATTATTTTGTTGTTACCTTCAGATTTGTCTTATAAGTTTTGAATACCACAAAGGTTTTGTGCTACTAATTATTCATTGACAGTGAGGGACGGTTGAGAACCAAATTTAAGACAAAAGAGACGACTTCAATTTTCCTATTGTGAAATTTCCATTTCCATTTCACGACTATCACCGAATATGACTAATTATCGAGTTTGTTACATGAGTGACACGGCGGGTGCCGCGCGTGGAAAAGGAGCTGCTTACCCTTCCGGAGCACCTGAGCTTATCCCCGGTTTTGAGTGGGGTTCGTGTTACTCAATCTTCAGTTTTATGCGTTGTTATGTAGACCATCGTTTGTGTGTTGTTGTCTCTTTTTATTTTGGCCATGGTGTTATCTGTCCTTCGATTTTTGATGTTTTGAATTCCCCCTTGGTATGTTCAACTCTTTTTTTATGTAAATATTTTAGTACCTCATGTTTTAGGTGAGCTATGTAAGATTAATCGGATAATTTTGAATGTCTTGTGCAAGTATCATTTTATTAATATAACATATTTGTGCAACGAAAATTCATTGTGTTAAAACACTTAAGTTTACACACTCCAGAATGTTGTTATTTTCGTCCTCTGTTAAACAAAATAGATTGTTTTTAACGGAACTTTCTTGTCATATGTATAGGACGGATTCACAGGGAACAATGGCCGGTGGATTCTTCAACAGTTTATACTGTAAAATATTATTTTGTTTTTTGATGAAGTACAAACCCCTAATTACACGCGCACTAGGTGGGAACGACGCATCCCATAAATCAGTCTCATGTCTCGACAAAACCTCTACACCTGACAGAGCCTTTAATAGAAAGAAATCATGCTGGTCATCATTGCATAAAACGGCAAATATTGTTCCTTTGGAAATTAAATCTGCTACAGATTCTGTCTGTTCTTCTACTATGTCGTCGCGATCGGTTTCCTGGTCATTATCGGGACGTAGTATAGTTTCATCAGAATTACCAATTTGTGCCAGATTGAGACAAGGTTCGACACCATCAGCCGCAATACACGACTCACAATAACAAGATAAATTTCTTATCAATACCCGCTTTGAATCCAGTGTCTCGATTCGATGAATCGCCCGGATTCCTCTGATTGGCTGAAATGATTTGTTATTGCGTTCAACTTCCTCTATGTATTTAAAAAAATTTCGTTCACTGTTGTGCTCTGCTTTGCTCAAACGGAATTATCGAGGGGCCTTTTCTGCTCCAAAATATGTTTTGTTATATACTTTTCGAAAATACTTGACAAGAAATAATTGTTCGGAAGGTTTTTTTTTGTCTTTTATTAGTTGTTCAAAAGAATATACTGTAGCATATTTCAAACGTCTCCAACACTGTGCGTAACGTTATAATATACCAATTACTATCGTAAATAGCGATCACGACGTCGACGTTTCTATGATAATTTGGCCGAATATTGTGACTCAACGACCCAACATAACGCGGATAATCTGATTTGGAATGCTTTTTGGTTCATTTCCTAACTTTTAACAAACTAGATAATATACGAGACGAAAAATGTTAAAACTGTCATGGTCGATGATTAAAACTAGTTGAAGTTAGCTTTCAGTCCTTCTCTTCTCTCTCTCTGTTTTTTTTCTTCTCTTCCCCAGAAAATCAGGCGAAGCAAGTGCCTCGTCTCCCTCAATGGTAGTTACGGCCCTGACTAGATTGAGCATGGAAGGCAACTCTAATTTGACTTGCGGCAGGTCAGTGGTTTTCTGTGGGTACTCCGGTTTCCTCCACCAATAAAACTGACCGCAACGATATAACTGAAATATTGTTGAAAGTGGCGTTAAACACCATAGCCTAAACCCTAAATTTCAGCATTGGCTGTTATCGATAGATCTATATCTATTCTAAATTTAAACGAGTTTTTTTTTAAACCACTTGTACTGTGTCGATGATCATTGACATATTAAGATTAACATGTCAACAATATCTATACTACAAAACAATTTTTGTAAAGTATCAGATTTTTGAAACGTAAGTGTTATATTTTTTTCGTAACAAGAGATTTAAATGACATTGATTATGTATATATGTCTACTTATAATCCATAATTACATGAATTAGTATGTCTAGCTATTCCTTTCAACTATATACTCTTCAAGACAAATTTTCACTTATAAGAAATAACAAGGCTTAGATGTGAAATCAGGCGTGACAATAATCCAAATGAAGTTCTTAAAAAGCTCTATATAACATATATATAAATCTTTATACAAATGTACACCGCAGTGGTGCTAATTACAACATTTAAAAGAAAGTTAATCTTTACACTAAATAAGAATTTTAAATCTGTGTTATTGAACCAGAAAAGTGTCGGGTATCGTTTGTTTGTATATCAAAACATTACATATACAAGGATAACTTTTTACCTATATATTATACATGTATGTTGCCTGAAGTGTGAAATGACTTTCGTTGTAAACTTATGAACTAGTTACTAAAATATATCTAAGGGGTGAAAGTGACTCAACCAATTAGTACTGGATTTATGTACAAAGTGTATTTTTTTAATCTGTTGTGTAGATTAAATAAATTAAAAAAACAACAAGTTGTATAAGTTGTGCAACAAAATTGAGACGGGGCAATTTGTATAAGTTGTGTAACAGTATTGAAACGGGACAAACTTGAAACGGAATTAGTATATTTTGTCCATAAAAATCAGATACATGTTACCCAACAGGAGCAAAATGTTATGAAGGATACACAAAAATATCAGTTTGGAATGTACAGCAGATAATTCAAGTTTAGAATAACGACGATTTACATTTTTTAATATATAAAGAAGTGATCATATTGGAAATCATGGGAAACATTTACGGAATAGGGGTTTGAACGTACCCTCTGACGAATCCAATTAAGGTAACATTGGACTATATTGATAACAGTTAGTGGAAATTGAATAATTTGATCTGGAAGAAGTTTGAATTCTTTAAAGACTTTTTACATGCTACCAGAGTGCAAGTTGGCAGAATATTGAATGTTATGATTTCTTAGGCGTTATAACCCTACGGGTCCATGTGACTTTGTTATGGGCTGTTCCGCTAGTAAAAAGTCGTATCGTGGCGGGAATTCTTTACGGATTGTCATGGTTGGACTGGATGGAAGCGGTAAGTTGTGTCTTGTTACCCCCTCCCCCCACTCGGAGGTTGTAAAATATGTCTGCTATGTTTATAAAACCCCTGGTGTTGTATTATATCACACCACATAATTGTGACGAATTATGTTTATCCCTCGACTGACACTAGTGGGATACAACTAACTGTCAGTCGAGGGATAAAAATAATTTGTAACTAGCCCCTGTGTTCACACCGGCCTGAGGCCTCAGTCGTTTTATTATATAACGAACTGTCTTGGTTGCGGTCAGAAACCCTGCGACGTGAACAGTTGGTTGTGCGAGATGTATGCTTTATACTTATTTAATTTACGTTTCATAACGGATTTTTGGTACGGAAAAGAATTTGACAGATATCTTCCTGGCCCGCTCAGAGCTTGACATCAGATCCGTCCCTGTCTCGACAACAATTTTATATCAGATCATTCCCGACTCCTAATGCTTGATAAATGGAGTATCGGAAAACTTCCAATAATCATCAGAAACTTTCCAAATTTGGGTACAATATGTCTGAGGCGGATCAACTCTTTCTGAGAAGGGATGCCATTTATTTTTTTCTCTCGTAAAATGGGTGAAAGTGTTGTTAATGAATAAACGGATGTCTAATTTCTGTGCCGTTTGCCTGCAAAGCGGGATAATCACACAAGACGAATTGAAATTCCATAACTTCATTTATTCTAGCAGTAAAATGGATTTTGTTATTTATATTCATACACATGTATCTACATTTTGTATATTGATCTCCCCCAAGGAAAATAAACTACACACACTTAATTCTGGGCATTTATTAAAACAAAAATGTTCATAATGAATTTAAAAGGATTAACATTTTTTAAATATAATTTGTCACTAATCCTGACCAAACTGTGCGCAAACATGAATATTTGGAAATATAAACATTTCGTTAATTCCAAGATCAGACAATCGGAGTCTAACGGTCTTAAATGAAGATATCATAGGTGATGAATGAGGATGAAAATGGGACATCGTGTTACTTGAAATTTCACGGTAAACTTTTGCTCAAAATAACGGTAACGATAACATTTTCTTTCAATTTGACGCTAAATTGATGGTTGGCATGCTATCCTCGAATGCGATAGATCGTGGATTGGAGCCCTGGTCGTGTTAAACCAAGACTATAAAATTGGTATTTGTTGATTGTCCGCTATAGCATGCAGGATTAAGGAGAAAGAGCAAAGACTGTTGGCTCGGAATCAGAATAATGTGTCCAAGTAAAGCAACACTGTTGTGGGCTAGAACCATAAAACTACAACCGAACGCGTTTATCTAGCACAAAGCGGACATCAGCATCATTTTATTGACATGTTGCTCATTCTTGCAGTGATATAGCTTAGAAATTGCTCATTTAGCGTTAAACAACAATCACTCACTCTTTAGAAATGTAACTTGTTCTTGCCATGATATACAAATGTAGCTGAGCAATTGTTCACTTGGTGGTAAACAACAATCACTCACTCACTCGAAATGTAACTTGTTCTTGCCATGATATACAAATGTAGCTGAGCATATGTTCACTTGGTGGTAAACAACAATCACTCACTCACTCGAAATGTAACTTGTTCTCGCCATGATATACAAATGTAGTGCAACAACAATCCACTCACTCCTAACAAATGTAGTTTAAAAATTGTTCACTTGGTTCTCCACAATAATCACTCACTCACTAGAATCACTAGAGTAGAAATGTAACTTGTTCTTGTCATGATATACAAATGTAGCTGGAAAATAGCTCACTTGGTGTTAAACAACAATCACTCACTCACTCGAAATGTAACTTGTTCTTGCCATGATATACAAAGGTAGCTGCAACATAGTTCCTTTGGCGTTAAAGAACAACAACTGACACCATATTACGAACCGGATATACACTCTTATTCAATATCATGATATTCTTGTAGGAAAGACGACCCTTTTATACAAACTAACCACAGATGAAGTTATACAGACCACGCCTACTTTGGGTTTCAATGTTGAAACCATAACATATAAAGACAACGAGTTCACAATATGGGACATGGGTGGACAAGAAAATATCAGAAGACTTTGGAGACATTATTTTCTCAGAATAAGAGGTATGTTTTATTTTAAAAAAAAGCTATACATATTTTATATTATTTTCCACTTCGGTATGGAATTAGAATCGTTTGAAAGTTGTTTTTTTCCCTATTACTAATAACAAGGGTATCAATTCCTGGTTTGATACTCAAAGCGGACAATACCATTGGTTACGTTTTTCAAACTTCCATTACTACCCCATCCTGTCATCAAAGCTAGTATTTTAGTCAAAAGTTTGCTTCTTTGTCACAGTCCAGACAAGGATCAGGATTGGTATGTTTTAGAATAATTTTGTATTAAAGTATATTGGTGAAAGTTTGGAAACATTGATCACAAAACGAGAATATGTAATATTTATACCACAATTTTCTGAGTTAAAGGGTTAAACAATCGAACGCTGAGCTCGCATATCTGTAGCATGATTTGTAGCATGAAGCCATGCAATATCACATCTAGGTCGTTGATTATTGCACGGCTCTCTGCGAGTAATAAAACTACAACCCAGATTTAAAGTGTGCAATATCTCATATCTGTGTGTATTATTTCATAGTTCTTAGTTGTTGCTTACATTCTGGTATATAAACCATAAAAAGATCAAAGGAAAAGAATGCATCCATGTTACAATTTATATAATTTCACAGTTTAAGTATCTCTACGAACTGAATCTCTTTTGTTAATATTTAGCTGGTTCTTCCAATCGAGAAAATTTTGTGAACTCAAAATCACCTGAAATAAGCTCTTTTTAAGGGTAAATCTGATATTATATATTTCAAACGAAATATTGTTTAGATTTTATATATATTCGATGTAGAACATTTTGAGATTGCTAATTACTTCAATTTGATTTGAACCGCATCGGTGGTGTAATGGTTAGCGTGCTCGCCTCGAGTGTGGTAGATCGTGGATGCGAGCTCCGGTCGGATCAAACCAAAGACTATAAAATTGACATTTGTTGCTTCTCTGCTAAGCACTCAGCATTAAGGAATAAGAGCAGAGTCTGGCTGTCTCGGAATCAGAATAATATTTCCGAGTGGAGCGACATGTCTACCTGCGGACTGTTGTTTCAGTGAGCTAGCACTATAAAAATCCAACTCAGCGTGTTGGTCTAGAACAAAGCGGACCTCATCATCATCTCATTGAAAATTAACTTGTTCTCGCCATGATATAGCTGAAAAATTGTTGGGTTGGTGTTAAACAACAATCACTCAATCATTCACTCAGTTTGATTTGACACGTCCATATGACCACCATAGAGCGAAGGAGAATAGCGTATGAGACAGGGGACAGAACTCGTAAGTCTCCTGACCATCATTGGTATTCTCTCGTGGTGTTTCTTTACTGTCTGTAACCAAATCAGCTGACAAGAATTTGCTTCGGGGTTTTCATTGGTTGATATACAGATTCATCGGATCGTAAAGTTAAATTGAGTGGTGAATGGATCACAGCGTATTCAACAATAATAAGTTTCGATCAGATTTCAAATTGGATCATTGCCAATATTATATGGAGAATGGACATAGTTATCTTTTTTTGTTTCATACCAAATAAAATTCCTCGAAATACCGTGAAAATGTAATTCAGCAATATTAAGTCAGAACTTAGGAAAGTATTTTCGAACTTTTAAAATATGAACTTAAGACTGATGAGAAATGATGGCTAAAGAAAACTTTTAATTATTGCTTATTTTGTATATTTCCAGGTATCTTGTTTGTTGTTGACAGTGCAGACAAGGAACGTCTAGATGAAGCACAAGATTTACTTGAAGAACTGTTATGCAACGAGGAACTGACAGGAACTCCTGTCGTAGTCGTAGCCAATAAACAGGATATAGAAGGTATTACTAAAATGAAAAAAATGCCACATTGCCCGAACATTCTCTATCCAGAGTTGTCGTTCCTGCTACGCTACACTCCGTAACAGGAACGACAACTCTGGATAGAGAATGATTGTCCGAACAGTTCCAAAATCTAACAGAAATATCGTAGAATATATATTGTGTTGATAGTTCACGTTGTCTGAAATTGTCTACTCAAGTTTTGTTTTACCATTTTAGTGTTGAACTGTTTAGATTTTATAGAGCAAGATATACTTTGGATATCTTTGAAATCTTCAAAAAAAAAATTCTGACATTTTTTTTTATATGTGGTTCAACTGGACACGAATACGCGTGTGGACACCTGATATTGATTATAATTATTATTAAGTTGTATAATGAACAAAAATTAGCATAGATAAATTGATGGGATCCAATAGTCAAGTCCACATTAACTTCGTCAATTCAGTTTTTCATATATAAGAAGAGTTTGAAGATACCAAATGGGTAATCAGAATCCGTTAATTGAAGAAGGACAGACAACACAATGGTCAAAAGAGAAAAGGGCAAAAGGATAAACAACGATCTACAAAACATTACACAGAAAACCAAAGATCGAGTAACACGAACCCCACTAAAAACCGGGGGTGAGCAGTTTCTGATCCACTAGTGGCACCCGTCGTGTTAATCTAGTTACAAACCCGGTGATAATTCATGAATGAGCAAAGGACCGGGAAGTGTTTGCGAAAAGTGGAACATATCCGTAGTCATTTGTGACACTAATATGCCATAACGATCAACCAAGTCATGGTGGCGACCGTAAAACTGTCGAAGTGATGACTTCAACTTAACCAATAGGAACCCTCCTCACTGTCAATTTCGAGGTGTAGGTCAAGGAATGAAGCAGACCTATCTGTATCTGTGGTATCCTTTATTTCAAGCTCAATGAGATAAAATAATATTTCGCACAAAAATATATCACGCCATACTGAAGATTTGGTTGCTCCCTGGTGTAAAACACAAAACATTACTTATATATGATACATTGCATTTATTATATCTTGTATTTTAGGTGCAATGAAAGAAAAGGAGATTGTAGATTACCTTGAACTCAAACATATTTCTGGTCGGCTTTGTACCATACAGGGAACTAGTGCAATAACAGGATCTGGTATCCACAAGGCTTTAGACAATATACTCAGATTTAGACACCATATGGAAAGTTCCCATGGTTGAAATATGGCGGCATGACATGACAAACATTTATACAATAACTCAGATTTAAATAACATTCAGTCCATTTTTAAACATCATATGGTTTCACAAGACATGATGACGAAATTAAAACATATTGTTGAACTGCATGCTACTGTTTACTCTCAAAAACGTCATTGCGAGATTCGTACAAGCATTTAACTGTTGTGTTTTGTTGGATAACAATATCAACGTCTTCATCATAATGTGTTTTTCGATTTATGAAATCTCATCACTCTTGCTTGAAGACAATAATCAAATCTACAGAAATATTGTTTGTTAAAAGTAAAGATTTAGCATTTAGAAACCATTTTTCAATAGGGAGACATTACACTGGAACCATAAAAAAAAACTCAACAAATACGACATTGATCATCTGTGTACATGATGGTTAGATAAACACATTTCAAAACATTTGTCAAAGGGAAACTGAAAAGTTAGTGGGCGGAAGTTTAAACTATAAACCGTCCGGAGAGAAAGACGGACTATGCCACGATGACAAGGGCACGATAACACTTCATGCCCCATTCGACTTTCGATTGGAACATAAAAGTTTGTATATCGACTGATAGATCATCGCTTACAATTTTGAAAATATATACACTTTAAGGATGATTCAGACCAACTTTGGTTCACATTGGCCTACAGGATTCAGAGATTTATAAAGTTTCTTGGCTAGGTGAGCTAAAAACGGGAGAAACTGGATAGGGTATGGAGATTTAGTGTCGCTACATGCCACCAGCAATCACTCCTGATATTCATCTATCATTGAGATAACGGAATCATACGAGATATATCGATTCTGCATTGCGTCAATATTCGACACCACTCGGTGTAACAGTTAAAGAATGACAACACCACTCCCAGCAGATTCAGTGAGAAAGAAAACAGATATTAATCCGAGAGAACGCAAAAGTTCACTTGTATGAAATGTTAGCTCGGGTTGTCAGATGCGTAGTGTGTATTACAAATGATTTTTATTCGATTGCTTGAAAATTCCATTTCTGCTTTTACGTCCAGATAATGATACAGGGCGGATTTTAAAAATTGAGCGCGAATTCAAATGGGACGTATTTGTGAGTGCATCCTATTAAATTTGAAAAACATATTAAAGAGCATTTGTTTTATCAGAACATAGGTATTGCAACGTGACCGGGGGTGGGCGACAATGACAGACAGACATGTCCATAACATCAATATCCATTGATTAGAATCAATAATCAAATCATAGTTACATATTTACATGTTTATTCACAAATGTACAATACTTCAGACTGTCCGAGCAATAATCAACCAATATGCAAGTTTACTTTATAAACTTTGAACAACATAAGTCCTCCAAAATCTATTTACCGATTCAAAAACGTCCTTACAGTATCAAAGCTGATACAATTTAACAAGTCCATCTGACCTTATCATAGATAACAATCTATCTCACTGCTACAGCAGACAAAATAAAAACAGGCGTAGCAAAATTTTATTACCCCAATGACCAAGATATAACCTTATCTTAATTACATCTGTCAGCTGCACTTAACTTTAGAAAGTAATAACAATTATTCCCAGACTAGTCTTGCGTCGTTATCTTTTTGGAATACACAGAATTTGTAAACAAAGAAAAGATAAAATATTTACAAAACGTTAAAATATTACACTGCCTCCCTCTTTAAAAAAATGTGTCTCACATTTTGTAAACTTTAACTTATTAAAGTATGGAATACATATCATGACAAAAATAAAAACAATATATAACAAAAAACATATTTTCTCAAAATATCCAAGATAGATTAACTCAAAATATGAATGAAAAGTAATAAACACCTTTCAAGATATGTATGAAAAAAATTAAAAAAAATGTCAAAACCACAATACAATTAAAACCAGTATTAATGTAAATCTGGTGAATATCTGTTCAGTGGGCGTCTCACGCGATGCCCGCGACCGTATTCTGTAGGTGTGGTTTCTTCATTCTCAGAAAAATGTTCACTTTCTGCAAGTTTATTGTCAGAAACAGTAATTTGTTCATTATCAGAAGTCTGAACATCAGTGTCATTTATCACTGCATTTTTATCTAACCAATTATCATAATCACCATGATATGGTTTAAGTCTGTTGTAGTGTACAACTCTTGGCTTAGCTGATTCGGCTTAATCTCTTGATAGTTTGTGCTAGCTCCGGCAAGGACTGTTCTTTCCTTTTTCGGATATTTTTAAGTTGTACACGGAAAAGTTCAGTTCTGTTTTCAGTACCAAACCTTCGGTTCAATGCTTCGTATATTGATTTAGTCTTTCATCTTTGTCTTGTCAATATCGGCTAAAACACTTTGCGCATTTCCACTAAGACTTGAAGCAAGAAACATCGCTTTCTGATCATCCTTCCAATTATTTAACTCCGAGATTAATTCAAACTGAATTTCGTAATCCTCCCAAGAAACAGTGCCATCATATTTAGAGGGTCGAACAACTGGCTTTTCGGTTTCAATTTTTTTGTCTTTGTACACTTTGTGACGGACCTGAAACATGTACAGACGCTGAACTTGTCGGAACAGGATTACTGACAGAATTTGTAATTTCCGATTTAAGGGTATAATACTCCTTAGTTAAACGGCGTATTTCTTGTTGTGTTTCAACCATTTTAGGCGTTGATGCTGAAAGAACGGTTGTACTCAATCCCAGTCCAGTATCCATTGATACTTTCAGTCTTGCACCTCCGAAGTATATTTCCTTACCTGAAGAATCTCCTCCGTACATTTTATAATTCAGCACTATATAAATTATTCCATTGATTTAAGAATTATATTCCAAATGATATAATTAACTTCCAGAAAAATACATATCCAATGGCTTCACTTTATATAATCCCAAAGTGATTTAAATTTCATATAAAGTCTGATTTTTAATTCCAATGGCTCATTTAATTAGTAAATGGATCAATCCCAATGTTAATTAATCCCGCAGCTGCCACTAAAAATTGTAACGTGACCGGGGGTGGGCGACAATGACAGACAGACATGTCCATAACATTAGGTATTAAATCCATTGATTAGAATCAATAATCAAATCATAGTTACATATTTACATGTTTATTCACAAATGTACAATACTTCAGACTGTCCGAGCAATAATCAACCAATATGCAAGTTTACTTTATAAACTTTAAACAACATAAGTCCTCCAAAATCTATTTACAGATTCAAGACTTAATTAAAGAAAAACGTCCTTACAGTATCAAAGCTGATACAATTTAACAAGTCCATCTGACCTTATCATAGATAACAATCTATCTCACTGCTACAGCAGACAAAATAAAAACAGGCGTAGCAAAATTGTATTACCCCAATGACCAAGATATTATAACCTTATCTTAATTACATCAGTCAGCTGCACTTAACTTTAGAAAGTAATAACAATTATTCCCAGACTAGTCTTGCGTCGTTAACTTTTGGAATACACAGAATTTGTAAACAAAGACGAGATCAAATATTTACAAAACGTTAAAATATTACAGTATTGGCTGCAATTCCTCAAACCTTCCGATCGTCACCTGTTCTACGTATATCCTACCAGAGCTCTACCCTATTCCTAAATGGAACATAGGCTATCACTCACATGCCTCCCCTAGATTTCACGCCCCTAACAGCAAAAGTCTCGGGTAGCACATATAAAACACTCAAAAATTCAACAACAACAAAAACACTTCTGCTCCGTCATTTAAAACCACATTTCAATATATATACATAAAAATGTACATGTATTACGTTACCTTCGTTCTTCATACTATTACACATTTTAAAATATACTGGTAGTAGTGCGGAAGCATTAGGGCTCAGAGCCTCTAATATCTACATTCACATGAGGCTTTCAAGACGGTGTATTGCTCAAATCAAAGAGGTATGTTAAACCGGGTCTGTGCGTCTGTTGGTTTGTTTTATGGTGTTTAACGCCACTTTCAACAATATTTCAGTTATATCGTGGAGGTCAGTTTTATTGGTGGAGAAAACCACCGACCTGTCGCAAGACCCTGACAAACTTTTATCACAAATGTCGTATCTCTGTGCGTCGGAAAATGTATTTATTTTTACATTTTCCAATGAGGTAATATTAAACTTTTCACACAATGGTGGATATTCTCTCAGGGATTTCTGATCAATCATGGAAGAGGACAAACCTTAAGGTTCAGTAGATCATGGGTTCGAGCCCTGGTCGGACCAAACCAAATACTATAAAACTAGTCGTTACTCCTTCGCCGATAAGTACGTAGCATTTAGGATTAAGAACAAAAACTGGTTGACTCGGAATATAGACGTGTCCGAGTGAGGTGACATACATGCTTACCCGCGGACTAATTTCAGAGATTTCGCACTACAAAAATCCAAACTAGTACAAAGCGGACATCAGCATGAAAGAAATGAATCTCGAAATATAGCTTTTTCTTTCCAGGATATAGCTGAATTTACACTACTCACTTGGCGTTAAACAACAATCACTCACTCACTGAAAAATATATAATATATTGAGGAGCATCTTGGATTTATTTGTACATTTTTATAAAGGAACATTCCGGGGGAGTTCGAGTTGTTTCAAAGAAATAGTTTTAAACATTTCCCCATACGAGTCCTACATTGTGTATGTTAACCAATTGTCCTGTGATGATGGCCATATTGGAGATCCATATAAAAATGTAAACTTTGTAATGTACCATCCAATGGTCATTCAATCGTGTACAATTTGTAATCAACAATGTTAATTGTTTCTGATGAAAGCTATTAATTATTTCACCATATGTTTCTATGTTAATCGACCACATCGGTGGCGTAATGCTTAGCGTGCTCTCCTCGAGTGTGATAGATCGTGTGTTCGAGCTCCAGTCTGATCAAACCTAAGACTATTAAATTGATATTTGCATGCCGCTTCTCCAGTATTACCACAGCATTAAGGAGTAAGAGCAAAGACAGATTAACTCGGAATCAGAATAATGTCTCCTAGTAGTTGAGCGAGATGTCCACTCACGAACTGTTGTTTCAGTGAGCTAACACTTTAAAAATTCAACAAAGTGTGTTGGTCTTGTACAAAGCGGACCTTATCATTATCTCATCAAAATGTTACTTATTCTCGCCATGATATGCCTGTAGCTGAAAATTTGCTCATTTGGCGTTAAACAACATGCAATCACTCACTAGATATGTTAAGCTATAGGTGCTGCAGTGTTGCCCAATCTCGGCACAATTAATGAATATGTTGTAAAGGGCATCTAATTATAACGAGTATTCCAGTAAAGTTTCTTAATTTCTTAAATGGTTCATTCGTTACAGAGAAATAGTAGAATTTGAAAACAAATTTTCCACGAGGTCTAATGTTAAACTTTATCATGTTCTGGTAGCCACTCCAATTTTCCATCAGCACAAAAACACACATATTTGTGAAGACCTTTCAAACCAAATTTCAATTTAAATGGTTCATTAAAAAACAGTTTCGCCATGGTGTACTCTGTTAAGCTCTATATTGTGGTGGCTGCCATCTTGGATTTCCGATCTACATGAAAAATATTACTTTATAAGGGTCCATTCAAGGATCATTGATGTACAAGTTTGGATTTTAAACAAGTTTTCAGTTTCCTATACATATATCTATTCATCAGTTTCCTGTATGGTCTAATATAATGTTAGGTCCGTCGCGTCCATGATCGGATGATAGTTGGATTTACAACTACCTATGCAATCAGTGCCTATCACCAGATATTGTGAGTTCGAATCTCGATCAGGGCGAGGGGTACAACATTATGTGATGAAGTTTGTCAGTGACTTGCGACAGGTCGGTGGTTTATTAAGACAGATCTATGAAAATAGATACTAGTAGTTGTGAAGATTGAAATAGGGGTCGTCGTGGTCGTATGGTAGTTGGAATTATTAGCTACCTATATATGCAATCAATGCCTATCACCACTAAAGTTGTGAGTTCGAATCCCGCTCATGGCAAGGTTTACTCTATACAACATTATGTGAAAAAAGTTTGTCAGTTACTTGCAGCAGGTCAGTGGTTTTCTCCGTGTACTCCGGTTTCCTCCGTAAATAAAACTGACCGCCACGAAATAGCTGAAATATTATTGAAAGTGGCATTAAACACCATCAAACAAACAAACAAACAAAACTAATATAATGTTAAAACTCTATCATTCGGTTTCTGGAATCTTGAATTTCCACTCCACATGAACAGTTTTTAAAGGACCAACTAATGACCATTCATGTACAGTTTGGGTTCAGTCATGTTTGTAGTTTCTTTGAAAGAGCTCTTATTTATTTTCCAACAGGATCCTATGTTAAATACTAAGTCCTGCATCGTGGTCCCCTATGGCACAAAAATCGCACACTTTGTAGTGAACCACATCATTCAGATTGGGTTTATAGTGTTTAACACCACTTTCAACTCAACAATATTTCAGTTGTATCGTGGCGATCAGTTTTATTGGTGGAGGAAATCGGAGAAAACCACCAACCTGTCGCAAGTCACTGACAAACTATCACATAATGTTGTATCGAGTACACCTCGCCATAAGCGGGGTTCTAACTCACAACTTTAGTGGTGATTAGCGCTGATTGCACAGGTAGTTGTAAATCCAACTACCATACAATCACGACCACGACGGCCTACACCCTTCACATTCGTTCATTAACACCATATTAAATCTCACACAACATAGTACTTAATTTCTGTATAATAGAACGCAGAGACCAAGACCCAGTTAATCAAATTGTATTAGCGGCCATGTTGAAAATCGGATCCTCTCAAAAATCACAAATTCAGACGAGGTCCACCAATGGAACAATTATATAATGGTTTGTTTGAAATTGTTTCCATTTACTCAATTAGTTTCAGAGAACTTGAGTAGATGCAACGAAAGATACAGACACAGACGGACACATATCACATTGTCATTTAGAACATGTGATCTTAAAGGAGGTAAAGAGAATGAAAGGGCGATGAGTAGTATAATCCCTTAATATAAAAGTGATCCATATACGCTATATATATATATATATCTATTCTGCTACACAGGCGACATGTAAAGGATCACTGATGATGATCCGTACAGGTCTGTTCTGCTACTCAGGCGACATGTAAAGGATCACTGATGATGATCCGTACAGGTCTGTTCTGCTACTCAGGCGACATGTAAAGGATCACTGATGATGATCCGTACAGGTCTGTTCTGCTACTCAGGCGACATGTAAAGGATCACTGATGATGATCCTTACAGGTCGGTTCTGCTACTCAGGCGACATGTAAAGGATCACTGATGATGCTCCTTACAGGTCTGTTCTGCTACACAGGCGACATGTAAAGGATCACTGACGATGATCCGTACAGGTCTGTTCTGCTACTCAGGCGACATGTAAAGGATCACTGATGATGATCCGTACAGGTCTGTTCTGCTACTCAGGCGACATGTAAAGGATCACTGATGATGATCCGTACAGGTCTGTTCTGCTACACAGGCGACATGTAAAGGATCACTGATGATGATCCGTACAGGTCTGTTCTGCTACACAGGCGACATGTAAAGGATCACTGATGATGATCCGTACAGGTCTGTTCTGCTACACAGGCGACATGCAAGGGATCACTGATGATGATCCGTACAGGTCTGTTCTGCTACTCAGGCGACATGTAAAGGATCACTGATGATGATCCTTACAGGTCTGTTCTGCTACACAGGCGACATGTAAAGGATCACTGATGATGATCCGTACAGGTCTGTTCTGCTACACAGGCGACATGTAAAGGATCACTGATGATGATCCGTACAGGTCTGTTCTGCTACACAGGCGACATGTAGAGGATCACTGATGATGATCCTTACAGGTCTGTTCTGCTACACAGGCGACATGTAAAGGATCACTGATGATGATCCGTACAGGTCTGTTCTGCTACTCAGGCGACATGTAAAGGATCACTGATGATGATCCGTACAGGCCTGTTCTGCTACTCAGGCGACATACAAATGGTGACGGATATTGATCTTTTATATATCTGCTGTGTTGCAGCTGTATTTGTATTGTCGTTGGAGATCCAATTATCAAGAGTGGAGGGTTCAGTTGGGATCCCATTAACCGGTTTAAATCATAAATGACAAGCTTAGTTGGATTTTTATAGTGCTAGCTCACTGAGTCCGCGGATAGACATGTCACACTATTATTTCAATTGAAACACCACATATTATGCATTAAGAAGATCAAACTGATTTACAAACGATATTACAAAATATAAAAATATTGATCTCAAGTTAACTACCTTCAAGCTTATAAAAGCAATTAAAATGATGTAATCACGTTCGGTCGGATCTCTCATGATTTTTTTTTAATGAAAACAGAGGGAAAAATTAATTAATTTCTAAAAAGCGTGTGAAAAACAAATTGTGTTTTATTTTATGTTAAGAGAAAGCCTTTGAAGATAAAAATGAACTGTCAATTTCAAAGAGTTAGTTAAGGTCACAGTACTCTTTACAAATGTTTATCTTTCAACTTGTGGAAGCTTGTCAGCAGTACAATAAACATAAAACAGACATAATAATTAAAATATGTAATGCTTTGTTTGTCATTTTTCATCAATAAAAAAAATTGGGGGAAAAAATTATGTGTAGGCACGTGCCTAAAGTACCTTACGGTAGCTACGCCCCTGACGGATACATGTACAGATAGTGATAATATACGACTGTTCTGCTACACTGGTGACTACAAAGGGAGACAGATACATGTACAGATAGTGATCCTATAGGTATGTTCTGCTACAATGGCCACATACAAAGGATGACAGAATGTGATCCTATAGGTTTGTTCTGCTACAATGGCCACATACAAAGGATGATAAAATGTGATCCTATAGGTATGTTCTGCTACAATGGCCACATACAAAGGATGACAGAATGTGATCCTATAGGTATGTTCTGCTACAATGGCCACATACAAAGGATGACAGAATGTGATCCTATAGGTTTGTTCTGCTACAATGGCCACATACAATGGATGACAGAATGTGATCCTATAGGTATGTTCTGCTACAATGGCCACATACAAAGGATGACAGAATGTGATCCTATAGGTTTGTTCTGCTACAATGGCCACATACAAAGGATGACAGAATGTGATCCTATAGGTTTGTTCTGCTACAATGGCCACATACAAAGGATGACAGAATGTGATCCTATAGGTTTGTTCTGCTATACCGGCTACATACAAATGGTGACCAATAGTAATACCTATGACTTCTCTGTTACACAGATGATATATGTGGGGTAAAGGATAGTGAGTCCTATGTCTGTTACCTGTGACATAAAGTTTGAGAAATAATTTAATATGTGTGCTGTGCTACATAGATAACATACACAGGATGATGGATAGTACTCCACATATGTGATAGCGATCCTCATGTCTACTCTTCTATAGAGGCAACATTTAGTAATCCTTATAATTCTGCTCTGTTCCACAGGTGACATACAAAGGGTGAAAGATAGTGATTCCTATGTGTGCTCTGCAATGCCTTTGGCCTACTAGGGTGAGAGATAGTGATACACATGATTATGTCTGTTGTGCTACACCTGAAACATACAAAGTTTAACAGATATTGAGTCCCCTGTATGTCTGCTCTGCAACACAATGAGCGATAGATAGTGATCCTTATGTCTACTCTGCAACAGGCGACATACAATGAGTGATAGATAGTGATCCTTATGTCTACTCTGCAACAGGCGACATACAATGAGTGATAGATAGTGATCCTTATGTCTACTCTGCAACAGGCAACATACAATGAGTGATAGATAGTGATCCTTATGTCTACTCTAATACAGGCAACATTTAGTGATCTCTATAGTTCTGCTCTGTTCCACAGGAGACATACAAAGGATGATCGATAGTTATCCCTGTATGTGTTCTCTGCAACACCTGTGACATACAAGGGCAACAGATAGCAATACCTATGTCTAATGTGATACACATGTGACATACAAAGGGTGATGGACAGTGATAACTGTATCCTTAAATGCTACTACAACAGCGATAAATACCTACAAATATTTATTTGACCCACATTTCGCAACTACTTTTCTTAGAATTTGGTCAAAGGGAGGTAATATTTAAATTTACGTTAGTTACGAACAAGGGACAGCACTCTATTATTTACTCTTTATAAAGTAATCAAACATTGTGAAAAGGGATGAGAAAGAGACAAACACCCTGAAAGTTGCAAAATCGTTAAATCTTACACTTGGGTGTCCTAGATTTTATCATCTTGCACCTCTCCCTGTGTTAGACCCTATATTTCTGATATGCTACATGTGTGATATACAAAGCGTGACATATTCTGATCTTTATATGTCTTATCTGCCAAAAAGGCGACATAGAAATGGAAACAGATAGTGATCCCTATGTATCTACTCTGTTACACAGGTGACATTTAACGGGTGACAGATAGTGATTCTCTGTTACACTGATGACACAATAAATGGTGTTGATGAGAAAGGTGGCTACAGTAAGATATTACCAAATAAATAACAAACACAAGAAATATCGATTGACATTTATAGTCAATAAACAAAATAAAACTTCACTTTTTCAAATATAATATTGTCTAAGAAACATTCACAAGAATCTCTATAAGGATATTTTATTATTTAATAAATCTTACGACTAAGTAAAATGTAATAATTTTTACAAAGAGTCAAAACTCCCATGGTCAGCCTTTGGTCACTTGTAGCAATAACAATGTGATTTTTTTTCTTGCAAGAAAGGTAGATTTGTGCTATCTTTTGACAAAATGAAACTTGTCTTTTTCTATACATAATTTTATATAAAAGGAAAATCATCAACATCTTCTCCTTGTTATTGTAGCAATGTGACAGTGTACGACATTCCTACCATCAACTATATACACTAATTCGTCCTTCAACTGGCACCAGTATATCTTTAGAACTGGTACCTTTCAATTGCACATTCATCATCACATGACCATAACTGCTGTATCAAGACTTTGTTCCAAACTGTTCTATTGTCTGAATCACAAGGTTAAAATGGTCAAAGAAATTGTTGACACTAACACGTATCATTCTAGCTTCTGCTGCTTCAAAATGTCTGAAAAAGAAATTGTTGCTATGACACTGGGTCTTTCTGTAATTTCAAATTGTTTAGACTTCTAACTACCACTGACTTGGATTTGAGCCATATTACCCACCTTAAGTGTCATTGTTTCAAGACACCTACCCAAGATCATGTGTTCCTCAGTCAGTTAGAAAAATATATATATATATATATATATATGTGTGTGTGTGTGTGTGTCGTGTACGTCCTGCACGTCCAGTGTATGCCTCTTCCAGAGTAATTGTACCCACAATAGAGAAATTGAGTCTTATTTGTATATACAAAAAAGGTACTAGAGTAAAGAAATTTGATCATCAATATATGTAATATATTGCAGTTTATATTTTTACTTGATTACAAAGAAGTCTAAATAATGAGTACATTGTACCACAATATTCCGGGTATTAGCCTACCACGTTAATTAGAATGACAATTAATTATTATCTTAATATATTCCTAGCTCAGCTAATCTGTAGCAATATAACTGATCCCATCAACTTTGACAAAATTGGGTTCAGCTTTTTTTTTGTCAGTTGAAATAACAATAGTTTTAATTAATCGTCTACTTACACATTGAGATGATTGCCCTCCACTGATATTGTTCTCTTGACACCTCCACGTTTAGGTTCAGCATCCACACCCAGTGTTCTGTATGCAATCTGGGCATCATTTTCAGAAGGCAGTGGAACAGAAAGATCCCTTTAAATACAGTTAACTTAGATAATAAGAGTGTATTCTTTTTCAATACAAAGTCTGCACTGACCTAAACTAATCTGTCCACACTTTTTATGGTTCTTGTTAGTTGAACAATATAGACATGTTCCCAATGTTAAAATTAGAACCTTGTCTCTGCTGACCCAATTTATACTACAATAACATTATAAATGGCAATGGGGATTTCATTGTAGATGTTTTGTCTGAAGCAGGAGAAGCTAAACCAGGGCCACATTTCTTTTAGGTGAATCTAGAACAAGTTTCACTTCAATGTTCCAGAAAACAAAATCATGATTTCACTGTCGTGTACCCGATACGGAATGGTCATTTCAAGATGGCGGATTGTACATCGTCAAAAAGGTAGGTGTGAAGATTTTGATTATTATCGTTCTTTATAGCTTATCTTAGTGTCTATGAGTTACACGTTTAGATAGGGCAGTCTTTTTTCGACTTCACCATTAAGTCAGTAAAGCTCGATCCTTTTGTTTTTATCGTAAACTGCCTTCGCTAGTTGACCAATGCAGCGACAAAGATATTGAGGCGTAGAATCCAATTTATTTCACCAATTCCTACCGCCTAGTGACTTTTTATAATAATATGTTGATGTCAAAATTATTCAAACATGTGAATTGTCCAGCAAATGTCATTTCAGCCTTTGACAAGCCTTGTATCCCTCTTAAAACATCTATGAAAATATTTTTTTTGTCACGGAACGGTCACGACAAAAACATGACAAAAATATATGGGAATGGTCTCATGTTTTGGGTGTAGGAATGGACTTTCAAGCAAAGGAATGGTCTTTTTTGTTTAGGAATGGTCTCCATCATATAAGATATGCTTATTAATAATATTAATGAAGTTCATTTCCATTTGTGGTCTTTAATGTAAATCTTCTTATTTCATATGATCAATCTTGCCTTAAAATACCCGAAATGCCTTATTTGCTATTTTTGTTGCGATAAAAACAAAAGGATCGAGCTTTACTGACTTAATGGTGAAGTAGAAAAAAGACTGCCCTACATTGTATCTAAACGTGTAACTCATAGACACTAAGATAAGCTATAAAGAACGACAATAGTCAAAATCTTCACACCTACCTTTTTGACGATGTACAATCCGCCATCTTGAAATGACCATTCCATATCGGGTACACGACAGTGGATTTGTTGCTTTAAAAAACGGTATGTTTCAAAATTATGTTTCAGGAAATCAGAAACATGTTTCCACCAAATGAATAACACAATGTTTCATGAAACATTAAAAGATGGCCTCCAAAAAGCATGTTGCAGCTGCAACAGCTTATACATTTAGAATTACAGAACATGTACTCTGCAAGATTAGTTTGCCATGCTGATAGCTCATCAACCTTTCAGACTAAACTGTGCGATATGATTCTGCATGACACCATTGATATTCAAAAACGTGAAGTTATGTAGAATTGGTAGTCCCTAATTACAACTTCAATGAGTTTCGCCAACATTTTAGACTTACCTGTCCAACATTTTCGGACAGGTTCCGGTTCATGTTTCAAATCCTATGTTTCGCATGTTTCGAAAACCCGTTTCTGTTTTAGATGAAGAAAACAACAATATAATTATGTGATTCAGAATCATGTTCCAGATTCACCTAAAAGAAATGTGCCCCTGGTCTGTCCTGGTTTGTGTGGTGTATGGAGCATGACCAGCAAAAAACTGCCCTGGAAAAAAAATCAGATTTATCGAAAATTAACATTTGCAAATATAGAGAGAATGTATAATCTTATCAAGCAATGTATTATCTTTACATGTAAATCAATTATATGTACGATTATTGATATAATGAGTTGGTTTCAGATATTTTGTGTGATACATGTAGCCCTAATATTTAAAAATAGTCATCTCTAAAAACCCAATATTGGTTATTTGGATTTTAGCACCGTAGACTGCCGTATTGCACCATTAATATTCTTATTTATTGAGAAATATTATTCCTAAATACAATAGACTATACATTAATTTGTTCAGAATAATGATTATAAAAGGAATTAATAGATGTGTTGTTTACATCTGCAAGCAAGGGAGATAATCGAACATGACCATCGTGTCTACTATCGAATACACGTTAAATTGGCAGTTAGTAAAAGTGGTAACCCGGGCCCGGGTCCGGTTCCAAAAACCCGGGCCCAAATTCGTATTTTCTTTATTACATCTTTGTTAAGGCAATAATTTTAATAAAATTTGAACATAATGCATAAAATTATGTATTTTATCACATTTTTTAAACAAATATAAAAACAAATAGTTTTTATACGAAATATCGGCAATATAAATTTTCCAAGTTAGTAAAAGTTGTAACCCGGGCCAAGACGAAATTTTCAGTTAATCAATGATTGCACCTTTATTACTTCTTTAAAATTCTTGAAATTTTGTAAAAACATACTTCAATACAACAACAACAAAATATTTGATCAATTTAAAAAAAAAAGTTTTTTTTTTTCTCCGCGATGCAATATTAATATATTAAGATTTGTAAACAAAGACTGGTCACGTGGGTGTACAGGTAACTGGGTGTACAGGTAAATATTGATACTAATACACAATATTTTTATATATTTTTTTATTTTTTTGTAAAGTATGTACTGATATCTCAAGCTGACCAAAATTTGAATCGATTATATTGAGTAGTAAAAAAGATATAGACGATCATATCTTTTCAGGTCAATTTTCAAGTACCCTCAAAACAATGCATCACTTCCGGCCCGGGTTACAACTTTTATCAGAATCTAAAATGCTCCCATAATGACAAAAGAGAACATTACCATTGAATTTAAAATATTTTTTACATTTCTTTAATACTAAAAAATTTTCATTCTGAATATTGTGAAGTTTTAACGAGAAATAAAGGTGTAATCATCGATTAATTAAAATTTCGTCTTGGCCCGGGTTACCACTTTTACTAACTTCGAAAACTTGTATTGCCGATATTTCGTATAAAAACTATTTTTTTTTATATTTGTTTAAAAAATGTGATAAAATACATAATGTTATGCATTATGTTCAAATTTTATTAAAATTAATGCCTTAATAAAGAAAATACGAATTTGGACCCGGGCCCGGGTTACCACTTTTACCGGTACCACGACTTACCGAAATCTCCCTAGAATTTACCGAAATCTCCCCTGTATGTGGAATAATCCCCCCAGAAGTGATATATATACAACTTATTTAGGTTCCTATGTAGTTTTTAAATAAAAATAATACGCTTTGAAAGTTGTAGAGCCAATTTAGTGTTGTCAATATATGACATGTGCATATTCCAAGATGGCGGAAATTTTTAATGGGAGATAACTCTATTTACCTGTGACGTTAGCACTGTTTATGTACTTGTAATATGTGAGCTTAAGCGAGCTCTTTATGGTATAGAATGTGTACTTAGGATTTTTTAACAAACATGGTTGAACATATTGTCGAAGAAAAAAAAATTCTACGTTTTGTAAACACCGGTTTCCGGGTAACACACTAACACACTCAACTAATGAAGATCTTCTTAACATAAAGCGTAAATGTGATCCTGAAGTCTCGTACCCTCTCTCGTACGTCCGATACCACTGAAACCCGGAACCCGTGTGTAATAAAAGTCATTTTGCCAGCTTGTTTTACTTATATTGATATTTTTTAATTTATTAAATCTCTTCTGACATACTGACAAGAATTTTTGTTTCTACGCGGAAGTTAACTTTTGAGATTTCGTAAGGAACGATAACTCGAATAAAGGAACGACAGCTCGATTGAATGAGACTAGATTCGGCCCTAAAAAAAGTCGTCCCTAATATATCTCGGCCCAAAAAATCTCGACACTTTTTGATGAAATTGTCAGATAATTTTCAGATGAGCGAGCATTCATGGCCGTGCCGATTTCATATTATATAATAACAAAATTATATTAAATGAATTTTTAAATGCTCATATTGGATTAAATTATTCACAATGAATGTAAATAATTTAAAGCCCACTCGCCACAAGGCTATGAGCATGTGAAGGGGGCATGGATTTTAATGGGAAATTTAGTCGTCATTACTTTTATTTATGGATTTTTTAAATTTAATAATTTATCTTTTCTTTATAATTTATTTTGTTTTAAGATACAAATATCATGTAATTAAATATTAAGACAACATTTATATGAGCATGGTTTTCATAATGTCATTAATATGAAATCGGCACTGCCATGAATGCTCGCTCATCTGAAAATTATCTGACAATTTCATCAAAAAGTGTCGAGATTTTTTGGACCGAGATATATTAGGGACGACTTTTTTTTAGGGCCGAATCTAGTCTCATTCAATCGAGCTGTCGTTCCTTTATTCGAGTTATCGTTCCTTACGAAATCTCAAAAGTTAACTTCCGCGTAGAAACAAAAATTCTTGTCAGTATGTCAGAAGAGATTTAATAAATTAAAAAATATCAATATAAGTAAAACAAGCTGGCAAAATGACTTTTATTACACACGGGTTCCAGGTTTCAGTGGTATCGGACGTACGAGAGAGGGTACGAGACTTCAGGATCACATTTACGCTTTATGTTAAGAAGATCTTCATTAGTTGAGTGTGTTAGTGTGTTACCCGGAAACCGGTGTTTACAAAACGTAGAAATTTTTTTTCTTCGACAATATGTTCAACCATGTTTGTTAAAAAATCCTAAGTACACATTCTATACCATAAAGAGCTCGCTTAAGCTCGCATATTATTTATGAATTGTATGTATTTAATAATTTGATATTTTATAAATATGTTTATAATTAAAAATTGATACAACATAAACCAAGGATTTCTTTTAGGGAAATTTAAAACTACTTAGATATTCTGCACAAGGCACGGGCATACCCATCATAGTCCGCGAGAAAATGTTATTTATTTTTTAAGGGAAATTTAAAACTACTTAGATATCCTACTGATGTTGGTATAAACTGAGTATTGAGTACATTTGAGTTATCAATGTGGAATGACAGAATAAATTTGCAGGACATATTTATATCTTAATGTGAACATTGTTCAAAGCTGATAATTCGCTAAATTAATTCAATTATCATTGTAAATAAATTTTAAAATATGACAGTTTTGTGAATTTTGTTAACATGTCGTCAACATCAAAGGAATCATTTAATTATGCTGTTTACTTCATTAATTATCAAATTACATAATGAAGCCATAGTAAAAATCAAATTATCGTGTCATATTGAACACATGTCACTTTATGTGATGTGCTTATGGTCGTCACCGGCTTGGAGTAGTCACAAATTTGTGTATATATACCGTCAGCTGTAAGAACAATACTGTATATTACCAACTCTATGTTACCAAAGTTATAATTTTGGCAATTTTTGCGCGGAGATGCTATCGATGTCAAGTACCTCATTAACACCAAAATAGGGTTAATGTGTATCTAGAGGAAGGTCGTAGTGCCCAACTCATTATGATACACTATACCTATAAAACTGGGATTTGTCACACTATTTAAACAACTTGTATGCTAAATTCATAAATGACAGCAATTCAAATTTTTGGTTCACATAATATATATGACAAACTGTATATTAAAGTCAATCATTTAATTAAATATTTAAAAAAAATGCATCATTTGCAAATTTCAATTATTCTAAAATCTCACAATATGTAATAATAAGGCATAAAAAGTAAGTAAATAATAAGAGAATCACCAAAAACTCTTAATAATTTTTTTTTTAACGGCACAATTTCTCATTGAGAAAGTCGCCGTCAAAACTCAAATCAATTTCAACAATACTGTCACATGGTAGTTTACTGACTCTGTATCTAAGAGAATCTATATCATAGTTTATTATCTAATTTTATTTTGATCCAAAGATCATTTACTACTCAATCGTTATATACCGTTAATTTTCAAATTTATTTTAAATTAAGTGCATTCAGTTCTTCATATCCGCAAGTATGATGAACGTTTTGATCCTCGGGCATAGCTTTGTTACCAATTTGAGACGTTTGTGTGAGAATCCAGAGAAACCCCATGAATGGGAAGACCCTGGCAATGCTCGTGGAAAGGTCTCTGTTCAAATGCATGGCTATCCCGGTGGCCGCGTCAAGACATTGATTACGGCAATTGAGGTTGGCTTATTTGTCCATATACTCCACATGTGGTTATACATATCCCTCCAAGTGTTTCAACGATCAAACTCTCAGGTCGGACACAGAGTTTTGTCGGACTTCACTCTTCAAATGTCCGACCAAATTGTCCGACAAAATCCTCCCAGGTCGGAGTGAGAGTCTCCACTCTCAGATAGTTAAACTGTAAACAGGACACGTCCCCAAATTCTGCTAACCAATAAATTCGGTAGCATCATAAATTCGTGCATAAAGAAACATGCGTATCTTAGTAAAGCTGAAGTAAATGAGTGATATACAGTGGTACGGAAAGTATAGATATGTTAACGGCTGTCACGGGCGATATATACAATAATATCCATAAATAAAATGTATTAACATGCAGTACCCATGTTTTAAGTGCACTAGAAGTGAATATTAATATGTCCCTATGTACTCGCGACAATCGATGCCAAGGCCCTTTCACTTGCTGCAGACAGTTGCCGGTTTACGATATCGGGTGCGTTTGCTCTTTTACGTGTTTGCCAAATGTAGGGCGAACGAACCCGGGTAAATAATTCTAATTTATACCTTTATTTCTTTAAAGGCAAATTTGGATTAAAATTATTTAGTAAAATTTAAGTTTTATTTTGTTCATGGCGAATTGGTAGTCTGCGGAGTCCTGATATAGGTGAAATAATATTTTATTAGTGCATTCTACGTTTTTTTTTTTTACAGTTTACCTGTCAAAACATCACCCATCTCAGCATGTTGTCGCATCGTGCATTCATGATATACAAATACACCTATCACAGGTGTGAAAAAAACGTTGCTCAAGACTCTTTTTACTAAGACTTATAAACATAGATAACTATTCTGCGTTTTCGATTTTCAAACCGTCTTCCAATTTATTTGTACTTAAAAAATAAATTTATATCTTTTTTCTTATATGTGTATAAATATCTTAATAAAATAAATACATTTACGGTGAGAAATTATTATACGTCATGATATCGTTATTTAGGTAAATATTCTTTTTAATTGATAACTGACCCAAGCTAAATAAATGAAATGTGACTTAATGTGTTAATTATATAAATCCTTTCCTTCAATAAATTTTAATTTCTTATCTAATTCTTATTCTTATTTAACAATATCAGTTGTTATTTTCATTGAATGGCATCTCAAAATAGATGGCTTCACAGGGGTTCTTCCTGTATATTGGTTACATCCTGTATATTACAACTGACAGCTAATGCATGACAAACAATTTTAATCAGCCATCATTATCATGAAATACATTTTTTTAATCTTTATTTTGATGATGGCACCTAATTCCCATCACCTAATCCAAATTAGTATAGTAGAGGAGTACCGTATTTTTCGGACGACAAATCTAGATAAAAATGACGATTTTGTTTACAATACAAAAAATGTATACCTTTATTTTGCTGTAGGTTTATTTCTGAATAAGAAGACTCGTATCATCGATGTTCTTGGTGTTATTTTTTTTTAAAATAAAGCAATAAAAGTATACTAACAGGGGGTGCAATTCTGGGGATAAAATATTCAACATCCGAAAAAAATCAATATTCAATGATTGAAGTGTTATCGAAAATCAGTTCAATATTGTATTTTATAATAAAATATATACTATAAAAAATGTATCTTGTTGAAAAAAATCACAGGGTGGATCGATTTACAATATAAAATTATTATCACAAAATATCTAAATATAGCTATAGCTTTCCATCAAACACGAGCATGCGCACGTGATTGTAGTAAAAAATGGCGGTTGCAATACATCTCACAGTAAACAAGCTTTTTATACTAAATATACTGGAAAATAATTTATATCAATTTCATTACTTAATCGATATTTTATTGCAATAATTTATATGAGGCTATGGGTGTTTAAACGTCACTTTTCAACAATATTTCAGTTATATATTGACCTTTGAGCTACCTTTCCTTGCGCGAATATGGTGCAAGGTAGAAATAACTAGGGTATTTACGTAACCGGACATTCCATAGGCGTAGTACCTTAAAAAAAAGTGGTACGGCCAATTTTTTTTGTCGGAGGGGGTTATCTCCCATATTTTTTTAGGTATATGCACAAAGATAAATTCTTGTGCATTTTCAGCCAAATAAAAAAATAACGCTTACCTACCGGTGCACCTGGTCCATGCTCCCATATTTTTGTGGAGTCCTAGTTACTCTTTTACTTTAGTTTTCTGTGTTTTCTTTCAGTTTAAGATGTCTTGCAACGGTTAAGTTAGTACAGTCAATGGACATAAGTATTCCTGATTTCCGATCGGATCCCCCCCCCCCCTTTACCTTCTATGTTATTTCATCTTTCTTCCAAAAAATATTTTGAAGCCATTCCTCCACCAATTTCCTTTATAAAGAAAAATATTTGGAATTGTATTTGTAGTTCCCTTTCCGATTTTTGGTTTCTGAAACGCAATGGTAGACAGACATTTAAAAAAAAAATTATTACGACATTAATATATGTTATTCAGCTATCAGACAGGGTATATAATGTGACATTTCCGGCTTAGGATCTTAATATACATCGTAAGCCGCGAATGTCACATTATATACCCTGTTTGATAGCTGAATAACAGATATATTACGGATTTAACCTTTTTTTTTAAATACAACATTCAACTGTATTAAATAAATTTGCCTCTTTTATTTTCATTTTTCGTATCTCTAGGTGTCCATTTCCGTACCTTTGACGTCATTCTTCAATGACGTCAAAATATGTGTCACGTCATATTTCATATATAGGGTGTCTCATGAAGGAAAATACTCTACTAAATTTCTAAATCAATACAGTTTCATATGTAGTAAATTTTATAAACTTTATAAATATAACATTAATATATCACATAACAAAACAACGGGTTTGCGAAACAGTTTCGATAATTCAAACGTTAACAACATGTAAATAAAACCTTGGTGTGGCCCCATGACGTCGAAAGTTTTCAAAGTTCAACGTTTTGTTTATTTGTTATGGTACAGCCGTGGAACATAGGAGTTTGCTGAATCGATCATGTATTTGTGACGGAATTAACCGTTGTAATATTGTTTTGTTCATGCAGCCGTTTTGAGTATAAAAACAGCATTTAATTTGGTAAAAATACATTTATTATTCCGTATTATACCATTGATTCAGTGAAGCGTAATGCTTTGTCGTCCATGTTTTAATCGTTTTTGGGGACTGAAATATATACCCCGTCTGTTTTCCGAATATATGCTGACATTCAGGGCTGAAGAACCAATGGAAATATGTGTAACAAACTAAATTCGTAATATTATATGTTATTCAACTATCAGACAGAGTATATAATGTGACATTTCCGGCTTAGTATCTATATTCCCTCAGGCTGTGCGTGCCTCAGGGAATATAGATCCTAAGCCGGAAAAGTCACATTATATACCATGTCTAGATCCTAAGCCGGAAATGTCACATTATATACCCTGTCTGATAGCTGATATGCTGATATATATTATGGATTTAACCTATTTTTTTTTAAAATACAACATCCAACTGTATTAAATAAATTTGCCTCTTTTATTTTCATTTTTCGTATCTCTAGATGTCCGTACCTTTGACCTCATTCTTCAATGAAGGAAAATATTGTACTAAATTTCTAAATCAATACAGTTTCATATGTAGTAAATTTTATAAACTTTATAAATATAACATTAATATATCACATAACAAAACAACGGGTTTGCGAAACAGTTTCAATAATTTAAATGTTAACTACATGTAAATAAAACCTTGGTGTAGCCCCATGACGTCGAAAGTTTTCAAGGCTCAACGTTTTGTTTATTTGTTGTGGTACAGCCGTGGAACATAGGAGTTTGCTGAATCGATCAGGTATTTGTGACGGAATTAACCGTTGTAATAATTTTTTGTTCATGCAGCCGTTTTGAGTATAAAAACAGCATTTAATTTGGTAAAAATACATTTATTATCCCGTATTATACCATTGATTCAGTGAAGCGTAATGATTTGTCGTCCATGTTTTAATCATTTTTGGGGACTGAAATATATACCCCGTCTGTTTTCCGAATATATGCTGACATTCAGGGCTGAAGAACCAATGAAAATATGTGTAACAAACTAAATTCGTAATATCAAAGAATATCCTTTTTTCATCTCAAAATTATTTTTTTCTTTCGAAATTGTGGTACGGTTTGCCGTACCAGCCAAAAAAAGTGGTACGGTCGGAACCGTACCAACCGTACCGAGTGCTACGGCAGTGCATTCTACATACCGGAAAGAAAGTACGCTTACAAATATGCATCGATCACAAAATGTTTGACATGTTCACCTCGAGAAATGTAAAAAAAAATCTTTAAATATCCACTCTCACGTCCGACCTAATAGTAGGACTTAGAGAGTGTTGACTCCCAAATTAAATTTACTTCAATGATTGCAAATGTACCGACAAACAAATAGTAATAAAAAACAACAACATTAAATAGAATTAATTATAATTGTTCTCCCCCTGGCACCTGGAAATTTGTGTCAACAAGATGTTCCTTCCATTATTGACGCCTGTAACCTGAGCTAATTAATTCATATCAAGCTGGCTGTAATACCTAGTCCAATACACATATTGCCGTCACAGATGAACAAGTATAGGGACTTGAAATATTTGTAAACGGAATATTGTGTAACTTTAGCCGGTGATTTTTGCATCCGTTATTTCACCTTTATATGGATATCACACTCCGAAAGAATTATCTCGTATTCATTCATGTACACAGCCGTACCGGCCTCACTGACTCTGTTTTAAGTGACAACAGATTTTTTTTTTTTAAATCGTCAGTGATTTCTCCAAACAAACAAAGTCAAAACGCAAACTTAAGTCGAGTTTTTACTCAAATTTAATTTGGTTTGTTAAGAAAACTTTTTTCGAGAAATCCAAGCCAGGGCTGGACTCGGCGTAGATAATTTTAAAGTTTAGATTTCGGAAAAGTTACGATATTTCTAGCATTCCGATTGTAATCGTAAAATTTAAATGTACTAGAAAGATCTATTAAAATTAAACAGTTAAAGAAACACAAACGGTGTAACTCGAAATTATTGTACAATTCTTTGATTATCAGGTGCTCCTATGCATCGAACGACTGTTGTGCCCGAGCCTGACAAATTGACCTTGGAGCTACCTTTCCTGGCGCGAATATGGTGCAAGGTAAAAATACACTAGGGTATTTACTACCCGCACATTCTACACACCGGAAAGAAAGTACGCTTATAAATACGCATCGATCACAAAATGTTTGACATATTCACCTCGAGAAATGTAAAAAAAAATCTTTTAATATCCACTCTCACGTCCGACCAAGACCAAAATGTCCGACCAAATAGTCGGACTTAGAGAGTGTTGACTCTCAAATTTGTCGGACATTTTAGGAGGAATATGTCGGACCTGAGAGTATGATCGTTGATACACTTGGAGTGTACTGTATGCCAAATAGGGGGCAACGATTGCAGTAATAAATATTTTGACGAGAAAGCCTTCGAAACAGATTTGGATACTTTCATTGATGCTTACTACTACTAGTATTGTCAATACCCGATTCTACACACGTACAGAACTATACGAACTGGGTCCTTCTTCGAGAAATCCAGAGTTCCACTAGGGAAATGGTTGTACAGATGTATATCATCTACTTATGGAGTCACCAAACCAAAGTCAGTACAACTGTAAAGCAGGTAGAGATTGGAGAGAAGACGGTGATCCAGATGTACCATGCAGTACCTCCGTGATGTCTGCACCACTAAGTTACTCAACACACCCATACAACGAGACAGCCAAGATGTAGTAAAGGCAAAGTACCGATTAAAAGAAATGAAAGGTGTATCATCACACCTACTACCCAGCTACCTAGACGAAAGAATGTGGCGACATAAACATTCTTCTGTAACAGGAATGATTTTATTATTCTTGTGATCGAAATATCAGTAATATGAGACACGTAGTTCACAAAGAAGTAATGGACACTTTACAAGACATAAAAGAAATTCTTGACATAACAAATACACATACCTAGTCCGAGATTCCTCTGTCGTTTAACGGCTTTTATGGAGTTGCTGTAGCCGTTGAACGTCAGAGGGCAATACATACGGAAAACAGCGGATTTGCTTCTCCAACTCTGGGTCACCACATTTCCACGTTTCGTGGCTATCGGATTTTATTTTCTATCAGAAACCCTTATATAAATCGCTTCACCAATCATTTTTCTATTCATTCATAACCATCTTACCCTCAGAAAGTGGTGCTACACTCCATTACAGCACGATTTTGCCTTAGATCCTATGATTCCGCCATTTGTCTTCCAATTCATCATCATTAATATTATAAATAATAATAGCTTAAATATAAAGCCATAATTTGGCTATTCCAAATTATATCATACCTATTAAAAAAAGAAGAAAAAAAACATTTTTTTTTTTTTTTTTTTTGTATGATCCTGCTATTAATATACATATTATATCATACCTATTAACAAAAAAAAAGAAAAAAAAGAAAGGGAAAAATCTTTTTTGATTTGTTTGTATGATTCTGCTATTAATATACATGTGTTTATGCTTGGTAATTAAGATGAATTGCATGTATACATGATGGGTAGATTGATCTATGTCTTATGTAAATTGTGTTCAAATTGTTCCATCTTGTTGTTGGAGAGGATTTGTATAGGCATAGCCTGTTATCCAATCCTATTGATTTATCAATAAAATATTTGAAATGAAAAAATGTCTTCCATTTTTCAAACATTTGTCACGCGACTACGAGAAAACCACGATTACCACAATGTATCATGGGAGATGATTTGCATATAAACAAACAAACAAATATTTGTATTGCCAATCATACACGCCTGTTAAGGCAGAACAATTAACATAAATTTTAATACAGTTGATTATATTGATTGGTAATGATTTTAACAGCAATAGTGAATTACAGATAACCATAAGAAAAAAAAAAATGATGTAGTACCTTGTCCAAAAAAGGGGACGTAACACATGCTCTTTCCGAAGCCCATTGGCAACACTCTGCCATTGAATCTTTTCTTTCCAACACATTCTGTATTATTTCCTTCTGCTCTGCTTTGATCTATAGATGGACTGTTTGTCCTGCAGAATACGCTTAAATGTTGTTTACATATGCAAATAATGCTCAAATAATTTGGTGCGCTGAATTAAGTAGCTCCCATCATGCAATGCGTTACTGTTATCATTCAGTTAGTATCGCGAGATCACGTTTGTAGATTCGAAAATGGAAGTCAAATGGCGGAATAATAGGATCTAAGGCAAAATCGTGCTGTAATACGAGTGTAACACCACTTTCTGAGGGTAAGATGGTTATGAATGAATAGAAAAATGATTGGTGAAGCGATTTATATAAGGGTTTATGATAGAAAATAAAATCCGATAGCCACGAAACGTGGAAATGTGCCGACCCAGAGCTAGAGAGGCAAATCCGCTGTAATCCGTATATATTGCCCTCTGACGTTCAACGGCTACAGCAACTCCATAAAAGCCGTTAAACGACAGAGGAATCTCGGACTAACACATACCTTGCTTTTTCTAAGGAAAAAAGTCTTGAAACAGAAAGAAAAGAATACCCGAAAAATAACCGTTTTCATGCATCTTCATGCACAAAAACATCCAATATCGTGGGAACATTTGCAAAAGGACACTGTAAATACAAGTAATGACGACTAAATTTCCCATTAAATTCCTTGCCCCCTTCACATGCTCATAGCCTTGTCGTGGCGAGTGGGCTTCAAATTATTTACATTCATTGTGAATAATTTAATCCAATATGAGCATTTAAAAATTCATTTAATATGCGAGCTTAAGCGAGCTCTTTATGGTATAAAATGTGTACTTAGGATTTTTTAACAAACATGGTTGAACATATTGTCGAAGAAAAAAAAATTCTACGTTTTGTAAACACCGGTTTCCGGATAACACACTAACACACTCAACTAATGAAGATCTTCTTAACATAAAGCGCAAATGTGATCCTGAAGTCTCGTACCCTCTCTGGTACGTCCGATACCACTTAAACCCGGAACCCGTGTGTAATAAAAGTCATTTTGCTAGCTTGTTTTACTTATATTGATATTTTTTAATTTATTAAATCTCTTCTGACATACTGACAAGAATTTTTGTTTCTATGCGGAAGTTAACTTTTGAGATTTCGTAAGGAACGATAACTCGAATAAAGGAACGACAGCTCGATTGAATGAGACTAGATTCGGCCCTAAAAAAAAGTCGTCCCCAATATATCTCGGCCCAAAAAATCTCGACACTTTTTGATGAAATTTCCAGATAATTTTCAGATGCGCGAGCATTCAAGGCCGTGCCGGTTTCATATTATAATTTTGTTATTATATATTACAAGTACATAAACAGTGCTAACGTCACAGGTAAATAGAGTTATCTCCCATTAAAAATTTCCGCCATCTTGGAATATGCACATTTCTTATATTGACAACACTAAATCGGCTCTACAACTTTCAAAGCGTATTATTTTTATTTAAAAACTACATAGGAACCTAAATAAGTTGTATATATATCACTTCTGGGGGGATTATTCCACATACAGGGGAGATTTCGGTAAGTTATAGGGAGATTTCGGTAAAATAGGGAGATTTCGGCAAGTCGTGGTACCCACTTTTACTAACCACCGTTAAATTCCACTATCTATTTCCTCTGCGCTGGTGGTGCAGAAGAAGAAAGAGAGAGTATAAATTAAATGTCAAGTAGAATGTACGATTTATGGAATCTAAGCACAGTGATAACTTAAGTTCAACGTTTATAAGGGTCAATAAAATATAAGTAAAAGATACATTTTGAATTTGTCCTCGGTTTCGTCACCCATTTTTCACTTCAACCGGAATTTTCTACTTTCAGATTGTAGCGCACGCGGAGTGAGATCAAAAGTGTACTTCCGGTGTCTCGTGTCAACAGATTTGAGTCACACAAAGCGAAATATTTTAAGAAAATTTGGAATTTACCCGTAATATTACATCAAATGGAAAATCACAGGGAAGAAGGATGACTAACTAATGTTAATGATTGACTAAATGATACCAAAGAATACTGATATTTCTTAAAATATGGGGCTTTTATTCTCGAGATTATGGAGTTTATTCACAAATGAAGGTAAAAAGCTTTAAAAGGCAGAGTTACATATTACCCTGTAATCATATAAATATACACTGTTGTTTCATTTTGTCTTGAATGTAATATTTGTCAATCGTGGGTTTTGAATTGAAGTTGTGGTATTAATTATTAAAAAACCTAATAACATACATTTTGACTTTTGTAATGCAAGCATGTAAAAATCTTAAAAATGGTAAATCATGTGGAATGGATGGAATTTTAAATGAAATGATAAAATAGGGTCAACATGCATTACTTCCTTGTCTTGAAAAGCTCTTTAATATAATACTTTCATCTGGAACTTATCCTAAAATTTGGGGAGAAGGTTACTTAATAACTATCTTTAAAAGTGGGTCTCCATCAGATCCAAATAATTATAGGGGTATAACTATTAATAGTTGTCTGAGTAAATTGTTTAACAGTATTCTTAATAACAGGCTCGTTATATTTTTAAGGGAAAATAAAATACTTAATAATGAACAAATTGGCTTCAGAAAAGGGTCCAGAACAGCCGATCATATTTTCAAATTAAAAACATTAATCTGTAAATACATTGTGTACATACAGAAATCAGGGAAAATATATGCTTGCTTTGTCGACCTTAAAAATGCATTTGACTCTGTCATCCATTCGGCATTATTATACAAACTTCTGAAAAATGGAATCAATGGTAAGTTATTCAATATTATTAAATCAATATACTCATGTAGTGTTCTTAGAGTGAAAATGGACAATAATTTAAGTAATTGTTTTAAATCTGAAATTGGCGTGAAGCAAGGGGATAATCTAAGCCCGACCTTATTTAACATCTTCATAAATGACTCTGTTAACATTTTCGATGAGTCTTGCCATCCAGTTTATTTAGGGTCAGAGTCAATTAATTGTCTATTATATGCAGATGACTTAGTGCTTATGTCAACAAAATCTGAGGGTTTACAAAATTGTCTTGATAAGTTTGCCAACTACTGCTCAAAATGGGGCTTATCAATGAATTATAAAAAGACTAAGATAATGATTTTCAATAAAGGAGGTAAACTTATTAAATGTTCTTTTTCAGTTAATGATTACAAGTTATAGTGTGTCAAAGAATATAAATACTTAGGTCTTTTAATACGTTGTGGTGGAAATTTAAGCAATCCTTAATAAATACAAATCGGGAGCACTGTTTTCAATACATTCTATACATTTAAAAGCATTTATTATCACAAAAATGACGGCTCCGCTTCAATATTCGGTATGATGAGAGAAGAGAGGAGTTTGAAATTTAAATTTGAGTCTTGACCGCCAATCAATACTAGGCGGGATTATGAAGGTCAAAAGGGCAAATCGATTAATGTCAATTATTGATGAAATATGGGTGATACATCTACAAAAAGTCGATACTTTATTAATGATTGGTATTTAGGACAAATATTTTCACTTTATACCTGTAATTATGGTTTTATATATTTACAAATACTGGTTTAAAATGTTTGGGAATGAAGCGATCAAAAATTTCCACCATTAATCAAGACATGCGCATCATCAACGAATTGCACTATGGGTAATCTCACTTGTTCTCGCCACGCAACATACTTACATACAATCTATGTTAAATCTCGCGAGATTCATTTCCTACTATGCAAATCCTTGGTTACACACACATGGGCTTGTTTGATTTCAAAATTATCTATCATACATGTATCTATATGCTGTAATATATATAGAAAGTGTAAAATCAAAACTGTAAAACTGTTTTTCAATTTATTTTGTTATTTAATGATAATCACTGTCCGTATTTATAATTACCCACTAAATGATTGTTCTATCATTTAGGGGTATACATCGAAGAAAAGTTTTTTGACACCAAATTGTTTAACATGATGGTTATATTTGATGCTCATCACTAGGCACTATAAACATCTCGATCACCTCTCTAATGGGAAGTAGTTATATAGAGAAATCATTGGGCCGTGAACCTAATATAGTTAGTGCCTAATGATCAACATTAATGAAACCACCATGTAAAATATTTTGGTGTCACAAAACATTTCTTAGATACCATATTCCCTTAAGTGCTCCAAAGTCTTCTGCATCTGATGCAGCTTTGAGCCATATTATATCGCAACAATGTAAGCCTAAATGTACAAGAATTATATTGATAACTGCTTAAAATGTTCTGAAAAAAATAAGACCTTCCTAACAATGAGGTGGACCTTCAGGATTTAAAACTGAAAAGTCCAGAATCTTCTACTTTGAAGAATAATTTTACACCCCTGCTAACATAAAATGTGTATTGCCATTACACGTATTGAACAACCACTGTGTAGTGAAAACTACTAGTGTTACAGTCAGTTCCTTGTCCTGTATATGTTCCTAGGTAAAAATAAAAAAAAAAGGTTTTGCTTTCCTACTAGTACACAATGTACATATACACCCTATTTTATTTTCTGAAACACAGGTATTTTTTCTTGGGCCTAAGTCAATATTTGTCACACAGTTCTGCTTTGTAGAACAGAGGGGGGTTGGAATATAACGATTGGATTATTTGGGTTTATATGGACACCATTTTAAAAGTACATTTAAAATACATATGCATGTACCAGTATATCACTATTTGGAGATTTTTCAACTTGCAATTGCCTATTAAAAAATAGTGAAGTTATCGACCCTGCTTGCTGCAAATACCAATAAATCAATTATCTGGAGTACATACGGACAGTGATGACTACGTACAAAAACCGTACATTGTACAAGGAAATTTTCACGTTGAATAAATAAATGTACTCTCATTGCCATTGGGAAACTACTTCAAATATTTTCTTCATATCACAACTTAACTAATCACTGACACATTGCATAACGTGATGTCACTCGGGGTAATTAAGAAATGTTTGAATATTGGCCCTCAGCTTCCTATGACGTACATGTACAATTTGTATGTATCAATACATGTATTATTATGTGGTATTTTATGACATTATGGCTTACATTTAAAAGAGATACCTGTATACCATAAGAACATTTTGAAGTCTTCAATTAAATTATGTCCCATTTATTTTTTATGCACTTTTTTTTTAAGACAATATTTATTTGCACAAACACATTTACAATAAATGGTTATGGCAAACATTGACAATACACAATAACAAATGATTATGGCACTGAGTTAGGCCATGGGAGTGACAGTGGAATGAATGGATATGAATTATTTTGATATACATACATGTATAATATAATATAATTATTTATTCTTTTTGAATATTTTTACTTAGTCAAGTTAGTGTCTGTAAATATTTTTTCATTCAATGAAAAATATATTATTTTGTTAACTGTTAAAAGCAATCTGGACACTACATTGTACTTCGAACATATATTTTATTTTTCAATAAATACAACTTAGACAGTCTTCTTGACACCTCCAATGCTATACATATGTAAATTAGTTTCAAATTAAAAGTCTGAAGTAAAATGCATACATTTGATATCATCTGGTACAAATGTACTAACTACATGGACATTTTAGACAAAATTTGTTAAAAAGATTATCTAGGTCTGATGATCACTTTTTTTTATGCACAGAGATCCTAGTAGGATAAAAAAAATTATGAGTCCCAACAAAAAAGTCATAAGTCACATTAACACATCCTTTGTTATTTTTTTTGTAAAAAAATGGTGAGTCCTCGGCAAACAAAATTGATGTGTCCAGGACTTGTTTTAGAGTAGAGGGGTTTGCAAATATCTCGGCTCCATTATCATACGAAAAACTTTTTAAACATTCATGCAAAGAATAGCAAATGCAATCAAATTTAAGAAAGAAATCAAAAGTACATTTTTGTAAAAAAAATACCACAAGGTCAGAACTTCCAAAATCTAACTGTAAATGTGTAGAAACAGAGGCAAAATGAATACCTAGTAACACACATACAATGTACAAAATGTACATGAACATGCATACCACTCTTCTGGTTTGGTACAGGCTCTTTGCTAAACAGATAGAAAATATCATAAGCATATACCGCCAACCGGTATATTGGTATGATAATTGTAATATAATATAATATTTATTTTCAATTATGTTGATCCAACATTTACATGAATGCTCACTCTCCTCATTTCGAACAGTCTCTTCAATAAACAGATAGAAAATATCATAAACATTACATTTATCATGTTTATCCAACTAATATGTGTTTATTATATTGTATTATATTTCACACTAAAATAATGATCAAATCTGACTTTATTTCAGAACATAAAGTAATTATTGTTGGTTTAGATAATGCTGGGAAAACAACTATTTTATATCAATTGTAAGTAAAACCATATTTATTCTGAAAAATAACAGTTTCAGTGGCCATTAACCACATGTATATTTGACGTAAGCTTGGTGTTGGCATATTATATGGTGGCATAGAATTTCCAGAGTACATACAGTTTGTATGTACATGTGTATTATTCCAGACTTGTTATGTTGATGATATTGCTTAACTTGTTATCAACTGGGGGCTGTCGTGGTCATGATCGTATGTTAGTTGGATTTAGATGCACAACTACCTGTGCAATCAGTGCCTATCACCACTAAGTTTTAAGTTCAAACCCTATCCATGGCGAAATGTACTCTATACAACATTAATTATGTGATAAAGTTTGTCAATCATCGACTCAATGACTTGTGTCAGGTTGCTGCTTTTCTCCTGGTACTCCAATTTCCTCCACCAATAAAACTGACTGCCACGATATAACTGAAATATTGTTGAAAGTGGCATTAAACACCATAAACCAAACCAAGCTATCTGAAATAGATCTCAGACTACAGTACTTTACAGTTTAAGTTTAATTATAATAAGAATAAGGACTGAACTTTCTTTGTTATTTAGACATTCAGATCTTAATTTGGTCATTATGAGAGTTTGTATTGTCCAGTTGCACGCTTTTATTTTCCAAAATCTTTGTCTCTTGCACTAAAGTGTTCATATTGTACTTCATACATACTGTAGATGTATGCCATCCATTATTTATTTTTTTTTTCAATTTTCTGTGCCCATCAAAACTCAAAATATTTGATCAGAAATTCCCCTTATAAGTTTTTTTTTGCTTTTATCTTTTTAATGTTTCTTTTATTTGTATGTATATTATATATATATATATATATTAATATATAATTATCCGATTATTTTACAGAAAATTATGTTTTATTTCTAAGGATCTTGTAGGTAATAAAAATTTCTTGACATCACGATAGCTGAAATACTGCTAAAGTTGGTGTTAAACACCAAAAAATCAATCAATCATATTTGGCATTAACATGATTTAGGTGAGGTTTTCTAAAGGAATTATATAAAATAATTACTCTGCATTATTCAGTGAATAAGTTTTATAATTTTTCAAGTGAAAATGTGAATTCAACTAATAAAATGTTAAATTTGATGAACAGATGCTTGTTGCCTTTGGCTATGCATATGTTTTACTTGGATTAAAATCAGTACAAGATATTTATCAGTAATATATATATATGTGATAAACAGTTAGACAACTAGGAACAAATCAAATGTATAAATCATAATGCATGTTTAAAACCCACATGTACAACATTACAATCCTTATGCAGGAAATTGTTATTACTCCATGTAGAAATGTATTTGTTCAGGAATACTTGTACAGGTCTAGACAGGCCTTCAGAACTGATGTTATTGATTTTATTAATATTGGTGATGTCATAATTAATGTGTTTTATGTTAAATTGACCAATAAACTTGCACATGCTAGTTACGAACTGACCTAATATTTTTTGTGGATCAAGGTCAGTTCAGTGATCCAGATTTTATCAGCGGAACACATCAAAATGGAAATGTGCAATTTGTCGATAAGCTGAAATATTGATTGCATACAATGAAACATTGTCTAAACTGAATCTTCTTGAAACCAACTGTTGTGTTCGGTATAGACAAGTGTTCGGTCTAGATGCATTTTAAATTAACAAAGTTTTCCTACATTGGAACATTCAAGATTTAAAGTAAGATTTATACAGAATTCTGGTTTATTCAAGGTTTTACTGTATTTTCAATATTGCACAAAATTAATGCGAGACAATTATAAAAATGTAAACAATCATAAATTAAACTCAATTGCAATGCATAATTTGAGGTGAACCTAATGAAATATACAATTTCATAATTTATTTTTTAGCTCACCTGGCCCAAATCTTCTCCTCTGAAACTACTAGACCAATTGAAACCAAACTTGGTCTGAATCATCACTAGGGTGTCTAGTTTCAAAATTGTGTCCGGTGATGCAGTGCACCAACCAACTGTTACAAAAAATAGAACATATGGTAAAATTGCAGGTTTTTGGGTAATAGCTCAAAAACCCTTAATAATATCAGAAATCTGACGTGGGATAAAAATGATCAGCACAGCAAGATCTACCTACCCTGCAATTTTGAAGTAAATCTGATTACCCAATTTGGAGTTATTGTCCTTTTTTCATCAAATTTTTAAAATTTTAAAACTTTTTGTCTTATATTTCAAAAACTATAAGAGATAAAGGTTAAGTTTAAGTTGCAAAAATGTGCAGCATGTCAGGATCTACCTACCCTGCAATTTTTTAAGTAAATCCCATTACCCATTTTGGAGTTATTGTCCTTTTTTGAAATTTTTCATAAAATTTTTGAAATATTAATACTTTTCGTCCTTTATTTCAAAAACTATAAGAGATAGATGTTAAGTTTAAACTGCAAACATGTTCAGCATGTCAAGATCTACCTACCCTGCAATTTTGAAGTAAATCTGATTACCCATCTTGGAGTTATTATTGCCCTTTTTTCATCAAATTTATTTTACAATTTTAATACTTTTCGTCTTATATTTCAAAAACTATAAGAGATACCGTAGATGTTAAATTTAAATTGCAAAAATGTGCAGCATGTCAAGATCTACCTACACTGCAATTTTTAAGTAAATCCCATGACCGATTTTGGAGTTATTTCCCTTTTTACCTCACCTTGCCAAAGGCAATGTGAGCTTTTGCCATCATTTGGCATCCGTCATCTGTCGTCAGATAACGTTTCACATTTTAATCTTCTCCTCTGAAACCCAAATGAACTGAAATTTGGTAGGAAGCATCTATGGAAGGTCCTTTATGAAGATCGCCCGGATAATATGGAGCAGCCGGCCGCAATACCGGTAATACCAGTATTGTAATATTGTACATTACTAGAAATACCAGTATTGTAATGTTATAATACCGGAAATCCAGTATCGTATATATACGATACTGGATGTACCAGTAAAACATACGATACTGGAAGCTCCAGTATTCTTCATCCAACAATACTGGTAATACTAGTATTGTAAAACACACGAAACTGGAAGATAATCTTAAGATGTCCCTAAAATTTGTCATAAGACGTATCTTGGGACGGATCTTATGATACTTTCATTGAACTGCCCCCAGGTTTATTAGGCATAGTTTTTAGTTCGTATTTAGATTTTTCTAGACTTTTAGTTAATTGTGCACAGTGGAAATAAATTATGTTGCAATTAGTTTGAGGTTGACCCCTATTTTGTCATAGATTGAGTACTAGTATTATACAAAAAATTCTACAATTCCATGTAATTATTGACAATCTTAAATCTTTTATGACAGGAAACTGACACTTCACTACCGGAAATATTCAAATAATAAATTATATGTTAACATGACGTAAAGATTTTTTACTTCAAATTAAATTTGTACAATATTTTTTTATTTAGAATTCCATGAATAAAAAAAAATAAAAAAATCTATATAATGCAAAGATCAAAAGCCCGAACATTTCAACTATTTTCATTTGTGCTATTTTCATATAGCCCACAGGTCCAAAGGAATTTTATGAATTTAACTTTCAGAAATGTTACCGTCTACATGTCTTGTTTTATCATTTGTGAATTTATTCTGGACAAAAACAAGACAATAACGAAATAAAACATACTAGTTAAAAGCATAAATAATTACATTTTGATCAAAATACTAAAAATGGCTTTTGATTTCATACAATTTGGACAGTCAATTTTTTTTTATACTAGTTAAAAGCATAAATAATGTTTATGTTGAAACACACATTTAGTTGACAATAAATATTATTATGTTATGACAAACCAGTCTTGGCATATGACTCTGTTCTCTATAGTATCTACTGTATGGGTTTCATCTGGTCCTCTACAAATATGGTTCTTTCTGCAGACTTGCTTAAAGGTCCCCATGGTTCATCAAACTGTCACCACAAAAGTTCGTATATAGCACATAACTCATAACTGATTAAACAAAAATAGTACATGTATACCCCATGCTTCCTGTTGGACCGACATCATATCTCTTGTCGAGTGTCATTCTGTGATATGCACATCTTCATTATATGATTGAGGGGTTAATTTTACATAGACATTTCTATGGCGGTTTAGAGGGGTTTCACTGAGAGAGTGGACAGGGTATAGGGAGACCGGGAGAAAGGGCCCGGGGAAAGGAGAAGTGGGGTGGGAGAAAGGAGAAGAGGGGCGGGAGGAGAAGAGGGTGAGAGAAGGGAGAGGCGTACCCCTGCCTGTCCATCCCACCTTCACTGTATACAAACGTTATATGCAAGATTTGGAAGATCTGTGTTGAAAACTAGGAGTTAGCTGCAAAAACGCTGTACCATAACAGAGGGGGTGGAACACGGGGTACACTTATCCATTTTCTCGTCCCTCTTCTCCTTTCTCCCACCCCTTTTCTCATTTCTCCCACCTTGCTTCACCTTTCTCCCTTCCCTCTTCCCTCCTCTTCTCCTTTCTCCCGCCCCTAGTCTCCTTTCTCCCGGTCTCCCTATACACTGTCCGTCCTCTCATAACAGACGCACAGACAGGAAAAAAAAACCAATATACAAGTACATTCCGCAACTTCGTAGCTAATCTTCCAGTATCTGCAATACTGGTATAACCAGAATATTTCAGAATCTTCCAGTATCTGCAATACTGGTATAACCAGTATTTCCCATAATCTTCCGGTATCTGCAATACTCATATTTTGGCAATGACCAGTATTTTCTAGTATTGCAGATACTGGAAAATTCTGGTAAAATACTGGTAATACCAGTATTGTGTACTACTAGTATTGCAGCTGGCTGCTTCATTTTATCCGATTGCTCATTTTGTTCCGATCCATTAACAAACATGGCCACCACAGGCAACTCTTGTTTCTGATTGGCTGACTTTTAAAATTCTCCTCCTCTGAAACCGCTTGGCCAAATGAACCGCAACTTGGTAGGAAGTATCTATGGGTGGTCCTCTGTAAAGAGTGCTAATTTCATCCCGATCCATTTACAAACATGGCCGCCACAGGCAATTCTTGTTTCTGATTGGTTGATTTATAAACATCTTTTCCTCTGAAACCGCTTGGCCAAATGATCCGAACTTGGTAGGAAGCATCTATGGAAGGTCCTCTATAAAGATTGCTCATTCCGTCCCGATGCGTTACAAACATGGCCACCACAGGCGATTCTTGTTTCTGATTGGCTGATTTTTTAGATTCTTCTCCTCTGAAACCGTTTGGCCAAATGAACTGTAACTTGGTAGGAAGCATCTATGGAAAGTCCTCTGTTACGATTGCTCATTTCGTCCCGATCCATTAACAAACATGGCCACCACAGACAATTCTTGTTTCTGATTGGTTGATTTCTAAAAAATCTTCTCCTCTGAAACCACTTTGCCAAATGAACCGAAACTTGGTAGGAAGCATATATGGAAGGTTCTCTATAAAGATTGCTCATTTAGTCCCGATCCATTAACAAACATGGCCGGCACAGGCAATTCTTGTTTCTGATTGGTCGATTTCTAAAAATCTTCTACTCTGAAACAGCTTTGCTAAATGGACCGAAACGTGGTAGGAAGCATCTATGGAAGGTCCTCTATGGGAATTGCTCATTCCGTTTTGATCCGTTAACAGACATGGCCGTCATAGGCAATTCTCGTTTCTGATTGGTCGATTTCTAAAAATCTTCTACTCTGAAACAGCTTTGCTAAATGGACCGAAACGTGGTAGGAAGCATCTATGGAAGGTCCTCTATGGGAATTGCTCATTCCGTTTTGATCCGTTAACAGACATGGCCGTCATAGGCAATTCTTGTTTCTGATTGGTCGATTTCTAAAAATCTTCTACTCTGAAACAGCTTTGCTAAATGGACCGAAACGTAGTAGGAAGCATCTATGGAAGGTCCTCTATGGGATTGCTCATTCCGTTTTGATCCGTTAACAGACATGGCCGTCATAGGCAATTCTTGTTTCTGATTGGTCGATTTCTAAAAATCTTCTACTCTGAAACAGCTTGGCTAAATGGACCGAAACGTGGTAGGAAACATCTATGGGAATTGCTCATTCCATTTTGATCCGTTAACAAATATAGCCATCATAGACAATTCTTGTTTCTTATTTGTCGATTTCTAAAACAGCTTTTCCTCTGAAACCGCTTGGCCAAATGATATGAAACTTGGTAAGAAGCATCTATGGAAGGTCCTCTATATAAATGGCTCATTTCGTCTTGATCCATTAACAAACATGGCTGCCACAGGCAATTCTTGTTTTAGATTAGTCGATTTCTAAAAATCTTCTTCTCAGAAACTGCTTTGCCAAAATGAGCTGAAATTTGGTGAGAAGCACCTATGGAAGGTTCTGTATTAAGTTTCCTCAAAGCAGAATGAAAGGTGAGCGACACAGGCTCTGCTCAGTGCTGAGCCTTTAGTTTCATCAAATTTTCTAAATTTTAATACTTTTCGTCCTTTATTTCAAAAACTATAAGAGATAGATGTTAAGTTTAAACTGCAAACATGTCAAGATCTACCTACCCTGCAATTTTGAAGTAAATCCCATTACCCATCTTGGAATTATTTCCCTTTTTTCATCAAATTTTTAAAATGTTAATATTTTTCGTCTTATATTTCAAAAACTATAAGAGATAAAGGTTAAGTTTAATTGCAAAAATGTGCAGCATGTCAAGATCTACCTATCCTGCAATTTTAAAGTAAATCCCATTACCCATTTTGGAGTTATTGTCCTTTTTTCATCAAATTTTCAAAATTTTAATACTTTTCGTCCTGTATTTCAAAAACTATAAGAGATAGATGTTAAGTTTAAACTGCAAAAATGTTCAGCATGTCAAGATCTACAAAAAAGTTCCACTGTTGAAAATGTCCGACAACTGTGTGAAGAGTTATTCCTCTTGAAATGCATTTTTTTTTTGTTGAATTTCACTGCTTTTGGTTACTCAAAATAATCAAAGGGAAACAACTCTATTACAAAATGTGAAGTAGGTAAAGTAAAAGCTAAATTTTGAGAATCATTGACGTTTATGTTTTTTTTAATAGCAATGTTGATAACTTACATTAAAGGGGGTCTGCAATGACAGGTGCTACATTTGTTATTTTTTTTACCAAAGTTGTTATTATACCCAGGTGAGCTATACATGCTCCTGCAGTGCTTGAAATTAGAGTCACTGGCCCAAATGGCATTATGGTGGCCCAAAAATTTTGTGACATTTTTTCATGAAAAAAAGACATCAGATATCAATATATAAACAGTTTTCAGGTTAATTGTTTTTTTTATCAATAACATTAAAATTCATTCTTTCACTAGTCTCATGGGGGTTGGGGCTTTTCAAGGTAATTTTGGTACAGGTGTGCAGCTGAAATTGCAAAAACACCCCAATGCATATATTGCTATCAAATGAAACCTGAATTTACTTGTTATAACCTTTTCGACAACCTTGACGCCATTGGCTAGGGTGGTCTCAAGAAACGATGCTAGTCCGTCACATGGGGACAATAAAAGGCTGGTTTCTGTAAGGGGAGATCAATGCCATGATCACATTAAAGACATCCGGAAATGAGCAGACTAATGCCACTACAAGGACTGCTCTTGCACACCCCAAAGTGAAGAGTGACATCACTTGTTTCAATCCACTATGAAGAAGTGATTTTAAAGTAAAATAACCTCTCAGTTCAGGGTAATGTCAGTTGGTTATTCATTCCAAACAAGTATCTCACTTTGTTGAATACAGTGCTGTCATTTTCTGTTATATAAACAACTGTTAACTTTTCCTGTTATTTTTTTAATTTTGGTTCTGGTTCCGAAAAAGAAAACACTCCCAATTGTCATTAAAATGTAGCAGTGTACATATAGAGATGAACTATGAAAAGTTTAAAAGAAGTGACAAGCCAGATCGTTTCCGTTTCTGATTTTCTCTCCATTGTTGGGGAAAAGTTTTTCAATGATTACCTAAGGATCGACACAAAAAGGTTTCCAATTTCTGTAAAATGAAATTGGTACATGTACATTTTGCAGCAGATTGAATGAATAAATTTCCGAACCGTGGAAGATACCAGATCGCAAACATTTTAAGTTGACATAATTCTCTTTATTGTTCACAACTTTCCACTTCGTCCGTGAAAGTTAACAATTTTAATAATTAAATCATAAAGAAAGAAAAAAAAAACCGTTTCTTTTCTAATATTTAGTGAATACTTGTGTATTACATGAAAACGTGTAGGAAACGTGTATTGATTGGCTAGATAAAAATAAATAATTGGGGAGAACAGTAAATTACATTAGCTGTGTAGTCATTGGCTACAAAAATGTATTTGGACCAATCACTGTGCTCGTAGCAAACCGTTTTCGACTAGAACAGAAGACTTATCTACCGTTGAAGTTACAGTTTATGTCCGGTTTCGGTAAAACAACGATTATTAACGGTCTTTTAGGCAATCGCCCAGACGTTTTTTGTTGGGCCAGTGACTACCTAATTTGGAGCAGCTATTGGTCGCCTGAATAAGATATTTGGCGACTGGGCGACTGTCCATTTCAGGCACTGCTCCTGGGAGCCTCTAGTTTAGTCTTTAAAACATTTGATCATATTTTACATATAAAACTATTTTCCTTTACAGTTTAATGAATGAAGTCGTTCACACATCACCGACTATAGGAAGTAACGTGGAAGAAGTGGTGTGGAAAAATATACATTTTCTGATGTGGGATATAGGTGGTCAAGAAAACCTCAGAACCTCATGGAACTCTTATTATAGTAATACACATGTAAGTTGTACCTAATCATGCATTTAAGGGCCGTCATGGTCGTAGTCGTATGGTAGTTGGATTTACAACTATATATACGTGCAATCAGCACCTATCACCACCAAAGTTGTGAGCTCGAATCCTGTTCAGGCGAGGTTTACTCCATACAACTTAATGTGATAAATTTTGTCAGTGACTTGACACAGGTCAATGGTTTTCTTCGGGTACTCCAGTTTCATCCACCATTAGCACCAATAAAACTGACCGCCTCAATATACCGGTAGCTGAAATATAGTTAAAAGTTGCATTAAAAACCATGACCCTAACCCTGACATTGAATAAAAGTGATTGTGAGACTCTTGCCTTGGATGTGATGGAATTCTTATTACAGTTGTAGCTATATATAGATACATGACATTAATCTAATTTTAAGCCTTGTGTGTACTTCAGATCCATAGGACTTTGATGTTGAACTTGAGATAATTTATAAACAAAAATATTTTCAGTATGTGATAATGGTGATTGACAGTACAGATCGGGAGAGACTATCAATTACCAAAGAAGAATTATACAAAATGTTGAATCACGAGGTAAAGTATGATAGCTTCAAAGAAATTATTTACTTGGTTTTTTTGTTTTTTTTTATACCCCCCGCAAACAAAGTTTGGGGGGGGGGGGTATATAGTAATCACCCTGTCCGTCTGTCCGTCTGTTCAACTTATACTTTCACGAATAGGGGGGGTCATGTACCTTGTAAACGCAACTCCTCCTAAACGGCTTATTGGAGTTTTGTGAAACATTTACACAGTTGTAGTGCACTACCTGCAGATGTGCTTGAAGGAATATGGTTGCTGTCCAAAATTTAAAAGGGGAGATAATTCAACTTATACTTTCACGAAAAGGGGGGGTTGTGTACCTTGTAAGCGCAACTCCTCCTAAACGGCTTATTGGAGTTTTGTGAAACATTTACACAGTTGTAGTGCACTACCTGCAGATGTGCATGAAGGAATATGGTTGCTGTCCAAAATTTAAAAGGGGAGATAATTCAACTTATACTTTCACGAAAAGGTGGGGGGAGGGGCATGTACCTTGTAAGCGCAACTCCTACTATTGCAAGCGGAGGGTATCACTCAGTGAGGTCACTCACAGTTCTAGTTTTTATTTAAGTTCTTATTTAAAATTTAAATTATATTGATATTTTAAATTTGTGTGTTAATTCAGCGATAAAATCTACAAAAAGTTGATACCTTCCCCCCAATACACCATGAAAAATAATTATTTCAGAGCAAGTTCAAGTGAAATATCATTGATGTGGATACGTTGCTCTCACAAAGCATGGTCAATGATCATGTCCACTTCTTGCTTCAATCAAAGTAAGTTGCAACATGATTGCATTCTTTTCCTTTGATCTTTTTATGCTTTATATGTACCAGAATGTAAGCAACTGGTGAACTGCTAAGAAACACGCAGATACGAAATATTGCACACTTTTAATTTGGGCTCTAGTTTTATTACTCTCAGTGAGCCATGCAATAATCAACGACCTAGATGTGATATTGCATGGCTTCATGTTGCAAGTAATTTATTCCACCATTTTCTTAGTTAAACGGTTAAACAATCTGATTTCACGCTTCACGTTTCGATTGTTTAAGCGTTAACTCAGAAAACCGTGGTATAAATATTACTTATTTCATTATTCATTTGAGTAGAAAAGAAAACCTCTATATTAATCCCTCGATAGATGCTACTTATCTAATAACGTCACCGTTTTTCAATATTCAGTGATTGGAGGATTGTCTTTATAACAAAAGGGTGTTGTCTTTTCTTAAGTACACTAATTAGCAGGCCTTTCAATAAGGGGTGGTACCAGGTACTTTTACCTGCCAAAAATGGTCTTTGGTACCTCCTGATTTTGAAGAGTGTTGTATAAGATATTCATGAAAATTGTTCCAATTTTAATAAAAAAGTACCGCCTGTATTTTTGTAAATAGTGAATTACTGGTAGACTTGAAATATGTTGAAAGCCATGTAATTAGATAACAGGAATACTAGTTCAGTTGAACAAAAATCATCAATTCCATCATTGTTGATTTATGAGTTTGACTCCTGCCCATGACGAGATATACTAAATACAACTTTGACTTTTTTTTTACTTATAAATAACATGTATTCTAACATGACGTCCTTCTTTCGCTTTGTAAACAAACAAGCGATTTATCGATTGGGTATAATCTCATTAGCACATGCACCGGTGCATGTGACTGACTCCCGTCGTAAATGTACATGTTGATGATTTATCATCTGCTCGAATTTGGCAGGATAAATTGTGTGCGACATTGTCCGCAAACGTAAATATAAATTACCATCTTCCAATCAAAGTATACTACCAAATTTGTACTCTTAGACATATCAGAATGGTATTTCTTAATTAATACATGTAGTAGATGGTGTAATGGTTTGTGTGTCCACCTCGAGTATTGTAGATCGTGGGTTCAAGCGCAGATATGGTCAAACCAAAGACAATAAATTTGTATTTGCTATTGGTAAAATTGGTACATGTTGGTAGATTTCTTTCTTTAAAAAAATCTGAAGAAAAGCTCAAGTTGTGTGTTTGAAAGTTGAAGGTTTGTCTGGGCCAAGGAGTAGTTCATGTTCAAGGTCAAAATTTACCATTTTTGCTGTAATTGCCGTCTGGACTCACTAAAATAGCAACTTAGTAGCCCAGCAAAATACTTAGGGCCCAGTAACTGACTGTGTGTAAATGTATGAAATATTCAAAATTTCTGTAACCATGGGGCTACTGCTGTCTGGAAATTTTAAGGGGCCAAGGGCAAATAATTTAGTTGTCTTGGGATACCGTGCTCCTGTTAAGTTTTAACCCTGCATGTTGTTGTGCTTGATTGTATCTTGTAGCTCATTACTGTTTACCCTTACTTAAATAATGTTAGTTGTAATTAGTCCAATTGACTTGTAATGATGATTGCTGTATACATTGTAAAGATGGATCCTGTGTACATTGTAATGATGGTCGCTGTGTACATTGTAATGAAGAGCCCTGTGTACGTTGTAATGATGATTGCTGTACGTATACATTGTAATGATGGACCCTGTGTATGTTGTAATGATGGTCGCTGTGTACATTGTAATGAAGAGCCCTGTGTACGTTGTAATGATGATTGCTGTACGTATACATTGTAATGATGGACCCTGTGTATGTTGTAATGATGGTCGCTGTGTACATTGTAATGATGATTGCTGTACGTGTACATTGTAATGATGGACCCTGTGTACGTTGTAATGATGGTCGCTGTGTACATTGTAATGAAGGACCCTGTGTACATTGTAATGATGATTGCTGTACGTGTACATTGTAATGATGGACCCTGTGTACATTGTAATGATGGTCGCTGTGTACATTGTAATGATGGACCCTGTATATGTTGTAATGATGGTCCCTGTGTACGTTGTAATGATGGACCCTGTGTATGTTGTAATGATGGTCCCTGTGTACGTTGTAATGAAGGACCCTGTGTACATTGTAATGATGGTCCCTGTGTACGTTGTAATGAAGGACCCTGTGTACATTGTAATGATGGACCCTGTGTACATTGTAATGATGGACCCTGTGTATGTTGTAATGATGGCCGCTGTGTACATTGTAATGAAGGACCCTGTGTACATTGTAATGAAGGACCCTGTGTACATTGTAATGAAGGACCCTGTGTACATTGTAATGAAGGACCCTGTGTACATTGTAATGAAGGACCCTGTGTACATTGTAATGATGGTCGCTGTGTACATTGTAATGAAGGACCCTGTGTACATTGTAATGAAGGACCCTGTGTACATTGTTATGATGGTTGATGCATACATTGTACATTTAGGCCTCTACATTAACATTTTTTTTAACTTGTCCCTTTGGATCACTATCTAAAAAAAGTACTTGTCCGACTCAATCTTTTAGTTGTTAAAAAAAAAAATTAATAAAAATTATAAAAACCAGAGAATAATTATCTCGTCCTGTCATTATTAATACTAACAGACATTATGATTATGACATCTTTAATCGACAAATTAACATACACTTAGAAGTTAGACATAAAGTAATTGGCATCAAACGATGTCATCTTAGTGTGAGTGTCTAATCATCAATTTTTAAGTTTGGTTCTCGAATAGCAGGCCCATCTAAGCGGTAATCATATAATGTGGATTGAATCCAGGATGCTTTGAGTTTGAATGTCGTTCACCATCTATTGAATGCAGATTGTGTATCAAAATCAGCTACTGAATGTCCCTCGATTGAAATTAACATCAGACGCCTAAACATTTTTGGTTGAATTGAGCTCCGCCGCTTGTTGTATATCCGTACTTTCTAAGATCAGGGGATATCCTAGATCCATGCCAATGGGCATGGTATAAATTATGTTTCCATGGAATTATTGTGTAGGGGAAAGAAACACTATTTACAATGAAATCTATTTCTATTTCATTATAATTATTTACATAATGCCAGTTGTCGCTTATTGAAATCGCTGAAAAGATACGGATCAAGTATATGTTCGGAAAATCTCTTGGTTCATCCTTGTAATTAGCGAGTGTACTTCAATGGAAACCGATATCTGTCCGTCCATCCGTCCGTTTCACATGTCACGCTCTAACTTAAAAACCCCTTGGCCAATTCACTTCAAATTTCACAGAGTTATTGGTATTGACGGTCTTACGGTCTGTATACTTTATGGTGAAATTTCGAATTTTCATTCCAGAGTTATGGGACTTTATTCATCAAATTGTATGTGATTTTAAGGCAATTTTTCACATGTCACGCTCTAACTTAAAAACCCCTTGGCCAATTCACTTCAAACTTCGCACAGTTATTGGAATTGATAGTCTTATGATCTGTATACTTCTTGGTGAAATTTCAATTTTTCATTCCAGAGTTATGGGACTTTATTCATCAAATTGTAGGTGATTTTTTGTATGTCACGCCGTAAATTGAGAACCCCTTTGCCAATTCACTTCAAACTTCGCACAGTTATTAGAATTGATAGTCTTATGATCTGTATACTTTTTGGTGAAATTTCAATTTTTCATTCCAGAATTATGGGACTTTATTCATCAAATTGTAGGCGATTTTTCGTATGTCGCGCTGTAAATTGAGAACCCCTTGGCCAATTCACTTCAAACTTCGCACAGTTATTGAAATTGATAGTCTTACGGTCTGTATACTTTTTGGTGAAATTTCGATTTTTCATTCCAGAGTTATGGCACTTTATTCATCAAATTGTAGGCGATTTTTCATATGTCGCACTGTAAATTGAGAACCCCTTGGCCAATTCACTTCAAACTTCGTACTGTTATTGGAATTGATAGTCTTTACTGATTTCTCAAAAAATGTGTCGTATGTATAAATGTTCCAATTCATGTTTATGGTGCAGCTGTTGGTGAAATTTAGAATTTTCATTCAAGAGTTATGGGAAAGAAAGTCTTTACAAATATTGTATGAATGTTAACGACGGGCGTATCACACGCTCTTGGCGTAGCTGTTTATTTCACTTGTCCCATCGGACAACCGTAATACAAGATCTACTTGTCCGACGTCAGTTTTCACTGGTACCGGACAAACATTAATGTCGAGGCCTGACATTGTACATATTGTACATTCACACATGTACATTGTACTGACTACATGATTTCATTCATACAAATGTAGCCTTAGGACGACATTTCAATAAAAAGTCATGTTTTATTTATCACCATAAAAATACATATTGATTAGTGACGATTGATGCTAATTGACCTTGATCAAGCTGTCATCAGCATTGCAACAGATGTTTTATATGTTATTATATTATTGTGTGATGTATTTTGCAGTTGAGAAAAAAAAAAAAAAAAATAACAAAAAAAACAAAAAAAAACATTGAAACAGATGTCCACATGTCAATAATTTAGTTATTTACTATTATTAGATTGAACTGTAAATTGATTTCTCATATATATATATATATATAGTTTTTTAGTATGTAAAACATTTTACATGGAAATTGATGACTTATTTATTTTATACTTATCATTTCATGTTCTGTAGTAATAAGGAACTGACAATTTTTCGGGGGTGACCTGGGGGTATGTTGAGTTTTTTTCACACGAAACATGTAATAAGATTTGCTTTATTGAACATGAAAAAGCAGTCATTTTTCTGAAAATTTTACCAAGAATAGGAATAATAATAGGAAACAAATTATAGATTTGATTTATCCTACTACTTCTACTTCATAAGAGGCTGCCTTCAACTAATTGAAGATTCTGCCAATTACTAGTGGTACCGCGCATCAAACACTATTAACAAATATTAGGAAAAGAAAAAGAAAAAAACAATTTTGTTTTTTGTTTTTTGTTTTTTTTTTATAAGATCAACTAGTAAAGCTTAAAATGTTTGAGATTAACAACATGCAAACTATACTTATTAAGTCTGTCTGATAGCACAAAATTACTTAGGACAAATTGTCTGATAGAAATTGACTTTTATTGGACAGTTGTCCTGTGCTTGTAAAATTGTAGCAGAAACCCTGTACTATACACAATTATATAATGCATGTTAAAAGTGAAATGTTCACCAGACAAGTGATATCTATTATCATTAGATTTAATTAATATAAACCCATATATTTTCTAGCAGATGTCTTAACAGCATTAGAGAAGATTCTCAAGGAAAAATAAATATTATAATTTTTTTTTTGCTATTTAAAGATTCACTTTAATTTCCTTTATAAACATGATATCTCTTATATTTAGTTTCACAGGTGATAATTATAAGTTAACAACTTATGTCTCAATCTGTTAATTAATTGTCTGCGTTCAAAACATCTGCAGGTAAATGATCGTAAGGTAAACAGACAGTGAAGTCACAATTTTGATAAGACAAAAAGTCACAGTTCATATTTTCTGAGTTGGTTGGTTGGTTGGTTTATGGTGTTTAACGCCACTTTCAACAATATTTCAGTTAAATTGTGGCGGTCAGTTTTATTGGTAGTCACTGAAAAACTTTATCAGTGTGACACATAATGTTGTATCAAGCACACCTTGTCATTAACGGGTTTGAACTCACAACTTTAGTGGGAATAGGCACTGATTGCACAGGTAGTAACAATTAATATTTTGCGTTAAAAAATGTTATAGCGATAAAATGTCAGAATGCAGAGTTAACCATAGTTCGACAAAAAAGTTAATACTTTGTTTAATTATTGAAAGCATATATTTTCCATCATAGTGAAACAATAAGACACTATTATTTTCTTAAAACAATCCTGTTAATTCAATGACCATTGCTTTGTTTATTTATCAATTTATATGGTTGTTTCCATCTTTTATTTAAGTTTGGATCTCTCCTGTTAAGCCATACACATGCCTTTAATTTTACATTAAAATACAATATTTTTGACTTAGGAAAAATAATAAACATTTCACCAGATGTTAAGTAATAATCAGTCAATCAAGTAGCAATCAAGCCGAAAAAATATACTAAATTATGCTTACATGTTGAAAAATGGAGTAGGTAGGTATAACATCATTTTTTAGTTTTTACACAAAGCTTGCTGAATCCTACTTTTTGTGTTGTTTTCGTGTAGAATCTGTCTTATGTTTTTGTTCTTCTACGATTCGATTTTTGCACATCCGACATTTTCTTCATCAACAAACAATTTCGCACATGCGCAAATGCTTTCCCAAATGAGTTCACTGTTAGGTCATATGAATATTGGGCGGGTCAACATTGAATTCTTTCCTGGATGGAAGAAAATCAAATAGCGATGTATTTCCTTCGTTCTAGGCTATTTACGTATGATATTATGGAAAAATTTTAACTGCAATTAGTATAAAACATTGCATATTGGCAACTTTTGATATAAACAAAAAATTCAATTCTGACAGCCTGTGTTCCTTTAAGTAATAATCAATCAATCAAGTAGCATAAATTACCGGAATAATATTATGTTAATTTATTATAAAGCTATTACCAGAGTGTAAAATCATAGACATTAAATGACAAGCATTATTTGAATTTTTCAGGATCTTCGGAAAACTGCAGTATTAGTATATGCCAATAAACAAGATGTCAAAGGATCAATGTCGTCTGCTGAAATATCACAGCACCTTAACTTAACGTCAATCAAAGATCATCCCTGGCATATACAGGCATGTTGTGCTTTAACTGGAGAGGGGTAAGTAACTATGGAAACTGTTGACATAAACAAGAGATATCAAATTTAGTATGCATGACAGGTTTCTGGAATAACCTTCATTAGGTATATACTCAAAGCCAAATAATTTAAAAGTCTCTCCAATTGAGAGCAAGAAAACCAAATATGATACTGTAAAAGTACTAATTTTCGCTTCTTTCGAGGAGGACGTCGGACAGCGAAAAATAGTACCCTCGAAAAATTGTATCAAAAGATTACTTATGTCAGTCCTTGATAGTAGTAACTTCAACCCAACATGTTATCTTTTCGTATTCTTTACATGATCAATGTGGAGTATTTCTATCAAGTGTGTTTTGTGAACTTTTTATTTTGTACAAAACGTATACTGTATATTTAATTATTGGTATTTTTATGTAAAGTTGAAGTGTTTTCCGGTATTTCGTTTTCATTGTGTATTCGATTGTCTCCCGTGTAACCATACAATTCAAGGCCAACTGATCATGTCAAAATGTTTTATGATCATGACCTTCTATTATAAATAAGACATACACAAATGTATGTTTCAAGAACAAAATTTAATTACAAAGCTACAAAAAATACTGCCATAATTACAGGTACATGTACACTGAGTGTCAATAGTAGAAAAAAATGTTAAAATCACAGTGTGCATCAAAGCATGAAATCATACTGTAAATGTGAAACAGATAATTAGGGTAATCATAGTCAGCAATTGTCAACACATTCTTTGATACATGTTTTTTGTCACACCCTAATTAAAGTTTCTTTTTTTACTTGCTGGAATGCAGCTACGATCCAAGATGCATGAATGGGTTTGATAGTAGACAGTTTTATATCAATTTTAACATCACTTGCTGCTTTTCCCAATTTTTTATTTTCCTTTTAAATTCGTCATTACCATCTACATCTAGTGGCTGCAGTTCACCAGTGCACGATGCAGGGACAAATCTTATTTTAATATCATTGTCGTATGTATATCTCTGTACACATAGTTATGTAAAAAGATCGATAGAAATCTTCTGCAATCGACTGGTGGGCATAGGAGCCAACGTTTTAACATCGTGTCACTACTAGTATTTGAAAGTTTTACTAGTAATTTTATAATGAGTGAACATAAGTTAACTCACTATTACGATGAAACAGAGTAAGCAGATTTCACATGACAAATGTAATACGTAATACGATTTTATCTTGTCAGTATAAAACGTCGTCTGCAGTGCTAATAAACTGGTTGACCGAAAAGTACATTTTTTTTTGCTTTTGCGCAATAAGAAATATGCGAAAAAAGATACCCACGAATTTGTCCAGTTGGGAGAAACCGCGAAAATTAACACTTTTACAGTAGTAAAAATCGGAGAAGATCAGCTGATGGAGGAGAACCTTAGTTTTAATAATAATTACATGATTTAGGAACTGTAAATTTCAATAAAAATATATCGAATAAACCATCCATGTCAGTGCTGAAGCACTGACTACAGGGCAGATGATAATCTCGGGGACTAATAATCCACCAGCAGAGGTATCAACCCAGTGATAGTCAATAAAACGTAGAACTATCTACATCAAAATTATCTTTCATGTCAGATAAAGATTGACCAACCAGTGAATTTGTCCACACCAGTCGAGTGCATTCACCGTAAAATAATTAACATGCATAAAGTTTGTAAAATAAGAAATTCTGACAACGAAAATGTAATTCACACAAGAAGCGAATGCACACTGTCTAAAAATAAATGAATGATATATTTTGAATTGAATGAAATAAAAATGCATACACACTGATCCTGCATATTATAATAACTACAACTTACAGACAAACAGCTTTTAGGAAAATGTGAAATTGTCTACAAAAAAACATCCTTAGCAGACAGCAGCGAAATACTTGACTCACAGTCTTCCTGCAAAGCGTGGTGGGAAAAACAAGCTTGCGCGAAACTGTGGGGAACATGCTACTTGTAACAAGACAAATCATCGTAGCACTTTAATCTTATTTATATTAATTATTACACACCTTTTATTTTAGGGTTAAGGTTATGGTGTTTCAACAATATTTCAATTACATCGAAGCAGTCAGTTTTATTGGTGGAGGAAACTGGTGTACCCAGAGAAAACCACCAACCTACTGCAAGTTACTGACTAATTTTATCACATAATCATTTTATTTGATGATTTATTCAAAAAACTCAAAATTTAATATAACTAAAACAAGAACCATCTGTAAACTAGAGTCAAAATATCAGTAGATATATTTTTTTTCACCCATCAAGAAATGTTTCTTCAATCATATTAATTGTGACATTGCAGTAATTCTGAAAAAAAGACTATACAATTGCTGCTGCTCCGCTTAGTATAATACAATGTTAAGAAGTAAGAGCAAAGACTGGTTGGCTCGAAATCAGGATAATGTGTCCATGTGGATCAACATGCATATGTCTGTCCACCAACTGCTGTTTCAGTGAAATAGCATTGTAAAAATCCAATTAAACGTGTTGGTATATATACTGTATATAGCTAGTACAAACCAGACATCATCATAATCTCATCGAAATGTAACTTGGTCACGTCATGACTTGGTATTAAACAACAATCACTCACTTACTCTTTTAGGGGTTAAGTTGCCCAGGAAACAGGACATTTACGGAAGAATAAATTTTAATTTTTTTTAATTTTAGGTTATATCAAGGATTAGAATGGATAACAAATCAGCTCAGAAGGCGGTGATCATAAGAACAAGTTTAGAAGATTATACCCATCGATATCATATGCCAAAAATTTAGAATGTCAACAAAGCATTATTTTTTGCTCATATTACAATATTACACGTGTAACTTTCTCATTAAGAAAGTCATTATTGTTACCCAAAAAGGTTCCACAAATTATAGAATTTACTTGATATTAAAATTTAATGTGTTGTATTTAATCCTGTTGAATAGGATGATTTTCTATATAAATTCAAAATGGCTGCTGGAAGAACCTGTTGTAATTTGAAAGTTTGGCAGGGAACCAGTCAGTTTGTTTGTACCAGTTGTGAAAATGAAAATCAGAAATTCTCTAGTCTTTATTTGAACACAAATTGTATTATATTGAACTTGACCTTGTGAGAAAAAGCTGTGTTGAATACTCTATCATACAGGAGAAATGAGACTCCATATTAAACCTTTTGATATTTGTGTGAAAGTGCTTGTTGTGAAGAATGTGACATAATCGTGACCTTGTTACTGATATTTTTTTCTTGCGTATATGTTTTTTAGTCCATTATTTTTAAGTTTTAGTTTGTTTAAAAAAAATATTTTTAACACGTTTATATGTGTATTGTTTTTTTTCTTTGATTGGAAACAGGATGTGGTTTATGACAGTTACATTGTATATACTTTGATTTTAGTCGATTTAATGCCAAAATTTAAGATGTAGTTTGTTACCTCTTGACTGTGACGTCCTCAAAAAAAGATGCCATGACGAACAAATTTTATTGCATTTTCAAAATGATTTTTTTTGTAATATAGAAATAGGACGATGTCTGATATGAGTGACTACTTAGTACAGGCACAGAAGTGTTTTAATTGCTTTGTTTTTTAAATTATTACTGATATTATGAAGCAAGACAAAGGTGCCCCTCTCATTCAGCCACCACCTCTGCAGTGAAAAATTGGCCTCATTATCAGGGTGGCCTCGTCTAAGGGTAATGATTTAGTGTCTTACTATCTCTGTGCATCTGAAATCTGTCTTGTTAGAGAGGGATTACTGTATTTCTTTTTTTAAAAATGTTTTTGTTTTAGTCGCTGCAATGTCATATGAAAACACATTTAAAATCATCTGTTTTTAAGCTGTGGCCTTATCCTGCAAATCTTAAGAGATGACAAAAATCACAAAGAAATTTTACATACCTAATAATAAGTATATTTATTACATAATTGTAACTTCTTCTTACTTGTAGCATTGTTTCTAACTAACACCAAGTACAAAGCCACTTTGTTAAGGGAGATAACCTCTGATATTTCAATTATCTCCTCTTCTTGACTTATCTCCCCTCCTTTATGATGTCTTGTGCAGTAAATGCCTTAAGAGAGAAAATTGACAAAAATTTGGATTCCCTTCTCTGGAGTGACATCACATTATGTAATTGACCAATCAATGATCAGCATTTGAGATATAAAGAAAATGTTAGGATGTGAAGCCAATCATAATCCTTGGGATTCTGCATTGACTTCAATGCAAATTAATTATTTGATATCTATCAACAGAAGTTAAATATGGTAATTAAATTCTCTTCTGGACCATGTTTACACTATATATCAGATCTCTATATTGAATTAGAGGTAAAATCTTGAGGTTTTCTGCTTGGTTTACCTCCTTCAATTTTGAAATGCAAATGTACCCGGATAAGAAAATATAATTAGATAAATACCTCTCTGTAATTTTAACAATTGACAAGAGTTTCTTTGTTTTCTGTGAAAGAGTTAATTCAAGACAAATAGTTGCAATTCTCATATTTTGCAAGTACAGTCAAACCTGTATATAAAGGCCACTCAAGGGAACCTGAAAATGTGGCCTTTATGAGCAGTTGGCCTTTATATACAGGTTAATTATATGTGCTATTCAATAATGAAAAAAATAAGACTGTTCTTTATAGACAGTGATTTGTTGTATAGAAGTGCACATTAAGGCAGATTTGACTGTAATTTCACCGCTTTACGTTACAGATCTCAAGGTATTGAACAGACTTGTATACATGTATCACATTTTACTTATGAGGTCTTAAATTTCTCAGAAGTTCTGTGTCTGATTGTATAAATACATGTATATATTCTTTTATCTTCAGTGTGTAATATGTGTGTATAACATGTCTATGGCCAGTAATTATAACTCTGTGGAATTGTTCATGGTGTACATATAGTTTTTGCCTTGAATCAGTTCTCCTATTTGTATATATAAATACATTTAAGATTAACAGAAGTAAATTAAAGCATTGTTTAATTCTCTGTATGTGTATATAAGGAAGATAAAAAGAGAATGTAAAAATATAGTTTTTTGTACAACAAAGTAATTTGTTTGTTAAATTTTTGGTAAAACAATATTTTTTCTTAATACCCAATGGTCTCAATACTCGTATCTCATGCTATAATATTCCAGACATGTTCCTGACAAATTGAGTTTATTGTCACTTTTCAGACAGATCAGAATTTGTTTTCTTCCATTTGGCTTCATGAAACATTGTAGAAATTTTTTTTGTAAAGTGGTGACCAATATATATATACATGTATTGTTGTTACTTTTTGGACCATTGGAAATTTAATGTGACCAACAATTAATAAGAAATCCAATATACTCTGATTGGCAGAGACATTCTCAACAACATTTTGAACTCCTCCACAAAATATTAATGTAGTCATCTTAGAGATATAAATGTATATATAATACGATATAATAAATATTAAGCTGCCATTCTTGTTAAGGGTTGTTCCATCATAACAACTGAATATTATCATTGTTACACAACTACCCATACAACAACAAAAAGCTACCTCCAGATCTAGACCCTCACAAAATTGCTTGCAAGTTTCAGTGTTTTTCTGAAGGTATTGATTGCATTGTGGGAGTTCTATTCTTCAAGTGACATCATTTGATAAAAAAATGAAACATTGACCAATGGTATGACATCGGTTTCTATGGAAACTATAACAATTAGATTTGTTGTATCTTTTGGAATATATACTGATAAGCTATCATTCTTGAAACCAATATTATATATTTTGCATTGAGCAAATTAGATAGTACATTTATATTTCAAAATAAGGTTCCCCCATGTAATGTAAAAAAAACCTGTTTGACATGAAAAAAAATGTTTCAAGGAACAGTATGAAAAATACAATAGGTAATATGAATTCTTTACGTCATACACAGATTACGATGGTGTATGTTTTGTACTAGACCAACAGGATTAGTTTGATTTTTATAGTGCTTAGAGCTTACTGAAACAACATTCCATTGGTAGACATGTTGCTACACTTTATACTGATTCTGAGCCAACCAGTTTCTCTTACTCCTTAATGCTGCATGCTTAGCAGAAAAGCAACAAATACCAATCACCAGGTAGTCTTTTGTTTGACATGACCTGGCTCAAACCTAGAGAGATTGATAATGAGGATGATAAAAGATTAATAGACTTAAGAGTGCCTGATAAAATGTACTTAGGGGGGATATATTGGATGATAAAAGGTACTTAGGGGAATATAGTGCTGATATAAGGTACTTAGGGGGGAATATTGTGAATGAGAAAAGCTACAAGTTTAATGTTTGGGAGTAGGGAGTAACCATGTGTGTATGTGTGTGTGTATGTATCTACAATATTTGTGAATTATGAGTGATTTATGTTAAGTTCAGCTTATATTTAACTATTTTGGAACTTTTTGTTATTCTTATATGGTTTATCAAACAAAAATGTAATTTTGAAGCAGAAATACTAATAATCTATAATTTACCCATCACACACGTTTGATCCTGTAATATGAGAGTTATGATTATTTCCCCCTTGAATTTGTTATTAGTTAAGATTATCTCCCCTTTGAATTTGTGATTAGTTAAGATTATTATCTCTCCCTAACCCGAATAATCCAGTCGTTATATTACGCTCCCGCTGGTCGCTACATTAACGCCTGGATGCATTCATTGATAAAATCCGTCAAACCGGAAATAGTAAATGGCTATGACTTATGGGTATTACGACATCGCCATTAATGGCACGTAAAATAGGAGGAGCTAAGCCAGTATTTGTAAATAATGTCCAATGGACCATGTAGTATAGCTTCTACTGCCACTTTTTGTTTTTCTTTGAATTTAAAGGTGTATTTGTCTTCTAAATTTGCAAAGGCACAATCAATCTCCATGTTTATTTTGTCAATATTTACAAACGGAAGTAAAGGAAGTCACTAATGCGCATACACGCTAATATCTGACATTTGATTGGTCGTCTGAACCAGACAGCAGCTGACATAGTTTTTCTATTAAGCGTGTTCAGGCCCTAGTCCAGCGATAGTGCCGATAGAGGCGCAGTATTATTCGAGTTAATCCCCCCTTGAATTTGTTATTAGTTAAGATTATTTCCCCTTTGAATTTGTGATTAGTTATCTCCCCCTTGAATTTGTGATTAGTTAAGATTATCTCCCCTTTGAATTTGTGATTAGTTAAGATTTTCTGCATTGTACCCTTTGAATTTGATGATATGTAATGACTAGAGACCATTTCTGCACCCAGTTTGGAGTGATACTAATCGGTCTATATTATTGACCAAATTAACACTGACTGCCAGATAAACAATAGTTAAGATACTATTCTATAACTTAAGAATTTCTTCTGTGATTCTAAGTTTTTAAGTGCTATTTCAGCCAATTTTTGCCACCATTTTTTTTTTAATTTAGCTACCAGGATACCCAAGAACCCCAATATAATACTTGTAAAATGTAATAAAATTACTATTTTTCTTATCTTGTGACTATATTTCAGAAAATTGTAGTTATTGATAGTATTGTATTTTATTGTGATTGTGAGTGATATTTTCCATGTAAAAAATAAACCACCAATATATATCCCATGTACGAAACATATCGATTTCATTGATCTTTAAATGTACGTCTTGTAAAATGTTGTAGTGTGAAAAACATGATTGATTGAAAGTTATTATGTTATAAATGGGAAATGGACGAGATATGAGACTAAGAATTATTGTATATGAAAATATGAAATATGTATCACTTGTAATTTGTGTAAAAATGTAAAACTTAAGGACATTTTTTATCTTATATTTAAACATATTTTTTTAATATAGGAGAATCGTTTAAGACAATGTACACATTAGGTCATCCTTAAAAATACTTGGTCTGTCTTAACCGGACAAACAATTTTTGAAGTCGGTAGATAGAAAGGGAAATTATATTTTTTCTTTGAAATATAAGGGAGAAAAAACTTTCATTTATGTAATCCATCTCCTATTTGATTAACGGTTGACACCTGAAAGTTTCAAGACAGGCTATGCATGTCTTGTAAAATCGTGGAAGATGAGTCACATTTTATGTTACATTGTAAAAAAGATGATATATTAAGAGTAAATTTATTTCAAACTCTAAAAGATGAAAATGAGGAATTTATAGAATTGTTTGAAATGGAAAAAATTAAATAGATTTTAGCTCCCTCTCTGGTCATTCGTGTGATAGCTTTCATATTTGCTAGGATGGTTGGTCATGATGTGTAGTTGATCATATTATTCCACCATTTTGATTAGACGATTTTTTTAGGAGTTATGGGACTCTAACATTTGCAATATAGTTATACTTTGTGAACACATAGTGGTGGGTCATAGTGTCTTTTGGACAGTAAATTCTTGTTTTTGTTAGAATTTCTAATTAAATGTTTTGTGTACGATGGTTTTGTAAGGTTGGTCTAGATCTGGTTACCACAAACAAAAAGATATTTACGGATGACCTAATGTTATTTTTTTGTTATTTTCTTCTTTTATTTATTGTGATCCATTTCAATGTATATTTTTTACCAAAGAATATCTAACAGATAAAGGAGAAAGGAATAAATTGTTAATTTAATGTACAATGTATTTAAATACTGATAATTTTTAAACTTAAATACAGTGCACTGTAAAATTAGATAAATATAACAATGATTTGCTCTCAGCCCATACATGGGTCCAAAAGAGGCTGTTTTTCTCCGGGTACTCCGGTTTCCACCGCCAATAAAATTGACCACCACGATATAATTGAAATATTGTAAGTGGTGTTAAACACCATAACCCCCTAAAGGAGGCTTCTTCTGGTAATTTGTAGGTCATTCATTATAATTATTAAGTTAATTTTAGAGAAGATAAAATTATTATTGTGAATTGTATAATGTATAAGTGGTAAAATTTGCTAATATGAAAGTCAAAGGTATTCACTATTTTTTAATTTCACAATTGTGTTCACATAAAAGAATCAACATTTAAAATGAGGGTGTTTCTGTGGGTGTTTATTTTCACAAATTTATTGTTGTCGCGAAGACAGTGACAATAAAGCCTTCACGAAAATAACTAGTGTACAGAATATATATTAAGTCAAACCTTCCCATGCATTCACCTCTATTAAGCAGTCACCTGTATTAAAAGGTCACTTTTTTCTTGTCCTGTCATACAAAAATGTTATATTAATTAAACCTCTTGTAAGAGGTCACCTGTCTTATAAGGCAACTTTTTCTTGGTCCCAAGGGTGACCTCTTAATACAGGTTTGACTGTATATAGCATTAAGCTAAGGTTGGAACATTCTACTGGTCAAAAACTCCCAAGATCATAGAATCAAATATCATCATTTAACTTCACAAGACCCTCATTTGTTAAATAGCATAGTCTCAGGGTTATTCTCAATAAAAAGACTTATAAGGGCAAGGCAGTTTTTAATGTTGGTGGTGTGGTAGAAAATTTAGTTTTAATGTAGAATTTTCAGGAATAGATTGGTAGTAGCTAGGTGGGGGTCAGTAAAATGGCCCCTCCCCTATTTATTTCAGGAAGAGGGCATAAGGTGCTTTAGATGACTAATTGTATATAAACATTTTTTTTGTATCTTGAATTTTGTTTTAAATGAAATGTTGTGACAAAGTTGAGCACATCTGTGGTTTGGTTAATTCTAGTCATCTTGTGCATCAAATCTTGTTAGCACTTCACAGATACAAACACAATTTATAGTCAAGATATATATTTATGGACATTATTACAGTTCAAAAACCATTATTTTTCATCAAGAATTTTTAGAGTTATTTGCCTTGAAGATAATTATATTAAAAAAAAAGGAAAATATTAACGTTAGCAGTCTAATCTTTATTATTTGATAGATTCAAAAGAAAGTATATAACGAGCTATATATATGGACAATATCCCAGTTTTGTTCGAACACTAAAAAAAGGAAAATTAAGGATTATGCCCCTTTGAAGATGTGAACATGTTCTTGTTAGCATATTAGCAAAATAGTTCCTTAACAGAATAAACCCAAATTTATATGTGTAAGCTTTGTACATGTATCAGTCATTTGAAAACAAAATTGTTTTATCAAGTTCTGTATAAGCAAATCATTTGTAATATATACACAAGGTCAGGGACTACAAAAGGAAGCCCAAATTCAATATGGACTTTACTCCTTATTTTGTTCTGGAGTTATACCCCTGTTTCCTTTGACTGGAAACGGTTTTGACATCGTGTGCTATGGACCCACTCTTCCAATTTTTGATTTTCAGTAATATAAGGTAACTCTGCTGGTGCCTCTCTGATTCTTTTATTTTTATTGTATTCTCCATTTAGCATATTGATTTAAATGGGGGAGGGTAAATTAATTTAATTAAGGAATATTTGAAATTGTTGAACAGGTTATATGATATAACCTGGTTTGGGTCCCAAACCAGGTTATGCAAGTATATCCTGTTCAACAATTTCAAATATTCCTTATGATTTAATTTTTACAACAAAATTTAATGATTCCTTGATTTTAATCACGATTATTTCATGTGACTATTTGAATTTGTCGTTGGCAGATGAACACGCTGGTGACATCACAATACCAACCCAGGTTATCGAGTATAACCAAAATTTTCTCCAGGCGGATTAGCCAATCAGATTGAAATATTCAATTCAAATTAAATTATTCAGTCTCTGTTCATGAAATACCAAATAATTTTAAATTTACTTGGTAAAATGTTGAGAATATTTTGAGTTTTTTCCCCCCTTCAAATCTTACATTTTTGCCTCATATTCTGTATAGTATATTATTTTGTTTAAACATCACAGATTTTGAGAATAAGACATTATTGAAACAATAAGTCACAAGATAATTATCAGATTTTAAGCATATTTTTCAGGAAAATTTACTAAGGAACCAGATTAATATTTTGTATAAGCCAAGCATAAAGTACATGTACTATGGTTTTTTTTACAATTTTTGTTTTGTTAAGATGTTAAGTTGTTTATACAAAGGATCATCATCAAAAAATTTATTTTGGAGAAAACGTGTGAGTTCGAATATGAAGAAAATCAGTCGTACATGTATTTATTTTTTAAAACAACATGCTTTTTATAAAAAAAAAAACATGACATACATTTTGGGAATTACTCAGAAGATAATAATAATCTAAAAATAAAAATATCTTGCAAGAATTTACTCCCATTGAGTAAGAAAATGTTTTTAAAAATGACATATACTGTTAAAAACACATAGGGTAAGACTGGACAGTAGCAAGTTGAGAGATACCTCACTTATCATTATAAACATTTTGATTTATTTTCAAAAGAAGACTGTAAAAACTTTAATGTAATTTTTAATTTGTAAGAATTAAATTTTCCTTAGTTGTTCCTGGATATGAAAAAGAGGCCAAATGAATGACATGTAAGATTTTTGTACATTGAATCATTCTACTTGGATAACCTATTGCAGGGTGAATTACAGCATTTTAAAATCATTGAAAATGTAATAGTATTTTAGGGTGTGAATGTCTTTACTGTGAAGTGTCAAATGCCCTATTCTACACTACTGTTAGCATCAAAAGGACCTGAAATTTTGTGATTCATCCAACCATGTATTTTCAAGCTACAGTTAGCGAGTGTCAAATTGAAAGAAAATTTTATTGTTACCGATATTTTACCAAGCGTTTAGGTGAATCATTTTATATGATAATCCAATATTTGGCATCAAGCATCATTGTGATATCAAGAATCAGATGGTTACAACTAAAAATGGCAGGGTTTAATGATTGTTCAACCTGAGAGATGTTGGGTTTTAGGGCTTTTAATGTTAAGCACCATTTTTAAGCAAAATTAAAACAAATGGGAAGGGGTATTTTTAATACAGATAAATAAAAAAAAATTTTTTTTTTTGCAAATTATGAATTGAAATCAGTTCCAAAACATATATGGCAAAGAAAAAAGTTAAATATAGAAACAAGACAGACTTTTGATATATGAGGTTTTGGTTTTATTAGCATTGTACTCGTACTCCATAATCGTCCAATGAGGTCACTACATTCTGGATAGAGGTTTCATTTTGACTGTTTTTTCTCTTGTATGAGTTAGAGAAAGGAAAGCTGAACATAGCGCCAGTATTTAATATGTGTATTGATATAGTAGTGTTGTACCTTTGTTGCAAGATGTGTGTATGGGATGTGTGTGTGTGTGTTTGTGTATTGTTATGTTATTATCATAATAAAAGATCTATTAACAAAGTCTTGTGATGTTTCTATGCATTCATTTTTAGCTCACATAACCCAAAGGATCATGGGGGGGGGGGGGGGCATCATGATCGTATGGTAGTTGGATTTGTAACTACCTGTGCAATCAGTGCCTATAACCGCTAAAGTTGTGAGTTCGAATCCCACTGATGGCAAGGTGTACTCGATATAACAATTATGTGATAAAGTTTATCAGTGACTTGGGACAGGTCGGTTGTTTTCTCTGGGTACTCCGGTGTCCTCCACCAATAAATCTCACCACCATGATATAGCTGAAATAGTGTTGAAACACCCTAACCCAATGTGTCATTTTAGCTGTTGTCTCAATCTATTTGTGTCATTTTAGCTGTTGTCTCAGTCTATTAGTGTCATTTTAGCTGTTGTCTCAGTCTATTTGTGTCATTTTAGCTGTTGTCTCAGTCTATTTGTGTCATTTTAGCAGTTGTCTCAGTCTATTTGTGTCATTTTAGCTGTTGTCTCAGTCTGTTTATGTCATTTTAGCTGTTGTCTCAGTCTATTTGTGTCATTTTAGCTGTTGTCTCAGTCTATTTATGTCATTTTAGCTGTTGTCTCAGTCTATTAGTGTCATTTTAGCTGTTGTCTCAGTCTATTTGTGTCATTTTAGCTGTTGTCTCAGTCTATTTGTGTCATTTTAGCGGTTGTCTCAGTCTATTTGTGTCATTTTAGCTGTTGTCTCAGTCTATTTATGTCATTTTAGCTGTTGTCTCGGTCTATTTGTGTCATTTTAGCTGTTGTCTCAGTCTATTTGTGTCATTTTAGCTGTTGTCTAAGTCTATTTATGTCATTTTAGCTGTTGTCTCAGTCTATTTGTGTCATTTTAGCTGTTGTCTCAGTCTATTTGTGTCATTTTAGCTGTTGTCTCAGTCTATTTGTGTCATTTTAGCTGTTGTCTCAGTCTATTTATGTCATTTTAGCTGTTGTCTCAGTCTATTTGTGTCATTTTAGCTGTTGTCTCAGTCTATTTGTGTCATTTTAGCTGTTGTCTTAAGTCTATTTATGTCATTTTAGCTGTTGTCTCAGTCTATTTGTGTCATTTTAGCTGTTGTCTCAGTCTATTTGTGTCATTTTAGCTGTGGTCTAAGTCTATTTGTGTCATTTTAGCTGTTGTCTCAGTCTATTTGTGTCATTTTAGCTGTTGTCTCGGTCTATTTGTGTCATTTTAGCTGTTGTCTCAGTCTATTCGTAAAATTTTCACATTTTGATCATCTCTAAAACAATTTGACCAGCAAACTTTTCAGGAATAGGCTTTGTCATGTTCCCTACAAAAATTCCTCATTACTCATGATCCTGTAAAAAATCATGCCAGACATTGGCAGTTCTTGTTTCTGATTGGCTGAATCTTGGTCAATCTTCTCCTTTCAGTCTTAAACTACAAGTCCACATCCACATGATTTGGCTGAATCTTGGTCAATCTCCTTTCAGTCTTAAACTACAAGTCCACATCCACATGATTTGGCTGAATCTTGGTCAATCTTCTCCTTTCAGTCTTAAACTACAAGTCCACATCCACATGATTTGGCTGAATATTGGTCAATCTTCTCCTTTCAGTCTTAAACTACAAGTCCACATCCACATGATTTGTTCGTTGATAAAAATAATGTATTCAAGGTCTTCCACAAAACTAGTAGTTCACATTAGTTTTAACTCTATTATCTTTTCACCAAGGCTAATGATATTTGGAATAGGAGTGCTTTACCGGTGCATTAATACAATGTGTCGTGTACCATCATGACTATAAGAATAAGAATAAGAAAAATTTATTTTGATTCGGCACATAATAAAAACATATAATATGACCCATATAGTATTGACCTCTTGATTTCAAGGTCAAATTATTTAGTGTTTTTTATTTCAAAATTGGTTGGAAAAGGGGGGTCATGGTCATGATCGTATGATAGTTGTATTTACAACTACCTGTGCAATCGGTGCCGATTACCACAAAAGTAGTGAGTATTACCCCGTTCTTGGCGAGGTGTACTGGATACAATATTATAAAGTTTGTCAGTGACTTGACATGTCTATGGTTTTCTCCAGGTACTCCGGTTTCCTCCAACAATAAAACTGAACGTAACGATATAGCTGAAATATTGTTGAAAGTGGCGTTAAGCACCATAAACCAACCAAACCAACCATCAAAATTGGTTTTGCATGAAGGACGCAAATTATATTATGGATATCTTGGATGACCTCTTGTATGAGAGAGATTGCAATTCCTATTTTGGTGAATGTCATGGAAGGATCGATCAAAATTCAGTAAACATTCAGCTAGTCCAACTTGTCAACTATGTAAAAGTGAACCTGAAGACCGTCTTCACTTTCTTGTTAAGTGTAAAGCATTAGAGGAAATCAGAACTCCATTTATCAACAAGCTGAGATGTTACCTTATAGACATTATACGTCCAAAACTACTGCAAGAACTTCTTGATAATAGTGGCAACTTACTTCAGTTGATTATAGACTGCTCAAGGTTCCATTTTTTGTCATTAAACCAACAACACAGAATTGAAAAGATAGCTGCTGGTCTGTGTTTCAACTTGCATCAGAAACGAGCTTCACTTTTACTGTAATGATGACGTGTGTTCGAATTTCTTGACTTATTTGTGATGCTGAGGAACTAATGTACAGTGTATATATGAACTCGGAACTGTAGATAGATATTTTTATTCAGGACTGTGAAGTCTTGTGGTCTTATAGTGGTTGGTCATGTACAGCACTTTTTACTCACTTTAAAATTTTAATAGTACATCGTTTTAATATAAGGATTGTGTGTTTACTCGAAGTAATTCAACTTGTATAGTATTTCACTGTGTGGACTGATAAGGAGGAGCTACACAATGACGACTAACAGCAACGCCATTGGTTCATCTGATATAGGTCATCTGATATAGGTGGCATATACAGGATAGGTCAAGGTAAAGGAAGACTCTCAGACTTGATTGTTCAGAATTCAGTACGTACACATGTATATTTCTAGAAGAAGAACAATGGATTTGACATAAAATAATTCGATTTCAAAATTTTTGAATTCCGACTTTGGTAAGTATGCATTCTATTGGAATACAAGACGTTTTCTGTTCGATACAACCCATCTGATACAAACCTTGTACCAGATATATGTTTGATACCAGATGTACTTTACTTAATGTCAGTGGGGAAAGTAATATTTTATACGTTCGTTTCATATTGCAGGGAACTGTATTTCAGGCGAGGAATTTCCTCCCTAAAAAACGTAAAACAACAGTTGTGCATTCGAACAGTGACAAAGATTAGAATGAAACGCTTGAATGAATGTTGTGGAGTGAAATTTCTATAGAAATACATGACTTTAACCAATCGATACAAAACCATCTATCACATCTATTTGTGATAAAAGATGTATATTAGTCGGTTCTACTTTTTCTACACATTATCCTGATTCCGGGCCAACCAGTCTTTGCTCTTTCTCCTTAATGCTGTCTAAGCCGAGAAGCAACAAATACCAATTTGATAGTCTTTGGTTTGGCCCGACCGAGGCTCGAACCCACGGTCTACCGCACTCGAGTTGAGCACGCTAACCATTACCCCACCGATGCGGTTGTGTCATGTTGATATCTAGACGAATATTGTGTCATGGTCCTCATTACCAATAGGTGGCATCCTGTGTATTCTATTTACTACTGAAGGGTTATTTTTGAGGAACATGTTTGTTCGTTATAATATCGTCGATTATACCATTAGCTTGTGGTGCAATTCTGAATCTGGTTTACTGGGAATTACTAATGGTTGTCCACTCAATGTGGCGAAGATTAAACTCACCACCTACCCATATGTTTGCTGTAATTTTATCTAGGTTAGATAATGATATGTCTTATTGCTCTAAGAATGACCCTGTGTGTGACAGGGGACGATAATGATCATGAAGCCATAGTGATATTGTTCACACAACTGACCCGACCTTGATACAAACAGTTGTACCAACACACTATATGCATATACAAATGTGTATGTATCTCATTTCTCAACGTTGTTTATTTTTGTGTGTGATCAGAGACATATGGGTCATTTAAAAAAAAAATGCCAATATTCCAGATAGTAATTTGAAATAAAATCACCATCAACTGAATTCAATTTTAATAATACAAATGAACTCTTCAACATTAAAATGAACAAGATCTGAAATATGCAATCTTAACGAAACGTCGAAATATTATTTTAAAGCAAAATTGGATAACCCTTAACAAAGAAATGTCAACTACGTAACGATAGGGATTCTGTTAATAATTGTTTGCCAGATAGTAATATTTTGAACTTTTTGTCTAAAAACAACAAGACCACATTACTATTTCTAACTACTATGATTATTAGAGATATCAAACATAAATTTCGTGTCCATGATCGATTCTGTCGTTAGCTAAATTAAAAGTTCAAGAATTACAACCTGCAAATAGAGCTACTTTTATTTTCACAATTCAGTTTCTATGATTTTGATTGCATACCATACATTATTTCAGAATTCTTTAATGACTTACCACTTAAAGATGGAAAGTAACTAACGTTAAATGGAAGAAAAACAAAAAAGTATATAGTGTTATGTAGTGGACATTTGTGTTGACATCATCGTTATATGGGGGACAAAAAAATGCAAACATTTCTTTTACTGACTAGAAATTAAAGAACATCAATAACTAAATAGCAGGGCCAGATTTAGATGAAGAGAGGCCCTAAGCTTTTCCACAAGTGAGGCCCCTCCCAAAGCCACCACCCTTGCGACTAGAGAAGAGTATTTTAAACAAAATTCAATGAAGTCCATAATATACCTACAAAGCGTGGGATCAGCAGGTGTGATCAGTAGTGGCAATTAGGCCAGCGGCTCTCCTTACATCTGTTGGAAGAACATTTCTTGCGCCACGATGTCGAAACAAATGTGATGTCTAGATCTGATAACACCGTATTAGCTCACTTGATCCAAAGGACCATGCTATGTATAACTATCACTTGGCGTCCGTCGTCGTCCGTAAACGTTTACATTTTAATCTTCTTCTCTGAAACCACCACGCCAATATGGAACCAACTTGGTAGGAATGTTCAATAGATGGTCCCCTACATAGTTTATGTTTAATGCTGAGCAGAAGTACTAGTACACAAAATAAACAAGAGGCCCAAAGAGTATTAATTATTTATTGTTCATTTGTTTTTTATGAGGATCTTTTTTAATGCATTCCTTAAGAAAATCCCGTTCAGAAACATGCATAACGTCATTATATAACTATTGCCGTTTTTGACATAAAAGGGGGAATTAAATTTGTTTTTGAACTTTTTAAATTTTCATCCAATTTGAATGCATTTTTTTGCAAAGTGTTCATCTTTATGAGTTATTGATGGACCATCAAATTTTTTTTTAACTATTTAATTTCAAGAAGGGGTCTAAAATTCGAAATTTCGCATATTTGAAAGGTTTATAGTATTTTTATTTTTCTTCCAATTTTGACGTGATTTAATTTTTGTTGTTGTTGGATGAATTGTATTGAGAGATTTCGGCAGTATGTCGACGGATTTCCTCTATCTTTAACAGTTTCCGAGATAAACTTGACCGAAAGAGACCGAAAAGTGCAAATTTCCAAAATTGTAAAGGTTTTATTTTTCATCCAATTTGCAAAGTGTTCATTTTAAGTGATATTGGTGGGCCATAAAAATGTGCTATTTCATTCCAAAAAGGAACACAAATTCCGAAATGGAGTGCTAGAAAAATTACAGAAGGGTTAAATTCCGAAATGGAGTGCTAGAAAAATTACAGAAGGGTTGTTTAGCGACTATACAATGCGTCAGGTCTATAACGGAAAACGGAACCCGGAAATTTCATCCCGATATGATTTGCCATTTATATTATTTAGTGGGCTTCCGGAATGTAGTACATGCGATTTATTCCTTGATTTATTTTGGGAAAACAAAAAAGTTGCATATATATAAAACATGAGCAAGTGTAATATTACATGGTAAGAAAAGAGTGCGATTTCTCTTATTTTCGTCTTCAATATATAAACCTACGCTTTTTAGTTACGACGAAAGATTCCCCCACCCCCATGCTATTCAACTCTACTTTAGTTTTTTTTTTTTTTAAACCATTGACATTTCCATCGTAAAGAGCGAGCTATTTGTCTCTTATTACAGCCCTACAACCGTATGCTAAACTCAAGTGAAACAACTGTAAGCGATATAAATTGCAGGGTCCATTAACATGACTGATGCTCGTTTATCGGTATGATAGTCGACATCTCTAGACACGACCGGCTTTGTAAATTACAAAAAGGGTGCACTAGACTCGCAGCCGCAAGTGATAAAGTTTACCAGTTGCTTGCCCTTGGTCGGTGGATCTCTCCGGATACGGCGGCTTCTTCCACCACTAAAACTGGTTGCCATGACAGTGGCTGAAATTTTTTTTTGGGCCAGTAAAAAATTAGTCACTGGTCCAAATGGCATAATGGTGGCCCAAACATTATGTGACATTTTTTTGAGGAAAAAAAGACATCATGCTGATTTTTTCATTTTTATTTTTTTTTAAATGCGCTTTTAGGACTAGTACATTTTGTAGCAGAGATTGAATGAATACATTTTTTATGAAAAAAAGACATCAGATATCAATATATAAACAGTTTTCAGATTAATTGTTTTTTATCAATAACATTAAAATTCATTCTCACGGGGGTTGGGCTCTTCAAGGTAATTTTGGTAGGTACAGGTGTGCAGCTGAAATTACGAAAACACCCCAATGCATATATTGCTATCAAATGAAACCTGAATTTACTTGTTATAACCTTTTTGACAACCTTGACGCCATTGGCTAGGGTGGTCTTAAGAAACTATGCTAGTCCATCGGATGGGGACAATACAAGGCTGGTTTGTGTAAGGGGAGATCAATGCCATGATCACATTAAAGACATCTGGAAAAGAGTAGACTAATGCCACTACAAGGACTGCTCTTGCACTCCCCGGAGTGAAGAGTGACATCACTTGTTTCAATCCACTATGAAGAAGTGATTTTAAAGTAAAATAACCTCTCAGTTCGGTGTAGTCAGGTGGTTATTCGTTCCAAACAAGTATCTCACTTTGTTGAAATAACAAACGGTGCTGTCATTTTCTGTTATATAAACAACTGTTAACTTTTCCTGTTATTTTTTAATTTGTAAACAAAAGTTCTGGTTCCAAAAAAAAATGAAATCCTGTACATGAACTATGAAAAGTTTAAAAGAAGTGACAGGCCAGATCGTTTCCGTAGTTTGACATTACTGTCAACGATTTTCTCTCCGTTGTTGGGGAAAAGTTTTTCAATGATTACCTAAGGATTGACACAAAAAGGTTTCTGATTTCTTTAAATGAAAATCGTACATGTACATTTTGTAGTCCTATAATATATGACTTCGCATTTATAAAGTCTAATTTTAACGTTTTCATGCTGATTTTTTCATTTTTATTTTTTTTTAAATGCGCTTTTAGGACTAGTACATTTTGCAGCAGAGATTGAATGAATACATTTCCGAACCGTGGAAGATACCAGATTGCAAACATTTTAAGTTGACAGAATTCTCTTTATTGTTCACAACTTTCCACTTCGTCCGTGATTTTTAACAATTTTAATAATTAAATCATAAAGAAACAAAAAAAACACGTTTCTTTTCTAATATTTAGTGAATACTTGTGTATTACATGAAAACGTGTAGGAAACGTATATTGATTGGCTCGATAAAAATACATATTTGGGGAGAACAGTAAATTACATTAGCTGTGTATTCATTGGCTACAAAAATGTATTTGGACCAATCGCTGTGCTCGTAACAAACCGTTTTCGACTAGAACAGAAGACTTATTTACCGTTGAATGTTTATGTCCGGTTTCGGTAAAACAACAATTTTTAATGGTCTTTTAGGCAATCCCCCACATGCTTTTTGTTGGGCCAGTGATAAGATATTAGTCGCATTTGGCGACTGGGCGACCGTCCATTTCAAGCACTGCATGATATAACTGAAATATTATAATATTGCTGAAAGTGGCGTTAAGCACAATAAATCAAGTTAAATCTCTAGACACGAAAGTGAGTCGAGAACTAATTATAAGAACAAAACTCAAAAGAGAACAGATGAGTCCAAAAATAGAGCAAAATTATTGCAATTCTTGATACAAGTTAATTTATATAGTTTCAGCTGCCTGAAAATTGAGAGACCTGCAGAGAATCCACATACCCGGGTGATTGTAAATACACAATGTTCAATTGGTACGCTAATGAAAATAAATCCGGATTTGGATTGATGTGATGTTACGGATGATACAGATTTATTTAAGGAAATAAACAAAAATATTTCTACATAATATAAAGATAGAAATTGACACGAATACTGTATCATTGGAGTACTGAAAATGTACATTAATTACAATCTTTACAACAAGTTTCTTAGGTCTCTTCATATTTTTGACTATTACAGGGCTCTACAATGCGACCAAAACACTCGCATTTGCGAGTTACTTTTGTAAAATGCAAGTAAAAATTATGTATTGATAGCCAGACGGTGAGTTGATATTTCCAGAACATTTTTGTTCCCTCACCGATCGTATTTTTCAAGTTAAATTCCGACGTTGATTATCCGGTCTTTTAAACCACACACTTGACTCAAGACATAAAAGTTTTAAATCACGTACTTTTAGCGCTTGCAAGTGACCACGATAAGCAAAAAACAAAACCTAATACAAAATTTTTTGCTAAAAATAAACTGGTTGAATCAACTGATCATGAAGCTGGTCTGTCTGATGCAACATCGACGGAGGTACGAAGCCAAAATAGTGATGAAGATTCGGGTTCTACAGCTGAAATGCATAAATTCCACGATGTCTGGAAATCTGAGTTTTTGTGACTCATTTATGATTCCAGTAACAACATTATGTATTGTGATGTTTGCAGAAAAGCAGGCCCAGATATATTACAGGCAAAACCGAATTTGTTACCGGAAATTAAAAGTTTAAATGTTAAAGTCTTGTTTATTAAATAAAAGTCTGAAACATGAAAAATGTAAAAATGCTTCAATCGACAAAAGCCCATTCCTCAACTAAGCATCATTCAGGGCATTAATAATTATCCACGAATAAATACATATACATGATATAGGAGTTGTATAGTATGAGTTGGTATCTTTATTAATCTGGCAAGTAACATTCTTTTGTTGGTGAGTAAAAAATGTTTCCTTACTAACCAGGGCTAGTGGGAATTAGTATGAATTGTAGAGCCCTGTATTACTGGATGTTAAGATCATGAGCAATCAATCAATTTATCATGATTGTGTTAAACAGCCGTTTCAAGATCGTAAGCATGTGGGAACATTGGGTTCTCACAATAATTGGTTATCTGATCAATATGGTGTCAGGATAATGAGGGTGTCAGAATAGCGGGGTGACACCATTTAAAAATCACATGTTCCGGTAGTTCACCTGGCTCTCTTTTATGGAATTTTTTAGCATTTGGAGAATGGGGTTGTCAAGAGGGGAATGGGGCTGTTTGGTGACTCCAGTTTATAATGTAGCATTATCCCTAAATATATATTAGTCAAACTTCTGGGAATCATTTCATACTATCTACATATCGTAGCACTTACTTATTAATCATCTGTAGCCACGGCATCAAGTTTTACCCCAAATTTGATTTTAACCTCTGGCAGGGTTTCTTTATTTTTAACGTTTTATTTACAGGAATGTTCCCGTAGAGACTGGGCATAATTTTTTCTTCACACAAGAAGCCTTTAATAGATACAACAAAATCGAAACATATGAACAGAAAATTTTGAATAGATATTCAAGTTTTCCGTTACAAGAATGTAATATTGGAGCTAATGCCCAGTCTAAAAGGTCACAAAAGAAACAGGAAAAGAAGAAAGATGGCAGAAAAGAGAAATCTGTACGTCAATTTAATTCACTAAGTGATGAAAGTGATAATGAAGTGAACTTTGACCTGGAACCAATTGAATTAGAAGAAATTGGTGTGACCTCAAAAGTAATATTAGAAAAAAGCCATAAGAAAACTAAGGATGTTGAGCTTAAAAATTTGAAGGGAGACATCATTGAAAAGAAAAGTATAGCTAAAAATGCAGAAAATGTAAAAGCAACTAATCAGCAGCCCAGCATATGTTCCGAAAAAGATATTGGAGACTTTGGCTTGGAAAAAAATCTACCAATTGAAAGGACAGAGGTAGATGACTTGGAAGAATTTGAGATTCACAAATCCTCAGTACAAATATTGAAAAAGACAGATGGTGTTCAGAAGCAGGGAAATGATGAAAGTGAGGCAGTTGGTTTGAAAGAAAAGAAGAAATCTGCCACTGAAGAATACCCATGGGACACTAAATACAGGGAAAGGTATGTAGCAAGAATTCCCATGGGACACTAATTAATACAGGGAAAGGTATGTAACAAGAATTCCCATGGGACACTAAATACAGGGAAAGGTATGTAACAAGAATTCCCATGGGACACTAAATACAGGGAAAGGTATTTAACAAGAATTCCCATGGGACACTAAATACAGGGAAAGGTATTTAACAAGAATTCCCATGGGACACTAAATACAGGGAAATGTATGTAACAAGAATTCCCATGGGACACTAAATACAGGGAAAGGTATGTAACAAGAATTCCCATGGAACACTAAATACAGGGAAAGGTATGTAACAAGAATTCCCATGGAACACTAATTAATACAGGGAAAGGTATGTAACAAGAATTCACATGGAACACTAAATACAGGGAAAGGTATGTAACAAGAATTCCCATGGGACACTAGATACAGGGAAAGGTATGTAACAAGAATTCCCATGGGACACTAAATACAGGGAAAGGTATGTAACAAGAATTCCTATTGGATGATATTGTATACCTTAACTCCACATTCAACACTATATATGTTATATAATTGGTTGAGTTAACCAATAACTAGTTTAATCAGATTGTATGGATTCCAATAAGTAATTTAACCAGATGGTTGTGATGTCAATAATTGGTTTAAACCATGCCAAGACATAGATATTTATATGGTGTATCAGAGTGGATGATGGTTTTATTGCGATCAGGGGTAATTTTGTTAATCATTGTGGCCAAGGGCAATATTGTTTCTCGTTTTCATTGAACTTTATTCCTTTAACCTGCATATATATACATGTATGCATGTTTTTAAAAAAAAAATAATATTATTTTTGTATTAATTTTTATATGACAATTTACATCTATAGGAGAAGTGAACAGTTTGATTTGAACAAATACCATAACAGAAAGTCCAGCTTGACCAGCAGGGAACAGAAACAGTACCTTAACTTACATGTCAAATATGCTAAAAAATTCTTTACACCAAAGAATCCTACAGATAGAGAAAAACATCACATGAAAGAGTTCTCAGTAAGATCCTATTTTATTTACTACACAGTGATTCAGCTAGGCACCAGTCTCAGGACATTTTCCCACCCATTTCTCAAATTGTCCTGAAGAACTTTATAAAAAGTAGTTTAATTGTTAAAGAATGTCCTGAAGAAATTGTGATAAAACTGTTACCCTGAAGATGTCAAAGTCTAGCTGAAACACTTACATTTTTTTTTATTTGCTAGATACATTTGTCTGTTAATCCAGTTTTATTTTTGGTCAGATTTGTAGCCCACTGCCATTAGGAGAAAAACCCAGCTTGTTTCCACTAATTATATAAAAAATTTGTGGAAAAAAGGGTAAGTAAGTAAATTTTTCTTAGTTTATGCAGGATGTGACTCTGACTTTAACACTACCTGTCCAAATATGGCAGTAAAAAGTTTAGGGTAGTCACTCAAAATTAAGATTGGTAGGGTTAGCAGAAACAGCTAGAGGTATTTTATTTAATTTTTTTTAGCTTTATGCCAATTCAGCTTATATTACTATGTACAAAAAAAAAGTAACATTTAAATGTAAATTTTTATTAAAAAATCCAGATTTAAAATTCTGTAACTTTTTTTATGCAAAAAAATATCTTTCAGTGTCATTCAGCTGATATTTTGATGAACAACTGTGCTTGTTGAAACTTATATACTGAAATTGATTTAAAATTGTAATGCTCGATTTTTCAATTTTTAGTAGGAGCTTTGGTTTTATACTTTGTCTACTCTTATCAAAAATATTTTTAAAAAATCATAATTTGATGGGAATTTGATTGATTGATTGGTTTTTGGTGTTTAGTGCCACTTTCAGCAATATTTCAGCTATATCATGGCGACCAGTTTTAGTGGTGGAAGAAGCCGGAGTACCCAGAGAGAATCACCGACCATGGGCAAGTAACTGGTAAACTTTATCACTTGCGGCTGCGAGTCGAGTGCACCCTTTTTTGTAATTTACAAAGCCGGGCATGAACCCACGTATTATTGGTGATAGGCATGTATGAGTTGTTTGGTAATCCAACTACCTAACTCATTGAGTACACGGGCCCTTTGATGGGAATTAGAATTGATATGCCAGATTGATAACTTGGTACCTTCAAATTTTTGTTGTATATATCAGTATATCTAGATGTCTGGGAAATTTTGATATTCAGATATTTTTTCTTTAGACTTTACATGAGAAGGTAGCAGAAGAGCAGAAAGAATTCCAGCAATATCTAAAGAGACTAGCACAGACTTTGAGAGCTGAGTACAATTACCTAGCACCAGAGGCTGACCGATATTTCAAGGTATTTATAAAGATGAGCACATATCATATGATCTGAATACAAGTAACTAATACCAAAAGTTGGGGCCGTCGTGGTCGTGATCATATGGTAGTTGGATTTACAACTAACTATGCAATCAGTGCCTATCACTACTAACATTGTGAGTTTGGCAGGTCGGTGGTTTCCTCCACCAATAAAACTGACCGCCACAATATAGCTGAAATATTGTTGAAAGTGGCGTTTAACACCATAACCCCAACCCTAACCTTAATACCGAAAGTTCACTGACTCACAAGTCCATATAATTGGTATTTATTGCTCCTATGCAAAGCATGCAGCATTAAAGGACTAAGTAAGAGCAAAGACTGGTTGGCTTGGCAATAAGGATAATGTGTCTGAGGTGAGCGGCGTATCTACCCACAGACTATTGTTTTCGTTTGCTAGCACTATAAAAATCCAACTTATCATATTGGTCTTAGTAAAAAGTGGAAATCATCAACATCCTCTCATCGAAATGAATATTTCTCTTGCCATGAAAGAGATGAAAAATATTGCTCACTGAGTTAAACAACAATCACTCACTCACCAAAGGCTGATCGATATTTCAAGTTATTTACATATAAATACATGGACACGTTATTTATGCATTTTAAGCTCACCTTGCCAAAGGCAATGTGAGCTTTTGCCATCACTTGGCGTCCGTCGTCTGTCATCCGTCGTCGGTCATCCGTTAACTTTTCACATTTTAATCTTCTCCTCTGAAACCTCTCGGCCAAATGAACTGAAACTTGGTAGAAAGCATCTATGGAAGGTCCTCTCTAAAGATTGCTAATTTTGTCCCGATATATTTACAAATATGACCGCCACAGGCAATTCTTGTTTCTGATTGGTTCATTTCTAATAAAATCTTCTCCATTTTAGTAAACTGTTAAAAGAGAGATAACTCCCTTAGAAATTAACTAATGCTGATATAGTGTAACAGGTTTATACTATACATTACATGTAGGTATTCACATTTTAATATTCTTTTTAGCTGACCTTGCGAAAGGTAATGTGGGCTTTTATCCGTCGTTTGTTGTCTGTCATCTGTTAACTTTTCACATTTTAATCTTTTCCTCTGAAACCCATCAGCCAAATGAACTGAAACTTAGTAGGACACATCTATGGAAGGTCCTCTCTAAAGAATGCACATTTTGTTATGATCCATTACCAAACATGGCCACCACAGGCAATTCTTGTTTCTGATTGACCAATTAAAACAAATCTCCTCCTCTGAAACCGCTCTCGGGCCAATATGGGGGTCTCGGGATGATAACCAGGCCAATATGGAAATGCCCATGTATTAAACTATTTATTACATACTTCCGACATCTAGAAAAAAGACACTCATATTGGTCTGAGACAAAGTCGAGGCCCATATTGGCTCGGGCCAATATGGGCCTCGATATGGAAATGATCTTGTAGTAATCCAATAACCAGTTATTTTCCCGGGGTGTGAAAATATGGACAATTTACTTCTGGTCATATTGGTCATACAAAAATGCTTTTATTTGAACTAAGTATGTAATAAATACCAGTAAAGATGCCCTAATTCCTTGGTATATGGAGTCCTTCCTGCCTTTAGTGTCCAAATCTTATCATAGGCTGCATTGGAAAAAAGTTTGAAATCTTTATTCAACCAGATACACTCCCTAGTGTAACTAATTGTTAAATGAAGAATGGCAATACAAGTACTGTTCCTTTACTTTAACTTGTATCCAGTTGTAATGTTGGATCATCTTTCCTGTTCATTTACATCTACATGTATATGACTATATTTTCCAAGAAGAATAAAATAAATCAGCTTACAGGCATGACAGACAAAAATAGCTGATCTGGAATATTGGACTATAAAGAACACTTATATATACAATGTACATCTCTTTTAATGAACATTATATTTTTTTCCAGGAAAGATTTGCTTTGAAGAAAAAAAAGATTCATCTATATCCTCAATACTATAATCTGTGTGACAAATTAAATCTGTCAACGATCGGCCCTCCATGTCAGTTGTTATTTGTCATGTCATTACTAGAAATGGTAAGTACCATCTTTTCTGGACTAACAGTTTTCGGGTCAACAAACCAAAGACTATGAAATTGGTATTTGTTGCTTCTCCGCTAATCATGCAGCGTTAAGGAGAATGAGCAAAGACTGGTTGTCTCGGAATCAGGATAGCGTGTCAGAGTGGGGCGATATGTCTATCTGCGGACTGTTGTTTCAGTGAGCTAGCACTATAAAAATCCAACTAAGCATGTTGGTCTAGTACAAAGCAGACGTCGTCATCATCTCATTGAAAATTAACTTGTTTTCGCCAGGATATAGCTGAAATATTGCTGATTTGACATTAAACAACAATCACTCACTTACTCAGCATAATTTTACTAGTGACCAATTAACATATATAAATAACAATAGATACAGTAGCAATGCAATTCTCATTGAGTAACTTCAATTTTTCGTGCTTTATCAAACCTACGGAAGACACATAAAAAAAGATTTTGTGAGTTATTCTGTAGTATTTATGTTATGCAACTTAAAAGTGTTCAGTTTCTTTTTCCACAAATTCTCCCTATTTTTCTGTAAAATTTGTTTTAGTAATGTTTTTTCATTCCAATCACGGAAAAATGTTCAACTCGAGAACTGTATGAAATGGTGAACAAGTGGCGAACCACAGTATTTTTTTTCTTGGCCCTAATTATTGTTGTTTGTTTTTGTTTCAGGGAACTGTTCCTAAACTAATGATCCCAAACATGGATGTTGGAGACAGACCAAGGATTCCTATAGACTATGAGTCTATTGCCAAAAAATGTCCTTGCATTCACAGCAAATCTACGAATATTTGGAACCACGAGGTAATAAGTGTTCATAATAATTCAGTGGCCATGATCGTATGGTAGTTGGATTTACAACTACCTATGCAATCAGTACCTATCACCACTAACGTTGTGAGTTCGAATCCCGCTCAGGCAATACAACATTATGTGGTAAAGTTTGCGAGTGACTTGGGGCAGGTCAGTGATTTTCTCAGGGCACTCCGGTTTACTCCACCAATAAAACTGACCACCATGATATAATTGAAATATTGTTGAATAACCATAACCCTAACCCTTGAAATCATTAAATATTTTTAACTATAAAATACAGGTCATAACTGATTTTCACTCTCAATGTTGATTCTATTCTGGAGTTATGCCCCTTGAAATAGGGGGAAATCAGTACATAATTGATGTTTTCTGGATTCTAATTTTATTTTACCATGACACATATCTTTTTACTTTGGTATATGTATTATTGGTCATCAAAAACAGGTTTAAGTTTGATTTTCAAAAAGGAGTTATGCCCCCATAAAATAAGAAAATCAACAAAACTGATAGTTTCTGGACCTCAGCATGAATCTTTCTACTTTTACACCCCCTCATACCCCTCACCCTTGCTCCTACACCTTATATAACCCCAAAATATGTATGGTCATTTAAAATAATGTTTAAAAATAATAATTGCATAACAAATAGATATCATAGACTTTATAGTAATAAATACTTATATGGTTTTCTTTCCATTTTCGTTATATTGCAGCCCTGTAGCCAAGATCAGAATTGTGATATTTTGTCTCAGAGGTACAAAGTCCACATTACTATATCAGCAAGTGCGTTAGCCTGTCTCGTCAATAACCATGCACCTAACTATGATAGAGAATGGGAGATTCCATTTACTGTCAGGGATTACCAGTTACAAGGTGTGTATAGCCATCCCTTTAAATACACTAGAGAATGGTTTTATTGATGTTCTACATTTTCCCATCATGTTTGCTTATTACCATATGCAGATTTATTTATCAATACAACAGTTTGATTTGATAACATTTGAAGGACTAATTGCCCTTTTTGACTTAAAATATTTCAGTGAAAAGTTTGTTTACACAAATTCTTTTTAAATGGGAATTACAAGGTATTTTTCTAAAAAAATCAAAGAATGTTGTTGGGGTGGAGGAAGTGAGACATGTTTTTGTTTTCAAATTAATCTTTAATCGAATGTGTATTGCTTGTATTAAAATGATTAATGTTTTATTATTATTTACAGAAGGCGACAAAAAGTTTATGCATCGTGTGGTGTACATTGACAATCCACTTCCTGCCAAAGAATTAACAGGACGTGACAAGAATACAATGTTCTATAAATATGCCCTTAGATCTCATATGGGAAGGTTCAATCAAAATGGCCATACGTTTACAGCCAATCAAAAGTCTGATTCAGATCTTGATAATCAAGAAACTTCAAAGTTGCCAAGGCAAAAGCCGTCTGCAGGGCATTTCAGTGCACCAATCTCTACAGTTCAGAGTGCGGAAAGCGATATTCCATTGCTGTCTCCGATAAAATCGCGAAACAAAAAAGAAATAAAAAAAAGAAAATTGAGAAAGGAAAGGAAAGTAAAAGATGATTATGATGATGTTGACAACGATCCTTTTGGAACAATGGAAGTTTCAATGGAAGACCTGGAAACTTTTGGTACTGACTTGTCTGAAAATAGAAATATTAAAAGAGTTGTTGAAAAAATATGTATTACACCTGAAAAAGATGTGACTGGATCAGACACTAGTGATGTTAGTGTTAGACCAGCAGTTAAAACCTCTGATCAAAGGTTGAATGCTTCTGTAGATCACAGGGACAAAAATATGTCAGTGGCTCGTGAAGTGCTCGAGAAAAGCGTTCAAGATGAAAAAACGAACACAAGTACAAATTTCTTACAATCTATGTCACAATTGCAGGCTTTCGAAAAAGTTGATAAAGTGCTAGAAAATGAAGAAAAGGGTACAAATTCAGAACAAAATGAGCAAGAGATGAAAGTGGAAGAAACTGTCACTGAACTTGACAAGGAAGAAAGTTCTAAAGGGAATGTTACTGAATCTATTAATAGATTTGTGGAACAAGAAGGAAACAAGGAAATGACAGAAATTGTCATAGAAAACGTTGAGCAAAATCAAAAAAGTGAATTAAGTACCTCAATAAGTACAACACAATTTATTGATATAGTGACAGGTTCTAATTTGGAGCAGGATGATAAAGGTCAAAATATATCTTCAGACAAAAACTTTAATGAAATACAAATGAGTTCTGCCAGCGATGATGAGTCAGATGCATTAATCATTGATGAACCAGTTGTCATGGATACTGATTTATCAGACAATGAAAAAAAAACAAAATATCCTCTCATTCAGAATATTTCCCAGGATGGATTACATCACAAGTCAGAATATAGTTTTCGTAACGATGAAACCCCAAGAAGTCCCCCTTTAGAAGGAGTTGCCATGGATACATCATTCTGTCGCATTATCATGGCTACCCCTGACAGTCCTGTTCCAGATACTCCCTTAAGTCCAACAAGAACTGGGAGTAAATTTACAAGTGCTTTCAGCACACCAACAAGCCCAAGTAAAATGATGAGGAGATCAAGCAGTGATGTCTTCAGAAGTTCAGAAGTTGAAATAGAAAGGGTTATGTCCCCTGAAAGAACTGGAGAATGTATAATTATACCTCTACAGAGAGATAGTGAAGAAGAAAATGTGATAGATAATTCTTGTGTCTATGCATATCAAAATAACAGTTTGTCAAGTCCTCAGAAAATTCCAAAGGCAATTGGGTTGATACCAAAGAGCAGAAAATCAACCACTAACAGTTTTTCTGACTCTGATGGAAATGATTCCAATAAAACGTGTATTGACATAAAAGCCGAGGGTGTGGATACGGCTGCCTTTAAAGATAATCCTGCAAAGCAAAAAACAGATTCAACTTCAAAATATTTCAGTGTAGTTGGTCAGTCTGATGTAAGCGATGGCCATCCTGATGACATTGATAATAATATCAAATTAGAGCGAAATATTGACAATTCTGATAGTATTCATGAAAATACCTTAATCAATGAAAATAAAGAGAAAAATGAAAGGTCTGATCCACATTTGTCAAAAAATTTGGCTGAATCTACTAAAATGTGCATTGATGACTTAACAACTATAAAAATGGCTTTAACTGACGAATCCATTATTGTACAATCTAGTTTAGTTAAATCAGATTCTATATGTAATTATGATTTAAGTAAACAAAATACTGAAGTTCCATTTACTAATGATGAGATGAATTCGAAAAAGCATTTTGCTGATTCTGATAAAAAATGCACCGAAGCCCCCTCTATGGACAACTCTAATAATAGTAACACAGGAAGTATTAATATCCCATCAAAAGATAGCGGAGAGTCTTCAGACGAAGTTGTATCCTTTACAAAGCTTCAAAGACAAAAAAAGAATAATAACGACAGATCTAATTCTGTTTTCTTGTCTCCTAGACGACGAGCTAGAATTATTGATAGTGATTCAGACTCTGATGATCAAGCCACTGTTAATATGGCTGCCGACATGGATAAAAATATGGGAGAGATCGAGCCAATAGTTTCTGTTTCTTGTACAAAGCAAACAAGTAAAATTGTACCATGTAAAAGAACTCGTAGTATAAGCAGTAGCTCAGAAGCAGACGATATTAAAAAATCAATTGTACCATCTCAAAGTAAACAACCGAAGTCTGGAAAAGATCGAAGATGTCAACCATTGCTAGATAGTCGAGCTGAATCTATTGAGGAAATGGCATGTGTGCGTAGGAAAACAAGATCGTCGGTAGGTACAAGGATGAAAGACAAGTTATCTGAACATTTTGAAATATCAGATAAAACTGAGTCACAAGAAAGTGAAACAAAATACTCGGAAGATAATGTGTTGTCTGATGTATCCATAGAAACAGTTTCTATGGTAACTAGAAGGCAGACGAGAAAAAGTTTGGATGACACATCTGATAATAAAAGTCAAGATCCGAGATCAAGTAAATTGGCAATATTAGACAGAGTAAAAAAAAGTTTAAGGTAAGTAATAGACCATATAGGTGTAATACCACTAAATCTGTGAACCAGTCATGTATGATAAGATAGTACATTAGATGAATCCCTACACTGCAGTCTTCTAGGATTCCCATTTCCCGTCGCCCATGGCAAGTGAATTGTGGTCGAGGAAAAGTTGATTTCCAACCCTTAGTTATCAGTGAGCAAGTACATTACAACCACTGGATTGAAGAGTTCATTTTAAATTATTTCAAATCTTTCTATTTTGTCTAATTGTATAAATGAATAATAAATCTTTTATTTAAAATCACGTCTTTATACGAGATCATCGTCAGCAGTCCAAGGGGATATTATAGTGTAGGGGAAGGAAACTCATGTTGTCAATGTCAGGGACACGCTTGTTCTGTTCTGGTGTTTTCCTCCAGGAGTTGACAGAGCACTATCACTTGGGGGATATCATATTATATCCTATCTTAACTAATTTTACTTTAATTTATTAATTTAATAATTAGAGTAAAATTAACATTTATATTGGTTAAAAAAAGAATATGGTAAATTAATGTTGCACACAATCCAAAGATTGTAAATATTGTTGTTATGCCTCATAACAATGAAAACTAATTAAAGAGACAAAATGTGTAGTGATGCTCTAAGGAAAAATTCTTTTGTTCCATTTTGAAAAGATCATTTGGCTGGCCCAAATATGATGAACCAAAAGGATCAAATGTTTTTATTATATTACATTGTCCAACGATTACCCAACATTAGCTAAGCACCAATAAAACTGACAGCCACGATATGACTCAAATATTGTTGAAAGTGGCATTAAACACCAAACACTAGCCCCTATATCGTGGCAGTCAATTTTACTGACAAACTCGCAGCTTTATTGATTATATACACTGGTTGACACACCCTTCACTCTATCACCCTCACACTATTTGTACAGAGGTATATTAGGAAGTATTACATGTAGTCTGTTAAACTAACCATTAGATTAGATATTGACATTCTATCTTTGATTTATTTTAAACAATTTTAGGGCAAGTTCTGAGGATGGCAACTTAACAGCTGCTAAAGAGACAGATGGTAAGTTTTATCTTTAGACAGAGTAAAAATTGTATATATTTTTATTATTATTTGCTTATGTTGCAATCAAGCTTAAGGGTGCCTAGATTTAATTAATAAATTCTTGAAATAAAAAAAAACATGAGTTTGTGTCCCAAAAAAAAAATTAAATGATCCTCATTCAGAAAATAAATCAACAAGATGCATTTTTATCATTTTCATATGCACTTGTTATTATGACTAGGTGATCTTTTTAAGGTGTATCTGACATTTATATTTAAGTATATTAATGTCTTTATTATGACTAGGTGATCTTTTTAAGGTGTATCTGACATTTATATTTAAGTATATTAATGTCTTTATTATGACTAGGTGATCTTTTTAAGGTGTATCTGACATTTATATTTAAGTATATTAATGTCTTTATTTTGTAGGTAAAATTGCACAACCAAAGAGGAAAAGAGGACGACCACGAAAGGTGAAGTCTATCCAAGGTAATAATGACTAATTACAATCTAGTTAAAATATATAGTTGCCCCCCTTATTCTGATATGTCGCAATGGTTAGGGTTAGGGTTATGGTGTTTGACGTGGTGCCACTTTCAGTTATATCGCGACGGTCATTTTTTAAAAAAATATTTTAATATCAGTTTTATTGGTGGAGGAAACCGGAGTATTTGGAGAAAACCACTGACTTGTCACAATTCACTGACAAACTTTATCACATAATGTTGTATCGAGTACACCTCACCATGAACAGGGTTCGAACTCACAACTTTAATCATGATAGGCACTGATTGCACAGGTAATTGTAAATCCAAGTACCATGCGATCACGACCACGAGGGGACCTTTTATGATAAAATTACAGATGACCAATCAGATTGATGTGCTACTTTCTTTGCCTGTCCCAATCCAGAACCAGGATTTACAATGTCTTGTGTTCTTTTTTTTGTTCAATGAGCTGAGGTGAGTGGCTATTGTTCATTTTGTTGATATTGGTGGAGTTTTTACCATCACTGTTTATACTTTCTTTTCATAATTCAAGGGCTACCATAATATAGCTGAAATATTGTTGAAAGTCGCGTTAAACACTATTAAAGGAAAATGCCATGGCCTTAACAAGTTAGCATGAAAATTTAAATGACAGTAAATAAAAAACATTTGTGTTAATGAATGTTAAAAATAGTATCCATTCTCGGATTATACCTGCAATTAAAGTTCTTCTGAAAGAGCCATGACGTTACAAAAGCAGAATCGTATATTATATCAGCATTGGTAAGTTGCAATTTTATCATTAAAAATTATGTAAATTGTAAAATAACGTCGTATATTTATCTTTTGATATTTAAAAGATCATTATGACTTCATGTCAAGGGAAAGAGTGAGAAGAATTTTTTTTGTAATTGCCGATCCTACCCTTGTTAACACATCGAGCAGTGACCACGATAAACACGGGAAAGTACAACAGCATTGGCGACAAAAAAGAAAAAAGCAGATATTTAACCTACAGCCAATCATGTAAAAAATGATACGTTTATGCCCCTCCCCCCCCCCCCCCAATACAAATAAACTACCCTCTGACGTCACATGAAGAGGTGTCATGGATGCTTACACTACGATAGAAAATTCCAAATATTCATATTTCTAATTGGATATATTAATGTTAATAAAGGTGTTTTTATACCCCCCACAACGAAGTTGTAGGGGGGTATACTGGTTTCACCATGTCTGTCCGTCCGTCCATCCGTCCATCTGTAGACAAATCCTATGTCGTACGATAACTTGAGTTGTGTTTCTTAGAATCTTTTAAAATTTTATCAGCTGTTTACTGGTGAAAAGAGGAGGAACCCTTTCATTTTTGACGATTTTCACTTTTGCCGTTCCAGAGTTATTGGACTTGATATGACAGAAAATAGGATTTTTACCCTATGTCGTATAATAACTTGAGTAGTGTTTCTCAGAATGTTTTGAAATTTTATCAGCAGCTTACCGGTGAAGAGAGGAGGATCCCTTTCATTTTTAACGATTTTCACTTATGCCGTTCCAGAGTTATTGGACTTGATATGACTGAAAATAGGATTTTTACCCTATGTCGTATGATAACTTGAGTAGTGTTTCTCAGAATGTTTTGAAATTTTATCAGCAGCTTACCGGTTAAGAGAGGAGGATCCCTTTCATTTTTAACGATTTTCACTTTTGCCGTTCCAGAGTTATTGGACTTGATATGACGGAAAATAGGATTTTTACCCTATGTCGTATATTAACTTGAGTAGTGTTTCTCAGAATGTTTTGAAATTTTATCAGCAGCTTCTCGGTGAAGAGAGGAGGATCCCTTTCATTTTTGACGATTTTCACTTTTGCCGTTCCAGAATTATTGGACTTGATATGACGGAAAATAGGATTTTTACGCTATGTCGTATGATAACTTGAGTAGTGTTTCTCAGAATTTTTTGAAATTTTATCAGCAGCTTACCAGTGAAGAGAGGAGGGTCCCTTTCATTTTTGGTCAGAACAATCAGTAATGTTTTGGTTATGGAAATAGGTTGGACAGATGTGGGGAGTGGGGGGTATATCTTAGTGAGCTGTGCTCACAGTAATACTAGTTTGTTTAAAAATTAGTTATTTACGAATAAAAAGTTACAATGTATTGAATTATAACAATTGTTCACCTGACTGGAGTTTTCCATTAACCAAACCAAACCAAACTATAATTCAAGGACAGTTTATGTATCATTGGTTACTTTTCATTGTCAGAAAGTTCAAGGTTGTTTTCTCTGTTTTACAAGCAATTACATGTTAATGTTGTACCATTAATCATCACTGTTATTATAGCTTATGACTGATGGGAAATTCAAAATGGCTGTTACTGCAGAATATGATTTAACATTTCCTATGGGAAAATGTATACACGATCTTCTCAGAAAAACTTCCAAAACGAATAAGGTCTGTCGAGGTTGTGATCATATGGTAGTTGGATTTATAACTACCTATATATGCAATCAGTGCCTATCACCACTAACACTGTGAGTTTGAATCCCACCCAGGTGAGGTGTACTCAATACAACATTAGGTGATAAAGTTTGTCAGTGACTTGCGACAGGCTGTTGGTTTTCTCCGGGTACTCCTGTTTCCTTCACCAATAAAATTGACTGCCACAACATAACTGAAATATTGCTGAAAGTGGTGTTAAACACCATAAACCAACCAACTACTGTAGTCTGTAAGCTCATAATTTCATGTATACAATTTGAAATGATCAGGTTTTTTTCAGTTAGTGTAGCAAGTCCAGATATCAAATGCAAAGAAAACAACACTACAACTGATGGTACAAGTTCAGCTAGAATATCACCAGAAAATGTAGGTGAAAAATTAACATTGGAGAAATCAGCTATTGAGGAAGAGATCAGTTCTAAACAAAATGTAACTAAAAGTTCTACTGGAACAGAAAGTGGCTTGAAACCTACAAATCTGGTTGAGGACACAACAATTACCCAAGATTCAACAGTGTTTAAACATTCAGTAGAAAATATGACAAACAAATCTGCTAAAGTTGAAGGGTATGAAAAAGAAGATGAAAATTTGACAGAAATTGGAAAAAGTGATATTTCATCAAAAGCAAGTGTAGCTCAGAATTTACACAGAAGTAATAACTGCAGTGCTATGGAAATAGAAAATAAAATGGACAATAAACAATATGGTAAAGGTCACAATATAGGACATGAACGCGATGGAAATAACCTAGGGATAGGTGAAGAAAAAGGTACTAAACAGTTTATAACAGAAGCTAAGGATTCAGAAAAAAAAGTCAAATAAATTAAGACAAATAAGAACTTGATAAAATTATTGGGAGCTTATTATGCAAAATTTGAACATGTTGTTACTTTACTGAAAGTAACAAATGAATCAAAAGGTGTTATTCAAAATGGTTCTTGTTTTATTTTACAACCAACAGACATTATATACATGTACTTACATGTAGTTGATTTAGACGATGGGGCTAAATAAGTCATCATTATGCTAAGAGAATTTATGCTACAGAGTACCAACGGTGTGGGTTTGAATCTTCCTGAGGGCAGAACAAATATTTGTCAGTTAAAAATCTAAATATAACATGTTGGGTTGATCAATGTTCAGATGTTTCTATCAAAAATATTTAATACAGCCCTGTATCCTTTCTAGAACCAGTAAAAGTAGATACATTGTATGGTTGTCACTTGCTTGAGATGATTTATATTCATGTATTATAAATAGATGGTTATGGGTTATGGTGTTTAACACCACTTCCAACAATATTTCATAAAATATCATGGTGGTCAGTTTTATTGGTGGAGGACACTGGAGTAAACCACTGACCTGAACGGATTTGAACTCACAATGTTAGTGGAGATAGGTACTGATTGCATAGGTAGATGTACTGCAGTAGTCCCTCTATTATAAGCACACCGGGGCATTCTGCAATGAAAATACGGCCTTGTAAGAAGGAGTGGCCTCAATTTAGTAGTATTTTGCTATATCAATGCATCTGAAATCTGACCTGAGAAGAGAGGTGGTCTTTGTGGGAGTGACTATATAAGAAAGTCAAGGTTAGGGTTATGGTGTTTAATGCCACTTTCAACAATATTTCAGTTATATCGTGGCGATCAGTTTTATTGATGGTGGAAACCGGAGTAAAAGGAGAAAACCACCGACCTGCCGCAAGTTACTGACTAACTTTATGACATAATGGTGCATCGAGTACACTTCTCCTGAGCAGGATTCGAACTAACGTTTAGTGGTGATAGGCACTGATTGTATAGGTAGTTATAAATCCAACTACCATACGACCACGATGGCCCCTGACCATATAAGAGTGAGACTACAGTACTATGACAGCCCCTTCACAGAAATAATTTGAAAATAATACGACTTCAATGATCATGTCAATATATTTTTTTCTTTTTACAGAACAGTCTAAGAATTTATTTGAGAAAACACATCCACATAAAATAGACCCTGTAAAGAAACCGAGGCCTCAGAAAGCTCAACCATCAAAAACATCATTTAATCCACTGGAAAATATAATGCAGGCCCAGGAGAAATTACTGGATAATCCTAAGCATCACAAAGGTATGATGGTATCCCACTTGTTAATTATTACCTGTTTTATACTGTATGTTAGAAAGGTTACCGTATTTAGGGTTGTATAATGCGCAGGATTTTGTCCAGATTCTTTAATTTGTAGGAGGGGTGCGCATTATAAACAGGAACAACATGTTTCACTCTTTCCCACACCGGGAAATCACATGTCTGCCAATAAAACCCAACACATTTAATATTTTGTAACTTTATTGAAGATGAAAAGAGATAAATGGTTCTTAAATTCTCCCAGCAAATGAAACCTGCTCAAAGGACTGAAAAATATATACGATTGATATTTAAAAACATGTTCCCTTTGTATATGGAGAAATGCATGATTTTTATGAGTATGGAGAGAGACATTCATTTGTATCAGCATTGGGAGACATATGCATTTGTTTCAGTATGGTAAAACAAATATTACCAATAACAATTAATGTTGTTACAGTTGAATCTCGTTGTGTCAAAATTGGTTGATTCGAAATTTCGGTTAAATCAAAATTTTTCTGAATTCCCATTTTAAACTGTTTAATTATCATTTGTAGAGAAAACACTTGGATTTCATAATTGACGCATGGAAGTGATAATCATATTAAATATTACATTGTATTTAATGATAAATTTCAAGTCGTTTGATGTCGGAACACTTTGAATATAACGAGAACTCCGAAACAGCCTGTGAACAGCGGTATCACTCATTTTTTTATGAAACGATATTCATTTAAACGTTGCACTGTTCAGAATAGCATTTCAACATTTTGTCAGGTTGACAATCAGCTTTTACAACAGAATAATAAAAGATATTTTTATTAGTGATTATCATCAATTATATGGTCTTAATCGATTTCTATGAAAGTGTGTTTTGTTGACAGTTTTGTAATTTTTAAGCACACGATTGTGTATTGACATATTATGTATGTACATGATGTAATCAAAAGCATGCATCTTTTTCCTTGAAGTTTCTGATCATTTTTTAATCTAATATTGATAAAATTCATATAATAATACTGCATTAAAGAATATTTTGCAACAACAACAAAAAAGCAATACTTGCGCATGTGTTAAAATATATGTACACAATACGTAGAAAATGATGGTAGAAATTTAGACATGATGGACAACAATAGTTCACATCAGCATTTTTCAAATTTACCTAACAGAGTTACCTATCTTACTTAATCCCTTGTTCCCATATAGTCAAATTTTAGATAACACAATTTTTTTCAACAGTCCTGTGAACTTCGTTAAAACGAGATTCAACTGTAGTATAGATGTAAGAAATTGTTATCTACAGAACAGAACTTTGCTATTTACAGATCAAGCCCAGCAGCAGTATTTATCTCAGTTTAAATTTCCCGAGAGACATAACATCACTTATCATCTGTGGTCGCTAGGGGCATATAGTGTCATGATCAGATGTGGTTACCATGGTGTTTACAAAGATCCTAGTCAGAAGGTAAGTAGGTCACGTTTTGTCACATTTTAGATATAGCATTACATATCATCTGTGGTTACTAGGGACACTCAAAGTTGTTACAACTTTGGTTCAGTAAAAAAAAAACAAGTGTACCCGGAGAAAACAACTGACCTGTCACAAATCACTTACAAACTTTATCACATATGTTGCCATGAGCAAGATTCGAACTCACAACTTTAATCTCCATATTTTTTCAGTAGCAATAATAAGCTGTTGCCCCAATTGACCCATCCCACCCTTTTTTCTATCTGGATTTTATATATTGTTGATAAAGTTTGTCAATGGTTTTCTCCAGGTACTCCGGTTTCCTCCACCAATAAAACTAACTGCCACAATATAACTGAAATATTGTTGAAAGTGGTTTTAAACACTGTAAAATTCTAAACCTAAACCTATATATTATTGAACTTGTTCTCGTACTGAATATAGCTGAAATACTGCTCACTGGACATTAAGCAATAATCAATCAATCAATCAATCTTTTCTTCATGTTTATTACAGGTGTCTTTTGTTCATGTGTCTCCTAAGATGGAATACCAAGTCAACCATGGCTTAGAACAACTAACAACAAATGAAATATCTAAAGAATGGGCATCGGCTTATGTCAGACCAAACTGTAAAATCATCAGAGGTAAGTTAAATAATTTAATAATATGTTGAATTTTCTATACTATATACATCTGTTTTAGATCAGGATTATTGTGATTTAAAACCACTTTCAACAATATTTGAATTTTATCGTCACATTCAATTTTATTGGTGATGGAAATGAGAGTACACAGAATTAGACGAAATAACCGATCCAACTGCTGCAAAAATGAAATAGAAAAGTTGTATTAGAGCTTGCACCTTTTTATTTGGCATATTTTCTATATCTTTATTTACCATACAAGATTAAAGAATTTTATTAATTTGTGAAAAATCAAATCATATTTATTTCTACAATTATCCTTGTCTGTGAGTCACCAAATATCGCAAGTGATAAAGTTTACCAGTTGCTTGCCCATGGTCTGTGGTTCTTTCCGGCTTCTTCCACCACTAAAACTGATCGCCATGATATAGTTGAAATATTGCTGAAAGTGGTGTTAAACACCAAAAATCAAATAAAATCAAATCACCAAATATCGGTGATCTAGCCTCGAGTGTGGTAGATCGTGGGTTCGAGCTCCGATCGGATCAAACCATACTATAAAATTGGTATTTGTTGTTTCTCCGCTAAGCGCACAGCATTAAGGAGAATGGGCAAAGACTGATTGGCTCGGAATCAGGATAATGTTTTCGAATGGGGTGACATGTCTATCCACGGACTGTTGATTCAGTGAGCTAGCACTAAAAAAATCCAGCTAAGCGTGTTGGGTTAGCACAAAGCAGACCTCATCATCATTTCATTTAAAACTAACTTGTTGTTGCCATGATATAGCTGAAAAATTGCAGAGCTGGCATTAAACAAGTCACCCACCCACCCACTTGTACATGAATGATTATAAGATAGAAGAATATGGTTGTTTTATCTTGTAGCCAGAATTAATCCTCTCCAGTCAGAAGTTGTATCTATGAAAGAAGAAGAATTGAATACAATGCAACCAGCAGCTCACGGTTTTAAGTATGTAAATGTTCAGGATATATATGTAATTTTAATAGTAAATTCTTTATAAATCAATGATTGTCAACCATTATTGTTTCTACCTTTTTTTATGTATACTGGATTACTCTTATCCTCCATCTGTTTGTCAGTCCGTCCATCCCAAGACCACAAGTTTTTATGTATACTGGATTACTCTTGTCCTCCATCTGTTTGTCAGTCCGTCCATCCCAAGACAACAAGTTTTTATGTATACTGGATTTCTCTTGTCCTTCATCTGTTTGTCAGTTTATACATCCTAAGACAACAAGTTTTTATGTATACTGGATTACTCTTGTCCTCCATCTGTTTGTCAGTTCATCCATCCTAAGACAACAAGTTTTTATGTATACTGGATTACTCTTATCCTCCATCTGTTTGTCAGTCCGTCCATCCCAAGACAACAAGTTTTTATGTATACTGGATTACTCTTGTCCTCCATCTGTTTGTCAGTTCATCCATCCTAAGACAACAAGTTTTTATGTATACTGGATTACTCTTGTCCTCCATCTGTTTGTCAGTCCATCCATCCCAAGACCACAAGTTTTTATGTATACTGGATTACTCTTGTCCTTCATCTGTTTGTCAGTCCATCCATCCCAAGACAACAAGTTTTTATGTATACTGGATTACTCTTGTCCTTCATCTGTTTGTCAGTCCGTCCATCCCAAGACAACAAGTTTTTAATGTATACTGGATTACTCTTGTCCTCCATCTGTTTGTCAGTCCGTCCATCCCAAGACAACAAGTTTTTATGTATAATGGATTACTCTTATCCTCCATCTGTTTGTCAGTTCATCCATCCCAAGACCACAAGTTTTTATGTATAGTGGATTACTCTTATCCTCCATCTGTTTGTCAGTCCATCCATCCCAAGACCACAAGTTTTTATGTATAATGGATTACTCTTATCCTCCATCTGTTTGTCAGTTCATCCATCCCAAGACAACAAGTTTTTATGTATACTGGATTACTCTTGCCCTCCATCCGTTTGTCAGTCCGTCCATCCCAAGACAACAAGTTTTTATGTATACTGGATTACTCTTGTCCTTCATCTGTTTGTCAGTCCGTCCATCCCAAGACAACAAGTTTTTAATGTATACTGGATTACTCTTATCCTCCATCTGTTTGTCAGTTCATCCATCCCAAGACAACAAGTTTTTATGTATAGTGGATTACTCTTGTCCTCCATCTGTTTGTCAGTTCATCCATCCCAAGACAACAAGTTTTTAATGTATACTGGATTACTCTTATCCTCCATCTGTTTGTCAGTTCATCTATCCCAAGACAACAAGTTTTTATGTATATTGGATTACTCTTGTCCTCCATCTGTTTGTCAGTTCATCCATCCTAAGACAACAAGTTTTTAATGTATACTGGATTACTCTTGTCCTTCATCTGTTTGTCAGTTCATCCATCCCAAGACAACAAGTTTTTATGTATAGTGGATTACTCTTGTCCTCCATCTGTTTGTCAGTCCGTCCATCCCAAGACAACAAGTTTTTATGTATACTGGATTACTCTTATCCTCCATCTGTTTGTCAGTCCGTCCATCCCAAGACCACAAGTTTTTATGTATACTGGATTACTCTTATCCTCCATCTGTTTGTCAGTCCGTCCATCCCAAGACCACAAGTTTTTTTGTATACTGGATTACTCTTATCCTCCATCTGTTTGTCAGTCCGTCCATCCCAAGACCACAAGTTTTTATGTATACTGGATTACTCTTATCCTCCATCTGTTTGTCAGTCCGTCCATCCCAAGACCACAAGTTTTTATGTATACTGGATTACTCTTATCCTCCATCTGTTTGTCAGTCCGTCCATCCCAAGACCACAAGTTTTTAATGTATACTGGATTACTCTTATCCTCCATCTGTTTGTCAGTCCGTCCATCCCAAGACCACAAGTTTTTATGTATACTGGATTACTCTTGTCCTCCATCTGTTTGTCAGTCCGTCCATCCCAAGACAACAAGTTTTTATGTATACTGGATTACTCTTGTCCTCCATCTGTTTGTCAGTTCATCCATCCCAAGACAACAAGTTTTTATGTATACTGGATTACTCTTATCCTCCATCTGTTTGTCAGTTCATCCATCCCAAGACAACAAGTTTTTATGTATAGTGGATTACTCTTGTCCTCCATCTGTTTGTCAGTCCGTCCATCCCAAGACCACAAGTTTTTATGTATACTGGATTACTCTTGTCCTCCATCTGTTTGTCAGTTCATCCATCCCAAGACAACAAGTTTTTATGTATAGTGGATTACTCTTGTCCTCCATCTGTTTGTCAGTTCATCCATCCCAAGACAACAAGTTTTTATGTATAGTGGATTACTCTTGTTCTCCATCTGTTTGTCAGTTCATCCATCCCAAGACAACAAGTTTTTATGTATAGTGGATTACTCTTGTCCTCCATCTGTTTGTCAGTTCATCCATCCCAAGACAACAAGTTTTTATGTATACTGGATTACTCTTGTCCTCCATCTGTTTGTCAGTTCATCCATCCCAAGACAACAAGTTTTTATGTATACTGGATTACTCTTATCCTCCATCTGTTTGTCAGTTCATCCATCCCAAGACAACAAGTTTTTAATGTATACTGGATTACTCTTATCCTCCATCTGTTTGTCAGTTCATCCATCCCAAGACAACAAGTTTTTATGTATACTGGATTACTCTTATCCTCCATCTGTTTGTCAGTTCATCCATCCCAAGACAACAAGTTTTTATGTATACTGGATTACTCTTATCCTCCATCTGTTTGTCAGTCCGTCCATCCCAAGACAACAAGTTTTTATGTATACTGGATTACTCTTATCCTCCATCTGTTTGTCAGTCCGTCCATCCCAAGATCACAAGTTTTTATGTATACTGGATTACTCTTGCCCTCCATCTGTTTGTCAGTCCGTCCATCCCAAGACAACAAGTTTTTATGTATACTGGATTACTCTTGTCCTTCATCTGTTTGTCAGTTCATCCATCCCAAGACCACAAGTTTTTATGTATGCTGGATTACTCTTGCCCTCCATCTGTTTGTCAGTCCGTCCATCCCAAGACAACAAGTTTTTATGTACACTGGATTATTCTTATCCTCCATTTGTTTGTCAGTCCATCCATCCCAAGACAACAAGTTTTTATGTATACTGGATTACTCTTGTCCTTCATCTGTTTGTCAGTCCGTCCATCCCAAGACAACAAGTTTTTATGTACACTGGATTACTCTTATCCTCCATCTGTTTGTCAGTCCGTCCATCCTAAGACAAGTTTTTAATGTATACTGGATTACTCTTGTCCTCCATCTGTTTGTCAGTCCATCCATCCCAAGACAACAAGTTTTTATGTATACTGGATTATTCTTGTCCTCCATCTGTTTGTCAGTCCGTCCATCCTAAGACAACAAGTTTTTATGTATACTGGATTACTCTTGTCCTCCATCTGTTTGTCAGTCCGTCCATCCGAAGACAACAAGTTTTTTATGTATACTGGATTACTCTTGTCCTTCATCTGTTTGTCAGTCCGTCCATCCCAAGACAACAAGTTTTTTATGTATACTGGATTACTCTTGCCCTCCATCTGTTTGTCAGTCCGTCCATCCCAAGACCACAAGTTTTTATGTATACTGGATTACTCTTGCCCTCCATCTGTTTGTCAGTCCGTCCATCCCAAGACAACAAGTTTTTATGTATACTGGATTACTCTTATCCTCCATCTGTTTGTCAGTTCGTCCATCCCAAGACCACAAGTTTTTATGTATACTGGATTACTCTTATCCTCCATCTGTTTGTCAGTCCGTCCATCCCAAGACCACAAGTTTTTATGTATACTGGATTACTCTTGCCCTCCATCTGTTTGTCAGTCCGTCCATCCCAAGACAACAAGTTTTTATGTATACTGGATTACTCTTATCCTCCATCTGTTTGTCAGTCCGTCCATCCCAAGACAACAAGTTTCTATGTATACTGGATTACTCTTGCCCTCCATCTGTTTGTCAGTCTGTCCATCCCAAGACAACAAGTTTTTATGTATACTGGATTACTCTTGTCCTCCATCTGTTTGTCAGTCCGTCCATCTCAAGACAACAAGTTTTTTTACCTTTAGGCAGAGCTAGTTCACATTTGGTATTGTGTTATGGTATATATGAGCAAGCACATATTGTTGTGATTTTCCAAACAGACTAGTTCCATGCGAGTTATGGTCCCTTTTTAAACTTCTTAAATGCTATATTCTACATATTTGTTCCATATTCTTGTGTAGGCAATTCATCTTTTTCAATTGGATTTTGGAATTGTACAGAAAGTGTGATATTTTTTTATTTTCATTTAATTATCTTTTAATGTTCATTTTTGGTTTGCTGTCTTGATATGATATGAGCATGTGCACATCAAAGCCATTTTTCAAACAGACTTAATTATGTAGGAGTTATGTCCCCTTTTCCACTTTGTAGCAGGTAGATGTACTTGTGTGTCAGACAACTAGTCTTTTATCTTATAACAGAACTAGTTCATATTCTGTGGGATGGTTTGGTTTGGTTTGGTTGGTTTATGGTGTTTAAATCCACTTTCAACAATATTTCAGTTATATCGTGGTAGTCAGTTTTATTGGTGGAGGAAACTGGAGTACCCGGAGAAAACCACCGACCTGTCGCAAGTAATTGACAAACTTCAGTGATGATTTGGTATATATGAGTCTGGATATCCTTACCATTTCCCAAACAGACTAGTTCCATGGGAGTTATGGCCCAGTTTTAAACATCTTCAATGCGATATGCTGTATATTAATTCCATAATCTTGTGCAGGAAACTAGTCTTGTATATTTTGATGGAACTTGTTCATATTTGGGTGGGATATCACATATTAAATTAAATGATTTTTCAAAAGAACCAGTTATGTATGAGTTAGAGCCCCTTTTCAACTACATTTTTTTGTATTAACTTTGTAGAACCAGTTCAATCAGAGTTATGGCCCCCTTTCCATTGCTCTTCAGTTATTAATCAGCAAATATATCATTCTGACTATCAGATTGAAAGTAATTAACCATGACAAATAAGTGGGGCTATTATTTTTACCACTACGCTGCATACAGTAATGTTTTAATTAGAATTTTGTTTGTTTATTTCAGTCCAGCAAATGGATTTCAAATGTTGGCCAATGTATTTCACAGACTTCATCAGTAAGTTATCAATATATTTTCGAAGATTTCATCAATTTTTACAATTATTAACTAGCACATTTATATGTGAAATCGGTATTGTAAGAGATTTTACTTACATTGTTTTAAGAAGTTTTATTTTGATTTTGTAAAAGCAATTCAAACTCTCAGTGAAAAAAATGATACATCATTCCTTATCAACTCTTTGCAATAGAAAAACTTATGGTAATGTTGAAAATTAGTGAATTTATAGTAAAATTTTGGAAATTCAATTTTCTGTTTAAAATTTAATATTGTAGATGTTCATTAGGCCATAAAATTTAATATTGCAGATGTTCACCAGGCCAGTATCTGCTGCATCACATACCGGGGTCAACTGAATGTCAAATAAAACAAGCTACAGAAAACAACAAAACGTAAGTACAATGAAACCTGTCTAAACAGAACCACGTTGGTACGTAATTGGTCTATACAGGTTAAATTAACCAAGATTTCCTACATTGGGACTCAGCTGTCTAGGGCAGCTCTCATCTAAATTTACAACTGTTTTTATCCTTTTAACCTGCACTGTACATAGACGTCACCCCCACTCAAAAGTGCGAGAATACTTTATTGGTTTTGCACTACACCCGGAAGAAGAAGAAGTAAGGACAGGAAGTAAATACTGATAATCATACTTCTTGAAAAATATGAAACCCAACGTAAATTGTTAAAAGTGCGTTTTTTTCGTTGTTACATCCCTACTAATCGTGTCAACATGAATCAGTGGAGCTGACCAGTAAAGATGCTTGTACTATTGACAAATCGAGTTGAGAGGGTAAAAATATGTCGTCGATGTTAAGAAATGATAAAAACGTTAGATGATAGATCATTATCACGTGGAATGTAAAAAGATTTAGAATGAAAACAATTCATTGGCAATGTCCTCGTCACGGTAAATAAAAAAACGACACAAAATATTCACATCTTCTATATTTCTATGTTTCAAAATGTCTTCCTAGGAAATGTTGCCATTAATATTTATGGGGGTAGAGATATTGTTTGACAATAGTGTTCTGAAAATGTATCTGCTGAATACACAAATAAACTTCCATATAAAGTCATTTAATTATTTATTTGACTGCATCTTGGTCTGATATGGGGATCTCGTGATCAAACCGGATTTCAGATGCCCTGAGATAGTAAAATACTTCTAAATTGTCGCCCTCCAGAAGGCCACTCCTCGTACATGGCCACTTTTTCATTGCATAAGGGGTAGAATTATAAAGGGGGCTACTGTACTATATTGTTCCCCTCAAGAGAGGCCACTTTTTCATTACAGAAGGGGTAGCCTTATGAGAGAGAGGCTACTGAACCTCAAAGTGTATGTGAGACAATTTCATGTTATGACAGGGTGATGGAATTAATCAAGTAAGGACAGTTCCTGTGAATGCTGTTCTTCAATGAACAGTCATAATATTTCTTAAGTGACAAGAAATTCAGTATACCTGTATATTAAATTTCAGGGGGACGTATGATTTACAGATGACCTACTTAGGTTTCATGGGAGATAAAAAAGACAGTAGCCATGTACCGTGGATTCCAATAGATCCTAATTATATACAAAATAGATTTCATCATAAAGGCAGAATACCAGTAACATTTGAGCCTAAAGGTAAGACATATAGGGACTAACATAGGGAGAGGTGCAAGATTGTAAAATCTGTGAGATTTAAATCGTAACTGATAAGGTTTGCTGAGTCTGATACGATTTAAATCTTACCCGAGGGTGTCTCAGATTTAACGCTCTTGCACCTTTCAGTGTTTGACTCTTTTTCTGACCCATTTCTACCAATAATAGAGTGCTTTCCTTTGTTAGTAAGTAACATAAATAAACAAATTACCTCCCTTTGACGAAAATGATTGATTGATTGTTTTATTATGTTTAACACCACTTTCAGCAATATTTCGGCTATATCATGGAAACCAGTTTTAGTGGTGGAAGAAGCCGGAGAGAACCACCGACCATGGGCAAACAACTGGTAAACTATCTCTTGTGGCTGCTAGTCGAGTGCACCCTTTTTGTAATTTACAAAGCCGGGCACGAACCCATGCCGTATTGGTGATAGGCTTGTATGAATTGTTAGGTAATCCAACTACCTAACTCATTGAGCCACCCGGGGCCCTCCCTTTGACCAAAATCAAATAAATTTATACAGGTATTTATTGCTGTTGTTGTAGCATTTATAAAATACATTGTATTTTTAATGTATTTTATTATGAAATATATTTAAAATAATGCCAAGACACGGATGTATACCGATAAATCAACAATTTACTTCAGCAATGGAAAACAATTTTGCGTCAAAACGCTCGTTTTGCCTGCTTTACCCAGGATAGAAAAATCTTTTCCACCTAAATTACCGGACTACTATTTCTAAGGGGTGAGAAAATAATTACCTGTACGTCAGAAATGAAGTACTGTATAGCATGTTGTTGCTTGTTCCACTTAAGTGTTTTTGATTTTGTTTTTTGTTTGTTTTTTTGAATACATATCTGTTTTAGAAATCCATTTTGCAAGTTTTATTCCTGCTTGTGGTGATGTGAACTTAATACAACTTTATATTGATAAAGTTTGGCATTAACTTTTGGAAAAAGAATGTTTCTTCTACCTCATACTTCAGTTGCATCAACAAATAAAACTTAAATAAACTTAAAATAAAAAACAAACAAAGTTGCCATTCTATATATGTGTAGCCCAAATCAGTGTCAATCATGACTTTATGAAAAAAATGAACAACAATTGTTGCATCTTTTAGTTTTAGGAAATGTCATTTTGATTGCAACTCTCTTTAACTTGCACTCACTGTAAAACAGCAAGTATCAAAGAAACAGGAGTACGCGGAGAAAACCACCGACATGTTGCAAGTTGCTGACAAACTTTATCACATAATGTTTTATTGAGTACACCTCACATAAGCAGGATTCGAACTCACAATGTTAGTGGTGATGGGCACTGATTGCATAGGTAGTTATAAATCAAATTACCATATGATCATGGTCACGATCCATGACTAATCACCCTCTGATAAATCTACTCATCACCTGTCACTTCTTATAAAAAACAGTTTGTTGTTGTTTTTTTTTCCCTTAACTGATCTGCAGTTAGTAGTTTCCATAACAACATAACATCACTCAAATTTTCCTATTAGACAGATTGAACAGATTATGAACAGATACTAACTGGCTAGTAGATATATCTTTCATCAATTAATTGTGAACCATTCATCTCCTCTTGTCAATTTAGTTTTCAATGAAAACTGAGATTTGATTGGCTGTAAAACTTTGGGTTGGAACTAATCAGAATGTTTTAAAATGACTCATGAATAATTCATGAATACGAGAACTTCTCTGTCAGTTAACCCACAGGTGATAAGTGACGAGTATCAGATCTTGATCAAATCAAATCAAATAAAATCAAATAAGTTTTTTTTAAAGTCGGCAAGACACAAACAACATAACATAAGCTCGCAATGAACTTTTGAACCGACATATTTAAATATTACATAAAAACGTATACAATACATTTACATGATCAGCCATGGATCCAATCAAAATAACTGTTACACCTCCTTTTTTGTTAATATTCATGTTTTCTCTTTTTAGATTATAAACATGGAGGGCACAACAAAACGAAAAAGAAGAAAAAGAAATCATTAAAGAAGTGAAAAAAAATCATTAAAACAAAAACTGTTTTCTAGAAAGATCATAATTCTCCATTTGCTTCAAGCAGATGGAATCAGTCTTGAATTTGTAAAACAAAATAAACAACACATTATATTATTTTGTTTCTTGGTTTGTTAATTATATGTAGACTAAAGACAATAGACCATATCCATATTTCACACTTGATTCTTAAATTATACATTTTTATATGTTGTTTTTTTTAGAGTTATTTCTCTTTAAAGCAGACAAAAGGTACCATTTCATGCACAGCTCAATTGTTGTAAGAACAATTTGTGAATTTTCTATTTGCTATAAAATTATCCTCTGATTTTTAACAAGGTTCAAATATCTACAAAATATAAGAAAATTGTACTCAAATTCTTTGTCCTTTCCGTCGCTGGAATGGGCATCATTTTGCTCGTCATAAGGGAAATAACTCCAATTAAAAAATGAACAAGGGCAACGGAAAGCGTGGCATATCCCCTTGCCTAAAAATTTGACCTTGACCTTTGACCTTGAAAATCAATAGGGTTCCAGACTCGCATAAGGACTAAGTATGTACCAAGTTTGGTCAAAATCCATTGAAGGATGTTGATTCTAGAGTGTTCACAAGGATGTTACACAGTCAAAAATTTTACCCAGTGACCTTGACCTTTGACCTTGAAAATCAATAGGGTTTCAGATTCTCTAAAGGACTAAGTATGTACCAAGTTTGGTCAAAATCCATTGAAGCATGTTGATTCTAGAGTTCACAAGGATGTTACAGGGTAAAAATTAGACCATGTGACCTTGAAAATCAATAGGGTTCCAGATTCTCTTAAGGACTAAGTATGTACCCAAGTTTGGTCAAAATCCATTGAAGGATGTTGATTCTAGAGTGTTCACAAGGATGTTACGGAAGGACGGATGGACGGATAGACGGTAGTGTTACTATATCCCTTCGCAACTTCGTTGGCGAGGGGATAATCTATATCCCTGCACAACTTTGTTGGCGAGGGGATAATAAAAATGCATACTGTTTCAGTGTTTGGAATAAACAGGTTTTTCCTACCAGACAGAATAATTACCTAATACTATAAAATTGCTGAATAAATATAATGAGTGGAGCAACATGTTAAGTATGTTGGTCTAGTATAAAGCGGACATCATCGTTGAAATGGCTGAACAAATATTTCATCGAAAAGTAACTTCCTGTTGGGAAAAGCGACCACTCAGTAATAAGCTTTCAATTTAACGCTTACATTACAGAAAAACCAATTGAGAAAAAGAGATTTAAGTATGATAAAGGTGATTACAACAAAATGATGGAACTTTTAAATATAGACTGGGAAACAGAATTCTCAACATGTAGTAATGATGTTAACAATGGAATTTTTTTAGTAGCAAACTTAACAATGCTATTGAAGAATGTATACCAATGAAAAAAGTGAAAATCAGAGGATTTAAGGCAAAGAAACATACTATACCCCTAGATAAGAAATCATTATCAAAAATTAAAAGAAAGCAAAGACTTTGGACTAGATTTTTAAATACTCGAGACGGTGAAATTTACGCGGAATACTGCCAGGTGAGAAATCAGGTTAGAAATATCACTAGAAAAATCACACAACATGAGAAACGGATTGCAACCGAGGTGAAAAGTAACCCCAAAAAGTTCTGGAAATATGCAGTCAAAAACTAAAACCAAAGTTAGCATACCTAACCTTTATACCAACGAGAGGAAAGACACTACATCTAGTGATGAAGAAAAGGCAGAAGTGTTAGCTGCAGTAGAAGTAGATAGTGATTTGCCAGCAGTAGATTCGAGAACCAACCATAAACTTGAAGTATTGAAATTACACCAGATAAAGTGGAAAACAAATTAAGACTTGAAAATATCGAAATCAACAGGGCCAGATAACTTTCACCCACGAGTACTGAAGGAACTTAAATCGGTACTATCGGCACCATTGTCTATAATATACAATACATCAATAACATCGGGAACTATACCAGAGGAATGGAAGTGTGCCATAGTGACTGCTTTATTTAAGAAGGGTGATAGGAAAGTTGCTGGAAACTACAGACCAATCAGCCTGACATGTATCATATGTAAAGTCCTTGAATCGATAGTGAGGGAAAACATAGTCAACCACATGAAACAGAATAAATTGTTTAGTAAAAATCAGTTTGGATTTATAAGTGGCCATTCTAGTCTTACAACTAGTACAAGTACTTGATAAATGGACTGAAATACTTGATATGGGAGGATGCATAGATGTCATTTATTGTGACTTTATGAAAGCTTTTGATAAGGTGCCTCATCTCTGTTTAATACACAAACTTGGTATATACGGCATATCCGAACCGTTTACATCTTCAAGTCATTTCTCCTTGGCTGTAAACAACGGGTTGCAGTTAATGGACAAAACTCGGAATGGAAAGATGTAACAAGTGGAATACCACAAGGCTCTGTCCTGGGACCCATACTTTTTGTACTGTTACATTAATGATTTACCAGACGTCACTCACACTGATACCAACACATGCCTATTTGCAGACGATACAAAAGTATTTAGAGCCATATTAAAACCAGAAGACTGAAATATTACAAGAAGATTTGTGTAATATGCAACATTGGACTGACGAGGGGCTGTTATGCTTTCACCCAGACAAATGTAAAGTGATGAGGATTGGTAAATCAAACATCAACAAACACCAGTACAAGTTGAAAGAAGATGGAAACACACTACAGTACACTGAATCAGAGAAAGATATTGGAGTCACAATAGATGAGAAACTCTCGTTCGATAAACATATTTCAGAGAAAGTCAATAAAGCCAATTCTATCATGGGATTAATTAGGACTATGGAATATATGGACAACAACTCATTTAAGCTACTTTATACTGCATTAGTAAGACCACATTTAGAGTACGCAAATCAAGTTTGGTGTCCACATCTAGCCAAGCATAAAGATGAAATCGAAAATGTAGAGAAGAACCACAAAACTACTACCAGGAATGTCAAATTTAAGTTACCCTAAACGGCTACAGAAATTGAAATTACCAACACTAGCCTATCGACGTATACATGGTGATATAATTGAGCTCTTCAAAATACTAACTGGGAAATATGACCCTGAGGTGTCAGACTTCATCCAACTAAAGGGAGAATCGTCCACCAGGGGACATAACTACAAGATCTTCAAAATCTGCCCTAGACTGAACAACAGAAAATATTCATTTATACACCGATCTGTTGACACCTGGAATAATTTACCTGAATCAGTAGTGACAGCCAAGAATATAGTGACATTTGAATCCAGATTAGACAGACTGTGGAAAGATCAGCCACTGTACTATAATTACAAAGAGTGCATTCAGAATTACCCAACCGGACATGAACACGATTTAAGTCGCGATTCAAGCTTTGAGATGACAGTAGAGGATCCAGTAGAATCCTAGAGTCATAAGAAGATCTGTGAGAAATGGCTGAAAAATTATCTCATCGAAAAGTAACTTGAAATGGCTGAAAAATTATCTCATCGAAAAGTAACTTGAAATGGCTGAAAAATTATCTCATCGAAAAGTAACTTGAAATGGCTGAAAAATTATCTCATCGAAAAGTAACTTGAAATGGCTGAAAAATTATCTCATCGAAAAGTAACTTGAAATGGCTGAAAAATTATCTCATCGAAAAGTAACTTGAAATGGCTGAAAAATTATCTCATCGAAAAGTAACTTGAAATGGCTGAAAAATTATCTCATCGAAAAGTAACTTGAAATGGCTGAAAAATTATCTCATCGAAAAGTAACTTGAAATGGCTGAAAAATTATCTCATCGAAAAGTAACTTGAAATGGCTGAAAAATTATCTCATCGAAAAGTAACTTGAAATGGCTGAAAAATTATCTCATCGAAAAGTAACTTGAAATGGCTGAAAAATTATCTCATCGAAAAGTAACTTGAAATGGCTGAAAAATTATCTCATCGAAAAGTAACTTGAAATGGCTGAAAAATTATCTCATCGAAAAGTAACTTGAAATGGCTGAAAAATTACTTGCATGGCATTAAACAACAATCACTCACTCATTTTCAATTTTCATTTTTAATTACATGTAAATATAAAACTACAATGTAAATAGTTTCACTTTATTTTCGTCATGATAAACTAGAGGCTCAGCACTGAGCTGAGACTGTGTCGCTCACCTTTCATTCTGCTTTGAGGAAACTTAATACAGAACCTTCTATAGGTGCTTCTCACCAAATTTCAGCTCATTTTGGCCAAGCAGTTTCAGAGAAGAAGATTTTTAGAAATCGACCAATCTAAAACAAGAATTGCCTGTGGCAGCCATGTTTGTTAATGGATCAAGATGAAATGAGCAATCTCTATAGAGGACCTTTCATAAATCGCTTCTTACCAAGTTTCATATCATTTGGCCAAGCGGTTTCAGAGGAAAAGCTGTTTTAAAAATCGACCAATAGGAAACAAGAATGGCCTAAGACGGCCATATTTGTTAACGGATCAAAATGGAATGAGCAAATCCCATAGAGGACCTTCCATAGATGCTTCCTACCACGTTTCGGTCCATTTAGCCAAGCTGTTTCAGAGTAGAAGATTTTTAGAAATTGACCAATCAGAAACAAGAATTGCATGTGGCGGCCATGTTTGTTAATGGATCGGGACTAAATGAGCATTCTTTATAGAGAACCTTCCATAGATGCTGCCTACCAAGTTTCGATTCATTTGGCAAAGCGGTTTCACAGGAGAAGATTTTTTTAGAAATCAACCAATCAGAAACAAGAATGGTCTGTGGTGGCCATGTTTGTTAATGGATCGGGACGAAATGAGCATTCGTAACAGAGGACTTTCCATAGATGCTTCCTACCAAGTTACGGTTCATTTGACCACACGGTTTCAGAGGAGAAGAATCTAAATAATCAGCCAATCAGAAACAAGAATTGCCTGTGGCGGCCATGTTTGTACATGGATCGGGACGAAATTAGCACTCTTTATAGACGACCGCCCATAGATGCTTCCTACCAAGTTTCAGTTCATTTGGCCAGGCGGTTTCAGAGGAGAAGAATTTTAAATATCAGCCAATCAGAAACAAGAGTCGCCTGTGGCGGCCATGCTTGTTAACGGATCGGGACGAAATGAGCAATCTTTACAGAGGACCTTCCATAGATGCTTCCTACCAAGTTTCGGTTCATTTGACCAAGCGGTTTCAGACGAGAAGATTTTTTAAAATCTGTACAAGAGATAAATGCATTTCGAATACAGAGTTATCTTTCTTTTCACAGAAGATATTTTAGAAATCAACCAATCTGAAACAAGAATTGCCTGTGGCGGCCATGTTTGTTAACTAATCGGAACAAAATGAGCATTATTTATAGAGGACATTCCATAGATGCTTCCTACCAAGTTTCGGTTCATTTGGACCAGCGGTTTCAGAGGAGAACATTTTTTAAAATTGGCCTAGCAGAAACAAGAATTGCCTGTGGTGGCCATGTTTGTTAACGGATCGGGACGAAATGAGCAATCTTTATAGAGGACCTTCCAAGGATGTTTCCTACCAAGTTTTGATTCATTTGGCCAGGCGGTTCCAGAGGAGAAGATTTTTTTAGAAATCAACCAGTCAGAAACAAGAATGGCCTGTGGCGGCCATGTTTGTTAACGGATCGGGACGAATTGAGCAATGTTTATAGAGGACCTTCCATAGATGCTTCCTACCAAGTTTCGGTTCATTTGACCAAGCGGTTTCAGACGAGAAGATTTTTTAAAATCTGTACAAGAGATAAATGCATTTCGAATACAGAGTTATCTTTCTTTTCACAGAAGATATTTTAGAAATCAACCAATCTGAAACAAGAATTGCCTGTGGCGGCCATGTTTGTTAACTAATCGGAACAAAATGAGCATTATTTATAGAGGACATTCCATAGATGCTTCCTACCAAGTTTCGGTTCATTTGGACCAGCGGTTTCAGAGGAGAACATTTTTTAAAATTGGCCTAGCAGAAACAAGAATTGCCTGTGGTGGCCATGTTTGTTAACGGATCGGAACGAAATGAGCAATCTTTATAGAGGACCTTCCAAGGATGTTTCCTACCAAGTTTTGATTCATTTGGCCAGGCGGTTCCAGAGGAGAAGATTTTTTTAGAAATCAACCAGTCAGAAACAAGAATGGCCTGTGGCGGCCATGTTTGTTAACGGATCGGGACGAATTGAGCAATGTTTATAGAGGACCTTCCATAGATGCTTCCTACCAAGTTTCGGTTCATTTGGCCAAGCGGTTTCAGAGGAGAAGATTTTTTTAAATCGGCCAATCAGAAACAAGAATTGCCTGTGGTGGCCATGTTTGTTAATGGATTGGAACAAAATGAGCATTCTTTATAAAGGACCTTCCATAGATGCTTCCTACCAAGTTTCAGTTCATTTGGCTGAGGGGTTTCAGAGGAGAAGATTAAAATGTGAAAAGTTAACGGACGACGGACACCAAGTGATGGCAAAAGCTCACATTGCCTTTGGCAAGGTGAGCTAAAAAGTAGAAAATTAAAAAAATTAGAAACCATCATTAATAATGCTAAAGCAGAATTGTTCATGCTTTGTACTGTTAAAAATATAACAGTTTAATCTGACTATTGCACTTGTTTTATACTGAGGACATGTCATCATCATCATGGTGGATCAAAGTTGTGAAGGAAAACAAGAGACTGAGGCTGTAACTTCTCTCTACATAGAGGACACTCCAACTGAAAAAAAAAATTAAAATACATTGAAGCATGTATTAAAGAACCCCCTTGGGAACAGCTTTTGTGTTCGGAATCGACAGGTGTTTGGTTTGAACATGTTAGATAAACAAAATTTTCTTACATTGGAACTTTATTTAAAGTTAAATTTATACAAGAATCTGATTTATTTAGAGTTCAACTGATCAACTACTAACCTTTTCAAAGGTTTAAAGGTGACATTTGTATGGTGTTGCACACATGAAAAATATGGAAACAAAATAACCATGCTTAAAGAGCAGTAAAATAATTTTGTGTACAGCAAGGTTAAAGGTTAATTATCAATTGCAGGGAACAGTACAAAAAAAAACAATCCAGAGACAAAATAACACTAGTGAAACATAAAATGCATATTAGACAGAACCAGTGCCGGATTTACCTATAGGCTTGATAGGCTGAAGCCTAGGGCCTCAAAATTTAGGGGGCCTCCGGCCACAGTGTATAATATTTTTAACACTGTTATTGGACTTTCACACTTATGCTGTCATAACATACTGTGCTTTCTAAACAACCCTTCAGTAATTTTCCTTACACAGTTGCACTACATTTCAGAATATTGCCGAATTTTAAACACCCTCATCATCTTTGCCTTCATTGAAATTGATTAAACACAATTCCATCTTCCTCCTGTCGTAAAGGTGAGGAATTGGGAGGGGCCTCACAAGTGGATTAGCCTAGGGCCTCTCTTTATCTAAATCCTGCACTGGACAGAACAGTACAAAAAAATTAATAATCCAGATAATCAAAACAGCACAACATTAAATCTGTTAGAAGTAGCAGTTATGATTTTTTTGTCCTAAGAGTAATGGTTTTTAACCAGCAGATTCTACCTTGTTTAGCTAGTAGTCATATAACTACGAACATTCATTGACCCTGCTGTTGTACTGTCCATGTTTATATTGTTATTCATTTTTGCTACAGTGTTCGGTCTTTTTGAGTGGAAGCGAATCTATGCAGTTTTTGTAAATGTTTAACCATCCTACATTTTTGTGTCTGTACCAAGCCAGGACTTGGATTTCTAATGCCATATGTTTTTTGTGTTCAATGATTTGATGTGAGAGGTGGCTGTTCATTTTGTTGATATTAGTGGAATTGCTGACCATCACTGTTTTAACTTTTTTGTCAAGACAAATGCCAATAAAACTGACAGCCACGATATAACTGAAATATTGTTGAAAGTGGCATTAAACACCATAAACCTAACCATAACATGTGAACATAAAATACAAATTAGAGACAACAGTTTATATTGCTGTCCACTTAAGTAAACAACATACGTACATTGTCATCAAGCATAAAATATATTTTGTACGAGCTTTTGAAACAGAGAGAAAAGCTAACTCCAAGTAAGCTTTAAGTCCTGTTTTGAGGTAAGTACAAATAAATTTTAAGTTTCTTGTGTTTATACTGTTATGTCATGTATGCCAACAATTTTTAAATTTACACACAAAAAGGTAAAAAACATTTGGTTGAATTTTTGTGTCTACAGTGATGTCCATGTTTGACTAGTGTCTTTTGTGCTTAGCTCTACATAAGACACCAGGTACCAGGAGATTTTGTATGTCATGTAGATATATAATGCAAGGCTTAAAATGTACACCTTTATATCGGCAGTAATTGCACTGATTGCAGGGTTAGGGTTATGGTATTTAACCCCACTTTCAACAATATTTCAATTATATCGAGGCAGTCAGTTTTATTGGTGGAGGAAACAGATTACCTGAATAAAACCAAGGTCCTGTCGCAAGTCACTGACAAACTTTATCACATAATGTTGTATTGAGTACACCTCACCTGAGCAGGATTCGAACTCACAACATTAGTGGTGGTAGGCACTGATTGCATAGGTAGTTGTAAATCCAACTATCATACGATCTAGACCACGACGCCCCTGCACTGATTGCAATATAAAACATAATTTGTCATCCTTTTTCATTTTACCTTATTCTGACACCATTCAGTTATACAATTCCAGCAGAAAAGATGGCCGCATGGAGTAGATGTTGTGCTCTGTCTATTCTCCAGACATAAAGCACATTTCAGAGCTGGATCAGAAACTTCATTCAAACTGAAACAGAAAGCACATTATATATATCATATGTTCATGTTTTAAGACAACCACACAATGTGACTACTTTGTTTCGTAAAATTCATCCATTAACATTTGGTTAGGCTCGTCACTTGATATATATCTATTTATATAATTAATGCCTTAATACAATTTTTATATATTATTGAACTAGTTCTTGTCTTGAATATAGCTGAAATACCACTTGCTGGATATTAAGCAATAATCAATCAATAAATCAATCTAAAAGTTTGTATTGTAAATCTATGTATTATGGAGAAGACTTCAGAAGTTTGCTTAACTTTATTCTAATCCATTTTGTCTGACGATTACTTCTTCCTCTGCGGTTAGCTTTGCACAAGTTTGTGACCATCATAGTCTTCCTCACAAATCGTAGTTTACGTAAATTTCTCTTTCCAAAACATTGCCAAAAATTACCCCTTTATATAAGGTACAGTCAAACCTGCTTTAGTGACCACCACTATTAAACAATAACTTGTGATCTTCATTTTTTTCCCTTCCCAGTGCATTTCATATCAATCAAACCTGTATTAAGCGACCACCTGTCTTATGTGACAATATTTCACTGTTCCCTTTGAAGGTCACATGTTTGACTATTTTCGTTAGTTTTCGTGTAATTTACCCTTCAGATAGCTCTACTGTTTCCATTTTAAATTTCTTTATGATGTTGCCTCTATTGTTAAAAGCATTGTAAGCATGTACAGCAACACTGCCTGCTAGTTGCATGAAAGACAACCAACCAAGATATTTAAAGCTCTGTGTCAACAGGGAATGTCCTTCACTCTGTTTCTGTAGACTGTATTTCACCTAGAATTTAAACACAGATCATTATGGAATAACAAAAAGAAATACAGTTATGTGTATTTATATTTTATCTGGTATTACGTAAATACATTCCTTGATAAATAAGAACTCATCATTCAATGGTGTCATGATTACCGTGCTGCAGTAGATTGTGGGTTCCAGTTCCTGTCTGGTCAAACCAAATATTATAAAAATAGTATTTGCTACTTCTCCGCTAAGCACACCACATTAAGGAGTAAAGATAGGACTGCTTGACTAAATCAGGATAATGTGTCTGTGTGGAGCAACATGTCTATCAATGGATTGTTACTTGGATTTACAATGTCATATGTCAAGGTGAGAGGCAATTATTCGCTCTGTTGATATTGGTGGAATTTGTTGACCATCACTGTTTAAACTTTCTATTCATTATGTATGTTGTAAATTTGGCACTATCCAAACTTCTAAAGGGCCCGGAGTGGCTCAATGAGTTAGGTAGTTGGATTACCTAACAACTCATACAAGCCTATCACCAATACGGCGTGGGTTCGCGCCCGGTTTGTAAATTACAAAAAAGGGTGCACTCGACTCGCAGCTGCAAGTGATAAAGTTTACCAATCAAATTGGCTTGCTCATGGTCGGTGGTTCTCTCCGGTTACTCCGGTTTCTTCCACCACTAAAACTTGTCACCATGATATAGCTGAAATATTGCTGAAAGTGGCATTAAAACTCCAAAAATCCAAAGAAAAATCAACCAAACTTCTACTGTATATATGTGTCTAAATCTTACATAATTTACACTAGACAGTCTCTTTGCTATATGATAAAACACTCCATTGAAGTAGAATAGGGCAAGATGGCAGCGATGCAAAAATGTAATGGTCTGTCTCACTGCTGGTATACATTTCAACAAGAAGTCTTTGGTTGCTTGTGGTACTTGGTCGTGACGAATTGGTGATTTCAGCCATTTTTCTACCCAATCAATCAACTTGTGAAGAACATACGGTGTTATAATATGGATGAGTATCATACAAATTCTTCTCTAGCAAAAAAAGAAACAAAACAAAAACTTAAAAGCAAATACAGAACCTTTCTAGTAACAAAGTCTACTCAAATATCCCATATAATATAACATTGCATTATTTGGTCATTTCCAAATTAATTTTTCAAGTAACTTTGCAGCTTCCTGTATGAACAAGGCTATTCATATCAAAACTTCCTTGAGGTTTCCAGCAATCTAACTGCAATTAGATGATTGTTGTATTGTTTGGTTGTTGTTTTTTGGTGATAGACTAACATCTAACGACATCCCGTATGGGATCATGTTGTGATGAGATATATTTTTTTTTTTATTCCTAATGGAATACATAGTATAGAAAAAAAATCACAATACTATTGCCATATCACTGCATGGCGAAAATCTTTCAAATGGAAATGATACTTACCAATCTGGAAGGTATTGATCTGAAAGTTTCGTCCACCTGTATAATGTTAACATATTCTTCCCCAATTGTTTGGAAACCTGCAACAAAAACAATTGATATAATTACAAGGCATATTTTCACTTTCAACATCATTTCAGATTAATTTTAAACATTACACCACCGATACAATAAATATATACTGGTAGCTGAATCTAAATATTGAATATTGACCAAAAATTATATTTTAATAATTATGCATATAAATAAACAATTAAATCCAGGCATACAGTTTGAGTATGTGCTTTTCTTGTCCTATTTTAACAGTACACATTATGTTGCTTTACTTTGGGGGCATTTTGCACTCACTGGAGATATAATATATATAACACAAAGGAATTAATGTTATCAGTAGCTGATGTGACCAGGCTATGTCACAGAACAGTGCCACCTGTAAATATTTATCTAATCTCTGACAGCCAGATTATTTATTTACAAATCAATTGATAATTATTTTATTACACACATGGGAGAAATTGTGTTATATTTTTTTAATGGTTATTTATTTTAAACATTAATATGCTTCAGAAAAATGACTATTTTATTTTCCTAATAATCTTTATAAATTCCAAAATGTAATGAGAATATGTGAGGTAAACATGGTGGGTGTCTTATAAGAGGCAGGAACTGTTAACCCTTTGCAAGAACCGGAGTTCAAACCGGGTTTTTCGGTGGGGTCAGTGTTGCTCATCTGTTTAGTTTCTTGTGTTGTCCTATTTTGTGTCTTTACGTTTTGAGTTATGCGTTGTGATGTCCGTTACGATTTTCGCATAAAAATGATGTTTGGTTCGCCTTTATCTCTAGTTGTTTGTATGGGGTTCGTGGCTTATTTACGTTATTTGTATTTCTTTGTGCATAGTGGTGTTCAACACATATTGTGTTGTGTTTTTGTTTTGCTTGTCTTTGCCTTGTGTATCCTGTGTTGCCAGTTTCTCTGGATTATCAATTTTTTATTGCCCCTTCGGTATTCTCTAACGTGTAACGACAACATGATCAACAAAAGATGAAGGATAGCAATTCCTAAATAGCTTTGCTACACACAAAACACAATTACAAATATAAATAACCCATATGCATGCAATAAAAATATGCGAGTGATTGTATTATAACGCGAAATGAGCAATTTTAAAGCTATATCATGTGTGAGAACAAGTTGCATTTGATGAGATGATGTCCACTTTGTACATAAAAATGGGTATAAAAAAGGACGGAAAACTAGAGGCTCCCAGGAGCCTGTATAGCTCACCTGGGTATAATAATAACATCAGTCAATAAAACTTGATAACTTCGGTAAAAAAAATTAACAATTGTAGCCTTCGTCATTTTTATAAATTTGATGAAAAAAGGGCAAGAACTCCAAGATGGGTAATCGGATTTACTTCAAAATTGCAGGTAAATAAAAATTGATCGAAGGGTCGAACCGCCAGACACATTTTTGGAAGAGAACCATTCAATGACTATTTCATCAAAATTTTGTTCTTATTGAGCAAATGGTTTCAGACAAAAAGATTTTTATGGGAATTTCCCATAGGGTCCTATGTTAAATTAAGTTCGGCTGTGGCGGCCATCTTGGTCGGTGTTCTGAAATGCTGGACACAATTTTGGAAGAGGACCACCCAAGAATCATTTCAGCAAAGTTTGGTTGAGATTGGCTCTGTAGTTTCAGAGAAGAAGATTTTTTTAATTTCATCCCCCCTTTTTTCTAATTTGCATAATCGGTCAAACTCGGTAAAAGTTCAAAGTTCATAAAAAATCCCGTAATATATGTTAAAAAGCTCATCATTATGCTTATACAGTTCAAATTTGGGCACTTTCTGGCTTAAAATAGAGCAGTTTTGGCCATTTGAAGAAATTTCTATTTTTAGTAATGGTGGCCATCTTGGATACAGGACGGCGCTGACGGACACAATTTTGAAAGGGGACCACCTAAGGATCATTTCAGCAAAGTTTGGTTGAGATTGACTCAGTAGTTTCAGAGGAGAAGATTTTTTTTTAATTCCATCCCCCCTTTTTCTAATTTGCATAATCGGTCAAAATCAGTAAAAGTTCAAAGTTCATAAAAAATCCGTAATATATGTTAAAAAGATCATCATTATGCTTATACAGTTCAAATTTGAGCACTTTCTGGCTTAAAATAGAGCAGTTTTGGCCATTTGAAGAAATTTCTATTTTTAATAATGGTGGCCATCTTGGATATAGGACGGCGCTGACGGACACAATTTTAAAAGGGGACCACCTAAGGATCATCTCAGCAAAGTTTGGTTGAAATTGGCTCAGTAGTTTCAGAGGAGAAGATTTTTTTTTAATTTCATCCCCCCTTTTTTTAAATTTCATAATCGGTCAAAATCGGTAAAAGTTCAAAGTTCATAAAAAATCCGTAATATATGTTAAAAAGCTCATCATTATGCTTATACAGTTCAAATTTGGGCACTTTCTGGCTTAAAATAGAACAGTTTTGGCCATTTGAAGAAATTTCTATTTTTAGTAATGGTGGCCATCTTGGATACAGGACGGCGCTGACGGACACAATTTTGAAAGGGGACCACCTAAGGATCATCTCAGCAAAGTTTGGTTGAGATTGGCTCAGTAGTTTCAGAGGAGAAGATTTTTTTTTTAATTTCATCCCCCCTTTTTTTAAATTTCATAATCGGTCAAAATCGGTAAAAGTTCAAAGTTCATAAAAAAATCCCGTAATATATGTTAAAAAGTTCATCATTATGCTTATACAGTTCAAATTTGGGCACTTTCTGGCTTAAAATAGAGCAGTTTTGACCATTTGAAGAAATTTCTATTTTTAGTAATGGCGGCCATCTTGGATACAGGACGGGGCTAATGGACACAATTTTGAAAGGGGACCACCTAAGGATCATTTCAGCAAAGTTTGGTTGAGATTGGTTCAGTAGTTTCAGAGGAGAAGATTTTTTTTTAATTTCATCCCCCCTTTTTTCTAATTTGCATAATCGGTCAAAATGGGTAATGGGATTTACTTCAAAATTGCAGGGTAGGTAGATCTTGATATGCTGCACATTTTTGCAATAAACTTAACATCTATCTCTAAATAGTTTTTGAAATATAAGACGAAAAGTATTAAAAGGAAAAAAAAAAATTGATGAAAAAGGGGCAATAACTCCAAGATGGGTAATCAAATTTACTTCAAAATTGCAGGGTAGGTAGATCTTGACATGCTGAGCATGTTTGCAGTTTCAACTTACCATCTGTCTGTTATAGTTTTTGAAATAAAGGACGAAAAGTATTAAAATTTTGAAAATTTGATGAAAAAAGGGAAATAACTCCAAAATGAGTAATGGGATTTACTTCAAAATTGCAGGGTAGGTAGATCTTAATATGCCGCACATTTTTGCAATTTAAAGTTAACCTTTATCTCTTATAGTTTTTGAAATATAAGACGAAAAGCATTAAAATTTTACAAATTTGATGAAAAAAGGGCAATAACTCCAAGATGGGTAATCAGATTTACTTCAAAATTGCAGGGTAGGTAGATCTTGATGTGCTGATCATTTTTACCCCATGTCAGATTTTTGATATTACTAACGGTTTTTGAGATATTACCAAAAACCTGCAATTTTACCATATGTTCTATTTTTAGTAACAGCGGCCATGTTGGTTGGTGCACGGCATCACCGGACACAATTTTGAAACTAGATACCCTAGTAATGATTCAGACCAAGTTTGGTTTCCATTGGTCTAGTACTTTCAGAGGAGAAGATTTTTGAAAAAGTTTACGACGTACGACGGACGACGGACGACGGACGACGGACGACGGACGACGACGACGGACGCCAAGTGATGAGAATAGCTCACATGACCCTTTGGGTCAGGTGAGCTAAAAATATTGAACATGTTGAATATATACGAGATAACCAAATATTTTTTTTTATAATGTACTTGATTTTTTAATAATAACTACCTGCAAAAGTTGTTAGAGTGAAGTATCCCAGATCTGCTATCAAATTTAGTTCCTTTCTCCATTTCATCCAATATCGTGGGCCTAAAATAAAAAGGATAATATTAATATTCTATGTTACAACGGTATCATAACTAGTGTGTTTCATCATTTTCCATACTCCTAGACTGGCTAGAGTCTACCAAATAATAATAATAATATTTATTCAGGTACATAAAAGGCATACATGTACATGTAATTTGACACAATACATTACATATAGTATTTAAATAAATTCAAGTATTTCAAAGACAGACAATGACATGACTGTAATAGAGTATTACATTGGTAAAAAATAAATAAATAAATAAATAAATAAATAAATAAATAAATAAATAAATAAATAAATAAAAAATAATAAAATGTGGAAAATTGAGAAAAGTGAACCGAAAATGCCTAGCACCCAAGGATAACCCACAAAAGCTTAAAATAAAGCTTATTTCCAGTGGGGTCCTTACCCTTATTACATTTCACTGGTCCATAATTGAAAAATATTAAAAATAAGAAATATCAATATTCATTTCTTTATATCACAGATATTAAATAAGACTTATAATTTATTTTAATAGAAAATAAACTCACTTTGGTAACTGTTTTTTTAGTTTTTCCATTAAGTATTTTTTAACATTAGTTTTGAATCTGTTTTTATTATTACAGTTTTTGACTGACTCTGGTAACGAGTTCCAATCTTTAATACCACTATAATAAAATATGGTGGACTTGCATCATTTTATAGAGGGTATGTTATAATTCATACTACTAGATCTTGTACTATGACTATGAGATGACAATTTTTTTGTAAAATTTTTATGTATATAATCTGGACATTTATTATTGAAAATATTATATACATGATTAAGTCTTAGTTGTTTGACTCTATTACTAATATTTAAGAATCCAAGTTTTTCAAATTCTATATTTAAGTAATATTTTTTCTGTGATGTAATCCTAGAATAAATCTTACTACCTTATTCTGAACTATCTGAAGTTTATTTTTCATTTGTTTAGTTAAACCTTCATACCAGCATGAGCACGTGTAGTCAAAATGACATTGCATAAGTGTGGAACATAATGTCTTTCTAGACTGTAGTTCTAAACAGTTCTTATTTCTAAATACAAATTTCAATATTTGATGAACCTTTTTCAAAATTGTATTGACAACATGGTCACCCGAGAGAAACTGGTCAATCATGACACCCAGATATTTAACACTGGTTTTGGATTCTATATTAATCCCATTACAGGAAATACTAAAATTTTCCGGAGACTGAGAACGCAGTTTCCTGTTTGGACCAAATAGAATACTTTCAGTTTTGCCCAAATGTAAAGACAATTTATTGTCTACCAGCCATTCATGACAGGATTTTAACATTCTTGACAGTTTCTCTGAGATGACCCTAGTGTCGTTATGTGAAAATAAAATTGCAGTATCATCTGCATATAATAAAACTTTGCAGTCTTGATCAATGCTAGTTTGTAGATCGTTCACATAAATTAGAAACAACAAGGGCCTCAACAAGCTGTCCTGGGGTACACCACAAGTCACTTCCCCCATATCCGAATCTTTTCCATTGATGTTTACTAATTGTTTCCTGTTTGTGAGATAGGACTTGAGGACATGTTTTAAAGAGATAGCATCGTGTTATCGGTTTTCGTGCTATTATCGATTTTCAGATATAGCGATTAACAGTGTTAACCCTTCACTCATATGACGATTGGAATTTTCAAAGAATGGCTAGTTAAATATTTCTTTGTACATAAGATTGTTTTTAAAGCCATTCTTGTATTTTAATATACTCTCGATTAGCTGGCAACTTTTTGTTGTCAGTAAAATGGCGTCATCTGTTTTCGTGTGAAGTAAAAACAAGGCCGATATACGGGATGGAAACGAATATATAATCCGGAAATGGCTGGTTTTAAAATTTCATGGTTCTGGCTATCTATCAAATCATACTACATCTAAATAAAATAACAGAATGTTTGAAAATGACCACTTTCAAAATTGTGTTTACTTTAGATGTTTTTTTTAGTGCTGAAACCACAATGCACTGTAAAGTGACATGCATTTTATATAAGAAACAGGGACATTTCAGTCAGCTCTTTTGTTTACAAGTACGATCAGTGGCCCCATGACAGTTACATGACAGGAAGAGCCGGTGTCTGAAAGGCAGATGACATAGTTAAATTTGATATAGCCCTTCTGGATTTTTTTCCAGCTACTTTATTAATGAAGTAAATTTTTAGCATTACAAAAAGTATGGTTCAGTAGGTAGGTTCACTGTTTTTGGTACTTACGTCTTTAAAAGCAAACTTTAACATCTTTTACAGATGTCACGCTGTAGTCTTGTTTATGTTCCATAAATAGAAACTGGAAAGACACGTCAAAAATAATGCGTGCGCTGTGGAAATCAAAATAAAATGGATAAAACGAAAACAGATGACACACGAAAACACATACCGTGACGATAATAATTCATCTGTGACTGTAATTTATACATTTTTACAAAATGATGTCACCAAAGGATTTTGGGGACATTATGGTCGTGATCGTATGGTAGTTGGATTTTCACCACCCCCCTTAATCTATAAACTGGAGATACAGAGCAGTTTAAAATTTCTTCGGAAGTCTAATCTCAATGAAATTAGCATCGTGTTATCGGTTTTCGTGCTATTATCGATTTTCAGATATAGCGATTAACAGTGTTAACCCTTCATTCATATGACGATTGGAATTTTCAAAGAATGGCTAGTTAAATATTTCTTTGTACATAAGATTGTTTTTAAAGCCATTCTTGTATTTTAATATACTCTCGATTAGCTGGCAACTTTTTGTTGTCAGTAAAATGGCGTCATCTGTTTTCGTGTGAAGTAAAAACAAGGCCGATATACGGGATGGAAACGAATATATAATCCGGAAATGGCTGGTTTTAAAATTTCATGGTTCTGGCTATCTATCAAATCATACTACATCTAAATAAAATAACAGAATGTTTGAAAATGACCACTTTCAAAATTGTGTTTACTTTAGATGTTTTTTTTAATGTTGAAACCACAATGCACTGTAAAGTGACATGTATTTTACATAAGAAACAGGGACATTTCAGTCAGCTATTTTGTTTACAAGTACGATCAGTGACCCCATGACAGTTACATGACAGGAAGAGCCGGTGTCTGAGAGGCAGACGACATAGTTAAATTTGATATAGCCCTTCTGGATTTTTTTCCAGCTACTTTATAAATGAAGTAAATTTTTAGAATTTCAAAAAGTATGGTTCAGTAGGTAGGTTCACTGTTTTTGGTACTTACGTCTTTAAAAGCAAACTTTAACATCTTTTATAGATGTCACGCTGTAGTCTTGTTTATGTTACATAAATAGAAACCGGAAGACACGTCAAAAATAATGCGTGCACTGTGGAAATCAAAATAAAATGGATAAAACGAAAACAGATGACGCACGAAAACACATACCGTGACGATACCTCCCCCTTTTTACCATTGAAAATTGAACATATAATATTTGTAAATCTACGAAGTGACAGCTTAATTGGTTATAAGTACCAATTAATGCTTGAAAGATATCTGTAATTTGTGACTTCAAATCGCTAATATAATAATCATCCTTTTGATGAGAGCGTATTATTTCTGCATGCCCTGCTTTCTTGAACATTGTACTTTCACTTCCGGTTAACTATATTACCTCCCATGGGTCAAGGTCAATATTGAAAATGGCAGAAAAGGTTCAAAAACCCCCATCCGATGAAAATTTATATCTCAAAAATCAGGAAAAGGTTCCATGGCCGAATAAAAAGGACGATTATGAACTTAAAGATGTCATTGGTACTTCCCGACATTGCTTCTTAATATTCCAATAATATTCCATGTGCATTTGAAAAAAATGGGGAGTTCCCCTCCCAGCTTTTAAATGAACAAAATAATAATAAATGGAGTTTTTTTCTTCATATCATAGATGTTCATGATAATACCACCAATCTGATAAAAAATAACGATTATAATATCTTTAGGGGTCCCGAGGTCTGGATACTATTGTAGCTTGTGTCCAAAAAAGGGGGAGGCGCCATATAATAAATGTCGGCAAAAACAGACGTTTTTTTCAAGACTATAACTAAAACCATGACTTTCTATACATGGAAAGCTATTATTGTAAGTAGTGGGAAATGATGACAATTTCAAACATATCTTGAGAAATAGAGGTTTAAAAAGGGGTTAAACTTACATTAAATCTTTTTTTGCTCATCAAACTTGGTAGGAAGCATCCTTGGAAGGTCCTCTATAACGATTGCTTATTTAGTTCCGATCCGTTAACAAACATGGCCACCATAGGCAAATCTTGTTTCTGAAACCACTTTGCCAAATAAACCGAAACTTGGTAGGAAGCATATATGGCCGGTTCTCTCTAAAGATCGCTTTTTTCATCCCAATCCGTTTTCAAACATGTCCGCCACAGACAATTCTTGTTTCTGATTGGTTGATTTCTAAAAAATCTTCTCCTCTAACCGCTTGGCCAAATGGATCAAAACTTGGTAGGAAGCATCCTTGGAAGGTCCTTTATAAAGAATACTCATTTAGTTCCGATCCATTAACAAACATGGCCGCCAAAGGCAATTCTTGTTTCTGATTGGTTGATTTCTAAAAAATCTTCTTCTCTGAAACCACTTTGCCAAATGAATCGAAACTTGGTAGGTAGCATCATTGGGAGGTCATCTATAAAGATTGCTCATTTAGTTCCGATCCGTTAATAAACATGGCCACCACATGCCATTCTTGTTTCTGATTGGTCAACTTCTAAATATCTTCTCTGTAACTGCTTTGCCAAATGACCAAAACTTGGTGGGAAGCACCTACATGTACGGGGGTTCTGTATTAAAGTTTCCTCAAAGCAGAATGAAAGGTGAGCGACACAGGCTCAGCCCACTGAGCCTCTAGTTTCTTTGTCATATTGCCTTTGTGACTCCCTCCATTCGTCAGTTGTTTAAGTTTTCTTTGGAGGAGGGCCTAATGCCAAGAAAACTATCGAAAGACATTTTTGTTTGTTCTCATTCATTGTTTATTATACGTACATTTTAACCCAATTGTATATTTGTCAAAAAGCGTTTTCACGATCCCGATAGTGGTGATAGAATGTAATTACAAAAACAAAAGAAACAGGAAATAAAGGAATTAATTAATAATTATCATTGTTAAATATTTTTAGGTGCTGGAGCTACTGCTGTTGTACAAGCTGCCATATGTAAACCTAGAAATGAAAGATGTGCCATTAAACGTATTAATCTAGAAAAATGTAACACAACTGTAGAGGAACTGCTGGCAAGTAATATTGTTACTATAAATAGATTTAGGCTGACATAATGTTGTCCGTTTGCTTCAACTTTTTCAGTTACATTGTATTTCATACAATTAAACATCAACCAGACATATACATAATACCAAACTGACTGTTCTGCAAAGGAGCTTATAAATTATTTGACACACAAGCATAGTCTTGCGTTCATTGATTTGAGGAGAGAGGTAGTTGTTCGTTTTGGTTGAAATTTATGTAATTAATGATTTTAATTGTTTAGACTTAATTTTCATTTTCTAATTAAAAATTCCCTAATTGTAGTGGTGCCAGTATAGTGGTGAAGGTCATCGATATTGACCCATCTCAAGTGCATAAAGACTTTCCTCCCCATGGGAGTGGAGGAGGGGGCGTCATGGTCGTGATCGATTGGTAGTTGGATTTATAACTACCTATGCAATCAGGGCCTATCACCACTAACGTTTTGAGTATGAATCCCGCTCATGCGAGGTGTACTCGATACAATATTATGTGATAAATTTTGTCAGTGACTTGAAACAGGTCGATGGTTTTATCTGGGTACTACAGTTTCCTTCACCAATAAAACTAACTGGCACGATATAACTGAAATATTGTTGAAAGTGGTGTTTAAACCCTAACCCTTACTCCCCATGTAGACATGATAAATTTATGAGGCAGCAATAGACACCAATATATGATTCATTCCAATTCACAGATACCACTTTTCGTAGTGTCAGCAAAAAATACAATTTTTTGGATTCTTAAATTCATGTATTCCCATCTACAAAAGAAAAACAATTACAGTAACAAATATCTGAAATGGTTTTGGTAGTTATAACATATAAATTATGTCATATCAAAAATCTATGTATGATATCATAGTCAGTGTATGGTGAAAAATACTCATTGAATTCTTTAATTTCATGATTTATATAATCAATGAACATTGGTATACCACGAATAATAATTTAAGTAATGTTATATTTTTTATTTCTTTGTTTTTTAGAAAGAGATACAAGCAATGAGTCAATGTAAACATGAGAATGTTGTTGGTTACTACACATCCTTTGTTGTGAAGGAGGAATTATGGGTAGTCATGAAATTATGTAGCGGTGGTATGTATCTGTCAAAATTTGTAATGCACATATTTCTTTGAGGCATAATTTTGATATAAATCCTAAACTTTAGCTACATGGTTCTGAAAATTTAATAAATAGGGAATTTTAATTTATTTTCTTCCACAAAATAAAAAAAAATTTAATATCTTTTTGTAAAAAAGTTGCTCAAAGGACCATGGAAGGTATGGATATAGTACAAAATAATTTATGGTAATTTATTATTCTTTAGGATCTATGTTAGATATTATAAAGAGTCGAATGAGAACTGGAACCTGGAAAAATGGTGTATTTGAAGAAGTTACCATAGCAACTGTTTTAAAAGAGGTACTTAAAGGGTTGGAATATTTCCACAACAATGGACAAATACACAGAGACATTAAGGCAGGGAATATCTTACTTGGAGAAGAGGGGTCTGTATATATTGCTGGTAGGTAATTACTGTAATTGTCAATGCATAGCAGTGTGCCACATTCCCGGTAGAGGCTATCTAAATTTACATCAGGCTTTCTTGTTAATAAATCACATAGGCCGATTGTCTATGAAGCATTTTCGGTCTAGGATAAATTACAAAGGTGTAAGACACATGTCTGTCATGTTGTGTGCATTAAAATTGATTTTACAATTATGAATTCAGAACCCAGTACAGAATGCAGGATTTTGCACCATTTACCACAGAGCTTATGGGAGCCTTGAGCGTCCCCCAGACCCCTTGCCGAAATCACACCTTTCTTTGCAAGGTGTGTCAAGTCACTTCGCTTGAGACAAGGAAAGTGTTTTGAGCAGAAGAGTAATTTATTGGATTAATGATAACTGTTTAGCAAAAAACAGTTTGTAAAGACAGCACATCAGCATAAAAAATCAAGACAAAAATAAAAGCGAATTTATAAAATTGCAGCATGGGTGTGCACAGTAAATATTTTTTTTCCTAGATTTCATTTGGTGATCAATAATATTGTTTCATGTACATTACTTAAATTCATATGATACATGTATTAGGGTTTGACAGGATAACCGATGTGATTTCATCAAAATGAAAAAATTATCCTTTGTGTGGAGTAGATCCTGTCAAAATATTGATGAATAAAATGCTTATATTTGATAACTATGCATACCCTAGGATAAAACCTGATGATATATATATAGGATTGTTATTTGCTATCTTATAAAATTTTACCTGGATTTATAAGAAATTCTTTCTTTCCATGTATACTTTTATTGCAGAGATCCCAATTTTGAATTAAAAAATATCTTGTTTCATCTCATTAGTTCGACTTTTCGAAGAAAAAAAGTCTAGCTATTGTCGTCACTCCGGCGTCAGCGTCTGGGTCAGTTAAGTTTTAGGTTAAGTTTTTTGTCAGAGTCCATTTCTCAAAAACTATCAAAGGTATCCATTTGAAACTTGGAATACTTGTTCACTATCGAAAGAGGAACCAATTACAACAGGGCAGATGACCCTGTGATTTGTATATCCAGAGTTATCTGCCCTTGTTTCGACATAGTAGTTTTAGTACATGGAAATTGGGGATATTTTTTTAGTATGATTAAAATTTCTCAATAACTATCAAAGCTATTAACTTGAAACTCAATACACTTGTAGAAAGTATTGAACCCAATCTGTTGACAAGAGAAGACAACTCCATCCAGCATTTTATTTGAGTTATTCCCCCTTTTTGACTTATAATTTCTTAAAAAAATACAATTTCTCAATAATTATGATAGGCATTGAAATGAAACTCAACATACCTGTTCACTATCAAATGGGGAACCCATTACAACAAGGCAGGTGACCCTGTGATTTGTATATCCAGAGTTATCTGCCCTTGTTTTGACATAGTACATAAAAATTTGGGATATTTTTTTAGTATAATTAAAATTTCTCAATAACTATTAGAGCTATTAACTTGAAACTCAATACACTTGTAGAAAGTGTTGACCCCAATCTGTTGTCAAGTTAGAAGTATGTATAACTTTGTAAATTGCTTGCAGTTTAATAACGGGTACGAAAAAGTTGAGCGTCCAGCACCCGTGGGCGGTGCTTTTGTTTTATATTTATTCACGGTCAATATTTACTCCTTTAACATGACCAGATGACGTTGTCAGTGTTTGCCATTAATATATGTTTTTATGTATCGACACTATCAATACTTGTTATATTAATGGGATCTTCTTATAATTATAGGGAGATAATTTATCTATTTTTAGATTTTGGTGTTAGTGCTTGGTTAGCCACTGGAAAGGATCAGACAAGAGATTCGGTTAGGCATACATTTGTAGGGACGCCCTGTTGGATGGCACCAGAAGTTATGGAGCAGGTGTGTAAATAATTTGACCCGTTTCATTCAAATACAGTGGAACCTGTTTTAACTGAACCCTGAATAAATCAGAAACCTGAACTCAAAAGTTAGTCCCAAGCATGTTCAGTTTAGACAGGTGTCACTGTATATGTCAAACTCGGTTAACTCAAAATTTCTGTTAATTTGAAATTTTTCTGAAGTCCCATTTTAAACTTAGTGCTTTTCAACTTAATTTACTCCTCTTATCTCAAATTTCGATGTGTGGAAATTTCGGGTATCTGGAAGTAGCTTTTCAGTCCCAAATATTCAAATCCATTCAAATTATGTTCGCTATGTCAAAATTATACATTAAATCAATTAACAAACCTGTCCAGGTGTCAACAGCATGGCCTCCGGTGTTAACCACGTCAGGTGATATTTATTTTGATAACTGTTAATTATCATTTGTAAGGAAAACAATTGAATTTCTTAATTGAAGCCTTGAAGTCATAATCATGAATGAAATATCATTTAATGATAAATTTGAAAGCGTTTGATGTCGTGACAACAGTGTAGAGAAAACTCCGAAGCCATTAAACAGCCTGTTGTGTACATCGATATCGCTAAAAAAAAATCATGAAACAATAGTCATTTAAAATCGCTGAACCCTCTGTTAATAACATTTCAACATTTTGTCAAGTTGCCGATCATCTTTTACAACAGAATATTGAAAGATAATTTTTTTATTAGTATTCAATTATGTGGTATTTATAGATTTCTATGTAAGATCGTTTTGTTGACAGTTTTGTAATTTTTAAATACACGATTGTGTATTGCCGTATTATGTGTACATGTACATGATGTAATCAAATGTATGTTTCTTTTTCTCTCCAAGTTTCCTAACAATTATTGAATCCATAATTGGTAAAATTCAGATAATAACACCACATCAGAGAATGTTTTATTTATTTAAAAAAAAATCAATACTTAATCACGTGCTAAAAATACGTACAAATGATGATCAAAATATTGTAAATGACTGACAATAGTTTGCATCCACTTTTGTCAAAATTACCAGACAGAACATTACCTATCAAACTAAATCTCTTACTCCCCTGAAATCGAATTTTGCAATGGTCCTGTGAACTTCGAGATAACAAGATTCACCTGTATTTGTATCTTGACAGTTTCAGTTGAACTTAATTCTTTGGAAGCCATTAAGGGCATGAAACATTTTGCACGGTCTGATCCAACCAAAAACTATAAAATTGATAATTGTTGCTTCTCTGCTAAGCACATAGCATTAAGGAGTAAGAGCAAAGACTGGTTGGCTCAGAATCAGGATAATGTCAGAGATCCAGATAAGCTGCATATTTGCGTTTTTTACGCTATGAAAACGAGTAAAAACGCATGTATTATCAGATCAGAGTGTACACATTACGCATGCATATTGCTGTGTAAGCAAACTTTCCAAATTCGGAGCGTACTTGTACAGTCTTGTACATAACAATACATTTTTGTCTTTGAGAAATTCCCCTTAATTACTTCCCTTTATACTTTTCGAAGGAGAGAGCGTATACATCCGAGGGGTACCGAATGTTTGCCTTTCTAAGCATTTATGTCAAAAGAGATCTGATTAGATGCTTATGATAAATCATCCAATCGCGGTCAATATTACAAATAAATGCAGTTTACGTAATAAGTAAGAACTAAAACGAAAGTAAATTTAAGATAAGATAAGCAAAATTTGGGAACACGTTGTTCGTTGAAAATGAGCAAGAACATGAATAAGCGCGCTACGGAAAATTATATACTTAAGTTCCTGACAGTTTCATCTGTGTCTAGTGACATCATAGTTAAAGGAATCATTGATGACATTATCAATACGGCTGTGAAAACTGCCGAAGTTGACGAGCAAAAAACAAAATATTTACAACATTTTATTAATAAACATGACACAATCGTGTCAAATTAAACAGAGATATACATTTCACTTGCATCCTGCATTTATTGAATAACACTTGTGTCAAACATAATTTTAAAAGTGTACATGTAAGCAATCTTTTCTGAAGTAGAGAGTACAACAGCGCAAAGGAAATATGCAAATACCCATCATTTTCAAAAGTAGGGGGTAATTACCCTTTGGACTTCTGGAGCTCTGAATGTATTTGAGTGGATCAACATGTCCACCCGCAAACAAGTGAGGTATAAAAAACCAACTACGTGTGTTGGTCTAGTACGAAGCAGACAAGCATACATCATCATCATTATCTCATTGAAATGTAACTTGTTCTCGCAAAGTGTCTTGTAAAAAAAGATGAAATTAGCTTGAATTCTTTCTGATTGATTGGTTTATAACACCAACTTTAAGCAGTATTTCAGCTATATTGTGGCGTGAACAAATTAGAAATTTGAATTCTTTCTGTCTTATCATTTTGAAAGTTGTGGTAAGAGTTAGTTCCCCCTTTTTTTTGCTTGCCACCCTAAAAATGTCATTATAATTAGATATTGGAAAAATATTTGTTTTATTTTAAATCAGAAATCGTTCCATTTACAATCTTCAGAACCTCTTTTACTCCTTCATAGAAATGTATGCTGTTCAATATCTATATATTTAAAGGTTAGGCCTTAGGGGTTAGGGTTATGGTGTTTAACACCACTTTCAACAGTATTTCAGTTATATCATGGCAGTTTTATTGGTGGAGGAAATTGGAATACCTGGAGAAAACCACAGACCAGCCACAAGTCAATGACAAACTTTATCACATAATGTTGTAACGAGTACACCTCGCCATCAGCGGAATTTAAACTAACAACTTTAGTGGTGATAGGCTCTGATTGCACAGGTAGTTGTAAATCCAACCACCATACGATCACGACCATGATGCCCCCTAAATATCTAAGGCTTGTGACATATTTGTAGTTTGTAATAGAACATCTGTTGTAATCTGATGATAGCTGCCACCTGGATCACAAAATTTTAAAAGATTCTTGGAACAAGTTGTGATTTTAAGTTTGGTATATTGGTTTTATTTAAGAATTTGATTTTAAAGCATACATTTTGCATGTGGGTTTAATTTCAGGTCACGGGATGTGATTTTAAAGCATAAGTTTGGCACATGAGTACAATTTTAGGTAACAGGAAACGATTTTAAGCATAAGTTTGGCATACAAGTTTAATTTCAGGTAACAGGATATGACTTTAAAGCAGATATTTGGAGTTTTGGTATAACAGCAATAGAACTTGCCACAGGAACAGCTCCATATCATAAATTTCCTCCAATGAAGGTATGATGTTATAAAAGTACGAGGAATTTGGTTGCATGACTATTTTCATGACTATTTTCTCTAACTGGGAATTATTTTCTTTAAATGTTTAAGCATGTGAGGACACATGAGAATGTCTTGCCCGTCCCTGCCCTGCCCGTCCCTGTCTGTGACTTCCAGAAAATGTCTTAAACTTTTATTAAGTATAAAACAACATGTGAGGCAATAATTAAGAAATAAATCATGGAAGCCAGAATGTGTTGGGAGTTTTAACATGGATTGGTGGATATTAGTATTTTATCCCGAGCCAGAAGCGAGGGATAAAATTTACTAATATCCGCCAATCCATGTTAAAACTCAAAGCACATTCTGGCTTCCATGATTTATTTCGATTCTGATATGTCTAAGAGTACAAATATGGTAGTATACTTTGATTGGAAGACGGTAATTTATATTTACGTTTGTGAAAAATGTCCCACACAATTTATGCTGCCAATGGAAAAGTCAGTCACATTCACAGACGCATGTGCGATTGAGATTATACCATCAATAAATCGCTCGTTTGTCTACAAAGCGAAAGAAGGACGTCATGTTAGAATTTGATATAAAATTAATGGCATGTGTATGGCTTTACAGGAGAGATCCAAACTTATAAAATTACTGTACCCCCAAATCCGTGTCCTTTTACCGCACAGATCTGTGTCCTTTGGAATCGCTTCTCACTCAAATCTGTCATCTCAAATCGATTTTCCCTCAGATCTGTGTCCTTCACTCTGGCAGAAAAATGACGTCATAATAATTGCCAGTTGATAACGTCATTTGAGGTTGGCATTTGAAAGAATGTAATGACAGATTTGTCCCGTGGAAAGATTTTTGTCATCAAGGATATAAATTCTAATTTTACTTTCGAACTTAATAGATAACAATTAAGGCCATGTCAATGAAGTATCTACCCTGTATGTACATGAATATGTGTGTAAAAATACAGCAGTGATAAATACTCTTTTATATTGCCAGATAGAAAACAAATAATGGTAAGTTAATGGTATGTACAGAGACGTGCAAAAAGTATTCTGTCACTGTAATTTTTTCTATATATTTTATATAAAACCACATTTTTGCAAAATATTATTCCAAAGTCAATTCTTGTTCGATTTTGATGAAATTTGTACCAACAAAAGCGAGAACGTGTGTAGTTTTTGTGATTATTTTATCATATTTTTTGAAAGCATATATTTTAAATATTCACAGTTTAAATACAAACCTAAATGATATGTCTTCAAAAGTACTTTCATTGTATTGTCTTCTTGACGTTCAGAATTTTGTTTTGTGCTTAACATGTGAACTCTTAAAATCCTTAGATAACAAAATTATGCTGAAATCACAGTGTAAAACTACATTTAAACATGTCTTTGTTTGTAAAAAATTTATCAAAAAGAATTCACCTTGCAATAATGTTTTGAAAAAAAATGTCTTTTTATATGAAATATACATTAAAACATTACAGTGACCGAATACTTTTTGCACGTCTCTGTACTTGATCTTTTTTTTAATGGTTTCATGCTGACAGTAACCTATAAAACAGTTTGATGGCTTAGCAGTTAACCTAGCCCCTGCCAATCTGTCCAATACTTGATCAAGGACCTTAACATGTTGTGAAAACATATCAGTAAAAATCAAGATATCATCCACAAAATTATCAACGTTCTGTAGAACCTTTAATACTTTCTGCATCATCCGAGAAAAACTAGCCCCGCTGTTTACCATGCCAAAAGGTAGAACTTTGAATTGAAACAACTCCCCTGTAATTTGAAAAGCTGTCATAATGTTTAGTTTCCATAGAGAGTGGTATCTGCCAATAACCTTTACATAAGTCGATTTTCTACCAATACTTGTAACGGATATCTTAGCAAACATATCCTCAATGTTAGGCATTGGTTCAGCATCAAAGACAGTAACACGGTTAATGCCCTAAGATCAATACAAAAACGATTTGTCCCATCATTCTTTTTGACTATGACAAACGAACTCGAATAAGGACTGTTTGATTCCTCTATTACCACTAATTTCAACATTTTTTCAGTTTCACTGTCTACCTGATCTATCATAGCATACGGTACTGGGTATGATTTCAACTTGATTGGATCATTACTTGTTACTTTGATCTCATATTCTAATACATTCGTACAACCCGGAACATCGGTCAACACTTGTGGGTATTTACTCAACACAATTGTTATCTCCCTTGCTTGCTCCTTAGTTAACTCGCTACTAATATGCACCTGCTCGTACGTTTCGTGATCTTCACCTGTAGTAGGTACATGTACTACTAACTCCTGACCATCCTCACTTTTCATTATCTCCTCGTCTACAATTGAAATCATCGCACATCGCCCTCTCCTATCCCGACTGTTCGACTCCTTATCACTAACTACCACTTCATCCTCTCTTTCTACATATGACTTTAGCATGTTTATGTGAAACATTTTCACCTTGCTATTAATCGTAATCTTATAATCCAACTCACCAACTTTCTCTAACACTTCATACGGACCTTTCCAATGCATTAATAGTTTATTTGCGTTCGTAGGTAATAACAACAACACCTTTTCACCAACTTTGAGTTTTCTGAACCTAGACCTTCTATTGTATATTTTTGCTTGCTTCCTTGATGCTTGTTCCATATTTCGCTTAACCAACTCACACGTCAACTCCAATCTCTCTCTCAAATTTACAACATATTCATAAGTTGATCGTAACACGGGATCTGATATATCCTTAGTCCATAACTCTTTAAGTATCGTCATGGAACCCCTAATTGGCCAACCATACAGCAGCTCAAACGGTGAAAACCTTGAACTCTCCTGTGGAACTTCCCTATATGCAAACAAAGCTGGGCCCAAATACCTATCCCAATCTCTAGGACGCTCCGCACACAAACGCTTCAACTAACCCATTACACATAGGATGATAAGGTGTGGTCATTAATTGTTTCACAGAAATCAACCTACTCATCTCAGCCATCACTCCCGGTGTAAACTGTGCACCCCTATCCGTTAATATTTCACGAGAAAATCCTACCCTACAAAATACTTCGACCAAAGCCTCTGCTACCCTTTCGGTGTCTATAGAGGCAATGCTACTGTCTCAGGGTACCTAGTGGCATAATCCACAAGTTTTATGATATAACGATTACCCTTATCAGTAATTGGTACTAACGGCCCCACAATATCAACCGCCCCACGCCCAAATGGTATATCAATCACCGGCATTTTACCCAATGGTGCTCTGATTTGTTGCCTCTTAGGCACAGTTCGCTGGCATATGTCACATGACCTACAAAATCGCTTAATATCAGATGTAATCCCCGGCCAATAAAATTCAGCTGTAACCCTATCTACAGTACGCCTAGTTGCTAGATGGCCCACCATTATTGACTCATGCGCTATACGCATCACATCCCTCCTATATTGCTTAGGTGCTATTAACTGGCAATACACTTTCCCCTTCTCAACCTTAGAAGACTGAAATTCGCGGAACCATAAACCCTTTTTCTCGTAACACTTAACTGAACTACTTCCCTTAACTAATATGGCTTCTGATTTCACTTGCTCACCAATCTTAACCAAGCTTTCATCACTCTGTTGTGCTGACTTAATATCATCAACACTTACATGACTGATACTATTGGGCACCTGCAACTTACTATATGGCTGTGCCATTTTCTTAGTTTGTAATCTAGTCACTACTCCTACTTCATGATTCAACTCTAGATCATTAGGATCTCTAGCTCCCTCCACATTACCAATGATAACATCATACAACAGATTTTGCATACACCACACTATCACTTCTCCCACAAAGTAAGGTGAATCAGTATATACCTTCGCTAACGCTGTTTTTATAACGGAACCATCAGCCATCATACACTCCTGCTGTCCATCCACAAAACTTTATTTATCAACTAAACCTTCTCTCACCACCACTACTCCACCACAACCAGTATCTTGTAAAACTGACCACGCCTAACAGGCATCACTATACTCGCTATAGGTTTCATATGGCCTACAGCAGAATAGATTACACTATCACGTGTACTAGTTATTTCTGCACATGAATTATTCCCCTTACCATACTGACCCTGACCATACCTATTACCTCTATTCATACTCCCTGGTCTGCATTGTGAAGGGCAATTTATACTTATATGACCTTGGATCCCACATGTGTAACATTTCCTATTATCGGAGTTGTCCCCCTTAGCCTTAAATCCTTTATCCTCACCATTTCTATCATTCTTGGGAGATCCCCTCCAATTTGGATTAGTTAATGATACTACATTCGCTCTACGAGCCTCTTTAAATCGGTCCGCTAACTGTGACATTTCACCGATATCTTTGGGAACCCGCTCTTTCAAAAACAACAGCACATCTTTATTGTACACATGCAAGAATTGATCCCTTATCATCAAATCTTGTAAATTCTCATAATCCAAATCAATACCTGACTATCCATCTATTAAAAAACCTACCCAACCTAACAGCAAACTGTTGAAACGTTTCCCCAGATTCTGGTCTACACGCCCTAAACTTTTGCTTAAAACCATCTTCCGTTTTATCAAATCTCCTCAACAAGCAACCCTTAAGCACATCATAATCTAATGCGTGCTCAGATGGTAGCAACGCATACACATCCAGTGCATTTCCTTTTAAAAGTGCACTCAGGTGAGTAGCCCAAATATTCTTATGCCAATTATGAGCTTCAGCATGACATTCGAATCTCCTTAGGTAAGAATCTATGTCATCTGACTTCTCCTCAAAAGGAGGTAACTTAGGACCTTAATCTTATCACCTGCTATAACATGCTTATCTCCCCCTTTAGCTATTAACTCTAACTTGTGCTTATGTTCCAACTCTAACTTTTCCCTCTCTAATTCTCTCAATATCATTCTATCCTCACGAGCTCTATCTTGCTCCGCTTTTATGTAATCATGCAAATCCGTTCCTTTAAAACCTAACTTTTCCACTACTTCCGATAACTCCTTCAAAGTTGCCATTTTACACGACTCTGATTAATAAACAGCTCACAGCGTAAATAACGACGGACTTGTCCAAAAAAGAAAACAACGGATCCCATAATCTAATTAAATTCCTTAATTACAAACAGCTGTGGCTGCAGCCATTAACATGGTCCTATCGGCCCATGCTTACAACTTATATAAAAAAAAAAAATGTACTAACTTTGACTTCTGTGTTTGTCTGTTTTTTTACCGTTACGTTACCAGGGGTCTGTCCAGTTCTGTTTACAAATACAATCCTCACCCTGCAAATACAACAATACCTAATTAATAAATGCCAATATAATCTCAAATTTGCCTAAATAATCTCACTTCTGACACCATTTGTGACGGACGCTGTGTGGTGGCAAACTTGTATTGATAATATATGGAGCACAAAACTTTGAATATAAACATTTAATTTTTTTAAACAATTAACAATTATTAAAGATAACGAAAAAAAACAAAAAACATTAATGATACAAGTCACAGTCAATACATCGGACACACACCACCAATCACGATTGTTCACTAAACGTCCAACACTGTAGCTCCACAGCTCCACAGTCGTACAGCAATATCCAGATACGTTAATCACATTTTGTTAATCAAACAGGAAACATATAACAGGACACGTAACCTTCAAATATAATATTCATATTAAACTTGCTGTACATTATATCAGCATATTATACTTAATTGTATACATATATATATATGCATATTTCAATAAACAATTTATTTCTAAATTTGTATGTATAAATATATAAACTAAATATATAAACGTTATATATATACTTTCATATTTCTAAATGTCTATATTGATATTATCCTGTTTTTACAATATCTATGTCCAAATAATTAAAAACTTGTTTATACATGTATGCGTTACAGTCTTCACACTCAACTTTTTACCGTAAAAGCCCACCGGGCCTGTAAGTTCAAATATTTACAGACCCACCATCAATTCTACAGGCACGAATTACATTATTGACCATTAATTCAAACCACCAAAACTCAAAGCATGATGATGTACCAAATATTATGTGGACATGTCAATTATGCATTAGGTAAGACGACAGGCACTCGTGGCACGGACTTATCACCCCTCTTTTTTTCTAACTTTCTGTTTACAAATTTATTTTCAATAAAATTTCTTTATTTCTTTATTATTTCATCTCTTTTTCCTTATTTTAACTTGTTCGTGTCAATATTCATACAATCTTATGTTAACATCAAATTGAATGTGTCGTCACTGTCGACCCTATATAGATATTAATAAGGGACCGACCATTTAACTTGAAGGGGGGGGTTATGGTTTTTTGTTTCGTTCAGAAATTTTTTTTTGGACAACACAAGAGTTAGAATATTTATTTTTTTTGTCGCGCAAAGCGCAAATTTTTTTTCCAGAATTTAACATTAGGTTATAGGACAAAAACTCTGAATCAGATTTTTTTTTTTTTCCTCCACCAAAATCAGAATATTTTTTTCAGCAACATTGAGAATCAGAATATTTTTTTAGGAAAAAACCATAACCCCCCCCCTTCAAGTTAAATGGTCGTTCCCTAATCCACAAGGCATGCAACTCGACAGGTTTAAAAATCGTACCCCTGCTCGCTTCGAGTACATTTATTGCACCTTATTTCCATTATGTCATTCAAACTAGGACATGTATCCATTCCTAAAAGAAGCATCTTTTTGCCCCTGTTTTTGTTTTGTGCATACGATAGCTCAGTTCTCCAGAATTTTAAGATTTTCATACATTTATTGCCAAATTTTTCGTATAAGGACCCACGGATGACGGAAGTGACGTACCACTGCATTAACTTCAACGATAGGTTCAGGAAAGTTAAAAAAAAAATTCATATAGTACCCTTCGTTGACGGAAGTAGATATAAAATCAACGGACCGGTTACGACCACTGAATTCCGAATGCATTGCTTCAATGATAGGGTCAGAGAAGTTCCAAAAAAATTTCATGATATTATTTTGGGGCGATATTTTGAAATCATGACTCGGCTTGGTACAATCAGCGAAACGAGTCTAGGGTTCAATAATCGTTATTTATTAGTCGTAGTTAATGGTTAATAATCACAGCTGAATTTAATGACCTATTAACACAAATGATGACAAGTTTATCCCTCTACCTGTAATTGTTAAGTAAACAATTATGTAGTGGATAATACACTCCAACTGTCACTGTCGTCAAAGAGCTCCGGTCAGAAATGCTCTGTCATCTTCCGGTACAAGTCAATTAGGCATGTTTGACATACATGCGACGACAAAAAGTAAGTATTATGATCACATAGTATTATTATATCTTGAATCCAGAAGATGTTGTTATCGGTCGATTATTTTTGCTTGTTTTTTCTTATATATTACTGTAGTTATCTTCATCGATTACTCAGATATAGATAGAATGATGGACATAAACAATTAAAATGCTAATAATGAGATTGAAATCATCAAATAAAGCTATAAAAAGTAGTTTATATATGTAATTAAAGTACACAAACCCTTTGTAATGTCAGCCACTACTTTCCGGTTTGGTCGCAAAAAATTGTGTTTCAGTAGAACCGGTTTTGTCTATGTAAAAAATTGAAAGAATAGCGAAAACAGCTCAATATCACAATTATGTTTTCTTTTTGTAATTTATTTAAGGTTCATTATAACACTTGTCAAGGGTATGTTCGACTTGCAAATTGATAAAAAGAAGAAAAAAAATGTCATCAATGAATAAGTTGTGAAAAAAAAACAACAGAGCATAGTCAAAATATTTTACATGTGGATGTTTTGTATAACATTAAAAGGAAGAAATACAAAACGGTTTGTGCAGAATTGGCATTCACCAAGTCACCTTCGACAGAATGGTTATGATTTTCTATAGAACTTATAATTCTTTTTCTTTATTTGCTATGCAGTTGGATTATTACAATATTCAAATTGTTTGATCAAAAGTAGGAACTCTCACTGTTTATATAGATATCAAGTAACTCTTATTCTTTTGGATTAATTTTTGTTTTCAAATAATATATTGAAGGACAGTAAGAAATTTTGATTAAACAAATTAATAAAAAATAAATAAAAATAGGGAACCGCATCAGTAGCGTAATGGTTAACGTGCTCGCCTCGAGTGCGATAGATTGTGGGTACTAGATACGATAACGTAACCATCATTCCGCTTGTGCTCCAGTTAGGGTTACGAATCGGTCCCATTCAACGTACAGGAGCAAATTAAAATTTTCGTTAACTGAATATTTCAACTTTCTTTTTGCATATCTGGTCATAACTTATTATTCCCTACAATTTTTAAGTAATGGCGATACGAAATAAGTGTTACAATACCTGTTTCTACCATCACGATCGATTTAGTATTCGGAAATTATTTCTTGTCTGCCATGGCACCTTACGTATACTCTCGTGATGGGCGGAGCCTATCCATATATGGATCTGAATGCCAAATATGAAAAACTTTACTATTAATTTTTACTACGATTGATCCAAATAAGGATATCTCCAAAACGAAGCAATTGCACATGAAATAGCAACTTGTCGGACAGAAAGAAGATTTCATGCATTCAAATTTTCAGATGGATATAAGTCTACCATGGATTGATGCAGCGTTTACTTAACACCTCAAGGTTTACCTAAATATATTTATCTTTCACCCCCGTTAATTTTTCCAACCACTTACAACGGAATTAGGACAAAAAACCGCCCGGTGTGAATCACTCTGGGCGCTGCTCCCATACGTTGAATGGGGCCGATTCGTAACCCTCGCTGGGAGCAAAAGCAGACTGAGGGTTACATTATCATATCTATGTGGGTACGAGCCGTGGTCTTGTCAAACAAAAGAATATACAATTGGTATTTGTTGCTTCTCCGCTAAGAACGCATCATTAAGGAGAAAGAGCAAAGACTGGTTGGCTCGGAATCAGAATAATGTGTCCGAGTGGAGTGACATATCTACCCAATGACTGTTGTTAGCTCACCTTGCCAAAGGCAATGTGAGCTTTTACCATTACTTGGCGCCCGTCGTCCGTCGTCTGTTATCTGTTTACTTTTCACATTTTAATCTTCTCCTCTGAAACGCCTCAGCCAAATGAAGTGAAACTTAAGTAGGAAGCATCTATGGAAGGTCCTCTGTAACGATTACTCATTTCGTCCCGATCCGTTAACAAACATGGTCGCCACAGGCGATTCTTGTTTCTGATTGGCAGATTTTTTTTAAATATTCTCCTCTAAAACTTCTTAGCCAAATGAACCAAAACTTAGTAAATGCAACTATGGAAGGTCTTATATAAAGATTGCTCATTTCATCCCGATCTCACAAACTGAACACAAATATGACTTGTCCCGCATTTCATGAAACGACTCCCCAACGGCTGTTATACTGATAGGATTCATCTGTAAAGTAGCAGATACTAGTAAGTGAAGGCTGAATGTAAAGATACACAAACATATGTATGGAGCTCACAATAAAATATAAATTTAGCAATCAAATTGTCTGAAGCTTATACAAATAAAATGAGGGTAATCGCAAGATTGAAACATGAGATGTTTTAATAGTATTTCTTCGCTGCCCAGTTAATGTTTTTTTTTATCCTGTTCTATTCGAGTAGTCGCATGGTATTGACCGGATATTTTTTGCTATATATTTGTATTTGGTACCTGATTCATGTTGAGCAACGGTAAGAAACAGTAACAGCATTCAATATGCTTATAAACTTATAAGCGCGGACTTCACAGAGGACACAATCAAAAACGATAAGAACAACGCTTGTTTCTGCTCTTTTTAGACAATTTGACAGTTTCTTTGGGGCTTTTGAAATAACACGATAGATACAATATACGTACATTGTCAGAAAATATATAATTCATTTCCACTCGCTGATAAACGGGTAAGAAAAACTCGTCAAAACTCGTATATATAAATTTAATATTTTCGACAATGTATATAATTATATTGTCTATTTTTTTCTCTCCCTCGTTTCACTCCTCAGAAAATATTTTTTTATTTACTAAAATAATGTAATATAAATAAGACTCGACACAGTGTAGGGTTTTGCTTTCGTTACAAGATCGCATAGCATTATTATAAATATATATCAACATAACAAATTCATTCAGTCTGTCATTTATACTCCCCCCCCCCCCCCCCCCCCCCAAAAAAATACAAAATATATACGAGTGATTGAAATTCTTTTGGCATTAATATTGGTGGATGGGCAGGGGACTATAACATCCAGAGCACGAACTTTTGTTGTATTACAATTTGTAACGAACGTTGCATTAATCGAGTACACCTAACATTTTCTGTATATACAAACTGCCAAAATCGTTCGTGCGGAAAGGAATTCAATACTACAGCCTTTGTTAATTTGCTTATCTGTAATGTTAATGTAAACATTATACTGTGAAGAAATGTAAATATCGTTTCCACAGAGTGACTTACTTCGTTATCAACGAGTATAAAATCAAAATATTGTATTATAAAAAGAATCTCCCACTACTCAAGTGATGCGCCTGTACAGTGAGTGTAGCATATTGAGCACCAACCGTGATGCCAGTGCCACAAAAAGCATAACAAAAATCAAGTGTTCGCGACAGTAACAATTTAACATAGAAATAAAGATTTTTTTATTGTACAAAATAGCTGAAATTAGCAGCCATGGCGAATCTTCATACCATGGATCAGTATTTATCGCTTTTGAGATATTTCCTAATCATAACTATTGCTAAATTGCAATATAATGCTCAATAATAATACGATCAGTCGTATTTACATACTGACAAATCCGTTTCTTAATAAATGACACAGCCGGTTTCTATACATGTTTACATTTTGACCAAGCCGGATTTCAAAAACATCTGTTGACATCATGTTTTAGGGTATGACTAGTTACTAACTGACTTTTCCTCAACAAAATAATATTTCTAAGTAAAATCAATCATTCATCAATACTTTTTTCTTTTTTGGCAACATTTAATTCATTCGTAAATGCAAGATCTAGCGATATTTCAGTTGATTGTAGTGATTTTGATGCCGGATTCCTTTTAACTTATAGAAAAATCTAATTTTACACTGCAAAAATAAATGATATTTGGACAAAAAATGAAATTAATAATAATAACAATCATAAAGCTTCATAATTCAAAACATTATATACACAGTATATTTATAAATACTTACGATAATTATCTGTGTCTTCTTTAAAAATACCGCTTTAAAATATCCCAGATGTTGACCAAGCATTTTCGATCGGAGCTCTTTGACGACAGTGACTGTAGATTCTTAAAAATAATCAACGAGACTCATCAGGGTCGAGTTGATTATTTTATAGAATCTACAAGTTGGAATGTATTCTCTTACATAATACATTTCTATCTGCAACAGTGTTTTCATTTTATATGTTTACCTTTTTAATGTTCAGAAAGCTAAATAATCCACAAATAACACATTTTTTTCAGCATCCGTGTTTTCGATTCTCGTTTATATTTAGATATTTCAAGGTCTTTCAAGTGTCCCAGGTGTTCACCTGTGGTCTGTCTGATTTGTTAAGTTGCGGTCGGTTCGTTGGTTGTTTTTGTATAGCGAGAATACTCATCAGTTCTGAAGATAAATTATGTCAGAACTCATCTACTTGTATCGTGTCTTGTATATCTATTGATCAATTGCTTTTTTAAAGCAAATTGTTCATATTTAAAAAAAAAAAGAGAAGCTGACTATCAAGAGTTATATATACTAATTATAGAAGATATTAATGTGGTCAACTTAGCCGAATGATAAGATGGAAGTTTTGAAAGTCAAAGTGACTTTGAAAAGCCCAGCAATGGTTCAAGACACGAAAGTCCCAATATAAGTAAAACACGTTTTTTTAAGCCTAAAATAGTAAAAGATTGTGTTCATATATTCAAAAATAAAAGAATAAACTAGATTCTTCAAAATAATCCGGTGTTCGAACAATAGTGTGACGTCAGAGAAATGTAATATCTGTTGGTAATCTGACATTTATCACACCTTGCAGTAAGCACATTCAACCGTACATCTGTCAATTAATAATAGCTTGGATTATGATAATTTAAATGGGTGCTCATTACATTCGGTTTACATATTTATGAAAAATATACAAACCAAATGTATTCCTTATTTACCTGGTAAATGTTCAAAACTGTGCAGCAATAAAAAATAGTCACTATGATTTCAAAGCATACCTTATCCAAATATCCGTATACCTTTAGCTAACTGGACAATATGTATGCTTACATACTAATAAGTAAAAAAGGTTTTTTCATAAATATAATGCGAAAAAGGGGGATAAATTAATTTTGCCACCCTCAACTTTTGGCAGATATTAGTAAATGTTGTATACCCCTCACTTCTGATTCGGTATAACATACTCATATCTGCCAATCCACGTTAAAACTCAAAACACATTCTGACTTCCATGATTTATTTCTTAAACTAATTCGGTATAATTAAATTAACGTTGGGTTTTATAATATAAAAAAGTTAAATTATTTTCCATTGTGGAGCTAAAAACTCAGTTTCATTTTTATTATAATATAGCAACAATAGGCAGTCAGAGCAATGATACATATCAATCAATATATTATATAATATATACATAGTTTTAAAGACATTTAATATTGGAGTTAAAAACTCAGTTTCATCTTTACAATTTCATATGTGAATATTAGCATGTTTTTTTTATCATGTGAACAAATTGTGTAAAATAAGTGATTTTAGTCTCAAATATATTAGTAAATCTTCCTAGTTTTCAACAATAAACCAGGAAATGTTTTTTTCCGCTTTAATAGTAAAACATACTTGACAATAGGCACTTATAATTAATGATATATTATTGTAACACACACAAGAGATGACGTGGATTAAATTATTTTAAGTAACATAACCCCACTATTTTATATTGAAGTGTATTTATCAAGCCAGTAGATTGATTAATCATGTATATATGTACATTTGTATGTAAGCACATTCAACATACATCTATCAATTAAATTGCGATGTTCGAGTTTGATATGGTAAAACTCGTGATTTTATTATTGATGGGACCATTTATTAAGTTCGACTGTTCGAGGGAAAGATTTTTTTTAGCTTAAAAACATATGGAAAATTGGCGGGACTTTCAAATAAGTTCGAGCCATCCATGGTATTCGACCCATCCGAGTTCGAGGGACCGAGGTTTGACTTGTATATATGTAAAATGCTAATTTCCATTTTTTCATGGTTTTTTCATACTATATTTAAAGATTTGACTGAACAGATTTTATATCCAAAATGCAACAGAATGCACCATTTTGCGTCCTTCTGAAAAACAATGTTCTGGGGGGAGGTGGCAAACCCTAGATCCCCTACCGCTTTTAGTCTCTCGCGGGTTGGCATGTATGCAAAAATACGCGGGCAACATAGGGTGACTCTTCAAAATTACAAGGCTACTTGAACTTCGCTTTTGACCAACGAGAAATCGAAGTCAACCTTCACAAGGCAACTACTTCGCCCTCTAACGTGAGCCCTGCTTCTCGTCCTTTTTTAAAACCTACATGATGGTAAAAATATCAACCAATCAAATTTCAAGAAACAGACACACCTAAATCTATTTTGAATATCGGAAATTCTTAAAAGAACTTGTTTGCCTACCCATTTTTTGCATTGACTCGGCAGCAACTGAAAACGGAGAACAATAAACTAAATATCTACACACAATATCTTATGAAATCAACTTTTGAAACTATATGACTTTTTGTTCACAGGCCCGTCGGACTTGTGGAACTACTCATTTTATACGCCTGTGTACAATTTTACACGCCACGGGCTTCGGACTACCGCCTAATTTCGAAGAGGCGTTATATTTGTTACATATATTGTATAATGTCCATATCTATAAAGGTGTCCGACAACAATGTTTATATGATTCATATACATCTGTACCACAGCGGACCTATATGGCTCGACATCCTCTATACACAAATAACTGGCGATAATTCGCTATGTAAAATCCTAACCCCTAACATAACATACAAATTTAACTACCTTACGTGTCATGTAATACAAACAAAATATACAGAATATCCTACAGAACTAAGGACCGCATTAGTATCCACGTTCAAATAAAATATGACAATATTCAGGTTCGAATCTCATACTGCTTTACGCTAAAGCATATCAATTTCAGATGACTATAATTCACATTAAAGTTACTACGATTTAACCATTAATATATAAATTATTTCTAACCACTGAAAATCATATCATTACTCAACCCTGGTAACAAAGACAAACGTCCAGACAGACACACAGACAAGAAGTGAAGTCAGTATAATTTACACCTTTTATATCAAATCCCACCTGTAAATTTCATGCCAAACGTGTACCTAACTTATCTACAGTTAGAAATCGCCAAAACAGGTTTGCTAATTTGCATAGTGACAGAAATAGATGTTTAACTAACTATTTTTGGATGTCCCGATAAAAAATGTAAACAATTACCTGTGTCAATTCATTACAATTTATTTCACTCACACATAAATGTTCTTTAAGAAAATATTTACAGTCATAAATATAACTTAATCACACGACAATCCCGTTTAAAATATCACCTGTACCTAATTAATCTAATTAATTACGTCAAGTCATATTACCAACAACTCAGCCATGCACCATAGCGCACCATAACGTACCATACACAACGATCGATAATCATTCCATGCAACCACCAATTCTAGTTTTGGAAAGGCTTTTATGAATAGTCCCCGACCACACAAGGCTTCACTCAACAAGATCCATCCCAAAACTTCTCACACAGCTAAGCCATGCATCATGAAGTAGTGACACAGTTAAGCTTGTTGGTCTAATACAAAGTGGACCTCATCATCATTTCATTGAAAATTAACTTGTTCTTGCCATGATGTAGCTGAAAAATTGCTGAGTTGGTGTTAAGCAACAATTACTCACTCACTGAATAGCAACATATACTATAAGGATATATACATCACAAAATAATTCAATTTTTGTTCACAGGTATTAATGTTGACCTTACAAAATGACCCACCCAACCTTGACACAGGAGCAGACGACAAAGAACAATATAAGTCTTATAGTAAAGTCTTTAGGAAAATGCTGGGAGACTGTATGAAAAAAGAACCAGAAAAAAGGTACTTGTTAAATAAATTGCCAGGAAGTATAAGATGGAACCAGAAATTAAAAAAAAAGTTTTTTTTTGTTTTAAAAAAAAGGTTTTTTTTGTTTTAAAAAAAATAATTTCCCAGTTGAATGACCTAAAATTTTTGAAACAGTTTTTTTTTAGATTGATTGATTAATTTTTGGTGTTTAATGCCACTTTCAGCAATATTTCAGCTATATCATGGCAACCAGTTTTAGTGGTGGAAGAAGCCAGACTACCCGGAGAGAACCACCGACCATGGGCAAGTAACTGGTAAACTTTATTACTTGCGGCTGCGAGTAGAGTGCACCCTTTTTAGCTCACCTGACCCAAAGGGTCATGTGAGGTATTGCCATCACTTGGCGCCCGTCGTCCGTCCGTTAACTTTTCATATTTTAATCTACTCCTCTGAAACAACTGGACCAAATGGAACCAAACTTGGCAGAAAGCATCTATATAAGGTCCTCTATAAAGTTTCTTCATTTCGTCCCATTCCGCCAACAAATATGGCCGCCAAGGGCAATTCTTGTTTCTGATTGGCTAATGTTAAAAAAATCTTCTCCTCTGAAACTGCTTGGCCAAATGGAGCCAAACTTGGCAGGAAGCATCTATGTAAGATCCTCTATAAAACCTCTTCATTTAATTCCATTCGGCCAACAAACATGGCCACTGTTACTAAAAATAGAACATATGGTAAAATTGCACGTTTTTGGTAACAACTCAAAAACCGTTAATAATATCAGAAATCTGACGGGGTAAAAATGATCAGCACAGGAAGATCTAACTACCCTGAAATTTTGAAGAAAATCTGATCACCTATCTTGGAGTTTTTGCCCTTTTTTCATCACATTTTCAAAATTTTAATACTTTTCGTTTTTTATTTCAAAAACTATAAGAGATAAACGTTAAGTTTAAACAGCAAACATGTGCAGCATGTCAAGATCTACATGCCCTGCAATTTTGAAGTAAATCTGATTACCCGTCTAGGAGTTATTGCCCTTTTTTATATTTTATTTTTTTAATTTAAACATTTTTGTCTGATATTTCAAAAACTATTAGAGATAAAGGTTAAGTTTAAATTGCAAACATGTGCAGCATATTAAGATCTACCTACCCTGTAATTTTGAAGTTAATTTGAGTACCCAATTTGGAGTTATTGCCCTTTTTTCCCCGTCAAATTTTCAAAATGTTAATACCTTTTGTCCTTTATTTCAAAAACTATAAGAGATAGATGTTAAGTTTAAACAGCAAACATGTTCAGCATGTCAAGATCAACCTAGCCTACAATTTTAAAGTAAATCTGATTACCCATCTTGAAGTTATTGCCCTTTTTTCATCAAATTTGAAAAATGTTAATACTTTTCATCCTTTATTTCAAAAACTATAAGAGATAGATGTTGAGTGTAAACTGAAAACATGTTCAGCTTGTCAAGATCTACATGCCCTGCAATTTTGAAGTAAATCTGATTACCCGTCTAGGAGTTATTCCCCTTTTTTCATCATTTTTTAGCTCACCTGACCCAAAGGGCCATGTGAGGTATTGCCATCACTTAGCGTCCGTCGTCCGTCCGTTAACTTTTTCATATTTTAATCTTCTCCTCTGAAACAACTTTGCCAAATGGAACCAAACTTGGCAGTAAGCATCTATGTAAGGTCCTCTATAAAGTTTCTCCATTTCGTTCCATTTGGCCTATAAACATGGCCGCCAAGAATAAAAAAAAATTCTGATTGGCTAATGTTAAAAAAATCATCTCCTCTGAAACAGCTTGGCCAAATGGAGCCAAACTTGGCATAGATGGTCCCTGGGTGTGTCCCTTTTAAAATTGTGTCCGACAGCCCCACCCTCCATTCAAGATGGCTGCTGTTTTTTAAGGTAATGATTATCTCCCTTTGAAATTTGCTTCAGTATCATTCTATTGTCAGGTGAGCGATACAGGCTCAGTGGGCTGAGCCTCTAGTTTGTAATTTACGCTGTATTGGTGATAGGCTTGTATGAGTTGTTAGGTAATCCAACTACCTAACTCATTGAGCCACCTGGACATTTTTCCATTATTAATTGTAAACAGAAGAAGGTAAACGTTATGAATTTTCGTGTATGATAGTGATACTCGCCATCAAAGGAAAAACAGAGTTTTCAATTATAGCCCGTCTGACTGCCTGAGACAGTCTATTTTCATACAGAATGTACAGAGAGTACATCTAGCATGCTCGGCAGTCTGGCTGAAAATCTATCATGGCTATTTTTGCAATCTTAGAGCTTCCTGTTTTCTAAATTTGGCTAATTGATGTCTTTACCTTATTCACAGTGCCAGTGGAAATACGAGTTTTTGTTTTCATGATTGCCATGTGACTCCCACATTCTCATCCTGAATGAGATACAATTTATTTTTGATTGGCTTGTATGTTTGTATTGGTCAATTAAAGACCCATTCACAAATTTTCAATAAAAACAAGAATGTGAAAGTCACAATGTTGAGATAGTATTTAGGATTTTCATCGCTTAAAAAGCGACCAACACTCGATTCGAAGGGAAAAAATAAGGCTTATGATAAAACAAAAAGACAGAGAACAATAATTCCTGGCTGTTTTGTCAGCCCTGTCAATAAGGAAAGTTTCTGATCGGTTCTAATAATATGCAAGTTGTTCTTTTTTTTTGTTCTGCTACTAGTAATTTGAGACACAATGGCCTTACTACACATGAAAAATTGGACGGACATAATTACGCTGTCAAATATTTAAAGTGGTGTCAATGTTCAACGTATGCTATGATATTCAATACAATCTTCTTTACCAGGATACAGGGTCATATGATAACTCTAGTGTTTGAAAAGGGGAACTTTAGGTTCTATTGGTTAGGCAATGCAATAATTTTTTCACAACACTTTATTAATATATTTAAGGCCAACAGCTAAACAGTTATTGAAGAATGAATTTTTCAAGAAGGCCAAGGTATGTTTATTGTGAGGTCATGTCTTGTCTCAAAACAATTATAATTTTAACATTGTTTTTTATTGTGATTTGGATTACTAGAAAAAAATAACCACAAAAGGATGTGGATTAAGTGAACATGAATGTGAGGTGTATTCGATACAACATTATGTGATAAATTTTGTCAGTGACTTGCGACGGGTCAATGATTTTCTCCAGGTATTCCGGTTTCCTCCACCAATAAAACTGACCACCACGATATAACTGAAATATTGTTGAAAGTGATGTTAAACACCATAAACAAACAAACAACAAGTGTTTGTCCTGTCTGTTGCTTTTGCTTTGAAGGGGTACCATTCTGTCTGTCGTAAGGGAAATAACTCCTATATTCTAATTTTAGAATCAAATAGGATTGTACATATGGTCTATTTGATACTAAAAGCAAGATAAAAGGGTTTAGGAACAGCACTTTAGGACAATATACATGTATTAAAACATTATGATTTGGCAAAGTTTTTGTTTTTGTTTTTTTTTATACATATTTGATCTGTACATAGTGACTTTCAGATTAATTTATCCTAGGTATCTTGTTTTATGTAAAATATATGGGGAAAAAATCGGTGGTGAAAACCAATTATGTCCACTGTATTATTTACCATTACTTTTTATTTTCAATAAAGAGGTTGAAGAGTCTCTCATATCCTCTTCATTCACGATGGGACATAAGGCATCAACAATTTCAATTGTTGACGTTTCAGTAACTTAATGTTTTTTTTACAGGATGGGGTTGTTAGCCCTATGCCAAACCTACATACTGTTGGATCAGGCTTTCTTTCTGGGTTGTCCTTCCCATAGATGATTGCATTCACCCTGCTCACAAGTTTCATCTACCTGGATTTTCTTTCAGGGTTATCTCCCTTAGCCTTTCACTTTCCAAAGTTTTCCACAAGGCAGTGAAGCTATTTAACCCATAGCTGGGACTCTCTTCTGATAGCCAGACATTTAGTCTGTTGCCCCCTGCTCACTATGGGGAGGGGGAAGTATGTTTTTGAGCAAGGTTGAAGAATATTACACAATTATCAAAGTGCGTATTGTGAAAATATTTAGTGTGAATAAATTGATTTTTTTATACATGTACATTGTGACATAAATGATTAATTTTATGTTTTTATTTATTTACAGGATAAAAACTACCTTGTAAAGACATTATTATCAGAGGGCAACAATGTCAAACCGCAAAAGGTAAGAAAAAAGTATAACAGGCAATATGCATACATGTATTAAAGATATAATGTCATTGATTTTGGTGATTATTTTTGGTCAGACATTTTTTACAAGGAGTACAATAAAAACATAAATTAACACTAATTATCAAATTTTAAAGTAAAAGGTCCATCCATTCTATTTGATTTTCATGAAAACACATCTGGAACATAAATTCCTGTCTACGACAAAAATGTCTGCCGATGCACACAGTCATATGAGAATTTTATCTGATTCTGCTAGAAAAAGAAACAGGAAAGAAGTTTTGGCGAATTATAATAAAACAAGAATTAACTTAAGCCACCAACATGACCGTTGGATGGAATTGAAGGAAGCGTTGAGAGTTCAAACTCATGCTGAAGTGTAATCATCAGTGCCATTGTGCATGATGTAGTTCGGAAATTGGGACATGCATAATTAGTGATGATGGGAGATAAGCTGCAGACAAAAAAACAGCGAAAAAACACGTTTTATACCCTTTTTTTAAAGGTAAATATTAACTTTCAATGCAAAAAGAAACTTACCAAAACTTACCAAATTCAACGACATTATACCTTTAAGCTTTCACCAGTACACAGTCTTAAGGTTATAAGTGGATGATATAAGACTATTATCTTAACAAAAAATATCTGGTTTTGATAAAAAAAAATATGAGGTTTTGGCAATGAACTTTCTTTTATGGCATCACATTAATAATTGTTTTGAATTTGAATTTTGAGCAATGAAAGGCAATTATTTTTTCTATGTCGTCTGCTAATGATAGCCTGTTCTGCAAGCCTAAGTTTTACCACAGAGGATCATTAAAGAATCGATTTATTCTTCGCTTGTAAACAGGGGCCGTCATGGTCGTGATCGTATGGTAGTTGAATTTACAACTACCTATGCAATCAGTGCCTATCATAACTAACATGAGTTGGGGAGGTGTACTCGATACAACATTATTAGATAAAGTTTGTCTGTGACTTGCTGCAGCTCGTTTGTTTTCTCTGGGTACTCCGGTTTCCTCCACCAATAATAAAACCGACCACCATGATATAACTGAAATATTGTTGAAAGTGGCATTAAACACCAAAAACCAAATGAACCAACCCTATTATAATTATAGGTAAAACGAGTGCCAGGTTCGAGTGGTAGATTACATAAGTTAGAGGACGGAGAGTGGGAATGGTCTGATGATGAATTTGATGGTGATACCCCTGATGAAAATGAAGAAGCCCCCAGGGTGAGTCCCCACGTTATTTTAGTAGAGTAATGATATGGATTTTATATAAATGTTTTTTCCTATATCTATTTAATAAATTCAGGATGATTTTTTTTCAGTTATTTAATTGATTTCAGCTATTTTCCTCAAATTTATTTTCCCTAAAGTTGCAGGACACGGTCAGATCAGGTCAAAAATTGACCTTTTAAAAGGGTGTGTAGATGGTTTCAGCTATTTTTCATTGATTTACAGTTATTTTATTTTCTATTCAGATCATCCCTGTTATTATGTAGTACCACTATTATCTAATCTGTGCTACTACTGGGGGAACACCTTTCGTGTCACAACATAATTAATTTTGAAGATACCAAAGAAGTAATCATAAACAGTAAATCGTACAAGGAGACAATACAATGCCCAAAAGAAAATGGAGAAAAAAAACGAGCAATAGTTGACAAAACACTGCACAGAAAATTAAAGATTGAGTAACACGATCCACACTTAATAATGACGGTTAAGACTGATTTGATAAAAATTCATTTGAAAATCTTTTGATTGGAAACCAAAACTTTGATGAATATTCCTCATTTGTTGTTATACTACAATCAATCTAGACTTGATTTGCTCTATAAAATGAAACAATTTTTAGTATTAATATTACATTTGTATTTTTTCAGTCTCCTCGTGTTTCTATGTCAGAAAGAACTTCATCAGAGGTAAGATTAACATTCACTAGTACTCAGTCCTCACAATGAGCACTGGTCCTCCGGCCCAAGACCAGTAAAACTTTGTTCGGACCAGTACATTTTTCAGTTTTTGTTTAGAAATATATAAAAATAAATTCTAGAATTTGATTCGGACCAGTAAATCCTAATTTTCATTTTGAGGACAGAGTACTACAGTGTTTATTTTTATTTGTTTCTTCAATAGTCAGGAATTTACATTCATAGAAAAGCCCATACATTACCGCCTGACATGGATGTACAAGGATTTACAACATAATTATTATGTGACTATTGCATTTTTTTTTAAAGTTAATTAATAAGCAAAATATGACATGAATAAATAAATCAATTGAGACACATTCATTCTTTCACATTCTCTCTCTCCCTTTCATAAACAAAACACCCATTCCTTTACAATATCTGTCTTCTATTATTTTGTGACTTTAGTAACTTACTCCTAATTGATACAAATAAAATACATAAACATAAATAACGTAGTATACCCAGGTACTACAGTGTTAGTTAACAATTTGTTCCTGGAACTGAGGGCCACATAACAGTCTAGGGGCCAGTCCGACACCCCCAAAATGTTATTTGGCCTTCTACTTCTGTCCAAATAACATTAGGGGGGTCCATAAATTATCATTTGGCCCAATGTGCCATGATCTATTTGACATAATTTATTGTATTATAGTCAACAGACCAATATCATATTACGATAGATAATACATAAAAATGTAGATATCAAATTTAGTGCACGCGACACGTTTCAGGAATAACCTTCATCAGGTACGCTCAAAATCGTAATATTGAAAAATCTAATAATTTTACATTGAGAACAACAAACCCAAAGAGCCTAAACAAGATCACCTATGTCTGAGGGAGTAGAACCTTAGTTTTGATTAATAATTACGTTATTTAGGAACTGTAAATAAATATATCTGATTAATAAACTGTGTCAGTGCTGAAAAACTCACAGCTGGGTGGATGATACTCTCGGGGACTAATAGTGCACCAACAGAGGTATTGAACCAGTGATAGTATTAAAAACCTAGATATCTAATTTAGTGCACACGACACGTTTCAGGAATAACCTCCATCAGGTATGCTCAAGGTCAAAATATTGGAAAGCCAAATAATTTTAGATTGTTTTAGAGCAATAAAACCAAAGGGCCTAATCATGATAGCCAAAATTGGCTACCCTTAGTTTTGATTAATAAGTACTTTATTTAGAAACTGTAAATTTCAATAATAAATATATCTAATAACCATGTCAGTGCTGAAACACTGACTTCAGGGCAGATGATACCCTCGGGGACTAATATTTCACCAGCAGATGTATCGACCAAGTGATAGTAATAAAATTGTAGATATCAAATTTAATGCACACGATTGGTAAGCCAAATAATTATAGATTGAGAGCAATAAAACTAAAAGGCTTAAACTGGATAGCCAAAATCAGCTAATGTTACTTCTACATGAGGGAACAAGGCATACCTACCCCTAAAGGGCACCTGATCTTGGCATCCGTCGTCCGTCCGTAAACATTTCAATCTTCTTCTAGAGAACCAAAGAAGCAAATGGGACCAAACATGGCAGGAATGTTCATTTGCATGGTCTAACCAAGTGTTGTTACTTTCGTTACAATCGGTTATCTAACATGGCTGCCAGGGGCCATAAAAGCCTCCGATTGGCTGAAATTTTTAATGATCTTCTTCTCCGATACTACATGGAGGATGGAATTGAAAACTGTCATGATTGATCATTGCAAGCTGCTAACCAAGTGTTGTTACTTTTTGGACCGATTGAAAATCCAAGATGGCCACCAGCGGGGGACATTATTTAACATTGCGACCCTATGGGAAATATGTAAAACAAACTTCTTCTCAAGAACCACTGGATGGATTGGAACCATACTTGGCAGAAATGTTCCTGAGAAGGTTCTGATCAATTGTTATTACTTTTTGTTCCGATCGGTTATTCAATATGGCTGCCAGGGGCCATAATAGGCTCTGATTGGCTGAAATTTCAAAGATCTTCTTCTCTAGATGGATTGAGCTCAAATTTTAACTGCAGCTACATGGCAATGAGTAGTTTAACATATATTCCGGGTTTTTCTGTGAAATTTTTCCTTCAACCGATTTATAACGATTATACAAATTAGACATACTTTGATAAAAGATCACATTTAAATCTTCTCCTCTGAAACCGCTGAACCAAATTAAAGCAAATTTGGCTAGGATGGTCCTTGGGTGGTCCCCTTTCAATATTGTGTCCGACAGCCCCGCCCTCCATTCAAAATGGCTGCTGTTACTAAAAATAGAAATTTCTTTTGCTCAGAAATGAGTTGAAATGATCTTTGGGTGGACCACTTTCAAAATTATGTGTAACACCCCCATTTTCTATCAACTTTAGATGTCAAATTGAAAATCAGGTGAGCGATTACAGGCTCCTGGGAGCCTCTAGTTATGGAGTTGTGTAGTTTTGCTTTCTGTGTTTTGTTTGTGTTTTATTCATATGTGTTTATGTTTTATCTTTTCGTCTAATCTTGTGTATATATATGATTCCGAGTACGGAATTCCATAATGTTTTTCGTATCAATTCACATGATGAATATTAACCACATCTGTGGTGTAATGGTTAGCGTGCTCGCCTTGAGCGTGATAGATCATGGGTTTGAGCCTGATCGGGACAAACCAAAGAATATAAAATTGATATTTGTTGTTTCTCCACATATCAATTCTATCAAATCACACCAACGATTATCCAATATTTTTATGAATTCACATCAGTTTCAAAAATATTTATATACTTAATTAGTAAAAAATAAGTGTTTGTTTTCTTAAATTTTTTAATTTGAAAAAAAATTCATAATTTATATACATAATTAGTAAAAACAAATAAGTGTTTGTTTTCTTAAATTTGTTAATTATATATATGATTTTTTTTTTTAAAACAAATTTCATACAAAAGTTAATTCACAGATACCCATGTAGATTAAAGAAAATTGTTCTATGTTTATCATTTAACATCATGCAGAGATATTTATATAACATAGATCATGATTTTTAGTTTTCTGCATTTTATTTTTAGCCACCTGAAGAAACATCAAGTATTGCTAAACTAGAAAACCTACCAACACCTGCCCCTTCACAAGAAACATTACAATCAGGAATCTCTACTCCTACACCTGCCGTGGAAACTATAGCAACACCAAGTACAACAGATGTAAGTAAAACAAACAAAGAGGAACACCCCCCCCCCCCCCCACACACACACACACCTACCCCATCACAAGAGACATTACAATCATGAATCTCTACTCCTACACCTACCATGGAAGCTATAGCAATGCCAAGTACAACAGATGTAAGTAGAACAAACAAAGAGGAACACCCCCCCCCCCCCACACACACACACACCTACCCCATCACAAGAGACATTACAATCATGAATCTCTACTCCTACACCAGCCGTGGAAACTATAGCAACACCAAGTACAACAGATGTAAGTAAAACAAACAAAGAGGAACACCCCCCCCCCCCCCACCACACACACACACACCTACCCCATCACAAGAGACATTGCAATCATGAATCTCTACTCCTACACCTACCATGGAAACTATAACAACACCAAGTACAACAGATGTAAGTAGAACAAACAAAGAGGAACACCCCCACCCCACCCCCACACACACACACACACCTACCCCATCACAAGAGACATTAGTCATGAATCTCAACTCCTACACCTGCCGTGGAAACTATAGCAACGCCAAGTACAACAGATGTAAGTAGAACAAACAAAGAGGTGAACAGAGCTGTTTACTTTATGCATATTGTCTGTAGAAAATACAGACGACATTTATAGAAGTGATTAAAAAAATGTCAAAAATTCATCAGTATATGCAGAGATACCTGTGGAGCTGGTAAAAAAAAAAGAGACAAAATCAGGAAGAACAGTAACAACACTACAAATTTAGCTTGAAGGAAATGAAAACCGAAATGAAATGTCATTAGCAACCATACATACCAGCAATCATACTTTCCAGGAACAAAGAGAACAATAACTGTAACATGGCATAATTGGATGTAAAATATTTGAATTCTTTTTTGCATGCACCTTTTCCATTGTATTTCTCAGAAATATTGCCGTCTGAAGTATCTCAACAGATTTGTAGTACCTTTAACCGATTTCAAGATATGAAGGGGCCAAAAGGGACGAATGGCTGCCCACAATGTTTTATTTTAATTTAACGTCTGATATTAATCAATTAATGATTTTAATGAATTAAATTTTAACATAAGACCATTTCTGAAAATGAAAAAGAAAATGACATTTGTCAAAAACTAGGGGCTATGATGGTCATAATCGTGTGATAGTTGGATTTATAACTACCTATGCAATCAGTGCCTATCACCAATAACGTTGTGAGTTTGAACCCCACTCATGGCAAGGTGTACTCGATACAACATTATGTGATAAAGTTTATCAGTGACTTGCGGTAGGTCAGTGATCTTCTCCAGGTACTCCAGTTTCCTCCACCAATAAAACTGACCACCACGATATAGCTGAAATAATGTTGAAAGTGGCATTAAACACCATAACCCTACCCTATCCATCAAAAACTAACACTTAATGGAAGACATACTGTGCAAGAATAACCAGGTGGACTTCTAGTTAATTGTACATGTATGTCACATTTTATTTACAGGTAGAAGCCCCTCCTACTGCTACACCTGTATCATTAAACTTAGTGCTTAGATTAAGGTAGGTTATATTAATATGTGTAGTAAAGAGATATGTTATTGACATGTGTAGCAAGAAGTAAGACTATTGACATGTGAAACCGTGATGTAATGGCTAACATGCTTGCCTCCAGTGCAGTAGATCATGGGTACGAGCCCCTATTGGGTCAAACTAAAGACTAAAATTGGTATTTTTTTGCTTCTCGGCTAAACATGCAGAACAAAGACTGATTGGTTCGGAATCAGGATAATGTGTCCGATTGGGGCGACATGGTTTTCCACGGACTGGATGTTTCAGTGAGCTAGCACATTAAAACTCCAACTAAACATTGTTGGTCTAGTATAAAATGGACATCACCATCATTTCATCAAAATGAAACTTTTTCTCGCCATGATATAGCTGTAAAATTGATTATTAGACATTAAACAATAATTACTCAAACACTTGAGACAATTCCTACACATAAACATTACAAAATATCCATTCACTTCTATACAGAAAGATTTCTCATCACTTTGTACAATATTAAATGATTTTATTTCCTTACAGAAATGAGAAACGAGAATTAAATGATATCAAGTTTGACTACACTCCTGGTCAAGGTTGGTCTAGATCTATTATTAAATTTGTTGTAGGTCAAATAAAATAATAGTTGTGGTACTGGGTACCCAATTAATATTGTCTCTATATTTTATTCACTAGATGGTAATATTTTTTTCTTGGATATTTTTATAATTTTTTTTAACAATTATCTCCATATAAAATTATATAGGAGTTCAAAATTATGTAGGTCTGAAGTCCTTGACTGTTAGCTGTTGACTTCAGACATAAACATTGGGTATTAGCTGCACCCATGAAACTTCTGATTTTCGTTTGAAGTTTCATTATCTTTTGATAAGTTTATTAAGCAATTTAAACATCTAGTGCATCGAATCATGGACCTGCTCATTTCATTAGAATAGATATTTAACAGCACCTGTCACAAACAGTTGTCAATTTTTTTTCTCACAAAGGTAACCGCCATTGTTGTTATTAAAACAAACAAAAAGGCAGGAAATATAAAACATGTATGTCAATCCCGATTCACATAGAATCGTCTTCAGCAAGAAACTATGTCAATCAGAGTAAACCAGTACTCATAGCAGAAAGGGGAGGCTTATTTATTTTGTGATATAGTTATTTAGTGAAATCGTTATGCATACTGGACAGTGAATCTAGTGCTTAGTGATAAAAATTCTCTTGAGTGCCCCAAAGTCTTCTGAGACAGCATTGGATCATATCTTCTCACAACAATGTAAAGCTAAACAATTAAAAAGGTACAAGGTGATTATTTATAATTGCTTAAAATGTTCTGAAAAAACTAGGACCTTCATTTAAACAGAAGGTCAGGAGGGGACCATAAAAGGTAGGCCAAGTTCGATTTCAGACTTTACCACATATTCCGTTCTAAAGTTATGAACCTTGATTTGACGTAAAAATACAAATTTTGATTTCCACTCAATAACTTAAGTTCTCCTTAAGAAGAAAATCATTTGAAATTAATGCACAAGGCCAGGGATAATTAAAGGCAGACCAAGTTTGATTTCAGACTCAAGCACTTTCATTCTTGAGTTATGCCCCTTGATTTGCTGGGGAAAAACAACATCTCAGGTTTCTGCTCAATGACCTAAGATCTGCTTTTGCAAGTCATTTGATTTATTAAACAATGTTTTAGACCACAGCTAACGTTGTGAGTTCGAATCCTGCTCAGGCAAGGTGTACTTAATACAACATTATGTAATAAAGTTTGTCAGTGACTTGATGCAGGTAGGTAATTTTCTCTGGAAAATCTGCTCTTCTTCACCAATAAAACTTCACCACGATATGACTGAAATATTTTTGAAAGTGGCATCAAATACCATAACCCTAACCCATTTAGACCACAGTACACAGGTCAAGTTGTGACCCTAAATTGATAAATGGCACAATGTTGGTTTCCAGACTCATACTTTAGTTTCCTTTGACCTAATGTGTTTCACCACTGGTGAGTGAAGTTGAAGTTGAATGCACACAAGCCAAGATCGATTTTTATTAACATTTCTTTTATTGTTCAGAGTTATGCCCTTGTTTACTATTTCTGTTTTCTTCTTTCTTCTCTAACCACATCGGTGGTGTAATGGTTACCGTGCTTGCCTCAAGTGTGGTAGATCGTCGGTTCGAGCCCTGATCGGGTCAAACCAAAGACTATAAAATTGGTATCTGTTGCTTCTCTGCTAAGCACGCAGCAATAAGGAGAAAAAGCAAAGACTGGTTGGCTTGAATCAGGATAATGTGTTCGAGTGGAGCGACATGTCTATCCGCAGACTATTGTTTCAGTGAGCTAGCACTATAAAAATCTCAGCGTGTTGGTCTAATACAAAGCGGACCTCATCATCATTTCATTGAAAATTAACTTGTTCTCGCCATGATAATGCTGAAGAATTGTTGAGTTGGCGTTAATCAACAATCACTCACTCACTCACTCTTCCTTCTTCTCCATGATATATTGCGTAATATTTTTACAGTTACATGTTTCCTATAAACAGAAGAAAAAAAATCTGTATTAAATTTGATTTGATAATTTGATTATTGTAGATACATCAGATAGTGTGTCAAGAGAAATGGTTGAAGCTGGATTAGTGGATGGTAAAGATATGATCGTTGGTAAATATTATATACTGGATATATTTTTAAATAATTCAATTTGATGTGAATACTGCAATCTGATTGGCTGATCTGCCAGGAGCAACTTTGGTTATACATGATAACATGGGTTGGTATTGTGGCGTTGCCAACATATTCATTCGCCAACGACAAATTAAAATAGTCCCTTGAAACAATTGTAATTAAAATCAAAGAATCATTTAATTTTATTGTTAGAATTAAATTATTAGGAATATTTGAAATTTTTTAACAGGTTGACCTGGTTTGGAAATGTTTACGCTTTTTATAAATGAAATATTCTTTAAATAGATTTTGAGTTCCGTGTTGTGATGTCCGTGACAATTTCCACATAAAAACGATGTTTTGTTCGTTTTTACCTCCAGTTGTTTGTAGGAGGCGTAATATCTTGTTGACGTTGTTTGTGTTTGTTTACGTATAGTGGTGTCCAACACATATTGTGTTGTGTTTTTGTTTTGTTTTTCTTCGTCTATGCTGTCAGTTTCTCTGCATTGTCCATTTTTGAATGCTCCTTCTGTATTCTCTAATGTTTATCTATTAAGTCAGACTTGATAATAGGTGGGAAATCTTCTTGTCCATGTTAGCCTCTTGTTTAATGGAATAGACCTAATTACTGTTGTGTAATAATATACAATTTGTGTGAGTAAATATAAGTTAAGGTTGAAAATGTTTTTATTTACTTTTTCAGTTGCTGCTAATTTACAGAAGATAATAGATACTGGTTTAAAAACAGTAACATTTGGTCTGGTATGTTATACATAGTTTGTAATTGTAGGTAGGGTTGTTCTTAACTCGTGAAGTTCACATGAATTGAACATCCATCCAACATGTAAACCAAACCCAGAATAAAATGAACTACTTGGTAAATTGAACCTTGAATAAACTGAAATACTGTGGAACTTGTGCAATCCGACACCTAAGTATTCCGACATCCTGTGGCATCCGATAAAAATTTATGGTCCATAAATATTTCTGTTATCTATACTAAAACCTGCGTATTGCAGGGCTCTACAATGCGACTAAAACACTTGCATTTGCGAGTTACTTTTGTAAAATGCGAGTAAATATTCTGTATTGATCACCAGACGGCGAGTTCATATTTTCAGAACATTTTCATTCCATCAATGATCGTATTTTTCATTTTAAAATCCGACTTTGATTTTCTGGTTTTTTAAACCGCACAATTGACTCAGACATAAAAGTTTTAAATCATGTACTTTTAACGCTTGCAAGTGACCACGATAAGCAAAAATCAAAAATCTGCATACAAAAGTTTTCGCTAAAAATAAACGGGTTGAATTAACATCATAAAGCCGGCCTGTTAATGCAATATCCACAGAAGTATCAAGCCAAAAAAGTGATGAAGTTACAGGTTCTAAAGGTGGAAATCACAAATTCCATGATGTCTGGAAGTCAAAGTTTTCGTGGCCCATTTATGATTCCAGTAACAACGTTAATTATGTAGTATCACACTACATAAACATTTACAGAAAGGCAGGCCAAGATATTGCTGGCAAAACCGAATTTGTTACTGTGAAAACAGTTTAAATGTGAAAATCTTGATTTTCTTAATAAAAGTCTGAAACTATAATCCCTGGAAAAATGTTTCAATATGGTTTCAGCAAAAGCCCATTCCTCAACTAAGCACGTTCTGTCTCATTCCAGGGGATTAATAATTATGTACAAATAAATACATATTGAAGTTATATAGTACGAAATTGTATCTGTTTCCTTACTAGACAGGGGCTAGTGGGTAGTCAGAGGCTAGTGGGAGCTGGTATAGCCCTTTATTGGTGTGTCGGATTACACTGTACTGTGTAAATTGAATCTTGAATAAACTGAAATACTGTATAAATGGAACCTTGAATAAACTGAAATACGGAAAATTTGCTGACAAGGGAGGCAACCCCGGTGAACAACCCAAACATATATAATGTAGAGAGAAACAATAGGTTGTCGCCCGGTCTACAACCCCTGACCCGGTTCTGTTATTGTATTTTCTATATCGGAAATTATTTTGTTGCCTTCTGCAAAAAAATTATTCAGGTCATAAACACCTTAGAGTAATTTTGGTATAATAAAACAGATATTGCCTTCATATTAGGTGAACATAAGGTTGTGAACCCTCGAGAGGTTGTTTCTCGCCCATGGGAAAACAACCACCCTCTTGTTGACAACTTTCGATGTTCACCTCATATGAAGGCAATAATTTTATATTATTATATTTTAATCTATATGATAGATTTTGATAATAAAATGATTGAGATGTTTTGCCAAAATTAGCGCTGCCGGGAAACAACCCTATTGTTCCCCACCGAACAACCCAATTTTCCCCCACAAGAGAGATAACCTATAAAACATTGGCAAAAATTTGCACTGCCGGGAAACAACCCTATTGTTCCCCACCGAACAACCCAATTTTCACCCACAAGGGAGAAAACCTATAAAACATTGGCAAAAATATAATAAAACAATTACGGCCCTCTGTGTAGGGAAACATCCAGATTTGTCAACCCTCAGGGGTTTTTTTTGCCTCAGGCAAGCCCTCGGGGGGGGGGGGGGGGGGGGGGGAAACAACTTCCCCCTCAGGTTGACAAATCTGGATGTTTCCCTACACAGAGGGCCGTAATTGTATAATATTATTCCATCAAATAGATAGATCATTTTATTTCACTAGGAAATCTCTGTATTTTACTGACATATATGTAATATATTTTGATTATTATATGGCATTTTTCATATCATACCCTTTATCAGCCCTAGGTCACGATATATGAACAAGTCAGATAAAGGGTATGGTATAAAAAATGACATGTTATGATCTGTTTATCATATACTTTAACAGAGTTTTCCGGAAATTCATGAAGTGGCGTGTCAAACATTGATGGAAAGTCATGTAATAACATTCTATATAACTGAGTGAAATAAACACATTTCGTCTTATTATTCTAAACAAAACTCAAAGTTTTATCAAGGTAAAATTTTAGCTATATTATCTACAAGTATATGATAATATACAAATATTCCATGTGATTGTGGTCAATATACAAGAATATTTTCCCGAGGTACCTTGAATTGCATGGATGTGTTATATTGCCCCACGCCAACGGCGGAGGGTAATATAACACATCCATGCAATTCAAGGTACCGAGGGAAAATGTTTTTAGTTCACCTTTCCAAAGGCAATGTGAGCTTTTGCCATCACTTGGCGTCCGTCGGTCGTCCGTTAACTTTTCACATTTTAATCTTCTCCTCTGAAACCTCTCAGACAAATGAACTGAAACTTGGTAGGAAGCATCTATGGAAGGTCTTCTCTAAAGATTGCTAATTTGTCCCGATCTATTAACAAGCATGGCAGCCATAGGTAATTCTTGTTTCTGATTGGCTGATTTTAAAAAATCTTCTCTGAAACCGCTTCGCCATATGAACCGAAACTTGGTAGGAAGCCTCTATGGAAGGTCCTCTATAAAGTTGCTAATTATGTCCCCCAAACAAAGTTTGGGAGACATATTGTGTTTGCTCCGTTTCTTATTATTATTCTTCTTCTTTCTTTCTTTCTTTTTTTCTTTCTTCCTTCCTTCCGCCAAAAGTTTATCCGACACATTTCTCGGTGACTACTGAACGGAAATCAATGAAACTTCACAGGAATGTTAAGCACTATGAGTAGATGTGCAGACTACTTTCGGAATTTTCAAAATGGCCAACGTTGCCATGGAAACAGCCAAAATGCTAAATAATTGAAAAACACAAAAATGATCATAGCAGGTTACTCGCCAAACAGAAATTGATGAAACTTGATAGGAACAACATACACATCTAATGGAACGAGATAAGCCAAAAAAAAGTCGGAATCGATTGGACAAACTTTGCCGTAGTTGCCATGGAAACAAAAAAGGGGGGATTTAAAAAAAATTTGGATTCCTTTCATCAAACTTCATGAAACTTTGTAGGAATATCCACCATAGTGTGTGGCAGCTTTTTGGGGGAGTTGAAAAAAATTGAAAATGGCAGCCGTTGCCATGGTAACCAAGGTACAAAATGGTAGCCAAATACAAAAATCCTCCGATTTGGCAGAAATTTGGTTTCCAAGTAGATTATGATGTTGCGAATTGATATTCATCGTTGGTTTGCTATGGCGGCCATTTTGAATCCAAAATGGTCGCCAAAATACAAAAATCCTCCGATTTGGACGAAATTTGGTTTCCAAGTAGATTATGATGTTGCAAATTGATATTCATCGTTGGTTTGTTATGGTGCTCGGAATTGGATGAAACTTTCCAGAAATTTTGTCTGACATGTGTACACATAATTTTGAGGCTTAGAAATTTCAGAATGGCCGCCATTGCCACAAAAAACGTGAACAATTTAAAGTGCTCGGAATTGGATGAAACTTAATAGAAATGTTGTATGGCATGTGTATAAATGGTTTTGAGGCTTGGAAATTTCAAAATGCCTGCCGTTGCCATGGAAACCGCAAAAACACTCATTTTAACACAAAGGTGAATAACAACCATATCTTTTCAGACTTAGTATGCAAATAGCTATCTAATATTTGCTTATTAATATAATAGTGTATGACAAACATCTTTTGCATTTGACTTCATGCTAATAATATAGTCTTCTAACACCTCCATTACTGGTGTTGTAGATGAGGCCAAAAAAAAATATATGTGTGTTTACTGTCACGTGTCCAAAAAATCTAGGGTTGGTCGGTCGGGATTAATTTTTTTTTTTTTTTTTTTTTTTTTATCGACAAAACCGGAAATAGTCGTTCCCGGTTCCGGAATCCGATTCCGGTATTTAATTTTCGAAAATTCCGGTAAAATGATGAATTATGCAGTTTTTCTACCTTCTTTGCTCTCAATTTCGACAAAAAGCTAGCAGTTGAATAAATAAAACATTGCTGCTGGTTAAACAACAAAAATGGTTATCCGAATTCTGTGTAAAAATGCATAGGGTCGCTAGCAAAAATTAGGATAGGTCGGATGACCGTAAACACACATATTTTTTTTTTTGGCCTGATGGCAAAAATTGAAGCCATTTTTTTCTTGCTTTGCTTAATAGTTTATTGTAGCACATTGTAGGGTAACATAACAAAGAAGCCCTACTATAGACATAGAGTCAAAAACTGGGCTCTAATTATTTCTTGCTACGTTCTCACACTATTCTTCATTCATACCACTAGTACTTGTATTGTTCGTTTGGGGGACATTTGTAATACTCTGTGTTACAGTAACCAATATTTTCATCCCGATCCGTTAACAAACATGGCGCCACAGGCAATTCTTGTTTCTGATTGGTTCATTTCTAAGCAAATCTTCTCCATTGTAGTAAACTGTTAAAAGAGAGATAACTCTTGCCATTAAACTGTTAAAAGAAAGATAACTCTTGCCATTATCTCCCTTAGAAATTAACTTAGGCTGATATAGTGTAACATGTTTTAACTATACATTACATGTAGGTATTCACATTTTAATATTCTTTTTAGCTCACCTTGACAAAGGCAATGTGGGCTTTTGGCATCACTTGGCGTCCGTCGTTTGTTGTCGGTCATCTGTTAAATTTTAACATTTTAATCTTCTCCTCTGAAACCCATGACCCAAATGAACTGAAACTTAGAATGAAGCATCTATGGAAGGTCCTCTCTAAAGAGTGCACATTTTGTTATGATCCATTACCAAACATGGCCCTCCACAGGCAATTCTTGTTTCTGGATAGCCAATTTTTTTAAATCTCCTCTGAAACCACTTGGCCAAATTAACCGAAACTTTGCAGGAAGCATCTATGGAATGTCCTCTATGGAGACTGCTCATTTTGTCCCGATCGGTTAGCAAACATGGCTACCACCAAAACTTGGTAAGAAGCATCTATGGAATGTCCTCTATGGAGACTGCTCATTTCGTCCCGATCGGTTAGCAAACATGGCCGCCAAATGCAATTCTTGTTTCTGATTGGTCGATATCTAAAAAATCTTCTCCTCTGAAACTGCCTAGTCAAATGAACCGAGACTTGGTAGGAAGCATCTACATGTATGGAAGGTTCTGTATTAAGTTTCCTCAAAGCAGAATGAAAGGTGAGCGACACAGGCTCAGCCCACTGAGCCTCTAGTTGTATACTGACCACAGTCACATCGAATATTTGTTATATTATATTTTAATAGTAAAATAATTAATCAAAACTAAGTGTGAATTGACATACTAAATGAGACAAACAACAAGAAATTTCAAGTAGTCAACAGTTCTGATAATAAACATTAACAGTACATGTGCTGTTATTAAAATTAAATATAGGTTGCGAACGTTTTTACCTTTGTTGTTTGTTTGTAATAGATTGGTTTAAACCAGAAATCGTCACCGGGCAATATAACTCACGTGCGGGAATTTCAAACGTTATATTTCCTGGTGGGCGTGGCAAGTGAAGCTATAGTAGAAAAAATAGCGAAAAATATTGAATTTCTAATATTAAAAGAAATCTAGTTCTAAAATATTATATAGCTGAATATCATTCCATCCATTACGATACATGACTTTTATTTCAGAATTCTGGTTGTGGACCTAATGAGGCTCCCTGTGATAAAGCATTAATAGGATTTGCCCAGCTTTCTGTTCTAGATACACAGCCTACATCTTAACAGTTACCTGTCTATAGTATTGTGTAATCTGTGATACAAATCAATGGAGAAGTTTATCAGGACCAGAGGAACCAGTTCAACAACTGACAAGAAACCAGTGTCTGCATTTGAAAAATATTTATTTTCTGAAACTATTTTAAGACAATATAGTAACTAAATTTTATGAAAATAATCTGTTTACCTTTGAACTTAATCAGTTTAGGAAATATATATTATCTGTTAAAGAAATATTAATTCTATTATAAATTATTTATTTACATAATTATGATGTACATGCATGCATAATTTCGGTTTTACAAATTGTTAAATCTTTTTGTGATTACCTTGCTTTTATCCCTACATGAATGTATTGTGGGTATTGATTAGAGAATAGTGTTGGGAATCGGCAAGAAGAAATAATTCATTAATCGGAATAATCATGTGCCTGTCACTGGTTCAACTTTCGATTTTAATCGAAATGTGTTGTTTGCTAAAGAAGTTAACTGAAAATATGTTTTGTTAGGTGCATATTTATTTGATGACTTAGCTTTCAGTGTTAAATCACTAATTTTTAGCTCACCTTGCCAAAGGCAATGTGAGCTTTTGCCATCACTTGGCGTCTGTCGTCCGTCAACTTTTCACATTTTAATCTTCTCCTCTGAAACCGCAAAGCCAATTGATCTGAAATTTGATAGGAAGCATCTATGGAATGTTCTCTATAAACTTTGCTCATTTCGTCCCGATCCATTAACAAACATGGCCGCCACAGACAATTCTTGTTTCTGATTGACCGATTTTTAAAAATCTTCTCCTCTGAAACCGATTGGCCAAATGAACCAAAACTTGGTATGAAGCATCTATGGAAGGTCCTCTATAAAGATTGCTCATTTCGTCCCGATCCGTTATTAAACATGGCCGCCATAGGCAATTCTTGTTTCTGATTGGTTGATTTCTAAAAAATCTTCTCCTCTGTTAAAAGAAAGATAACTCTTGCCTAAGCTGTTAAAAGAAAGATAACTCTTGATATTATCTCCCTTAGAAATTAACTAATGCTGATATAGTGTAACATGTTTATTCTATACATAACAAGTAGGTATTCACATTTTAATATTCTTTTTAGTTAACCTTGCCAAAGGCAATATGAGCTTTTGCCATCCCTTGGTGTCCGTCGTCTGTCATCCGTTTACTTTTCACATTTTAATCTTCTCTGAAAACCCTCAGCCAAATGAACTGAAACTTGGTAGGAAGCATCTATGGAAGGTCCTCTCTAAAGTGTGCACATTTTGTTATGATCCATTTACCAAGCATGGCAGCCACAGGCAATTCTTGTTTCTGATTGGCCGATTTTTAAAAATCTTCTCCTCTGAAACCGCTTGGCCAAATGAACCGAAACTTGGTAGGAAGCATCTATGGAATGTCCTCTATGAAGATTGCTCATTTCGTCCCGATCGGTTAGCAAACATGGCTACCACCAAAACTTGGTAGGAAGCATCTATGGAATGTCCTCTATGGAGACTGCTCATTTCGTCCCGATCGGTTAGCAAACATGGCCACCACATGCAATTCTTGTTTCTGATTGGTCGATTTCTAAAAAATCTTCTCCTTTGAAACTGTTTAGCCATATGAACCGAAACTTGGTAGGAAGCATCTACATGTATGGATTGTTCGGTATTAAGTTTCCTCAAAGCAGAATGAAAGGTGAGCGACACAGGCTTAGCTCACACACAGGCTCAGCCCATTGAGCCTCTAGTTGTAGTTTATTATTGTAAAACGGGTCCATGTTTTGCTTTAATGAATCCAAAATATTTCCACACAACGCTTTTTTTTATATCCTGGATGTTCATAACGTTTTGGAAGACTCCATGACTTTGATGTCTATGTCAGTTTTACGCTTTGAAAAGAATAATTAACTGTCTCTTACAAACGTTGGCAAGATGTACATTCTAAGTACAATACAGATTCGAACAAACTGTATTTAATCTTTGTAACACAGAAGTAGTCTAGTTAAATAAAAGACAGAGATGATGGCCTAAGCCATAAATATATGTTAGATAGTACACAATGCTATCTGAAGACATTTATAGAACAAACGAAAATACAAAATACTCATTTTGACTACTCAGGGATAATTTTTTAGCCGAGTTGCAACGAAGTCGAACTCGGCTTATAATATGATGAATGGCGTCAGGGCATCCGGGCGGCACAATCATTTCCGCACAATATCTTAAGAATGAAATGTCTGATCTAAATGAAACTTGGTACACACATGCCAGGTGGTGTGAGGAGTAAGCCTATTGATATTGAGGATCGTAGGACAAAGGTCAAGATCACAACTTCCAAAAATTTGATACTTTTTTCGTTTCCGCACGATATCTTAAGAACAAAATGTAGGATCTAAATGAAACTTGGTACACATATGCCTGATGGTGAGAGGAGGAAGCCTATTGATAATGAGGTTTGTAGGACAAAGGTCAAGGTCACAACTTCTAAAAATAGAACAAAAATTAGATACTTTTTTTTTTCTGCACGATATCTTAAGAACGAAATGTCGGATCTAAATGAATCTTGGTACACACATGCCTGATGGTGAGAGGAGGAAGCCTATTGATATTGAGGTTTGTAGGTCAAAGGCATTGTCCATTCATATGTTTGCATAACTCTGCTTTCGCACCTTTGGTGTGTTACTGATTTTTTTTTCTCAGTTATTTAACTGATTTCAGCGATTTTCCTTTGAAAATAGATTTCTGAAAGTTGCTGGACACAATCGGAACAAGTAAAAAAAATTACCAATTTGAAAAGGGGTGTAGATGGTTTCAGCTATTTTTCATTCATTTCAGTTATTACATTTTCTATCCAAGATTATCCCTGATTACTTAAATTAATGATAAATTAGTTAACAATATAACTTCTGACAAGCCCTTCATGATGGTAGATGTCACAGAGATTATATTTTCAGATACATACTATTTCTGGTATTAAGGAGGTATTTCTATGTACAGCCTGTATATAAAGGCCACTCAAGAGAACCTGAAAATGTGGTCTTTATGAGCAGTTGCCCTTTATATACAGGTTAAAATTATATGCACTGTTCATTAATGGGGAAAATGAGACTGTCCTTTTTAGACAGTGATTTGCTATATAGATGTGCCCTTAAAGGCAGGTTTGACTATAGATGTGCCCTTTAAGGTAGGTGTGACTATAAATGTGCCCTTTAAGGCAGGTGTGACTATAGATGTGCCCTTTAAGGCAGGTGTGACTATAGATGTGCCCTTTAAGGAAGGTTTGACTACCGATGTGCCCTTTAAGGCAGGTTTGACTATAGATGTGCCCTTTAAGGCAGGTTTGACTATAGATGTGCCCTTTAAGGCAGGTTTGACTACCGATGTGCCCTTTAAGGAAGGTTTGACTACCGATGTGCCCTTTAAGGCAGGTTTGACTATAGATGTGCCCTTTAAGGCAGGTGTGACTATAGATGTGCCCTTTAAGGAAGGTTTGACTACTGATGTGCCCTTTAAGGCAGGTTTGACTATAGATGTGCCCTTTAAGGCAGGTTTGACTATAGATGTGCCCTTTAAGGCAGGTTTGACTACAGATGTGCCCTTTAAGGAAGGTTTGACTATAGATGTGCCCTTTAAGGAAGGTTTGACTATAGATGTGCCCTTTAAGGCAGGTTTGACTATAGATGTGCCCTTTAAGGCAGGTTTGACTATAGATGTGCCCTTTAAGGCAGGTTTGACTATAGATGTGCCCTTTAAAGAAGGTTTGACTAGAGATGTGCCCTTTAAGGCAGGTTTGACTAGAGATGTGCCCTTTAAGGCAGGTTTGACTATAGATGTGCCCTTTAAGGCAGGTTTGACTATAGATGTGCCCTTTAAGGCAGGTTTGACTATTTCTATGTATTTAAATGTAAGACCAATGCAAACCAACAAGATTTTAACAGATAAATTACATGCACTGTATATGAATCAAGATTTGTATTTCTGTTAAAAAAAACATCTCTTTGATAAGTAAATTTCTGCATTTTTATTTTCATTGATGTTTTTTTGTTATAAGGTCAACAATGGTCAGCAGAGATGAAAGTTTTCCCTGTTCAGGGGATTCCATCTATTTTTTGTTTTACTTTTAACAAAATATAATAGGGAAATAAAATATTTCAAACTTAGTCGGGCCCTCGTAGTCGTGATTCTATGGTTATTGGATTTACAACTACCTGTGCAATCAGTGCCTATCACCTGTCTTAGAAGACCACTTTTTCTTTGTCCCAAAGGTGACCTCTTAATACAGGTTTGACTACATATCTGTCTATATTCTACTAACTTGTTAGAAACAAATCATGGCTGGTCCTGATGAGAGGGTGTGTATAAGGAAAAAATACAATCTACATAGCTTTATTAAATTTTAGAGAAAACAATTTGTTCACGCAACTATATAACTGAAATATTGCAAAAGTTGGTGTTAAACACTGATCAATCAATTTACAAATTGTCTCTAGTCTTGATGAGAGTGTGTGTTTATAAGAAAAATACAATCTACACAACTTTATTGAATTTTTGAGAGAAAAAATTATTCACGCCACTATATAACTGAAATATTGCTAAAGTTGGCATTAAACACCAATCAATCAATTAACAAATTGTCTCTGGTCAGGATGAGAGTGTTTATAAGAAAAATACAATCTACACAACTTTATTAAATTTATATTTTGTAATATAATTTTTATTTGTTTTAACTGCTATGATTTGAACAAAAAGCATAGATTACTGTTAAGTTATTAATAATCAGTCTGATAAACATCACATATATGTTGACTATGTGTTGTTCTTTAACTAACAGCCACATCTGTGGTGTAATGGTGAGTATGCATGCCTCGAGTGTGGTAGATCGTGGGTTCGAGCCCTGATCGTGCTCGCCTCGAGTGTGGTAGATCGTGGGTTATAGCCCTGATTGGGTCAAACCAAAGACTATGAAATTGGTATTTGTTGCTTCTCTGCTAAGCACACAGCATTAAGGAGAAAGATCAAAGACTGGTTGGCTCGGAATCAGGATAATGTGTCCGAGTGGGTCGACATGTCTATCCGCAGACTGTTGTTTCAGTGAGCTAGCAGTAAAAAATCCAACTAAGCGTCTTGGTCTAGTACAAAGTGGACCTCATCATCATTTCATTGAAAATTAATTTGTTCTCGCCATTATAATGCTGAAACATTGCTGAGTTGGGTTAAACAACAATCACACACACACATGTTTAATAGCCCGGTGATCAGAGTAAGATAATTAAAGATTTAATGGTCAGAATTACTATACGGCTGTATTATATACCATTCGATTCGTCAAAGTATGTACTTTCAAAATATGGATGTTGTCAAAATCAAATGTGATAACAGTTTTTCAGAAATTGAGTTCAAAGGTCATCAATCATTTTTGACAGTGTTTCACACCGTAAAAACATACAAAGCAAAATTGCAGTTTTTTCGATAATTCTCTTTTAAATTTCAATTTTTCCTGTTGAATAAAGATATATTTGTCCGAAAACTAAAATCTTTTTACAGGACGTGGGCTGATTTTTATGTATTATGATGTTTAAAAAAAATGCTGGAAAAGTTACAACATTTTTTACTTTTGAATTATATTATCAACTTTATCAGTAACTTTACTGTTGAAATGCTAATGATATACATTGTACATTGGTATACAAAGGGTTTTGTATCCCACAATTAAAAAGATCGAAAACCCAAAAAGATGACATGGTTTACTTAACATAAGCGGAATAATGTTAAGGGGACAAAATGAAACATTTGGACTAAAGCATCACACATTGTGTTAAATCCAATCAACTGAAGTATTATTGAGTGGATTTAATGTACTATGTACATTCTCTCATTTATTACATGAAGTAAAATTTAAAAAACGAAGTGAAAATGAAGAACGATAATTACAGACAACCTCAATACAAGACACAAGGAAACGAATCGAAGGAAGACAAACAAATGAAAACATTACACTGACAATCAAAAGTAAATGAGCAACACCTACCCCAAACAATAAGTTTGCTTGTGTATAATTAAAGACACTGAAAGAGTAAGCAGTTTCTGCATCTTGTAAGACGATTTCTCTGTACTGGTGCAAGTGCAAACGAACTAGCATGGAGAGTTTGGAAAGCAGGCATACATTGTATGGTACTAGTATACTATTTTCCGAGATGGGTCTTTATATCTGTCTTACACCACCACGTGAAAATATCCATAAGAGTAGCATCAATAAGTTCCAAGAAACGTTTATTTGTTAGTTACCTTATTAGTGTCCTCGCTCAATGTATGGGTTTGTGCATGCTTGCACAATTCTGACCATTGGCAGGAGCATAAATCTGTACATGAAAGGTTTAGCTAAAAAAAAAAAAACGCAAGATTTTTCGCATGGCGATTTACCCTTACATGAACATACAAGATCTTTCAAAAGGTCTGCTGACATCCTTCCATTTTGCCATCCGTATTCTAATGGTGATGGAATTGGGGGTTTCGCAACATGTGAGGTAGTCCATATTAGGGTCTGAAGGGATACTAAAAATATATGCTGTTTCAGAACGTTCTTCGTATCATTCACGAAAAGTAAGTTAATGTGTTTGTTTAATATGTTTACAGACTGACAGTGGCGGGCGTAGTTACGTTAGGCTCAAGTAGACACGTGCCTATACATACATTTAATAAAAAAGAATTATAAATCAATGCTTCACTTTCCTACTGGAATACGCTAAGACAAGTTCCTGATTAAATCTACAATGTATATAATATAAATGTATAGAGCGACTTAACCTGTAGACAACCCATCTGACTACTGGAAAATAACCCTATACTTTGTCTTCTTGGGTCATTTAGTGAAAGAGATATCAAAGCTAATAGTAAGCAATGAGGAGGTTTTTTTTTAGCATCTTACGAAAACTCTGCAAGTCTTCTAAACCTAACACCTGATATAATTGATAGATTGTTCAATGCCTATTAGACAGATTTCCAAAGGAAAGTAGATGTTGTGGATGAGGTTAAGCGTTTGTAAATCAGGTGTGCTCTTGTAGATGATAAGACAGAGAGACTACTCGACACTCTACATGCAACCAATAGTGACTTATACCCGGATATACAGCATCATCAGTATCTTACTGACAATGCCGGTGTCATTGACAAGAAGCGAGAGATCTTTCAGTGCAATGAGACGCGTGAAATCCTACTTAAGGTTGACTATTGGCGATGGACGACTGTCCAATCCATCACTTATGCATATAAACAGACATGTGCAAGTGACTTTTCATAAACTTATACAAGTGAAAAACCAAAAGAATTCATGATAAATAAAAGTTCAGAGAGTAACCTCTATCATACATGCATTTGTTATCCCTTTCGGCATTAAGGTTTCGAAGGGTATAAAGTAACGTGACCATCCACCCGTTCGCCCGTGAGAGGTCTGTTTGTATTGTCGAGGACGTTAAAGTTCCAGTCAGTCCGTACTGGTATTGTCAAAAAGGGACCCCATAATCTGAATTTCATGTTGTTAAAAGCACTTCCAAAATGATCAAAAACGTCATCCTTTCTGTTGTATAACCCGTGAGCTTCCGGAGGCTTCATCCAATGGACCCCGTGAGCGACGCAGACTCCTCGCCGAAACAGCTTGTGCCTATACTTCATTATTTTGGCTACGCCCTTGACTGGAATGTTATTGTAACTGTGTTTGCTGTGACAGTAATTCTTTATTTTTGCAATCATACTCCTTTTGTCATACTAGTATGTGAAGATGTTAAAAGCAACCCCGGTCCTAGATCATGGAATTCGCCATCCGATTTGTCAAATTTCCACCTTAGCATTAGAAGTATGAGAAATCAACTTCATTAACTAGAAGATTTTGCGTCCGAATATCATATCATATGTGAAAACCTGAAACTGACTTGGATGATAGAATTGCCAAGAAAGATATATATGTATTTAAGGTTGCTAGAACAATTCAGTGTTGGTCGTAATGTGACGGCGGTGGTATTCTTATTTATGTTTCCTCATGCTTAAGTGTGAAAAGAAAACCTCAACTTGAATTTGCGGGTTGGGAAAATGTTTGGATAGGATCAGAATTACCAACTTGTTATTTAGACGTCTGTACCACGTATAGACCAGAAGGCTGTGTAGAACCACACTGGACAAATATGAAAAATTCAATGAGTGATTCACTTGGTATTTTACCAACTTTATGTGCTGTTGGGGACTTAAATGTTGATCTTGCAGTCGTTTGGATTAGTTTATGGTGCTTAACGCCACTTTCAACAATAGTTCAGTTATATCGTGGCGGTCAGTTTTATTGGTGGAGGTAACCAGAGTACCCGGAGAAAACCACCGACCTGTCACAAGCCATTGCCAAACTTTATCACATAATGTTGTATCGAGTACAACTTACCATGGACTTTTGTGGTGATAGGCTCTGATTACACAGGTAGTTGTAAATTCAACTACCATACAATAACGACCACGACCCCTTCAATAAATGTGTGATACATAATAACCTTGTGTTCCACACTAGTGAATGTTGGTAGAAACTCTTCAGAGCAACCTATGTGTGGAAATGGATATGTGTAAATTTCGGAAACTCTCTCTATTGTACATTCTAGTCATATCACACGGAAGAGGGAAGGGGTAATCGGCTATATCGTACAATATTAGTTGGTAGTACATGACATTGGGAATTCCACAACAAACGTCGACATTTCTTTGTGACCGAATTCTATGTAAGTTCCATGTTTGCCTAAATATATTTAGACGATCTTGGATCGAATTAAGAAAACAACGCCTGATGCATTCTATGTGAAGGGGGTCTGCATTGTTGAACATTCCTTCGTCTAATAAATCTTTGAACAAATTCCTCCAACATTGTGTGAAGATTTTTTTTCAAAGTGCTCCATAGCATTTCTATTCGCTGGTTTGCTGTTGAAGTTGAGTAAAGTTATTTGCATATCTTGTATTAACACCTTTCCAGTCCCAACATCGCTGCAAGGAACCCGCTTAAGCTCTTTCGAAAATTCAATTAGTAACGCGCTACTAAACATGGACTTTTGTTAGACTTCCATCCATAAAATCGTCCTCGAAAATCCGTCAATGGCTCCACATATACACATGCCAAACGACTAGCTTTAGTTTGCAACATCCATCTATGTGAATGGTACAATTGGGTCCCTTACTGGAATATTTTCTTCGGCTTAATCGTCTGTTGATGCGAGTAGTAGCACCTTGCGGATCTATTCCCCGAAAAACCAATCTAACTGTTTCTTGTGTCGCACGTATTCCACAGTGCGCGATGAGTAATTTCTACAATGTTTTGTATCCCAGATCCTAATAGCCCTATCGATGTAATTCGCCTATCTTTCTCAATTTTTCTACCGCTGGACACTCAACACAATTTCTTTTCAATTGTAGTCTTTTTGCCAACCTACAAAAAGTTCTTTTACTAATACGAATGTTATGAATGATCATAAGAAACCCAATAAAATCATCTGCAGAATACATCTGACTATAAGCTACCGATTCGTGCTTCCATTGTGTTTCTGGATATGGTATTGAATGTTTTAAAGAAATTAATTGTACTGAGGTTCAAATTGATCTATGCATGCATGTGTTTGCTGGGTTATTTAACCGGAACAAATATACACGTAATCATCTTGTATGAAATGTTTCTAAATATAGAAATTTAACAGATATTATGATATATATGTACATGTACATGTACACAAAATAAAATGGCGTTTGATGTGGACTTTGATATCGCAAGGTAAATGAAACTATTAATTTTAAAATTATAGTATATTAAATAGTTAACTACGTAATTTCCCACAATAAAAGTATTTGAGTGTTTACTTTTTCTCATTAATTTTGTGTTGTTTAACTTGTTTTGTAACACGGGTTGTACACAGCTTTCATGGGTTATCCATGGTTGTTATTGTGTTTTGTCTTCGTCCTGAGTCTTATGTACCTAATGTTGCTAGTTTCTCTGGATTGTCCATTCTTGATTGGCCATTCGGATTTCTCAGATAACGTTTATTGTATCAGCATTTAACGAAGTACATTTTATTTTTAGATTAATCACTTGTTTGGATTGTTGATATATTTTCAACTTAAAAATATATATATCAACCAAGATTTACAAATAATCATTAAAATGGTTGCTTATTGTTTCTCATCAAGCAACCAAGAACATTGTTTCGCGTCAAGCAACCAAGAACATTGTTTCGCGTCAAGCAACCAAGAACATTGTTTCGCGTCAAGCAACCAAGAACATTGTTTCGCGTCAAGCAACCAAGAACATTGTTTCGCGTCAAGCAACCAAGAACATTGTTTCGCGTCAAGCAACCAAGAACCTTGTTTCGCGTCAAGCAACCAAGAACACTGTTTCGCGTCAAGCAACCAAGAACATTGTTTCGCGTCAAGCAACCAAGAACGAACAAGTTCATGTAGTTAAAACGTTGCCACTGGGAAGAGCCTGAGTGTACATGCTAATGGGGAGATAATCAGCCAATAGTGTCGAGAAAAAAATGTGCTTCAGAAAAGACCACCAACGACCCCTCCTGCAAGTGACGCCTGTGAGCACTCGTTCACGATCCGTCCCAAGATAGAGTTAAATTCTTTCAATATTTCGAGGGAATGGTCGCTTTATTACAAACAAAAGTAATGTTTTATAGTATTTTTTTTAATTTTAAAAAGTTATTTATTTAGATAAACATCTTCCACAAATTACCATACGAATACACATTGGAAAGATGAGCCACTGAAGTGAATTTGGAATAATTTGTAAGGTCAAAGGTTATTGTCACAAACATAGCAAGAATGTTTTCTGTCGATGTACAAGGTTAGTGCGAGATATTGATGTATTGTGATAGAACTTATATTCGTGGATCCCAATTTTCGTGTATTGTTTATTTACGACACAATCGTGGGTTCTTAAATTCATGGATTGCGACTTTCTAAGCATTATACCTCACCAGAAAACACTATAGGAGAACAGTTCCCTCAGGAGTAGACAATAATAGAATAATATATCGATGATACGTGTTTGCTCAAATTAATTATTGCTATAACATTTTCTATCAATTTGACGCCAACAGTAGCTCGAAAACGGTTTGTTTGTTTGTTTGATGGTGTTTAACGCTACTTTCAACAATATTTCATCTATATCGTGGCGGTCAGTTTTATAGGTGGTGGAAACCGGAGTACCTGGATAAAAAACGTTCAGGTCAATATGACCCTTATAATAGGGAAAATTGGTTTTTGACAAAATATTGAAACTATAAGCAATGAAATATCTTAATATAATTTATTCTGCTCTTTATATTTTCCGTTCATTCGCGAGAATGCGAGTTCAGGAATAAAAACAAAGAAACAAAAAAAAAAAGAAACAAAAAACAAAAAAAAACAAAAAAAGCACAAAAACAAACGTAACACGTGCATATAAAAATATTGACAAATAAGGTCATATCTTATCAGTTAGAATTTAACAATCACGAAGCACCCAGTTTCTTACACTGGTTTTAATTGAGTTCGATCGTGTTGTTCACTTTGTCCAATTACATTGTACATAGATCACATCAGTGGTGTAATGGTCATCGTGCTCTCGTCGTGTGTGGTAGATCTTGTTTTGGAGTACCTTTCGGTCAAACCAAGGACTATGAACTTGATATTTGCTGATTCTACGCAAGACAAGCAAAGACTGGTTGACTCAGTATTAGGATAATGTGCCCGAGTGCAGGGACATATTTACCCTCGGACCGTTGTTGCAGTGAACTATCACATAAAAACACAACTAGGCGCGTTGGTCTAGTACAAAGTGGACATAATCTCATCATCATCATCATCATCATTTCATCGACTGTAACTAATGTTCTTGCCATGATATAGCGTAAAAAATGCTCATTTAATGTTAAACAACATTCACTTACTCGTATACCGTGATCAACACGATTTCCATATCAGATGTTGTTTTTGTTGTTTAAAACTTAAATGACTGTTGCCACTAGTGGAGCAAAACTGCCTACCCTTCCGGAGTACCCGAGTCCCCCCTGGTTGTTTGTGGGGTTCGTGTTGCCCAATCTTTAGTTTTCTATGTAATATTCTGTATGCCATTGCATTTTTTTTTTATTTTGGCCATTGCATTGTCTGTTCTTTGATTGACGGTTTCTGGCTACACCTATGGTTTCTTCAATCTTGTCTGATATCATAAGAAAAACTTATGTTCTGACATAAACACGGTTCTTCAAAGGGGGGGGGGGGGGGGGGGGGGGGGGGCTGGGATGGTAGAGGTGGTGGTGATGAAATTTAGGAATACTAAGATATGTAAGCACTATTTATCTAAATAATAGAAAGTTATTTATCACAGGGGCATTGAATAATAGAAAGAAGTCCATCATTACAGACCCTCAAGGAATGCATGCTGTGCTGGGAAGGATAACTGTTACAGTGTTACCAAAAATGTGCCAGCAAATTCTAGAAAGTATCATTTCTGCAGACAATTTATATTGCAGCTTCCAGAACAGGAATGATTTAAAAATAATATTAGTAGAGGAAGAACAAGCAATAATAACTACGATGGTGTCTAATGGATACAAACATTTTACAGTACAGCTCTGTTATAAGATTCTGAGACACGAACAATGGGTTGGCACGCCGAGACAAAATTGGGGAAATGTACCATTACACACGGATATGCATATTTCAGATGACATCGAACGAATAAGACTGTCAAGAAATAAAATTGTTTCTATGGAAACGAAAAATTTAGATGAAACAACATTTCTCACACTTATGGACGAATTTAGAGAGATAGCGAAAAGAGTTGATTTCTACCTGAAGAAAGATGTTATGTTTGTATTACAAATTCAACCAACCGAATCTATGACTAAACTCGAAATCGAATCAGCAGTCGACGAAATCCGTAGACTATCTGTCATCGAAGGTACGTTCATTTTTATGCTCCCACATCTATGAGTCTGTGAGCATTAGGTTTTACGGATGTTCGTCCATTCGTACACATTTACGTCCCGCATTAAACTAAAGTGCTCAATTGGTCTGTCATTTAAAATTGTACGCAAGGTCGAGGAAAATAAAAGGCAGACCAAAGTTGATTTTCGGAACTCCACTATGCTCTTGATTGCCTTAAACTGTAACTTTCTCGGGTGTCTATTTACTAATTAAAATGCTTTTTAAGCTAATAATTTGAAACTAATGAAAACAAATGTCTTTGAAATATGGTTTGAATGTTTGCTTCCCTTGCTCTATCTTTAATTTCTCTCAGCCAATTTTTTTTAACGATTTTTACACCATCTGCACAGACCAAGTTTGAATGTGTTTAGTATTCCTCTTATGGTTTAAGAGTTATGCCCTTATTTTACTTTAGATGGACATCCATGTCCTATGGGCACATTCTTTATTTTAAGTAAGCACATTCCTTTTAGTATGAAACATCAATGTTGCTATCTTATAGTAGTTTTGAAAGCAATGTTGCTAGGTGTACCTCTTTGGATCTCGAAGGTAATGGTTGTACTTGTTGTATTGGTGAGACGGATTTAGGATCAGGGAATGTTAATATACAATTTATATATTTTAGAATTTTGTGACATCCAATCTTCAATCGGCAAACCTCGTATTATTTCGTAACCTTCATGTAGAACCGGAAAGTCCCGAGATGAGCCGAGTGATAATGACACGTTATACATGAATATATGCACTATTGTAATATAACCTTAATAAACCCAAAATGTTCTTCAATTTTACAAACACCAACGATATTTAAAGTTAGTTCTTTTATTTTAACATTGTTTTTCAGATAATCCATTTCCAGTGCATACAATTAAGCAGGGCAGGACTAATTATGCACGACTTGGTCTAGTTGTTGTCGATATTTTTCCAAACATTCTCAGGGAAATAATGCGTAGTAATATAGCACCTGAGGTTTTATATCGACATATTAGAAAACAACATAAAAATAATCCGTCAGTTTTCGACAAAATGACACACGAAGAACGTATAAGTCTAAATACCCTGACTAACAGAACATACGATAATATTGACTTCATCACTATGTACAAATTGCTGCGATCGTTTTCACTCCTCGATGACCCAACGCAAGGATGGGGAAAACAACCAACGAACGCGGATGTAACAATCAGTGATGATGTTGAAAGATTACGAATTGCGCGAAACAAAATAGTTCACCGCATAAAAGCAGATATAGACTTGATTGAAATGAGCGATTATTTTTCTAACATTGTCCATATTACTCAAAGGATAGACACATATTTAGGCAAAGGATTTGCCAGAGAAGTACTTAATTTCCAGACGCACTGCATGGACTCTGAAATGGAGCAAAAATACTACCAAGCCCTCAAAGATATTGAAGACATTAAAGGTTCGAAATTATTAGTTAAGTGTTTCAAGTATATTTCATTAATTTTGGAGTACTGTCATGTCCGCGGTCGTGTAGGAAAAATGAAAAATGAATAAACATAAGCCGTAAATTGGAGAAGGACAGACAATACAATGGCAAACAGAAAAGGGACAAAAAGACACAGGAAACTAAAGATCGAGCAATACGATCCCCTCAAAAACCGGAGGTGAACTCAGGTGCCCTGGAAGGGTAAGAAGTTCCTGCTCCTGATGTGGAACCCGTAGTGTTACTCTTGTTACAAATCAGGTTATTGAGTTATTGAGTTGTATTCACTCCTATGCAGTCATTGTATCTATAGGGAAACCTTGCATGATTCAATTTCCTTCATTTATGGGTGGAGGTACGGAATCAGCCGAAGTTGTGACGAGTGTCGATGCATATCACCTCTAAGTTTGTTGAATCGACACCACACATCGTCAGATGTACTAGATACATCTAATGCGATAATAAAAAAACCATCAGAGACTTGGGGATGAGCAATTACTTTATCCGGTTACCTCCAATAAAAAATGCTACCAGGGTCGTAATAACTGAAAATGACATTAAACATTAATTATCAATAACCATTAATTTGAATGAGAAGCCACGCAAAGAATAAAAACCAGATTGGTTATTGCTCTAGTATTTTATTATCTTGTTTTGTGTAAATAATAAAATGAAAAACCAAAAATTACTACGCTGTCGAAATAGTTCCAAATGTACTTTGCCGTGGAAGGTTACTGTTGCAGAACAATCCTAGAACACTAGTGCTACAGTTTGACAGTGACTCCCAACAGGTCGGTCACTGGTTTTTATTGTTAATTCCAATAGAAACATCGTAGAAAGAGGCAAAGGATACCCATAAACACATTAACATTACCACTCACTTCGCTGTGTTGGTACAGGCACATCTATGAAAAGTGCCGAAGTTAAACTAGTTTTATGGGTCCAAATCGCTCCTTTTGGGAAATGATGCGGTCATGCAAGTGCTTTCCAAATATGAGTAAAATACCAATCCTCACATATAACTGGACAAACAGGTTATTAAAAAGAAAGCTATAATCTTGAACATTATACATAATATATAAAATCTAATCTTAACTTTCAGAGAAATTTTCGGTAGAAAGTGTGCATTTTTACTATGGGAAAACGTTTACAAATTTTATCCAAGATGTTCAAAACAAAGCGAAGAGCTCTGGTTTGTATTAACATAGAAAAATTTAGCAGTACATGAAGAATTGTGTTTAGAAGGGGTAAAATAGAAACATTTGAGGAAACAACAAGTATATACACCTAGTAATACTACGGACCTGTCGCAAGTCACCAACAAACTTTATCACATAATGTTGTATCGAGTATGCCTCGTCTGAGCGAGATTTGAACTCACAACGATAGTGGTGATTGGCACTGATTACCTAGGTAGTTTTAAATCCAACTACCATACGATCACGACCACAACGGCCCTTAGATATTGAGAGACATTAGACGAAGACAACTAGCATGATATATCCACCCTAGTTCTGCCCCTCAAAATATTGTATTGTATTGTATTGAAATCTCTGAACAATGTGACTTGGAAAACTTCAAGAAAACACTATAACACTAGACTACAACACTTTCAGTCGAAAAGTATGTATTTCTAAGCGGGTTAATCTTTGGTTAAGTCGACCAACCCATATAGGCCTGTAGAACAGATTAAGGGAAATGATATGTGGTTAACGTACATGATAAACTATAGGAAGCCTCAAACAATCATATATCAAAGGAACAGTGCTTTTATTGCTGTTCTTCTTCTTTCCTCACGTTTCTCTTCCCATTTTGTTTCTTATACCATCCCTTGTTTTCATATTTGCCACTTCAACAACTGTTCAAAGTGCCCTAAAAGTTTTCTGTTGAATTAGATCGTACCTGTTGAAGGTTATTCTAGCAACGTCATAAGCACAATAGATCTACGTTTACAACAAATCACGTGACCATGTACACTAATTTATGCCTTATTTCGAAAACGACGTATTAAGCGATTCGAAGCATATTCATATGGATCTGGTACTCTAAATAAACGTTTGAGAAACCAAAGGGGCGATCAAGAATTGACAATCCAAAGAAAGTGGCAACAATGTATACACAAGACACAAGACGAAGACAAGCTAAGTAAAAAACACAACGCAATATGTGTTGCACACCACCATACACAAGACACAAAACAAAGTCACCCAAAGCAAAAAACACAACACACCATTGACAGGAAACCACGAATAAATCTTCTTCTTTTTTCGATTCGAACCACATAAAAGACAGAACTCATAGTTTCACTATGATATTTAAATACACACTAAGAAAAGTTATCAATGTTTACATAAAATCAATGTCTTATGTTGCACCCCTTATATTTATAGTGAGAAAAACAATAAGTCTTGTTCTGGAAGATATAAACGATGACGAAAAACGAAGGATACTGAATGAACTGAAGACTGAAATAAATACAGGCCTAGTCAATATTGAATTCAAACAAGCTGTCAGTGGAAGCTTAATCATATACATTGATATCTTAGACTCCAATCTGCTAGCAACTGAACATGAACTGGGCCATCAGATATATATGTTTTTGTGTAGAGCATTACAGCTTACAGGTTTTAATATGAAGACAGAAAATGAAATCACTGTAGTATTGATAAAGGAAGAAGGTAATAAATTACTTGATCATATACTTGTAGATAATATAGCTAAAATATTACCCTGTGATAAAACTTTGAGTTTTGTTTAGAAAAATATATAAGAGGAATCATGTTTATTTCAGCAGTTTCACAAGAATTGCCCAAACTGGCTGATAAAACTGCTTCCGGAATGTTATTACATGCCTTTCCGTCAATGTTCGTATGTTCACTTCGTGAATTTCCGGTAAACTGTGTTTAAAAGCATGGTGATTAAACTGTTTTATTGAATATTTGCACAGAAAATTATTAACTGCCAATTTTCTCTCTTATGATATTGAAAGTGCTACAAAAAAGTGCATTTACTGGATTTGCATATTAAAACAATTAATTTCTTGTTCTATAGCTATGAATTTAATTCTAGTCAAAAAAGACTCAGCATATTATTGGTACAAATCAGTTATTTTCTCTGTTGAAATATATGTTAAGCATATCATAACATGTTATTTTTCATATCAACCTTCTATCAGCCCTCGTTCATATATCATCCCTTTAGCGTATCGGCTCTCGGGCTGATATCATGAACTAGTGCTGATAAAGGGCATAATATGAAAAATAAATAATCTATATGTAGTATCGATAAGAGGGAAGGTAATAACTTACTGTAGTATTGATAAAGGAAGAATTTAATAAATTACTGTAGTATTGATAAAGGAAGAATTTAATAAATTACTGTAGTATTGATAAAGGAAGAATTTAATGAATTACTGTAGTATTGATAAAGGAAGAATTTAATAAATTACTATAGCATTGATAAAGGAAAAATGTAAGAAATTACTGTAGAATTGATAAAGGAAGAAGGTAATACATTACTGTAGCATTGATAAAGGAAAAATGTAATAAATTACTGTAGTATTGATAAAGGAACAAGGTAATAAATTACTGTAGTATTGATAAAGGAAGAATTTAATAAATTACTGTAGTATTGATAAAGGAAGAATTTAATAAATTACTGTAGTATTGATAAAGGAAATTGCCCTATCAGTACAAAAGACACGACATTATTCCACGAGCCACTCATTTTTGTCCCATCTCAAGCGCAATTTATGTATTTGAGTCATACTTTACAATCAACGGATATCCCACAAATATGTTGGTATTATGATTTGTTTTGGTCCTAAGAGTGATAACTAACATATTGTACCTTCCTAGCTAGTAGTCAGTTAACTACGAACTTTCGCTGACCCTGGTATTGCACTGTCCATATTATGTTGTTATTACTTTATGTGATATTGTAGTAGAAAATCACGGAATTGTTTTATTTTTAGCTTGTTTATATCTATTTTGTCATTTGAGATCCATTATCAAGAAGGGGAAAGTTGGAATCCCACTAGCCAGTTTAACCCTACCATGTTAAATGACATTTGTGTGCCTGTCCAAAACCAGGAACTAGATTGTCAAGGACATGTTTCGTTGTCTGTTTGTGTTCAATGGCTTGAGAGATGGTTGTTCGTTTTGTTTGATATTAGAGGAATTGTTGACCATAATTGTTAAACTTGCTTTTCATAATTTGAGTGAGCAATATGACATTAATAGTGACATTTCAATGGCATTAATTCATTGATGTTTAACGTCATATCAGTATACCGGGTGTTTTAGCTATAATCATGACTAGGATAAAATGTAAAAAATAAATTGCTAAGATAAGAACTTGTCACTGGGTTAATCCTATGGGAAGTTAGATGGCAACAAGAATAAAGAGGATATAATGGATATACTAGTAGTCAGAAATGCTCGCCGTGGCAACAGGTCATCAATGACCAATCACAATAAACAGTTGCCCATTAAGAGCTGATACGAGTTGTCGTTAGTCTTTAACGTGTAGGAAACGTTGCATTGTCAAAAAAACGCGGGAAACATTTACACCCCATTGGTAAGGTGAGTATTGTATTTGTTGCGTCCAGCACAGTCACCACGCGAAGGGCGAGCTCTACAAACCATGGAAAAAAATAGGTCAAATTTCTGTACATAGGGTTCCAACGGGTGTTATTTACAATGTAAGGCAACCACATAATACAGTGTACAATAGCACATAACATGTATTAAATGTAATTTCAGATGACATTGAGGTTGAATTCTCGATTGAAAGTGACAATTGGGAAACATATGACGACGAAATTGGTTTAAGATCAAACTCTCTTTGTCTGGAGCTTGATGTGAACACAGAGATATTCAATACAGAGCAGAAAATGCAATCGGAATTTGGTTTATTTGTAAAAAGTGTTCTAGGATCAAACGGAAAATCCAACACTGAGTCGGTTAGTGCTAGATTGGAACCAGGAATTGTGGGTACGTTTTTCACTTAATCTAGAAATAAAAGACCGATACTTTCAAGTGGAAAGTTGGGTTAGGTTTATTGAGTCCTTGTTGTTAACCGTTACTTTCAGCAATTTTTCAGCTATATCATTATATGATCATGTCTACCGGATTTCACATGGCCATGGTATAGGTGTCTATAAACTATAACACTAGTTTACCATTAATCACAGCGGAGGATGTTATATGCCCAATAACCACTGCACCGCACTGAAATGTTTTTTCAAAGATATCTTAATATATAATTACATTACTTCCGTTTTTCATTGAAATGTTACAATATGATTGGTTATGAAGTGGTCAAATGATTATAAAAGAGATGTTTTACATCCCAATAAAACTCAAACCCGAACTTGCACGTCAGATGTAAACAATCAATGGCGTAGTAATTTCCAACAGCAAATAATCTAACACAAATAAAATTCACAACGAAAAATTCAACTAAATTACATTTTGGTGTGATTTAAGTGTAATTATAAGAATTGAATGCATTTTTTGTAGTTTTATAAGCGTGTAAAAGCGTGGACCGAGGCAATTTGTTTGTATGAAGCGCTAGCGCGCATCATACAAAATGTGCTTCGGTCCACGCTTTTACACGCCAATAAAACTACAAAAAAATGCATTCAATTCTTAATGGAAATGTACAGTTCCTTAATAATGTAATTTGTTCAAAACGACGAATCTATCACTGGTATAGAGAACCTTAACCGGTTTTTGGCTTTTAGCTTACTTGTTCCTGCGGAAGGCTGGGAGGTTTGATTCACACTACACGTAAGAGATTTCAGACATCTACCTACAGAAGGCTGGGGTTTTGAATCCCATTACACGTAAGTGATTCCAGACATCTACCTACGGAAGTCGGATGGTTTGAGTCCCATTACACGTTAGTGATAAGGGTAATAACAAAATTACCGAACTCCGAACAATCTTACAAAGGGAAAGTCAAAACTCATAATTATATAAACAGACAAAATCAGTCAACAACCGGAAAACTGTGAAAACCGTAATGACCCTGACTTGGTACAGGCATTTCTAAAGAAATGGTGGTTGAATCAGATTTTAAAGCGCCAAACCTCCCGCTCTCATTACGATTCAAAGGTTCCGGCTGTCACTATAACAGTATTTAAATACAGGAATAAAATAGGTAAAATAGTTGTCAAAGCAGTACCATATTCGGTGACGTAAATGTCAAAAATATTTTTACGTCACACATTGATAAACAAATATCCTTGACATTTTTCTCGACTTCTTTATCTTTATCCAGGCACCTACCCACGGAAGGCTTTCTGATACCTACTTTAGTAAGGCTGAGGGTTTTAGTCTCATTACGCACAAGTGCTTTCAGACACCTACTTATGGAAGGCTGAAGGTTTTAGTCTCATTACGCGCAAGTGCTTTCAGACACCTACTTACGGAAGGCTGGGGTTTGAGGTGTCCTATGACACGCAAAGTGTTTCCAGGCACCTACCTACGAAAGAATGAGGGTTTTAGTCCCATTACACGTAAGTGTGTTCCGATAACTACCCACGGAATGCCAAGGGTTTGAGTTCCCTTACACGTGACTGATTTCAGCCATCTACTTACAGAAGGCTGGAGGTTTGAGTCCCACTACACGAAAGCGTTTCTTGACACATACCTACGTCAAGCTGGGGATTTCATCGTATATATATATATTAGGGATTCCTCTAAATATCAAGGAAGTCGCGATATAGCTAAATGTGAAGATAACCTTCAATGACAATATTCAATGAAAATGTCCACATCATATTGTGTCTGAAATTAATGTTTTTTGCTAGAAAAGATTACTCCGAATGGTAAAATTTTATGTAAAATACAAGCAAAAAAGACAGAAATATGTCTTATAGGTAAAAATGATCAAGAATACTAGTATACTGGTTATTGTGCGCATGTGCGTGATGTCCGGTGGTGAAAAAAATGTGATAAACATTGATTAAGCCCGCTGTAGTTTACTGAAATCATTAGCAAATCTTGTGAAACTGATTCAATATAGTTGTTTGCGTTGGTAAGAGGTACAATTACACACTACACCATCATATCCAACAAAAACTTAGCCAGTATTTCTGACAAACAAAACAGCGGCAATATTCAAGATGGCGGTGTCCAGGTCAACGTTGAACAAAACGCATCTGCTTTAAGAAAAACTGGAAGAACAAGTAGAAAAGGCTCTCTACAAAGTAGTAGGATTAACTCTAGGTGTAATAGCACTGAAAGGTCAACACCCCCCCCCCCCCCCCCCATCAAAATCTGACTCATGGAAATGTGATACTTGTGACAAACTTTTGAAAACGAAAATGATAAATTGTTGACATGTGAAAACTGTAGTAACCATAGGTGTATTAACTGTTTAGGCATGACACAATCTGTATATAAAGGAATAAATGGCAGACCTGACTTGCCCTGGTCTTTTTCTAACTGTATTGTAAAATCCCTGGAAAGTTTGAAACAAACAAAATCCATTGAAAATAGATGTGCAGATTATATGGCAGATTTCGAGAGAAAGGTAAATGAGAGAATGGGTGAACTGGAATTGGAAGTACATGATGTAAAGTCAAATGTGTTTAAATACTGTTATAGTGACAGCCGGAGCCTTTGAACCGTAATGAGATCGGGAGGTTTGGCGCTTTAAAATCTGATTCAACCCACCATTTCTTTAGAAATGCCTGTACCAAGTCAGGGTCATTACGGTTTTCACAGTTTTCCGGTTGTTGACTGATTTTGTCTGTTTATATAATTATGAATTTTGACTTTCCCTTTGTAAGATTGTTCGGAGTTCGGTAATTTTGTTATTACCCTTATTTAGACACTATGAAATCAGAAGTCGTTGATGAGGTGAAGCAAATAATTGGTAACCCTACTCATTCTGTAAAAGGTATCCAATCAGGTGATATTAATAGAGATAGTGCAGATACTATTATTAAACAAGCAACAAATGAAATGCAATCCAGAATGGATCGTAAAAACAATATAGTTATGTTTAATGTAAATGAACAAGAGGGTAACATTAAGGAAGATATTGCTACAAAGGAGAGAGAAACTGTTATTGATATTGCTCATCCAATAGGTGTGAATGTAGATGTTAGTGACATAATTAATCTTAAAAGAGTAGGTAAAAAAACCAAGTTAAAAAGGTTTATGGTGAAGAGACTGTTGTACCAAGACTTATGGTAGTAGCATTGAATGAGAACGTAAAAACAACTGTTATGAAAAACGTACACAAACTTAGAGAAGTCAAATCTGATTACTATAAGAAGATTGGCATAAAACATGACATGACACAAGATGAGCGAGAAAAGGAGATTGCTTTGAAAAAGGAAGCAAAGAAAAAACAAGAAGATGACAAAAATGGAAATTTTCTGTATCTGGTCAGGGGCCATCCATGAGAAAGGGGAATCGTAAAAATAAAGAATCACATAAATCAAAAGAAGGAAGAGGCCGAACTGGACCTCTCCGGGAAGGACATTTAAACAATGACCAGAACAGTGTACATAATTTTAACGTTCGTTTACTGTTATTTTTTCCAATGTAGATACGCTTACTACAGATAAACTCTCAGAGCTAAAGCTTAGACTTTCACTATTTATAAAAAAAAAAACAAGTGTGATTGCTGTATCAGAAGTTAAACCGAAAAACTTTCGATTTGACAGAACTTTATCTGAATATAATTTAGATGGATATGAAATGTTGACCTTGAACTTGTGTAAAAATGATGCTGGAAGAGGTATGATATTGTATATTGATTCATGTGTGAAATATTCACCGATAAACATAGACATTGATTTTCAAGAATACATTTGTGTGGAATTTAGCCTAAAGAACAAGGACAAACTTTTACTTGCATCTATTTATAGAAGTCCTAGCTCGGATGATGTAAACAATGGCAATTTGAACATTTTTCTTAAGAAACTATGTAACATGAGTTATAGTCATTTATTATTATTTGGAGATATGAACTTTCCACATATAGACTGGAACAATATTTCAACTGATAAAGGTGCTGGTGATTGTAACTAAGCATTTTTGGAATCAATTAGAGATTGTTTTCTGGACCAACATATAACTGACCCTACAAGAGGTAGGGGCGAAACTAAACCCTCAACCATAGATCTTTTGTTCAGTAATGAAGAAGGTATGGTCGATAATATTGACATTAGTCCACCACTAGGAAAAAGTTATCAATCACTTATTTCATTTGTTTTTAACATTTATGTGGAAAACCAAAACACAAGTAAAATTCGTTATAAATATGACAAAGCAGACTTCGAGTCGATGAGGATATATTGAATATTGACTGGAGAACAATCTTGTTGAATAAAGACATATATGAGCAATGGACAGTGTTTATTTCCAAAATAAATGACGCTATAGACAAATGTGTACCTAAGGTTAAAATCAACAGTAATACTGACATTAAATCAGATAAGAATTGTCCGTTAACCAGAAAGGCTATGGAACAGACTACGTACTAATCCCTCCGATAGTTTCCTTAAGGAATATAATATAGTTAGAAATCAAGTGCGAAGAATAAGTCGAAAAAGAGTAAGACTAAAAGAGATGAATATAGCAGAAAATGTTAAACACAATCGCAAGATATTCTGGAGTAATGTTCAGTCAAAGACTAAAACCCGTACTTCAATACCAGATTTGTACATTGACAGTGATAAGAAAACATTAACAAGTTCAGACAGTGAAAAGGCAAATGTTCTTGCAGATTTTGTCAGTTCCGTATTTACCGAGGAAGATGATCTAGTAATGCCAGAATTAGACATCAACACAGACATTCCAAAACTAGACATTTTGAATATAAGTGCTGAAACGATTAAGAAAAAACTATACAACTTAAAACTCGACAAGTAACCAGGACCCGACAATATACATCCTCGCATATTAAGAGAACTTAGTAACATTTTGTCAGAACCATTGAGTATTATTTATAACAACTCATTTACTAACAGTGTTTGTCCAGATGAATGACGATGTGCTAATGTTATTGCATTGCTCAAGAAAGGAGATCACAAATATGCTGGTAATTACAGACCAATTAGTTTAACTTGCATAGTATGTAAAGTATTAGAAACCATTGTTCGAGAAAGTATAGTCAATCATATGCAGGTGCATAAACTTTATAGTAACAAACAATTTGGATTTATATCTGGACGTTCAACAGTATTACAACTTTTGAAAGTATTAGATAGATGGACAGAAATTTTAGATGAAGGGGGATGTATAGATGTTGCTTATTGTGACTTCATGAAGGCCTTTGATAAGGTACCTCACCGTAGACTCTTAAACAAGTTGCAAATGTACAGCATAGGTGAAAACTATATACAATGGATAGGTTCATTCTTACTCAACCGCAAACAGAAAGTATCAGTCAACGGGGAATCTTCAGAGTGGAAATCTGTAACCTCTGGAATCCCGCAAGGATCCGTCCTAGGCCCAGTACTTTTTGTATTGTATATAAATGACCTGCTGACGCCATGGAGTTTGCTAGTGAACCGTACTTATATGCTGACGACACACAGATTTATAAAGAAATATATAAAACTAGTGACTGTGAAGACTTACAGAAAGATATGCATCTAATGCATGCCTGGTCAGAAAAATGGATGTTAACATTCCACCCAGACAAATGTAAAACAATGCGGATAGGTCGCTCAAAGATTGAAAAACATGAATATACTCTTAAGGCTGATTTAAAACCAATGGAAGAAACAATAGCAGAAAAAGGTGTTGGAGTAACTATAGACAATAAACTATCTTTTGATAAACATATTACAGAAAGAGTTATAAACAAAGCCAATTCTATAATAGGAGTAATCAGACGTACATTTGAATACCTGGATTTGAAAACATTCAGAATGCTATATGTCAGCTTAGTAAGACCTCATCTCGAATATGCGAACCCAGTTTGGAACCCATATCTCAAAAGACACATAGACATGATTGAAAATATACAAAGGAGGGCAACGAAACTAATACCAAGACTTTCCGACTTGTCATATGAAGACCGTTTACGTCGCCCAAAACTGCCATCATTGTCATACAGAAGATCTAGAGGAGACATGATAGAGGTATACAAGATTATGAGTGGTAAATATGATCCTGAAATTTCAAGTATTTTCCAACATCAAGAACAAGAAAACCGTAACACCAGAGGACATAAATACAAATTATTCAAACCAAGATGTAGACTAAGCATAAGGAAAAATTCATTTTGTATCCGAGTTGTCAATATGTGGAATAGCCTTTCAGAAAATGTGGTAACAGCTAAGACATTATTAACATTTGAGCGACGACTAGACCGATATTGGGAAAATCAAGATCAATTCTACAACTATCGTGTCGTAATCACCACCGGACAGGACAGTTTAGAATCAGATTCTGAAGAAACAGAGCTGGTCCAAGAGGCAGATGATTGCCTTCTACCAGAAGAGGATTTGTAATCATGATAACTCCACATCATGTTGTGCTTGTCTGGTTTATCTTTCATAAAAATCCATTAAGGCAAGATGCCGTAACTATCTCCAGTACATTCATTTTTGAAAATTCTCTAAATTTTACTATATAAACGATCATTTTATATTTTAGTAACTCTGTCTTAATAGTTGTGGAGCCGCAGCTCTTAACGTTTTTTTTATCTTCAAAAAGTGTGTTAACAGTTAAAGTTCCGCAGCTACTGTTTTCATATGCTCTCTTCAAACTATTAACTAGAATGAAAGGATATGGATATAAATGAACAACTTTACCCTTGGAAGCATTTTAAACGAATGACGTTTTTATTGCTGTTCTACATTTCACGGTCACATGACCTTTAATAATTAGCATAACTCATGCCCTATAACGAGTTTATAAACCTTCTTTACATGTTATGATTGATATATACACTGCTGTTCCTGAACCCTAAGCTCTTGACAGTTTCCATATTCACTCAGAATGTGTTTTTACCGCCGACAAATAGTATGTAAATCGAATTCTAGCAACTCAACAATGACAATACTCTGACATATTAGCTGCGAAACCGTAGCTCTAAATGGTCCTTATTTTTATTTTTCGCGGTCTGCAAACAAAATTAATAATAATAATAAAAAATAAGGACCATTTAGAGCTACGGTTTCGTAGCTACTCTGACATCCGAGTTGTCATAAACGCCAGAATAGAAGGCAAGTGTTCCGAAAGGGTGATATTGGATATTATAGCGTTATTAATGTATATCTTAAAATTTAAGGTGCTGCTCAAACGCTTGAAAATGTTGACAGGGAATCAGACAAAAACGAATCCGAGCAACGCAACAATGACGGAAAACAGACAGGAACAGGACAAATTGACCGTGGAATAACTACATATGCCGAGAAACAAATGATTAATGAAGTAAGTTAGATCGGTGGATTGTCAGCTATATACGATGTTGGCAGGCAATGCAATCATCATGATTATAGCTAATAAACTACAAAACCTTTTGACTTTGAGGGTAAGTGATGAAGGTCATTTTATAACCGGGCGGAGTGTGACTTTGAGGGTAAGTGATGGAGGTCATTCTATAACCGGGTGGAGTGTGACTTTGAGGGTCAGTGATGAAGGTCATTCTATAACCGGGTGGAGTGTGACTTTGAGGGTAAGTGATGAAGGTCATTCTATAACCGGGTGGAGTGTGACTTTGAGGGTAAGTGATGAAGGTCATTCTATAACCGGGTGGAGTGTGACTTTGAGGATCAGTGATGAAGGTCATTCTATAACCGGGTGGAGTGTGACTTTGAGGGTAAGTGATGAAGGTCATTCTATAACCGGGTGGAGTGTGACTTTGAGGGTAAGTGATGAAGGTCATTCTATAACCGGGTGGAGTGTGACTTTGAGGGTAAGTGATGAAGGTCATTCTATAACCGGGTGGAGTGTGACTTTGAGGGTCAGTGATGAAGGTCATTCTATAACCGGGTCATGTGTACTAAATTATATATTTACGTTTTTATTGATGTTGAACAATAATCTTTCAAAAACAATGTGTCATTCTTTGATAATTTGTTTTATTAATTCATTGTATATACATATTTCCATACACAAATGTGATAACAAACGTAGATATCTAATTTAGTACGCACGACAGCTAAATAATCAAATAGTCTTTGGGAGCAAGGAAACCAAAGGGTCTAAACAAGATAGACAAAATCAACTGATTGACTTAGAGTTTGTACTAGATTATGGAGGTAACTTCCAAATATTACACGTATGGGTTATGGTGTTTAGCGCCACTTTCAATGATATATATATTTAAGCTATATCGTGGCGGTCAGTTTAATTGGTAGAGGAAATAGGATTTCCTGGAGAAAACCACCGACCTGCCACAAGTCACTGAAAAACTTGATCAAATAATGTTGTATTGAGTGCATCTTGACATTAGCGGGATTCGAACTCACAACATTAGTGGTGATAAGCATTGATGGCATATATAGTTAGTTGTAAATCCAAATACCAAAAGATCACGACTACGACAGCCCCTACTAGATGTACGATGTTGACTATTCTTATAATAAATTGAAAGGTAAAGCATAGCCAAATTATCATGGAAGATATTTTGGTATGCAATTGCTCACTTTTTTAGGATTAGTTGGAGGAGTGAATAGCAATTCTGTATTGTATTTTTTCATGATTTTAAAGGAAAATATCAATTTCTACATTTTGTTATAACTTTGTTGACCCGAAGAAAAAACTGTTGCTAGACACGGAAGTTTAAATTAAACAGTTGTCTGATATTGCAATAGAACGATGCTATGTGAAATGTCATTCCACATATATTCTGTTTTTGCCCAATATGCACATGTTGAGATCGGGGTTTGTCTTTACAATACATTATCAATGCCAAGTAAACGTAAAGAGTCTTGCCAACGATCAGCCATTGTTATATTCAATTTGCTGCCTTGCTTGCTTCTATGCTATAAAATTTACCGCCTTAGTGGTGTAATTCTAACCATGATAGTCTGATCGAGTCAAACAAAAAACTGAACAATGGAAAGTCTTAATTCCTTGCTGAGCATGCAGCATTGAGGAGAAAGAAAAAAATACTTGCTAACTCCCAGTCAGAATACTGTGATATAGTGGAGCGACCTGTCTACTTGTCAATTGCTGTTGCCATGAGCTAGCACTATAAAAATCCGATTCGTCGCATCGGTGTAGTACTAAAAACGTGGATATCTAAGTTAGTGCCCACGACTCTTTTCAGAATAAGAAGAGTTTGATGATACCAAAGAAGGTAATCAGAATCCGTATATTGATGAAGCGCAAACTTTATCGGGTACAATCATAGTCACAAGATTGAAAAGCCAAATAATTTCGAAGTATTTGGGCTTAAACAGGATAGCCAAAATCGACCAAGGTTGCCTATGAATGGGAGAGATTGACTTTAGTTTTAAAAGATTACATTATTTAAGAACTGTAAATGTTTAACATAAATCTATTTGATAAACCATGTCAGTACCGAAGCACTGCACACTGGGTAAAAGATACCCTCGTGGACTAATAGTTCATGTATCTAATCGTCTCAGGCAAGTGACAACGATACAATGTATCTCCCCATACTGGTTCATGAAAGGATGCCAGGCAGTGTTAAAAAAAACTTTGATAGACGCATCTGAACATTCAATTCAACAGTGTTAAATTTAGATGTTTAGCTATAAATTTGTGTTCTTTCCTAAAAGGGATTTGAAACCACTGCATCAAGGGGCCGTCGTGATAGTGATCGTATGGTAGTTGGATTTACAACTACCTAGGAAATCAGTGCCTATGACCACTAAAAAAATTGTGAGTTCGAATCCCGCCCATGGCGAGGTGTACTCGATGCAACATTATGTGATAAAGTTTGTCAGTGACCTGCTACAGGTCGGTGGATTTCTCCTGGTACTCCGGCTTCCTCCACCAATAAAATTGACAGTCACGGTATAGCTGAAATATTGTTGAAAGTGATGTTAAACAACATAACCCTAAATATAGCCCCTACACTGCAGCACATATTCGCTTAGCATACTTTACCTCCTCTCAGCCAAACTTACTATGTCAAAAATAGCTTCATTAACCGAGGTAATATCTTGTTAGGTAAGGTCAAACTAAAGGTCATCATTATACCTGTGTTTACGTGTATGGCGATAATTTATATACATTTCTCCTATTCTCAGCTTGGTATATAGTTGGTTTAATTTTTATTCACCTAGGTGGTTAGTTAAATTTCTACGTGAGAATTTCCTCCATTTTCATTTCGACGGCCATTAACGACAGAAATTAAAAACTTAAAAATAATTTTAACGCTTTGGTCATAGGAGAAGCATATTCTCTTACTGCTAATAGTGGATTATGTTTTTTCTCTACTCTCGCTAGCTATATTTTCAAATTTTAAAACTCTCGTACTTTCAGATGTGAACATCTACCGCTAGTAGAGAAATATTGTAATCCACTGGTGGCAAAAGAAGAATCTATATGTATTTATTTTATTAATTTGACAGCAATCTAACTCAGGCATTATAGTATTTTATTTTGATTTAATTTTGTTTAATTTTTGGTGTTTTAACGCCACTTTTAGCAATATTTCAGCTAAATCATGGCGACCAGTTTTAGTGGTGGAAGAAGCTGGTGTATCCGGAGAGAACCACCGACCATGGGCAAGCAACTGGTAAGCTTCATCACTTAAAGCTGCGAGTTGAATGCACCTTTTTTGTAATTTACAAAGCCGGGCGCGAACCCACGCCGTATTGGTGATAGGCTTGTATGAGTTGTTAGGTAATCCAATTACCTAACTCATTGAGCCACCCGGCTATTTTATTTTGTATTTTGTTGTGATGTCATGATGATATATAGTGTAAGAATGCTAACTAACCAAACTTTCTGATATCCCCACAGTATAGGAACCAGAATCCAATGTGTCGTGTTCGCATCTGCAAGATAGGGTCATCCAAGGAAATGTTACTGAAATGTAAATGTATACGCTATTGCTAACAATTTGATTTAAGGATGTATATTTCTCTTTTGATAGGCTGGTACCACTAAGAAGAAGTCATTTTTGTACAAGATCATAGTGATAGGTGACTTAGGTGCTGGAAAGACGTGTATTATCAAGCAATATATACATCACTTATTTCACAGCGGTTACAGAGCTACAGTATCTTCAGATTGCATTTTTTTATATATATTTACATGATTTTCATCATTCGACGCAAGACACGTAGCGACGTACGTCGAACATCCAAGTCAGAAGACGAAACCAAGGGGAACAATATACGTCCTTTGGAAATGAAAAAAACAACGAAAGCACAAATACAATGGTAACACACACACCATAAGCAAATACTCACACAACCATAACTTCTTTATAAAAGAAGAGTGAAAAAAAGATCAGCTATTCTCCCGTTTTTCAATTATTTTCAAAGTTCATGGTTTTATCTAATCACTTAAGTTTAAACTATAACATAATAATAATAAAGATAATGCCATTGCCAACAACACTCCAGGAGAAGCTTTATGGACCCGTAGATGCCCTACAGAAGACCCCCATATTCATAGCGGAGGCTGAAATCCAAGTGTAAAGGCGAACGAAAATAATAATAATAATAATAATAATAATAATAATACAATAATGATAATAATATACAATTATGACCTTCATGAGAAGTTAATATCCATAATTATCACATATTTTGTTGATTTTTGCATGTCCAATAATAGCTAACAGTCAGTGTTGGTTATTTGCCCTCAGGGCAAATATGGGGCAAATATTTGCCCCAGTATTAAACTTCCGGTATCTGCGCAGTGGTCCCAAAGATTATATGTCAAAGTACAAGGAAAGATGATGCATAAAGATATGCATAAAATCGTATTTCAATCAAATTAACACATTACAACATATTGGAATAAATTTTAAATAACTTGAAACGGAATAATTAGCTCAAATATATACGTCGTGCTGAATAGGAATTTCCATTCAAATGTCAACGTCTTGGGTAGATTTTACAAACAGTTTCTAAAGTCATTGTACATATGGACATTGTTTGGTATATTTTTGAAACCAGATTCGAAACAAAAATATTTGCAAGTTGAACAAAGGCAACTCTCTTAAGGATTTATTTTCGCAATTTGTCTGTTCATAGATCTTTTTTGCAATATAAAAGTAAATGCTTGGAAAAGGTCAATGTAAAATATGTGATAAAAAGATTATGACATGAAATTTTCCATATGGTCCCTGGTATCAACCCTCGACCCATATCAGCCCTCCAGCTTCGTTGTCGGGCTTGATATGGGAGTCTCGGGCTAATACCAGGGCCGATATGGAAAATGTCATGTAATAATCTCTTATTATTAAATTGAGAAAGGGTTATTTTCCCGAGGGAAAATAACCCTTTCGAATTTAATAATTATGGATATTAACTTCTCATGAAGGACATAACTGTATTATTATACTGAACTAATATGAGGGAAATAACTAGTTATTGGTTCGACGTGCTGTGGGAAATAACTAGTTATTGGTTCGACGTGCAAAAGTGCGCCAATTTCAAACAGTTATTTTGTGCTACGTGCAGATTCCCTCAGTTATTTGACCTACATGCAGTTTGCCGCGGGAATAATGAGTTATTTCTTGTTCCATGGAATAAAACTTTAAAATATCTTAATTATTTCTTGCTTGGTTTCTATATTAAAGTTTAATAATAATAATAATAATAATAGTAATAATAATAAGTAAAAAATGAAAATAATAATAATAATTGTAATAATAATAATAATAATAATAATAATAATATATAATAATACTAATAATAATAATAACAACAAAATTAATAACAAAGATGACATTATTGATAATAATGATGTGTTCCTTAACAACATCTCAGCTTGGCGTAGATTTTAGCCTAAAAGTGTTGAATTGGGATGCTGATACGATTATAAAGTTACAGTTATGGGATATTGCAGGTGAGTACATAGTGAAATATTTAATTTCCACAAATAAATAAATAAATAAATAAATAAATAAATAAATAGGGCTTAGAGGTTATGGTATTTAACGCCACTTTCAACAATGGTTTAGTTATATCGTGGCGGTCAGTTTTATTGGTGGAGGAAACAGGAGTACGCAGAGAAAACCACTGACCTGCCATATATAACTGACAAACTATTTCACGTAAAGTTGTATCGAGTAAACCTCGCCATGAGCGGGATTCGAACTCACAACGTTATTGGTGATAGACACTGATTACATAGGTAGTTGTGAATCCAACTACCATACGATCACGACAACGTAAAATTAATAAGACTCGCGAGGGATCATGCCCCGATACCAAACTCGATTGTAAATTTATCCATGCCTACCCTACGTACACCTACCAACAGCGGGGATAAAATCATAGTGAATGTTATCAAATTTTGTTGTTGCGAATTCGCTGCCAACCGAAAGACTCCGTGGCTCTTGTGCAGAGAAGTCTTTTACTTGGGGGCAAATCCACAAAAAAAGTAGCCTATAGTATTTAATACAGGTTACTTCTTTTATTATTAAAAGTACTGACTACTGGATATATTAAATATTTTTGACGTGAATTATTTCTTGTATTGACATAACAGGAACATGCTTCTCGGTGATTAAATGATGCCAGGTTTAAACTAGTCCAATACGCTGATCTGTATTGTCATAGTCCAAGCACACAGAACTAACATTCTATAAGAAGACACTTCTCTACTCTGACACATTATTCTGACTCCGCGTGTTCGCCTCGAGTGTTGTAGATCGTGGGTTCATGCCCCGGTCGGGTCAAACCAAAGACTATAAAACTGGTATTTGTTGCTTCTCGGCTAAGCATGCAACATTAAGGAGAAAGAGCAAAGACTGGTTGGCTCGAAATCAGATTAATGTGTCCGAGTGGGGCGACATGTCTACCCGCGGACTATTGTTTCAGTGAGTTGGCACTATAAAAATCCAACTCGGCGTGTTATACTTTAATGTTGCCTGTTTAGTGAAGCAAAAACTTATTTGTCCAGATCGTGGATCGAATGTACGATCTTCCACGCACAATATGAGCGTGTTGACCATTACACCACGGAGGATGAGCGCTAATGAGAACCCAAATTGGCTATAAATATAATCTGTTGAATATAAATTGGAGATAACATCGAATTAAACATTTTTGTTTTACAATTGTTTTAGAACTTTGAATAATGAACTGATCTCTTGGTGTAAATTAAGCATGAATATGATCAACTATGATTTGATAGGTCAAGAAAGATTTGGGAATATGACTCGTGTATATTATAAAGATGCTATAGGATGTTTTATCGTTTGTGACGTAACCAGAAAGTCAACTTTAGAAGGAGCCAAACTATGGAAGGCTGATTTTGACAGAAAAGTAACTGTAATTGGTGGATCTCCTGTACCTTGTGTTCTACTTGCTAATAAAGTAGGTCAATGCTACCTGACATATATGTTTCATGTTAACCTCATGGAACATGTGATAATCACCCCCCCCCCCCCCTATTTTCATGTCGTAAATTGTATTTAAATCGAATCGATTTCGTTGATGAGCTACAAAACAATACATGTCACAATACATCGTAGATTGATATTGCACATGGTTATCATCACTAGTAACCATATGGATAGTAACCACTGCTGATGTAATTCGGGGAGACCATTTTAATTTCATGTTTTGTTGTTTTAACATGACACGAGCATTATTTAAGCTATAATCATGACGAGAACGCACGTACAACTAACAATGCATTAATCGGACTTTACTTCAGCAAAGAGCCCTCACATTGTGATTCCTCGATCACACTTACAATATGACAAACACATTGAAACCAGTGTAAACTGAAGCCCGGAATATTTCGACATCCTGTTTAAATTGAATTCCAACATAAACCAAACCCTATCACTTTTCAAGGAATATTAGAATGCTAGCTACAGTCAAACCTGCCCATGCAGTCACCTCTATTAAGCAGCCACCTGTATTAAAAGGTCACCTTTTTCTTGTCCTGTCATAGAAAATTTGATATGAAGTGAACTTCTTTTATGAGGTCACCTGTCTAATAAGATCACTTTTTCTTTGTCACAATGGTGACCTCTTAATACAGGTTTGACTGTATATGACTTGTATGTTGAATGTTTTTAGCCGAGTTGCAACGAAGTTGTAGTCGGCTTATGATTTGGCGAAAGGCGGGCGGGCGTATGTTAGCCTATCTTCGTTAACACGATAGCGCTCTTAGTTTTTGGCCGATCAACATAATTTTTGATAGGAAGCATTATTACTCTATTATTTAGAGCGAGTTCGAAATTCAGATTAATTTATTGTTTTTTTCTTGTAAAATCATGGTTTTTTATAGAAAAAGTACATACTTTGAGAATTATCTTCGTTAACGCGATAGCGCTCTTAATTTGTGGCCGATCAACGTAATTTTTGGTAGGAAGCATTATTACACTATTATTTAGAGCGAGTTCGAAATTCAGATTAATCTATTGTTTTATTCTTGTAAAATCATGGTTTTCTATAGGAAAAGTACATATTTTGAGAATTCCACATTTCTCTGAAACTACAAAAGATAGAAACTTAATATTTGGTATGAGTGGAGATGCCAATGTGAAGTTGTGCATTCAACATTTTTTTTACCTCGCTGGGGAATCCGTTTTAAAAAATGTGACGGAGATCCTCACCCTAGACCATATATATTTATGATCAGGGTGACTAGGCAAATTAAATGCATCATAGCTCAGGCCCCAGGGTGATACCCCACCCCTACCTGAAGTGAACTGTTTAATGGTTGAGATCCCCACCCCTAAACCATATATATTTATGATCAGGGTGACTAGGCAAATTAAATGTCTTATAGCTCAGGCCCCAGGGGTCATACCCCACCCCCTACCTGAAGTGAACTTTTTAATGGTTGAGATTCCCACCCCTAAGCCATATATATTTATGATCAGGATGACTAGGCAAATTAAATGCCTTATAGCTCAGGCCCCATGGGTCATACCCTACCTGAAGTGAACTTTTTAATGGTTGAGATCCCCACCCCTAAACCATATATATTTATGATCAGGGTGAATAGACAAATTAGATGCCCCAAGAGTTGAGGCCCGGGGTCATCCCCATCCCCTACCGGAAGTTTTTTTGAGAATTACACATATCTCTGAAACCATTTTGTCAATTTTAACCAAACTTTGCCCAAATGTTCCTTGGGTGATCCTCTTCCAAAGTTATGTTCGGTATGTCTGGGGTCCAAAGAAGTGCCCAAGAGGGCGCCTAAAATGATTAATTATTTTAATATTTAAAAATTTTCTTCTTGTGAACCAGCAATGCCAGAAGATTGATACTTGGCACATAACATTGATAAATCTTGAAAACAGGAATCCAGTTTGACCAAATGATTTTGACTTGCAACTCGGCTGTTGCATCTCTGATGCTTTCTCGATTTTTATATAGATATTCTAAGTAGTTTGTCCTTGTAATTTTTTAAGTTAGGAGGTATGGTATTTAACGCCACTTCCAACAATATTTCAGCTATATCGTAGAGGTCAGTTTTATTGGTGGAGGAAACCGGAGTACCCGGAGAAAACCACCAACCTGCGGTAAGTCACTGACAAACTTTATCACATACTGTTGTATCAAGTGCACCTTATCGGAGTGGGATTCGAGCTAACAACGTTAGTGTAATTTTAATGCAATCAATCTTGTTAGTATTGTTTAAGTTTAATTCTACCGTCTAAAACTTATATAATAAGAACAACTGACTATTACAGAAAAAAAGGGTTTATTCCCAGGAGAATTCAGTTGAAACTTATTTCATTGTATGTTAAGCTACATTTTCTGTATTGACAGTGTGATCTAGTAAAGGATGGGCTAGCTGAAGATATACCACAATATGATGAACTTTGTAAGAAGGAGGGATTTGAAGGTTGGTTTAAGACATCTGCAAAGGACAATATAAATATCGACGAATCTACAAGATTTCTTGTAACAAAGGTATGTACCTGTGAAATAAATGCCTATCACCACAGAAGTTGTGATTGAGAATCCCGCTCATCACAAGATGTATAACTGAGATATTGTTGAAAGTGGGGCTAAGCACAATAACCATAACGTCTTAAACTCTGACCTTATTTCCTAAGCTGATTACTACATGTCTTCTCTACACTGTCAGGCCACTTAAACTCTGACCTTATTTCCTAAGCTGATTACTACATGTCTTCTCTACACTGTCAGGCCACTTAAACTCTGACCTAATTTCCTAAGCTGATTACTACATGTCTTCTCTACACTGTCAGGCCACTTAAACTCTGACCTAATTTCCTAAGCTGATTACTACATGTCTTCTCTACACTGTCAGGCCACTTAAACTCTGACCTTATTTCCTTATGGACGTTAAACATCAATCAATCAATCAATCAATCATATTTCCTAAGCTGATTACTACATGTCTTCTCTACACTGTCAGGCCACTTAAACTCTGACCTAATTTCCTAAGCTGATTACTACATGTCTTCTCTACACTGTCAGGCCACTTAAACTCTGACCTTATTTCCTTATGGACGTTAAACATCAATCAATCAATCAATCAATCATATTTCCTAAGCTGATTACTACATGTCTTCTCTACACTGTCAGGCCACTTAAACTCTGACCTAATTTCCTAAGCTGATTACTACATGTCTTCTCTACACTGTCAGGCCACTTAAACTCTGACCTTATTTCCTTATGGACGTTAAACATCAATCAATCAATCAATCAATCATATTTCCTAAGCTGATTACTACATGTCTTCTCTACACTGTCAGGCCACTTAAACTCTGACCTTATTTCCTAAGCTGATTACTACATGTCTTCTCTACACTGTCAGGCCACTTAAACTCTGACCTTATTTCCTAAGCTGATTACTACATGTCTTCTCTACACTGTCAGGCCACTTAAACTCTGACCTAATTTCCTAAGCTGATTACTACATGTCTTCTCTACACTGTCAGGCCACTTAAACTCTGACCTTATTTCCTTATGGACGTTAAACATCAATCAATCAATCAATCAATCATATTTCCTAAGCTGATTACTACATGTCTTCTCTACACTGTCAGGCCACTTAAACTCTGACCTAATTTCCTAAGCTGATTACTACATGTCTTCTCTACACTGTCAGGCCACTTAAACTCTGACCTTATTTCCTTATGGACGTTAAACATCAATCAATCAATCATATTTCCTAAGCTGATTACTACATGTCTTCTCTACACTGTCAGGCCACTTAAACTCTGACCTTATTTCCTTATGGACGTTAAACATCAATCAATCAATCAATCAATCATATTTCCTAAGATGATTATTACATGTCTTCTCTACACTGTCAGGCCACTTAAACTCTGACCTAATTTCCTAAGCTGATTACTACATGTCTTCTCTACACTGTCAGGCCACTTAAACTCTGACCTTATTTCCTTATGGACGTTAAACATCAATCAATCAATCAATCAATCATATTTCCTAAGCTGATTACTACATGTCTTCTCTACACTGTCAGGCCACTTAAACTCTGACCTAATTTCCTAAGCTGATTACTACATGTCTTCTCTACACTGTCAGGCCACTTAAACTCTGACCTAATTTCCTAAGAGGGTGTGCCCGGGGTAGAATAGGCACCAGATTTCTTCGTCCTAGAAGCACTAGTCCTCTAAAAGGGGCCAACCCCGCGGGAACCCCGGGGTATAGAAATGGAACCGAGAGCTTCTTCGGCTTGTCGTTTGTGCGGGATGTATAAATTAACAACCACCCCGTCCGTAGGATGAGACGTAAATAAAACCGAGGTCCCGTGTTGAGATATTACCACCCTCTTCGCACGTTAAAGAACCCAGTGTAACAGCTCATTATGAGCATTATGCTCATGATGAGTGGTCCATAGGAGACCTGTTGCACTGGTTAAATTATCCGTCCATACTCATCACCTTTCCTTGTTTCGAGTCCCATGGGGTTTAATCCTTTTTATTCTCGTGCTGAAAACAGCTGAAAAATTGCTCGCTGGACGTTAAACATCAATCAATCAATAAATCAATCATATTTCCTAAGCTGATTACTACATGTCTTCTCTACACTGTCAGGCCACTCAAACTCTGACCTTATTTCCTAAGCTGATTACTACATGTCTTCTCTACACTGTCAGGCCACCTAAACTCTGACGTTATTTCCTAAGCTGATTACTACATGTCTTCTCTACACTGTCAGGCCACTTAAGGTGGTACCATACACTTCAGGTAAAATTTGATCTGCTCGTTTAATTTTCTTAATTTTTTGGCAGTGTGTTTGAAAATATCCACTGTAATAAATATCAAAATTTTAGCAAATTCCAACCAACAGACTCAGAGCTATTAATTCTCTAGCCACATAGCAGCTTTTCTCTCTGTGGTTTTGATCACCGAGATGCTTGAAATCTGCATACAAATATCATATGATCAAAACGTTCAACTGATTTTAAAGAGTTATCTCCCTGTAGTGTACGGTACCACCTTAAACTGTGACTTAATTTCGTAAGCTTATTTCTAGTCTGCTATCCACTGACTGGTCACTTACAATTCTGACGTAATTTCCTAAGCCAATTACTACATGTCTGCACTCCACCTAAAGGTATCTTAAACTCTGACGTAATATCTTAAGATGTCTGCTCTCCCATGATTTGTCACTTACGCTTTGAGTGTGACGTGACTTGAAGACGAATTCTGTTAGACGTTAGTCGATTGCCAGATAAAAAATACCAAAAAGATCCAAAAGTGCATTTATTAACTAACATATATTTGTATGCACATTTCATGTGATAAAGTTTTACAGTCGCCGCAATGACTTGGTTGACCGTTATGGAATATCTGCGTCACATATGACCACGTCGTTCATCACTTTTCACCGGGTTAGTAATTAGATTAACACGACGGATGTCACTAGTGGAGCAGGAACTGCTTACCATTCCGGAGCACCTGAGTTCAGCCACGGATTTTTAGTGAGGTTCGTGTTACTCGATCTTTTATTTTATGTGTATGTTTTGTAGATCGTTGTTTGTCCTTGTTCTTTTGGCCATTGTGTTGTATGTTCGTCTTCGATATACGGATTCTGATTACCCCTTTGGTATCTTCAAGCTCTTATAGCATATTATTTGTATACACATTTTATATATTTACAGATTGTACGAAACGATAGGCAAACGGAAGTAACAGAGACAGATATTGTTTGAACGCAATGTAAATAACTATCAAAACCGTTCCTGGAAGGAATTTATGTATACAATGTATTATATATTTGTCTTGAAAATAATAAATTTAATGACAAGGGACGACAATGTAACCAACACCAACACGAACAACAGACTCCCAAACAAAGAAAAGATAACGACATCACCACTCTCCGAAACAGGGGTTACAGTATTCCTCCTATTCTGTACTCTAGGGGTAGTAATATAGTCTCTGTTTTTCGGAGATTACTACAGACCCCAATTCAAGACTAGGTCATGGCTTCAGACAGTATTGTTTCTATATTTAGATTATAATTCTAGATGTATTGTCAGAACTTCATATTTTATACTTGTTTGTCTGACAATATCGTAGCAACTTGAAAATATTCTTTAGATACTGTGAAATAATTTTGATTCGTGGGAAATCAAGTTTGGTAGACTTCGTGCTTAAGTGAATCCACGAATTTAAGAATCCATCGAAGCATAATGATCTTTTTCTTGTCACTAATAAGAGCGGTTTGTTCCCATTTCGCCGTAGTTGAGTATTTACATGTTTAAAATATTCCCCTTTTTACCTTAGTAGAGTTTTTATATTCAGATGTACTAAGGTACATCAAGGTTAGAGAAACCCGAATGGACAATCCAGAGAAGCTGATAACATTGGTCACACAAGACAGAGCACGAAAACAAACAAGTCACAAAAAACACAAGATAACACAAAACACTAAAAGGATGCGCAATGCTAACCTCACAAAACTGGGAGTGAATGGTGTTTGGGAAGTAATTGGAAATTTGTGTAAACACTACTTATTTAGGTGTCATTTGTTTCTTTTGCAATTCAGTTGTAGTGAGATGTAGTATTAAATTATACTTAAGGTAATATTAAGGCAAATAGATGAAATAAAAAGAAGTAAATGATATCTATAACAATTTTATCAATTAAGAACATGATAAAAAAAACCTACAACAAATGAAACCCATTATATTTTGAGCTAGAGTAAAAAAGGAATGTACATGTATATGTATTTAAATCATATCTTAGCCATAATATAAAGTTAGCACTATAAACAAGACATACGAATTTTATTTTTCATGCAATGTAATGCATTTTAATAGATAAAATACATGTAGTTATGTTATTTTAAATGCATATCTGAGAAATAAATTCTCTAAGTGCAATGAACAGAATTAAGCAATACATCAATGCAAAGCAGTTTGTAATTAAAGTTCACATGATGCAATGTTAATTTAGATACCAAGCTTTAACAGATACGAAGCTGCGTCACCATACTCAATGAATGTTTTGGCACCAGTAGTCAATACTGTCTTCAGTGTTGCTACTCTTTCGATTGCACGTTATTTCTTTACCCTTTTGCGTTTCTGTTCAACATTTGAGTGCTACTCCTTCTTCCTTCATTAACTGCCTTTTCCTTCTTAAATTCGGCAGTTATCTTGTAGATGGTAGAGTGTACTACACCGACTCTCTCGTTAAGTATGTTGTGGGTCAACCTTCCAGATGATTATTGGTGTTTGGTCCTTCAGTTTGGTAGTTGGTCCAGGTTGTTGGTTTTTGGTCCTTCAGTTTGGTAGTTGGTCCAGGTTGTTGGTTTTTGGTCCTTCAGTTTGGTAGTGGTTCCAAATTGATTGTGGAAAACGTTCTTTTATCCAGGTATCAGCTACATAATCCATTAGTTTGGTGCAGTCGTCTCTGGGTGGTGCATTCTTCAGTGTGTGAAACCAAAAGTCTTCTATTTGTTTTCAGTGGTAAGAGGGGGAGACCAGCAGCTCGTCGAACAAATTTGGTGACATCTGGTACATCTTTATATTCAGTTTGTCACCCGCATTCCTAAGTCTTTCTCAAGATTACCTTTGCGTAGGGAAAAGACAACTCTGTAGTTGCAGTTGGAAATATGTACGTAGCTGCATTGCGGGTTGCACTGGACTAACTTTTCTGGGAGGAAAGTTAAGATTATATCTGCTGGCAATATCACTGAGTACCGTAATGAATATGTTGTATATGGCATTGTCTCTCTTTTGTAGTAAGGGAAAATATGTGGATGGAGAATATCTAGTCTCACATATGTGGAGTTGTGTAGAAGGTACCATCACATTAGATTGTCTCTGCAACGCATAGGTGTAGAATGTTTTCTGTTGTCGAGAATATGAGTATGTTGTCGATATCTCCATCATATGGTTGCAGAAATTGTTCTTGATTGGTAATTAGTCTGCATTTACCCTCTAGTAGCTTGGCTGGTTGGGTAGATGGAACTGGGGGTACAGTCTTTGGTGTGTTCTGAAGACTGACAACTTTTGATATTTCCCTGGTCTGGGTATCCCGTGGGACATCTCTGACTTTATATATATCTTCATCATATATAGAAGAAATTGGGTTTAGCTCAGCTTGAGCCCTAAAGCGAATAGTACTGAGTATATATTGCCCTCTACTGCAGCTCGGTCTGGTAGGTGATTGTGTGCATTGTCGTCTCTGGTATTAATTTTAATCCATTATTAAGATAAATGAATTTTATACTGCTTCATACATTTTTCAGTGATTCAAATATTTCATTCCAAAATAATTATTCTTAAAAGAAATAGTTTATATAACTTTTATATAATAACTTGAATATATAATTATTAAGAGTGAGTTTTGAAATGCTATATCTTAAAATATAATATTACAATAAGTTCATGATTTTAATATTTAAGTTAAAAAGTTGAAATTTTAAACTGAAAGTTTTTATACATTTGATACAAAATATTACCTGGTTAAATTAGTAATTAATTGCTATAAAAACAAAGTCTGAATTTGATTTGCTATTTGTTGATTTAAATAAAAGATTTATTTCCCGAACGCCTACTGGAATAAAGCAACACCTAATTAAGAAAGGGGATTAGGGGGCCTTCTAAGGGGTGGGATAATTGAATGTCTACCTGTAATTTACCTGTCCACCCAATTAACCATGTATGTATTCTCATTTATAGTTAGAGCAAACTTGGTTATGATATATTTATTTGAATTAAATAAATAATACAACAATATATTGCAGATATATCTCTTAATTCAGCAAAGTATGAATTCAAGTGAAATACAAACAACTTTAACATGTTAAGTCATTAAATTTCAACAAACATATATGAAGACAGCACTAATATGAAATTTCTTATCAACATTTATAAAAGAAATAGCACTGTACTGGAATGAAACTTGATACTATAAAAGTTTTGCACATTACATATATCTAAATATAGAAACACATTTCAAATCATTAAACTATTATAATTATGCAAAAGTCTATAGGATAATAACATCTAGATAGAAATCAAGCACAGAATCATCCTAAGTGCAGTAACTGGGAAGCTGAGTCTGCATAAGTAATCAGGTCGATCACACCAGTTTAGTATCTGGTCCTTGAGTGTTGCGAGTCAGCGATCAATGTTTCTTGTATTTCCTGGCCCGTGATCGAATGGTACCACCAACTGCTCTCTGGATCTTTGCAATTTCAATACTGTTCTGGGTGTCTTTGAAGAGTTGTATTACAATGTAGATATTTGGGTGGGCGTGTCATCTTTTTAAGTTTGCAGTGTCATCCTTCAATGCTGTTGGTAATGCATGGTCCCCCTGTTCCATAGTGATTCCATAAAGATCTGTCTCCTTCTACCCATTGGTCAGTAACATAGTCAGTAAAGGGTTGAGTTAACTGAGTATGGTGCATCTCCAGAATACTTTGTCTGGTCCCCTGCGGTTAACTGTAGATGTACCCATGCAGTGCCAAGTTCGGACCCCCTCTTCTGTTGGTAAGGAACTTTGCATTCGACTGTGCATTTGCCATGGTTGAACATAAACTGATGATTATTTTGTCCAGTGCTCTTTATATGTGCTCATTTCAGCTTATATTGTTTAGCTTTTTCGGACAGCTTGGGTCTGTTCAACAATCTACGACACAGTTTGGAGAGATGGTCTTTGGTACAAGTTACTCTTAAATAACATGAATGGTAATATGTATAATATAATTGTAAATATGTATAGTGGTACAACATCTTGTATTTCTTATAATGATTGTAAGTCAGAATTTTTTCCATGTAACAATGGTGTACGTCAATGGGAAAATTTATATCCCTTTCTTTTTGCCATGTTCATGAATGACCTTGAATCATACTTGACAAACTGCAATTTAAATAGATTACAAACGATTTCTAATGAAATTGAAATCGAACTTGGTATATATCTGAAACTTTTTGTAATTTTATATGCTGATGATACTGTACTCATGGCAGAATCATCAGCTGATCTTCAAAATCAACTAAATTCATTCCAAGATTATTGTTCTATCCGGAAGCTTAAAGAGAATACAGATAAAAGTAAAGTTATGTTTTTTTCCAGAGGTAGACTCCCAAGGAATCTTAATTTTTTATTAAATGGAGAAAAACTAGAAATAGTCAATAGTCTTAATTATTTAGGAATAGAATTATCCAGGACTGGTAACTTTAAAAGAGCAAAGCAATCTATAGCTGGCAAGGCTACTGTTGCGTTTTACGAAGTATTGAAAATGGACAGAAAACATGGTCTCTCAGTAAAGATTCAACTTGATCTATTTGATAAGATGGTTAAGCCAATTTTACTTTATGGATGTGAGGTATGGGGTTTCAGTAATAACGATATAATTGAAAAGGTACATTTAAAATTCTGTAAATTACTACTGCATTTAAAATCATCTACACCATCATATATGATATATGGTGAACTTGGGAGATGTCCTTTGGAAATAGACATAAAGAGTAGAATTATATCATTCTGGGCTAAATTGCTATCTGGAAAAGAGTTAAAATTGTCAAAAATAATTTATAATTTATGTTATTGTATGTCAATCAAAAACGTGGAACATTTTACGTGGCTAGATAATGTTAAAAAAATTCTAAATGAATGTGGATTCGCATATATTTGGAACACATAAACCTTTGTTGATCCAAACTGGCTTCGACTTACAATTATTAGAAACCTACAAGATCAATTTGAACAATATTGGCATTCTTTATTAGATAATGCATCAAAAGCTATAAATTACAGATTGTTTAAAGATTATTTTGGCATGGAAGTATACTTTGATATTTTAGATAACAAAAAGGTTGTAGAGTTATGCAGATTTAGAACAGCAAATCATAAATTACCTATTGAAATTGGAAAATGGAATAACACTAATAGAAATAACAGAATGTGTACGCACTGTAATAAAAATGAACTCGGTGATGAATTTCACTATATTTTAGATTGCTTATTCTTTGAACAAGATCGAAATATCTATATACCAAAGTATTACTACAGTAGGCCAAATGTTTTAAAATATAAATTACTGTTATCTTCCAAAAAGAAATCAGAACTGATAAAACTAAGCAAATTCATTAATCACATAAATAAAACTGTATGTACTCCGGCTTAACCTACTGAATTGTTCATCTTTGTACATTTCTTCATTACTTACGTACTTAGTATAACATGCTATTGTATATTGTATATATTGTACATATGTATTTCTCTATACCTTGTCAAATTATGATGGTTTATTGAGAATAAAAGATATATATATACATTTTGAGTTGCAGAGCTTACATCGAAAATCCAATAACTCTCAGCTGATTTTGTTTTAATCTGAAAATTACCTATCATAATTATACTTAACATGTTGAATAATTACCGGGTAACTTTTTTTTCAAATAATTAAATATATTATTCATTTGAAAAGTGAAAAAAATAAAATTGAAAAATATTAGCTTTATTCTACAAATATTCTACTTTCATAAATATTGGGGTTTTTTTCGTATTTTTTTCTTTCTATTTTTTTGTTTTTTGTTTGTTTTGCATGTTTTTTTCGTGTATTCTTTTTAAAAGTGGCCAAACACTGTTTTCATGTTTGAATGTTAAAATTATCAAACATAACAATAATTTGTGTAGGCATATATTAACACATTCACCTGTATGTCTACTAATTACTACCCCTTTTGATGGCCTCTTAATCCCCTTTCTTAATTATATGTTGTTTTAGTCCAGTAGGGGTTCGGGGAACACACCAAATAAAACTACCACTAGATTTACACAGTCCTATTTTGCCTTAGTACAATTCTCATTCTACCTTAGTATTATTTACTACTTGTTTTTAACCTGTATTTATCAGCTAAGGTGAAATGAGAAGACCCTATAAGAACAGTTACCAAAGCAGATATTCTTAAGGGTGTCGATTTGTCCTCTTATACGATTTTTCTATTGGATTTTGAAAATGTTCAGGAAATAGGTATATTTTTTGTGTTTTTCGCTTTATTAATTTGGAATGCACAAAAATAAGAACCAATATGATTTTTTGGCGTAAAATCGTGTTTTTTCACACGAAATACCCAAAAAAAAGTGCGCCCCCCCTAACTTGAAATCCTGGATCCGCCCCTGGTCTATATAGAACAAATGGGACATTGTTGATCAAATCACACTGTTTTAAATTTTCAGTACTAACAGAGTGTGTGCATTTACCATCAGACAGGTTCATTATTTGAGGGTTTAGGGGGGTATGGTGTTTAACTCCACTTCCAACAATATTTCAGATATATCGTGGCGCTCAGTTTTTTTAATGGAGAAAACCACCAACCTGTCGCAAGTCACTGACAAACTTTATCACATAATGTTGTATCGAATACACCTCGCCATGAACGGGGTTCGAATTTAGTGGTGATAGTTTTAAAAATATTTAAGTAGCAATTTCGTTTGCCATCAAGGTTTGCATATATATTATTGAAACTGTCAAACTTATTTGTATTTTCGCCCCAAATATATATACATTGTATATATATTTTTTTATTTTTGAGATATCAAATGTAGTGCGTACGACACGTTTCTGGAATAACCTTCATCAGGTACGCTCAAAATAGAAAGATTGGAAAGCCAAATAATTTAAAGTTTTGGGAGCAATAAAACCAAAGGGCCTAAACAGGAAGCCAAAATCGGTTACGGTCACATTTGCCTGAGGGAGGGGAACCTTAGTTTCATTAAACAAAATTATCTTTTGGGAACTGAAGACAATGCTAGGAATTATTCTGACATTTGATGCTTCTGTTTCCTATCAGGCGCTGGTTTAAAACTTCAGTCCTAGTATTTGGTGGCTGAGTATGTAGCAGAATTGCCCACGTTTGTAATGCATTTCTGTCAAATTTATTTCAGAAAGGCAGACAGATTAAAACATTTTCATCAAATTTTATATATGCCTGATGGAGGAGATCCTTAGTTTAAATAATTACATTATTAAGGACTGTAAATTTCAATTATAGACATACATGTACCTAATAAACCATGTCAGTGCCGAAACATGGACTACTTCGCGGATGATACCCTCGGGGACCAATAGTCTACCAGCAGATATATCTACCCAATGATAACAATAAAAACATAGATATCAAATTTAGTGTATACGAGTTAAATGATGACTGGTGGTGATCTATTTCATCGAGTGGGGCATTGCGATTGACATTTTCTTTTCCAGAATAAATATATACACGTGTCACGCATGCGGAAAAACGCCTACTTGGTCGTGTGAATGCTATATGAACACCCATTATCTGGACACTTATTTATCCTTGTCAAAGTACTTATGAATGAAATGTATGTGACCAGGAGATTGCTTGTTTGCTCAAAGTAAACAAATAAATGTCACGAAACATTAATAATAATACAAAAGACAGGGGCGTAGCATGGATTACATGAAGAGTACGCACATAGTAATTAGTGGCGAACGATATGTGGAGCGATGATGAATTAAGGTGGGGTTCCCGATTTTCGAGACCCCTTTCTTCCGAAAGATTGACGAATCTGATGTCACCCTTACACCAAACATCGCCTCATCACATTTTCTGTATCAATAACTTAAAGTTTCTAAATATTGCCAGTGATTGCTATAAAGATCCGGAAACAACCACAGTGTCTCTATTGTGTGTTGTTAGGATACTTTTGGATCGAATTTATCAAAATCGCGGATCGGTCATTTGAATGAGTTCTAGAAAAAAACGTCATTTTCAATTTTTTTTATCAACAGAACAGTCGCCAACAATCATAATGTTCCATGCGAATTTATTTTGCGTGTATTAAGTACAAAATATAAGTAAATGCTGACATTTTCGAGATCACCCCGTCGGCTCCAAACTAACAATGATGTAGTTAATAATCCACTTGCTACAAATAACCGAAAACAATTAATCAGACAATGTAGTATCGAGTACACCGAGGTATTGGTATGAATCGTCCTCACAAACCCTCACCCTGGTCAGATGATAGGAACTAATTGCACGGGAAGATCGAAATAAAATTATTACCCCCGAGTGATCGTTGAGACAGATATAGCTATACGACCATTCTTAGTTATATTTAGATTTATTATATGTACATATAGACAACTTGAACATTATTTTGAGTGGACCATTTGCACATGCTCGATTTGATTCTAATTCTGTACGTTTATATGGGGTCGTCTCATTACTCCGACAGTTATTTCACCGACAGTCATTACTCGGACACTCATTAATACTCCGACCATGCATCCCGGACTGTATCATCATATCCTATCTAATCGAAACTCCAAACAACTATAGGATAATTGCACGGAGTGGATATTGAAAATATGATCACGAGTGCCACAAAACGCATCAGATTAAACGAGTGTGCGGAACTTGCTACGCGCACGAGTTTAATCTGAATGCGTTTCGGCACGCGTGATCATATATTCAATATTTTTCTTTTAAGGTTAGTATGTCAGGTGGGTGCATTAAACTCGAAAACTAAGCGTCTTTATGAAAATTGTCACTGCACTATAGTAAAAGGATACCTTTTCATGTAAAGGCGAAAAAAATAACATATATATATATATAAAATCGTATAAATGTAGAATCAAATCGGAAATGTGTAGAAAATTTATTGCCAGAGAACACCGGATAACATTCACCATGTGTAACTGACTCACGTTTTTCTATAATTCTGTCAATGCGTGCAGTAGTCATTAACAGGGTTCTAAAATATCTATTTTATTTGTATCGTAATTAACGAAGACCTGTAAGTTTGCTAAAAACGATTTAAAATATGTGTCGCCATTCACATATTGAAATGCCTTTATAATGACCAGGGACGGATCCAGGATTTCAAGTTAGGGGGGGGGGCGCACTTAAAAAAATTGCGCCGAGCGGAGGGAGGCGCGAAAATATTTGGGGTATTTCGTGTGAAAAATCACGATTTTACGCCAAAAAATCAGATTTTTTCCAAATGCGAAGGGAGGCGCGAAAATTTTGGGGATATTTCGTGTGATCCGCCCCTGATGACGAATGGCTGACCATATGAACTTTCAAAATATGCTTTTGTATTGGATAAAAAATTAGAAAGTCTGAAGGAAAAGTATTGAACATATTACTTTTGATTCGCGAATTTCCAAAAGAATTAATTATCATATAAATAGCTACAGCTGTACATGTAACGATTTGTGTTATTTGCATAATCAAAGATTGCATCGTAATAGTACAAAAAACACACATTTATCTCAGAAATTGCACAACTAACATCAATAAATCATATAAGCTATGGGAAATATGTCGTCTGCGTCTTGTTGCAAACTATAAATCAAAACGCAGTTAAGACCTCGAAACCAAAGTTGAAATAAAATGGATACGCTAGTTTATAAACAAGGAATGTGAAGATGAAATTATGACATCTGATTTTAAAACTTTATAATTTAATGTGTCCTCTGAACTCGATGGATGAAAACTATATCGTCTACAAATTTCCACAACCCCCCCCCCCCCCCCCCCCCCCCACAAAATTCAGTGCCACGCGAAATGTAAATTTAATTTTGGAATGATATCACAAAGCCACGAATGTCAGCACCACAAAATCACGCAAAACTGGTATAATGAAATCATGAAAACAAGTATACCAAAACCCTCTCACGTCTCTTCCACCAAAAATTATATAAGCACGTGATACAACAGAAGTACAAAATTTAGTGTAGCATGAAGAGTGTATTTAAAAATAACGAGACAAAACCAAAAAAAAAAAGAAAAAAAAAAAAAGAACACCATATGTTGAAATGATAACATATCATTTTCTGTCAATCTACAAATACAAGTATCAACGAAAATAAATTAACAATTATAATTTAATGTTGTAAAGTTAACTCTAGACTTTGATCATTTTTAACTAAGAAGGTCACACTTGGGTTATTTCAAAACTTTATTTCATTATGAAACAAGAGTGGACACAGAAATGTGCTGTCCAAAAGGCAAGTGTGGATGTCAATATTTCATATTATTAACTTAAAAAAAAAAAAATCATGGACACAGGGTCCTGGATTTTTTTTTAATAAAAAACTAATCCTGGAATATTATTTTTGCTTAAAGTCCGGTCTTGTGTTTTTATTTAAAATTTTCATCATAGCCCCCCTCCCCCTCCCAAGGGATATACAATTGTATCATTAATAATAAATTAATAAATAATAAATTCAGATTTTCTATTTAAAATAAATCTCATTTACAAAACCACTGATATTTGTTCAATTTTTAACGCTGATTTAAGCTTTAGTCGCAACAAATTTTTATTTTTCTCTTTAAACTGTCGAACCATAACATTTATTTAACTGTAAAATGCACCCCCCCCCCCTTTTTTTTCTTGTTTAAATCAATGATCAACAATATTCCAGAATCAAACAAATGAATAAATATAACACAGATTTCTTTTACATGCATCTTTTTACCATGCGGAGTCAGTGTTTTATAAATCGGTCATCCAATCAGGACGCTCATTATTCTTGTCCAAGATAAAAAATACATCACTAAAATTACCTGTGGGTGTTTCCCCACTTCAACTCGTAAATTTACATAGAAATCGGAGATATTTGGTCATAAAACTTCACACATGGTTTTGTCTATCATATTTTTTTAAGACAAACATAGAATTTTATTGCATTTATCATTATTTTATGAGTATCAACAGTTTTTTCAACACCGTATCTGTTTCTCGATACAGCCGCCCGATTACAGTGACCCGTGACCCACTTTAGCACGTTCGACCAGTTTTTTCTAAATAATGTTGTTTAATGAACAAAAAAGTTTGACATTAAGCAACAATACAAAAACAAATCATATTTATTGTATATATTAAGCGTTAGGGTGTTTGGCGTTTTACGCCACTTTCAACAATGTTTCATTCGTATGGTATGTCATGGCGGTCAGTTGTATTTCGGTAAAGGAACCATCGCGAGTAGCCATGACTTACCGTAAATCACTGGCAGACGTTAAATATCACGTGAACTTTTATTTATAACTGATTGGATAGATTACAATGAAAAAGGCGTTCGGCCACCGTCTACTAAGTTCCTTTTTATAATAATATTAACAAAAGAGGGGAAAATAAATGTTCAAAGAATTCAAGCAATATTCAATTATTTTACTATGATTTGTCTTTTTGATCAAGATTTTCTTTAAGGAAAAAAAAGGTATAAAGAATGATTGCTAAATTCAATTTAACACGGTGAAATCCTGGCTGTGTCAATTAAATATAATGAATTGTTACCAGATCCTAAGATCGCGGTAATGGGGTTACAAATTGTGTAGTTGACGCCATAAATTAATATAATTCTTACGTCATTTTATGTGTGGTTAAACTGATAAAATAAATCTTTGGTGAAAAAAAATACATAAATCAAATTTTCAAAGCACCATGAAATCACTAAAAAAACATTTTTTTTAAATGCAGAGAACATGTTTTATCATGAAAGTGTATCGAAGTTAAGAAAGAAAATCAATGGAGTGAAGCGTGTCGAGATGTCATAATATCTAAAATATGATTAATTGAAATAAAATGCACTTTGTAATATTAATGTGATGTTGTTGGGGATTAACCAGTGTGAGAGGTACTCTAAGCGAGACCTTATTTTATTCTTATATATATGTTGTAGCACCCATCAAAAAATATCTAGTACTTTTTTTATCTTATCAAACACAGGGGGGTTGATGGTTTTGGTATTTAACGCTATTTTCAACAATATTTCAGTTATATCGTGCCGAAGCACCCGGAGACACCCATCGACCTGTCGCAAGTCACTGGCAAACTTTATCACTTAATGTTGTATCGAGTACACCTCACACGCGCGGAATTCGAACACACATTCAACGGTAACCATGGTAATTTGTTCTAATACCCTACATTTGTGATATATGATCGCTTTAAGCTTTCTTAATATCCCAGAAGAAGTAACGGGTTGACACATGTACTATTTTTATGGAGTTTATTCGCTTTACGATTTTCCTACTCGAACTCGTACGTAGAATTTCTTCCAGTCAGAACACTGTATAAACTGGATACAATTTTCTGATAGGCCCTATTTCATGTACGAGTACAAGAAGTTGAAAGTTTTATGACCGTTAGTGCTGTTAATTGATTGATTGGTGTTTAACGCTAATCTTAGTAGTATTTCAGCTATATCATGGCGTAAACAAATTTTATATTAACTTAAGACAGCTGTTCATTGCAATATACACACCGAATAGTGCATCAATGTAGATCAACTGCATCTGTACAAATCCCCATTGATGATCAATTTCATCTGTACAAATCCCCATTGAAGATCACCTTCATCTGTACAAATCCCCATTGAAGATCAACTTCATCTGTACAAATCCCCATTGAAGATCAACTTCATCTGTACAAATCCCCATCGAAGATCAACTTCATCTGTACAAATCCCCATTGAAGATCAACTTCATCTGTACAAATCCCCATTGAAGATCAACTTCATCTGTACAAATCCCCATTGAAGATCAACTTCATCTGTACAAATTCCCATTGAAGATCAACTTCATTTGTATAAATCCCTATTGATGATCAATTTCATCTGTACAAATCCCCATTGAAGATCATCTGTATCTGTACAAATCCCCATTGAAGATCAACTGCATCTGTCCAAATCCCCATTGAAGATCACCTTCATCTGTACAAATCCCCATTGAAGATCATCTTTATCTGTACAAATCCCCATTGAAGATCATCTTTATCTGTACAAATCCCCATTGAAGATCAACTTCATCTGCACAAATCGGAATCTCTTCTCCTCAATGGTTGTCTCTGTAAAGTTTGGTTCATTTGAAATAAGTAAATTTACAAAAGATTAAAAAGTGAAAAAGTTTACGACAACGACGAGAGGATGCTACGATTGACCATGTGAGCAAAGAATCCAACAGCAACATCAACACAAAGTAATGGAAACACTTTAGCTGACACACATCAACACAAAGTAATGGAAACAATAGAGCTGACACACATCAACACAAAGTAATAGAAACACTATAGCTGACACACATCAACACAAAGTAATGGAAACACTAGAGCTGACACACATCAACACAAAGTAATGGAAACACTATAGCTGACACACATCAACACAAAGTAATGGAAACACTAGAGCTGACACACATCAACACAAAGTAATGGAAACACTATAGCTGACACACATTAACACAAAGTAATGGAAACACTAGAGCTGACACACATCAACACAAAGTAATGGAAACACTAGAGCTGACACATCAACACAAAGTAATGGAAACAATAGAGCTGACACACATCAACACAAAGTAATGGAAACACTAGTAGCTGACACACATCAACACAAAGTAATGGAAACACTAGTAGCTGACACACATCAACACAAAGTAATGGAAACACTAGTAGCTGACACACATCAACACAAAGTAATGGAAACACTAGTAGCTGACACACATCAACACAAAGTAATGGAAACACTAGTAGCTGACACACATCAACACAAAGTAATGGAAACACTATAGCTGACACACATCAGCACAAAGTAATAGAAACACTAGTAGCTGACACACATCAACACAAAGTAATGGAAACACTAGTAGCTGACACACATCAACACCAAGTAATGGAAACACTAGTAGCTGACACACATCAACACAAAGTAATGGAAACACTATAGCTGACACACATCAACACAAAGTAATGGAAACACTAGTAGCTGACACACATCAACACAAAGTAATGGAAACACTATAGCTGACACACATCAACACAAAGTAATGGAAACACTAGTAGCTGACACACATCAACACAAAGTAATGGAAACAATAGAGCTGACACACATCAACACAAAGTAATGGAAACACTAGTAGCTGACACACATCAACACAAAGTAATGGAAACACTATAGCTGACACACATCAACACAAAGTAATGGAAACACTGGTAGCTGACACACATCAACACAAAGTAATGGAAACACTATAGCTGACACACATCAACACAAAGTAATGGAAACACTAGTAGCTGACACACATCAACACAAAGTAATGGAAACACTAGAGCTGACACACACCAACACAAAGTAATGGAAACACTATAGCTGACACACATCAACACAAAGTAATGGAAACACTAGAGCTGACACACATCAACACAAAGTAATAGAAACACTAGTAGCTGACACACATCAACACAAAGTAATGGAAACACTATAGCTGACACACATCAACACAAAGTAATAGAAACACTAGTAGCTGACACACATCAACACAAAGTAATGGAAACACTATAGCTGACACACATAAACACAAAGTAATGGAAACACTATAGCTGACACACATCAACACAAAGTAATGGAAACACTAGTAGCTGACACACATCAACACAAAGTAATGGAAACACTAGTAGCTGACACACATCAACACAAAGTAATGGAAACACTATAGCTGACACACACCAACACAAAGTAATGGAAACACTAGTAGCTGACACACATCAACACAAAGTAATGGAAACACTAGTAGCTGACACACATCAACACAAAGTAATGGAAACACTAGTAGCTGACACACATCAACACAAAGTAATGGAAACACTAGTAGCTGACACACATCAACACAAAGTAATGGAAACACTAGTAGCTGACACACATCAACACAAAGTAATGGAAACACTAGTAGCTGACACACATCAACACAAAGTAATGGAAACACTAGTAGCTGACACACTAATTTAAAATCACCTAAAACAAACTTAAGCAGCAGGAACTACTTACCCTTCGAGAGCACCTGAGTTTATCCCTAGTTTTTTGGTGTTGTTCAGTTTTTTATTATTTTTTTTTGTGTTGTCCTAATATGTGTCTTTACATTCTTAGTTCCGTGTTGTGATGTCCGTTACGATTTCCACATAAAAACGATATTCAGTTCGTCTTTACCTCCAGTTGTTTGTAGGCGGGTCATGTCTTATTTACGTTTGTTTGTATTTGTTTGCGTATAGTGGTGTCTAACACATACTGTGTTGTGTTTTTTATTTTGTATGTCTTCGTCTTGTGTATGGTGGTGTCTAACACATACTGTGTTGTGTTTTTCATTTTGTATATCTTCGTCTTGTGTATAGTGGTGTCTAACACATACTGTGTTGTGTTTTTCATTTTGTATGTCTTCGTCTTGTGTATAGTGGTGTCTAACACATACTGTGTTGTGTTTTTCATTTTGTATATCTTCGTCTTATGTATAGTGGTGTCTAACACATACTGTGTTGTGTTTTTCATTTTGTATGTCTTCGTCTTGTGTATAGTGGTGTCTAACACATACTGTGTTGTGTTTTTCATTTTGTATGTCTTCGTCTTGTGTATAGTGGTGTCTAACACATACTGTGTTGTGTTTTTCATTTTGTATGTCTTCGTCTTGTGTATGGTGGTGTCTAACACATACTGTGTTGTGTTTTTCATTTTGTATGTCTTCGTCTTGTGTATAGTGGTGTCTAACACATACTGTGTTGTGTTTTTCATTTTGTACATCTTCGTCTTGTGTATAGTGGTGTCTAACACATACTGTGTTGTGTTTTTCATTTTGTATGTCTTCGTCTTGTGTATAGTGGTGTCAAACACATACTGTGTTGTGTTTTTCATTTCGTATGTCTTCGTCTTGTGTATAGTGGTGTCTAACACATACTGTGTTGTGTTTTTCATTTTGTATGTCTTCGTCTTGTGTATGGTGGTGTCTAACACATACTGTGTTGTGTTTTTCATTTTGTATATCTTCGTCCTGTGTATGGTGGTGTCTAACACATACTGTGTTGTGTTTTTTATTTTGTATGTCTTCGTCTTGTGTATGGTGGTGTCTAACACATACTGTGTTGTGTTTTTCATTTTGTATGTCTTCGTCTTGTGTATAGTGGTGTCTAACACATACTGTGTTGTGTTTTTCATTTTGTATGTCTTCGTCTTATGTATAGTGGTGTCTAACACATACTGTGTTGTGTTTTTCATTTTGTATGTCTTCGTCTTGTGTATGGTGGTGTCTAACACATACTGTGTTGTGTTTTTCATTTTGTATATCTTCGTCTTGTGTATGGTGGTGTCTAACACATACTGTGTTGTGTTTTTTATTTTGTATGTCTTCGTCTTGTGTATGGTGGTGTCTAACACATATTGTGTTGTGTTTTTCATTTTGTATGTCTTCGTCTTGTGTATAGTGGTGTCTAACACATACTGTGTTGTGTTTTTCATTTTGTATGTCTTCGTCTTATGTATAGTGGTGTCTAACACATACTGTGTTGTGTTTTTCATTTTGTATGTCTTCGTCTTGTGTATAGTGGTGTCTAACACATACTGTGTTGTGTTTTTCATTTTGTATATCTTCGTCTTGTGTATAGTGGTGTCTAACACATACTGTGTTGTGTTTTTCATTTTGTATGTCTTCGTCTTATGTATAGTGGTGTCTAACACATACTGTGTTGTGTTTTTCATTTTGTATGTCTTCGTCTTGTGTATGGTGGTGTCTAACACATACTGTGTTGTGTTTTTCATTTTGTATGTCTTCGTCTTGTGTATAGTGGTGTCTAACACATACTGTGTTGTGTTTTTCATTTTGTATGTCTTCGTCTTGTGTATAGTGGTGTCTAACACATACTGTGTTGTGTTTTTCATTTTGTATGTCTTCGTCTTATGTATAGTGGTGTCTAACACATACTGTGTTGTGTTTTTCATTTTGTATATCTTCGTCTTATGTATAGTGGTGTCTAACACATACTGTGTTGTGTTTTTCATTTTGTATGTCTTCGTCTTGTGTATAGTGGTGTCTAACACATACTGTGTTGTGTTTTTCATTTTGTATATCTTCGTCTTGTGTATAGTGGTGTCTAACACATACTGTGTTGTGTTTTTCATTTTGTATGTCTTCGTCTTGTGTATAGTGGTGTCTAACACATACTGTGTTGTGTTTTTCATTTTGTATATCTTCGTCTTGTGTATAGTGGTGTCTAACACATACTGTGTTGTGTTTTTCATTTTGTATATCTTCGTCTTATGTATAGTGGTGTCTAACACATACTGTGTTGTGTTTTTCATTTTGTATGTCTTCGTCTTGTGTATAGTGGTGTCTAACACATACTGTGTTGTGTTTTTCATTTTGTATATCTTCGTCTTGTGTATAGTGGTGTCTAACACATACTGTGTTGTGTTTTTCATTTTGTATGTCTTCGTCTTGTGTATGGTGGTGTCTAACACATACTGTGTTGTGTTTTTCATTTTGTATGTCTTCGTCTTGTGTATGGTGGTGTCTAACACATACTGTGTTGTGTTTTTCATTTTGTATGTCTTCGTCTTGTGTATAGTGGTGTCTAACACATACTGTGTTGTGTTTTTCATTTTGTATATCTTCGTCTTATGTATAGTGGTGTCTAACACATACTGTGTTGTGTTTTTCATTTTGTATGTCTTCGTCTTGTGTATAGTGGTGTCTAACACATACTGTGTTGTGTTTTTCATTTTGTATATCTTCGTCTTGTGTATAGTGGTGTCTAACACATACTGTGTTGTGTTTTTCATTTTGTATGTCTTCGTCTTGTGTATAGTGGTGTCTAACACATACTGTGTTGTGTTTTTCATTTTGTATGTCTTCGTCTTGTGTATAGTGGTGTCTAACACATACTGTGTTGTGTTTTTCATTTTGTATATCTTCGTCTTGTGTATAGTGGTGTCTAACACATACTGTGTTGTGTTTTTCATTTTGTATGTCTTCGTCTTGTGTATAGTGGTGTCTAACACATACTGTGTTGTGTTTTTCATTTTGTATGTCTTCGTCTTGTGTATAGTGGTGTCTAACACATACTGTGTTGTGTTTTTCATTTTGTATGTCTTCGTCTTGTGTATAGTGGTGTCTAACACATACTGTGTTGTGTTTTTCATTTTGTATGTCTTCGTCTTGTGTATGGTGGTGTCTAACACATACTGTGTTGTGTTTTTCATTTTGTATGTCTTCGTCTTGTGTATGGTGGTGTCTAACACATACTGTGTTGTGTTTTTCATTTTGTATGTCTTCGTCTTGTGTATAGTGGTGTCTAACACATACTGTGTTGTGTTTTTCATTTTGTATGTCTTCGTCTTGTGTATGGTGGTGTCTAACACATACTGTGTTGTGTTTTTCATTTTGTATGTCTTCGTCTTGTGTATAGTGGTGTCTAACACATACTGTGTTGTGTTTTTTATTTTGTATGTCTTCGTCTTGTGTATGGTGGTGTCTAACACATACTGTGTTGTGTTTTTCATTTTGTATATCTTCGTCTTATGTATAGTGGTGTCTAACACATACTGTGTTGTGTTTTTCATTTTGTATGTCTTCGTCTTGTGTATAGTGGTGTCTAACACATACTGTGTTGTGTTTTTCATTTTGTATATCTTCGTCTTATGTATAGTGGTGTCTAACACATACTGTGTTGTGTTTTTCATTTTGTATGTCTTCGTCTTATGTATAGTGGTGTCTAACACATACTGTGTTGTGTTTTTCATTTTGTATATCTTCGTCTTATGTATAGTGGTGTCTAACACATACTGTGTTGTGTTTTTCATTTTGTATGTCTTCGTCTTGTGTATGGTGGTGTCCAACGTATTGGGTTGTGTTTTTGTTTTGTTTGTCTTCGTCTTCTGTTGGCAGTTTATCTGGATTGTCCATTCTTGATTGTACCTTCGGTTTCTCTAACGTTTAATTAACATGCCTAATGATACCTTGCACGACAGTTTTGATGTTCGTCTCATTTAACAGTAAAATGACGGGTGCCACAAGTTGAACAGGAACTGCTTACCATTCGGGAGCGTCTGAAGCTCACCTCAGATTTTTTAGTAAGGTTTCTGTGGCTCGATCGTTAGTTTTCTGTGATCAATGTTTTGTACATCAGCGTTTATCCTTGTTTGGACTTACATAGCAGTCCAATTGAGCGGTAAATGAAGGGATAATAAGTTTAATCCCCATTCAAGGAGCTTTGATTTTACCTGCCTCCTTTTTTAATAAACCTATTAATCTTAATGGATGTTGCATTGGTGTCCTATATGTATAGTCAGTGACTTGTGGTAGGTCGGTGGTTTTCTCCGGGTACTCTGGTTTCCTCCATCAATAAAACTGACTGCCACGATATAACTGAAAAATTGTTGAAAGTGGCGTTAAACACCATAACCCCCTTTTATATATACTGTTAAATAAACATCTTCCGCTCAGTATTAACATATATCGTTTTCAAATCTTTTCGGTTAGTTGGCTTCACCTAATGTCGTTTGAATTAAATTGTGTGTGTCTGTATCAAGAATAATCCGGTTGACCAATTTACCAAATTACTATTATGACTTGTGCAATATGTGACAATATTACACCTGTAGTCTATGACGTCAAAACTGTGACTTCATCATCTCATTAAGAAATATTATATTGAATATCAAAATATTAAAATACTAGAATGTGCAGCTGTGTTTCAATGCTGTCGAATTAGATGCATTTACAACGAGTCTTACAATAGTGTCTTTATGGTCATTCATATCAGCTCAACAGTCTGATAATTAGCTTTTAGAAAAAATGACATTTTTGTGAATGCACGAGAATCTTATTATGTCTGGCGTATGTAACAACGAGTCTTACAATAGAGGCTTTATGGTCATTCATATCAGCTCAACAGTCTGATAATTAGCTTTTAGAGAAAATGACATTTTTGTGAATGCACGAGAATCTTATTATGTCTGGCGTATGTAACAACGAGTCTTACAATAGAGGCTTTATGGTCATTCATATCAGCTCAACAGTCTGATAATTAGCTTTTAGAGAAAATGACATTTTTGTGAATGCACGAGAATCTTATTATGTCTGGCGTATGTAACACTCGACGCGCATTCTTAAGAATTACATATACTTATCATTGCTAATACTTTTTTTTTACAAATATTACCAAATAAATATAATAAAAAATAAAATGAAAACGTGCATATCTAATTTAAGTATTCCAGTGGACGCGCTTACAACCATATAAAACTACAAGTATTGATTTCTTATAATTATAGGACTGTTATGACTTTTGGTATAATTGCTTCCAAAATACTTTTAAATTATTTTCTTTCCAATCTTTTTGATGATGGACGTTTTTAATGAAGGTTATTACTGAAACGAGTCATACACACTACTTTATATATCTATGTTTTTATTAGATACAATTGAAATAATAATTATTTGTTTTAATATTAAACATTTTAACTATTGTTATTGTGTGTAGCTATGAGTTGTTTTCTTTAGGCTTCGACTAAATGTCGACTATTGTTTGTCTTTTTGCCCTTTTTCATACGGCCATTGCGTTGTATGTCCTTCTTCTATTTACGGCTTCTAATAGCCCCTTTGGTATCTTAAAATAATTCTGCAAATCTCTCTCGTTCGAAAATAGTTCCTGGATATGGTTGTGGTTGTAAGCTTTATTAGACGGTGAAGTTTCCATTCCAAGGTCACGTATCAACATTTTGGGGCTATCTATATGACTATATGAAATGAATATATAATGTAATTTATTACGAAAGCATGTTTACGTACATGGACGACGACACTGAATCCTTCCAACACAGGGTATACATTCAAATCGCGCGAGATGCAGGTTTCCTGTGCACGACACTTTATGTGCTTATTATCCCCCCCCCCTCCCCCCGTTATAGCAGAATGCACGGTAAGCATGGTTGTGCATTTAATTTATTTGTAATAGATAAAAGATAATAGCTCTATCTATATTTTCAGACGTATATAATATTTAGTATTAACCTAGTATCCTTAGTAACCTTGAGATCCAGTGGGACAGATATATTGTATGGTTGTCACTTGCTTCTAGACGTTTGTATAATATACTTTATTTCCTGTGACTGTATAATGAATTCTTCATTATCCTATACAATATATTAAAAATTGGTTAGGTTGCTGTCAAATTATAATATTAAGTATATATGTACCATTTACACACGCTTATACACATATCTTGTGTCTATCCCTAGATTTGCCTTAAGAAAAAAGGTAACACTACGATTATTGAAGCTCCTTTTTTAGGGAGTGGATGTGGTCGAATGGTCTAGGGCGCTGGACGTAAGGCTAAGTGAATGGTGCTGTAGTGTATCAATGGTGTGGGTTTTTGTAAATAAAATAAATAATCTGGCCACCCAAAGTTGGACAAAAATTCTGGCCTTTTCTTCATAGAAAATAAAAAAAATAATCTGGCCTGAACTGAGTAAACAATGTTATAACCATAAACCTGTCCTGCACTATGTGTCGAATGAATTTTCTGTCACATATTCTAACCTGACTAATCTTGCCAGGCCCCCTCAGAATGAAATTATTTGCCTATATATTATTATGAGATAAAGAATGTATGCTTTCTTTCACATTCTTGTCTCTTAGGCCAAATAAATTTTAAATAGATTTGAAACAAAGTAGTATTCATTTTTAATATAAAAAAAACTAACGGTTTAACATAATTACAAGTTGCGTATGCAGTGTCCCCTTACTGGGCCCCGCGAAATTTGCTGAATTATACCAAGGACGTATACAAGATTCTATATACGTCCTTGATTATACACATAATGCCATTAAAAGACATTTACGGCGGTTTAGATCATAGATGGTGATATATATTTATTTTCCAGGTAAAGAGATCCTTGTTTAACGTTTCGCTAAGGGAAAATTATTTTTAATCGTGGATTGAATGGAAAATAATGGAATGTAACACGTAAATCGAAACGAAAATTATGTTCGTTTCCAGACGAAAATCGGTCTTTATTTCCATCCAACGATCATATTCATCTCCAATATATATTCTGTTTTTGTTTAACTATAGCATTCGCTGCTTTTTTGTTTCTTTTTTCTGGCAGAATCGCTCAATTTACGCTTCGGACCTGGCTTCAATTTCTTTGCCTCCGACATTTTCTTCATCAACACTATAACGGAGCATGCGCACTATCTCTACCGAATGAGTTCAAATCTGAGGTCAATAGCATATGATTTGCATTATTGTCCGGGTAGCAAGAATTATCGAAGACAGAATAAAATGACGTTTTCTCCTGAATTATACATCGTAGCTCTCAAAAAGTTAATGGTTTATGTTCTTTATATATTTAATCTTTACATATATCAGAAATTTTTAGAAAACTGAAAATAATGATTTTGGCATTTCATATTTCTTTAATTTTCAGACGTATATATAATATATATACGTCTGAAAATTAAACCAAACAGTGTTAGAATTAAATTTTCGAGCTGTCAAATTTTTGTTCTTCCCTCGACGGGATTTGAACCCACACCATTGATACACTGCAGCACCATTCGCTTAGCCTTACGTCCAGCGCCCTAGACCACTCGACCACATCCACTCCCTAAGAAAAGGAGCTTCAATAATCGTAGTGTTACCTTTTCTCGTAAGGCAAATCTAGGGATAGCCGTAAGACATGTGTATAAGTGTGTGTAGATGGTACATATATACTTAATATTATAATTTGACAGCAATCTAACTCAGCATTTTTTAATATATTGAATAGGATCATGAAGAATGCACTATACAGTCACAGGAAATAAAGTATATTATACAAACGTCTAGAAGCAAGTGACAACCATACAATATATCTGTCCCACTGGATCTCAAAGTTACTTTAAAAGATACTAGGTTAATACTAAATATTATATACGTCTGAAAATTAAACCAAACAGTGTTAGAATTAGATTTTAGAGCTGTCAAATTTTTGTTCTTCCCTCGACGGGATTTGAACCCACACCATTGATACACTGCAGCACCAAAAAAAGGTATTGGAAATATCAAATCAAAATCTATTATGTTCACTTCCGTCCTCTCTATAGGCCATGCCTACCGTCATATTACGCAACGCTTCAGATCAAGGACACCGCGTGGGTAATGATATTGCCATTTGATTACATTGGTTACAAGCGTTTATCGGAAAACAAACGTGTTCCTAACCACCGTTGGTACAGCGACGTCACCTGGGGGGAAAATGGGTGAATGGTCTCCATTAATAGATGGAACAAACAAATGGCCACACAAATACATGGGCCACGGAAGAAGAAATAATGGCAGCAAGTGAAATTTTCAATTGTGAAATATTTATAAAAACTATGGTAGATGGAAATTTCAGTTGGAGAAGACACTCTATAAAACCAAACTGTGACCATGATAATGATATTCCCTACATATCAATATTGCATGAAAATCAACAGTTTTCCTTAATCATCACCAATGTGAGGCCTTGTCAATGTAACAATCAGAATATAGTCAACAATAAACAAAGTAAAGATAACATACAAAAGGAAGTATATAGTAATTCCGATTTTTCAGAACAATGTGAAATTTTCAACAAATCGTCCAAAATATTGACGACATCGCAAAAAAGTTTATTATCTAAAGGCTTTAAATTTGTCCCTTCTCGTCGTAAGGTTGATATTGGAAAGTTAATTGCAGACATAAAACCTTGGGAGAGGAGAATGCGACTACGTGAATATTTGTTCGATGATAAAGATCAAGATCAAGATCAAGAATACTCTAAATTTAAAAAATCGTCTAACTGGACACCAAATTCCGGACGTGACCGTTGGCTTGATATGTATGTAGAACAAGTCCGTGATGGCATCATTAAAGGACTCAGTAAAGATTTTAAAGTGAACATTGCAAATAATGAAGAAAATGTTTAAGAGAATTGCTTTATGACGATTCTATAGTGATACGACCTAGTGTAGTCATCATGAATAGATCAGATTATGAAACTGAGGTACACGACGAATTAAAAGACAACGGAACATTCAAAGAAATTAATGAAGATTTAACAACAAAAATTTAAAACAAAATTAAGAAAAATGTCGAAGGTATGTATAAAAGAAATGTTATTACGAAAGAAATAAAAGGATATCTCATACCGAAAGGTTCACAGCCAGGAAAGGTATAAACCAATCCCAAAATTCATAAAACAAACCACCCGTTAAGAACAATTGTAAATGGAAACAATCATGCGACCGAAAATATGGCAGAAGTTGTAGAACATGAGCTAATGGAAAATGTGTGCAATTTAAAAAATTACATAAAGGATACAACGGAATTATTACAAAAACTAAATAAAATTCCACAACCATTACCTGGAAATTCTATTATGTTTTGTTTAGATGTCAAAGCGTTATACCCAAGTGTTCCACGAAAGGAAGCAAGGATCGCGTGTGAAAAGGCATTACAAAGCGTCAAAAGCCTTCTATACCACCAGTTTGCGTTTTAAATATGTTAGATTTGGTACTGGAAAATAATCATTTCGGTTTTAACGGTAAAAATTATATTCAAACGGAGGGCACAGCAATATGATCCCACCTCGGAATGAACTATGCATGCACATATTTAGGGGAATGGGAACAGGAATTGTTCGACAAAAGTGACCGCTTACCTACGCATTACTGGAGATATGTTGATGATGCGTATGGGGCTTGTGGGAACATGGATTAGAAAAATTCAAGAATTTCACAAATTGGCAAATTCACTTCATCCGCGCATTAACACTGAGTAACGTTTTTCTTCACAGCAAATTGAATTTTTAGATGTCAATATTAAAATGAAAGACGGATTTATCCAAATTGATCTCTTTTCAAAGGACACAGACAAACACCTGTACTTGCATGTAACATCAAGTCATCCAAACTCGGTAAAGACCGCAATTCCATACGGTCTAAGAATCAGAGCAAAACGAATTTGCTCTGAGGATGAGGACTACAGTGTTCGCCGGACAGAAATTAAAACACAGTTACGTAAGAGGATATACAAATGACATGGTGGAAAAACAACTGAAAAAAAGTGGACAATGTTGACAGAGAAAACTTACTACAATATTAAACAAATATATCCCGTTAGTGAGGGTTATTTGCAAAAAATACCGGTTGAGAGGAGAGGCAAATATCCCGAGCCGCTTTCAATAATCGTAGTGTTACCTTTTCTCGTAAGGCAAATCTAGGGATAGGCGTAAGACATGTGTATAAGCGTGTGTAGATGGTACATATATACTTAATATTATAATTTGACAGCAATCTAACTCAGCAATTTTTAATATATTGTATAGGATAATGAAGAATTCATTATACAGTCACAGGAAATAAAGTATATTATACAAACGTCTAGAAGCAAGTGACAACCATACAATATATCTGTCCCACTGGATCTCAAAGTTACTTTAAAGGATACTAGGTTAATACTAAATATTATATACGTCTGAAAATTAAACCAAACAGTGTTAGAATTAGATTTTAGAGCTTATAAACGTCTGAAAAAGTAGCCAACGTATGAACCTACGAGATGTCGGATCGGAAACAAATGTTAACGATACTGTGCAAACAAACAAAAATGATAAATAAACGTCTAAAATGTTAGCACAACGATATCAAAAAAAGATGTTAAAATGTAACAAAAATAACTATAAGCTTCATCAGCGTCTGTAATCCGATTTGAAAAATTGTCACGTGACCATCAGTTATCGTGACGTAAATTACTAAAAATCATAACCTTGAACTTTATACTTTATATTATTCAAGTATATTGCACACTAATTTATAAATATGAACAGAATGAGAAAATGTAATGGTGAAGTTTACCAACTAGCTAAGGACCAGGCACTGGTTAAAAAGTTAAAAAAAACCAAAAGATTTAGGCCTTTTTGTTTATGCCTTCCGGGTGTAATGTTTGTAACTCGCGGATCCAAAAACTCTCTTTTTTCTGTCTTTGATTTTCTTTCCAACTTGGATTGTGGTCAATGATATAAATTTTGGATCTGCCAAGGTCTTCCAATGAGTGCCCCGGCGACACAAAGTGTTGACTCACGGGCAAGAGCGTCTTTTTCGTAAGATCACTTCTGTGTCCATTCATTCTTTTGTTGAATGGTTGGACACTTTCTCCTACGTATTGCGACCCGCAGACGTGACAGTCAAGGAGGTAAACCACATTAGGTGTTTTGCAATTGACATTGCAAAATATCTTATACTCCTTTCCTGTCGTCTTGCTATGGAACACTTGTGTGTGTTGCAATTGGAGACAGCACTTGCAACGCTTGTCACCACATGGTTTACACTGGCCGACCGTCGATGAAGGTCTAGATACCGCAGCTCTGACCAGTGTATCCTTAATGCTTTTAGGTCGCCGGAACGCTACAACGGGTGATTCAGGGAACAACTTGGCCAGCGTTTCACTTTTTTCATTTCTTTCCAATGATGACGGACAATGCCTGCAATTTTCTCTAAAGAAGGATGGTAAGTGAGAACAAGGGGAACCCGTTTGTTGATCTTTTTTTCTTTGTACTCCAGGAGGTCATTTCTGTTAATTTCACTGGCTTTTGAAAACCCACTCTATAACTTTGTCATATCCCCGTTTCTTCAAATGATGGTGTAAATCTCCTAGTCTTTGCTTGGTGGTTTCAACAGTGGAGCATATTCGTTTTACCCTAATGGCTTGGCTGAATGGGATACTCTTAAAACAGTGCTTAGGATGGCAACTACTGGGTGAAAGGTATTGATGTTTGTCTGTGGGCTTAGGGTATAAATCAGTTGTCATGTTGCCCTCCTTGACCGTGGTGGTAGTATCAAGGAAGGACATTTTGGTTTTCGACACTTCGTGTGTGAATTTTATAGACGGATGGATACTGTTGGCATGTTCCAAAAATGCATCAAGCTCTTTATCGCCATGTATCTTTGATATGTGATGGGACGTTTTCAACGAACGGCCGAAGGTGAAAATCAATAAATTCCGATATCTTTTCAGTTTGGTGACCATTGGCCGATACAATCGGTCTCCCCGGATTGGTTTCCTTGTGAATTTTAGGCAGCAGATAGAAACGGCCTGGCTTGGGATCCTCTGGAGTAAGGTACTCCATGGTCTTATTGTCTAAGTGGCCACGAGCATGCATAGCCTCTAAGGCTCGTATGATCTTCTACGTAAAATCCAGTGTAGGGTCAGAATCTAATTTTTCGTAGAATTAACAATCGGACAGTTGTCTTTCTGCTTCTTGTATATATGTCGTTTTATCCATGACTACTACTGCACTCCCCTTATCTGCTGGCTTAATAATAATATCATCTCTTTCCTGTATATCCCTAAGGGCTGATCTTTCTGCCTGTGTTAAGTTGTCGGTCTTGGGGACATGTACGGCAACATTGTGTTTGATATCTGACTTAATTAGGTTAATGACCGATTCTAACCTGGTATTTTTGCTAGGTTTCGGGATCCAATTACTTTTCTTGACAAATCTAGGAATATCAGTGACTTCTTTTATGTCCGATTCGTCTGTTGATAGGTCTTCACTGGTTTCTTTTTTTGAATGAAAATATTCTCTAATTCTAAGCCGTCGTGCAAATTGATCCAGGTCTTCATCGAGTTCACGAACATTTATTTTAGGAGGATTTGGACAAAAATTTAAACCCTTAGAAAGCAACGATGATTCGGCTGAATTTAGGGGTTTACTGGAGAGATTAACAACCACGTTAGATTTTCTATTCTCTGCTTTCCTTTTCCTTCTGAAACGTCGTGTACGTGTCTTCCTCCCCACTGTGTCCTCGGTGGAATCAATTGGAGTTTTGGGTTTGATTCCATTCCTTTTAAACTTAACATCTCGTTTCTTTGAAAATTTGGTGTCTTCTAATTTTTGAATTTCATCTAGACGACGGCTTATGTTTGTAAAATTGTCTGTCGAGAGTTGTTCTTCACTGGTTTTGAGCAAATCCGAAAATATTTTTACGAGGCCTTTCTTTTGGTATGAGGCATCGTCTAAAAGAAGTTTCAAAAGTCGGGTTGAACATTCAAATAAAATTCTATCCCAACGTCGGTAAAAATTATTAGTTTTGATACCAGGAGTTTGTGGCGTTACTTTGATTTTCAAACCTTTTGGTACTTTGTTCACCGAAATGTAGCAACAAAGATTTTTTATATGATGGTCAATTTTAATTAGATTTTGTTTGATATTTCTTAGATCTTTGAAATAAAAGTTGTAATCCATGAATATAGGTTTATACGGATTATATTCGAAAACATAATACAGGCTCACTCGAGAAAAATAATAAATAAACGTCTGAAAAAGTAGCCAACGTATGAACCTACGAGATGTTGGATCGGAAACAAGTGTTAACGATACTGTGCAAACAAACAAAAATGATAAATATATATATACAATATGCCAATGTCTGATTTGTTCCACAACAAAGTAACGAATGGCATACTTCTCGTAATACAATGCCAGAGGTAAATAATGCTTTAATTTGGCATGAACAGGTACATGTAGGCTTAAATGCACGTGTATCCTTAATTATATATTTTGTTTCACCCTATTAAATTGTGACAAATATAAATGGACGAGGAAATAGATGTTACACCAATCACGTGCATGGCAAATCGATTCAAAAGTTTAAAATATGGTGTAAAAATCTGACCACTGTAAAAAAAAACACAACGATCATTCTTTCAACAAATGTTTCTCTATTTTAATAATATTTTATTTTGATGTCTCTATCCGAGTTTCATTTGGACTTTCTATCATGTCCCTTCTTTTTAAAAGTAAAACGACAATTGTTAATATCGAATATATTTGGAAAATAATAAATAGATTATTTAATGTATTTTTATATGACATGGGCACGTGACACTGTCAGATGCCAACGATGATAAACTATACAGGTAAATTTAAAACTGACAGGTAGGTTTCTACACGCGCACACATAACACGCGTTTGATGCGATTAATATCGGATATTTAGCCATTTATCAAATTTGTTTTTCTCTCTGGTCACAGGTATTCACAAAGCGATTAAATCTTCACCTGTACAACACGTGAGCTAAGTACCCCTTGAGTTACAGAAAGTAAACAGTTTTACATTACTATGAAATAAATATCCCACAGATGTTAGGTGTATGGTTAATTCTTTTTACTGCGGTTTTAACACAATAGTACAATGTTCCCAGTCAAAACAACAGACAGAAGTCGGTCAATAGGTAGACCTAGGTATGCAGTCAAATTATGAAATTCGATATTGAGGAATTATAACATAACAACATGATATAGGTTATCAGTCCATCAGCCAAGTCTGAAAAAGCCTCTAATAACAAAATGTGTGTGATACCCGCATTTTTATTGCATGAAATTAAAGTTTGATATATATATTGTCGATTACCATGTGTTGTACTAAAATTCAAAACGCGGAAAATAGTATAAATTCAGCTTTTTTTCTACCCACTCGTGTGCTTATGTAGTGGGGTTCAAGAGTTTGTATGACGTTTCATACATATCACCACTTTGATGTTCAATATTGGATTATATATGTTTGGTACAAGTATAAAAATAGCATAATTCGCCATATCCTTTGAAAAAAACGCATTTTCATCAGAGATATACGTTCTCAAAAAAGTAGTCTATTTGTTCTTAAAAATAACCTGTTTTTAACTATTACACACATGACTGCACGTGTAAAACATGTCAAATAATCACGAATACATCATACTCGATTTATTCGCTACATTTGAATGTGTTTGCAACTATTAATTCTGCCAAAACGCACTTTTTAAAGAATTTAACCATTGATCTAAATATTTGTGGATTTTCGAGTTATAACCGATACGGTTTCATATTACAAATTGATTGTAAATTTTCTTTCGCTTTCTGGGCTTTTTATGTTAATTTGATGATTTTGTAAAACAAATATTTTTCACTTTGCCAATCTAGATAAATATTTAGATCATTATCGACAGAATGCAATCAATTAGTGGATTAATCGTTTTGGATCTGTTTGACTTTGCTTTAGTTGGGGTGCGTTTGATTTGTATTTTCTCATTTAATTTTTCTTATTGATCATTGATGTCAGTAGATTAGTTTGATAGCTTTTCTTGTTATTTTTGATAGCTGTACACTTGTTTCTATTGTTGTTGCACATTTTGTTTATTGATTTGTCACGTGATTGTCATTTATATTAGACTTTTTGAGGTTAATTGTATTGATTTTTCATTTGTTAAAGGCATACAAGCTGTCAGAATTGATTTTTTTTGTTTATTAAAAGTTGCCAATATTCGATGTTTTATACTAATAAAATGTTCTGAACAAGAAGCCAGGTTTAAAAAATATGTTATAATGTCGTAATTAGTGAAAATAATTCGAATGTCTGTTGGTGAAATCGCCATTAACACACCTAATAATAAGTCGGCTTCTTTTCCGAAGTTTACCGGACACTGATAACTGCTATAAATAACCATAAAGCTTGTTGTAGGTAAATATTGGTTAGAATTAATATAATTTAAGAAATATATCTATGAAATTGGATCCCGGAGTAATCAGTTAATATTATATAATGGTATTTAGTAAGAATGACACTTAAAATCGAAAATACGTGATGAAATCAATAAAAACAAACCCTGCAGAGGGGCCCGATAAAGGGAAAATTGTAAACAAATTGTATTGCATATTATTGACAACATTTGAATTGACTTGATTATATTTTATTTAGAAAAAAACAGACATTATTTTAGTCTCTAATTTAAAAGAGATATCACCTTTTTCTTCTGAAAAAAATACTATATAAAAAAAACTACGATGCAATTCTGTCAAATTACGATTCAGCCGAAAAAAGATACTAAATTATGCTTACGTGTTGAAAAATGGAGTAGGTCTGTATAACATATTTTTTTAATTTTTACACAAAGATTGCTGAATCCTCCTTTGTGTCGTTTTCGCGTAGGATCCGTCAATTGTTTTTATTTATAACATGTGCTTTTTTCAGCAAACAATTTCGCACATGCGCAAACGCTTTACCGAATGAGGTCACTGTGTAGGTCATTAATGTTCATATGATCATATTCATGAATATATGAATATTATGCGGGTAAACATTGAATGCTTTACTGGATGCAAGAGAATCAAACAGCGACGTATTTCCTTCGTTCCAGGCTATTTACGTAAGATATTATGAAAAATTGCAACTGCAATTAGTATAAAACATCGAATATTGGCAACTTTTAATAATAAAAAAAAATTCTGACAGCTTGTGTGCCTTTAACTGCTCATTTGTAATTGCGTTTTTGGTGATATATTTTCATAATTACTTTTTGAGGGTATATTAGGAGGGTATTTTGTAATTTAGGAGGGTTGTGTTTTTCTACATTTTTTAATTCTTTAATTGTTTAATATAAAAGTAAAATGTAATAAGATGTTTTACGGATATCTTGCTGACGAGGGAGACAACTCGGTGAACAACCCAAACATATATAATGTAAATATACGGAGACAATAGGTTGTAATCCGGAATAACCCCTGACAACCGGAAGTGTTTTAAAAATCCGATTTTTTTTTCAGCCCGGTTCCGTAATTCTATTTTCTATGTCGACAATCATTGTGTTGTCTTCTACATTTTTAAACATCTTAGAGTAGTTTCGGTATAATAAAACAGTTATTGCCTTTATATGTGGTGAACATCAAGTTGTCAGTCCTCGAGAAGTTGTTTTCCTCGAGCTAAAACCCTCGGGGAAAACGACAATCTTCGGGTTGACAAGTTTCGATGTTCACCTCATATGAAGGCAATAATTGTATATTGTGCATCTGTTAAAGATTATGTTCTCAAAGTTTTTGTTATTTGGATTCGTTTTATATTTAAATTTATGTTTATAGCGTTGTGTTTTGTATCCGGATCCTTAGCCCGGCATTTTCTTCGGATTCGAGTACCATGTTGTCCTCCGTACCATAAAACAATGGTATAGATAGCTGTTGTATCATAAATTCATTCTTATTCGCGGTATACAAATTTTATTGAATTTCATGGATAGTATTAAACCACGAAAGTAAGAATTTAACGAATATTTGTCCACGTATATATATAAAATGAATTTAAATGAATTAACAGAAATTAAAGCGTCGCCATGGCTGTCCTGAAAAATTGCTACCTAAAATAATGAAAGAAAAATTGATTGATTTGTGTTTAACTCCACCCTTAGCAGTATTTTAACTATATCGTGGAAGACAGAAGATGATATGGTAAGATTCACATGTTTGTAATGTTTAAAATCATAGTAGATATAGCATTACCAAAATAAACAGAAATTCTCTTCGAATTTGATACATTGGGGTCGTCCTTTCTACCGGACAACAATGACATTTATTAGTGGTGCCATGCAGGCCTGACATGGACATATCTATATAAAGCACGGGGTCGTCCTTTCTACCGGACAACAATGACATTTATTAGTGGTGCCATGCAGGCCTGACATGGACATATCTATATAAAGCACGGGGTCGTCCTTTCTACCGGACAACAATGACATTTATTAGTGGTGCCATGCAGGCCTGACATGGACATATCTATATAAAGCACGGGGTCGTCCTTTCTACCGGACAACAATGACATTTATTAGTGGTGCCATGCAGGCCTGACATGGACATATCTATATAAAGCAGGGGGTCGTCCTTTCTACCGGACAACAATGACATTTATTAGTGGTGCCATGCGGGCCTGCCATGGACATATCTATATAAAGCACGGGGTCGTCCTTTCTACTGGATAACAATGACATTTATTAGTGGTGCCATGCAGGCCTGACATGGACATATCTATATAAAGCACGGGGTCGTCCTTTCTACCGGACAACAATGACATTTATTAGTGGTGCCATGCAGGCCTGACATGGACATATCTATATAAAGGCACGGGGTCGTCCTTTCTACCGGACAACAATGACATTTATTAGTGGTGCCATGCAGGCCTGACATGGACATATCTATATAAAGCACGGGGTCGTCCTTTCTACCGGACAACAATGACATTTATTAGTGGTGCCATGCAGGCCTGACATGGACATATCTATATAAAGCACGGGGTCGTCCTTTCTACCGGACAACAATGACATTTATTAGTGGTGCCATGCAGGCCTGACATGGACATATCTATATAAAGCACGGGGTCGTCCTTTCTACCGGACAACAATGACATTTATTAGTGGTGCCATGCAGGCCTGACATGGACATATCTATATAAAGCACGGGGTCGTCCTTTCTACCGGACAACAATGACATTTATTAGTGGTGCCATGCGGGCCTGCCATGGACATATCTATATAAAGCACGGGGTCGTCCTTTCTACTGGATAACAATGACATTTATTAGTGGTGCCATGCAGGCCTGACATGGACATATCTATATAAAGCACGGGGTCGTCCTTTCTACCGGACAACAATGACATTTATTAGTGGTGCCATGCAGGCCTGACATGGACATATCTATATAAAGGCACGGGGTCGTCCTTTCTACCGGACAACAATGACATTTATTAGTGGTGCCATGCAGGCCTGACATGGACATATCTATATAAAGCACGGGGTCGTCCTTTCTACCGGACAACAATGACATTTATTAGTGGTGCCATGCAGGCCTGACATGGACATATCTATATAAAGCACGGGGTCGTCCTTTCTACCGGACAACAATGACATTTATTAGTGGTGCCATGCAGGCCTGACATGGACATATCTATATAAAGCACGGGGTCGTCCTTTCTACCGGACAACAATGACATTTATTAGTGGTGCCATGCAGGCCTGACATGGACATATCTATATAAAGCACGGGGTCGTCCTTTCTACCGGACAACAATGACATTTATTAGTGGTGCCATGCGGGCCTGCCATGGACATATCTATATAAAGCACGGGGTCGTCCTTTCTACTGGATAACAATGACATTTATTAGTGGTGCCATGCAGGCCTGACATGGACATATCTATATAAAGCACGGGGTCGTCCTTTCTACCGGACAACAATGACATTTATTAGTGGTGCCATGCAGGCCTGACATGGACATATCTATATAAAGCACGGGGTCGTCCTTTCTACCGGACAACAATGACATTTATTAGTGGTGCCATGCAGGCCTGACATGGACATATCTATATAAAGCACGGGGTCGTCCTTTCTACCGGACAACAATGACATTTATTAGTGGTGCCATGCAGGCCTGACATGGACATATCTATATAAAGCACGGGGTCGTCCTTTCTACCGGACAACAATGACATTTATTAGTGGTGCCATGCAGGCCTGACATGGACATATCTATATAAAGCACGGGGTCGTCCTTTCTACCGGACAACAATGACATTTATTAGTGGTGCCATGCAGCCTGACATGGACATATCTATATAAAGCACGGGGTCATCCTTTCTACTGGATAACAATGACATTTATTAGTGGTGCCATGCAGGCCTGACATGGACATATCTATATAAAGCAGGGGGTCGTCCTTTCTACCGGACAACAATGACCTTTATTAGTGGTGTCATGCAGGCCTGACATGGACATATCTATTTAAAGCAGGGGGTCGTCCTTTCTACCGGATAACAATGACCTTTATTAGTGGTGCCATGCAGGCCTGACATGGACATATCTATATAAGGCACGGGTTCGTCCTTTCTACCGGACAACAATGATATTTATTAGTGGTGCCATGCAGGCCTGACATGGACATATCTATATAAAGGCACGTTATTTCAGGAAAAGGTTGAAGATACCAAAAGGGTAATCAGAAGTCTTTAATAGGATTCAAACAATGATCTACGAAACACTACTAAAAAAAACTAAAGATTGAGCAACACAAATCCCACTTACAACCAGTGTGAACTCTGGAAGGGTAAACTTGAGAAAGAAGTGGAATACTGTTGATTCTGATGCAACTTTTGTGTTAGCTAGAGTGTGCCCATTTTAATAAAATGGAGAACAAAAATACCACAGTCCAAGTTTTTTCAATATTGTGCGATGGAAAATTTTCAATTGCTAAACCTGTTCAAAGCAAAGCTTAATTACACACAACTTTGCGACTGACCAATCATTGGAAAATGGATATTCGTGGATGAACAATTACATGGGTAAGTTTAATTCTAAAATATCACAAAGAAAAATAAATGATTTAATTACAACTTATATAAGAATGCTGGATTCTGATTGGTTAATAGCCGTGATATTTTTTTTACAAATTCAGGGCTTGCATTGTGAATTTGCAGAATTTTTACTTCATGTAGGTGTATTTGCATAAGATTTAACTTTTTTCATGGTATTTGCAAAATCGTATTTGCCGTTTTTACCCTTCACCGAGACGCTTATAACAAAATTTGTTAAACGTTATCAGTTGTGCGTTTTATGTAACATCATTCGGTAGAATTAAACAGATACATCATGTTAGGTCATGAAAACGACAAACCAAAGGTATTATTTATTTAGCCAGTGTTCTAAATAATATTCGTTGTAATTAAACAGATATATCATGTTTGGGAGGGGTATTTGCGAAAAATACCAGTCTTGAGACTAAATTTCCCTCGCCATTCGGCTCTGCAAATTGTTCGTCTCTCGACTGGTATTTTTCTCAAATACCCCTCCCAAACATGATATATCTGTATAAAATTCAATATTGTGTATTCTTTCTTTTGTCCACTGGTATAAATAGATGTTATAATTAAAGAGCTTCCATGGACGTCTCGACAGATTGAAACCTCACAAATGAAATGGACAGATGATATGTTTAAACACACGTGCATTACACGTGTTCAAAATGTTTTAAAATCATAATATAAATAGCCATGTCGAAACATTACACGAATAATGTAACATAAGTCATAGTAAACGTGTTTAGCTTAAACATATTTTATTTGCCAATTAAATAGACAAAATGGATCAGACACAAGTTAAACAAACTTATGAAGTCTTCTCCAAGTAACCGTGTACCATATGTACAGTAAGATTAATATGATGGCTACATCAGATGACAGTTTGGTCACTTATAAACCAATGTCAAACATGCAAAGATGCTCTGAGGCAGATAATATTATTATATTATAATGACTATCCTCATGATCGCATTAAATATAATCTGATTGGCAGCATAAATCAAGGTAATTCAAGTGACAAGGGCCTCGTGGACTGCGTAACGTCCATAGTCTTTTTTAAGGACATGTCAATTAATAGAATTCGGAATAAATTTGAGAAGCCATTTGCATCCAAGGATAAAATTTTACTTATATTTCAAGCAGATGGGTGTGGAGAACGTCGATAAAAATGTTAAAAAAATATTACATGTAAATGACGTCATTTCAATAGCCATTCTAGTTTTATATGTATTATTTATTAATCAGTTATGTTAGAAGTATTGAATTGTATCATATATCACAAGATATATTAATTGTGGAAAAAAAAAGTATATTTCATGGACCATCAATACTGTTGCACCGTGTTGTTTTGTCTTGCTACATTGTAATTTGTATTTATTTACAATTATGGCTTAATGAAGAGTGAATATCAATAATAAATAAATTGAGAAGGCGTTGTGTTCCGAAGTGTTGATGGAAATAACTCGAAATTTGATAATATACAAGTATTGCCTCCAAACAAGGTGAAGCGGCATCGAAAGTTGTCAAACCGATGGTTGTTGTTTTCCCAGAGGGATTTAGCCAGAGAGAAAACAATATATCGAGGGTTGACAACTTGATGTTCACCGCATTTTGCTGACGAGGGAGACAACCCGGTGGAAAACATAATCATATAAAATGTAGATGAAGACAATAAGTTGTCGCCCGGTCTACAATCCCTGACAACCGGAAGTGCTTTGAAAATCCGTCTTTAGTCCGGTTCCGTAAATGTATTTATTATACCGGAAATTATTTTATTGCTTTCTACAAGTTTTTAAACATATTAGAGTAGAACGGAGAACAAATGTATCAGTATCTTGTTATTGGTAGAAACAAATCTTACTTTGTCAAAAGCCACTCCAAATCTGATAATAAATATAAACAGGACGAGATCATTCAAATGTTAGATTTTTTAATCGACAACATATTTGTCCTGTTTTGGTGGACCGTTGTTTCAATAAGCGATTGATATTCCAATGGGTACGAATTGTGCTCTGCTTCTCGCCGATTTGTTTCTACATGCTTATGAGACAGACTTCTTTCAAGGGCTTCTCAAAAATAAAGATAGGAATTTGGCCAGACCTTTAGTTCCAGCTTCCGCTATATAGATGATCACTGAACAATTCTCGATTCGATTATCTACATCGCATCTATCCAAATGAGCTGGAAGTTAAGGATACTACTGATACTCAAAAGTTTGCTTCTTACCTCGAACTTAACCTTAAAATCGACAACGGAGCTAGAATGAAAACAAAACTCTACGACAAACGCGATGACTTCACTTCAATAGTCAACTTTTCCATCAGTAGCAATATTCCAGCATCACCAACGTATGGAGTTTACAATTCACAACCTATACGTTATTCTAGAGCTTGTGCTAAGTACAGTAGTTTTCTGGACAGATCTCCGCTGCTGACGCAAAAGCTACTCAAACAAGGCTACGTTGCTCCTATGTGGAAGTCATCGCTACAAACATTATACGGTCACCATCACAATCTAGTTGACCGTTACGAAATATCCGTATCTCAAATGACAATAGATCTTTTACTTTTTACGTAACTCGAATAATATTGCGCCCTCTATCGGCACTATCGCTAGATGAGGCGACCAGCGGGAGCTTAGTATAACGACTGGATTATTCGGGTTATTTTTTAAGTAGATGTTTTCTTTCCTCTATCACTGCCAAGAATTTTACTGAACTTGACTGTATATATGAGTAACACGGCGGGTGTCTTATAAGAAGCAGGAACTGAGCAACTGAGTTCATCTCCGTTTTTTTGGTGGGGTCCGTGTTGTTCATATATTTGAGCTTTTCTTGTGTTGTGTAATGATGTGTCTGTCCGTTCTGAATTCCGTGTTGTGATGTCCGTTACGATTTCCGCATTAAAAACTATGTTCGGTTCGTCTTTGCCTCCAGTTGTTTGTAGGAGGGCTCATGTCTTATTTACGTTGATTGTGTTTGTTTCCGTATAGCGGTGTCTAACACATATTGTGTTGTGTTTTTCTTCGTATTGTGTGCCCTGTGTTGTTAATTTCTCTGTATTGTCCATATTTGATTGCCCCTTTGTTTTTAAGAAATAGACATGGAATTCACTACACATCCAGCTTATTTTGTCCCAGTTAGAGCCAAACCTTTCGATTACAATGATGTTTATTACACAATTACATTGTATTACCTTCATATGAGATGAACATCGTGAGTTGTCAATCCGAGGGTGGTTGTTTTCACGATGGCTTTAGCCCGAGGGAAAACAACTTCTCGAGGGTTAACAACTTGATGTTCACCTCTCCCACCAGTTGGTAACTTTCTAACTTAAAACCATAACATTAACTTTGACTATAAGCCAGATTAAATCCACAACAGAAAATCTACATATAAATATCATGGACGATAAATGAAGAAATCAAAGACGTTAAAATACTCCGCAGGTGACGAAAAACCAGCCATGCGTATCGACAAAAAACCCGTTCATGCTTGAACTGTTTACGACCATAAATGCAATTGTAATGCAGCTATCAGATTTAAATTGTAGAAATAAACATTTTATATAAATTTGTAATTGAAATAGACACCATTCATCATTTTTAAAGTTTCAATTTTGATATTAGAAAATGAACGTCTGATTAGGTATGTTTTGAAAAATCTTGCACAAAATGCGCAAGAAGATTAAATATCTTTATTTGAAAATACAATAGGGATTGTATACATTTGACACCCATTGAATACGATCATAACGAGTTTAGGAAATCAATTTTATATATGCACAATGCAATTATCATAAATTTACATTTGCAATGCGATCACAATAGGGAAAGACGCTTTTTAAATTCTCATGATATTCAGAAATTAACGACCCGACATTGGTGTACTCAATGACGCGAACATATAATATCATAATATTTATATCCTGTCTTAACTAATTGATAACGGAGACTTGAAAGAAACTACGGCATGAAATCATAATCTGGGTAGACGGAACACTACTAAAAACAATAAATCGGATAGTAGGGACAGTACAACAAATGAATCCGGATAGAGAGAACAGTATGCACAATCATAATCGGAGAGGGAATAGTACAACACATTATCCGGATAGAGGGTTAGGGTTATGGTGTTTAAAGGCACTTTCAACAATATTTTAGCTATATCGTGGCGGTCAGTTTTATTGGTGGAGGAAATCGGAGTACCCAGAGAAAACCATCGATCTGTCGCAAGTCACTGACAAACTTTATCACATAATGTAATATCGAGTACACCTCGCCTGAGTGGGATTCGAACTCACAACGTTACTGGTGATATACACTGATTGCATAGGTACTTGTAAATCCAGCTCCCATACGACCACGACGGCCCCCTATCCGGTTAGCAGTACAACAAATCATTCCGGATAGAGGGAATAGTTCAAAAAACCATAATCGGATAGAGGGAACAGTACAAAAAACCATAATCGGATAGAGGGAACAGTACAAAAAACCATAATCGGATAGAGGGAACAGTACAAAAAACCATAATCGGATAGAGGGAACAGTACAAAAATGATACTCCGGATAGAGGGAACAGTACAACAATGATACTCCGGATAGAGGGAACAGTACAAAAATGATACTCCGGATAGAGGGAACAGTACAACAATGATACTCCGGATAGAGGGAACAGTACAAAAATGATACTCCGGATAGAGGGAACAGTACAACAATGATACTCCGGATAGAGGGAACAGTACAAAAATGATACTCCGGATAGAGGGAACAGTACAAAAATGATACTCCGGATAGAGGGAACAGTACAAAAATGATACTCCGGATAGAGGGATCAGTACAAAAATGATACTCCGGATAGAGGGAACAGTACAAAAATGATACTCCAGATAGAGGGAACAGTACAAAAATGATACTCCGGATAGAGGGAACAGTACAACAATGATACTCCGGATAGAGGGAACAGTACAAAAATGATACTCCGGATAGAGGGATCAGTACAAAAATGATACTCCGGATAGAGGGATCAGTACAAAAATGATACTCCGGATAGAGGGAACAGTACAAAAATGATACTCCAGATAGAGGGAACAGTACAACAATGATACTCCAGATAGAGGGAACAGTACAACAATGATACTCCGGATAGATGGAACAGTACAACAATGATACTCCGGATAGAGGGAACAGTACAACAATGATACTCCGGATAGAGGGAACAGTACAACAATGATACTCCGGATAGAGGGATCAGTACAAAAATGATACTCCGGATAGAGGGAACAGTACAAAAATGATACTCCGGATAGAGGGAACAGTACAAAAATGATACTCCGGATAGAGGGAACAGTACAACAATGATACTCCGGATAGAGGGAACAGTACAACAATGATACTCCGGATAGAGGGATCAGTACAAAAATGATACTCCGGATAGAGGGATCAGTACAAAAATGATACTCCGGATAGAGGGAACAGTACAAAAATGATACTCCGGATAGAGGGATCAGTACAAAAATGATACTCCGGATAGAGGGAACAGTACAAAAATGATACTCCGGATAGAGGGATCAGTACAAAAATGATACTCCGGATAGAGGGAACAGTACAAAAATGATACTCCGGATAGAGGGATCAGTACAAAAATGATACTCCGGATAGAGGGAACAGTACAACAATGATACTCCGGATAGATGGAACAGTACAACAATGATACTCCGGATAGAGGGAACAGTACAACAATGATACTCCGGATAGAGGGAACAGTACAAAAATGATACTCCAGATAGAGGGAACAGTACAAAAATGATACTCCGGATAGAGGGAACAGTACAACAATGATACTCCGGATAGATGGAACAGTACAACAATGATACTCCGGATAGAGGGAACAGTACAACAATGATACTCCGGATAGAGGGAACAGTACAACAATGATACTCCGGATAGAGGGAACAGTACAAAAATGATACTCCGGATAGAGGGAACAGTACAACAATGATACTCCGGATAGAGGGAACAGTACAACAATGATACTCCGGATAGAGGGAACAGTACAACAATGATACTCCGGATAGATGGAACAGTACAACAATGATACTCCAGATAGAGGGAACAGTACAACAATGATACTCCGGATAGAGGGAACAGTACAACAATGATACTCCGGATAGAGGGAACAGTACAACAATGATACTCCGGATAGAGGGAACAGTACAACAATGATACTCCGGATAGAGGGAACAGTACAACAATGATACTCCGGATAGATGGAACAGTACAACAATGATACTCCAGATAGAGGGAACAGTACAACAATGATACTCCGGATAGAGGGAACAGTACAACAATGATACTCCGGATAGAGGGAACAGTACAACAATGATACTCCGGATAGAGGGAACAGTACAAAAATGATACTCCGGATAGAGGGAACAGTACAACAATGATACTCCGGATAGAGGGAACAGTACAACAATGATACTCCGGATAGAGGGAACAGTACAACAATGATACTCCGGATAGAGGGAACAGTACAACAATGATACTCCGGATAGATGGAACAGTACAACAATGATACTCCAGATAGAGGGAACAGTACAACAATGATACTCCGGATAGAGGGAACAGTACAACAATGATACTCCAGATAGATGGAACAGTACAACAATGATACTCCAGATAGAGGGAACAGTACAACAATGATACTCCGGATAGAGGGAACAGTACAAAAATGATACTCCGGATAGAGGGAACAGTACAACAATGATACTCCGGATAGAGGGAACAGTACAACAATGATACTCCGGATAGAGGGAACAGTACAACAATGATACTCCGGATAGAGGGAACAGTACAACAATGATACTCCGGATAGATGGAACAGTACAACAATGATACTCCAGATAGAGGGAACAGTACAACAATGATACTCCGGATAGAGGGAACAGTACAACAATGATACTCCAGATAGATGGAACAGTACAACAATGATACTCCAGATAGAGGGAACAGTACAACAATGATACTCCGGATAGAGGGAACAGTACAACAATGATACTCCAGATAGATGGAACAGTACAACAATGATACTCCGGATAGAGGGAACAGTACAACAATGATACTCCGGATAGATGGAACAGTACAACAATGATACTCCGGATAGAGGGAACAGTACAACAATGATACTCCGGATAGAGGGAACAGTACAACAATGATACTCCGGATAGAGGGAACAGTACAACAATGATACTCCGGATAGAGGGAACAGTACAACAATGATACTCCGGATAGAGGGAACAGTACAACAATGATACTCCGGATAGAGGGAACAGTACAACAATGATACTCCGGATAGAGGGAACAGTACAACAATGATACTCCGGATAGAGGGAACAGTACAACAATGATACTCCAGATAGATGGAACAGTACAACAATGATACTCCGGATAGAGGGAACAGTACAACAATGATACTCCGGATAGAGGGAACAGTACAACAATGATACTCCGGATAGATGGAACAGTACAACAATGATACTCCAGATAGAGGGAACAGTACAACAATGATACTCCGGATAGAGGGAACAGTACAACAATGATACTCCGGATAGATGGAACAGTACAACAATGATACTCCAGATAGAGGGAACAGTACAACAATGATACTCCAGATAGAGGGAACAGTACAACAATGATACTCCAGATAGAGGGAACAGTACAACAATGATACTCCAGATAGAGGGAACAGTACAACAATGATACTCCAGATAGAGGGAACAGTACAACAATGATACTCCAGATAGAGGGAACAGTACAACAATGATACTCCAGATAGAGGGAACAGTACAACAATGATACTCCAGATAGAGGGAACAGTACAACAATGATACTCCAGATAGAGGGAACAGTACAACAATGATACTCCAGATAGAGGGAACAGTACAACAATGATACTCCAGATAGAGGGAACAGTACAACAATGATACTCCAGATAGATGGAACAGTACAACAATGATACTCCGGATAGAGGGAACAGTACAACAATGATACTCCAGATAGAGGGAACAGTACAACAATGATACTCCAGATAGAGGGAACAGTACAACAATGATACTCCAGATAGAGGGAACAGTACAACAATGATACTCCAGATAGAGGGAACAGTACAACAATGATACTCCAGATAGAGGGAACAGTACAACAATGATACTCCAGATAGATGGAACAGTACAACAATGATACTCCGGATAGAGGGAACAGTACAACAATGATACTCCAGATAGAGGGAACAGTACAACAATGATACTCCAGATAGAGGGAACAGTACAACAATGATACTCCAGATAGAGGGAACAGTACAACAATGATACTCCAGATAGATGGAACAGTACAACAATGATACTCCGGATAGATGGAACAGTACAACAATGATACTCCGGATAGATGGAACAGTACAACAATGATACTCCGGATAGAGGGAACAGTACACAAAATCGTAACCCGGGTAGATTGAACAATAACAACAGGTCATAATCTAGATCGACACAGACACAAAATAAATAAAACAAAAATCTGAAAACCAAGTTCTACCAAATACATTTATCTATCATATCCTGCATCAGACATAACACCCGTAGTGCTTAAAGACGATATCAACATTGTTTGTAGGCGGTAATAACGATACTTTTATACCAAATACTCTGAGATACACAATCAGAAAGGAACTTTTGTATAGAGATTTATCACAGCAGTTCTGATATGGTAATAAAAACTAAAATATACAACTTTACTAATTGAGGTTAGGCTATGCTTATAGTGCTTAACGCCACTTTCAATAATATTTCAGTTATATCATGGCGGTCAATTTTATTGGTGGAAGAAACCGGAGTTCACGGAGAAAACCACCGACCTGCCGCAAGTCACTGACAAACTTTATCTCACCATGACCACAATTCGAACTCCCAACATTAGTGGTGATAGGCAATGATTGCATATATAGGTATTGTAAATCAAACTACTATACGATCACAACCACGACGGCCCCTTTACTAAGTGAATGTCTGTTTCAGAACTAATTGCAAATACACGAATCATAGCGCGTAAGCTCACAAGTTTCTTCATTATCAATTCATCTATTGGAAAGTTGTTAGTCTGAAAGAGATTATAAAAAAGTAAATATCTAATTTAGAGCGCACTACGTGTTTCTGGAGTAATATTCATCTCGTATGCTCATGGTAAAAAATGGAAAGCAAAACAATTTAAAAGTCGGTGTGAGCAAAGTAAACCAAAGAACTTAAGCAGGACAACCAAACATCGACTAAGGTTGTCAGTGTCACAGGCGCTCGTGGCACGGACCATCCCCCTTTTTTCTAACTTTCTGTTTACAAATTTATTTTCAATAAGAAAAAATTATTTCTTTATTATTTCATCTCTTTTTCCTTATTTGAACTTGTTCGTGTCAATATTTATACAATCTTATGTTAACATCAAATTACATGTGTCGACCCTATAATAGTCATAGATACTAATAGGGTCGACACATGTAATTTGATGTTAACATAAGATTGTATGAATATTGACACGAACAAGTTCAAATAAGGAAAAAGAGATGAAATAATAAAGAAATAAAGAAATTTTATTGAAAATAAATTTGTAAACAGAAAGTTAGAAAAAAGGGGGGTGGTCCGTGCCACGAGCGCCTGTGGTCAGTGTCAGAGGAATATATTGACCTATGATTTTAATGAATTACATTAATTAGAAACTGGATTACATGTAATAAGATAAACCTAAAATTTAATCATAATTGTTGTAGCTGATACCTATAACAGATGAAGTTATGTTTGATTGATTGATTGGTGTTTAATGACACTTTCAACAATATTTCAGTTATATCATGACGGTAAGTTTTATTGTTGAAAAACTTTATCACATAATGTTGTACACCTCGCCCTGATCGAGATTCGAACTCGCAACATCTGTATACCATACGATCACGGCCACGACGTCCCCCATTGATAAAGTTATGTGTATATGTTTTGTATTCAAGTCATTGTACGTGAAATAATTAAAGTGATAATTTACCAAGTGTCAGATAAAAGATTTGATTTTTTTTTCAATTTATTTTGAATGAAATTTTTCACTGTATTTGTGCACCTGCACTTAAATGCAGATTTGTAGAAAAACAGTTGCAAATCATGTTAATATCCTTCTTTTTTTTGATAATTGCTGCTGTTTCCACACAAATGACTTGAAGGTCTACAACAATTGACAATACATTTAGCCTTGAATGGAATATGCATAAATATGCCAGTTAACTTTAATGCAATAAGAAATCAGAATACGCCTTTTCATAAAAGAAAAAATATCAAAATATTCCTATAAATGCAAACAATAAAATGTCTGCCCACATACAGAGATTTATCTGTCCAGCCGTATGATTTCATAAGAAAATGCGGTTTTGATGTATATTTAAAACACATTTAATATTTGCACAATAAATTCAATCCACAGAATTATCATTTTTCCTTTCTTAAATATTTCTTTGAAGTAACAATTTTCAATAATTCAAATCTTATTTACAGATACATTTTTTTTTCATTTAAGATATATTAGTTTTCTTGATAATACATCGTTTGAATTTAGCATGAAATTTAATAAATAATGTATGTCTGGCAATCGTTTAAATATTCTGTAGGGATCTTATGATTAAAGTACAACAACCCCCCTTTTACCTTGACGTTAAGATGAAAAAAAGTATTCACCGTGTAGGATTAAAATTCAATTTTGTGTATGTTTGACTGAGTCTTTTATTCCCAACTCTCAGATGTCATGTTAAATTGTTTATAATAAAAGAAGTCATTTTAAAGCGAACAATCAATGGCCAATTAAGAGCGACGGAACACAATAATCAAACGAGAGCTCATCCCCCGACTAGAACTAAATATCTAATGATAATACACTCTCTCGTAATGACGGTCGATGTTGTCGCGTGCTCCACAGCGTGTCTAGCCGGTGACTTTGATAGTTTCTTGAGTTACTAGATAGAATGCACCATTAAAGTGTATGTCGTCATGTCGTGTGGCAACGAATATTTTGACGTAGTTGGTCGTGTTGCAGATTGCTGCACAGCTTTTGACGTTCATTTGGGAGCACGACGAGTATCAATTGGCGTCAAATTACCACGTCACGTTTACAGGTAACCACAGATATCAAGCGTTCTCTGAATAATAAGATAAAGGGAAAATCAATTATAGGCACGTGACTTAAATTATTTACAAGGTTTTGTTTTCATCTTTCACAATTAACATTTCCTATGATCAATAACATCTGGAACGATACCGGACTCTCGTCAAATTCTCTTCTTGTGTCTAATTAACGAAATTTATTTTGTAATCAAAACTGTAAAAGAGCTGTATGCATTTCATTTTTAAGAGTACATTTTATTTGCTGTTTCAGGTCACAGAGTATAAATTATCCATTCTTGAATATTTATATTAATCATTACTTCATCAAGTAAGTGTATTATTATTACCTCTTCAACAACAAACTCTTTTAAATTAAAAAATATATGTTAAAAAAAAATCAAATTATAAAACTTCCAAAAATAAAAAAAAAGTGGTGAAAATAAATTCGAATAAAAGCGGCGAAAATATGAAATGCCAATGACTAGGGTACTGAATGCCATGTGTTTGTGTATTTACTACCCGGGGCTCTTTACCATCGACTTGTTCCCCCCACATTGCAAACAAATGGTGTTCTTAATACCGTATTAGATCCGCTATGTCTTAAGTTGTATTCATTAGTGAAATGCATTTTATTTAGTACAATTTAAAACACGTTATTTCCCCCTATTTTAATGTTTAATATTTTTCATATTTTGTTGTTTAAAAGTACATGAAAACAAATATGAGGAATATCCTAAATCTAAAACCGGGAATATATAATTCGCTGACAACACATTTATATATATCGGGGTTCTATGGTACTGTGGTGGTTAATCTAAAAAAAAATAGTACCGAAAATAGGTTGAAATAGCATGTGAACATACTGTATCATAAAACCTGCGGTACCATATGGTCAGTCTATACTGGTCAACGAAAACAATACATTAACATTTTTAATAAATTTCGTTTCGTAGATTTTATTATTTGAATTACTGTTTCATTTTTGTATGTACATATCATTGAATAACCAAACCATTTTTAAATGATTGTTTTAGCTGAGGTACGTTCACATTGAAAAATTTAAGATTCACTTATAAAAGTATTCACTAATTACAACTTGTCAGTAAATAAACGTTAGAGAAAATAGTAAGGCCATTCAAGAATGGACAATCCAGAGACACTTGCAACAGTGGGCACAGACACAGGAGGAATACATATTAAACAAGAGGCACACCACAACACAGAAAATTAAAAAGATGATCAATGCAGACCTCACAAAAAACCGGAGATGAACCCATGTGTTTGTGAAGGATAAGCAGTTCCTGCTTCTTATAAGACACCCGCTCTGTACTCATATATACAGTAATGTCCGGTATAGATCTTGTCGGTGATAGAGGACAGACAAATCTACGTAAAAAGGAACATATCCATTGTGATTCTAGATATGGATTTAGTAACTATCGACGCGATCGTGAGGACGATGGTAGGAATTTTGTAACGATGACTTAATAAATTGTTAACTAAACAATGAAAAAGAGTTTCTATTGAAAAAGAATTGTCAGTGAATATGACGCCATTGTTACATCTAAATGAGCAGGAAGGAGCAGTTGTCATTGTGGGGCTAGAATGCCTCATGTGGACTAACCATTAACCACTTTAATATTTAAAGATTAAAGATATCAAAGGGGTATTCATCAACCGGAAATCAAAGGACAGATAATGTAATAGCCAAATGCCTGTCGTGCAATATGTTAAACGTGGGAAATGTGGAAAAGTATAAACATATATTATTATACTTTACCATAGAAACCAAGCAAGAAATAATTAAGATATTTTAAAGTTTTAATCCATGGAACAAAAAATAACTCATAATTCCCGCGGCAAACTGCACGTAGGTCAAATAACTGTGAGGGAATCTGCACGTAGCACAACATAACTGTTTGAAATTGGCGCGCTTTTGCACGCCGAACCAATAACTAGTTATTTCCCTCAGCACGTCGAACCAATAACTAGTTATTTCCCTCAGCACGTCGAACCAATAACTAGTTATTTCCCTCAGCACGTCGAACCAATAACTAGTTATTTCCCTCATATTAGTTCAGTATAATAATACAGTTATGTCCTTCATGAGAAGTTAATATCCATAATTATTAAATCTCGAAAGTGAAAATAACCCTTTCTCAATTTAATAATTATGAATATCGGACCTCGGGAAAATAACCCTTTCGAGATTTAATGATTATGGATATTAACTTCTCATGAAGGCCATAATTGTATATTATTATATAGATAGGTGTGTATCCGTGAAATAAATTCCGGTATTTTCACATGAAAATATAAGTTTTTTCCCACCGGAACTACTTTTACATAACTATAAGTGTGGTGGTTACGTCCCTTGTGTTACAGTGAATACCCATTCGATTGTAAACAGAAAAAAATTCCGCGAAATGTCATTGATGACTTTAACACATAACCAACATGACGTCATTGACGTCATGTGAAGACTTCCAGTTTGAAACGTAAAGATTATACGTTATTTGGCTTCGTGTACGCTTCAATTTAGATAGAATTTAACTAAAATAAGTTTTCAAGGTAAGCATTTTAATTATGTTTGTGCATTGTTGTAAATATGACATGTAGAATTTCACATTTTCAAGATGGCAGACCCTTCCAGCTGAACCCCTTAGTATCATTGCTCGTAGATTCATACGTGTGGAATGAAATATACAAATAACAAAAATAATATATCAGAAATTTTGAAAGTCTGTATAATAAACAGTATAACTAAATCATACATTTTGAATATCAAAATAATACCACTCGTGACCGAATACGTATTAACGATTAAACTCGTGGGCAGAGCAAGTTTATGCGTACTTCGGTCACTCGTGGTCTTATTTTGATATTCAAAATCTACGATTAGTTATACTATATATACTACGCTGCATATTGCGTTCAGGTGGCCAGCTAAACTGCATCTGGCACGACTTGAATGTATACTCCGTATTAGTAGAATCCTTGTGCGTAAGTCGGTGTTTTTATCATAATCACATTAGATTCTATATATTCATTTCATTTAGAAAGCCCAATGTGATTGATCAAAAGGTTGATATATGACTTCGGAATTTCAACTTCATCATCAAATAAAGCACTGAGCCACACCCACTTCCAGCAACTATTTTGGAACACAAAAAAACCCCAGACGTTTTGAAGATTTCAAAGAGGTAATCAGAAGCCGTAAATCGAGGAAGAACAGACGATGCAATGGCCGAATGAAAAGGGTCAAATAGACAAACAATGACAGATGCATAGAAACTAAATATTGAATAACACGAACCGACGATCAGCTCTGGTACTCCGGAAGGACAAGCCTTTGCTGATCCACTAATGGAACCCGTATTATTATTCTTGTGAAATATCAAATGATAACTTACGCAAAAGGAACGAAAGACGAATGAATACGACAAGCGGACCATATCCCTCGTCATATGTGACCTATATATTCCGTTACAGCTAACTACGTCATGATGGCGAGCGTAAAACTTTCAAATGATATCTTCGGCGCTGACTTGTTTTATTTGATATATTTATTATTGAAATTTACAGTTCTTAAATAATGTAATTTCTATCAAAACTAAGGTTCCCTTCCATAGGAGACCATAGACGATATCCTGTTAGACACTTTGGTTTTAGCGCTCCCAAACATTTAAAGTTATTTGGCTTTCCAATCTTCGGATTTGTAGCGTACCCGATGAAGAATGTTCCAGAAATGTGTCGTGCGCACTCAAATTTGATATCTAAGTTTTTATTTTCAACTTATCTTCGGATCAGTAGCTTATTTGGTAGCAGTATCCCTCTTATCAATGAAATCCTGATAAGAACCACAAGTTCTGCAATATCGTGACCACTGAGATATATATATTCCATATGCAGACGCTGCTAAAATGGTGCTACCTATAAAATAAATGTTCGCAATTGGAAAAATGAAATCATCTCATTTGTCGTAAAGTATGCTCCGTAATCGACCCTCAATGTCAATTTCTAGGTATAGTTCAATGTATGAAGCCAACCTAGCTGTATTTATGTTGTCCATTATTTCAAGTTCGTAGGGATAAATGCGATGGAATTATTTAGTGAAAGGACACCATCTTTATAGTGAAACGTAGATTAGCTTTTCCGTTTTAATTCTGGAGAAGCCTTCGTATGAGTGAATGAGTAAATGATGCTGTGTAATATAAAATGTGCATTTTGTTCAGTTAAACCATAGCGAGAACAAGTTACATTCAATGAAATGATGATGATGATGTCCACTTTGTACTAATCATATACGGTTAGTTTGATATTTATAGTGCTAGCTCACTGAAACAACAGTCCGTGGGTAAACATGTCGATATACTCGGACACAATATACTGATTCCGAGCCAACCAGTCTTTGCTCTTACTCATTGAAGCTGCATGCTTAGCGAAGCAGCAACTACTAATTTTATTAGATATTATCATAATGTAATTATTAATAAAACCAAGGTTCTCCTCCCACAATCATAGGTGATCTTATCCCATTTTTACTATTCTGTTTAGGCCTTTTGGTTTTATTGCTCCCAAAACTTTAAATTATTTGGCTTTCCAATCTATCGATTTGAGTGTACCTGATGAAGATTATTCCAGAAACACGTCGTGCGCACTAAACTTTATATCTACGTTTTTAATAAACAACCATGTCCATAAAGATAGTCATTGGATGAAAGAAAGGCATAGGTGACCATAACCGATTTTGGCTATCTTGTTTAGGCCCTTTGGTTTTATTGCTTCCAAAATTTGAATTATTTATCTTTCCAGTCTTTTGATTTTGAGCGTACCTGATGAAGATTATTCCAGAAACACGTCGTGCGCACTATATTTTATATCTACGTTTTTATTACTATCACTGGGTCGACACCTCTGCTGATGGATTATTAGTCCCCGAGAGTATCATCCGCCCAGTAGTCAATGACATGGTTTATTAGATATATTTATTACTGAAATTTACAGTTCCTAAATAATGTAATTTTTAATCAAACCAAGTTTCTCCTCCCTCAAGCATAGGAGACCTTATCCGATTTGGGCTATTCTGTTTAGGACCTTTGGTTTTATTGCTCACAAAACTTTAAATTATTTGACTTTTCAATCTTTTGATTTGAGCATACCTGATGACAATTATTCTAGGAACGCGGCGTACACAATACAGTTTCTTATAATAAAAATTACCATCAATCAATCAATGAATTGATGTGAGCAAATAATAAAGTACCCTTTTCTGATGTCTAAATTTACTTCTGGGTTATTTTATGTACACATGTTGACGTAATGTTAACCCCAGCTGTGGTAAAAATAATCAATTGAAGACACATAAATAAGTCAAAGGAAATATAACCGTAAATTAATTCCGGACCTGAACCCGTCATTTACCTGTGCGTCACGCCTTCTATCAAGACGACACGCGCCGTAGACGACATCTTTAATCGTTCATTTATATATGTCATATTAGTAAAAGTATCGTGCCAGTCGCGTGTCAAAAATTTAAGTCACGCCCTTTCACATCTCGCTGTCAAATGTTTATACATTTGTAAAAACTAGTAAATAACAGGACCAATAGCAATTGGTCAATCTGGTGTCCTTTTCAATCCATGTTTGAAGAATGTATGCTTTAAAATAAATACAGAAGATCTATAAAAGCTAGTCAAATTTATTTTCTGATAACGGATACATGCCGACCGAATCATAGACATATCAAAACTTTGCAATCTGTTACATGCATTTGACCAATAAAGACTTGTTCTTTACTTAGAAAGTAGATATGTATTGGAAAAATCTTTGAATTTTAGCATCACCTTGCGTTTCATTTTAATTTTAAAATTTGTTGGAGATGTATTCGAACAATACTATTTGTGATTCTGACTCTGTGACATCCTTTTCATCAACGTCGTCGTCATCACCGCCGATTGACGGTGTAATATTTTCAAAAAATATTCAAGAATGGTTTCAATTTGACAAACCGTATCAACCGGAAATAGAACCACCAAATACAAATGTGATTTACCCTACTAACGTAGTACAAGAGGACAATTCTTGGCAATGTGGTGCTTTACAATCGGAAAATTCAGACTACACGTATATCCTTGATTCATTTACAAATTACAGTGATAGCTCGCAATCCGAAGAATCTGTGGAAAATTCCGGACGTGTTAAAAGACGTCGTGTCCAGACTCCGTATCAAAGAAAAGCTGCAAACGTTCGTGAAAGACGACGCATGTGCACAATGAATAAAGCCTTCGAGGAATTAAGAGAACGACTTCCTGCATTTGATTACGAAAAGAAATTATCTCGAATCGAAACGCTGAAGTTAGCAATGACTTATATTTCATTCATGAAAGATCTTTCTGACGGCCAGGAAACCAATAATGTTAACCTGTTTCAACGTCAACGTCATTTTAAAGAGACGTTACTACAAATTACTTCTGTAGATGGTGAAAAGTGACAGCAACTGATTTACGTTTACTAATGTGTTCACAGCAACTGATTTACGTTTACAAACGTGTTCACAGCAACTGATTTACGTTTACAAGCGTGTTCACAGTAACTGATTTACGTTTACAAACGTGTTCACAGCAACTGATTTACGTTTACAAGCGCGTTCACAGTAACTGATTTACGTTTACAAACGTGTTCACAGCAACTGATTTACGTTTACAAGCGTGTTCACAGTAACTGATTTACGTTTACAAACGTGTTCACAGCAACTGATTTACGTTTACAAATGTGTTCATGTGCTAAAGATCGTATTTTATTTATTATGAGATTAGCAAAGACAAATCCAAATTTGATATTAGATAATGTCATGTGATAAATTCGTCACATAATATTTTTATCGTGTTAATTTTAATTTACTAGTCATAATTTTGTATACACTGTGTTCAAGTAAGGGTTTCCATGTCAGATACATGTTAAATCTGGCATGTTCTTTTATGGATTTACATAGCAATAAACATATGTACGTATGTATATTTTCTTTATTTATATTACACGTGGTTGGAACAACAAACTTGTTTTTGTTCATGGTTCATTCAAAATAATGACAAAATGGGGAAAATGGTTCGAACCGCAAATTTTGTTTTTATTAATTGTTCCTAGTACATGATTTGTATTGGTTAGAACCGCATAATGACATGCTTGTTTCTTATATAAGAAGAGTTTGAAGATATCTATTAAGCTAAACATTAAATTTATTGGCTTACGCCGGAAGTATTAAAATGAAAAAGCAAAAATGACACAGTCGGAACAGTTCCATAATCTGATCGGAAAATTGTAGAAAGAACGACAAAACTTGATACCCTTAACACACATATACAACATGATCGCTGACTTTCCTGGCTTGGTACAGGCACTTCAATAATAAATGGCGGAGTTAAACTTGTTTCATCGGTCCAAATCTTTCCTCTTAGTGCAATGATGCGGTCATGCAAGTGTTTTCCACATGAGTAAAATTCCAATCCTCACATATAACTGGATGTTCTAATCCTCACATATAACTGGATGTTCGAATCCTCACATATAACTGGATGTTCCAATCCTCACATATAACTGGATGTTCCAATCCTCACATATAACTGGATGTTCTAATCCTCACATATAACTGGATGTTCGAATCCTCACATATAACTGGATGTTCTAATCCTCACATATAACTGGATGTTCTAATCCTCACATATAACTGGATGTTCGAATCCTCACATATAACTGGATGTTCCAATCCTCACATATAACTGGATGTTCCAATCCTCACATATAACTGGATGTTCTAATCCTCACATATAACTGGATGTTCGAATCCTCACATATAACTGGATGTTCTAATCCTCACATATAACTGGTTGTTCTAATCCTCACATATAACTGGATAAGAAGCGTTTTTGTCCTAATCTAGACCTTTAGATATTATATATTTAATCTTCGTATATATTCAGATTGTGCTATTTGGTTTAATAGGTCAATGTCGTAGAGCCCCTTAAATTTATTGTAGTAAACTTATGTCATATACAACACCAAGCTACGAAGATACAAATAAAAATCAGAAAAATCACGTGGTAGAGTGAATAAAAGGAGATAGATAGACCGTTCACGAATACAACTTCAATAAAGTCGAAAGTACATATTATCTTATTAACAGATTTGACATAAAAAAAAACAGATAACGTTTTCTTGGAAAACGAATTGTCTCGTCTGCTCCATTCTAGATGCACATTATTTGTCAACATGTAAAAAAGGCAACAAACGTGAAAAAGTAGCCAGGATTAATTATACAACAAAAGTACAATCAGTTCAGACACACTATATGCATGTTTTAGGTACTGTGAATACATTCATGTATTATCATTGGTATACATTTTCCTGGATAAACCGACAATGGGATAATTGTGGACTTTTTTTTTCATGGTGATGTCATGCTTTACATCAACTATTTAGATATATAATAGTGTGTGCGACTCTCAATATCGTAATTTTTTTTGGTACTCAATAGAATTGTTAAAAAGAAATTATTCATCAGTTCACGGTAATGAACGCTACTATCGATTGATTTTGCTGATTTGTATTTGTATCTTCGTAGCTTGGTATCGTAAGTTACTGACAAACGTTTTACACAAGACAGTGTACAGTCAATTCACCACGCGACCATATAGCGGTGTAGTGAACTTTATAGTTTTTCTGTATTGTAGTCATTGACCAGAAGGATCCCCGTGGCTGTGGTGGTATGGTAGCTGGGTTTATGTATATACTATCTCGTGCATAGACTTCTAACATCATATGTCGTGGTTTTTGTTTTATGCCCAATGAGTTGAAGTGAATGCTGATTGTTGAATTAAACTGTCTTTTCAAATCTATGCAATATGTGCTTATTTTCAAATATATTTCGGATTCCATTAGCCGGTTTTACCCCGCCACATTTGTTTGTATCTGTCCCCTGCTATGATTTGTATTTAATATGTCGTGCTTTTTTGCGTTTCATAAAGTGGGGTAAGAGGTGGTTGTTGTTTTTGTTGACATTGGATGAAGTGTTGACCATCACTGTTTAAACTTTCTTTTCATAATTAGTTCCTTATAAAGAATATGTGTTTAACACTCACCACTTACAGGTTTGTGGGAAAACAATTTCAGAGACTTATTGAAGATCGTTGTTTTCTCCATGGGAGAAATCTAATGCATACCTCGCCCTTGGGGTGGGACGTAAAATAGGTGTTGGTGAATGACACGCTAAATGTACGTAATTGAAAAATAAACAATATAGGAGTTGTCATTGGTGAACCGTTCTTTTCTAGTGACATCTAGTTTAACCCTGCCTCTTTCTATTGAAGTATAATTATGTACCAAACCAGGAAAGTAAGTGGTCATGTATATTTGTGTTAGAGGTATCTAAGTGGCCATGTATATTTGTGTTAGAGGTATCTAAGTGGTCATGTATATTTGTGTTAGAGGTATCTAAGTGGTCATGTATATTTGTGTTAGAGGTATTGATTTTCCTCCTGTTTCTACCATTTGTCTATTAGATTTTGAAACTGTTCTGACGGTGTTGTGTTTGCTGTTTTTTTTTCCTTTGATTAAAACTAGTCTCGCCATGACAATTACTGTAGTATTTCTCACTTGAAGTTAAACAACAACCAATTAATATAATACATGTGTGTGAAAATGTTCCAAGTGTTTAAAACAAAACTCTGCACCTCTTCACCATAACAAACATCTTCAAAATTCCTGACATCAACATGTTCTCAATGTCAATGAAATTACACCTGTTACGGTTATGTTTAAGGTAAGGACGCCGCGTTATTTACAACAACCAGCTATGTTTGAGGTTGGCATTTTACTCACATATGGAAATCACTTGCATGACCGAATCATTTCTCTAAGAGGGTCATTTTGGTCCATAAAATTAGTTCAACTCCGCCACTTTTTATCGAAAAGCCTGTATCATACAGTCATGTATATGTGTGGTATTGGTACCGATTGTGTCTCTGTTTTTATCATTTTTCGATTAGATTATGGAACTGTTCCGACAGTTTAGTAATGCTATTTTATTTGTCATATTACTTTACATTATGGAACTGTTCCGACAGTTTAGTAATGTTATTTTATTTGTCATATTACTTTACATTATGGAACTGTTGGCGCCTTAAAATCTGATTCAACCCACCATTTCTTTAGAAATGCCTGTACCAAGTCAGGGTCATTACGGTTTTCACAGTTTTCCGGTTGTTGACTGATTTTGTCTGTTTATATAATTATGAGTTTTGACTTTCCCTTTGTAAGATTGTTCGGAGTTCGGTAATTTTGTTATTACCTTTATTTAGTAATGTTATTTTATTTGTCATATTACTTTACATTATGGAACTGTTCCGACAGTTTAGTAATGTTATTTTATTTGTCATATTACTTTACATTATGGAACTGTTCCGACAGTTTAGTAATGTTATTTTATTTGTCATATTACTTTACATTATGGAACTGTTCCGACAGTTTAGTAATGTTATTTTATTTGTCATATTACTTTACATTATCTGCCTACCAGATGAGAATGATCGGATATTCATAATGATTTCAATGAATGATAAATGGTCCACAAGTAGTGTTAAATAATCAGTACATTTGGTACTTACTGAAGTGTTTGAAGAAAAGTAATTAATTAAAACTCTTTAACATGCACGTTTAACGTACTGACACATATCTTCATTGACAATGTCAGTACAAACGTAGGGATCTAATGTAGTGCGCACGACGCTACTTGGGGGGGCTGAAATGCCCTCCATAAATTTTCAATTTGGGAACAGTTTTAGTATTTGTTGTTTATCATTTAAGTGTATCAGTTTAATCAAGTTTTATACTAACATTTTATGAAACAGAGTTGGCAAGTTAATTCTACATGTCAAAATCCAAAATAAACTCCTTCTATCACGATATATATACTAACTAAAATTTGTATCTCTGGCAGAACTGTTCCCGTTCCCCGCGTGCTCAGTCGCCATAATTACAGAAATGAATTATGGGTAAGCGACAATAATACCGTTTAAAAGATAACCAAAATTATCAATAAAATAAAAAGGTGACATCCGATACCATCTATCACACACGACCATTTATAAAACTGACGTTGATAATGAATGCAATCAACACGCGACTACCATAAAAGAGGAGGAGCTTATGATGAGAAATCCACTTATGGACACGTGACCTCCTAACGAGATGGTAAAATATTAGATCTTTATGCAACATTTTATTTCACGTGAAATATTTGACACCTGACAGCACCCCATTACCATTATTTCTACAAAAATAAATATTTTACACTCTTATAACAGTTTTTCTTTTACCTTTAAAAAATATTTCATTGATAGAGTGTTTGTCAGGTGTGTTGGTGGAGGATATCAGGGACCTTCCGCACGTCACTAACAACCTTAATTACATAAGGTTGTGCCGAGTACACTTCTCTACTGGTGGTAGTTGAATCTCATAACATTTAAATATATTTTTGTGACTGGGTGGGGGCTATTGTTGTTAAATATAAACACCAATAGGTGGCGTATAAAGGTCCCCCCCCCCCCCCATCTGTTATGGGCAGGTATTTTTGAAATTGAAACATATTGTTTATTGCAGATGAATGTTTTTTTTTATAGTACATGGATGTAATATTTTTTTTAGTTTAGGAAGTTAGTTTTGTAGTCATTTAATAATAAATGACATTTTTATTTTTTTAGTCATTTTATAATAAATTCACCTTATGTGTCAGTCATTATATAGGCCTATCAAACAGAGCATGATCTGTGTTGACAACAATATATTTTTGTGACATAGACATGATATCTATTCAATGAAATCAGGGATATATAAGAAAGGTTTACAGATACGAAAGGGGTAATTACCAGCCCTAATTCGAAGGGCTGTCAATACAATGGCCAAAAGAATAAGCAAAAAGGCAAACTATGGTTGAAAATAAATTCTAAACAGAGAACTAAATTACGCAACACGAGCCCCTTTAAAAAACTAGACATAAGTCAGGTGTTCCAGAAGAGTAAGCCGTTGTTGCTCCACTAGTGGCACCCGGTGAGAAGTCATGATAGAGGAAAGGACGGGATTGTGATTACGACAAACGAAAATATCCGTGGTCATTTGTGACACACATATTTCGTATTTGTTAAACTAGTCATGGTGGCGGCCGTTAAAGGGAGTTGTCTTCGATGGCCTGTTGTTAGGCAAACATTTTCGACCCTACCCAGCATATTTGCCAGCTCACCACCCCTTTGCTCATCCTCAGGGAACCCAATCAACCTACACGGCTTATTGGTTTTTGTTCTCCTCATAAAAGTATATAAAATACTCTAATGAATCCAGAGAATATCTCTACTTGTCAAATGACATCCAGAGAAAAAATAAACGAAATAAAACAAGAACTCGTTTAACATGAAGATCCGGAATGGATATTACTATGATGTTTTTATCTAAGGCAGTGACATGGTTTCGGAGTTCGGTAATTTTGTTATTACCTTTATTTATTAGATATATTTATAGAAATCAAATATAGTTCGCACGGCGCATTCTTGTAGTAACCTTCATCATGTTCGTCAAGTACGCTGAATGATATAAGATTGGAAAACCAGTAATACTGAAGAGTCTGTGGAACTAAAAAGAAACAACCAAACAAACAAACAAAGCAATTATTTAGGAGCTGTACTGAAATTTCAATAATAGATATATCTGATTAATAACCAATTATATTTCACGAAGACACTAATTTATAATTAGGTACTGTACCTGTGTGTATTTGGGAAATCTGTCATAATGTATGCGTCATGTGTGATGCTGGACTTTCTTTACCCCCTCCATTACCCCCAAAACTACGGGAAAATTATATTGTATCCTTCAGCTATTATTTTCAGATTAATTATATACTTTTGTATACGATAATCTGATATATGTATATCATCACAATATGACCCTTTCTGTACAAAACTGACGTTTTAATAAAAAAAAACCATCTTGTTTTAAAAATATACAAATCGAAGATTCCTGGTTTGGTTTGTCACAGCATTTCAATCAAATGTACCGGGATTAAAATAGTTTGATGGGGTAAAACTAGTTCTAATAATAAAACCCTAAATGCTCGCTTACTCGCAAGGGTTACACGCGTACGTAATGGAGCAGCCGCCGAGATTTTTTGCGCTCGCTTACAGAGTTTCTGACGCCTGAATTTATCAATAATAAGACATAACCTTTCCTTTTGTCCATTATTATAACAAGTTTTTATCACCTACCAGTATTTTATAATGTAATTCCCACAAAATAAAAATCCCTGTTTACTTTCTCTTTGAAAATTTTGAATTTCGTCATTTCCGGCCTCACTATTTGGATGTCAATACCATATTTGGCGATTTGAGGCGTGAATGTTTACATCAGCCGTTTACTACGTGTAGTAAGAAATACCATATTTAGAAAAGCTCTGCCTTCCGTAGTTTCCGGTTATGGCAAACGACCGATAAATTTGAACAAGGTTGTTGCTACCTTTGAAAAGCATATATTTCTCAGCCAAACCGATTTAACAAGGACTGGGATCATCAGTAATAGTTATAATGAAATGTTTGAAGCGTAAATAGTGAGTTTTTATGTTTCAACTGCAACTTTCTTTTGCTCCATTGTAACGAATGGGACCGCGTTGTAGCTCTGCCGAGACACAAGTTTTTCACAGGAGCTACATTATTGCAGCTAGGGTAAAACTAGTCCTATAATATATGACCTCGCATTTATAAAGTCTAATTTTAACGTTTTCATGCTGATTTTTTCATTTTTTTTTATTTTTTATTTAAATGCATTTTTTTATTTAAACGCATTTAAATAAAAATTAAAAATGAAAAAATCAGCATGAAAACGTTAAAATTAGACTTTATAAATGCGAGGTCATATATTATACAGTCGGAAAGCAAACCCATGATTTGACCGTTATAGCTAGTGATTCTAAAACCACGCAGTCAGGGGGCGATAACCGCAAAAAATTCCCGCTAGGTGCCGCTTTACAAGTCCCGCAAAATTTTTCATTCGCGCCGTTGTAGGATAAACCTGAAATAAAGTATTAAATAGACAAAATTGTGATAGAAACGTGATTTCTATAAAATATATATATATTTTTTGCAATGACTGGCTATATCAGACAAACGACCGAGGTTTATATTAGTCAAAAACGTGTTTCGAATCGTGCATTCTAAAATGTGTAAAAACACGAGGTTCGGTTTGTTTACATTTTTCGGCCAATGAAAAAGCTGACACAATTCTATATTAGGACATGAAATTGATGATACAGGAGTGATATAGCATCATCAACCAATAGTAAATGCTCTCTCAACTGGAAATTCCGTCACCCTGAATGGAAATCATTACTGAAAGAAAATTCGACGAGGCATGTTTTTTTTAATTTTCGCCTTGTTTTAGAGTAAAATTTGCCCATTTTGGTGAACATTTCTCCCCCAAAACACCCATGTAGTGTGTATATGTCTGCCTTTTATTAGATTTATTAATATCTTTATATTTTAACCGAAAGTTTACAAGAAAACTGCATTGTTTACATCAGATTACGCCCACCCACCCTTTTCTCCCGTCTCGTCAATGCACTTTGTTTAGACTCCTTTCCCGTTTGCTGTACATATCTAATGTGGCGATTATTTCAAAGGCAATTGGTTTATCAAATATATTTAGGAATGCTGACTTTTAAGTTTTACCTGATTTTCTTCTGCAAATGAATTATGAATTTATGTGTAACAGGTATACAATTATTGAATGAATGTGACTCTAAAAACAAAAACCAGCCAGTGTGTGTGTTATAAATAGAAATTAGGCTAAATTTGTTATCTGTATGTAACTGCATATATGATATTTAATTGATTAAACAACTGTAATTTGCAAGACTGTGATTTTACCATAGTTGACTAGTAGTTGTAATGCCCCCAAAAAACTTAACTGTTCTGAAGCCAACAGTGGCAGGGACCCTGGGCCCTGTGTTCATTGTCTGCAGGCAAAGACATTTTATGCCTTACATGTTATAAAAATTTTAACAAATTTGTGAGGTCTGATGATTCTCTAAATGAACTTTCAAAAACTGAAGACTACCAGTTAACTAAATGTTTTCACAGTTTGATCAGGTGGAATATTGCAATGTAGACTCTGACAATCTTGACCGTTACTGTTTTATCCTGTTTTAGAATTTGTAGTCAGTGACTTTTTATCCAACAAAGCTTTATTGTTGCCAGATTTGTACAAAAAAATTGAAGATTTAGTTGACAAAACAGCTTTAATTAAATCACTGAAAGAACCAGAAGACAAAATTGGTGAACCCTCTCCCATTAGAGGCAATAAATTCTCCCATTTAAGTTTGGAAGATTTCAAGGAAACGGGTGATGAAACCTTTGCATGGGAAAGTTTTGAGAAGAAATTGTCAGCTTACAGTTTTCTGAAATATTTGGTACAGGAAAATGATATACATGTAGATCTCCCAGGTCTTAAGACTTTTCTTTCATTTTCTGAAACTGACACTGAAAAATCCGAGTTTTGTTCAATTGAAGTTTTAGATGAGACAGCAGATTCAAAAGCCACAGTTTTGAAAACTTTGAATATTCTTCACAAAAAGTTTCAGATTGGGATAAAGCTTCAGTATCAAGTTGTTGTTGGGACAGGAAATCTTATGACCATTTAATAAAATTAAAATCAGAATATGGAGGTTCATTAAGCTGGGTTTTGCCATATCCTGGAGACTGGCAAATACTTTTTTTTAATCTCATTTTCTATTAAATTAATAATTTATTGTACTTAGGATTTGTTCAACTTTCATAAAAAGTTATGGACTTTTTACTGTTAATAGTTTATGGAAAAGAAATACACTTGAAAACTAATATGTACAGTCATCTGTCAAAAGTATTGGGAAATGTAAAAAATATCCCTATATAATCAACCAAAACCATATCTTTTTCAAAAAATTATTGTGAAATCATTTCTGGATAGATTGTAACAAATTTTACACCAAAACATTCGGAATTGTCTATATTTTGTTTGTTTATTTGCTCAAATCTTTATACGAGTGGTTTTTATTTGTACATAATTTGTCCATGATTGTTAATTTTTAGGATTTATTTTTAGTTGAAATATATAGGAAAATCAAAATCAATTTTTATTTGTTGTGTTTAAATTATGTACAAATAAAAATAACTCATAACTACATAATGAGTAAATAAACAATCAAAATATTGACAATTCTGAATGTTTTGGTGTAAAATTTGTTAAAATCTATCCAGAAATTACTTCACAATATTTTTTTAAAAAAAATATGGTTTTGGTTGATTATATAGGGATTTTTTTTACATTTCCCAATACTTTTGACAGATGACTGTATACATTTTCTTTAAATATTTATACATTTTTTTTATCTTTATATTGAATTTTATTTTCATGCCTAGAAAAAAAATACACCAGTTCTGTTCATGATTCATCAAAAGGATATAGAAATGTTTTTTCTTGAATTGCTAGAATAAAACCGGTGGACGTGTAAATTTTAGTCGCCTATCCTTTCTTTTGGGGAAAGGAGACCATATATAAATGTTTGTATTTTCCTAAATTTGTAGTTAATTATATGCATATGCTATTAAAATAGCAGCCTGCATCAGCATTAACACTTGTGCACAGCGTGCTTTTAAGTCATTAGGTTAGTTCTAAATGTATTTTTAGAAATAGGGAAATTCATACGGAGTTATCTTTCTTGACTGACAATTTTTCTGAATCTGAATAATTTTCGGCACTAAAAGCTGACAGAAACTCTTACTAATGAATAAAAACGTGTACCAGAGAAACATTTCGTTAAATAAATATATAACCTAGCGCAGTGTGAAGTTTGGGAATGTCATTCTACTGCAAACTTAATATATTTGCATTTTATTTCAATGCGATGGTACGGAGTTATCTTTCTTGGTTGACAATTTTTCGGCACTAAAAGCTGACACAATTTTTTATTAATGAATAAAAACGTGTACCAGAGAAACATTTCGTTAAATAAATATATAACATAGCGCAGTGTGAAGTTTGGGAATGTCACTCTACTGCAAACTTAATATATTTGCATTTTATTCCAATGCGATGGCGACATTCCATCGAGGGGGTCACCCTCTAAATCATCAAAATTTTAATAGTAATCTCCCGTTTTAACTCAAATCTAATAAACAAATCGTGGAAGTAATTATTGCTGAAAAGAAAACAATATAAGACGTTTCGATATTTTCTACGGTATAAATAAACGAGGTCTTTGTTCTACAATTTTCATGACCGACGAACATGTCAACGTTTTCAAATGAGAATCACGTGACCCGTGGTTTTACCAGCGACGCCATTAATGAGTTTGCTTTCCGACTGTATAGGACTAGGGTAAAACCTTCCCCCTTAGTGAAATGATGTGGTCATTCAAGTGTCTTCTACATGTGTAGTAAAATGCCAACCCTCGGCGTATAACTGGGTGATTAACGTCTATGAAAAAAACGCTCTAATCTTGAACATTATACATAATATATTTAAAATGTAACAAACAAACAAACAATTAGTTTATTGTCAATCACGACGCCCACAAAGGAGCTGTATAATCAGGCTATTGGTGTATGAATACAACAATCACAAGGTGACAGGTTAATAATCCAAGAGGCAGAACATCACATGTCATGAAATACATTTACATATGAAAACAAATAAATAGTCATTATGACAAATAAAACTCCTGAAATATGATACATAAATATATATATTTTTAATTATTGTTAATTAAAAAAATATTCATGTGATGTTCAATCGGATGCCGGTATAGTTTTATGAAGACAAATATGGCGTGGTCGGGAAGGCATGCCACAGAATCATGCGATTTCGAGTGACTTTTCAAGAACTTTGCGTGGTCAAATTGTTCAATAATTTTATATGCGATGTAACGCCATTTGTGTTATTTACAAATCAACACAATTTAAATGTTAAATTTAATTCAAAATGCTTGCGCTAACGATGAAGACAAAGTTAGAAATTGATACATTATGAGTCATTATCAGAAATTGGCAAGTTCTTTTTTTTTAAGAAAACTTGAAAATAAAGTTGTTTTGAATGAACATTTTAATGTCATAAAATGAAGTATAACCGTCAAGTATCACAAAACTAATGTTTGTAATTCTGAATTATTACCTGTCTGGTAACCATAGCAACACAAAATGAAGGTTCTATCCTGTTACCATTGAATGCATTTTTTTTAAAGTGATTTATGTGATACAAAATAAAACAGAAGAAATTAATTCTGTTGAAATGATCAATTTAAAATAAAATGGTGTAATAGATTACTATAATAATTCATACATTTCCCTGAAACACGCAATTAACACGGAAGAATAACGTTGGTTACAAACCATTGTATTTTCATCTCGAAACATATCATGTAGACATTAAGTGAGTATTAAAAATCAGACTTGAGAATCATGCAAAACACAATCAGACATATACTTATCAAAAGAATGTAAATTCAGTTTCTATAAGGCATGTTTAAAAATGATGTAAATACATCATCAGTAACAGCATGTAATGTAGAGTAACAGGATAGAAATGGGTAACGTGATGAAGCCTTCATACAGTACAATTGTTTATTTATACTGGATGTACATTTTGTATCCTTAAATTTTTTTTCAACATAAAATAACGTCCAATACAAACATGTGTACAACGTGAAGCTGATAAAATATGCTCAGAAATAATTTTTGTCTGTGTTAATTATTGTCATATGTCCAGAAAATAGCTTTTGGTTTCAGGGATTAGTTCGGGTGATAATGTTAGGGATACGACTTGATCTAATGGATACCAGCACACATCTTTTCTTTTTGGCCACACATATACATTCTGTTTCTTGTTAATATTTTCCATACAGCTAACATAAACTTCATTAAGTAGAGCTCTTTTCTAAAGCTTCCCCCTGGTAAGTATTTTTGCCATATAAGAAACATTTACAAACTTTCCTATGCTAAGAACATCCATGCTTATGACTTGGTTCATACCCGATTTTTTATCTCGATTGTTTATCACGATTGCAAATAGAAATAAGACTCAATTCTTCGGATGTGGGATTGAACTCCTCTGATTGCAATCTCCAGAACAGAGACTATGATTATTTCATCTAGAGTACAGGATATCGACTCTGCCACAACGGAATGAAATTGAGGTTTCCCTCTTGGTGGACATCAGCGTTAGATTCTTTAAAGGAAATAGGTCACGGAATTGAGTAAATCTAATTTGAGGATAAAAAGATGGCGGACAATGTTTTCGTCCAACAATGCATCAAACTAAATTTTTAGCGAAAATGTCAAATTGAAATCAAACTAACTGCAAATTTTAAATCTTTTAAGACAGATACAAAAATAAAAGAAAAGTAGTAGCTCGTTTACATAAAGAGACGGAGATATTCAAAATTCCGGGTGACATATGACATCTGGAGATAAAATAGTGGCGAACGAATATTGTAGCTCCTGTTTCGGAGATTGTTCCGAATGTACATCTGTTGATTGTGTGTGACGAATCAAATATACAACCCGGGTAAAGAGCGCTTTTGTAAATATAAGGTAGATAACTCTTACTTGCCATCAAACGCCAAGTGATTTTCAAGCATAGAAACGACATAGATTCAGAAACAACATCATTACAGGCTAATACTTCACTTAAAGTAAAACAAAGTAATAAAACTGCGGAAACATGAAACTGACAAAATTAAAGTCATGTGCAACAAGACACGAACTGAGAAAATTGACAGTCCTACAGTAGTTTTACTGAAAATGTCAAACTCGTACAAGAATTCACTCCAGTTTCTAAAGTCATGTAGATATGGATATCCTACTTATTATAGCTGTACACAATATAGTTTTGCAAGCTGGTTGTAGAATAATGTACATGTACCTACATATTAAGTTTTTTATGTTTTATGAGTGAGTGAGTGATAATTGTTCACCGCCAGCTCAGCAATTTTTCATCTATATCATGCCATGAACACGTTACTTTTTAATGTTGTGATGATGAGGTCCGCTTTGCATTAGACCTCTATACACCCTTAGTTGGATCTTTATAGTGCTAGCTCACTGACATGACAGTTTGTAGATATACATGCCGCTCCATTACGACACATTATCCTGATTGCGGGCCAACTAGTGTGCTTAGAGGAGAAGAAACAAATACCAATGTGATAGTCTTTGGTATGACTCGACCGGGACTCGAACACAGATCTACCAGACTCGAGCCGAATACGCTAAGCATCACACCACTGATGCGGTTCTCTGTGTTTATGTCATATATTCATATCCATGAACAAATACATTTGTAGGTACAATGAGGTCATCATATTCAGGAGGCATTTTAATTTATTTTCGGTGCTTTATTTATTTATTTATTTACTTATTTTATTTGTTTTTAATTTATTGTTGTTTAACATCAATTGAGCAATATTTCAGCAATATTCATGATTAGAACGAAGAGAGAGTTTAAACAGTAATGGACACGTCAAACCAATAAACACAAAAAAACCAGACAAATGGAGTTGGAAATCTAGATCCTGGATTGGGACAGGTACAAACATGTTTTAAATAACCATGCTTGTATGTAAAAATGTTGCCTGGGGTGGCGCTACGACTGCCACGATTTCCAATGGGCTAGTGGATAGGAGCGGAATATTTTGCTTTGCAACGAGCCACCGACGACAACTCCTACCAAACGATTATCCGTGATGGTGCCACTACATGTAGTTGCTCAATCTTTAGCTTTATGTGAATCTTTGCTACACATTGATAGTAAAAAAAAATATTCAGAGCGACAAATTTAAGAAATGTAATGATTAGGAGCAAGTCCCTGTGATGTATGTACATGTTAGGAATGTAATGATTAGGAGCAAGTCCCTGTGATGTATGTGCATGTTAGGGACATCTTATATATGTCCTCTGTTTTTACGGTTTTCCTTGTTTTTTCATTTTTCATTTCATTTTTGAAACATTTTGGGTATTTATTTGTATATTTAGATTTCCATATGTGCTACAGAGAGAGAAAAACAGAAAATAAAAATAAAAAAACTGGATATGTTATTTATATATACATGTCTTGGATATTAGTCTTTTTCATTACTATTTTATTCGAATTTCCTTTTCTAAATTAAATGAGGGTTTGGGTTATGGTGTTTAATGCCACTTTCAACAATATTTCAGTTATGTCGTGGCGGTCAGTTTTATAGGTGGAGGAGTCCCCACGGAAAACCACTGACCTGCCGCAAGTCACTGACAAACTTTATCACATGATGTTGTATATAAATTAAATTAAATTAAATTAAATGATTGTTCATGTGGCTAACATGTAAGTCTAAAATCAATTAAAAATTAATTGGTAAAAGTCGAATATTATATTTGGATAGGAAGAAATAATTTTCAAATGCTTTTAATTTATTTATTGTTTACGTACTGGTCTCCAAACGTTAAATATTTTTACAGTCTGTTAATGTTAAGAAAACTTTCTGGTTGACTGCTTACAGGCGAGACATATATCAAAATATCTGTTATGTAGCAATCAAAATAAAAATGTACTTGTAACACAAAGGAATTTATCTCTGTTTTCGTACAATTTGAGTATTATATACATTATATTATATAATAAATAATTAAATTAAAAAAAAGTTATATGCTTTAGTTTTATTTTAAATTGAAATGTTTGACCCCCAAAAGCAATTGTATACTTTATAGACGTATCAGAAAATCATATTTCTCAGTTTTGTAATTGGGACCATCGTGGTCATGATTGCATGGTAGTTGAATTTACAACTACCTATGCAATCAGTGCCTTTCAACACTAAAGTTGTGCGTTCCAATTCTACTCAGGCGGTGTACTCGATACAACATTGTGTGATCAAGTTTGTCAGTGTCTTGCGGCAGGTCGATGATTTTCTCCGGGTAATCCCGTTTCCTCCACCAATAAAACTGACCTCCACGATATACCTGAAATATTGTTGAAGGTGGCGTTAAACACCATAAACCTAACCACCTAACCCCAGTTCCATTATTAATTAATTATAATTAATTAAAACCAATCAAAACATTTTAATTGATTGATCGATTGTTTAACGTCAACTAGACATCTTCAGCTATATAAGTTGGATTTTTAATGTTTTAGCTCACTGAAACAACAATCCGTTCCTATACATGTCCCTCTACTTGAACACATTATCTCGATTCCTAGCGAGCACGTCTTTGTTCTTATTCCTTAATTCTAAATGCTTATTGGTCAAGCAGCTAATACCAATTTTATAGTCCTTGGTTTGTCCCGACGGTGTGATAGAACTCGCAATTAAACGTACTCGAGCGGAGGCGAGCATATTAATTGTTACACCACCGCGACGAGATGTGTACGTATAATAAATCATGTAAGTAAACGATGTTACTGAAATAGAACAATGGACGGATGTCTTGATTGCCAAAAGTAATGGATGAAATTGGAATGTTTATCCTTGCAACGTTTACGGGTCACTAGAGACACTCCTTTCAACTTCCTGCTCAATAGTTGCAGCAATGTGTATGATACGTGCAAGGATCGTGGCATTCTTCAATTTAAAATGCACTCATTTACTGTACGGTCCGTTCTTGTGGCGAGTTGTGCAACTGATTAATTCCGAACTATCAGTGGGTAACACCTTCGGAGTGTCTTATCATTTTATTCCCAGTGTTGCCTTTACCTGTGACAAACCAGGAAAGTAAGCGGTCGTTTATATGTGTGCTTGGGGTAGCGATTTTTCCTCTGGTTCTGCGATTTTTCTCTTGAATTTTCGAAAGTGGGGTATTTTTTTCATTTCATTGATAGACATCTATTATTATATAGATCAGGGATATCATACGCGCTTGTTGATTTTTAACATCGTTTATTTTACAAAATGTAGAAACCTATTGAATATCATTGGATGGAAAAGCTGATGTTTATCGTACATAAAGATCTCTTTACAAAATGTTTATACCAAGCCATATACATTGCAAGTCGTTTATTAGCTTTTGAGAATCTTTACTCTCACCCCTCCATGTTTATTATTTCGGGTTTCTTTTGGTGCTGAATCATATCTTCCGCATCGTACGTGAGAATTATATCAATGGCAGTACAACATCTTTTATATAAATTATACATACATGTATATAATTTCCGATAAATAAATATGTCTACAAACAATAATTTTTGTACAACGTATTTCCATTTGATAATACAAGTCACAGTTGTAAATTTAAGTTGTTCCATGGACCACGGACCATGGACCAAATTTGTCCAGAAGTCGTCGTTATATTTCCAAAAACACTATTTTGGGCAGAGCAGTATTTTGGTCATATAACAATGAGGGCGTCATAACGCATTCGAATCAACGGCAGTTGATGTCATGAAAATGAGTATGACCAATCAGAATTGACCTTTTGTGTTCATAATATACATCATAATAACAAATTCAACGGCAACTGTTGCTATGGAAATGAGTATCGGTATGACCAATCAGAATTGACCTTTTCATACACCATAATAACATTTTCAATAATATACATAGAAGTTCTGAATAAAGCGACACAATCAGAAAGATCATGAATCTTCTAGTATGTTCTGAATTATCGGCCAGGTTGTGTATCGATGATAAATTTTAAATTTCCCTCTATAAACCATAGCAAGTAAAAACAAAACGAGATCAGGTCCCAGCGTTCACTAACATGTTTCCATGTAATTGTTTCTTTCTTTGCTTCTTCTTCATCTGCAGTGGTGGCTGTATCTCCTTCTTTACTCGGGAGAACTGTATTGGAATCTGAAATACCTCTTGTGGTCTTTTGTTTGCATTTCCGAAAAGCAAATATAATTTTTCGCTTACAGAATTGAAACACAGGAGTAAATTTAAACAATACAACCTTTCGTATCCATTCCGGAATTGGTTTTTTATCATCTTTGTAATAAAGCCACGATCCTATTATTACAGATACTACAATACAACCACTCAAAGCCATATCCTGTATCAGAACGCCATATAGGGAGGCCAATTTAGGACTAGCTGTCGCCGGCAGATGTTCTTGTGCTACTGTAATGAAAATAACAGCTGCTAAAACAGCCGCTACAGAGAAACCAATCCTTTCACCAGATTCCTGTGGTAAAACAAATACAAAAATATTGAGAAATCCTAAAAAGTCGATAGGTATTAATAGATTCAGGACATAAAAAGCGGAACGTCGTTCGAAAATGAACTCTACTTTAAATCCAGGCAATGTACCAAATCCATATACTTTTGAGGATATCGTTGCATCGATAAATTCCCATTCACTGTTCGTTGTAAAGAGGTTTCTGTAGACGGAACCGGGTACAAATTCCAAAGCTGTTGATGGGTATGACATTGAAAACATATCCATGGCACAAACCTGGGTATCAAAGGGAAAATTTGAGCTATCTATGTCACATGAGAACGTAAAGCTATCTCCAGGGTAATAATAGACACTACCGTCATGTTCAACAGTCACTTTCAGCTTATTAACGGACAATATTTTAAACTTTTTAATACTATTTCCATTTACCAAAGGTGGTATCCACACACTACTTTCGGAAATCTGTAGACTGTCTATTCCAAGAGAATTTGGCCATGCTAAATTAAAATCCTTCCATTGTAAGTCGAAAAATCCGGAAATAGTAACAGTTCCTTGAACATCGTTGATGTCTTGTAACGATATAATATTAAATGATGCATCGACATATGTGCATATATTCTGATATATTTCTGGTCTTATTTCTTTATTATATCCCACGGTGAGGTTTGAATGCAATGTAGCAACATCCGAGTAGGAAACCGAGTAGGAAGCCGTACAGGAAGTTTTAGTAATCATTGCCACAATCAACAGAACAGCTACCATTTTGAAATTTACGTCCAACATCTTTGAAATTAAATAATTCAATGTCTTTGATTTGACGTACATGGTGGACGTTGATCAAATTGTCAGCTTTCACACATTAAATTTTACTCGTTTAAAAAGTACAAATATATCCCCTTTTTATTTCATGACATAAGACAAAATGTTATTCAGTGTCTCCCATTTGAACTATAAATATTTTAATTTAATTATCTTGTTAAATTGAAATCAGGCAATCGTGTAAAGGAATGAGAAGTCATGTTAAAATAAAATATATTTAATGAATAATAACTTTTGTATTTAAACTTTAAGTTGAATCTGTTTGTTCTGATTTCCTTTTAAATCGATTAAATATGGACATTTTAATTAAAATTTGATGTTTCTATTGTACCAAATAACATGTTCAAATGCTACAAGCAATATTCTTATAAATTGTCTCCTTGATAATGGTGACAATACCAAAGACATGACAAAGAGTAGGCGCATTATAACCGCTACAATATACACAATTTGTCCTGCCCAGCTCTCAATGGTTTTTTTCAGTGACACGTCAAAAGTCGATGCCCCTTTGTCTAATTCCTCTCTCATTTCTCTAGTTTTTTTATATTGTTGAACTTGTCTCTTTCTGAATATCAATGAAATGTATTTCGCTGAACGTTGAGACACACACATTTACTAATGTATCTTGTCACTAAGAGGAGAAGTTCGTGTCTATAAAAGTGTTTAACACCACCACCTTTCATTGAAGTGCCTGTACTAAGAAAGGAAAGTGACTGCAGTCCTATATGTGTGTGTTCAGTAGTTTTATGTATATGAAATGGAGATTATTTTTCGTTGACAAAGATAACGATAAGATTGCATCAGCAGTGAAAATAGTTTGCCAAAAAGAGAAAAAAAGTTGTTTACAGATTTTTAATATTTGACCTTGAGTTTTTATTATGGACAGAGAGAGTGAGAGGTCATGCCTTACGTTGCAGATGTTTCTACATACCTATATAAGGGTGAGCAAATTAGAGAGTTGGGATTTATAAAACAACTGGAATTTATAGCATCTTTTATTTGGACAATAAGGAAACTTTGTGGATTGGAACCACAGAATATTATTATTCAATAGGAATTCAATCTCATAAGAAAGTAATCGAACTACTTCGTGCATGACTTATTGCCGCGTTTGTAAGTAGAGTAACACGACGGGCGCCACTAGTAGAGCAGGACTTTCTTACCCTTCCGGAGCACCTGAGCTCATCTATCGGCAATTCGTGGTTTTCTTGTTTAGTTTTATAAGTATGTTTTGTAGATCGTTGTTTGTCCTTTTTTTGGCAATTGTGTTGTCTGTTCTTCTACGATTTACGGATTCTGATTACCCCGTTGGTAGCATCAAACTTTTCATCAGGAAAGAAAAAGAATTAAGTTGACAGTTGTAGACTTTATAAATTTGATTTTATAATTGTATATTACCATTAAGTAATTTTTGTTATTATATAAAAGTAGAGAAGCTTAATTAATTGTTGTGTGTTTCTTTCTATTACTAGAATATTCCAGTACAAACTTTATGTAACAGTTAGTGGTATCTGTTGTGCATCTTTCAACGATTTTTCTATTGAATTCTAGAACTGTTCCGTCAGTGTGTTATTTTATGTTTTTCATTTTCGCAGAAACAACACTGATGTAAGCTATTATCAATAGAAGTAGAAACACTAGCCCCATCCATGTGCTTCGTTTATACACATACTATTTATTGTTTGCAAGCATGCTCTTGTCGTGAATATAGCTGTTATACTGCTAACGTTGGCGTTAAACACCAATCAATCAATGAATATAGATGAAATACTGCTCATTTTGTGTTTAAAAACAATCAATCAATGTGAGATTTTTTTTTACTCTCGGCAGGTATTTATTTATTTTTACTGTTATTAATTAACCAAAAACATTTCCACACCAAAAAGTGTGATTAAAAAATCCTTTCTGTGATTTTTTTGTTAATATCTTATACCTTTCAATTATTTGGCTTTCCAATCTTTCCATTTTGAGCGTACCTGATTCCAGAAACACGGCGTGCTCAATAAATTTGATATCTACGACATGTTTATTTCAACTGAACAATTACAATAATATATCAATACAACAACAAAAACGATAAACCAATACAAATAGCCAGTCCAAAATGTAGTGGATAATGAGGATTGTCTCCCTTGTACCAATTTAGACACCGAAATGAAGCCATGGTGTACATTCTTGTGTAGAACGTTTATTTCCTCTTCTATTGTTGACTTGAAATACATGCACTCTGTTCTGAAATAACATTATGTAGAACACCACACAGTTTATTTAAAATTTAAACCACTACTTCTAGATGCAGGAACTGAATCTACGGAGAGGGGCACCACAATGTGCCATTTATTATCTTTTTGAAAAGTTCTTAAAATTCAGATTTGAAAATTCATCTGCACCGGCAGGTATCAGGTGTTGGCTGAATCTACGATTCAAATACTCAACTCGTTCTTAAGAAAGAGAGTTAATAAGTTAATTAATAAATGTTACGCTCTGTGCATTTGGAAGGATTGGTCGTAGGTGGCCCGTTGCAAGGCAACATGTTTTAACCGTATCTATTATTTCCCCTTGTTCTTGTGGTGACAATCGCAGTACAATATTTTTACCTGGTATTCAATTTGTATGCTTGTTCTTGTCATGAACATACATGTAGCTGTAATACTGCACACCTGATGTAAAACTAAAATCATTCAATCAATCAATTGCAGTTGAACAAAGGAAATTTCGAGTCCTCTTAAAAATGAACTTTCACCTTTCAAGTTATGAGTATTATATAATTATTTTACAATAACAAACATATTTGATGGGAAAATATTTTATTTAACTTTTAAGAAAGAATATATACAGATTAATACATGGGCATTTCCATATTGGCCTGGTTATCATCCCGAGACCCCCATATTGGCCCGAGACGGAGTCTTGAAAAGAGACACCCATATTGGCCTGATATAAAGTCGAGGCCCATATTGACCCGGGCCGATATGGAAATGATCTTGTAGTAATCCAATAACCGGTTATTTCCCCGGGGTGTGAAAATATGGACAGTTTACTTCCGGTCATAATGGTCATACAAAAATGCCTTTATTTGAACTAAGTATGTAATAAAAATCGTTATCGTCATGACTCTTAGCGCTACACAATATTAACTAAAAAATATCCGTCTCTTGAATTCAAAACATACTCTCCGTGGACGCGATCGTATAATAATTGTATTGTATTGTCCATATGGAAAACTTGTAACAGCAACGATTTGCCTTCGCGTTCATCTCCATCCAGATGCAATCTGCACCCCATATAGCATTATGTGGTAGGTTGGTTGGTTTATGGTGTTTAACGCCACTTTCAACAATATTTCAGCTATATCGTGGTGGTCAGTTTTATTGGTGGGGGAAACTGGAGTATCCGGAGAAAACCAACGACCTGTCGCAAGTCACGGACAAGCTATAACATTATGTGATAAAAATTTTCAATGACATGTGGAAAACCGACCGATTTCTCCAGTTCCTCCTTTCAGAAAACTGACCACCATAATATAAATAAAAATATTGTGGAAAGTGATTTTGAAAACGCATATACCAGTATTTTGACAAAGCAACTAGATCCAGATTAAAATTATTGATAACAAATTTGTTAAGTGAAATTCAACATTAAAATATTTTATGTATCAATAAATGGATTAATGTAGTTTTCGTTGTTTTGACTTGTGGTAACCGTTATATTTAATTTACCGAACTTTATGGCAGTTTATCACGGAAAAAAGGGTGGTGGGTGGTATAGCCTAATACCCCCGTACGTCACACAAGCTTAACTGCTTTCGATAAGGTTCAATAATATTTTTACAAGTACAATGTATAATTACACCGATTGTGATATGTATAGGTTCATGGAGAAAGCGGAATATATTGTTTTTGTTTAAATAATCACAGATTTTGAGATTTACACATTGTTTATGCTATAGTTTAAACATTTCAAGTCGGTCTTCAAGAATTATGAGGGAAAGACTTTAGTTCTCTTCATTCTTTCACAGGAAAGTGGAACAATATTGTGTTTTATCTTAATATATATAAATGACAGATTTTGAGAATTAGTCACTGATACTGAAGTAACATAAAAAAAATATTATCAGATTTTAATCATATTTAGCAGTGAGACATAACAGTGGCTAATCATGAATATAATTTAATTATATAATTTTTTGGCTATATAATGATGTCCGATTTGTACTAGACCAGCACGCTTAGTTGGATCTTTATATCGCTAGCTCACTGAAACAATAGTACTGGGTAGACATCTCGTTTCACCGGACACAATATCTTTATTACGAGCCAACCATTATTTGCTATTTCTCCTTAATGCTGCGTGCTTAGAGGAGAAGCAATAAATACCTATTTTAGAGTCTTTGGTTTGCACGACCTATCGCACATGGGGCGAGCACGCTAATTATTACCGATACGGTTGTGAATGCTCGTTGATTTTACTATAGGTTGCAATACTCTAAAGGCACAATCAAAGTTTTCCATCAACAACTTGGTCAAAGTTTTCTTTGATAAAGTTCTTTGATAAAGTTCTTTGTAAACCTGCATCAAAAACTTTGTCAAAGAACTTTGACGGGCTTGGACGGAATAGAAACCCATCCTGTTTTTTTAAAAACATTGACGGACTTTGATGGGAATTGACCAATCAAAAAATCTTTGAATCAAGATCTATGTAATAAAAGCACATGAGTTTGAAAAATGCAAGCAGCATGTCAAACGTGTCTTTATTCGTTCTCATGTAGTTTGTGTATTCCTGAAGGTCTTCATCTGTCAATTCTGTCACAAGTGTTTTAAAACAGCTTCTAGATCTCATCCGCTGCGACCACGCTCTTGACCACAGCCTTCTTGTTCAAGCTTGACGCATCCTCAAAATTCTGCGCCGTAAAACCATTGTGAACAACGTTAAGAAAAACATTGCCATGTATTCCTCGAATTCAACCATTTTGTTTGTCTTTGAATTTACCGCCGAAAGGTAACTTGGGATGAAAACTTTGACCAAACTTTGATGGTGTAAACGGGATAGATTTTACAGTTTTCTTTGAGCAAATTTCAGTCAAAAACATAGACAAAGTCATGTAAACGGGCTTTAACTAATACAACTTGCATGTAACACGTAAATTAAATTCAGTACAATTCCACCTACATGACTTTATTTAAAATTAGACTTGTAGATGAACACGTCATTCATTGTATTAATTGAATTATCTTGTTTGATGTCATAATTATTTAGATTGAACTTAAAATTTTAAGTTTTATACCATTTGTTTATTTAGCCATGTGTTTACTGTGATAAAGTTTTTATTATATTTCTTTTTGATCGGATGGAAAATAAAAAAAATAAAAAAAATATTTAATTTTAATTGTCATTTTTAGCTTTATTTTCGGTATACAACACGAGTTTTAATTAGTATTTTATGTTAATTTTTTTTTAAATACTTGTATTGTACTTGTTAAGGGAGGCGTCGTGATCGTGATCGTATGGTAATTGGATTTACATCTACCTATGCAATCATTGCATATCACCACTAAAGTTGTGAGTTCGAACCCCGTTCATGATGAGGTGTACTCCATACAATATTATGTGATAAAGTTTGCAAGTGACTTGTAACAGGTCGGTGGTTTTCTCCGCCAATAAAACTGACCGCCACGATATAACTGAAATATTGTTGAAAGTGGCGTTAAACACCATAAACACCAAACCCATTATACATATTGAATAGAATTGATGATATTTTATTTAAGATTAATTTTGACGACAAATATAATATAAAATGACATGAAAAAGATAGAGTGGAGTACATTGATGAGCTTATTCGTATTAAAGCTAAAAAGTAATGGTGATGAAATCAAAGCAAACTACTAATTTGCATGCACAAGACTACCTTGAAGTGTTAATCGTATACTGCAAACCATATAACCAGTTGCTTGCCCATGGTCGGTGGCTCTCTCCGGATACTCCGGCTTCTTCCACCACTAAATCTGGTCGCCATGATATAGCTGAAATATTGCTGAAATTGGCGTTAAAACACCAAAAATCAATCAAGCAAACCATATATTGCTTTTGTATTTGATTAAATGAACATGATCTCATATATGCTATTATCTATATATAAATTATTTAGAAGTGGAAACTTTTGTAAAATTCTTAGGCTTATTTTCGAAACTATTCATAGTTTCAATTCCTGGATTGTATGGATAACCGAAGAACTCACTCTGTTCAGTGCCGGATTTACCATTGTGCTTAGATGTGCTTAAGCACAGGGCCCGTTGGCCAGGGGGGCCATCTTCCTGCAAATTTTTGTTACGATGGATTTTTGCTTATGTGGTGCATTTGTAAATTTGACATAATGATAGAGTTGACTGCCTGTGTAGGCCTACCGGGTCTACATTCTTCAGGGTCCAAGTAAGGGGCCTCATAACTTAACTAACACAGGGCCTCATTTGTCCTAACTCCGACACTGACTCTGTTACAATCTGAAAACGACAATTGACCGCTCAAATACATTGAATACAGTCTCTACGACTGAAAACGATTTTTTCGAATAACCCGAAAAAAGTAGATGATGGAGCCGATAATGAAACCAACTAATTTTCTAAGCAAGAACCATCTGGGACACTTCTGATTGGAGGCTCACTAATGAGAGACATAAGAAGAAAAAGTATAATTTGCATATTTGCGTTCGTGGAAGGGTTATATCTGATATTTCTTCTGAACTTCTGCAGTTACCGACCGACACAAGCCACAAAAACATTATTCTAAAAGTAGGAAGTAATGACTGTGTAAATCACAACTTCGTGAAGAAAAGTTTCCAAATCAATCTGCGAAAATGCTGTTGTATCCGGTCTTTGCCCACGACTAGATGATAGAGAGGTAAAAATTAACAGAGGTGGTATAATCTTATTGTATCCGGTCTTTGCCCACGACTAGATGATAGAGAGGTAAACATTAACAGAGGTGGTATAATCTTATAGAACATATAACAAATGATGAATATTGCTGCTTTGTAGATAACGACTAATAATCTAGACTACTTATTAGTAGGTCTATCAACATTAAATTGTACGGTAATGACGGTATCCACCTAAACTAAACTTGGACCTTGTGAAAAAGGTACATTCTTTTGATGCAGACAGTCTCTTCCCCTTATAAGTTAAATGATTACTCCATACTAAAACATATAAACTATCTTGAACCACAATATGGAAAAAAGATCCCCCGTTGAGAGTCTACTTAAGAACAAGCATTCAGTTTAGCATACACAATTTAATCAATAGCCTCCAAAACATTTGAGAAAAGTACGTCCGCATTTTGTCACATATAATTTGTTGTTCAATCGTTTAATATATATTGTAAACATATGTCATGTACATAATAGATTTATCGAATTTTTTCAAATTTTAATAAAGTATATACAAATGTATTTGTTTGAAAATAAATTAAGATCGAATTTAAAAGGAATGAAAATACATAGCCAACATTCTCTCCAAGAGCTACACATATTAATGCTCACCATTTTCAATGGAAATTTTATTACTTGTCGTAAACACCTCCCGGTCCTTTCCTCATTCATGACTTATCACTGTGTCTGTAACTAGATTAACACGACGGGTGCCTCTAGTGGAGCAAGAACTGCTTATATATTACCCTTTTGGAGTACCTGAGTTCACCCCAGGTTTTAATTGGGGTTCGTGTTACTCCATCTTTAGTTTTATGTGTATGTTTTGTAGATCGTTGTTTGAACTTTTTCTTTTGGCCATTGTGTTGTCTGTTCTTCTTCGATGTACGGATTCTGCTTAGCCTTTTGGTATCTTCAAACTCTTCTTATGTGACATATTCAAGACTCGCCATATGATTTTTAACAATAGAAGTACGACGTGCGCCACTAGTAGACTAGCTGCAATAATGTAGCTCTTGTGACAAACTTGTGTCTCGGCAGAGCTACAACGCGGTCCCATTCGTCACAATGGAGCAAAAAAAAAGTTGCAGTTGAAACATAAAAACTCACTATTTACGCTTCAAACATTTCATTATAACAATTACTGATGATCCCAGTCCTTGTTAAATCGGTTTGGCTGAGAAATATATGCTTTTCAAAGTTAGCAACAACCTTGTTCAAATTTATCGATCGTTTTCCATAACCGGAAACTACGGAAGGCAGAGCTTTTCTAAATATGGTATTTCTTATTACAAACTGATATAACTATTCCAATCGTAACTACTCGGCCATTCTCGCTACCCTGTTATTTGCAGGGTAGCGAGAATGGCCGAGTAGTTACGATTGGTAAACATTCACGCCTAAATCGCCAAATATGGTATCGACATCCAAATAGTGAGGCCGGAAATGACGAAATTCAAAATTTTCAAAGAGAAGATTTTTATTTTGTGGGAATTACATTCTAAAATACTGGTAGGTGATAAAAACTTGTTATAATAATGGACAAAAGGAAAGGTTATGTCTTATTATTGATAAATGCAGGCGTCAGAAGCTCTGTAAGCGAGCGCAAAAAATCTCGGCGGCTGCTCCATTACGTGTAATGGCATCCCGTTATAACCCTTGCGAGTAAGCGAGCATTTAGGGTTTTATTATTAGAACTACTAGTAGACCAGCAACTGCTTTTTTTTCGGAGCACTTGAGTTCAACCCGGTTTCATTGTGGGCTTCGTGCTGCTCAAACGTTCGTTTTCTGTGTAGTGTTTTGTAGATAATTTTGTATTTTTGTCATTTTCTTTTGACCATAGTCTCAGATTCTTCCATCTACCGCTTCTGATTACTACATTTGTATCTTCAAGCTTTATATGAATCTTTGAGTAATATTCAGAAAAGAAGCAAATCCTTTATCCTGCAATGCAATATATGACACTTAATTCTATGTTGGTCATAGAAAATGGGAATTCTTCTCGATGTGGTGTTGTCATGGTAACTACCATACGTATTGCGAGAGGAGGAAATAACGATCTGCTCCAATCACAAACGTGCATTCGGTTCCTAATTTAGAACCATCACTCTTCATGTACGTGTGCCTAGTTCATTTGAACTAAGAAATATAATAAGTTAAATTTATCTTTTCACAATAGATATTTTGGAAACAGGTTAAGAACTGAGCTTAGATTACGATATATTAATTTTATTTTAATCATAACATGGAATACGTCATTCGGCGCCACCTTTATTTTGTAGATGATGTAACGTTTCGTTGTTCTGTAAAAATATGCTTAACTATTAATTCTATGTTGGTCATAGAAAATGGGAATTCTTCTCGATGTGGTGTTGTCATGGTAACTACCATACGTATTGCGAGAGGAGGAAATAACGATCTGCTCCAATCACAAACGTGCATTCGGTTCCCAATTTAGAACCATCACTCTTCATCTACGTGTGCCTAGTTCATTTGAACTAACAAATATAATAAGTTAAATTTATCTTTTCACAATAAATATTTTGGAAACAGGTTAAGAACTGAGATTAGATTACGACATATTTTTTTTAATCATACCATGGAATACGTCATTCGGCGCCACCTTTATTTTGTAGATGATGTAACGTTTCGTTGTTCTGTAAAAATACGCTTAACTATCAACAATCATGCAGATCAAAAGAAAAGGCACGATATTTAAAAACTGTTACATATATTTTGTTTTATTTATTTATCCCCCCAGCTTATTGTCATACGTACTTGTTTTGAAATCAGATTAATTTCATAATTATATATTTACTAGGCTTATTATAAAGCTCACCTTTGAATGTTCATTTCACAATTTTTATGCCACGTAATAAATAAACAGTTTGCGTTCGCGACGTAAGAATAAGACGATGCAACGGCCTAAATATCGACTCCAAAAACTGAAATATATCACATCAATTTGATATTTATCTCGACGACGAATTTCCTGAATGCTGGGTGGTGTCCGCAGTAAATAGCCATTACGTTTGTAGAAAGTCTAAACAAATATATTTTGAAAACATGGCGTGACTCTAACAAGCATATCATATATGCGATTTCCAATAAAAATAGCTTGCATTTGGTTTTAAAGGCCTCTTCCCCAATTATTTGAGTTAAAAAAAATCCTATAGTATCTTCAAGTTTTTCTTGAGAATGTATAGAGAGACTTAAAATAGTTTAATATACGTTTTGGAAACGAAGAGGATTGTTGAGATATAGCTAAATAATCATAATCCCCTTTGTGGTTGCAATCATGTCTTGGTTAACCGTGACAAAATCTCTGTATCCCAGATGACCATAGACATGTTTCTACCTATGGGTACAAACTGTGCTCCTCTTCTCGCCGACTTGTTCCTTTATTCGTATGAGACAGACTTCATACAATGGCTTCTCAAGAAAAGCGAAAAGAAGCTAACCCGATCCTTTAATTTCACGTTCCGCTATATAGATGATGTCCTTTCACTAAATAATTCTAGGTTTGGTGATTTCGTTGATCGCATCTATCCCATTGAACTTGAAATAAAGGATACCACAAATACAGATAGGTCTGCTTCATACCTTGACCTACACCTCGAAATTGACAGTGAGAGGGAAAGGGGGGGGGGGGGGGCGGTTAAGAACGACAAAAGAGATGCTTTTAATTTTCCCATTGTGAACTTTCCATTTATATGTAGCAACATTCCAGCAGCTCCTGCATATGGAGTATGTATCTCTCAGTTGTTACGATATTCCAGAGCTTGTGATTCCTATCAGGATTTCCTTGATAGAGGGTTGCTGCTAACAAGGAAGCTACTGAACCATTTGTTCCTTTTGGTAAAGTTGAAGTCATCAATTTTACGGTCGCCGCCATGACTTGGTTGACCGTTATGGAATATCTGTGTCACAAATGACCACGGGTATGTTCCACTTATCGTAAAGACTTCCCGGTCCTTTCCTCATTCACCACTTGTCACAGGATTTGTAACTAGATAAACACGACGGGTGCCACCAGTGGAGCAGGAACTGCTTAATCTTCCGGGGCACCTGAGTTTACCCCGGGTTTTTAGTGGGGTTCGTGTTACTCGATCTTTAGTTTTATGTCTGTGTTTTGTAGATCGTTGTTTGTCCCTTTGTACTTTTTCTTTTGGCCATTGTTTTGTCTTTTCGTCTTCGATATACAGATTCTGATTCTGATTCTGAATATAGGTAGGCATTGTAATAACATGACACCAAATATATATCATCAGTTAAACTGGTGTATCTAGGTTACACAATTTGATGTTATTTTGCAGTTAAACTGGTGTATCTAGGTTACACAATTTGATGTTATTTTGCAGTTAAACTGGTGTATCTAGGTTACACAATTTGATGTTATTTTGCAGTTAAACTGGTGTATCTAGGTTACACAATTTGATGTTATTTTGCAGTTAAACTGGTGTATCTAGGTTACACAATTTGATGTTATTTTGCAGTTAAACTGGTGTATCTAGGTTACACAATTTGATGTTATTTTGCAGTTAAACTGGTGTATCTAGGTTACACAATTTGATGTTATTTTGCAGTTAAACTGGTGTATCTAGGTTACACAATTTGATGTTATTTTGCAGTTAAACTGGTGTATCTAGGTTACACAATTTGATGTTATTTTGCAGTTAAACTGGTGTATCTAGGTTACACAATTTGATGTTATTTTGCAGTTAAACTGGTGTATCTAGGTTACACAATTTGATGTTTTTTTGCAGTTAAACTGGTGTATCTAGGTTACACAATTTGATGTTATTTTGCCATGGTATTTTACAGTTAAACCTGTCTTTAAGAGCACCTCTATGTAGTAAATGACTGTCTATAAAGGGCAGTCTCATTTTTACTATTAATGAATGGTATATATAATCTTAACCTGTATATAAAGAGCAACTGCTTATAAAGGGCATATTTTCAGGTTCCCTTTAGAGCCCTTTATATACAGGTTTAATTGTAATTATAAATAATTCCCTTCATTCAAGTTTAAGTATATTGGAATTTAATATTCCCTTCTCAATAAAGCGGTATGATTAAAACAAATAAAATTGAATATTCCCTTCTCAATAAAGCGGTATGATTAAAACAAATAAAATTTAATATTCCCTTCTCAATAAAATGATTTGAAAAAAACCAAAACAAATAAAAGCTACACGTTTTTTTCCAGAATTAATCCATTCCAGATGAAGAACAATAGGATTAATTTACTTGTAATAGATGGAATCGTGTTCAAATAAAACAAACAAATTGTGTCTACAGACGTTCTACAACGATTTCTTTTGTAAACACCAACTACAAGACATTGATTTATTAATACTGTTACGTGACCAACATAATAGTCCCGACAGCCTCCATATAGTGTAATGGGTAGCGTGCACGCCTTGAGTGCGCTATATCGTGAGTTGGATTCCACCCGAGCAAAACATTAATTACATATACCTCATCTGTGCTAAGCTCGCATCAATAAGGATCATGAGCACAGATTGGTTGGCACAGGGTCAGGCAAATGTGTCCTAGTAGAGCGAAATTTCTATATGTTGACTGCTTTGTCGTTGAATTAGCCATCTAATAATCAAACTAAGTGTATTAGCTTAGTAAAGCATCAAGAAATTACTTATTCTCTCCATGATATAGCTAAGTCACTGGCCACTTGGTTTTGAATCACAATCTATCACTGTTTTTATCTTTATAATTGAACTGCTTTGAAACCAATGACTTCGGTTGTTTCTGGTATAACCTTCATCAGGTACACTCAAAATCGAAACATTGCAAAGCCAAATAATTTCAAGTTTTGGGAGCAATAACACCAAAAGGCCTAAACAGGATAGCCAAAATCGGCTAAGGTCACCTATGCCCGAGGGAGGAGAACCTTAGTTTTATTATTGGCTAAGGTCACCTATGTCAGAGGGAGGAGAACCTTAGTTTTATTATTGGCTAAGGTCACCAATGTCGGAGGGAGGAGAACCTTAGTTTTATTAAGCCCCGTTAATCTGCACGTTTTTACGAGGACCACTGTTGTATTGGATTAGGGTGGGAATATTCATTGTTGATATTCACTTTCAAGACATATTTTAGCTATGTCATTACTATCAAACTTACTGGAAGAGGGAGCTCGAACAGATACACCAAATTGACCGATGAAATCCGCGACATTCGATAGGAGTCTGAAAACCTTATCACGTGACGTTTTTATCAGAAGTCAACTGCAATAACGATCTGAACAATTCAATCAACTTTGACCTTCTACTAGAAGGAAACTAAACTTATGTCATGGTTTAAGAAAATATCGTAAATTGGTTGATCCAAGTTGAATTTCAGCATTTCAATAATATATTCATATTCAAGACCTTTCAATGCCATTTTTCGTGGTCCCCTTTTTGTGCTAAGATGACAGATGATTGTTAGTTTTGTTGATATTGGTGAAATTTTTGACCATCACTGTTTAAACTTTCTTTTCATAACAAGGTTGAAAAATTTAAAATAAGTTATATAGGGAGAGAAATAATGTTTTCATTTCCATTTCCGCAACGCCATTCCATCAACATAAAAAGTTTACCCAACCGTTTGAAATTAGTACTATCAATGAAATATTATTTGTTAGTCACTAAAAATATCAAATTCTTTCACATTAACGACTCACTTAACCTTAGGGGGTCTTTTGTAGGCCTAATTGTGTTACAAGTTATGATCATGTTACGAACTCGCTTTAGAAAACATAAAAAAAATATTATGAACGGACAATGGCCCATTATTAGACTTATAAATGATCAAACTCATTTTTTCAATATTTCAGTTAAGTCTTAAAATAACATTTTAGAAATAGATAAATATGAATTATAACTGTTTATCTAAAAATATAGATTGTGACAATCTGTAATGAACCGAATTTTATTATATGCATTTTATTGAAATCAATCACTGCTATAACTAAAGAAAGGTCTCCATCATTCATGTGAATGCATTTTATTTGAAAATTAAGCCTAGTTAAATTGAATTCTCATGTTTTACCCGAAACCATTGATTAAACAACCGTACAATTACATAAATATTATCAAAACATAAAAATAAACTTATAAAACTTGGTAATACAAATATTTTTACTTATATAATTACTTGTATACGTATATATAAATAATGGCCATGGATGATTAAAATATTTACCCGTCTTTTTTTTTCATTCAATATTGTATGATTTAATAAACTAACCCATTCTTAAATTTAGTATCCTTTTAAATTTAGTGGTAAACATAAGCTTTGTTAAACTAATAACAAGTAATTGTTGGATATTTAAATATTTAAACAGATATATTCAGAAAGGAAATAATATTCTGAGCATTGTACTTGTTGAACGTAGTTCGTCATCATGGTCAATGGAACAAAGCTAAGTTTACTGTTGATTTTAGCGCTGACTATTAGGACATCAGTTGCATACACTCACAGTGATGTTAACACTTTGTATGCATCTTTGACATCCGGGTATAACAAAGAGATAAGACCGGAAGTTGATCAATCGTTAGTTACTGAAGTCACTGCATCTTTCAACCCGATTTCTCTGCAGGATATTGACGAAGTAGACGGAACTGTGACGATTACGGGATTTTTTACCCTATCTTGGACAGATCACAATTTGATCTGGAATCCGGGTACTTATCAGGGTATAAGTTTCATAGATCTTCCTCATGATAGTGTATGGAAACCACCAGTGGTCAATGGAAATTCTGTGAAACAACTGAAAATTCTAACCGTTAGTGATATGCAAGTGCAAGTTCAAAATGACGGTACCGTGACATTTTATCCCGGCGATAGTTTTACTTTTACATGCGATATTGATAGTTCTCACTTCCCATTTGACTCTCAAGTTTGTAAAATGGATATGCTATCGTGGGGCCATTCTGAAAGTACGATGAGATTTACACCCGGGACTATATTCACTGATTTGTTGGCCTCCAATAGCAAATGGGAAATAACTAACGCAAAAATATACAACGCGACCTATGGCGCTTTGAAAATAGCTGGATTTAATCTCAACTTCACATTTAAGAGACGTTCCTTTTTTTTCGTGATCAACCTTTTATTACCGGTAGATTTTTTGGGATTTCTTAACATTTTCGTTTTTGTTTTACCTCAAGACTCGGGAGAAAGAATTGGATTCTGTATTACTGCGTTATTAGCTGTCGTGGTTTTCTTAACAATTGCTCAAGGACTTCTTCCATCAACAGCTACTCCACGATTGGCATCAATGTATGAACTTTTAATCCAAAATATGTCGTTGAGTGGTTGTATTGTAGTGTCCGTTATTGTTGGTTCGTGGATCTATCACCGGAGTGATGACACGCCGATACCGAATTGGATTCGAAAATTAGTGAATTGTGTATGTTGTAAGCGCAAGACCACTAATGGAGGAACAAGTTTAAATGAGAAAAATGTAGTACACTCACTAGACGAATCAACCAATGGAGTAACAAATGACGTCATCGATCAAAACTTGACGTGGAAGAATATAAGTAATTATTGGGATATAACATCATTTTGGTTTTATTTGTTATGGTTTATCGTAGGAAATGTCAAATACTTCATAGATACTAATTAAAGATGCTGATGGGGGTTTGAGTTTTCGGGAAATATGCATGGAATGATTGTGTATGCATAATATTCTGCGCAGTATACAAATCATGATTCGAATTGACAATAATGACATTATTGTAGTGTACAGATGTCTTCGAATGCACTAGCTTATGAAATATTGAATTAGGTTGACATTTGCAGCGTTCACTGTTTTAATACAAGGATATATTAAATTATATCAGTCATCACGTGACTTTATGACGTAATCATCTTGCCCATTACAGTTGTTCGAAATTTACTTGTCAGCGTAAGTCTAACTGAAAATATGTAACTTATTTGCTTGCAAGTTTTTTTCAATTTTCATTGAAACGTGCGTTTATTTGCCTAACAACTGCACGATGTATTGTTTGTCAACTTGGTCAGTGTCGATCACATCTAAATAACTGCTCACTTGACGTTTAGACAATTTTGGATCACCTATTGATAACCGTATAACAATAGAACATTCATTATATTCATCTTTCAGGAGAGAATAGAAAGAAAAGGGGAAAACAATTATCATTGAATCAAGGTACCTGCTTCAATGGTGGTCTATATTATTAATTTAAAGAAAGTTTAAAGTATTCAGAATCATTTCGAGATTACATGGGGTGGATGATTGGAATATTAGTGTTGATCCCCACTTTCAATGTTATTTCAGTTTAACATACCTGCCACAAGTCTGTCGCAAGTCACTGACAAACCACTGACTGGTCGGAAGTCACTGACGGAGTTTATCATATAATGTTGTATCAAGTAGATCTCGCCATGGACATGATTCGAACACACTACATTAAAGCTAGTGGTGATAGACACCGATTACATAGCTGTATGTTAATCCAGCAACTAAATGAACACGGATCACCAGATGTTACAGGTTGGTAGCTAGTGATTGATTTGTTGTTTAACGTCAAGCTAGCACTATCACTGCCATATGCATGACGGGAACACAATTACAAAAGCAAATTTGGTAAAAAGGTGACTATGTGATTGTCCTATGGACGTTTGAGATGACCACAAATAAAAGGAGATACAATGAATTATGACGGATTTGTGATGCAGACAAAAAGATGAGACATTGAGGGACTAATTTTTATGTTTTGATTAACTCAAGTAAAATGGGGAGCAATGAATAGTGACATATGTGTGATTATCTAGGACGTCGTTCCTGGGTGGTTGCTTTTATGTGTATTGTGTCTAATGCCACTTTCAACAATATTTCAGTTAAATCGCGGCGACCAGTTTTATTTCGTGGAGGAAACCGGAGTACGCGGAGAAAACCACCGACAAACTTTATCACATAATGTTGTATCGAGTACACCTCGCCTAAGTGGGATTCGAACTCACAACGGTAATGGTGATATGTACTGATTGCTTAAGTAGTTGTAAGCCAAACTACCATGCGATCACGACCACGACGGCCCTCTTCGTCCTTGGATAAGCTAACAAAATTGACAACATTCTAATATCTTTATTCAACGCGAACAGCACTCTTGTTTCATAGAAAAGTAGGATTGGGAATACCATGTGAGAAAACATATGTAATATTTGCCTAATCAAAGATGAAATTATCTCTATTAATTTCCGAACAATTTAATTGAAGTTTTTGTATCTTGTATCCGACGTACTTTAATCATCAGATGGAATAGAAAACGTAGATATCAAATTTAGTGCTCACGACGCATTTCTGGGATAACCTTTATCAGGTACGCTCAAAATTGAAAGATTGGAGTTTATTTTTACTACACAAACTAATATCAATTTGATAAACAAAATGGCAAAGAAATATAATATGTGTTCGACTGGACGGCACACACTTGTGTTACATTGTATTGTACTTAATATTTAGACTCAATTTATTTATTTGAAAATCAATTTGGTCAAAGTAAAATTAGATTATGAATTTTCATCTGGTTTCACTTATTTGGTGTATGGTTCATTGTTAAGTATTACAGTTGTGTTTTCTCTTGTTTTTTAACATGTCATTGCTTTACAAACCTATGACTATAATCTCCATCCAGCTTTAAATCAAGATAAATCCGTACATCAGATCTTAGAACATTGACAATAATTGTTTACGTATCTCACCATATATGTTTTGTGAGCGAGTATTAACGTTATAAAATGCCTCTTAATAGGAAATCGTGCAGCCAAGGGCATGGACAAATAAATCATATAATTTAAGTGTAAGCTAATAAAATATTCCTCTAATTGCACATCCAATGTGTGCTCGATACAGCATTATATGATAAAGTTGGTCAGTGACTTGCAGCAGGTCGGTGGTTTTCTCCGGTTTCCTCCACCAATAAAACTGATCACTACGATATAACTGAAATATTGTTGAAAGTGGCGTTAAACACCATAAACCATAAACCTAACCATCTAATTGCTCATTTGTTGGATATTTTTTACCATTTTCCTGTTGTCCCAAAAATCTATTGTTGTTCAATTACTTGTTATCAAGATACATCCGCATAAAACAACTGGATGAGACAATTGACATCTCCATATCACAACGATGTCAAATAGGTTAATAGTAAACAAAAGTTTGAAGATACCAAAGTGGTACTCAATAGCAGTTAATCGAGAATGATAGACAATGGTCAAACGAAAAAGACAAACAAGTGTCGTTGAAAAAACTACACTAAAAAACTTAAGGTTAAGCAGTGCCTCATCGCACGTCTTAAAACTCTTCGTTAAAAGTAAAAATGATTAGTTCTGAAAAGAAAGCTAAAACACAACTATCATGATCAGTTCTGTGTTCAGAGGAATGGTTGTGTTTGCTTATATTATCCACTGTTCAACATCGTTCAACGCGTGTACTCGATACAACATTATGTGATAAAGTTTGTCAGTGACTTGCACCACGTCACTGGGTTTCTCCGGGTACTCCGGTTTCCTCCACCAATAAAACTGACTGCCATGATTGATATAACTGAAATATTGTTGAAAGTGGCGTTAATTACCACAACCCTCACCCTCACCATCGTTCAACACGACAATGACAATAAATGCCTAAAATGAAACGCAGCATTGTTATTTCATGCTAAGAAGAGTTTGACGATACCAATCCGTAAATCTAAGAACAGACAACACAATTAATGGCCAAAAGATAAAAAGAGAAATAAATGCCAAAACAACGATCTACAAAACATTACACAGAAAACTAAAGATAGAGCAACACGAACTCCACTAAAAACAAACAATGATCTACAAAACACGACACAGAAAACTAAAGATAGAGCAACACGAACTCCACTAAAAACAAACAATGATCTACAAAACACGACACAGAAAACTAAAGATAGAGCAACACGAACTCCACTAAAAACAAACAATGATCTACAAAACACGACACAGAAAACTAAAGATCGAGCAACACGTACCCCACTAAAACATGTGGTGAACTCTGGTCCTCCGGAAGGGTAGGCAGTTCCTGTACCGCTAGCGGCACCCGTCGTGTTACAACCCGGTGATAAGTCGTGAATGTGGAAAGTACCGGCAAGTGCTTAGTAATACAATTTGGAGTAACAATCAATAACACACATCAAAAATAGCTTTAGTTTATTAGCCAGTGTTCATTTGGACTGTTCCAAAGGTCGAAATTACAATACATCGGCGTCCAGCTTTAACAGTTATGTAATAGGTATTGCGTCATTTCCAAATACCGATACTGCTAACCTTCTATACGCAAGGGTTGGTCTTTCCCTTTTAATTTTATCTGTAATCAAACAAAACAAAAATATATGAAACATTTTAAATTACCTGGCATTGAAGGTTTTACTTTATAATTTTATAAACTTGTTTTTGAGAATGATATTAAAATCACACTTCTGATATGTTTAAATAAAATTCTTGAAAATGGAAAATTCTCTGTAATCCAATGTCAATGGTGAAGGGTTGATAAATAAAATGCACCCCCACGGAATGAAATCCTACACAATTGGCGTCCCGTTGCACTTTTGTGTGTTGATTTCAAAATGCTATCTGCAAATAGAATGAAAACGATACTTCCATGTCAAATGCATAAAAAAGGTTGTTTTTTTTTCACAACTTTTGTATATAGGGGAATGTACTAGACCTGCGTTTGACTTGATGGATGAATAAAAAAAACGCTGATATGGCATCTCTTATGTTACTAGCAGATTATATATGAAAAAAAAACTTTCTGTATTGTTGAATAAGAAGAGTTTGAAGATAACAAAGGGGTAATAAGAATCCGTAAATCGAAGAAGAACAGACAACACAATGGCCAAAAGAAAAAGTACAAAATAAGTCTGAAGATACCAAAGGGGTAATCAGAATCCGTAAATCGAAGAAGAACAGACAACACAATGGCCAAAAGAAAAAGTACAAAATAAGTCTGAAGATACCAAAGGGGTAATCAGAATCCGTAAATCGAAGATGAACAGACAACACAATGGCCAAAAGAAAAAGTACAAAATAAGTCTGAAGATACCAAAGGGGTAATCAGAATCCGTAAATCGAAGAAGAACAGACAACACAATGGCCAAAAGAAAAAGTACAAAATAAGTCTGAAGATACCAAAGGGGTAATCAGAATCCGTAAATCGAAGATGAACAGACAACACAATGGCCAAAAGAAAAAGTACAAAATAAGTCTGAAGATACCAAAGGGGTAATCAGAATCCGTAAATCGAAGATGAACAGACAACACAATGGCCAAAAGAAAAAGTACAAAATAAGTCTGAAGATACCAAAGGGGTAATCAGAATCCGTAAATCGAAGAAGAACAGACAACACAATGGCCAAAAGAAAAAGTACAAAATAAGTCTGAAGATACCAAAGGGGTAATCAGAATCCGTAAATCGAAGAAGAACAGACAACACAATGGCCAAAAGAAAAAGTACAAAATAAGTCTGAAGATACCAAAGGGGTAATCAGAATCCGTAAATCGAAGATGAACAGACAACACAATGGCCAAAAGAAAAAGTACAAAATAAGTCTGAAGATACCAAAGGGGTAATCAGAATCCGTAAATCGAAGAAGAACAGACAACACAATGGCCAAAAGAAAAAGTACAAAATAAGTCTGAAGATACCAAAGGGGTAATCAGAATCCGTAAATCGAAGAAGAACAGACAACACAATGGCCAAAAGAAAAAGTACAAAATAAGTCTGAAGATACCAAAGGGGTAATCAGAATCCGTAAATCGAAGAAGAACAGACAACACAATGGCCAAAAGAAAAAGTACAAAATAAGTCTGAAGATACCAAAGGGGTAATCAGAATCCGTAAATCGAAGATGAACAGACAACACAATGGCCAAAAGAAAAAGTACAAAATAAGTCTGAAGATACCAAAGGGGTAATCAGAATCCGTAAATCGAAGAAGAACAGACAACACAATGGCCAAAAGAAAAAGTACAAAATAAGTCTGAAGATACCAAAGGGGTAATCAGAATCCGTAAATCGAAGAAGAACAGACAACACAATGGCCAAAAGAAAAAGTACAAAATAAGTCTGAAGATACCAAAGGGGTAATCAGAATCCGTAAATCGAAGATGAACAGACAACACAATGGCCAAAAGAAAAAGTACAAAATAAGTCTGAAGATACCAAAGGGGTAATCAGAATCCGTAAATCGAAGAAGAACAGACAACACAATGGCCAAAAGAAAAAGTACAAAATAAGTCTGAAGATACCAAAGGGGTAATCAGAATCCGTAAATCGAAGATGAACAGACAACACAATGGCCAAAAGAAAAAGTACAAAATAAGTCTGAAGATACCAAAGGGGTAATCAGAATCCGTAAATCGAAGAAGAACAGACAACACAATGGCCAAAAGAAAAAGTACAAAATAAGTCTGAAGATACCAAAGGGGTAATCAGAATCCGTAAATCGAAGATGAACAGACAACACAATGGCCAAAAGAAAAAGTACAAAATAAGTCTGAAGATACCAAAGGGGTAATCAGAATCCGTAAATCGAAGAAGAACAGACAACACAATGGCCAAATGAAAAAGTACAAAATAAGTCTGAAGATACCAAAGGGGTAATCAGAATTCGTAAATCGAAGAAGAACAGACAACACAATGGCCAAAAGAAAAAGTACAAAATAAGTCTGAAGATACCAAAGGGGTAATCAGAATCCGTAAATCGAAGAAGAACAGACAACACAATGGCCAAAAGAAAAAGTACAAAATAAGTCTGAAGATACCAAAGGGGTAATCAGAATCCGTAAATCGAAGAAGAACAGACAACACAATGGCCAAAAGAAAAAGTACAAAATAAGTCTGAAGATACCAAAGGGGTAATCAGAATCCGTAAATCGAAGATGAACAGACAACACAATGGCCAAAAGAAAAAGTACAAAATAAGTCTGAAGATACCAAAGGGGTAATCAGAATCCGTAAATCGAAGAAGAACAGACAACACAATGGCCAAAAGAAAAAGTACAAAATAAGTCTGAAGATACCAAAGGGGTAATCAGAATCCGTAAATCGAAGAAGAACAGACAACACAATGGCCAAAAGAAAAAGTACAAAATAAGTCTGAAGATACCAAAGGGGTAATCAGAATCCGTAAATCGAAGAAGAACAGACAACACAATGGCCAAAAGAAAAAGTACAAAATAAGTCTGAAGATACCAAAGGGGTAATCAGAATCCGTAAATCGAAGATGAACAGACAACACAATGGCCAAAAGAAAAAGTACAAAATAAGTCTGAAGATACCAAAGGGGTAATCAGAATCCGTAAATCGAAGAAGAACAGACAACACAATGGCCAAAAGAAAAAGTACAAAATAAGTCTGAAGATACCAAAGGGGTAATCAGAATCCGTAAATCGAAGATGAACAGACAACACAATGGCCAAAAGCAAAAGTACAAAATAAGTCTGAAGATACCAAAGGGGTAATCAGAATCCGTAAATCGAAGAAGAACAGACAACACAATGGCCAAAAGAAGAAGAACAGACAACACAATGGCCAAAAGAAGAAGAACAGACAACACAATGGCCAAAAGAAGAAGAACAGACAACACAATGGCCAAAAGAAGAAGAACAGACAACACAATGGCCAAAAGAAGAAGAACAGACAACACAATGGCCAAAAGAAAAAGTACAAAAGGACAACAACGATCTACTAAACATACACATAAAACTAAAGATCGAGTAACACAAACCCCACTAAAAACCGGGGATGAACTCAGGTGCTCCGGAAGGGTAAGCATTCATTTAAAATAACTTCGCAATTTTATTGATTTGGACTACCTCTACAAGAATGGATTAAGTAAATAAACATTAAAGAAAGACTAAGGGGATAATCACGAAAAGTTTTTATTGTGATATAAGTAGTCCTGTTTCGTATAATGACCATGTTTACGAATACTCCTAAAATAATATACAACTCATTATTTATCACGAATTCTACCAGACTCGACTGTATATATGAGTAACGAGTAACACGGCGGGTGTCTTATAAGAAGCAGGAACTGCTTGTCCTTCCCGTGCACCTGAGTTCACACCCGATTTGTTGTTGGGGTCCGTGATGTTCATCATTGTGTTGTCCTATTATCTGTCTTTACGTTCTGAGTTCCGTGTTGTGATGTCTGTTACAAAACTGCATAAAAATTATGTTTGGCTCGTCTTGACCTCCAGTTGTTTGTAGGAGGGCTCATGTCTTATTTACGTTATCTATGGTTGTTTCCAACACATATAGCATTTTTGTTTTGTTTTGCTTGTCTTCGTCTTGTGACGATATGTTGCCAGTTTCTCTGGATTGTCCATTTTTGATTACCCCTTCGGTATTCTCTAACGTTTACGTACCGACATAGTTGCATTGTTCCTATTTACCAACACACCTGGTTTTTGCTTTACTGTTCCAACATGTTAGTAAGAAATAATATGGATATATAGAACACGAGGGGTTATCTAACATTGCACTTAGAACGCAAAGGAACAACGACTTCATTTCTGTTCTACAAATCACAGTTTTGCTTTATTACTATTTACCGACATACCTAGGCCTGATGGTACTTTATACTTCCTTTTGGAATCTGAAAATTGAAAGGTTCCATTTTCATGTATATAAATATTTCAAAACAATTAAATCCTATATATTAATTATCATATTATTTGTAAGATGATGAAATAAATATCACAATAGATTTCATAGTTGTTATTTTCACTGTAAGAATACCAATTAAATATAGTGTTCCTATCAAATCACCAGAGTGTACTGAGGCGTAACTTAATACTATTCATATCGCATCTTCACAGACTTGCTTCCATTTTTCTTGTCCTTGAGGAATTTGCTTTTAAAATGCGACAAATTACAACAATTACAACGATACAAGCCATGATATTATTCAGAAATGTCGTGAATTAACGCACGATTCAACCAGATATTGTTTTATTTATTAATTTTTCTCCTCTAAATGGCCAATTATAACAAACTGAGGGGCCGTCGTGGTCGTGGTCGCATGATATTTGGATTTACAACTATCTGTACAATCAGTGCCTATCACCACTAAAGTTGTGAGATTGAACCCCATTAATGGCGAGGTGTACTCGATACAACATTATGTGATAAAGTTTATCAGTGACTTGCGACAGGTCGGTGGTTTTCTCCGGGTCCTCCGGTTTCCTCCACCAATAAAACTGACTGCCATGATATAACTGAAATATTATTGAAAGTGGCGTTAAACACCATAAACCAAACCAAATCTATAACAAGTTTACAATCAATATGAACCTTTGGTTTGTTGGTTATTTTGAGTTCGTAGTGAAGAATTTTGGGGCAATTTCTTTTTCTTTTCTTTTTGTGAAATATATCTTCAGAACAACAAAAACTTAGTTCGCCATCAAATAGTATCAATAGAAAGCAAGTGGCTTTTTTTTCTTTATACCAGCAGAATGTGCACACATGTGTTTAGCAGTAGATCGTACGTAGAGAATTGCAGTTCTTCGTGGACATAAATGAAATATTTGCCACTCGCTCACTTGATAATAAATAAGTAAGGGATTAATCAATAAATACACTTACATGAGAAAATATACATGCCCATCTTTTTATCATCTTCTTTACTAGAATGTCCCTTGAATTCAGATTCAGAATCTATAAATAGATTAACATAAAATGAAAAATATATAATATCACACTGTTGGAACATTTCCAAAATCTAATAGAGAAAGGATGGAAAGAGCCAAAAACCGATACTAATACCCATAGTATGACAGATGCATGACTGCTCACATTTCTGGCTTGATAGAGACAATTTCGATAAAAAGTGGAGGGATTAAGTTAGTTTTATGGATCCAAACCTTCTCTCTTAGTGAAGGGATGCGGACATGCAAGTGTTTTCCACGTGTGATTAAACTACCAACCCTAATGTATAACCGGGCGAACACAGTTATTAGAAAGGACGCTATAAATCTTGATCATTTTACATAATATATTTATTCTTAGTGCGACATAATTCGAAGTTGTCATATATATAATATTAGTTCTATTAAAGAGAACCTATGATCCGTCGTGATCGTATGGTAGTTGGATTTACATCTATCTATGCAATCAGTGCCTATCACCACTAATGTTGTGAGTTCGCACCCCGCGCCTCAGGCGAGTTGTACACACTACAACATTATGTGATAAAGTTTTCCTGTGACTTGCGACATGTTTCACCTACCAATAAAATTGATAAAAAAAATATTGTTGAAAGTGGCGTTAAACACCATGACCCTAACCCTAAATCCCTCGTAAGACATAATAGTGAAACAGTATTCAACTTAAATTTTTAAACATATATTTGGTGTTTTTAATTGTTTTTCATGACATAGCCCATACAAGGTTTTACAATTTTGTACCATCAGAATTTTACAGCAGAGAGACGAAAATGTTAGAATGAGTAAGAAGCAATAACAAGTTAAAGGCAGAATAATATTATTATTATTAGAGAGTACAGACTGGCTGGCTCGGAATCAGGATAGTGTGTCCGAGCTAACCGACATGTCTACCCGTGCACTGTTGTTTCAGTAAGTTAGTTGAAATGTATTTGTTCTAGCCACGATACAGCTGAAAAAATTGCCAACTTAAATTGGCATTAGACAACACACACTCTCTCTCTCTCTGTCTCCATAAATTGGTCAAAAGAGGTAAGGTTATAAGAATTACATGGGGAACTTTGATACGACATTCCCGTAATGGTAAGCCAAATCATCATCACAGTGGCGTTTTATGACATATGACTTTGCATACCCTGAAAAAGTAATGTATTTGACATTGTTAGTCGCGAGGTTAAGGTCGTTATCTTCTAAACAAAGCCAAACAATATCACTGACGTGGGTGCTAGCCCCAATACCGACCTCAAGTGTTGAGGTATCCAGACACCCACTCATGGCCGCAGGTTATACCGTACAGTTCGTTATATCTGTCTTGATTTTCCTAACCCTGTAAGTCTGATTGTCACAATATTACTGAAAGTAGCGATAAATACCAGCAAACCCCCATCTCTATGGTTAGAAAGTACTCTTAACTCGAACTGGATCTAGCAGGGATAAGTATGTGCCAAATGAAAAAAAACACCACATATGTCTTATTTTGTGATTAGTGTTAGCGATCTATCGTTAGATATTATGCTACAAACTACAAATACGTTTGTATATCCTGAATATTGTTTTATTGAAATTATAATCCAAAAACAAAAAAAAAAAAAAAAAAAAAAAAAACTTTAAATATTAAATTTAAATATAAAATGGGACCGTATGGGTGACCGAATTGTTAAGGTAGTTGACTTTTAGCCACAATTCTAATGTCACCGGAGTTGGTTCGAGCTCCGCTACCCACCCTAAGTGTTGATGTTCCCATATATTTATCCATGATCGTGGGTTTCATCAGTTAGTTCAGGCTTATAAATCTGGGAAAGAACGTGAAACAAAGTAACAAAACAATTACCCCAAATAAACAATAAATATGATATTTAACATTAAAAAAAATGTAAATTCTTCATACCTAATGGTCCTATGGCGTAGCAAACAAATAAATAAAGAAGAAACCATATAAACAGTCCTTTCATTGCGACCCTGTTTTTTTTTATTCAAAAGGGGCAAAGACATTGCAATCGTGTATTTTATTGTGTTATTGTATAGAAAATAATATGTCGGTTGCTTGTAGAGTGTGACAGGTGCTTTAGAGATTAGTTTGTAAATAATAAAGCTAACTTTGACGTTGTTATAAAAGAATTAATACAGGCGGAGTTTGACAATAGGTTAATATTCATTTCCACATTGTGATTAATAAGACATTATACCTAAAAGTGCGAATAAAAAAAATGAAGAAAAAAAATATTACCAAAGTCCCAAAATTCAATTGAAAAATCGTAGAAAGATACAAAATTAATACACGACATGACAGTTCAGTTTCCTTGATTGATACAGAAGAAAAGATTAAAATCCCAAAGGCATTTCAATAAAAAGTGGCGAGATTAAACTAGTTATATGTGCCCAAATTCCTACTTCTTATAAGCTTTACAAGTTTTGGTTTGTAAATGTTTTTTTTTCTGAGATTGAAATTCGTCTACTATAGTATTTTTACCTTCTGTTGTTATGTATGTGATTCAGCTGTTTTGTGGAAATAGGTGATCATTGTGGATTTTGGAACGAACGGTCGAATATAAAGGATGAGTCTAATTCTTTGACGACTGTAAACCAATCAAAATTGTACATTCCCAATTCATTTTTAAAAGGATTATTTTCCAATGGAACGTCAGATAATAGTTTAATGTCACGCTCCTTTGATATCAAAAAAGCAAAACAGTATTGACTGACAATGAAACAATCACCACACCAACCACTCATATCTGATATGATGTCACTTCTTACAAACCCCCAAGTTCCAAACGTAGAAATAAGGACATAATCCATTGGAAACACAAATATTAGCTTGGGACCACAGGCGCTCGTGGCACGGACTTACCACCCCCCCCCCCCCATTTTTTTTTCAAACTTTCTGTTTACAAATTTATTTTCAATAACATTTCTTTATTTCTTTATTATTTCATCTCTTACGAACAAGTTTAAATAAGGAAAGAGATGAAATAATAAAGACATTTTATTGAAAATAAATTTTTAAACAGAAAGTGTGAAAAATAGGGGGGGGGGGGGGGTGGTAATTCCGTGGCACGAGCGCCTGTGCTTGGGACAGAGACACAAGCACGAAAGGACACCTTATTGTAGTTCCTAATAGAAGAAAGTTATTTGACTTTCCAATCTTTTGACTGATAACGTGATGAAAGTTAATTCCAGAAACGCGGCGTGCGCATGCTCACTAAATTAGAAATCTACGTTTTTATTACCATCACTGGGTCGATATCTCTTCTGGTGGGCTATTAATCATCGAGGGTATCATCCGCCAAGAAATCAGTGTTTCAACACTGAAATGGTTTAGTAGATCTATCTATTATTAAAATTGACGGTTCCTAAACAATGTAATTATCATTTAAACTAAGGCTCTCCTCCCTCAGTCATAGGTGACCTTAGCAGATTTTAGCTATCCTATTTCGGCCCTCCGGATTTCCTGCTCCCTAAAAGAAACCTTTTAAATAATTTGGCTTTTCAATCTTTTGATTTTGAGCGTACTCGAGCTTGTTGAAGGTTATTTGTGCGAACTAAATTAGATATCTACGTTTTTATTATCAGAAGTGCACGTGGTAGTTGGTGGCGCGTAACTACAAAAGGGGTCGTCGTGGTCGTACGCGTGATAGTATATGGTAGTTGGATTCATAACTACATGTACCTTATATGCAATCAGTGCCTATCCCCACTAACGTCGTGAGTTCGAACCCCGTTCAGGTACTTCGGTTTTCTCCATCAATAAAACTGACCGCCACGATATAACTGAAATATTGTTGAAAGTTGCGTTAAGGACTATAAACCAAACAACGTTAACCGTACCAACAAATTTTCATCCTAGTTCACTAGCCATCATATTTGTACTTGTCAACATCTGTTCAACATCACAACCCGCCGCCACTTCTATGCCTACATCAATCACATTCAGTGCAACTTGTAAGAAAGTTTGAAGATATCAAATAGTTAAAAAAAGATGCTGTAAATAGTAGGATGGACAAGACAATGGACAAAAAGACAAAAACTACACAGAGAACTATATTTTGATCAACATGAACCCAATTAAAAAACAGGGGTGTGAAATACTGGTTCTTTATTATATGGAGATCTCAATCCTGTGGACGCAGCGAAACAACCTTATTTATGATAACACTTATTATAAAATTTTGGAGATATCAAAGGGGTAATCAGAAGCCGTAAAACGAATGACAGACAATGCAGTGACAAAAAGAAAAAGACACAAAAAAAAATGATCCACTAAATTAAAGATTGAGGAATACAAACCCTGAAATAAAACCGGGGGTGAACTGAGGAGTTCCGAAGAGGGCAGACAGTTCCTGCTCCACTAGTGGCACCCACAGTGGCTTTCAGTCAGTGGATCTGTTTATGTACTACGATCTTGTGAGTGATTATTGTTTAACGCCAGATGAGCAATTTTTCAGCCATACAATGGCAAGAATAAGTTACATTCGATGTCGGCTTTGTACTAGACCAACAGCTTAGTTGGACTTTTATAGTGGTAGCTCACTACAAAATGTATAACAGCCCGCGGGTAGACATGTCACTCTACGCTAACACATTCTTGATTCTGGGCCTATAGCTACCAGTCTTTAGTTTGACCCGACCAGGTCTCGAATCCACGATCTATCTCACTCTAACCATTACACTACCAATGAACCCACGATCTATCACACTCTTAGACGAGCACGCCAACCATTACACCACCAATGAATCCACGATCTATCACACTCTAGACGAGCATGCTAACCATTACACCACCAATGAATCCACGATCTATCACACTCTAGATGAGCACGCTAACCATTACACCACCAATGAATCCACGATCTATCACACTCTAGACGAGCACGCTAACCATTACACCACCAATGAATCCACGATCTATCACACTCTAGACGAGCACGCTAACCATTACACCACCAATGAATCCACGATCTATCACACTCTAGACGAGCACGCTTATCATTACACCACCAATGAATCCACGATCTATCACACTCTAGAACGAGCACGCTAACCATTACACCACCAATGAATCCACGATCTATCACACTCTAGACGAGCACGCTAACCATTACACCACCAATGAATCCACGATCTATCACACTCTAGACGAGCACGCTTACCATTACACCACCAATGAATCCACGATCTATCACACTCTAGACGAGCACGCTAACCATTACACCACCAATGAATCCACGATCTATCACACTCTAACCATTACACCACCAATGAATCCACGATCTATCACACTCTAGACGAGAACGCTAACCATTACACCACCAATGAATCCACGATCTATCACACTCTAGGCGAGCACGCTTACCATTACACCACCAATGAATCCACGATCTATCACACTCTAGACGAGCACGCTAACCATTACACCACCAATGAATCCACGATCTATCACACTCTAGACGAGCACGCTAACCATTACACCACCAATGAATCCACGATCTATCACACTCTAGACGAGCACGCTAACCATTACACCACCAATGAATCCACGATCTATCACACTCTAGACGAGCACGCTAACCATTACACCACCAATGAATCCACGATCTATCACACTCTAGACGAGCACGCTTACCATTACACCACCAATGAATCCACGATCTATCACACTCTAGACGAGCACGCTAACCATTACACCACCAATGAATCCACGATCTATCACACTCTAGACGAGCACGCTAACCATTACACCACCAATGCAGTTAGTACTACAATTTTGTCTACCAATAAAGTGACCATAATGATAGTACTAAATTAATAGTTGAAAATGGATTTAAATACAAATAACCTTTACCCCAGCTGGATTCTGTGAATAAAAACAGGCAACATCATCCCATAATGATTCAATATTTAACTATGTATTGCAGTTTAATTACAAGCTCTCACAATGTTTTCTTGTGAAGATTATTTGTAACTTTTCACATTAATTAACTACTAGTTTTGACCATCTTTGATTTATTTGTTTCCCAAATAAGGTGAAGAACTAAAATGTTGTAAAGAATCATTCAATGATCAGGAAATGCTTACCTTTCCATACCACCCGAGATGACTCCCGTTTTATTAGGTTTTTTTGTGCTCAATCTTTAGCTTTCTGTGTAGTATTTTGTCAACCATTACTTGTTGCTTTGTCCTTTTGTCAACAATAAACCTGTAATGAAGTTCTCGTTTACATCAATGGAACAGGTTTATCCTTAAATTTCGTAGCACTTGTTTTTGTATGTGTGATGTATGGTTGTCCAGTCCTTTTATTATGTATTTATAAGTTCGTTTCACTGTTTCACATTACAAGCTTTTAATCATTGTTTTCTTGGTTCGTGTTTCGGAATTTTTTTTCTCTCCATATTATGACTACCACACTTCATGGGGGTGGGGGAGGAATCACTTGAAAGGTGAAATCACAGGCTGTGCATAGGCATGTCTGGAAACATTTGTCATGACTATAGTGGTGCCAATCTTTGGATTCTCTGTTTGTCTTTGGCCTTGAACTTGACCTGGATATTGATACACAAGTTATTAAATTGTTCTTAATACTTTATCATGGTCATGATTGTATGGTGAGTTCAAATCCCACTCAAACGAAATGTACTCGATACAACATTATATACATATAAAGTTTATCAGTGACTTGTGGCAAGTCAGTGGTTTTCTCCGGGAAACTTCGATTTCCTCCACCAATAAAACTGACCACAACGAAATATTGTTGAAAGTGGCATTAAACACCATAAAACTTCCCATCCCCCTGAATACTTTTAGCAGGTGATCAAAACTAATTTGTGTGATTGTTGAATTGGCAAAAAAAAAAAAAAAAAAAAAAAAAGGAATACATATGTTCATATTCTTTATATTCTGTTCTCACATTCTCTTCTACAAAACACAACTATTAAATATAATCAACCACTCTTACAGGTACATGTATCTAGCTGTATAATGTAAGGAACAATAATAATACTAAGTTCCAAAATAAAATACCTATAATTGTTTCTTAATCATTTGGATCAACTATTTCAAGTAAATGTGTACCAGTATATAAATCTAACTGAAAAAAAAAAAAAAAAAAAATCATTTGTAGAGCTGACTTCTACGGCAAGAACTAAATTGGCATATGATAAACATGCCAGCATTAATTTGTTAATTTTACTGCTTATTTAAAAGATCTTAAAATTAGAATTCTTATTTTTGTTTTGTTTAAATAATACACAAAATAATAAGATAAAATATCCTATTTCTACATCAGATTATTACTAACATTTAGAGGCTATATAAGTTATTATTAATTAATTCTATGTTATTGTTGTCAATACAACCTTAGCTGTCTTTATAACATAAAATCATAAACTTGGCCAATATAAAAAAAACTAAGCCAATAACGATATTGCATTAGTTTTTCCGATATTGGCTTAGTTTTTTTTATATTGGCAGAGTTTATGATTTTATAATATCCATTATAAGATGAAATTTTAATGGTTAATTAATAAATATATCAATTTCATAAATACCCATTTTATGGATAATTAATAAATATATCATTACGTGATGATTTCCGTATTGGCCTAGTCCTCGGGCAGCTGTATTGGCCTGAGGACTAATAACTAGGCCAATACGGAAATCATCACGTAATAATAGGCAAGAGGTATCAAATTTGACTCTGTTTCTACATAACAAGTTTTCAATTATATTTTAAAACTGTTCCAAAATTGTGGTATTTTTTGTTTTTCTTTTCATTAATACATAAAAATGTAAATATCCAATTACGTGTGCACAACACCTGGAATAACCATCATCATGTAAAGCTCAAAATCAAAAGACGGAATAGGAGAATTTTATTAACCTACTGGTTTCTTCAATATCAATGTTCAAATAAACATATCACACAAATTGAAATAAACAAATGGCAGGTTTTAATTTTTATAATCGGTGGAATGAATTTTTTTTAGGTTTTATAAAAAAACATCTTATGAGGAATCTAACATTTAAAAGTTGGCACACAGCTAAATTTACTGCATTTGTTTTTTTATTTTCCAGTGGTCAAACATTCAAATTGAAGGCATAAGATTCTACATTGATGTTAATAATAAGACCGACGATTGACATGTATCGGATAACAGTATGGTATATCACCCATTTTGGGGAGTTTTTATAAAAATGAGATTCGACTGTCATCAAAAAAAAAGAAAAGGAAAAACTTGCTTTCCATTTTATTCCATAAAACAAGCTTTGAACAAGTAATTTTGACTATTGAGTTATGAGATCACACCAATAAAACAGACTTCTATTTACTAATTCATAATTCTACAATAAAAAAATATCGTTTGATTTCATACATACAAAATTTTTAAATGATTTGATTAATAATCTATCTCCACATTACAGTTCAATCATGGCATTCAAAAAAACAATGAACACAATACAATATATTGTCACAGGGATGAAAATCAATGATCAATAAACATAAATATTACATGAAACCTTCTACGCCCCATTTCAAAAAGGTTAATGTTGGACTAGTTCTAACATGTCTGAACATGTCCTGCAACTTTCAATTTTTTTTTTTTTTTTTTTTTATCTATAGCTGAAATCAGATAAATTACAGGAAAAAAATCATACTTAAATTTACAAAATAAGGCTAAAAAAATAGAAGTGAACTGCTAACACTACTAACAAATTTTGTTGAGCAGAGAATCATACACAAGTTAGGGGTCGTAGTGGTCGTGATCGTATGGTAGTTGGATCAACAATTAGCTATGCAATCAGTACCTATCGCCACTAAAGTTGTGAGTTCGAATCCCGCTCAGGCAAGGTGTACTCGATACAACATTATGTGATAAGTTTGGCAGTGACTTGCGGCAGGTCGGTGGGTTTCTTCGGGTACTCAGGTTTCCTCCACCAATAAAACTGATGGCCACCATTTGTTGAAGGTGGCGATTAACACCATAACCCCTAACCATACACAAGTTATCTCCCCCTCAAGAGAGATAATAAATAACCTCTATCAATACGACAGTTCGGAGTTGGGGAAGAGTTATGTCCCATGTCTAGCTCTTTGCCGTTAAAGAGTACATAAGGTGTACCTCCGGGTCTCATTTTCGGACACTTTTCCAAGATGGCTACCACCCTTTGCTACAACTAGCTGTCATTATCAGCAGAGAAAAAACTTTCCCTTTTATACCTTACTGGGTAGTGGTTGCATGTTAATTTCACATTCTATGTTATCACTGATCATTGCCTGGCTAGGTTAGGATTATTCATCAGAAGCTGAAGTTGCAGATAAGAAACTTTGCTATATTGTACAGTATCGGATGTAATGACAATGTTCAAATTTAGTTACCGTAGATGACACTGAACATTTCAGGTGTAAAATTACCTGCTTTTTAAAAAAAAAATTGAACAGACTATATTCAATGAAAATAATAGACATTTTATGATTTTAGTTGTCACATTAAAAGAAACATACTTTTTTTACGAAGGTATTTTCCCTGTATCAATGTTAGATTTACAGTAACATAATATACAGACAAACCAATTATTATTTGTCATATTAGAAAGAATATATAAATTAATAGCTGTGGGTATTATTTTTAAAATATTTTCCTGCATCAATGTTCAATTTAAGTCATTCAAAGGAACATAATACAGAGTAAAACCCACCATGTTGAATAAACGTCCAACGGCGGGAAATATAAATAGTACTATTTTACCTCCTTCACAAAAGACTTCCTAACTCCGAAATCCCGTATTCCATAAAAAGCTTCTTCTGATTAAAGGGAGATAATTTGGTAAGACAAAAATTTGATTCAATATACCATTAAAGAAAACACATCTGAAAAACTGGCAAAAAATAAATATTAAGCAATAACATATTTATTGCTGTTCTTCATCTTTGCATTTCTCTGCATTTTTTGTCCAAACTCTGTTATGGCACCCCATGACAGACAGTAGTAAACATTGATATTATTACATTTCTACGTATTTTTTGTCCAAACTTTGATGTGGCACCCCATGACAAACAGTAAGTACTAAACAATGATATCGTACATAATATTTACACATTACAATTAAAAATAGAATATGTAATAAACAAATATAATATAAAATTAATGATATCACTTTGTTGTCAAATATACAAATATGAAAGTACATACAGGAATGTCATACTTGTATTTAGTACAATGTTATAAATAAATGAAATGAATTACACTTAATTCTTTATAACATGATATTTAAATTTAACAATATACAGTCAAACCTGTATTAAGAGGTCACCTTTGGGACAAAGAAAAAGTGGCCTTATAAGACAGGTGACCTCTTAAAAGAGGTTCAATTCATATGAAATTTTCTATGACAGGACAAGAAAATGGTGACCTTTTAATACAGGTGACTGCATGGGCAGGTTTGACTAATTATATAGGGTGTATTTTTGTCATAGATGAAATAGATTCTCCTTGTTCTACCAGTGGATCACTACATTTTAAAATTTTTTAACTATCTCCGGTGGAGAAATAGGGGAGTACCGGTAACACAACATCACATAAGATATTTACATATGTACCCTGTAGTATATTTCTTTGCAAAACAAATTGGCTTGAACATGTAGCAAAATTACATGAAACAAAAGGTCTACGACAAGACACATTTACATTTCACAAACTTCCATCAACACAAATACAAACACTTACACCATTATATTTTGCTATTTTTATGACTAGATATGTATATTTCAAAAATTCATATTTCATATACCTTTAATATATTTGCACCATTTTGACTCATATTTTTTATTGTATAATCTTGGGTGAAGCTAAAATACATTAAAAATGTTATATGGACTTTCGAATGAACAAGGGGCCCATATACTCCATATAAATTTTCATAGGGAAAAATAGGGTAGCGACATTTATTTTACATAAGCCTGTCCACAGCATAAAAATATAATATATTTAGTATAAAAAGAAGAAACAAGTATAATTCAAGCTTTATTCATACTTAATTTTGATATTCTTTTTCCATCAGAATAGACCCCAAATTAAAACCTTGACATACATGTACATGTATATAGCAGTAATAATCTGAATGAAAACACAAAATCCCCATTGTCTACAATGCAAAAATATATTTCACATCTTCTCCGACCTGCCAGCAAACATAACCATGTCAACGAAGAATGATAGATCAGATAGCAAATATGAGGAAAATATGTAAATTAGATAATCTATAGTATTTAAATACTGTCATTTGATTTGTGGTGTACTTAGTATTTTTGCATGTTTTATAAGACAGGATAGTACTGTAAAAATGACTGACATGAGAAAGAGCATGATTATATCAAATATATGTATAACATAAATTACAAGTTCAAGCAAAACTATTGAATGAATATGTTTCACTTGACAAAAAAAATATAAAATGGAAAAATATGTCCACAGGACACAGATGCCCCCATTTCCAGCTAAAAAAACCACTCCAGATAGGTAAAAGTGTGGTAAAGTCTGAAATAAAACATGGCCTTCTGTAATTTCTTAGGCTGTTTCTTCATTGATAACTGCTCATTGTAACAATACACACTTAGATTGTAAGCATAGAATTGGAGAATAAAACAAATTGTGTCATTAACATCACACATTAAAGTATTTTATTATTAACTACAACTATCACATGACAATCACATGGTCACAGGGTGCAATAAGTATAAGAACAACAACAACAACAACCCTCCTTAAAACTGTTATATTAATATAATATAAAGTTTCAAATTTCAAAGCAAAGATTATATTGTTGAGCAAAACAGATATAAACATGCAACTGGGTATAATGGTAGACCCCTAAAATCAAATTTGAAAATATCAGGGGTGGGGGAGAAAAACATTTTCGAACATGAAAGTACATGTAGTAATATTCTTTTCCACATTCACTTTACATAACATTAATATGGGGAAAAAAAGTTCCATGAAAATCATTGGCCTTATTTTTAAAACTATAGGTCAAACGTTATTACTTTTAAAAAGCAGAAAATATGACGACTCATATCTGATCATTTAGATATCAAACTGTGAACTGATTTTAAACCCATGTCTTAAATTATTGGTTATAGCATTTTTGATCATAAATTCAATTTTTAGAAAATCTAAATATAATATATCTGAAATGACATCTTGCTATTAATTTAGGTTCTTAAGTTAAAAATAAGAAATCAAGAATTAATCCTGAACTTTATGAAGCTTTTACCAATATTGGACGGGTAATGGTATTCAAAGCCACTTTCAACAATATTTCAGTATATCGTGGTGGTCAGTTTTTTTGGTGGAGGAAACCAGAGTACCTGGAGAAAACCATCGACCTGCCGCAAGTCACTGACAAACTTTATCACATAATGTTGTATCAAGTACACCTCACCATGAACAGCTAATAGTGGAAGATTAACACATGACACAATTATCTCAATCTTAAAACTAAACAAAGTAAACAAAGAATAACATAGAATAGAAAAACAGACAGAATACTGAAAAATAAATACTGATTAAGAAATAATGGTTTTATTATAGGGTTAGTCCATCACAAAATGCATAGATGTGTGGCAGTCGTCATTGGTAAACCCATTTGTTTTCCGAGTTAAATGGTGGTATAAATAATTTATAACATGAAGCCATGCAATATCACATCTAGGTCGTTGATTATTGCATGGCTCTCTCAGAGTAATAAAACTAATTCCCAGATTTAAAGCGTGCATCTATGTGTATTATTTCATAGTTCTTAGCTGTTGCTTACATTCAAGTACATAAACAATAAAAAGATCAAAGGAAAAGAATGCATTCATGTTACAAGGTGTATGTAAATACAAGTGGTTTTTTTTTTTTTTTTTTTTTTTTTTTAATGCAATTTAAAAAAAAGCCTATTAATTATTTTCCAATTAAAAAAAAAAAAAAGAAGAGAAATAATCATAGACAAAAGTATAAAAGAACAAGAATAAGATTTGAAATAATCAAACAAATCATCAATATGATTAAGATCTAAAATAATCAAACAAATCATCAATATGATTAATACCTTAAATAATCAAACAAATCATCAATATGATTAAGATCTAAAATAATCAAACAAATTGTCAATATGATTACATACCTACAAAACAAACAAGATTACAAAGTTATCAAATAAAAAATATAATGGAATGATCACAAAGTATAAAAAAACGTACAAAATAAAAATCATTTTGGGGTCATTTATTTTCATTGGATTACAAAGGGGTAGGTTCAGTAACTACAAAAATTGACCCCATGTCAAAATTAATTAATATTAACGCTTTTAATAGAAGAGGCTATCACACGACTATAAAATAACATTATTGAACCCAACAGTTGAAGTTAGTTGCCATGGCAACCAATTGCAAGAACGTAAATATCACACATATTGTATAAAAAAAGCTTCTTTTTTTTTTAATTTAAAATGTGAGGCCGATCTTGCTAGTTACTGAACATACCCCTTTTATTAAAAAAAAAATATATTCTACCGGGATATGAAATAAAAATGCAGGATTAGTCAACAATCTCTGATTCTTTTTCAAAACCAGATGCACATTATAGTCCAATTTTTTTCATTGTGGAAGCGTTTTCCATATGAATCTATATTGTTATATTAGACTTCCCGAAAACCGTCGGTCCTGACCGACAGAAATGCAGTAGGACCGACGATTTCAAAATATATATCGGACCGAATGTCTGGTAAAACATAGATATTTGAAAGGACCGGTGATTGAAATTTATTCCCTCCCAGTTTCCACTGCCAATGGCATTGAATTCCGTTTTCAGTTTTATTAAAATGTCAGACAGAGACTTGAAATTTGTTTATTTATTCTGTCAGACCGACACGTTCCTCTTTGTAATCGAAACTCCTATACGTAAATGTAAACATCCTTTTAGTAGGAACCAGCACCTGCAAAACGTGGAACATTAAAACTGAAATATATTACTGAGCACAGAAATAAGTTGACTTCCACACTCCCCAAGTATCAAAGATTGTTTGTGTTTAATTAAATATGTCTTGAGATGCTTATATATTGAAGATGACAAGATTCATATTCTCAACTGAAATTAAAAATGTAGGTAAACTGGAAACTGACATTGATGTATAATATTTGAAACGTGATCGGACCATAAGATATGGATTGTTGGCTATATCTACCTTATCTTTTTAGATAAAAATATATATACAGAAAAACATTTAATTGAGTTGTTTAATGATCATGACTATAGGTAATCTTGCATTTAGTTCTGTATAAAAAAAAATTAAAATTTGACAGGTTATATACAATATTACAAAAAAATGGTGGGACAGGCACAAAGCCCATGGGTAAGACAGAACCCCAGTTCCTGTCTGACCCAATGTCGGACAGAAATTTTTCTTTTCCGCCAACTCTGTAATACCGAATGTTTGGTATAATAGTTACCTCAGATTTGGTCTGAAAGGCATTGATCAGTACTAATGTTTAATTTTATTTTTAAATTACATAATTTTCATTGTTTTCACCCCTTTTATACATTTCCGGTTTCAACCAAACCCATTTGTGAAGACGATCACGACACAATTGGTTATTTGTATATATATTAGCCAATGGCACGACGTCTTTCATACAACCATTGACCTATAGTACAAGGTCATCAAAACAACAAAACTCAAGACACACACTATAAAAGACATAACATATACAATTTTGAACAACACTTAAAACTAAAAATTGAATTACTTTAACCTCTATAAAAACCAGAGGTGAAATCAGGTGCCCAATTGCTAATACTAGGGTAAAACACTCTAAAAAGGCCAAACTAAACATTATGCACATGACAGTGAATTTTTGGGGGCTTTTTTTTTCGGACCGGCAAAATATTTTTCGGTCTGACAAGATCTTCATGTCTGTCAGTCCGAATGACTGACAACTTCTCAGCAAGTTTCGGGAAGTCTGTATTAATAAATCAGGTTATATCCCATTTTGATAAATTAGGTCACATCCAATTTCAATAAACAGGTCACATAACCTTTCAATAAACAGGTCATATCCAATTTTGATAAATCAGGTCATATCCATTATTGATAATTCAGGTCATATTCCAATATTGATAATTCAGGTCATATTCCAATTTTGATAACTCAGGTCATATTTCGGCCACATCAATTCAGAATGAAAGAGTTCAATATGATTGTCAGTGACATAATAATTATGTCCATATAACTTTAAACCAACATGAAGATTTATAACATAACAAATTTCACAATCACAATTTTACAATATATAACAATTTCGGTGGAATATAATCTACGTTAAGTATTTATACCATTCATAATACAAAAACATTAAAAAAAATAGTCTAATCTTATCAACATGTTATATATAACAGACCCTCGGTATTGAATACATTTAAATCTAGGACTAAAATCTGAATAGCCCTTTCTTTAACGGAAACTTTCCAAGTTGATAAAATTCCATCTGATCTATTTTATCCTTTTAAATTTCGGACAGTAACATTTGATTAAACTAAACTCTCTTTTAAGTAGACTGGCCACTTTTATCTCTCTGCGCTGTATATTTTTTCTCACAAAGCTTTAAAACACTTTTATTGTACTGACGACAACATCTCTCTTTCTCTCACATGGCTCTCGATATATTTGGAGGTAAGTTGTCGTCTCAAGTACATCCATCGGTTCATCGTTTTGAGGTTACTATGGCAACTATGATAAAGATGTCTCTTTTAAATATATCACAGATATCTTTTTATTCGTGTCATTTCTTCCTTCTATCACCATTTCATATCCTTTATAATCCATTTTTGATTCTGGCTGCCATTACAGGTACCTAAAACATGAGTATATTCATAAGTTAGATGGTAGGGTGTTTAACTCCACTTTCAACAATATTTCAGCTATATATTGTGGCGATCAGTTTTATTGGTAGAGGACACCGGAGTACCCGGTGAAAACCACCGACCTGTCTCAAGTCACTGACAAACATTATCACATAATTTTGTATCGAGTACAACTCACCTGAGCGGGATTAAAACTCACAACTTTCTTGGTGATAGGCACTGATTGCACAGGTAGTTGTAAATCCAACTACCATAGAATCATGACCACGACGGGCCCACATAAGTTAGAAAATGTGTTCTAGAAATACAGTCAAACCTTAATTAAGAGGCCACCTTTGGGACAAAGAAAAAGTGCTATTTTAAGACAGGTGACATCTTAAAAGAGGTTCAATTCATTTGAAATTTTCTATGACAGGACAAGAAAAAGGTAACCTTTTAATACAGGTGACTGCTTAATAGAGATGGCCACATGGGCAGGTTTGACCGTAACTACATGTATTACTATACTAGAAAAAGCTTATATAGACCTGATAACTCAACCAAATATTTGTGTTGATATTTTTAACAAACTTTTCCTTTTCTTATGAGATTTTTTCAAACATCACACAAAGATTAATATATAAAAAGTGGGCTACTGAAAATTTTTTTTTTGTAGTAAGTGAGTGATTGTTGTTTAATGCCAAATGAGCAAATTGTCAGCTATATCAAGGTGAGGATAAGCTGCATTTCGATGATATGATGACCAACACACTTTTAAAAATATTTTTATAGTTACAAGCTCACTGAAACAATAGTCCATGGGTAGACATATTGCTCTACTCGGGACATATTATCCTGTTTCGAGAAAACCAGTCTTTGCTCTTACTCCTTAACACAGAGTGCTTAGTGGAAAGCAGCAAATACTAATTTTATAGTCTTTTGTTTGACCTGGACGGGGGTAAAACCCACAATCTACCACCCGATGGTCAAGCATGCTAAACATTACAATTTACCACCCGATGGTCAAACATGCTAAACATTACACCATCGATGCAGTTCTCTGTTCTTATAAGATTTTTCAAACATTACAAAAAAATTGGTAAAAATGTAGGAATTTTTTTTTACAGAAATTAAATGATGTTTTCACTCCTTTTTAAATGTAGGAATGTATCTGTACACATTATATATATATATACCCCAATAAAGTGTATATGGACAATTTAAATAATCATTTACAATCTTACCAACGGTTGGTTCATTGTCATTCTGTTTTCCTCCTAAACATTGTTTACTGTTTCCATGCTTTATTTCCAATGTCTAAAAATAGATCAAATTGAAATTAACACCTGTAAATAAATTAGATGCCCACATGAACCTGTATTGCTCACCTGAATAAGAAGATTTATTGAAACATTGCCTATCATAGCATATGTTAATTTTCTTACCCTAGGATTTGAACACCACAGACCATGGGACCAACATAAATACATCTTCACATCACTTCATGCTATATACAATCGCAAATCTAATTTTAGTTCTTACAGGCAAAATAATGAAATTTACCCCTTTACTGCCATTTTCATATTGGATTGGTTGGTTGGTTTATGGTGTTTAACACCACTTTCAACAATATTTCAGTTATATCGTAGCGGTCAGTATTATTGGTGGAGGAAACCGGAGTACCCGGAGAAAACCACCAACCTGTTGCAAATCACTTAATATTGGACAAAGGCTTGATCCTCATATACCCTACATATGATTGATTTTCATGTGTATAATAGCACTGTGCCAAATTTCTATATAGAATTTATCAAATTATTATTCTTTGTGTGTAACGTCCCTGCAACAGTAAGATATCTTATGCAAAGGTTTGAATAATGAAATTTCTTTTAACCAGGGTTAGGGTTGTGTGTTTAATGCCACTTTCAACAATATTTCAGATATATTGTGGCAGTCAGTTTTATTGGTGGAGGAAACCAGAGTATCCGGAAAAAACACAGACCTGCTACAAGTCACTGACAAACTTTATCACATAATGTTGTACCGAGTGCACCTCACCATGAACGGGGTTTGAACACACAAGTTTAGTGGTAATAGGCACTGATTGCACAGGTACCTAAATGTAGTTGTAAATCTTTCAACGAGAAGTCAATACCTTGCTTCAAATGGCTGTAGTTTATTAAAATTCACAAAAAGTACATATGCAACAGTACTAATAAAGTTGAACCTGGTTTGATCTCACTAAGTCGCTTCCTTGAACATCTCAGAACTTCATAAATTTGACCTCAATAAGTAATTTCTTTGGATATATCATGGTAAATATTGTGTACAATTACCGCTCCCAAGGACATTGACACAAGGTTTGAGAGTAAGTCACTTCTAAGGTAATTATAACATGCATCTATAAGCTACTAACACCATAATATAACAATACATTAAAGAGTTATCTTCCCATTACAAAGTTTAGCAAGGGAGATAATACTAACTCTATTTTCCACATCCCTTTTTTTATTGTTAAGGCAGCATGATGATATTTTAAAAAAAAAGAGATTTATAGCTTAATGGTCAGTTTTATTGGTGGAGGAATCAGGAATACCCTTAGAAAACTTTGAGAAAAACTCTGATCTCAAGCAATAATCCTGGATTAAATAATAAAAAATGATTCTATTAAGATGCAAGTCCCCTGTATGTAATTGCAACATGCATAAAAATTAGAGAGGGAATAGGGAATGCAATAGCAAAAAATAAATTTGAAGCATCTCATGCATGCTAGGTTTAAAAGCTATTCATTTTATTTGCAACAAAAGACAACAGTTATTTTTATGTGTCACACAATGTTAGTTATCTATCAACCACAGAAAATTTGACACTTTTTATTTGTCACTGATAACTCTGATACAGTAAGTTAATTACAGTCAGATCTGCCTTAAAGGACACCTGTATATAACAAATTACTGTTTATCAAGGGCACTTTGTTTTTGTCCATTTAAATAATAAAGCATATCATCTGATCCTGTATATAAAGTGTAACTGCCCACAGAGGGTACATTATCAAGTGCCCTTTATATAAAGGTTTGCCTGTCTTTAAAAATAAATACCACTGTTGTTAAGAATTTAAATGAAAACTAGAAACATATATCTATAACTCCACCAAGTTTCATGAAATTCTGTCCAGTAGTTCCTGAGATCTGCCATGGACAAGTTCATGTTCCAAAGAAAGAAAGGAGAAAGAGAATAAGAATAACAATAATAATAACTAGGAAGAACTGTTTTAGATACCTAAAACTTATGTCTCCCCTTAATGCGGCCATCTGTACAACAATAAGTTACACATTATGAGTTGAATGATACTATATAAAAAACAATTATTTGACCTTGAGGTCAAAGGTCTTGGTCCCACGAAGGTCATTACAGTACACGACACACCGCCTTATGGTCATGCACCCACATACCAAATATCATTGACCTATCTCGAGACAAAAATGTTATGGCCCGGACAAGAAAACACTATTTAAAAAACAATTATTTGATCTTGAGGTCAAAGATCAAGGTCCCACGAAGGTCATTACGGTACGCGACACACCGACTTATGGTCATGCACATACGAACTATCTTCCAATGAACAGTTTTGTTGGATTTGTTTGAATTATTTGACCTTGAGGTCAAAGTCCCATGAAGGTCATTACGGTACGCGACACACCACCTTATGGTCATGCACCCACATACCAATTATCATTGACCTCGAAAGACAAAAATGTTATGGCCCGGACATGAAAATACTATTTAAAAAACAATTATTTGACCTTGAGGTCAAAGGTCAATGTCCCACAAAGGTCATTATGGTACGCGACACACCGCCTTATGGTCATGCACCCACATACCAATTATCATTAACCTATCTCGAAAGACAAAAATGTTATGGCCCGGACAAGAAAATACTATATAAAAAACAATTATTTGGCCTTGAGGTCAAAGTCCCACGAAGGTCATTATGGTACGCGACACACCGCCTTATGGTCATGCACCCACGTACGAAATAACATTGACCTATCTCGAAAGACAAAAAAGTTATGGTCTGGACCAGCTTCGCTGAGAAGGAGCGGAAGAAAAAATCAGACTAAAACAATGTCTCCCTTTATTTGAAGGGGAGACATAATAATAATAATAATAAGAAGAAACGAAGCAAAAACATACTCTTTACTCTGCTTTAATCTACTTAAACAACATACTAACTTGTTATTCTTATTTCGCTATATTTGAACAGAGCTGTTGAAAACTTCTTCGTGTTGGATTTCGAGATTTGGACAATTTAAATCATTTTTGACTGACACGGTTCAAGAAAAAGACATTATTTTATTACTCTTTGCATACTCATACAAATTAAAAACTCTGAATAAAATTTGTATTATTTAATGTGTGGGAGAATACCAATAACAGGATGACAACATTACTAATGCCTTGCTCTTACTTTACTGTTTACAAATTGTCTGTCTAAATTAATTGACACGGAAAATAAAGAAAACTTAAGTTCGCTGACGTCTCAGGCAAAAGATAAATTCACTGACGTCTCAGGCATTAAAAAATATTTTAATAGGTGGAAATTTTATACTGGAGAGAGAGGGTTGACATGATTGCAACATCAACCAAGCTGCTATATTTCCTGTCGGTCAGAATAGGTAGGTCAGACGATTTTCAACAGCTCTATTTGGATTAGGAACATAAAAAACTAAAAACTAACAATGTCAACAGGCAATGCCATCACTGTTTGTCACAAACATACAGAGTTTTCATTGTAAAGTTTTTGAAGAGACGCTTGATTAATTTTCATTGTTATTTTACTAGTCTGAAGAAATTATTCAGCCCTGGGCTTTGAGCCTGTAGTAAATCGTGAAGATTGATATCCAGTGAATATTCACTTGTTTTGGTATTCATGATAAAATGTTGAAGTGACAATTTCCCAATACACAGCAACATGATGGTGTGATGAAAACAAATGTAAACATTAGTGGGTTATCTCCCTTTATCAATTTTAAAAATAAATTATCTCCCTTTATCAAGTTGAAAATTAACTAACAGAAATAAAACTTACTTTGTAAACATGGGGGAAATTAAAAAAAAATTCAACTGTATGTATATGTACACATTTTGCAGGTCACATTTATTTGGGGGATGAAATGTACTGAAAAATGGAGAGAAAAAAATCACTAAAGCCCCTTTGATAGACACAAACATCAATTGAAATTATTAATCTGATGATTGTATTAGTGAGCCTTCCTGATATGCATTATGGTAGACTTATATTCCTATGCTTCCGCAGGTATAAAAGGACTCCCTGACAAATAAAGTTAAGACAGTCACAAAAGAGGTCTCTACCTGTCTTTTGTATTCCCACTTTCCACGACTATTGTCGCACTGGACCAACATAACAGTATTGTATACAGCATCGACACACAAGTTATCATCCGTTCTAAGTTGTTGAGTTCCGGTGTAACTGAAAACCTAGCATGCAGAGAGAGAGGAGAAAGAGCTAAAGGTATTATAATGTTAAACCAAAAAAAACATGGATGTTTGGGTCAAAGGTCATGGCATCAGTGCACTGTCATGGAAACAAGAAAACATGAACAAAAAAAAAGGAACAAAAAACGATTTAAGAATTGCCTTCTGCTTTTTGTTTGTTCATATGTTGCTTCATGACAGAGATTTAAAGAATCACCTTCACAGTTATGGCAACTTGTCAGTCACATGTCTTATTATATACGCTAGTGTCATTTTGGTGGCTTCTCTAAAACAAAACAAATTTTATTTTTGAGAGAAGCGGAATTTATGATTAAATAATTAAAATTAAAAACGATAATGTTATTAGTTAGTAGTGAATTTTAAAGATAAAAATTTGAAGAAAAAATTACTACCACCAAAAATAAACTAAAGTGAAGGACATATGAATAAGAAGTGTGGAGAATATTCCATGTCTTTGGAGGTGATTCTATACTGAAGTAATAACCACATTCATACAGAAAACTAAGAATAGACAATAAAAAAAATGATCCCACATCATGCAGGAGTTATCTCCATCTGAAATAAGGAAACAAAACTAAAAAGGTTAAATATGATTGTTTGAAAATGTCTGATGTATGAACACAGTTTCATTTTTTTACTTTTCAAGCACAACATTAGCAAGAAATTTTCAATTATACAACCTGTATATGGCATGACAAAAACAAATAGATTTCATCTTCAGTTTCTTTTTCACAAAAATGCATAATTAAAGGTACACAAAATAAGTCACATCAAACAGTTTGAAAACAATCACATGACACATATGTAGTCATGACAACAGCAAACAATGACCATATTTGGACTAAATACCTGTCTATCATATTCCCAATTTTGATTACCCCCTAAACCGTGACACTGAAACAATTTTACTGGTCCTCCCATTGCGGAGACATCTAAACACACATCATCTGTCTGCAATGCTTTCTTTTTAGTATAAGAGAAAATCTGAAAGATGGTCAAATTAACAGAAAAATAACAAAATCATTGCTACAATCAAATATATACCAAGGGCATTTTAAATGGCCCACCAAACCAGGCAAAGTGGGTGACTTTCTCGTCCTGGTTTCAATCAAATTGCTCTATTTAAGACGTTTAGAAGTTTTAGACGCCCTGTCAGGTTTTGTAAGTCAGTATTTTTCCACCAATAATCATACTTTTTCTTGCATATTCACAAACAAGGAGCTCCCATGTTACTGAAATTTGAAATATATAGAGTGTTTGATGTTCAATATTTTATTCCAAACTTGTTCATTGAATCTTTGAGCAACATAGTTTGTTTTGTGAAAGTTAGGGTTAGGGTGATGGTTATGATGTTTAATGCCACTTTCAACAATATTTCAGTTATATCGTGGCGATCAGTTTTATTGGTGGAGGATACCGGAGTACCCGGAGAAAGCCATCGACCTGTTGCAAGTCACTGACAAACTTTACCACATAAATGTTGTATTGAGTACACCTCGCCATGAACAGGATTCAAACTCACAACTTTAGTGGTGATAGGCACTGATTGCATAGGTAGTTGTAAATCCAACTAACATCCGATTATGACCATGACAGCCCCCGTTTGTTTTGTGAAAGTTAGGGAGATATGCTGTAGCTGGAAAAGTACCATTAAAATATCAATAAGTTCCTTTCAAGTCACCTAGATCTTTCCTCGATTTTCCATCAATTCCACTGAAAGAGGGGCCATCATTGTCGTGATCCTATAGTAGTTGGATTTATAACAACCTATGCAATCAGTAGTTGGTTTGAATGTCGCTCAGTCGAAGTGTACCCGATACAAATTTTGTGATAAAGTTTTGCCAGTGACTTGTGACAGGTCGGTGGTTTTTATCCAGGTACTCTGGTTTTCTCCACCAATAAAACTCACCGCCACAATATAACTGAAATATTGTTGAAAGTGGCATTAAATACCAGAACCCTCACCCCAAACCCTTCTTCCACTGAAACATAAACCATATCACTGTGTTTTTACCAAGTGTGGTGAACCCAGATTTTATTAATGTAAACTTTTTAATGGAAAGAGGAGACATATATTTTTGTATATCATTGAATTTGTACCACTAAAAACTTTGTAATCTTCTGTACCACTCAGCTGCTAATAAATAATAATGTACAAATTGGAGTAAATGAGTTGCATCATTTGAAACATAAGGTCCTATGTTAACTTTTTTCTTTGGTGGCATCCATCTTTTGCATTTACAATTAAAACAAAAAAAAATACAAGGGAAATTCAAATCAAGCTTCATTTTGGGGGGTGGGCTATGTGGTGTTTAATGCCACTTTCAGCAATATTTCAACTATATCGTGGCAATCAGTTTTATTGGTGGAGGAAACCGAAGTACCCAGAGTAAACCACTGACCTGCTGCAAGTCACTGACAAACTTTACCAGATAATGTTGTATCAAGTACACCTCACCATGAGCAAGATTTGAACTCACAACATTAGCGGTGATAGGCACTGATTGCATAGGTAGTTATAAATCCAACTACCATACAAAAATGGCCACGACGGCCCAAATCAGCCAAAGGAAAGAGAATGTACATATTGTTCTGAAGAGAAGTTAACTTGTCAGATTATCTACCAAAAGGAACCAGTGCTAAATCTTAATATGAATTGGGATAGAATGAAAATTGATTCTTGTACAAATTAGCAGGAAAAATTAAAATAGGTGAGAAAGCTTTGAAACACTTTATTTAACCATACCTGATTACCCCCTTGACTGTGACAATGGACAAATCCAGTTTTCTCACCACTTTTTCTTCCCATGCTGTCAATACATTTATTATTTTCTTTATTTCTTATCTGAAAATAAAATTAATACGAAACAATTCAATGATCACATATACATTTTATTAAATAATCTTATTTTTTACTTAAACTGATCTGTTTAATGATATTTCCTGGAAAAACAAATATAGGTGGTCAGTTTTATTGGTGGAGGAAACAGAAACACCCGGAGAAAACCACAGATCTGTCGCAAGTCACTGACAAACTTTACCACATAATGTTGTATCGAGTACACCTCTCCATGAATGGGGTTCGAACTCACAATTTAAGCGGTGATAGGCACTGATTGCAAATGTAGTTGTAAATCCAACTACCATACAATCACGACCACAATGGTCCCTCTGATTATAATTGGACTATACATGTACATGTATATATAGTAAGCTATTTTAATATTTCATTTCTCACACTCATAGGATCAATTTAGGAATACAATGACATGTTGTAATACCCTTTTAACAATGTTTGAATTTATATTGAAAAAAACAAAAAAATTCCAGATTCAAATTTCTGTTGAAAATTTTGATTGGTTGATGTTACGATGATAATCACTATTAGAGGAATTACTTGATTGATTGATTGATTGATTGATTGGTGTTTAATGCCAACTTTAGCAGTATTTCAGCTATATCGTGGTGATAGAGGAATTACTTTTCATGGGGAATGATTTTGTAGAGGCAAGGTACTGTGTCTACAAACATAATGCTTGTGAAATATCTCACAACATGAAAGCAAAGTTTCAGTTCATTCGAGGATTCCAAAAGTTAAAGTAAAAAAAATGAGCATAACAGTATACACTCATAATAATATTTAATATTTATATCTAGTCAATAACTTAAAAACTTGACAGCTATCTAATTTATTTTAGGCAATATTTCATCCAATCACATGCAGGTCACATAAATATATTGACCAATTGGACAACAACTCAGTTTTAATGGCAAATATGAACCCTGAACAGGATGTTATTAGAGGGTTTAGGTTATGGTGTTTAACGCCACTTTCAAAAATATTTCATTTATATCATGGCGGTCAGTTTTATTGGTGGAGGAAACCAAAGTACCCGGAGAAAACCATCGATCTGTCGCAAGTCACTGACAAACTTTATCACATAATGTTGTATACCTTGCCTGAGTGGGATTCGAACTCACAATGTTAGTGGCGATAGGCACTGATTGCATAGGTAGTTATAAATCCAACTAACATACGATCTCGACCACGACAGCCCTCAGGATGTTATCCAATGTTAGTGTTTGACCAAGGAAAAAAAATGTAAAAAAAGATAAAACACACATCCAATTTTAATAAGATTAAGTCAGAAAACATTTTTGTTTTGTTTGGAAAAGTTGACATTTAAATCTAACATAATTTACAAACCTCTCCTAAAGCAAAATAATCTAATGGGAGTTGTGACTCAGGGTAAACATTCTCTAGATACCATCTAAAACTTTTACAATGCAATCTCTTTCTCATACTCTGTCTTTCTTTTACATCACCATAACTTGTGCTTCGAACACCTGTTAAAAGATTCAGGAGATAACTGCAATGTATTTGAAAATTTCACGGCATCAATTGGTGATTTGATGGTCGCAAATTGAGTTTACTGGAGACGCGTTAGCGGAGCCAGTAAACGGATATTTGCGACCATCAAATCGACAATTGATGCCGTGAAATTTTCAAATACAATACAGTCATCTCCATTCTAATGTAATCATGTGCATAGTCACATTATTGACAACATGACGTTTAGCAGTAATCAGCTAAAATTCTAAAAATATCTCAACCATGGAATTGATACCGTGAAAATTACACCATTAATTCGACAATTGATGCTGTGAAATTTTCAAATACACTACAGTTATCTCCATTCTAATGTAATCATGAGTATTGATATATGTGTATTGCCACATTATTGACAAGATGACGTAAGAGATAATCGGCTAAATTTCTAAAAATATCTGATGCTATTTCAACCTTGAAATTGATATCGTGAAAATAACAGCATTGTCCAATCACAAACCAGGAATATTAAATAACTACATTAGAATACAATTTGACAGTCAAGTAAGTAATGGGTTTCATCTTCAACATTACCATAAGTAGTACTACTAACTGCTAAAAGGAAATGGTTAACATAGTTAAGGACATTACATATAGATCGTGGGTTTCAGCCCTGATCGAGTCAAACCAAAGACTATAAAATTGGTATTTGTTCCTTCTCCGTTAAGCATGCAGCATTAAGGAGAAAGAACAAAGACTGGGTGGCTCAGAATCAGTATAATGTGTCCGAGTGGGGAGATATGTCTATCCGCGGGCTGTTGTTTCAGTGAGCTAGCACTATACATATCCAACTAAGCATGTTGGTCTAGTAAAGAGGACATCATCTCATTGAAAATTAATTTGTTCTCGCCATTATATAGCTGAAAAATGGCTAAGTTGGCCCTAAACAACAATCACTTACTCACTCACTCTAAAATACAAGATAATGATTGTACTGCATGTGTGCTATTAAGTGGAAAAAATTGCTATAGCTCCCCAAAATCTGGAAATACATCTTATATCTCCTTACAGCAGAGAACCAATGACATAAACTTCAGTGTGTTGAAGGTAGTCACTATGAATTAGAAGTTAGGGTTAGAATTATGGTGTTTAACACCACTTACAACAATATTTCAATTATATCGTGGCAGTCAGCTTTATTGGTGGAGAAAACTGGAGTATCCGGAGAACACCACAGACCTGTCGCAAGTCACTGATAAACTTAATCACATAATGTTATATTGAGTACGCCTTGTCATGAGTGGGATTCAAACTCATAACTTTAGTGGTGATAGGCACTGAATGCACAGGTAGTTGTAAATCCAACTACCATATGATCACAACCACCACGACCCCTTAGGTAGAAGTACAATGTATATGACTGTCTAAAATATGAACAGGTAACATATCTGTAAATGAATTAGCCTTTGTAAGTTAGGCATAGTTATAAAGTTCAATTTACAACTCTGGCTACATAAATCTCGTATTTTCTCATTTCTATAATTCAATAGTACTAACCAGGGGTCGTCATGGTCGTGATCGGATGGTAGTTGGATTTACAACTACCTGTGTAATCAGTGCCTATCACCACTAAAGTTGTGAATTCGAACCCTGTTAATTGTGAAGTTTACTCGATACAACATTATGTGATAAATTTGTCAGTGACTTGCAACAGGTCAGTGGTTTTTTCCAGGTACTCTGGTTTCCTCCACCAATAAAACTGACCGCCATGATATATAACTGAAATAATGTTGAAAGTGGTGTTAAACACAATAACTCTAACCCCAACCCTAAGGTGGGCATATCTATAATGTTTAATTTAAAATCTCCTATTTTCTCAATTCTATAATTCAATAGTACTAACCTGGATTAATTTTATAGAAGAAATTTTTATATTCGTCCATCCAAACTTCTACAATCCTCTGAGTATTATGGTTTATAATTCTAGCCACACCTCCAGGCCAGGAATAAGGTGATGTCTTACGGAAAACGTGGCCGACACGTGAACATGTAACAATTAACACCTTACCACCACACATCCACACCTGTATAGAAAGTAATTAATTTGAAATTGAAAATCATATATACTGTTTGTGGACGGTTTATGACAGTCTGCTATACAACATTTCTCTCTTATAAGGCCATCCCTTCTGCAATGAAAAAGTAGTCTTATAAGAGGGGTGGTCTCTCTTGACGGGGACAATATAGTTATACAGTAGTCCCCCTCCTTATAAAGATACTCCTTCTGCAATAAAAACTAGAGGCTCCCAGGAGCCTGTAATCACTCACCTGGTTTTCAATTTGACATCTAAAGTTGATAGAAAATGGGGGTGTTACACATAATTTTGAAAGTGGGCCACCCAAAGATCATTTCAACTAAAATTTCTGAGCAAAAGATTTTGATGTGATTTTTATCTCACAATATTCCTAAACGGAATAAACTGGCTGAGAAAAATCTCACAGAAAAAACCAGTTAAACTACTCATTGCCATGTAGCTGCAGTTAAAATTTGAGTTCATTTTGATTTGTAATAAAGCAGAAATGGACAACTAAAGAAATTTCTATTTTTAGTAACAGCAGCCATCTTGAATGGAGGGTGGGGCTGTCGGACACAATATTGAAAGGGGACCACCCAAGGACCATCCCAGCCAAATTTGCTTTAATTTGGTTCAGCGTTTCAGAGGAGAAGATTTAAAAGTGATCTTTTATCAAAATATGTCTAATTTGTATAATCTAATCGGTATAAATCGGTTGAAAGAAAAATTTCACAGAAAAACCCAGAATATATGTTAATCTACTCATTGTTATGTAGCTGCAGTTAAAATTTGAGCTCATTTTGATTTATAATAAAGCAGCAATGGACAATTGAAGAAATTTCTATTTTTAGTAACAGCATCCATCTTGAATGGAGGGCAGGGCTGTCAGAGATAATTTTGAAAGGGACCCACCCAACCAAATTTAATTTAATTTGGTTCAGCGGTTTCAGAAGAGAAGATTTAAATGTGATCTAATATCAAAATATGCCCAATTTGCATAATTGGTATAAATCGAATGAAAGAAAAATTTCACAGAAAAACCGGGAATAAATGTTAAACTTCTCACTGCCATGTAGCTGCAGTTAAAATTTGAGCCCATTTTGATTTATAATAAAGCAGCAATGGACAATTGAAGAAATTTTTATCTTTAGTAACAGCAGCATCTTGAATGGAGGGCGGGCTGTCGGACACAATTTTGAAAGGGACCCACCCACCCAAGGTTGGTTTAATTTGGTTCAGGGGTTTCAGAGGAGAAGATTTAAATGTGAAAGTTTATATCGTACGACGATGGATGCCAAGTGATGGCAAAAGCTCACATGGCCTTTGGCCAGGTGAGCTAAAATACAAAGTGGCCTTATAAGAGGGGTGGCGTTTCTTGAGGGGGACAATATAGTTGTACAGTAGCCCCCGTCTTATAAAGATACTCCTTCTGTGATAAAAAACCCAAAACAAAGTGGTATTATGAGAGGGGTGGCCTTTCTTGAGAGGAATAATTTAGTAGTATCTCAGTGCATTTGAAAACTGGCCTGATAAAAAGTAGTGGGCTTTGGTGACAGTGGACTTATAAGATGGGGACTACTTCACATTTTGATTAATTCAATTGATAATATTTTTGTTCCATGAGATCATAGTCTATAGTCTTAGGGTACACCTTACTGTGGGACCAGAATCTTCCATTTTAAAATCTGTTAAAGGATGTAGATAATTCAATGTTTACTTGTAATATTAAATTTTATCAACTGACTACAATTAAATTAGTTGATTGGTGTTTTTTTTTCCATTTGAGCAATTTTTACTTATGGTACACTTCCAGCAGAACTCAATGTGAACTGGCCTTATGGTTATAAAACTTTCCAATACAAGTATTGTACTTGTACTAAGGATTATGGTTACGGTTTAGTGTTTAACGCCACTTTCAACAATATTTCAGTGATATTGTGGCAGTAAGTTTGATTAGTGGATGAAACCGGAGTACCCGGAGAAAACCACCGATCTGCTGCAAGCCACTGACAAACTTTATCACATAATGTTGCATAGAGTCTACTTGTTACATGTACTAAAAAAAATATGCAAATCATAATTTGTTCATGTTTTTGACTAAAAACAAAAATTGTATGCTCTGGAAATTATCAATTTCATTTCTTCCGATCTTTATTCTTAAAGTATACCTTAAAATCTATTTAAACTTACCCTAAAAGACATTTCTAAATTTTCCCCTCCCCATATATCCATTCCTTCATCATAAGATCCAATCTCATAAAAATAATCCCTACTAATAGAGAATAGTCCACCAGCCATAGTAGGTGTCCTGCAATATATAAAACATATAATTAAATTTTGCCAATTTGTCACAAATTATAAAAAAAATTAATAGAGGTATTTGTCTACTCTGAAATTAATGTTTTTTTTAACTTAATTCTATTTTATTGATTGATTGATTTGATTTGATTTTTGGTTATAGTAACTCAAAAAGTTTTAAGAGACTTATCTGGGATTATAAAAAAGGGGACTATAATATAATGAAACAAAAAATTTTGGAATTTGATTGGGATGCCTTAATTAAAAGAGAACCTGATATTGACAAAGCATGCATTAATTTTACCAATGTAATTCTTTGTGTCAGAAGAGTGTAATCCTAAACGAGAGGTTACTATTAGATGAAATGATAAAATATGGTTCGATTCAAATATTCGGTGGGAGATACGTAAACGAGATCGATTCCGCAGAAAATACTTAAAACTCAAGACTGCATTATCTCAAACTATTTTCAAACAACAAAGAAACCGGGTTAATAATTTAAAGAAACAATTAAAAGAAAAATTTTATACTAATATAAATGAAAATTTGAACGAATTTAACACTATAAATAATAAAACTTATTGGATGACCATCAATACACTTCTGAAGGGAGAGTCTACATTGAACGATATTCCTCCTATTCAAGACCCCAAAAATAATTATTGCTTGTCTTAAATAAATATTTTTGTTCGACCACCAATTTAGTCGACGAAAACAAAACTTTACCAGATTTTGATGACAGGTGAGGTAGTGTGCTTGAAAATATTTGGGTGAGAGAAGAAATCATTGATATAATTTCTATTTTAGATAGTAACAAGACTACTGGTCTTGATAAAATTAGCAACAAAATGATTATATCTATAAAAAACGAAATAGCCAAACCCCTATGTTTACTTTTTAACAAATCTTTACGCCTAAAAAAATATCCACAGTCCTTTATTCAAAAACAGTGACAAATCCTTACCTTCAAATTATAGACCAGTTTCATTATTATCTTGTGTATGTAAAATATTTGAAAAAATTGTATTTAAAAACATTTTTAACCATTTACATAAAAATAAACTTCTATACAAATTCCAATCAGGTTTTATCCCTGGCCTTTCGACTACTCACCAATTACTTGAGATATATCACACTATTTTGACTGCACTTGATAGCAAATTTTTTACCAGTATCACTTTTGCTGATGTAAGTAAAGCATTTGATCGTGTTTGGATTGGGGGGCTACTATCAAAATTAGAAAGATAGGCATTAAGGGAGATTTACTCATGTGGCTTAAAAGTTATCTTACTAACAGATCACAAAAAGTAGCTATCAAAGAAGCATTATCTGAGTTAGACGATTTAAAAGCTGGTGTTCCCCAAGGGTCAGTCCTCGGTCCTCTGTTATTTTTAGTATTCATAAATGACACAGCCGATGACATGCTTGGACTCAGTAGACTTTTTGCTGACGATACATCTATTGGACATACAGCCTTAGACGAATCTACTTTAAAAAATATGATTAATATCGACCTAAACAATTTTAAAAAGTGGGGGGATACTTGGTTAGCAAAATTTAATCCCAATAAAACTGAGATAATGATATTCAATATTAAAAACCAACAAGATGAATTCAGCTTTGATTTCGACGGTATCGTCCTTAATTCTGTTAAAGGGAAACTTCGCAAAAAAAAATATTTTTTTATATGTTTTTCCTGATGTATAAATATGGATGTTTATATGTATATTAGCGTTTTATTATGTTGGATAAGGGAATGAAATCGATTTTAAACTTCGGTCAATGATAGATGGATGTCGCCATTTTGATAGCATCTCGATACCAATTATCATGTGATGTCTAAATACCACCACGCCCCAAAACAAGCGTGACAAACCGGGGTCCTCATTCAGTGTCGATATGGCTTGTCAGGCGTAATTCTTTTTATTTTTCTTATTATTCTAAATATATGAATTTATTACACAATCACTTTTTGCAGATTTACGTTTTGTTTCTATATACTTATGGCAAAACATACAAATCGGGGAAAACAGTCCGTCTTTAATGAGAAACATTTACAAAAGATTATTTTTTCGAAAATTGAAGAACTACGAAATTATGTGAAAAAAAAAGATTGGACATCGGAACAATACCATGAACTCGTAAAAAGATTAAAATAGGCCTATACTACGCAGTACGGGGCAACATTGTTTTAATGATATTATTTATAAGATCGCACTTTGTAATCGATCGTCCATGCACTACAATAAAGCTACACATAAGCTCTGCTTCTTAGCTAAAAGCACAGAAAGTTACAGGGTAGGAAGCCATAAAATTGAGAGGATTATGTAAACATATAATTTGTAATAGTTTTCATTTGACAATTACAGACGATGAGTATTATAAATACTTTTAAAGTTTATTATACAAAACTTCAGGGTACATCTCTTACGTAATATAATAATTTGTTTATGGAAATACAATATTCGTATTCGCCAACAGTAAAACAGATTAATTTGTTTCCATAACGGTAATTCTGATTTGAACAAAGCGTAACATATAATATGTCTCTGCGTAAAGAAAACAGTTTTTGTTTATTTTAATCACGTCTTTCGAACTGGCGGACCATTCTGATTAATCTCAGAATAGTCATAAAAAATATGGTTGTTGTTTTTATAAGAAAAAATTGCATACGAATGGTTTTTGTCTATTTTGCTTTTTGGGATAAAAAAATTTGCAAGAAGAATTTTCTATCCTGCCCTGTTCACCCTGCTTTACTTCATAGTTTTGGTTGTTGCTATATCATTCTGATGAGGCACAAAGCAAAATCAAGATAAAAATGAACAATTCAATATAACTTACGATCGATCTTAAGATATTTTTGTGAAAATAGCCCCAGAATCATTGCTGCATCAGGCGCGGATCCAGCAGTTTTGAAAACGGGGTCCCAGGCTCTTGTTTGCCAATTTTTACCCAATTTATACACGAATTTTACTAAATTGTCGAACACCCCCTTGATCCGCCAGTGTGCATTAATATGCACCCATTCCTAATGTATACTTGATCAGGGTCGTGTATTTTGATCACCTATTAGAACCTTTAAAATGTGTATTGCATCTCCTATTCTAGTCACGGGTAGTGTTAACGAGTCACAAAATGTGTATTGCGTTTCTGATTATTGCCAAAGATTGTGACACATGTATTCAAGTATTCGGTCAGAGTCCCATTGACCGGATGTAAAATGACACTTGTATATTCTGCCTGGCGATTTCCTGCTGAGTGAACCGGTGTGAATGTACCTGTCGTTTTCAGAATGAAAATAAAAATAAGTAAATCCCGCCTTTCACTTCTTATTTCAGGAATTATTTGCCTTAATTTATTGAAGAATAAAATATTTCAAATTAAAATATGGTCTCTCGCTTCTGAAAATACATGAAAAATATAAGAAATATATTTTCCGCATAATATTTTACGTTTCGCTCATCAAAAATGACACAAACAAAAAAAGGAAAAGAAATTAACATTTTTAAATCACTTGCTCGCTCTGGACAACGTTATTTAGCACAAAATACGAAAAACATGCATCTGAGTATAACGCTCTATGAAGAGTCATCTCAGTATCTGGAAGAAGAACAAGAAGTAAATTTGGTGTGGCCTAATCTCTGTATATTTTGACTGCTCTTCATCTGTTTATACCGCTCATGATCATGATCTCTTCCGAACTTTGTCTGAATAAATATCAGTGGATATCAAAATTATAGGTCAAGTTTGCTTACGGGGTTCCGAGCTGAAAAAAGTCATATATTTAGGTTTTGTGCCTTCTGGGGGTCACTGAGCAAAGATTTTTTTTTTCTTAAACACTAACTTTGTAAACTCAGTTGTCACCCGATCTCCTAACCTTTAATTTTTAGTTCTTTAATTAAAATTAAAACATCTTTTATGAACATCGATCGTTAAAATTGAGAGAGCTATATATAGTTAGGCCAATTTGGTGCCTCTAATAATGAAAACTTATAATTTCAAGGATGGTGTATACTTTTTTATCATCTAAAACATAATTACAATTATAATTGTTCCTGTTATTTCAACATTATATTTGTTTTACTGTTTTCATTTTTTTTTATTTTTAATAAATAATAAACGATCTACCAGCTTGTCTTGGAAAGCAAATAGTGTGTATTCAAATTCCCATTTTATTAATCCGATCAATACACAAGTTACGCGTTGTCAAAATTATCCATTATATTTTTCAGCACATTAGCAGTAATAAAAAATGAACATAATTGTAAAGGGATCCTACATATAGTGAATATAGGTGACTGTTGTAAAACACTCTTTCCGTTGTAAATATAAAGGAAATGAAACACATTTTGTTCATTTAAAATAGTTGTTTGTCAAAAAGGTACGTATCTGTTCAATTCAGTATTTAATTTTCCAACGGTTATTAGATTTAAATTACAGTCCTCTGAGCGCTTTAAATGAAGCGAATTTAACATCAGCGACCAAGACTTTAAATTTCAATCCCACAATGCATTATCAGGTTAAAACGTCACAACCTGATGGAAAAATTAGAAATTAAAATTACAAAGGAGAAGAACCAGGAACTCAGTATACAGCCCTGTAAATCAGTCATTTTAAAAGTAGATTTATACATGAAAATACGATAGTAAATGAAAAAATGAGGCTCTTTAATTCCACCTATATTAAAGCATAGCGTGCCCAAAGTAGCTTCCATTTCAGGTTTGACAAAAAATTCCTCGAAATAGTTACCTTTGAAAGAGTTTTACCTATGGGCACCAGGCCTCGCACGTCATTATTTTTGTTTTAAAATAAAAAGCTCTTTAAATAAAGACATTTTCAGGCAAAAAATCCATGGGCGAGGCTTGGCGCCGCATTAAACAACAGAAAAAACAGTTGATTTTCGATTTGTTTATCTCTCCGGATTACGTAATTTTGGAACCGAATACAGAACGAAACGACAAACGATTTGAAATGCAAGTTTGATGGAAGAGAACGGAATCATTCGGACCTATGAAAGAGAGTTTTTACAACATTTATCAGATCAGAATTTACTTTGAATGCTCTAAATATGACTTAAATAGGAGGAGGTAGGTAAAAACAATGTACATTTCCGTGATTAATGTATTGCATGATATGCCTAATTCCCGAGATCCATTCCTTACAAATGAGTGTTTATCTCTGAAGAAATAAGTTAATAAAGATGAGTTATGTATGAGAGTCATGGAGAAATTGTTGGACTGTAGTACTTTCCTTTAATGTTTTTAAGAATTCTTTTGAAATATATAACAGTTTTACAAAACTAAGTGCAGTTTTTTTTTACCGGCAATGGTCAATTTACGTAAACAAGTTTGGGTGCACATAATTCAAAGACTATATGACTTCTAGAAAGAGTATTTTAGTTATATCTCAATTGACTTTGTTTTCGATATTTCCAACCACAATGTACCCTTTACAAACAAATCAATTGTTCAGTTTCAAAAGAGCACGTTTTGCAAGAAACTCTGAACTCTGTGTTTTATGAAAAATATGTGAATTTGTGCTTCATTTAGTTCTTCAAACCATCAGTGTTTAGCATACATGTATATACATGTATGTATATAACAAACTCATACTTAGCAATTCTATTATCAATTCTATACTATTTTGGCTTTTGCAATTTTTTCCATAAGGACGTCGCTGATGAGTCGTTTATAAACGAAACACACGTCCGTCACAGTAAATTGTTTGCCTGGAATTTGATCAATTTACTATTCATTTCTCCATTTTTCTAAACAGTGTGTCAATCTAGAATTTTCTAGTCTAATTTAATATTTTTTAACAATATGATGGTGTACGAAAAATGAAGCTTGAGGAATTCATATTGGATTTGAATTTTTGAAGTCATGCCAATTTTTTTTCTTAATAATCAGGAACTTGTACTATATTTTGAGATTATATTTCCAGAAACCTCCACTACTTTTCTTTTGATTTTCTGTTTTTACCTAAAACTGAGCATAATTATTACTTATTTTTCATGGTTTATTAATTACGAGGGTTATTAGATAATATATCCAAACTAAAAATATTCATTAAAACAAGCATTAGAAATAGCAATATGATTCATTTCCAGAAATTCTCAGTTTCTTGTTTTTTAAATATTGACCTACAATGTATCTAAAATTAAAACCATTTGTACTTTTTATTGGATAATTGATTATTATTCAATTGAAAAACTCAATAACAAAACATACAAACTATACAAGCAATTGTAATACATGTATTATATGCAATACGGTTAATTTCCAGAAATAGTAAGTTTTTTGTTATTTTTTTTATTATTTTACCCCAAAATAACCCCACATAGTCCATAGGATAATTTTTTATGTTCAGAAGTAAGTAAATATGCTATTTCACATTGTATGTGATAGTTGGTTGATTTGTTCTGCATTTGCTTTTTCTTCTATAAAGAATTTCCAGAAATCAGCATTTTTTGTGTTATTTTCATGTTTTTGCCCCAAAATCTATGAAAGGTGAACTCTAGGTGAAAAACAAATACATAACATAAAAAAGAAGGGTTCTTTTATGAAGAAAAACTAAAGATTGTATGTTTTTAAGTAAGGGCCAAAAACACCACTTAGTGGCGCAACTCCTTTGCGATTTGCTTCGTTATTTGTGGAAATATGTCGATAAAACTTTGTTAATATGTATTTTATATTCACCAGAACATATTTAGCTAACATGTCAAAAATTGCGAAGTTTCCCTTTAATAAGCACAAACATTTAGGCATAATTTTCAGTAGTGATTGTAAATGGACAAAACATATAGACAGCCTAATTCAGAGAACTTCAAAGCAACTTAATGTCTTGAGGAAGCTTAAATTTAGATTAAAGAGGGAATATCTGGAAAATATTTATTTTACTTTCATTAGACCAATTTTGGAATATTCATCTGAGGTATGGGATAACTGCGGGCAAGTCAATTCTGATAGACTAGAAAAACTACAATTGGAAGCGGCTCGTATTGTTACAGGGCTAACATGCTACACAAGTTTGGATTCAATATACAGGGAGGCGGGTAGGGAGAAACTTAGCACTAGGCGAGAGGTTAAAAGATTATGTATGTTTTATAAATTAAATGTTGGTAATTCTCCTGAGTTTTTATGTGATTTGATTCCTCCCAGTGTTGGAGAAACTAACAACTATAATTTACGAAATAGTCATAATATTAGTCAAACTACAAACAGATTATCAATATCCCAACAGTCATTTTTTCTGTCGACGACCAAGTTATGGAATTTATTAGACATGAGAATACGTCAACTTTCAACTTTTGAATCCTTTAAATACAAATTGAAACAACACCACTATAAAAATGCTAAACCCCCATCCTATTATAATATTGGCAACAGATATTTAAATATACTGCATATCAGAATAAGGAATATTTGTAGTGCATTACATAATGATCTATTTCATGCTAATTTGATTCATAGCCCATCTTGTTCTTGTGGATATTCCACAGAGAATGCTGAACATTTTTTATTGTACTGCAAGAGGTTTGATGCACAAAGAAATATTTTGTACTGTTCTTTATTAGCTGCAAATGTACACATTGACTTAAAATACCTTGCTGTTTGGAAGTCAAATTTATAATATTGACACAAATAGGCATGTATTCATTACTGTACAGACATATATTAAGGAAACATGTCGCTTTTCTTTCCGCTGATTATCGTGAATGTAATCAGGTGACAATTGGTTTGTGGCTGACCTGGTGTGAATTAGTAAATGTTGCAATACACACGTGTGAGCACTTTATGTTAAAATTCTTACTGAATAAATAATGATATTGTTATATATTTTGAAACTAAATTTTAAAAGATCCTACCTTTACTGAATTAATAATCCCACTACATTGTATAACAATTATTGATTTTCTTCATTCTAGGTGTGTTCTATAAACTAGTCCAATTATTGTAAAGGTCTGTTCGATTTGTCATTTGGCAAATATCAAATTGTGTTGCACTCGTACATTTCATGTTGTTGTTTTTTGTTGTTTTTTTCTAATTATTAAGAAAGACTGTAGCTTTTGTGTATTTATGTTCAACTGTATTTGTATATTGTATATAAAAAGGAGAAGATGTTCTAAGTTGAAAAACTTGTATCTGATCCTATTGTCATGTTTTTGGACAATAAAATATGTTTAAACTAGACAATTTTCATAACTATGGAAAGACAGAAGTGAAAATCGTCAAAAAGTATACAATGTACCTGTATACAGATCCTCAGATCAACATTCCTTGCAAAGTTTGAGGAAAATTGGTCTAGGCAATGCAGAGTTAGCACATGACATGAAAACACAGGATGTATAATGGTATGCTGAAATATGCTTTTTCATAAGACAGCCTTATAAAAATAACATGTGTGGAATAGTTATTATCTATGAATAAATCATACAAGCATGATTTTTTCTGGACATTCTTCTAGCAAAGAAAGGAATTTTGAACACCACATGTGTGGATAATAGAAGGCTGAATGAACATGTAGTATGTACTATATAGCCAAACCTGCCCATGCAGCCACCTCTATTAAACAGTCACCTGTATTGAAAGGTCACCTTTTTATTGTCCCATCATAAAAAATATCACATGAATTGAACCTTTTTTAAGAGGTCACCTGTTTTATAAAGCCACTTTTTGTTGTCCTGTCATAAAAAATATCATATGAATTGAACCTCTTTTAAGAGGTCACTTGTCTTATAGAGCCACTTTTTCTTTGTCCCAAAGGAGACCTCTTAATACAGGTTTGACTATATCACCAACCTTGTAGGATTACTTCTATCACCTCCTCGTCTATCTAGTTCTCTCTGAGGTACTGGATACCAGCGGAAGTTGAGTTTCCAGTTAAATCCTCCCCATGTCATGTCAGAACCAGGGATATATTCAAATGTATCGTCACTGATAACATCAATAATAGGACATACAACTGAAGTTCTGTAGGAAGAAAACACAGTTTTTATTCAGCAATTGTAGAGGTAATCCAGCAATAATGGAATTACAGTGGAACCTGTCTAATCCAACACACCAAGGGACCAGGGAAATGTGTCGAATTGTACAGAGTGTCGGAATACTCAGGTTTTATTTTAGTTAACAGAAATACTTTGGGATCATAATTTTTTGTAAATTTTTGTCGGATGTCACACAATGTTGGAAAAATCAGGTGACGGAGAACACAAGTTCCACTGTATAACAAACGAATGCAATCAAAATTTTGCTATTAATAATTGTACAACACTTATCCTCAACATGCTTAATCAAAATAATATTTTATTTGCAATTGGACCACTTGTATAGTGTTTTCCCAAGGCAAATTTAGCATGGTAATCATGCTGTCCTATTAATGGAAGTGTCTATGCTCTTGTCCAATTTGTGAGATTAGAACATTATTTTACATTATACAGGTTAAATTAGCATAAAGATTTTCTACATTGGAACTTTATTTAAAGTTTGATTTATACAGGATTTCGGTTTAATCAGGTTTTGGTTTAGACATGTTTCAGTGTATCAGGCATGATCCTGGTTAGAAAATAAAATAACTGAAATCAATAAAAAAAAAAAATAGCTGAAACCATCTTTCGGTATACCCCTTTCAAAATGATCATTTTTGACTTGTTCTGACCGTGTCCAGCAAATTTCAGTAAACAATTTTCAAGCTGAAACCATCTACAACCCCTTTCAAAATGGTCATTTTTGACCTGTTTTGACCGTGTCCAGCATATTTCGTTAAACAATTTTTAGAGGAAAATAGCTGAAATTAGTTAAATAACTGAAAAAAAAATCATCCCCACTGTATTGGAATCAATATAAATATTTTTAACATTGACAATATCTGAAAATTACCAAAAAATTGACACATAAGTTTACTAGTAATGAAACAATGAATTATTGTACCTGTCTTTATGTATTTCTGCCAGTAATGGTTCTAACCAACCGTCAGTACATTCACAATGAGCATCTAGGAATGTGATTACCTGTCCTTTAGAGGCTGCAGCACCTATCAAAAGATAAAACTGAAATGTAATGGTTTAAACAGTGGGAAAAATATCTATTACAGGGGTAGAAATAAGAAAAAGTCAGTAAGTAGCCAGCAGGGCCCCTAAGTTTCTTAACCTAGTAGCCCTCCACAACATGAAGTGGCCCTTCAACCTGCAAATGGGGTTGACTTGCTGTATGGCCGGGAGTCTTGGGGGCACTCAAGGCCCCCAGAAGCTCTGGAGTAAATGGTGCAAAATCCTGCATTCTGGCATTCTCCTGAACTCTAATTTGACATCTTGAAAACACTATTTTATAAGGTACATTTTCAAAATTTTATAAAAAAATAATTCGACATTATCATGCAGACCTGTGTTGTCTGATCAATACAATCAATTGCCTTAAAACCACTAATTGTGATACTTTTCACTACCTTAAACTGTCACAGTTGGATTACTGGTTTGGATATTTTGTTTAATCTTAAGCATTGTGTTGTCTGGTTATTAACAAAATATGTGTTTTTTAACCAAGCAGACTTCCTGAAACTTGCTGAGAAGTTGTCAGTCATTCGGACTGACAGACATGAAGATCTTGTCAGACCGAAAAATATTTTGCCGGTCCGAAAAAAAAAGCCCCCAAAAATTCACTGTCATGTGTATAATGTTTAGTTTGGCCTTTTTAAGAGTGTTTTACCCTAGTATTAGCAATTTCACCTGATTTCACCTCTGGTTTTTATAGAGGTTAAAGTAATTCAATTTTTAGTTTTCAGTGTTGTTCAAAATTGTATATGTTATGTCTTTTATAGTGTGTGTCTCGAGTTTTGTTTTGATGACCTTGTACTATAGGTCAATGGTTGTATGAATGACATCGTGCCATTGGCTAATATATATACAAATAACCAATCGTTTCGTGATCGTCTTCACAAATGGGTTTGGTTGAAACCGGAAATGTATAAAAGGGGTGAAAACAATGAAAATTATGTAATTTAAAAATAAAATTAAACACTGATCAATGCCTTTTGGACAAAATCTGAGGTAACTATTATATCAAACATTCGGTATTACAGAGTTGGCGAAAACTTTTCTGTCTTACCCATAGGCTTTGTGTCTGTCCCACCATTTTTTTGTAATATTGTATATAACCTGTCAAATTTCGTTTTTTTTATATACAGAACTGAATGCAAGATTACCTATAGTCATGATCATTAAACAACTCAATTAAATGTTTTTCTGTATACATATTTTTATCTAAAAAGATAAGGCAGATATAGCCAACAATTTGTATCTAATGGTCCGATCACGTTCCGAATATTATACATCAATGTCAGTTTCCGGTTTACCTACATTTTTAATTTCAGTTGAGAATATGAATATGTTGTCATCTTCAATATATAAGCATCTCAAAACATATTTAATTAAACATAAACAATCTTTGATACTTGAGGAGTGTGGAAGTCAACTTATTTCTGTGCTCAGTAATATATTTCAGTTTTAATATTCCACGTTTTGCAGGTGTTGGTTCCTACTAAAAGGATGTTTACATTTACGTATAGGAGTTTCGATTACAAAGAGGAACGTGTCAGTCTGATAGAATAAATAAACAAATTTCAAGTATCTGTCTGACATTTTAATAAAACTGAAAACGGAATTTAATGCCATTGGCAGTGGAAACTGGGAGGGAATAAATTTCAATCGCCGGTCCTTTCAAATATCTATGTTTTATTGGACATTCGGTCTGTTTTTGAAATCGTCGGTCCTACTGCATTTCTGTCGGTCAGGACCGACAGACCGATGGTTTTCGGAAAGTCTGCCAAGAAATTCCTTTTCTCACCTAAGCAGGAATGTGTGCTTTCTGTTTTCCTTTTGATATTTACGCTGTCCCTCGAGCTTTTCCTCGATTGTTTTTGTTTTTTGAGCGGGTGGTTCCAGACAATTTAATAGAAATTTGTACATTCTGTTGACATTATTTTACCGGAAATTATTAATACAAAATATACAAAGGATAATTTGGCCCTTATTACATCCGATGACTTCTTCGCCCCATTAAAGAACTATTTAACAAATAGTGCATAGCACTGAGGGTCATAAGGCAGTTTATGGACCGGTCCATTATAAAACTGTCATGTGACCCGAAGTGTTATGCACTATTTGTTATATTATACCGAAAATCCATTGGTTTCTTTGTGTATACATGAAGTTTGAAAAAGTGAACATCAGTAACAACAGTGTCTGAAAATATCATGATAGACTGAAATTGTTACACACTTCTGTTTCTTGTTGGGTTTTTTTCTTTTTCTTTTTTTTTGACAGGTGATTTTTTTGGGGGGGGGGGGGTACATTTTTGTTTTGATTTTTGGGGTGGATTGTATTGTTTTTTTTTGTTTTTATTATTATTATTATTATTATTATTTTTTTTTTTTTTTTTTTTTTTTTGGGGGGGGGGGGTCGCTTTGAGTGTGTTTATGTTGCAATTGTGTACATGTGATTAGAATTGACAAAAGTGATATCTGACCCAAAGTAAAAGTAGAATACCCCTGGAAAAGTGACAATGTCATATGTTGAATTAACAAGGCAAGACTGAATATGATGGAAGTAGAGTACATCCACAAACACTGAAACACATGAAAAATCAAAACTACACCTTGGACATTATGAACTATCAGTGCAGTTCTACCAGTATTATACAGTAGTTGTTGAGACCTTGCATCAATATTTATGATGAAGACCAATGTTGAGACCTTGCATCAATATTTATGATGAAGACCAATGTATTTCATGGATTGTGGCTCGTGTACATTTACCCCATATTCATTTTTTTTTACAAATAAATGTAATAAAACTATGCCCTGTATGCATTGCATGTACAATGAACAGCTATTAGTAGCTGTATTTAAATTTACCTGACATATCAGAAAGAAATACAAATTAATTTTTAATTTGAACAACTGTCTAGTAATCATTAACTTTTCCAATACCAACAAAAAATTGTCAACATGTTAAGTGAATTCAGAGACGCGAACCTTCCAGACGACATTTTATTTTCTAAACTTTCGAAACATTGATGGACAAGAGATTTCCGGATTATGCACAAAGGGAGATAATTTATATAACATTTCAGCCCGGAGCTGCGATATGGACCGGACTGGCTAACATAGCTAATTAGAGGAAATAAATGTATGAGGTATAATATTTATATTTAACAGCAATGTTTGGGTTTCAACAATAAGTAATACTATACTGTAGTATAAAAAGATACGAATAGTAAATATAAAAGTTATTTGTTGTGGAATTTACGGCAAAAAAATCACGAAACTATGCCGTTTTACGTTTGAAAAATGCAGACATGGGGCGAAAGGTTCAAGAGACGAACGCATACGATGGGGCTGAAAACTAAAATGCAAAACGAAAATGGATTGGTACAAAACTTGACGAAGAAGGCACTTGAAACCAATCAGATTGCTTCATGCAAATAAAGGTTAGACAGCTAACAAATCGTCACCAAATCTCTGCAATAAAATGTTCCCTCTAGTCTATGGTTTGCACAGATACCAAAAAATAAGGAGCCTGGCTGGATATCTACATTTGATCCCAAGGAGTTCTTCTGAAAATTTAGGAGCCTCAGGCCACTGCTTATTTCGACCCCTGTATTATCTTTCTTTCCAGTCACGAAAAGCCCCTGATCTTATGTAAAATTTCAAATGATTTGCTTAAGGGGAACTTGTTATTGAGCAGAATCCAAATGAGGAACATATGGATGGATGGATATGGGTAAAACTTAATGCTACGATCCCTAGCGGTGGATTGGGGGCATAAAACCTTAAATGTCTACAATATACAAAAATGTACATACCTTTTAATCTGGCTCTTATTAAACCAGTTCTTGTTTCTGATCTAATAACATACGTCCTCACTGGTAACTTAGCTACATAATCATCTAATGGTTTACCTAAATGTTCTGTAATACAAAACAAAAACAAAACCAAATAAGCATTTACCTTTACTTTGTTAGAATTAGGCATTGAAAAAAATATGGAAAACAGCTCTTGATTCTAGATCACCTCTGTCTGACAATTTATATCAATGAATAACAACCACCATGAACGTAAGAAGGATTTAGAAGTACTGTTTTGGTGAACTAAAACATATGTCTCCACTTCACTTGGCCCCAGGATTCTGCCATTGACAAAAATAACTTGTTTCAACTTGACATATAAGATTCAAACACCTGGCACATATCATGAGTTTAATACAAACTGTGTCGCTCACCTTTCATTCTGATTTGAGGAAACTTAATACAGAACCTTCCATACATGTAGATGCTTCCTACCAAGTTTCGGTTCATATGGCTAAGCAGTTTCAAAGGAGAAGATTTTTTAGAAATCGACCACTCAGAAACAAGAATTGCATGTGGTGGCCATGTTTGCTAACTGATTGGGACGAAATGAGCAATCTTCATAGAGGACATTCCATAGATGCTTCTTACCAAGTTTCGGTGGTAGCCATGTTTGTTAACCGATCGGGACGAAATGAGCAATCTTCATAGAGGACATTCCATAGATGATTCCTACATGTACCAAGTTTCGGTGGTAGCCATGTTTGTTAACCGATCAGGACGAAATGAGCAATCTTCATAGAGGACATTCCATAGATGCTTCCTACCAAGTTTCGGTTCATTTGGCCAAGTGGTTTAAGAGGAGAAGATTTAAAAAAATCGGCCAATCAGAAATGAAACTGCACACGTTGTCGTGCTGTGATACCCCCACTCGCTCTACATGTTGATGTGTAGTAAAGTATTAGATTATAGTGGGACTTAACGTGGTGGAGAGGCATAAAGGAGTGTAAAGTGTTGGAATCAGGGCAGTTGGCTAGTAAATGTTTGGAATGATGAAAAATGATGTATTACCGATTATTAGATATAAATATTATACATAGCTAATTAAGGAAATAATTTATAGCAGCAGCTCGTAAGGGAACATGAAAAGGGCTATAACTCTCGCAAAAATCAACCATCCGTGAAATCGGTATAATATGTGCATGCTCAGATCATGGCCAATCAAGATACCAAATATGAATAAAATGCGACAAAAGACAAATGACTAGTTGCGTACACAAGATGTGCGGACGGACGTATGGTTAAACAAACATGAAAAGGGCTACAACTCTCGCAAAAATCAACCATCCGTGAAATCGGTATAATATGCACATGCTCAGGTCATGGCCAAACAAGATACCAAATATGAATAAAATCCAATAAAAAGACAAATGACTAGTTACATACACAAGGTTTAGGGACGGACGAATGGACAAGGGTATTCCAGTATACCCAACACTCTGTGAGTGGGGGTATAACAAGAATTGCCTGTTGCTGCCATGTTTGGTAATGGATCATAACAAATATGCACTCTTTAGAAAAGATCTTCCATAGATGCTTCCTACCAAGTTTCAGTTCATTTGGCTGAGGGTTTTCAGAGGAGAAGATTAAAATGTGAAAAGTAAACGGATGACAGACGACGGACACCAAGTGATGGCAAAAGCTCATATATTGCCTTTGGCAAGGTTTGCTAAAAAGAATATTAAAATGTGAATACCTACTTGTAATGTATAGAATAAACATGTTACACTATATCAGCATTAGTTAATTTCTAAGGGAGATAATGGCAAGAGTTATCCTTCTTTTAACAGTTTAGGCAAGTTATCTTTCTTTTAAAAGAGGAGAAGATTTTTTAGAAATCAACCAATCAGAAACAAGAATTGCCTGTGGCAGCCATGTTTGTTAACCGATCGGGACAAAATGAGCAATCTTTATAGAGGAACTTCCATAGATGCTTCCTACCAAGTTTCTGTTCATTTGGCCAAGCGGTTTCAGAGGAGAAGATTTATAGAAATTTACCAATCAAAAACAAAAATTGCCTGAGGTGACCATGTTTGTTAATGGATTGGTACGAAATGAGCAATTTTCATAGAGGACCGCCCATAGATGCTTCCTACCAAGTTTCGGTTCATTTGGCCAAACGGTTTCAGAAGAGAAGAATTTTGAAAATCAGCCAATCAGAAACAAGAGTCGCCTGTGGTGGCCATGTTTGTTAACGGATCGGGAGGAAATGAGCAAACTTTATAGAGGACCTTCCAAGGATGCTCCCTACTAAGTTTCGATTCATTTGGTCAAGCGGTTTCAGAGGAGTAGATTTTTTAGAAATCAACCAATCAGAAACAAGAATGGCCTGTGGCAGCCATGTTTGTTAACAGATCGGGACGAAATGAGCAATCTTTATAGAGGACCTGCCGTAGATGCTTCTAACCAAGTTTCGGTTCATTTGGCCAAGCGGTTTCAGAGGAGAAGATTTTTTTTAATCGGCCAATCAGAAACAAGAATGTCCTATGGCGGCCAGGTTTGTTGATAGATCAGGACAAACTGAGCAATCTTTATAGAAGATCTTCCATAGATGCTTCCTACCAAGTTTCACTTCATTTGGCTGGGTTTCAGAGGAGAAGATTAAAATGTGAAAAGTTAACGGATGACGGACGCCAAGTGATGGCAAAAGCTCATATTGCCTTTGGCAAGGTGAGCTAAAAAATCAATTGTTCTCCAGAGAAACTGTCACGGATAAAAAAAAAATTATTTGACATTGTGGTGAAGGTCACAGAACCTGAAGGAGAAGCAAGACACACTTTGAGAATCCCTTTCAAACACAAATTGAGGTAGGGCTTCCCCTTATATTTAACTTTTCCAGATATGGCTGGAAAAAAGCATTTCATTCATTTACCCTTTTTGAACCCTAAAAAATCATTGGACCCTCCCTTGAGACACACTTTTATATATACCGGTATATAAACAAAAACAAAACAAAATAATTTAGACAGGGGTTCTTCCCCTTATATGTTAACTTTTACATATGGATGAAAACAAAATGCATTTCATCAATTTTGAGAATTTAGACTCCCTTTCAAAAATATTTTGGGCAGTTCTGGAGGGTTCTGGTACATTTTGAATATATTTACTGAAACATCAACACAGTTAAAATAACTAAAATATACCTTTTACATTCATCTATTTCTAAATATACAATAAATGTTTCTTCAATATTCAAAAATACTTTTTAATAAATGCAACAGCACACAAACAAGCTATCTGTTGTCATTTTTATCTATTTATAAATCATACATAATTATCAATTGACAAATCACATGATCTTTAAAAACATTCTATTTCTATATTTAGATTTAAAGTGCAGGTAAGCAAAACCAGAAACACCTTGGTTATAACTAGTAGCTATAAATAACTAAACAAGGTTAATATTGGGTTCACCTCCTGTTACACCATATATGGTCATATATATACACCCACATATATATAATGCACACATCATTTCTTATGACTTTTTCTTTTACTGATTTGAATGAAAATATGATTGAGTGAGTATCATGATATATAGATCATGTAGATTTTCCATTCGCTACCAGTGTTTCTCCACTTGAGCTTTAAAATTTGAAAATTTAAGCATCAAGAGTGGAGAAATATCATAATACACTGGTAGCAGATGGAAAATCTAAATGATCTATACTTCTCCTTACGACCAAAGCGTCAAAAATAGTTTTTAATTTGTTAATTTCCACCATTAATGTTTAGAAATTGGCAGGAATTCTCATGCAGAAATTTAACCACTGTGGTGATTCAAAATATTATGACAATTTTACCAACTAGTTAAACACGATAATGATTGGAAAAAATTGATTTAAGTATTTTGAAAGTACTACAACCATCTAGAAAAAAAACAAATTTTAGGATCTTTGGTATAATACAAACACGTATCAACTGTCTGTCATTGATAGTAAAATGTCAAAATTAAACAAAGCATTAAATTCATCAGGATATGTGAAGCAGTCTTCACACTAACCCACTTGTCCGAAGCCCAGGACAAGTAAAAATTATGGAAGAATTTGCTTGAATAAATATAATTTTTTTCTAAATTTGGCTTTCGAGCAAGTAGGTGAACAAAATAAGACAAAGACTGGTGAAGACAGAAAACATTTAATTTCAAGGAAATTAAAACAGGAGGTGGACATCAGTAGGTTATGATGAGTAATTATGTGACAAGGTTTGGTTATATTCTATTAAGTGCAGATTTACAGTAGTGTGAGATTAATTACAATGGCCATGCAAGAAGACTGAGTGTATTTCCCATATGTCAGAGTTCCCGAAAGTCATCGGACCCGTCGGACCTGATCGGCAGAAAACAGCTACATGTAGATCCTACAGTTAAATGAATTATGTCTGACCTATTGTCCGCCATGAAAAATCCCTTCCGGGGTCCGACAAAATGTGTTAAATAGTCGGTCCTTCCCGATAAAAAAGTTGTATGCGCATGATTCAGCCAGCGCTCGTCATTTTCGTAATTGACGAATGCATTTTAATTTTGACGATTACTTTTTTTAGAGCAATTCGCCACTTTTTTTATCATTAGTCTCTGACATGCTTACGACCCATGCCAATTAAACACAGGTAACATCTATTTAATTACGTAATCAAAATGATTAAACCTTTACAAAGGTGTGATAATTACCTGATCAACTGCCAGGGCTCACTTTACATGGCGATTCGGGCAAAGAAAACGTCTTGTAATTTTGAATAGTCGCCCGCGTATTTTTGCCACGTTTCATTTATGAAAATGTTGATATTGTGTTTATTGAAATCTAACGTATCCATTAAGTATTTTGAAATTGATTTTCTCAAAAAGTTATAAATTTTGGTTAATGAAACTTTACAAATAAAAATGGGGCCATCGAAAGGCGTACGCAAACCACCGAAGCTACTTTTAACCAAACGAACTTTTGATTTATTTATTGTCATTTCTGTGACATGAAATCTTAGTTCTCATATTTAATATGTTCATTTATATGCGAAGATTCGTTGAAATGCACTGCACAAGGATGCGTCAGATTTTTATCGATCTACATCCGGGTTACAATTGCAATCTGTTTATAGAACCATTTACAAACAGACACGTGTCTGCAATTAAAATGTGTTTAACTACAGTATTTTCATTCCAATTTGATTATGAGGTCTGAGAAATAATAATTTATTTTACAACTTGCTTCATTTTTTGACATATTTTTGTTCTATATTTTCATTACCTACATAGAATCTATATAGAACTAGAAGTTGGACCATTTGACAAATTGGCAGAGACATATTTTTTCTGCTGAAGACTACACAAATATGAGTTATTAAAATTTGTGTGGTATTAGACCAAAGCACAGTAACATTTCAAAAAGGGTGGGGGTATTACAATTTGTGTGGTATTAGACCAAAGATGAAGAACAGTAATATTTTCAAAGGGTGGGTGGAGTGGGAGTTATTACAATTCGTGTGGTATTAGATCAAAATCGTGGCAATGTTATGTTTTATAAGTTGGTTGCTAATTTGCAGAGTATGTTCCCATCCTAGGAGGTTTTTCATAGCTTTTCAATCTCCATTACTAACCAATAAGGCAAAGTAACTGATTATAAGATTAAGCTCATTATATGCATACTTTGATTCAGCTTTTCATTAAATTTGACCATACAATGTGGGACAGACACAAAGCCTATAGGTCAGACAGAACCTCTGATCCTGTCTGACCCAATGTCAGAGAGGGGAAAAAATCTTTCGGGAAGTCTGACATATAGTCTTTACTATGTAAGATACAAAACTCTCTCGATTATTTATGATAGTCGGTAAGTCCACATATTATGTTTAAATAGTTAATACCGGTAGGTCTATAATCCTTAAAATTAGCATTTAGCTACTGTATATGCTTGTGTATAGTACAGATTTATGGGAGTAAGGGTTATGGTGTTTAACACCACTTTCAGCAATATTACAGTTATATTGAGGCAGACAGTTTAATTGGTGGAGGAAACTGGAGTACCCATAGGACAAGTAACATATATACAAAGTTCACTAGTTGGGAACAAAACTTATACTTGTCTCAGGCTATCTGACTACCGTTAATGTCGAGCCCTGTTGGAACTGTTACGAAAACAAGTTAGTGACGTGAGATCAAACTGTAGCAACAATTATCTACATTGTATCTCCATGTTCATACAGGTGTCGAAATAATGTCACAGCATTCCACAGCAGCCGGGCACAGGGCAAATTGGCCATCTAATTGCATTTTCCCCCAGCTACTTTGTTTTCAAAAATCAAATTGAAAGTAAAATATGGCTTTGTATTGCATACTGGTTTATCTTTTGCACTCTAAATTGCTCAAATTGGGAATCAAAATACAGGGGTTAGAATGAACATTTTGGGAATTTTGCATGATTTTATAATATTTTTCATTGGGAAAGGGTTCTTTTACTAGACACTGGGGAAAGCTAGAAAAATTCCTGCCCTTCTACCTAGGATTATCACCTCCTTAAAAATGAGTGGAATGCCCTGAATGTAGGTGCATAGGTAAAAAAATATGTGAACTTCTAGTGTGTGTACAATATTACTGCCATTTCTCACATTTTTAGCAGGCAATAAAAATAAAATCAGTAAAACATGTTTTTCCCTATTCCACAGAATACAATGGTTAGTAATAAAAGTACATCAATATTAAAGCAAAAACTTCTACATAAACTTGCTACCAAGGCATAATATATCTTCCCATATACTCACCCATGTGTGCATTAGTATTATCTGTAAAATTGTGGTCATGTAAAAACAATGCTGACATCTGTTATTAAAAAAAAAAAAAAAACAACTTCATGCCCATGACACCAAGTGGAGGGGGTCAAAAAGATTACTATGCTGTGTACCATCTTATTCTAGGTAACCCCCAGCAGATCACTCTCAGAAACTCTCAACTCATCATCTTGTAGTCATGAATTACATATTCATGAGTCTATTTCATTTTACAACATTTTGATTAGTACCAATTAACTAGCTTTACAACCAATCAAATCACAGTTATTAAAACAAACAGGAATTTGCTAAAATGACAAGAGGAGAGGTGGTGTCACAATTACCCATGGTTTATTGACGATGAATCCTATATAAATAACTAGTCAGGTCATATCTTTAATACACGATATAACTGAAATATTGTTGAAAGTGACGTTAAACACCTTGATCTTATAGACTGATCCAAAAATACATGAAATAATTTTCCATAAAATACACATTGTAATATATGCAGTGGCGGATTAAGCTAGTGTGGAGCATATGTTTTAACGTGGCCCTACATTTAAAAAAAAATAGACAAAAATATCAAATCCAAGATTTACTTGCATGGACATAGTGCTGCACCCTCAAAAATGTGGGGCCCTGCCCATTTAGCATATGCTACTTTTACCACTAGGTTAATCCGGCACTGGAAAAATATAAACTAAGGACTGGAAACATGGACAAAAAAAACCCCCCAACTTTACCTCTCTCACTAGCATCATCTACTAGTATAACTTCCTCTAAGAATTCTATTGGTGATCTGTTTATTATGCTATGTACTGTACGTAGTAAAGTAGACCACGCTTCATTATGGAAAACTATTATTACACTTGTCTTTGGTAAATTAGAAGCATATGATTTCCTTTTGCAGCTGAAAAACATATAAGTAAAAATTAAAGCATAGTCTGTGCACTAGGGGTTGAAAGGGTTAACAGCTATTTATCTTCACTTTCAGATCTTTAGTTGTATCACAATTTCGAGGATATGATTTCCTTTTGCAGCTGAAAAACGTATAAGTAAAAAATTATGCATAGCTCAGGTCTTTCAATAAGGGGTGGTAGCAGGTACTTTTACCCACTTAACTGGTAAAATGGTAATTGGTACCTCCCAATTTCAAAGAGTGTTGTATAAGATATTCATGAAAAATGTTCAAATTTTAAGACAAATTACCACCTGTAAATAGTGAAGTACTGATAGACTTGAAAAATATTGAAAGCCCCATTAGCTGTTTGAGTGCTAGGGGTTGAAAGGGTTATCAGCGATTTATCTCCACTTTCAGGTTTTTAGTTATATCACGAATATATTTTGTACATGTGAACGGAACAAGAAATGGAAGTCTACTGTGTCACATAACCATTGTACATATTTCATTTGTGTATGTATTTATTGTCACTTTCAGCAAGTTTTAAACTATAATGATGACAGTAACTACTCTGACAAGAATCCCTCATAATTTCGTAGTACTATGACAAAGAAGCACTGTACGGTATGTTCCATTCTCCATATGAGCAACATCTTGTTACAGTTTTTATCATTGAAGTTTGTGGTCTATCGGGGATATAATCAGGCAAAATTTGCTCAATGACACACTATTCAATACAATTCAATACATATTTATTTTCTCTTGTAACAATCAAAAACCGTCACTCATCAGCCATTCTGCCTATACATGTACATATACAATTGGTGCATGATCACCAAAAAGCTCTTGACCATGGTGCAGTTTGCATGCTACAACCTCATATGGTATATATACCATGATTTGTCCATGACCTACATCACTGGTAAGGAAGATTTCTGACTACTGCCACTGGCAAAGCATACTAATACGACCTACGGTAATGAGAGGTGTCAATGACACTGGGTAAATCTTCAGGGCTCAAGATTTCTTCAATGACACGAGGTAAATCTTCAGAACTCAGATTTCTTACACCTGTAATACTGACTGCCAAATAGAAATGAAATAATATAGCTGAAGTTGACATTAAACACTCATATTCTATTTTCTTCAAACAAAACAATTTCTTTTTAGTTTTCAGAGAAATTGAAAGGTTCTGTAACATTCCAAACTTCATAAATTCTGATGTCATGATGTAATCATCTGATCATGACATACCTTCATAATTGAAAAATTGCTCACTTGACATTAAACAACAATCAATTAATCAATCAATCAAACAATATTGAGTGAGTGAGTGATTGTTGTTTAACACCAACTCAGCAATTATTTCAAAAATACTGAGTGAAGTCATTCCTACACAATTCAGAGAAAATTGATACAAAACTTACCCATCCATCCTATAGTCAGGAAGACTTCTGTTTAATGACATAATATCACTAGCTACTAAATTAAATTGATTTATTTTAAATTTCTCTTTAGATTCTGCTTGTTTTTGTGGTGGAAGTACGACAGCTTTGCCCATTTCCCCAGGACCAGTGGGATTTCTTTTTAGTATATCTGAAAAAAAATATATGATATGATGTCATTATAGCCCGATACATTTTGTATATTTACTCTATATCTATAACTTCAGATTGCCGTTTTAATCTACTGTAGATTTGGTATATTTCAAGCAGTGTTTAGCTGCTGCATAAAAGTGCATTCAAAACTTTGTCTGTCATCAGTAATAACGAAATATTGAAAGATTTATAGTGGTGCCCAACACATATTGTGTTGTATTTTTGTTTTGTTTGTCTTCGTCTTGTGTACCCTATGTTGCCAGTTTCTCTGGAATGCCAATTTGTGATTGCCCCTTCGGTATTTTCACGTTTATTTATACCATATTTTCAAATCTATTTAATATTCAGTGGTTTGTGGAATCTATTTTTACTTCAATTTTATATCAGTGAATCCATGAGAATCAACTAACATCAACCATAACAACATGTTTTATTGGGTCACATGAGAGATAACATTTATTACACATTTGGAACCCCTCTACCCTTTCATAGACCCAAATGTTGTTTCAATACACATCTAGATTTCGTTGAGTCCTCTCTGATTGGATGTTTACAACATGTATGACCTCTGATATGATCTGATATAGGACCACTGTATAACAATCTCTCTGATTGGTTGTTCATAATATGTATGACTCTGATATGATCTGATAATAGGACAACTGTATAAAAATAGAAAGATTTTCAAAAAAAGTTTTTGAGAAGAGACAATTGACTGGATATATCAGTAACAAAATATAACTGATCCTTTAATAATTTCTTTTACATTTTTTAAGGAATTTAAGAAAAAAGATATTATAAAACAGTTTTCTAATACTATTAAAATCACTAAAAGCTGTTAAAATTTGTTCTATTAAATTTCAATATTATATAGAATAAAGAATTACATAAAAATAAAAGTTATCATACTATTTCAAAATACCCCTGGAAATAAAAAAAAAATATATGCATATCTAAAATGAGATCATCAGGCAAAGTTCTAGTATTTCAATGAGAAACAACTTTTCTAAATAAGACATACATGTTCAATTATTTCTTCATGCTTAACAAAAGAACCATTTAATAAACAAAGGGAAATTAGAAAATAAATCATACTACAGTACAATCAGAGACATTGTGTGATAAATGACTGATGAACATATTAAGAGTGAAACCTGCATAGAAACAGAACCTCCTTGAGACACGTTTTTGTGTTCAGCATAGACAAGTGTTTGGTTTACGTTGGAACTTTATTTAAAGAGGCATTAGCTACGATTTTGAGAAAAAATTATATGTTTTGGAAATTGGTAAATAGCTTTAAAATGATGAAATAAAGGTAAATATTTCACATCAAACAGCTTATCGTACCACTCTTCGTCTTTTGAGAACGAAAATTACCATCTATTTATTATTTCCTTGCAAGCAAATAATTTGACCTCGCTTTCTCCGTATGCAACTGACCTTACTAGTACTACTAGTGACAGGTAAAAATGAATAATTTGTATTTTGTCGCTTATTAACTGCAAACATGCATGGTTCTTTGTCTGTAATTAACACCGACTAAAAGCAGATTCACAGAAAATAAGAAATAAGTGCATTGTTGTACTGATTTAACGACGATTCGGCAAACCCTGTAAACAATGTCGATAATTAATAAGATGGTGTCAATTTCTTGATCGATCTCAAAACACGAGCAGTTGCACCTTCCCCCCCCAGATGCGCGTACATTTCATAACATTTATAAGTTACAGAAACACGTTTTATTAAGGCATCAATCATATCTGATAGTTTTTATGGGTAACAAAAATTTACGATTTTGGAAGATAATGCCAAAGTTCGGTTTATACAGGTTTCTGGTATATTGTAGGGCTTGGTTTATACAGGTTTCTGGTATATTGCAGGGTTTGGTTTAGACAGGTTTCTGGTATATTGCAGGGCTTGGTTTATAAAGGTTTCTGGTATATTGCAGGGTTTGGTTTATACAGGTTTCTGGTATATTGCAGGGCTTGGTTTATAAAGGTTTCTGGTATATTGCAGGGCTTGGTTTAGACAGGTTTCTGGTATATTGTAGGGCTTGGTTTATACAGGTTTCTGGTATATTGCAGGGCTTGGTTTAGACAGGTTTCTGGTATATTGCAGGGCTTGGTTTATACAGGTTTCTGGTATATTGCAGGGTTTGGTTTATAAAGGTTTCTGGTATATTGCAGGGCTTGGTTTAGACAGGTTTCTGGTATATTGCAGGGTTTGGTTTAGACAGGTTTCTGTTATATTGCAGGGTTTGGTTTAGACAGGTTACTGGTATATTGCAGGGCTTGGTTTATACAGGTTTCTGGTATATTGCAGGGCTTGGTTTATAAAGGTTTCTGGTATATTGCAGGGTTTGGTTTAGACAGGTTTCTGGTATATTGCAGGGTTTGGTTTATAAAGGTTTCTGGTATATTGCAGGGCTTGGTTTAGACAGGTTTCTGGTATATTGCAGGGCTTGGTTTAGACAGGTTTCTGGTATATTGCAGGGCGACAGGTTTCATTCATAGTATTCTTCTCTTTTGCTGTGTTTAATCTATGTACTTACTTTCTTATACATTTTGGGCGATATCAAAATAGGGTTACCCTCTAAATACAAAAGAAATTTTGAAGATATATTAAACAGAACAAAAGATATGCCTATATCACTTTTATATGAGTGATATGTCTTATCACAGTGACTTATCATACTCTGTCTCTGGCTGTACTGTATTGTTAGAGTAATTACAACAGTACATTCACTTCCCACGTACATGCAAAACAAAATAATGGTCAAGATATATTCTCAACTGTACAAGTTAAACAATAGATTGAGGAAAACCGCTCGTAGCCATTGGCTGTCAGCAATCCTTGTTAAATAAATAAAGAATTAAATAAAACAATAGATTATCTTTGCCATGTACTGTAATCACTAATCTGGTTTAAGAGTTGGGATTATTTGTCCGATTCAAATTTTGATTAAAAAAATTGGTCTGATGTTTTCAGAAAGATTGAATTGCAAATAGTAAATGGAAAATAAAAAAAAAATCATTCTGAATTTGGGAGCATGAGCTGTAAATGTACCAGTAGCTTCTGACTAATAAAGCCAACACTTCCTTTCACCACGTAGTAAATCAAAGCAAAAACCTACATACTTGGCCTGCTTTTCCTAGCTGGCCCGGCATTTCGATAAGCTAAAAACTCTAGTCGATTTTTGGAGGGTTTAAAATAACCTGGTGTTACGGGAGTTTTTTTGGTTTCCAGTGTTGAGGTATTGTTATTATGAGGTAGTTTCTGTGTTTTAATGGTTGTCGATTGAAAAAGTGTCTCTTGCACAAGCATTGCATCTGAAAATAATAATCGGTGAAAACATATCATGTACAATACAGTATGAAAAGAAATGTTGAAAAGATATCATATAAGGTGAAAAAAAACCCAATAACTTTAACCATATAATGCAAAATCATTTTTTCTACAAAGGGGCACAACTCCAGAGAGCAAAAAGAACAAAAATCGAACTTGGCCTTGTTTTTATGGACACTGACATTGTGTATAAATTTCAAATGATTTTTCTGATGTCTAGTTTTAATCTCAATGGTTTTCAACTTAATTTACTTTTTTCTCGAATTCTGAAGGTTGAAATTAATGGTATCTTGAAATAACTTTTTGGTTTATGTAATCCCTTCAGTCGAATTCTGAATAACTCAAAATTGCCCAATGGTCCCATGGAATTCGAGATAATGTGATTCGACTGTATCATTATATACAATGAAATAGAAAGAACATGAAAAATGGTGTGTCCCATTTTTTCTACAATTTTAAGGAATAGCCTTCAAGCCTAAATAGATCACTTGTACTAGTAAAAAAAATTATTTTGTAAACAACAGTAGAACTTTCAAAACAAGATGAAGACAAAAACTTGCATTGCTAATGACTACATAAATATTTATAATACATACTTTTAGGCAATATTTTTTCAAAAAATCCTTGTTCTTTTTTTGGCGGTTCATGAGCATTTTTAGCCTGGTTACAATCAGATGAACTTCCCATAGCAGCACAGTCTGTATAGTACGTCAACAGAAAGACATCGATTAAAAACCAAACTAACGATGTCGCCAGGATAATCTTACAATACAGTATCTTCCTGTTGCTAACCATTGTTCTCAAATCTTCACTTGTTGTTATTAAAACTTAAAATAAATAGTTTGGTGAGAAACGTTCTTTGTGTCTTCAGAAAATAATCAGGTCAAGGTCATGTTGGTTGCCTGTAAAAACAAAAATTGGACAATTAAAAATTGGACTATTGGTATGTTAGGACATACAAAATACAATGTACAATAAATAGGTTTGGCTAAGGTGTTTTAACGTCACTTTCCACAATATTTCAGTTCTATAGTGGCGGATAGTTTTATTGATGGAGGAAACAGAGTATCCGGAGAAAACCACCGACCTGTCACAAGTCACTGACAAACTTTATCACATAATGTTGTATCAAGTGTAGAAAATATACATAATGTACCTGTACCTGTAAATTTATTTCAACTAAAAAATCCAGATTAATACCTGAAAAAAAAATTCCCATGTGGGGTACCGTACTTTTCCAGATTTTTTAGCACCAAATTAACATCTAATCTTTATAGTAACAATCAGAGCTCCAGATCATTTTCAAGCCCAAAGGGTAAATACCCCCTACTTTTGAAAATGATGGGTATTTGCACATTTCCTTTGCACTGTTGTACTCTCTACTTCAGAAAAGATTGCTTACATATACACTTTTAAAATTATGTTTGACACAAGTGCTATTCAATAAACGCAGGATGCAAGTGAAATGTATATCTCTGTTTAATTTGACACGATTGTGTCATGTTTATTAATAAAATGTTGTAAATATTTTGTTCTGTGTTTACTTTATATAACTGACACCACACCCTGACAAGCTATTTGCATAAGTACTACATTAAAATACAATAGAAGTTTAGAAAAACATGTTCTTGCTCATTTTCAATGAACAACGTGTTCCCAAATTTACTTTCGTTTTAGTTCTTACTCATTACGTAAACCACTCCTTATAAGGAGCACCGCATTTATTTGTAATATTGACCGTGATAGGATGAGTTATCTTAAACATCCAATCAGATCTCTTTTGACATCGATGCTTAGAAAGGCAAACAGTCAGTACCCCTCGGATGTATATGCTCTCTCCTTCGAAAAGTATAAAGGGAAGTAATTACGGGGAATTTCTCAAAGACAAAAATGTATTGTTAATGTACACGACTGTATTATCGTTAACAGTGTACACGTACACTCCGAATTTGGAAAGTTTGCCTACACAGCAATATGTATGCGTAATGTGTACTCTGATCTGATAATACATGCGTTTTTACTCGTTTTTATAGCGTAAAAAACGCATATACGCAGTGTATCTGAAGCTCTGATAATAGTAACCCTATCAGTAAATTGACTGACTTAGGGTCTTACCAGAAAATGCTAATAATTGCTGCCAATTAATAAGTTTAAAGTTAATTGGTTTAAAGAATAAAGAATATATCTCATTATTTTTAGGGCAATTCCAGGTCAGGGGAGGAGTTGTAAGGTACTTTTTCCCTTGACCCACCACTCATACAAATGCCAGTTTACTTTCACTTGCAAGTACATGTACATGTATCTGCAATAGCCATAAAATACCCACCATACACATATCCAATATATAAAAGTGGCCTTCCAACTCCTCCTCCACCCCCATACAATGTTCTTCTGGTATAGCACTTAACATAGCTAGATACATGTATATTATTTAAATCAATTACAATTTATTTATATAATTACTGGTCTTGTGCTACTTGGTGCCTGTTAAGTTTTATCACTGGGACTACATGTACAGAAACTTCACATGAGGGTCAACAGGAAATCGGGTAAAACTTCCAAAGTGGGACAATCAGGATGTAATCTGACTGATAGTTATTATATATATATTTCCTGTTTATGTAACACTTTAGGACTAATTACATAAATAAGTAGCCTCCAGTAGTGTAGTAACAAATATGTACATGTACACATATGTTCCAATATTCTGACACATTAAAACAAGTTTTACATTGTTACCTGTAGAATCTTACCTGCACACCTGTTATACAATGTTTTTTTTATGTCAAAATATATTTTTTTATTTGTATGATTTCTTTACAATTTTTTTTTTTTGCAATTTTTTTGAATTTTTTTAATTTTTATATGATTTTTCTAAAAAAAAAAAAAACAACCAGAGGGTCACTTGAGCCTAAATTTCTCATCTGAACAAACCTTGAACAAATGATTAGCTCCTAATCATGCTCTTACATTTAAAATCTACTCAGCAGATTCTGGCTTGAAATAAGACAAATGCTAGAAGAGATTAATGAATTTAAGAATTTTCTTTCTTTTTTAGTGTACGTCAGCTGCCATCTTGGAAGTTCAGATATATCGGATACATATTATATTTTAGAATGGGGAACACCAACACCAAGGACTTTCACTTATATAATTACATATGAGTCTTTTAAGTGTAAGAGAATGGAATAAACTTGATTTGCAACATACATTTTTTTTTTCTCTGATATTTTTATGGACTATTCACTATTCAGCTTATAAAATGTGCTTGTAGAAAACCATGATCTATTATCTGGAAATGATATTGTACTCAACTCAATTAACCAGCCATTAATTATAATACTTTGTTGAATCCAAATGCAAATAGGTATGGATTATACCATGGTACAACAAGCAGAACTGAATGTTGTATCATACATGTAGCTTAAGCTCCATGTCAAATGTCAATAATACATGTACATGTATTATCTTTTTACAAACATATATTATGCGTCTTACTCTAGATCTTAGACTAATATAAACAACCTAATCATTTGGATTCCCTTGTTTAAACAAGTTAGTTTGTAAGACCCATGGTATATATAAACTACAAAAAATCTGGATTCAATCTGAAAATAGACTAAAATGTAAGGATAATTGACAAACCAAATGGTACCAAAATATTTCTCTTTGACTTTAGTTTCATCCTAACTCAGTCCCACTGCCCGGCGTCGATTCCCAGTAGTAGCAACTGAGTGACAAAATTATATTATTTAAAATGACTATTTTAGGTTGGCAACGATCAGATGCTGCTTTTCATTTTGTCTTGGGCTATCAAGTTTCAAGTTTTTATTAATAAGAAAAATCAATCAAATATTGATGTCCTCCCCACATTAACATGATATTAAATCAGTAAACAGATAATTATGAATACATTACATTTTTAAATGACAAAATATCATATTAAAGACAAATAAACTTATCTGATACTCATACAATCTTTGATATAGTGACATCAATACTATTTGGATTTAACAATCTAGTTATTGTTTTCATATATTCAACTGGACACAGATCTTGCAGGTTAAATGTTCAATTTTTTTAATAAAAGTTTTCTAACATTAGCAAATTTAGTGCAATGAATAAGAAAGTGTTGTTCATCTTCTATTTGATTGCATTAAGAGCATAATCTATTTTCTCTTTTTATTTTTGCTCTAAAATATCTACCTTTTTCAATTAAAAGGCTATGAGAACTTAATCTTAATTTGGTTAGTTCTCTAGTAATATTTACTGGAAGTTTTAATGAAAGATAATCTTGTAAAATAAAATCTTTTGGATAGATATTTGCAAAGAAAAATAGTTTATTATCATGTTCTTGAGTAGATAAATGTTGTAGTTTATTTAAAATGACCTTAGAATGTTGGTCAGTTAACAACTGATTTATTTTATTATTGTCAAAATCTAAACTAGTTAAATTCAAATTTTGTAGAGTACTAGAGAGTTGTGAATAATTTTTTGCCAAGATCTGTGTCCATCAATAAATAGAGATTTATCTACCTCATAGACCTCTCCAAGCAACCTATCAAAGGGAAGTTGTTTTAGTCTATTGAAATATTTAAGTGCAAGAATAGTTATAAAATTTAGAACTGGTGGCCTCCCTAATTCACATTTAGCTGCAAAGTTTGAGATTTTTTGTGTGGACTCCCAAAATATTTTTACAGAATTCATTATGAATCTTTTCAAATGGCAATTTATCAATGCAAGAGTCTTTTATAGTGAAATCACTAATTCCAAATCTCAGACCCATATGTACAAAATGTACATATAGGTCTTATAAGCATATCAAACAGTTTTAATTTCAACCTGTGATCTACATGTATGTTATTGAATACAAATATCTTAGAATGTAGAGAAATCCGCTATCAAATAGTTAATTTTCGCATATTGGTTGTACCTTTTAATAAAGCACTGGTTTTTTGGGGTTTTTTTTTGGTTGTTGTTCAAATTATGGATATTTACCCCACATTTCTCATTAGCATGATTGCCGGTAATCTCGTTGAGATTAGACTTCCAAATTAAGATACAGAGCAGCAAATGTTTTCGGAAGTCTAATATCTGGAGATACAGCATAAAATGTCTTCGGAAGATTAATTTCAACGAGATTAGATTGCCACTCCTGCCTACCACTTGCCTCAACTCAAGGAATTCTTTCCTTCCACGATGTTTGAAATATTCTCTTCCGTTTTAGCCTATTGTATCTTTGACCTTTTGTTGGTTGTGGTGTTTTTTCATTGTGTAATTTATTGTTGTCAGTATCACGAGTCGCTCCGTTAACATTAAAAAACAAACTGGTCAATGACTCTGGCCATTTTTATGTTTGAACTGCTTCACTAATACGCTGGAGCATTATCGAAAAGAATTATTGCTTCCGTAAAGCACAAAACTGATCTTATTCTGTTACAACCATCCTGGGTGTGTGTGCTCCATTAATTACTGGAGGTTCATACAGAACAAAACACATAAAAATATTAGACACCAATGCCAGAGGCCCCCTGGATTTTGAGGCCCTGGTACCAAGTCTATAGGTAAATCTGGCTCTGCATCCATGCCAAAATATGCATCAGAATGCACAGGGGTCAGATTTTAATTTTCCAGAATACCTTTGAGTGCTTGCGACAAGATGCATACATGATACAAGGCGTTCCAGCCTTAACACCATTCCGGCATTGTTTTTCCCGATCCTGTGCCAGTCCGGCCTTGTCTCAAAAGTTGATCCGGCCTCAGGAAATTTTAACAGATATACGCTTTTAATACGCTATTTTTCAAATCATATCAGTTGAAAATAATGTATTACGCTTTTAATACGCTATCTTTCAAATCATATCAGTTGAAAATAATGGTTGATGTTTCGATTCCCAAATACAGGCTCTAACCTGTTTTCATTCTTCACCCATGACTGCCAAGTAATACATTTTGTACACGTGCTTCAAGTGCATTAATGGTCAAAATTGGCAGTTGTAAACTGGAAAAGGGGTATTGTTACCTTAATGCCAATAATGGACAATTATCAATCAAAATTACAGGTAAACACTAAAACAGACTGCCGAGAATATCGCATCAACTATAAAAAAAGAAACAAGGTCGGATCGACTATGGCCGTTGTAAGGCCGGACTGTTTTAAGGTCGGATAATCTCGAAATTGACAAGATTAGACTGGAGATACAGAGCAGAATTTTTTTTCCGTAAGTCTAATATCAACGAGATTAATCTTAATGATTTCTCAGTGGTCAGGAGAAAGTCCATGTGCATGGAGAATGAAAGAATATTATGCTTGCAGGTCGATACCACGACCTATCTATCACTTGTTTCTTTCAATACTAATAGTCAGTGTAATCATGTGACGCAAATTCAAGCGGTGTGTCTTTTTACCACAAAACACTATAGAATTAGCACAGAACACTTAAAATTCTATTAAATCTTATTAAATATGTGCAAAAAATGTTTATTTGTTTAAATAGTTTTAATATATTTTCGTGCATTGTAGTAGAAATGGGTTAGTTTAACTAGAGTTGTCTCTCTTTACAGACTATTTTCGGGGGAAATAGTTTATTGTTTTATAATAATTTATATTGTTCAATATTTATATGAGTATAATTATTTATTTATTTAAAAGACAATTATTATCTTAGTGAAAATGAATTATTTATTAAATGATAATACATGTATTACTAACTTGTGACCAAAAATGTGATTAGGACGTGATTCTATGTTCTCATAACATGGTCTATTATGTATCATTTATAGAAATAAAATTAATATCAAAAATTAAAAATATCTAATTTAAAAAAAAATTATTTAGAACTTATAAATTATGAAATTTCTTATAAACATTATGTATTATTTTTATTTGTATAAGCTTTGTGGTTGTTGGAAAAGTTGCAAATGACACAGGTGTGAAAATTTTTTAAATTTTATAATTGATTATCTTAAATCAATTTAACACCTTTGAAATAACAGTGGGTGTCATTAAACAAAACATAAATTAAAAAAAAAAATTATATCTTAAAGATGACAATATGTAATATCAAGTTGTCTTTGATAAAAATTAAAATTAAAAAAATTAAACTGTTAACAGGATTTTGTCAAAATTGGGTTTTGTTGTCCATTAATTCAAAGTTTAATTTTTTATACATTATATTTTCGCGGCGGGCTACATAATTTCGTTTAAATACATGCCTGTCAAATTATTTTTAGTTGCTAAAGTATTAAGATATTTTTAATTATTTATTCAAAATTTGGTTCATTAATTTTCTAATTTTATTTTTGTTTTGATAATCATTTTATCCACAACTAGGATTTTTTGTTGGAAAGTTCCCTCGAACAGATCATCAGTTGAAACATAAGTTATTGTTGTCATTATAATTAACTCATGTTTTATTACCAATTTAATACACACCTATGGACAAACAATAATACGGAATCAATGAAGAGAGTTATGAAAGTTGCAGTCAATTGGAAGCCACAGAGTACACCCGAATTGATCCAGAAGTTATACGACATGGTAGACTTTCAGTTTATAATTTCTGCAGTGCATTACATTCAACCGGTGAATACGAATTAACTTCCAGTTACAAAATTTATGTTGTTGCTGATATGGTTTGGAATACAAAAAAACAGGAAGAAAAAGACAAACTGTTCAAAAACTTTTTTAAAAAACAGTAAGAAGAGGACCATCGATAATGTTGCAACATCTTCAAATGGACTTTACAAAGTACCCAATAAAGCTCAGAAAATCGCCAGGAAGCCTGGGCAAGTAAAACGATCCAGGAGCGAAAAAAAAACAAATTAAGAACTTTTTTCTAATTACAATTTATTCAGAGACACTGAGGAGTAAACGTGTTGTATGTACAGGTATATACATTTGTATGTAAATATAACTGTAAATATGTAAAAAATAAAAATATGAATATACATGTACTGGGTATGTAAATTTGATGAATAAATAGGTTAATGATAAATTATATATCTTGTAATTATTTTACAATCAAACAAAATATTTCTTCATGGAGATTATAAATACATTTAAACAAAGTATTGCAAAAATTTTCGACAGCATAACCATCTTCCGTCAGTTGCAAAACATACATAATTTGTATCTCTAAATTGCAATATTAATCTACAATCAACTGACGAAGACGGTTGTGCCATCGAAAATTTTTGCAATACTTTTTTTAAATGTGTTGTAATTATTTGATACAAACAATCGAACAATTAAAAAAAAAAAAACATAACGAGAGGAATACATACATTTTTGTATACAAAACATATCAATGACAAAAGAAAAAAAATCTGAAAAACAGAAAAGACAAAAAAGTAAAAAAAAATAGAATGAACCAAACAAAAAGACAAAAAAACAAGACAAAACAAAAAACTAGAAAAGAAGTATTCCACCGCACTTGATAATTATGGACAAAGTTGTTTTGTTAGGAGTGATTTAAAAAAAATGAATGATTCCCCCGCCTGACCATCAACATCCTGTGGACATGCACACCTCCATTATGTGCATAAACAAAATATTGAAGTTATAGCTCCAAAACTGTAGGAGGAGATAGCCGGACAAATCATGTATCTATATCCGGACGGACGAACAAAATGACTAAGTCCAATTACCTGTCATTTTGAGAATATTTGATGAAAATCAAAATCATATGGACATGCACACCTCCATTATGTGTATAAACATCCTACAAAATATTAAAGCTGTAGGAGGAGGTAGCCGGACAAACCATGTATCTATATCCGGATGGACGGACAGAGGGTAAATTAATATGCCCTCCGACTCTTCGTCGCAGGGGCATAAAAAAAGCAAACAAAAAACAACCCCCAACATATATATAGTGCCAGGACTCAGGAGTGGGACTGAAAGACTTAATTTTCCTCCCGAAAATAGTCTGTAAAGAGAGATAACTCTAGTTAGGGAGGACAAACGTAGTCGTCGATAGCGTTATTATTTTCTGTCGGAGTAGAACAACCCGAATTTTCACCTTTTTCATTTCATTAGAAAAACACCTAAAATTTATTATTTCGTGATAAAAAATATATCAGATAAAACTTGAAAACTAGAACTTTATTAATTTGGTAGTTATAAGCATTAAAAATATGATTGGGTACTACTACTGAACGTCCAAAGTGAAGTCGTTTCGAGAAAATCGGACGCCATCTTGATTTATGTGTCAACGAACAGCCCATTTTCAAAAATAATTCCGGGAGCTATCCCTGGACCAATATTCTTCATGCATGGCTTAAAATTTGCAGAAAGTCTTCAATTTTACCAATCCGATTGTTAAGAATTTTTTAAAAGTCAAAATCGTAACGTAAAATATAAAAGTTTACAAACATTGTTTTAAACTCGTTTACCGCTTTTCCGCAAAAAGTTAACAGTCAGATATCAATAATCTGAACCTTCCTCTAAAGATATGCCGCCAAGGTTTCAATGGATAAGCAGTAATAGCTCCCGGAAATCATTGGATGTTTGGTCCATATTTTCCGACTTTGCAATCAGAGTTGAGCGGGAAGAGTTATCGGACGTTGTGTGGCGCATGACCGAAATGTATGTCTTCCGCCATCTTGGCCAGGACAATTTCAGAGTTGTACCAAAGAAAAATGGAATTTACCGACGTATTGTCCTACCAATTGATACAATAATTATCTAGCATTGATGTATTCAGACCACGGAGGTCAATCATGCACGGTAAGTAACAAAACTTCTTCTAAAATATAGTTTTATTCTCAAAAGAAATATCGTTTTCAACCGGATCAAATGGGGGTTAATTTTGAAAACAAAAGATGCACAAAAATCGCACAGAAACTTTACACGTACTGAATAAATATATATCTTTGCTTCGATAAGTGAAAAAGAGATGGGATTTAATTCACGATTTTATTATTTTACTCGAAAAATGGCGAAAACGGCAAGCATCAATATAAAGTTGTCAAATTCTCCCAATCTATAAATAACTTTATCCAAGCAGAGCTTTGGTGACGTAATCATGGCTGTTCGGAAATTATCGGGATTTATTAATACATCTATATAAAGGAGTTGTTCCGGTATTCTTTGATATTTTTAGAAAAGGGGGGATCTTTTGTGAAATGTTCAAGATTTTTTATATTTTATGGTTTTAAATGAAATTTGTCTACATGAAAACTTTTTAGGCATTTCTCATTAAGTTCCTAGTGTATATTGTAGCAATACATAGGACAATTGTTTTTAAATACTAAAATAGTAACATGAATTTCCATGCAACATTTTTGAACAATTTATTTAAATTGTTATAAAACATAATTATTATGTTTCAGTGCTATTAGGGAAGCTTTATGAAATATATGCTTAATGCATACATTACAGTATGTGAATGTATTAACATTCTGGCTATATACAATGTAATCAGTGGCAGTGCATGTGATATGCTAAGTTTAATTAATTACATTTTTTTCATTACACCATTACTGTATGCAAACTTGTTTGGTATGACAGAACATTTATGATGCATGCAGCAAACATTTCTGGAATAATGCTATTTTTCATATAGAATCTATTTGCCACCAAGCATATATGCATAAAGATAATTTATAGTCGGAAGAGTGCATTGTATTAAAGCTTTTTTTCATTTGTACATGTATGATAAACTATTTCTGGAAAAGATAAATTATTTTTAATTCTTTATTTTTATTCTGTATAACATATTTTAAATGTTTATTTTTATTTTACAGGTGTGATCGTGGCATCTCAGTAGATCATTAAGAGTTTTAAATCATTAAAATGACACTTCTGAAAGTTGATGCTGTTGATTATGATTCAGTTAATCAAATATGCATTGGATATGCATAGGATCACAAAACACACAATTTAAAGAAATCACAAAGATTTCATTTGGAATAAGTTGGTCATGAACTGGGACACAGCACTATTTGTAGTCGTCAAATGTAAAATTATAGTATATAAAGGAAAAGAGAGTGACATTTAAGACTGTTATGAATTAAGATAATAGTAGAAGATAACAGTTTATTGATTTGTGACAATAAAAATGATAACTTTGAAAATTTGGGACTTTCTAATCGCATGAACTGTTAGCTTAAATCAGCTAAAATTGTCAAATTTGAGGTTTTTCTCAGACAAAAAAATGAAAATAATGTATAAAATGTGCTAATTAAATGTTTAAAAGATAAAATAACTTCAAGGCTGGCTTATAAATTGTACAGAGAACATATCTGATAATCCAAATAAGACTTTTCATGGAATACGGGGCCATAATTGAAATATTATTTATACTAAATTTCCAGGTAGAGGGCTAATGAACCAGGACATAGTTCATACCAGTGTCAGAATTGGGGTTGCTGATAGTTTTCACCTTGTAGTATACAGTTATAGGATCAAAATAATACCAAACACTTGAACATTTAATATTATAATATTCAACAATTATTGAAATTGTATCAATTTCGGGAATTATCTGAAATTTTGATTGAACAAAGAAAATTGACCTTTTCAATGGAAAAAATGGCAGCTTTTACACAAACTGTAATAATAACTTCATTGATGTATGGATATTGAGGTTGTTTACCATAAAAATATCAATTTGAGCATACAAAATATAATTAATTCCCTAAAATAGCTTATTTTTACACTTTACGGAGCTCAAAATATTAAGCTGCGGCGTATATAATTCTGGCACTACAGACTTTGAGAATTTTTTTTGCTGATAAATATAGGTGTTCCCTGTTAGAGGGTTCTTTTCCCTACCAACATCAGTATTCAGAAAAATTCTAGTACTTTTTTCAGATTTTTTATGACCAAAAACTTGATTTTTCGAATAAAATTTGACGTTAAAATTATGGAGGCCTGCGCAAAGGAAATAATATTAAAAAAATATATATATTAATTGAATAAATGATATTCTTGATATTTTTACCTAGAGACTGGGCACTTTGTTGACAGTGCTGCATGTTTCAGCCTTGCAAGTTAAAGGTTTTTGAAGATATTTGACCACAAACCTGGTAGTTTGAACAAGCAGACAGCTGACACATAAATTAAAAAAACTAAGTCCAAAGGCTATTTTCAATGTTTTAAATTCTGTGACATTTTTTTCATACAACACCTACAGGTGTGTATAATACCTCTTTTTGAAGCATAAGGAGGATACATTACTATAGAAGAAAGCATGATAACCTATTAGGTAGTGAAAATAATAAATTTTGGTCCTAAAATGTCATTTTTTTTAACATTTTTCCAAAAAAACCGAAAATCGACCACTTTTGGCTCACCGAAAAGGCCATAACTTTTGAACAGCTCAACCGATTTTAATAATTTTTGTACCAAAATTTCCCATTTTGTATGTACTGTCATATTAAACTATAATTGGATGATTTATTAGCATTTAAATTTTTGGCTTGACCACCCTACTCTAGTTAAACTAATCCATTTCTATCAAAATACATTTAAATTATTTAATCAAATAACATTTTTTTTGCATATTTAATCAGATTTAATAGAATTTTAAGTGTTCTGTGCTAATTCTATAGTGTTCTGTGGTATTCGGTGGTAAAAAAGACGCACCCAAATTCAAGTCATGTGCATTTTATATTTTTACTAATTTTAGGGCAGGTGCATTTCTTCGTACATTCAATCACGACATTCTCCACAATTTCGTACATTGCAATAATGTACCTACACAATCGATAATGAACTCTGCTTTTTTAAATACAAATTGAAACGCCTTCTTGTCAGAAAAGTACTAACCTAACTGATAATCAATGCGGACGTATATTTCCACGTCTGCAGAGTCGACTTCAGACAGGAAGTGACGTTGTATTTTTAAGACCTGCACAAAGAGTCCAAATTGTATAATAATAAAACACAGTAATAATTTTATATTTTCATATATAGTGATGTAATAATATATTATTAATTTGTTAGAATAAATTATTTAAAATCTTGAATAGTTTAGAATTTTAATAAATCCCATCTAAATACCCAATATTAACTTTGATTTTAGAAATGCCCACGTACCTAATTATAAATTACAAGTTTATTCTGTTGAATTTCCATATTGAGAAATAAAAAAAACCCATTATACCTACAAAATATTTTCAATCGAAAAAGCACACGATCTAAGAAATAAATACAAAATATATCGTACGTTATTATTTCTTTGTTTAAAATTTTATCTAAATTGCCCCTCTATTTTAGTGATACTTTTGTTGCGGAACTTTTCTGGTTCCCTGTTCTTTATTTGTGAACAAAGTTTCAGTTAAAATGTCCCAATCAAGAAGAAAATTACACAAATGGACAATTGATTTTACAGGCAGATCAAAGAGTGAAAAGGCATTGGTTCAGTTAAATACAGAACTCAGAAAACCTATAGGTATATATATGGTAACTGTGTGTTAAGGGAACGCTCCTCTACTGCTCTAGTCTATTTCTACACTAGATACGATAACGTAACCCTCATTCCGCTTGTGCTCCAGTTAGGGTTACGAATCGGTCTCATTCAACGTATGGAAGCAAATTAAAATTTTCGTTAAGTGAATATATCAATTTTCTTTTTGCATATCTGGTCATAACTTATTATTCCCTACAATTTTTAAGTAATGGCGATACGAAATAAGTGTTACAATACCTGTCTCTGCCTTCACGATCGATTTAGTATTCGAAAATTGTTTCTTGTCCGCCATGGCACCTTACGTATACTCTCGTGATGGGCGGAGCCTATCCATATATGGATCTGAATGCCAAATATGAAAAACGTTACTACGATGTTTTACTACGATTGATCCAAATAAGGATATCTCCAAAACCAGGCAAGTGCACGTGAAATAGCAACTTGTAAACAAAATGGCGGACAGAAGGAAGATTTCATGCATTCAAATTTTCAGATGGATATAAGTCTACCATGGATTGATGCAGCGTTTACTTAACACCTCAAGGTTTACCTAAATATATTTATCTTTCACCCCCGTTAATTTTTCCAACCACTTACAACGGAATTAGGACAAAAAACTACTCCAGGCACTGCTCCCATGCATTGAATGGGACCGATTTGTAACCCTCACTGGGAGCAAAAGCGTACTGAGGGTTACTTTATCGTATCTAGTTCTACACAGTCACAGGCTAACCGAAGTATTAAAATTAAATGCAGGTGGGGCCTCACTCTCGTTGAGATTAGACTTCCGAAGACATTTTCTTCTCTGTATCTCCATCCTAATCTCGTCACAATCACTATCAAAGGTATTCTGGAAATTAAAAAAAATTAACTCCTCAATGCATATTTTGGCATGGACCACAGGGGGACTTGCTTCCGGCCTTTCGTTTTCATTAATTTTAACCCTACTATCAATGTGCGGTACTAAAATATCACGTACCGCACATTCATAGTATGGTTAAAATTATTGATAACGAAAGGCCGGGAGCAAGTCCCTGTGCACGGACGGATTTGTATCGGATCGAGTGCAGGTAAGATTTGAATTCAAGTCAAGTCACCCCCGTCAAAATCGCACCCACATGGTTGTGGTAAACACAGTCTTATACAAATTCACTGTCCAATATGCATGGTCACATTCTTCTTTAATCGATATTGGTCCAAAATGTAGAATTTATTATTTAGAATAACATTGATAATTTGTAAAAAAATATTTTAAAAATCACAATACTCGTATACCAGTATTGTTCACAATTCTCCTATACTAATTAGTATTGAGTATTGTTAAAAAAAAATCAAAAATCAATGATCATGATTCTTGATACTTAATAAAGATATATATTGAGGACAATTTTACTACTATTGATTATACATTTTGTATGTCAGACTGGCTTCCTTGTCAAAACATGTAAGTCAACTTTATGGTACGGCATTGTAGACTTGACACATTATATTTGCAAGTTTTATTACACAAAACAATACACAATATACAATACAGTCAACAATACATAATGCAGTTAACAATACACAATACATTTCATACATATAAAACACAATACAGTCAATACACAAATCACAACCGTTCGTACACTTCACTGCCAATAACGACAACCGCATATTTTCAATGGTCTTTGGCGGTTCTTCTTGCAGTTCCTCCATGGAGTCTTGTCTTGATGATATTTCCCTGCGAAGTTCTTCTTTGCTGAGTCTCATGATGTCCCTCATAATTCTTTTCACTTCTAGTGCCCTGTCGGCCTTCTCCATTGCTGCGTTGGTATCAGTGTCAGTGTCGGTATCAGTAACTTCTTTGTCTGAAATAATAAAAAAAAAAGTAATAACTGAGTAATATGTATGCCATATTGATGACCAAGTATAAAATTAATCATGGACATTGGAACAAAACCAATTCTTTGATCACGTACACAGCTGTCCCATTTACATACTCGACTTGATTGGGTAAAAAGTTAAACAGTACAAATGTAATTACTTTATATTGCACATGATTTGTAATGATAAAAAAACCCCTATGAATTCACTTCCTGTACTGGTATTGGGTTTCCTCCTCCATGCATATCCTTTTAACTTGGTGACCAGTTCCAGGGTGAGTATTGGGCAACTGGACATCTCTTTTGGCAATGTATGTGGCTGAATGATTCCTCCAGTGAGTGGTTGCAACGTCTTTGGCCTTGGTACATGTAAGTGATGTAATTGTGCCATCCTGTAACTGCTGCATAAAGTCTGCAACAATACTCGTATACAATACTATATATTAATTATCATTAAAATCAATATTTAACAATACTCGTATACAATTCTCGTATATTTAAAAAAAAAAATACCTGAGTATTGTTGTCACCAAGTTCAAGAGATCCTTGCATTGTTATGAGTAAGAGTAAAAACTGCTCAGTATGAAGTCTGGCTAATGTGTCTTAGTGGAGTGACATGTCTTCATGTACATGGGAACTGTTATTTAAATACAAAATTATACATACAAATGTAGCACTATAAAATCCAGATCAGTGTGTTCAGTTACCTGGTACAAAACAGGCATCATTGTTAGTTTTGTTGATATATTGGTTGAAGTGTTGACCATCATTGTTTTAACTTTCTTTTCATAATCATTATCGTATAGAAAAATATAACAGAACTGCATCAGTGGTGTAATGGTACATGTAAGTGTATTCGCCTCGAATATTGTAGATTGTGGGTTCAAGCCCTTGTCAGATCAAATGAAACACTACATGTATAAAATTGGTATTTGCTGCTTCTCCACATAGCATGTTTTATTGAGGAGTAAGAGCAAAGACTGGTTGGCTAGGAATCAAGATACTATGTCTGAGGGGAGCGACACCTCTAGCAGCAGACCGTTGTTTCAATGAGCTAGCACTACTAGGAATCAAGATAATATGTCTGAGGGGAGCGACACCTCTAGCAGCAGACTGTTGTTTCAGTGAGCTAGCACTACTAGGAATCAAGATAATATGTCTGAGGGGAGCGACACCTCTAGCAGCAGACTGTTGTTTCAGTGAGCTAGCACTACTAGGAATCAAGATAATATGTCTGAGGGGAGCGACACCTCTAGCAGCAGACTGTTGTTTCAGTGAGCTAGCACTACTAGGAATCAAGATAATATGTCTGAGGGGAGCGACACCTCTAGCAGCAGACTGTTGTTTCAGTGAGCTAGCACTACTAAGAATCAAGATAATATGTCTGAGGGGAGTGACACCTCTAGCAGCAGACTGTTGTTTCAGTGAGCTAGCACTACTAGGAATCAAGATAATATGTCTGAGGGAAGCGACACCTCTAGCAGCAGACTGTTGTTTCAGTGAGCTAGCACTACTAGGAATCAAGATAATATGTCTGAGGGGAGCGACACCTCTAGCAGCAGACTGTTGTTTCAGTGAGCTAGCACTATAAAGATCTGACTTCGTACAAAGGGGACATTATTTCATTGAATGTACATTTTGTAACTTGTTTTCTTGATATAGCTGAAAAATGTAAATTGATTTCCCATGGAAAAGCATGATTAATTGATTGATTGGAGTTTAATGCCAACTTTAGCAATATTTCAGCTGTATCGTTGCATAAACAAATTGTATTATTAACTTAGAGTAAAGCAGGACAATTGTTCCATGGTGATGGGCCCTTCTAGAATTGGTGTTTAATCAATATTTGTTATTACAGGTTATAGTGAAGAAACAAGTGTTGCCCAGCATGATAATAAAGATGAAAGTATTGATACACAGAAACTGATTGACAAACGTTCATGGGACATCGCACTGGGTCCTCTAAAACAGATCCCAATGAATTTCTTCATTATGTGGATGGCGGGAAATTCCATCTCCATTTTTCCTATTATGATGGTAGGGATGATGTTTTTCCGACCATTCCAGGCACTCATCAGCATCCAAGCCACATTTGGTACAATAGAAGGAAGTTCATATCTTCAGAAGGCAGTTTATATTTTAGGAAATGTTGTGTGTTTGGGATTAGCCATATATAAATGTCAAGTGATGGGACTTTTACCAACACATTCATCTGATTGGTTAGCTTTTGTAGAGCCCCAGCATAGAATGGAATGGTCAGGAGGTGGTGCAGCCCTTTGAGTTTTAAGAACTACATACATGTACTATACCATGTCTAACATTTTCAAATGATTTGAAAAGTTAAATCTTCATATTTTTTTCAGATGTGGTACCTTTTTTTTGGTTAAAAACATAATACAAGACATTGTTTTGTTTACAAAAGACTTTCGGTAATTTATTTGTAGCGGTATATGAAATTATTGAAGAACGTTTCTTGAAGAATGTAGTTACATCTGTAATATGATAATTAAAAGAATAAATGTTGTCTTTATATTATTTTTGTTATTAAGATGATATGATTTTCATTTAGAAGTAAGACAGGCAACCGAATTGGTGGTGTGATGGTTAAAATGCTCGCCATGAGTGTGGTAGACAATGGGTTCGAGCCCCAGTTATGTCAAACCAAAGACTATGAAATTGGTATTTGTTGCTTCTCCGCTAAATAAGCACACAGCATTAAGGAGTAAGGGCAAAGACTGGTTGGCTCCTAATCAGAATAATGTGTCAGAGTGGTGGAGCGACATGTCTACCTGTGGACTGTTGTTTCAGTGAGCTAGCACTTTCAAAATCCAACTCAGTGTGTTGGGTCTAGAACAAGGCAGACCTCATCATCATCTCATTGAAAATTAAATTATACTTGCCATGATATAGCTGAAAAATGGCTGTGTTGGCGTTAAGCAAAACACTCTACAGAAAACTAAAGATTGAGCAACACAAACCCACTAAAAATCGTATGTGAACTCATGATACATTGTAGATGACATTAGTATGATATGTACAGGTGTTTAACACCACTTTCAACAATATTGTAGTTATATAGTGGCTGTCATTATTGTCGTTTTATTGAGAAAAACACTGACCTGTCGCAAGTCACTGACAAACTTTATCACATAATATTGTATCGAGTACATCTCGCCATGAGCAGGATTTGAACTCACAACGTTAGTCACTGACAAACTTTTATCACATAATATTGTTTCGCCCGAGTGGGATTCAAACTGGAATGAATGGTGGAATTATTGAAAACTGCTAGTAAAGCTCAGAACTGTTTAGATATAAACTATACATAGTTATCTTGTTATATTATTATTTTAAGGAGTTGGAAGTTGCCAGAGAATTGGTTTGTGTTTGTAATGATCATCACTTGGAAAAGTTTACGGTCACCACCATGACAAAATATCTGTCACACATGACCAGGTTTTGACTTCTGGTCCTATGACAGTGGGTGCTCAGAGAGGAACTTGCCACATGCGCACTGGCTGTAGGGGTCCAGAGGTCAAAACACAGAAATGTATGCATAAATATTATCTGGATAAGTATTAATTTTGTATTGAATGACATGTTTTTATTGTGCTGTATTTAATTTATGTAATTTTATCATGCATGTCGGTTTGAAAAGCTCTTGAGAGCTTATGTTGTATTGTTATAAAATGTACCGATTTTAAATAAAACTTTGATTGATTGATATGTTCCGTTTGTCGTAATCACTATCCGGTCCTTTCCTCATTCATGACCTATCACTGGGTTTACTATAGTAATACCATGGGTGTCGCTAGTGGAGCCCTCGGTCTTTAGTAGGGTTCTTGTGCTCGATTTTTAGTTTTCTGTGCAATGTTTTATAGATCATTGTTTGTCCTTTTTCTTTTGGGCATTGTATAGTCTGTCCTTCAATTTATGGCTTTGATTACCCCTTTGGTATATTCAAACTTTTCTTGTTGCAGTTGGCTATGAATTGAATTCTTGTTATGTTACGAAAGTTTTAGGGTTTGGGATATTGGTGCGACTTTCTACAATATTTCAGTTATATTGTGGAGGTGTTTTAGAGGAAACTGGAGTATCCAGAGAAAGCACCCCACCTGCTGCAAATCACTGACTAACATAAGCGGGACGACTTCAATTTTAAAATCATAAATTTTCCAAACATGTGCAGCAATATACCAGCTTCTCCTGCATATGGTGTTTACATCTCGCAATTGATTCGCTATGCAAGGGCCAGTAGCAATTATTCTGATTTCCTGAAACGTCATCTTCATCTGAGAAATAGGCTACTGGACCAGGGCTATAAAAAGATTCGCCTTATTCGATCTCTTAAAAAGTTTATATTCCGATACCAATATCTTGTCGAAATATATTCCGTCTCTGCAGAAAAAATTATAAGCGATGCATTTTCATATAGTGAAAATGTATAAAGATAAAGAAGTCGCAAATGTCAAGAATTTTTTTGTCAATGTGTGACGTAAAAATATTTTTGACATTTACGTCACCGAATATGGTACTGCTTTGACAACTATTTTACCTATTTTGTTCCTGTATTTAAATACTGTTACAGTGACAGCCGGAACCTTTGAACCGTAATGAGAGCGGGAGGTTTGGCGCCTTAAAATCTGATTCAACCCACCATTTCTTTAGAAATGCCTGTACCAAGTCAGGGTCATTACGGTTTTCACAGTTTTCTGGTTGTTGACTGATTTTGTCTGTTTATATAATTATGAGTTTTGACTTTCCCTTTGTAAGATTGTTCGGAGTTCGGTAATTTTGTTATTACCTTTATTTGGTTGTTGGAGATATTGTCAATCATTACTGTTTAATTTCTTGGACTTTTTTCTTATCTGATCCTAAAATTAAAGGGTCTAGTGAGCTATTGCCATCACTCAGTGTTAGTCATTCATCTGTCATAAACAAATTAAAAAGTCTTCTTATGAAACCACCGGGCCAATTTCAACTATAGTTGGTCTGAATCATTCATAGTATGTGTACTTTCAAATAGTATCCCATGACCCTGTCAATCATCCAAGATGTCTGCTGTTACTATAAATAGATCATAGAGCAGTAAATCACACCTTCAGTTTCAATTAAACTACACTGTCCCACCAAATATGTTCAAATTTGAACACTACATTCATTATTATAACATAAGTTACATATTTTTCTGAAATATGTGTTTTGATGATTTTTGCCAAAAATGTGCAAATTAGTCTGATTTTTACAAAAAAATAATTTGAAAATCTTCTTGTGAAACCACTGAGCCACTTTAATCCAAAGTAGACTGGGATAGTCCTTGGGAGTTCTTGTAAAATTGTATCAACAACCCAACCTCCATCTAAGATGGCTGTTGTTACTAAATTTTTTTTTAATTTTTCAAATGACCAAAACTGCTACATTTTAACATTTTATATTTAGTTTTTCTGTGGAATTTACAATTCAGTAAATTTTTTGCTAAATATGCAAATTATTTGATAATCTCCTCTGAAAATACTTGTTAATTGATAAACATTATTTTATCCGGACAAAAAATGAAAGGATTTGATAGCAAGACAAGGTTATATTTATCCTCCCCTATTACAATGCAACAACCAACAATATAATTAATTATAATTTTAAACATATTTTAAAGATGATCAAAGGGAAATAACTCTATGATAAATAAGAACCCACTGAACCATTTGGAATCACACTTGGCTGAATACTTACAAAGATATTCTTCAACAAAATGTATGTTTTTTTTTTGTATTGATCAGAAATCCAAGATGGCCACCATTGCTGGACATTGCTCAATATAAGACCCCATGTGAATATTTAAAAAAAGCATCCAGAAAACAAAAACTTTCGAATTACCCAAATCTGTACATGAATAATTATTGGATGGTCCCTTACAATGTCATAATTTTTCGTATAGATCAGAAATCCAAAATGGCTGCCACCAAGGACATAGTTTAGTTTAACCAAGGATTTATATAGTATACTATATAAATCCTTGGTTTAACATAGGACCTTATGTGAACTTTTTTTTAAACTAGACTTGATTGAACAAAAATTGAGCATAAAATAAGCAGGTGAGTTATACAGGCTCATGGAACTTCAAAAGATTTGTTGTATGAGAAAATGAAATGCTGAACCAACAGAACATTTAATTTACTTTCAAGCGTGTTTGACTTTCAGAACTAGTCCAATATACTATCTTGACGTTTTCATTCACCATTTTATTATGGAATTTTATCTACAAACGTAATCGCTGCTTATCCTCAAACAGGTTTTAATTTTCGACTGTTCTTTGGTGAACTCGATACACATAATTTGTCATCCTGGTAAATGTCGAAGATTTTCTCACTCTTGTTGAAAGTGACGACAAATAGACACAATCCAGGGGGGGGGAGCGCACCCGATGCACACCCCCCCCCCCCCTAAAATTGGAAAAAATATGATTTTTTGGCGTAAAATCGTGATTTTTCACACGGAATACCCCAACATTTTCGCGCCTCCCTCCGCAATTGGAAGAAATATGATTTTTTGGCGTAAAATCATGATCTTTCACACGAAATAACCCAAAATTATTCGCGCCTCCCTCCGCTCGCCGCAATTTTTTTAAGTGCACTCCCCTAACTTGAAATCCTGGATCCGCCCCTGCAATCCAAGAAGAATTTGAAGATGACAAGAAGCCGGGACAGACAATACAATGACCATAAGAATAGGAACGAAAAGATCAACACTATTCAACAATACACTACACAGAAAACTAAAGATTGAGCAACATGAACACCTCTAAAACCGGAAGAGTAGGCAGTTCATGCTTCACTAGTGGTTCCCGTCGTTTTATTCTTGTTAAAATTCACGAAAGAGGAAAGGAGGACGAGAACGAGACTAAGACAAACAACTGGAATACATTCATGGTCATCTTTGACACAGATATTTGGTAACTGTTATCAAAATGGTAACTGATGATTGAAACTGATAATGAACCACCATAAACAAACTCTACAAGAAATTTGATTTCTAGATGTGGTCTTGTATCTAACATACAACATGACAGAGATGAAAAACAAAACAAGACCATTAACATTTTTTTGTCATTTACCAGTAACTTAAATTCTCTCTCTCTCTATCTTTAAAACGACTTTTCAATTGGCTACGGAACATTGCTGTAAACAACCTAAATAGCCATAAATTTTATTTAGCAAGTTTAATAAACAATAATGACGAATATGCATTGGATATGCAACTATGATTGTAATATGTTGGATGGTGCTGTTTAATCAATGTAAAAAACTGTCAGAATTCAAGTGATGTTTTGAAAATTTTCAAATGTAATACAAAACACATTCAACACAATCATTTGTTTATAAGAAAAAAAAAAGAACATAAAGAAATGCAAATTCCAGCTATGTTCAGAACAATGTATTTCATTAACTTGGCTCTTTAATAATCCATTGCTGGAACTTGCTACCATCACAAGGTGCTACAATAGAACATTATAATAGTTCAATTTCAAGATAAAAGTAATACATTTTTTTTTTTTTTTTATAAAATATTAAAGTGAAATGTTGAAATAATATAAAAATGACACCGACTTTTTTTTTTTAATTTTTGAAGTTTACGTTTATCTATTCAGTTATTCGATTTTTTCCCCCGACACATTCGGGGGCCGTTGTGGCCGTGATCATATGGTAGTTGGATTTACAACTAACTGTGCAGTCAGTGCTTATCACCACTAAAGTTGTGAGTTCGGAGCCCGCTGAGGCGATTCAACGTTTTGTGATAAAGTTTGTCAGTGATTTGCGGTAGGTCGGTGGTTTTATCCACGTACTTTGGTTTCCTACCACCAATAAAACTGACAGCCATGATATAACTGAAATATTGTTTAAAGTGGCGTTAAGCATCATAAACCAACCGACGTATTCGATTATTCAAGTCTACTTAGATTTATCCTTATATTCAAGATTAGCGACATGTTCCATTCGATTTCTATTATTGGTAGATTAAATCTGTAATTTATAAGTATACTCACCAACTGACGGAAAGTTATTTGTGTGTGTACCTTGACCACTTGATCTGACATCTAGACAATACGACCTATTTGTTGTGTACTGGAACTGTAAAGTCTACAACAGAAAGTAGTTCCCTTAGAGTAACATGTCAATGGGTGTGTGAATTGTGGGTTAGTGTAGGAACTTTTGACACATCAGATAATAATGCCGTTTTTTTTTACATGGGGTCGTCGTAGTCGTGATCGTATGTTAGCTGGAATTACAACTACCTATGCAATCAGTGTTTATCACCGCTAATGTTGGGAGTTTGAATCCCGCTCACGGCGAGGAGTACACTGTTTTTTACAAGACATAACTCAGTGAAACAAGAGATTGATTTTTAAATGGAAAGTGAGAAGTATTTCAGTTATATTTATGATGAGCACAAATTAGGTAACCATGGTACTACAATGGAACTAAGGATGTGCTTCTTGATGGCCACAAGTAAAATATGGTATAATGCTTGGGATCAGAAAATGTCCCAACCAACGTGCTATCTATGATTACATATTATGTTATATTGCTGTTGCATTTTTCATCCAGGAAACTGGTTATCAGCAAACATGAGTCACTAGTATTTCATTACTCCCACGTTTTCGGTGGACATCCCTTTAAGAGGAGAATCTTGATCATATCTCCATGCTGTGGGGTTTATGTTGTTCTATTTTTAGTTTTATGTGTAGTAGTAGGTGGATCTTTGTTTTTTGTCTTTTTGTCCATTTTCTTTTGGCCACGGTATCACATGCTTTTCAATTTACGGCTTCTGATTACCCAATTGCTATCCAAACATAAACAAATTTAGTATTCATTCTTCGCTAGAATCAAAGTTCAACCACATATACTTTACTTGTAGGGTCGTTGTGACCGTGATCATATGGTAGTTCGATTTACAACTACCTATGTAATCAGTGCCTATCACCACAGATGCTGTGAGTTCGATCCTCGATCAGGGCGAGAAGTACATCATTATGTGATAAAGTTTGCCAGTGACTTGCGACAGATCGGTGGTTTTTCCGGGTCCTCCGGTTTCCTCCACCAATAAACCTGACCGCCACGATATAGCTGAAATATTGTAGAAAGTGGCGTCAAACACCATCAAACAAACAAACAAACAAACAAACAATACTTTATTTGTACACACCTTTGGTATAAATGAACTGTATTATGCCTTTACAACCATGCCAATAAAAATGAAGTTCTGTCGCATTTGCAATGTACTTGCATAATGTAATTAATTTTAATATTTACCATACACCATAATGTGAGCGCTGTCCGACATAGACACTTCTTTAACTTATACACTAGTACCAGAGACTAATCTACTGATCACCACTTCATTAACTTATACACTAGCACCAGAGACTAATCTACTGATCACCACTTCATTAACCAATACACTAGCACCAGAGACTAATCTACTGGTCCTGCACTTCATTAACTTATACACTAGTACCAGAGACTAATCTACTGATCATCACTTCATTACCTTATACACTAGCACCAGAGACTAATCTACTGATCACCACTTCATTAACCAATACACTAGCACCAGAGACTAAACTACTGGTCCTGCACATCTTTAACTTATACACTAGTACCAGAGACTAATCTACTGGTCCCGCACATCTTTATCTTATTCACTAGCACCAGAGACTAATCTACTGGTCCCGCACTTCTTATACACTAGAACCAGACAAGTTTGTTCACAATATGATGTTTGAAAGCTACAAGGCGTTTCTTATTGTGGTAGTCCTACACGTTGACATACCACCTTTCTGTAGTCACACTCTTTAACTTTACCGTCTTATTGTAGCCCCACTCAGCCTACCGTATTTTGGCATACATTTCACTTGTCACTGAGTTTGTATAGTCCACTTGCCACTTTACCTATTTATTGTAGTCTCACTTGCCATAGAGTTAACATAGTCCACTTGCCACTTTACCTATTCATTGTAGTCTCACTTGCCATAAAGTTAACATAGTCCACTTGTCACTTTACCTATTTATTGTAGTCTCACTTGCCATAGAGTTAACATAGTCACCTTGCCACTTTACCTATTTATTGTAGTCTCACTTGCCATAGAGTTAACATAGTCCACTTGCCACTTTACCTATTTATTGTAGTCTCACTTGCCATAGAGTTAGCATGGTCCACTTGTCACTTTACCTATTTATTGTAGTCTCACTTGCCATAGAGTTAACATAGTCCACTTGCCACTTTACCTATTTATTGTAGTCTCACTTGCCATAGAGTGAACATAGTACACTTGTCACTTTACCTATTCATTGTAGTCTCACTTGCCATAGAGTGAACATAGTACACTTGTCACTTTACCTATTTATTGTAGTCTCACTTGCCATAGAGTTAACATAGTCCACTTGCCACTTTACCTATTCATTGTATTCTCACTTGCCATAGAGTGAACATAGTACACTTGTCACTTTACCTATTTATTGTAGTCTCACTTGCCATAGAGTTAACATAGTCCACTTGCCACTTTACCTATTTATTGTAGTCTCACTTGCCATAGAGTTAACATAGTCCACTTGCCACTTTACCTATTTATTGTAGTCTCACTTGCCATAGAGTTAACATAGTCCACTTGCCACTTTACCTATTCATTGTAGTCTCACTTGCCATAGAGTGAACATAGTTCACTTGTCACTTTACCTATTTATTGTAGTCTCACTTACCATAGAGTTAACATAGTCCACTTGCCACTTTACCTATTCATTGGAGTCTCACTTGCCATAGAGTTAACATAGTCCACTTGTCACTTTACCTATTTATTGTAGTCTCACTTGCCATAGAGTTAGCATAGTCCACTTGTCACTTTACCTATTTATTGTAGTCTCACTTGCCATAGAGTTAACATAGTACACTTGTCACTTTACCTATTCATTGTAGTCTCACTTGCCATAGAGTTAACATGGTACACTTGTCACTTTACTTATTTATTGTAGTTTCACTTGCCATAAAGCTAGCATAGTCCACTTGTCACTTTACCTATTTATTGTAGTCTCACTTACCATAGAGTTAACATAGTCCACTTGCCACTTTACCTATTCATTGTAGTCTCACTTGTCATAGAGTGAACATAGTACACTTGTCACTTTACCAATTTATTGTAGTCTCACTTGCCATAGAGTTAACATAGTCCACTTGCCACTTTACCTATTCATTGTAGTCGCACTTGCCATAGAGTTAACATAGTCCACTTGCCACTTTACCTATTCATTGTAGTCTCACTTGCCATAGAGTGAACATAGTACACTTGTTACTTTACCTATTTATTGTAGTCTCACTTGCCATAGAGTTAACATAGTCCACTTACCACTTTACCTATTCATTGTAGTCTCACTTGCCATAGAGTGAACATAGTACACTTGTTACTTTACCTATTTATTGTAGTCTCACTTGCCATAGAGTTACTGTAACATAGTCCACTTGTCACTTTACCTATTTATTGTAATCTCACTTGCAATAGAGTTAACATAGTCCACTTGTCACTTTACCTATTTATTGTAATCTCACTTGCAATAGAGTTAACATAGTCCACTTGTCACTTTACCTATTCATTGTAGTCTCACTTGCCATAGAGTTAACATAGTACACTTGTCACTTTACCTATTCATTGTAGTCTCACTTGCCATAGAGTGAACATAGTACACTTGTCACTTTACTTATTTATTGTAGTTTCACTTGCCATAGAGCTAGCATAGTCCACTTGTCACTTTACCTATTTATTGTAGTCTCACTTGCCATAGAGTTAACATAGTACACTTGCCACTTTACCTATCTATTGTCGTCTCACTTGCCATAGAGTTAGCTTAGTCCACTTGCCACTTTACCTATTTATTGTAGTCTCACTTGCCATAAAGTTAACATAGTCCACTTGCCACTTTACTTATTTATTGTAGTCTCACTTGCCATAGAGTTAACATAGTCCACTTGCCACTTTACCTATTCATTGTAGTCTCACTTGCCATAGAGTGAACATAGTACACTTGTCACTTTACCTATTTATTGTCGTCTCACTTGCCATAGAGTTAACATAGTCCACTTGCCACTTTACCTATTCATTGTAGTCTCACTTGCCATAGAGTTAACATAGTCCACTTGCCACTTTACCTATTCATTGTAGTCTCACTTGCCATAGAGTTAACATAGTCCACTTGTCACTTTACCTATTTATTGTAGTCTCACTTGCCATAGAGTTAACATAGTACACTTGTCACTTTACCTATTCATTGTAGTCTCACTTGCCATAGAGTGAACATAGTACACTTGTCACTTTACTTATTTATTGTAGTTTCACTTGCCATAGAGCTAGCATAGTCCACTTGTCACTTTACCTATTTATTGTAGTCTCACTTGCCATAGAGTTAACATAGTACACTTGTCACTTTACTTATTTATTGTAGTTTCACTTGCCATAGAGTTTGCATAGTACACTTGCCACTTTACTTATTTATTGTAGTCTCACTTGCCATAGAGTTAGCATAGTCCACTTGCCACTTTATCTATTTATTGTAGTCTCACTTGCCATAGAGTTAACATAGTCCACTTGCCACTTTACCAATTTATTGTAGTCTCACTTGCCATAAAGCTAACATAGTCCACTTGCCACTTTACTTATTTATTGTAGTCTCACTTGCCATAGAGTTAGCATAGTCCACTTGCCACTTTACCTATTTATTGCAGCTTCACTTGCCATAGAGTTAACATAGTTCACTTGCCACTTTACCTATTTATTGTAGTCTCACTTACCATAGAGTTAGCATAGTCCACTTGCCACTTTGCCTATTCATTGTAGTCTCACTTGCCATAGAGTTAACATAGTACACTTGCCACTTTACCTATCTATTGTAGTCTCACTTGCCATAGCGTTAGCATAGTCCACTTGCCACTTTATCTATTTATTGTAGTCTCACTTGCCATAGAGTTAGCATAGTCCACTTGCCACTTTACTTATTTATTGTAGTCTCACTTGCCATAAAGTTAACATAGTCCACTTGTCACTTTACCTATTTATTGTAGTCTCACTTGCCATAGAGTTAACATAGTCCATTTGCCACTTTACCTATTTATTGTAGTCTCACTTGCCATAGAGTTAACATAGTCCACTTGCCACTTTACCTATTTATTGTAGTCTCACTTGCCATAGAGTTAACTTAGTCCACTTGCCACTTTACCTATTTATTGTAGTCTCACTTGCCATAGAGTTAGCATAGTCCACTTGCCACTTTACCTATTCATTGTAGTCTCACTTGCCATAGAGTTAACATAGTCCACTTGCCACTTTACCTATTTATTGTAGTCTCACTTGCCACTTTAACCAGTTTTGATAGTCTAAACTTAGTTATTATTGTTGTACTTGCCATCTTACCTGGTTATTGTAGCCCCGTTTTCTACCTTAATGAGTAATTTAATCACACTTCCTGTCTTACGGAGTTAGTATCGTCCAACTTCCCATCATACTCAGTTTTTATTTCAAGTCTAACTTGAGGTCTTACCGAGTTATTATAGTCCCATTGACCACCACCTGTCTCACACTTTATGTACTCAAGTCTACCATTCACCCATTCCACACATATATTTAATAAATTGATCAGTTGTTTCTTTGAAGTGTAGGCAAATATCTGTAATATATGGTAGAACTCGATATTAGTCTGATTTATGACAGAACTATAAATCATGTAATCATATCAGTGCTTAAACATGACCGTGCCTTTGTGATGTTTGCACCCTAAACATGTTTAAGGTTTGAATTAATCGTTCATGTCTATATTATTCCATTAGTAAAGAAATATTCAGATTAAAGGTTTGGTTTATGGTGTTTAACACCACTTTCAACAATATTTCAGCTATATCGTGGCAGTCTGTTTTATTGGTGGAGGAAACCAACGTACCCGGAGAAAACCACAGAGTGTCGCAAGTCACTGACAAACTTTGACTAAATTTTTGTATTGAGTAAACCTCGCCATGAACGGGGTTAGAACTAACAACTTTAGTGTTGATAGGCACTGATTGCACAGCTAGTTGTAAATCCAACTACCATACAACAACGACCATCATGACCTCAGTTTGGATCTCATTAACAGGTCTAACCCCAACACCTTTTTGTGGTTGTACGATGCCAGGACCTGGATTTACAACGTCATATGTCACAGTCTTCTTATGTTCAATGAGTTGACAAGATGCATTTGTTCGTCTTGTTGATATTGGTGGAATAGTTGACCATCACTGTTTAAAATATGCTACATGTGTTGTATTCCATCTACATTTACTTATAATGTATAAGTAAGACTCAGATCGACATCTAGCCTCTAATCGACCTACAATCCTCAAAACCATGTCCGATTTCTACGTCACAGACATCTGTACCTCAGATATATGTCCTTTTTTCCAATTCTCAAATCGATGACCTTTTTCCAACTCTCGAATCGACGTCCAATTCTCAAATCTATGGCTGTTTCTCACATTTTTCAAAGCGACGTCCAATGACGTCACTGACGTATGTCCTAATCCATACCCTAACCAATAAATTGGCAACAGATCTGAGAATTTGGAAAGGACGCCGATTTCAGAATACCCTTAAATCGGACCGTGATGTGAGATAACGAAGTCTGTGGATGCCGATTTGGGGAGTGGACGCCAATTTAAGTCCAGACATCTGATCTGAGTCTATCATATATATGTTCATATTTTACAGTATTGAATTGTTGGAGTTTTTGTATCTATATTTATTTTTAATGTCTATATGTACATATCTTACAGTATTGAATTCTGGGAGTTTTGGTACTTTACAATAACCTGTCTTCACTCTATATTGATTCCTCATAAGCTCAGGTGGGATCATCAAACATTTCTGTGTTGCCGTATTTCGAACCTGAAAGTAAATGCTATTATGTTCTAATTCGACATTCTCAAATGAACTAAAATTATTTATATATTAATAAATACACTTGTATTTGGAACATCAGCTCGCCTGGACAGTACAATAAAGTTTGTTATATTACAATAATAAAATTTAACAGTTCGCACACTGTCTGGCAAAGCCACTGCAAAATACAATTTACATATAAAGGAGTGAGTGAGTGATTGTTCATGGCGAGAACAAGTTAATTTTCAATGAGATGATAATGAGGTCCGCTCTGTTGCAACTCTTAGTTGGAATTGTATTGTGCTAGCTCACTGAAACAACAGTCTGCAGGTAGACATGTCGCTTCACTCGGACACATTATCCTGATTTCGAGCCAACCAATCTTTGTTCTTTCTCCTTAATGCTGTGTGCTTTGCGGAGAAGCAACGCGTACACATGTCATAGTTTTGGTTTTACCCCCGATCGGGGCTCAAACCCACGATCTACCACACTCTAGGCCAGCATGGTAACCATTACACCATGGATGTGGTTCACTCTACAAAGGAAATATTCCCAATTATAAAAAAAAAAAATATATATATAGATATTCTTGATTATACATAATAGATTTTGGCATCATACTACACTAGTGTTAATAAGTGTACTATGCACTTATAGCCTGGGATGAAAACTTTACTGTGCGACAGACAAGCTTAGAATATATTAGTTAGAAATAATTGTTTACTCGATATGACTGTGCATTAGTGAAGATTTTTTTTTAAACTAAAAGTTCATTGTTGCTTACAGTATAAGCCATTGATCTCCATAAATCATGCTGTCGGTAGGGCCCGGGTGGCTCAGTGAGTTATGTAGTTGGATTACCTAACAACTCATACAAGCCTATCACCAATACGGCGTGGGTTCGCGCCCGGCTTTGTAAATTACAAAAAAGGGTGCACTCAACTCGCAACCGCAAGTGATAAAGTTTACCAGTTGCTTGCCCATGGTCGGTGGTTCTCTCCGGGTACTCCGGCTTCTTCCACCACTAAAACTGGTCGCCATGATATAGCAGAAATATTGCTGAAAATGGCGTTAAACACAATCAAAATCAAAATCATTGTTTCTTACAGTATAAGTCATTGATCTCCATAACTCATGCTGTTGGTTAGGTACTGTTCATTTTGTGCCTCTTCCAACCCAGGATCTAGATTGACATGGACATGGCGTGATATTTGTTAACCCACGACCTAGATTGACATGGGCATGCCAGGACCTAGATTGACATGGTCATGGCGTGATATTGTTTGTAATGTTCAATTTGATGTGAGAGGTGGTTGTTCCATTTTTTGTTTGTGGAATTGTTGACCGTGACTGTTTAAACTTTCTTTCATAAAAATATCATAAAGATTTTTAAATATGTTCCAAAAGACGATTTGTCTTAATACCAAACAAACATTCATGGACGACAATGCAAAATACCAATGAAACGAAATTCTTTATTTACTGGTAAAAGTATTCATGTGCCGAAAATTGTATTAACTGCATAGTAAACACAGAAAATTAACACAATTATGTAGTATTACCCATAATATAAATAGATGGTTGTAATAGCCGTTAAAAACTACCATTAGAACATTAAATTGACAACAAGATATAATCAGAAGAGTAACAGAAAGTAGATTATCATCTCACCCAACCTTCAATGTCATACACATTACACAGTTTACTATTCATATTTATCTGTTTCTGTGGGCGGTGTAAATGTAAATACAATATGAAATAATTTAAGAGAGAATGATCTATTTTGATATTATTTGAGAATGTCTACTCTTTGAATTTAAATGTTCAACCTGACAGGTAAATAAAAGTTGTATAAAGCTTTCTATATGTCTGACATGTATTGATACTGTTCGGAAAATTGTAGCCTCGCTTCTTAATTATGGAACCGAAACGCCCGTTGTTTACATAAAAATGGTTTTAATCTTATAGGAACAAGCATGACACCCGTTGCTTTTATAAAAATGGGCTTAATCTTTCAGGAACAAGCAAAGCTGCATGCAAATATTTGCATACTCTCCCATTTGTGAAATAAGGTATCCACCATTCGGGACACTTCTAGAATCTCACATTAATTCAAACCTCTCCATATATGTGTCCGTCCAGGGGTGTAAGCGGTAATAAAACCGGATACACGTTTTCTATATACCATTGGAAACTTTTGCATTGTAACCTCTGTCGTAGCTTCTTTCGTTGTTTAACATCACCGTATGGGTAACCCTTGATATCTATAAATTTAGATGAACATTTTCAGCAAGTTAGATATTATAGCGGAGAGGAAATAAAAGAAATAAAGTAATATCTAAAACAAATAAGAGAATATGTAACATGAGGACAGTATTACCAGGAGAACATGTGATACAAAAGACATTTGGTTGACCATTATGGAATATTTGTGTCACAAATGACTACGGATATGTTCCATTTGTCGTAATCACTTTCCGATCCTTTCCTCATTCATGACTTATCACCGGGTTTCTAACTAGATTAACATGACGGGTGCCACTTGTGGAACAGGAACTGCTTACCCTTCCGGAGCACCTTAGTTCACCTCTTGTTTTTAGTGGTGTTCGTGTTACCCGATCTTTAGTTTTATGTGTATGTTTTGTAGATCGTTGTTTGTCCTTTTGTCCTTTTTCTTTTAGCCATTGTGCAGTCTGTCCTTCTTCGATTTACGGATTCTGATTACCCCTTTGGTATCTTCAAACTATTCATGAGATATGCATCAATATCATAAATGCTGATGAATCAAAATAAATTTCCCGCATCAGATGATGTTCGTGTCGTTATAGCAGTAACACGACGGGTGCCGCCAGTGGAGGAGGAATTGCTTATCTCTTTCTCTAATATCTAAGTTCACAGAGGTTTTCTGTGGGGTTCATGTGGCTCTATCTTTAGGTTTTTGTCGATAATTGTTTGTCTTTTGGCCATTGTATTGTCTGTCCTCTTGCTTTACAGCTTCTGTATTTTCCCTTTGGTATCTGCAAAAGTTTCTTTCTGGACGATAAATGATCATGTGAAATAAATCAGGAGTTAAATCGACATTCCCTCCTATTAAAATCAAATGGTTGCCCTTTAAGTCAAACACGCCCAGTGTATAGTTTATTATAGTGCTTGAGTTAGTCTTCTCTGTCCGTAATCACAATTTTCTGAAATGTGTCAGTGTCATTGTCTGTCGTTTCGTAGTGTAAGAAATATCTTCAGAAACGAAAAATCTTGATAGTCGTGAAATGAAACGATATTTAGAAATGCATTGTTTGTATTCTTGAATTGTATCCACGATCTCAAATAATTGATTGCTTGTCTTCTCTCATTAAATGATAGACATTGACTAAATGGTGAACTGTTACACAAATCAACTGTCATTGTCATTATTTATAACAGATGATCTTACCTGGACTAAACGTCGTTAATAACTTAGAATAATTGTCAAGCCACACATTAGCAACTCGTTGAGAATTATTGGTGAACTGTTACACAAATCAACTGTCATTTTCATTATTTATAACAGATGATCTTACCTGGACTAAACGTCGTTAATAACTTAGAATAATTGTCAAGCCACACATTAGCAACTCGTTGAGAATTATGACAGATAATCTCCATTATACCACCTGGCCACGTGTAGGCTGTCTTCTTCCTATATACATGCCCTACATGAGAGCATGGAACTTTCATTATCCGTCCACCACACATCCATATCTAATGTAAGAAAGTATGTATGTATATTTAAGATCCAACAGTTTGGGGGACGCCGTGGTCGTGATCCTACGATAGTTGGATTTACGACTACATATGCAATCAGTACCTATCACCACTAACGCTGTGAGTTCGAATCCCATTCAGGCGTGGTGTACTCGATACAACATTAGGTGATAAAGTTTGTCAGTGACTTGCGGCAGGTCGGTGGTTTACTACGGATACTCCGGTTTCCTCTACCAATAAAACTGACCGCCACGATATAGCTGAAATATTGTTGGAAGTGGCGTTAAACACCACAACCCTAACCCCCTAACCCTATCAGTTTGTCCGATAATTACAAATTACAGCACTAACTACTGATGACAGTAGAAACAAAATGACAATCTGTCTTGACTAACCAAAATATAGAAACAAAATGACAATCTGTCTTGACTAACCAAAATATAGAAACAAAATGACAATGTGACTTGACTAAACCAAAATATAGAAACAAAATGACAATGTCACTTGACTAAACCAAAATATAGAAACAAAATGACAATGTGACTTGACTAAACCAAAATATAGAAACAAAATGACAATGTGACTTGACTAAACCAAAATATAGAAACAAAATGACAATGTCACTTGACTAAACCAAAATATAGAAACAAAATGACAATGTGACTTGACTAAACCAAAATATAGAAACAAAATGACAATGTGACTTGACTAAACCAAAATATAGAAACAAAATGACAATGTCACTTGACTAAACCAAAATATAGAAACAAAATGACAATGTCACTTGACTAAACCAAAATATAGAAACAAAATGACAATGTCACTTGACTAAACCAAAATATATAAATAATATACATATGGTAGCCTTAGTAGATTTTGGCTATACTGCTTAGGCTCTCTGGTTTTTTTCTTTTGCCCCAAAAGGCTTTCTTAATGTGTGTTCCAGAAAAGGGTTATCCGAGAGGCGTGTCGTGGGTATACAGTAAGATATCTACGTATTTATTAGATATATGTGTATAAATCCCTGTACACAGGATATAAACAAGTATGGAGGGTCATGAAAACCATCTGTGTAACCGAAACTGGAAATTGTCAATATCAAATTCATTTTTAAATTTGCAATAAATAAGAAATAAGCTATTAATGCAACATATCTACTATGACATACCCGCAAAGACAGTTCAATGTTTTCAAATCCCCAAATTTTCATGTCCTCATCGTAAGCTCCAAGCTCGTAGAAATATTCTTTGTCAATGGCAAAGATTCCTCCCGAAAATACAGGACTTCTGTAAATAGTAAAAAATTGTTTTGGATATTTCTAAATATAGGAATACTTTTGGTGTATCCCAAAGAGCGTCCCGTTCATGGTGAGGTGTATTCGGGACACATTATTTGATCAGTTTTCTAGGATTCCCATTTCCTGTTACCTGTGGCAAGTATTCTGTATTCTGTATATGTTATTCTGCCAATCAAGGCACACCTCCTATTAGCAGGAAGAATTTTATTAACTATCCTCCACCACGTAATAAATATACACTCCACTTCCACTTAATATTAACTTATTATTTACACGATAGTGACTAAGAGTCTATCACGACATAAAATATATTACTATAAAATCTAAAATACTAAAAAAATAAATGAATAATGATTTAAGTGAACCTTGTGTACCCCAACACCAAGATTGGTTGATATCTGCTTATGATATTACTGACTATTCGCGATTAATTTATTCAATAATTTAAATCTATGTAGATTTTAGCAGAGCATAGCGTTTATTATGCAGGGCATACAAAAGTTGACGACAGATAGGTTCCAGACTGTTACTGATAGAATCAGTTAATTTTGTATCTTCATCACCAGCCACATATGCAAAGGGGTTAATAATTATTTGTAGCGGATCTATTTTTTCACCTAATTTCTGTTCGGCAAATATACTGCTCACCTCCTGTATTATTTTATTTAAGATTGGAGTTCTAGTTTCTTCTAATTTTTCACATACTATTAGAAAATGAGTAGTTGTTTCCTCGGATTTTTTACATAAGAGGCAAATTGGACTTGTTGCTTTCTTTGAAAATGCAGATTTATCAGATTGTAGTATATAATTTCCTGTTACAATTTTAAGACGTATTGGTATTCTTGCGATGTCCCTTATATTATAGGTAGTTGATTTTGCTAGTGGATGAACTTTTCCAAACGTCAGGTGCTTGTCCATAAATTTCAGACTTTTATATAATTTGGCTTCTTCTAAAAGTCTTGATTTCCGACAAGTATAAATTTTTGTTTTAATCATCTTTTTCCATTGGTTTTTTGATAGAGGATTTTCTAGATAATTATATATATTGAGAATATCATATTTCAGGCAGAGCTCTTTTATTTCGATAAACCAACTGATTTAATTGTGAGTTGCCTTTCTGCAAGCTTCCATTCGATAGACGACTTTTTCGCTCTTGTTATGTTGCCATATTGTGTTATAGCTTTAATATGCATTTCAGCTTCTATAGGGAGAGTCCCAGCTAGAATGAAAACTGCCGGATCAGCTACATTAATATATAGCGATAGAATTTGTTTTATCCATTTTTTATATTGCCTATTAATATTGTCCAAATTCTTTCCTTTTGGTAATACTATTTCTAAGCCATAGGTTAATATTGGCAAAATAAATGTTCTTATCATGGACATGGCGGTCTCAGGATAAAGACAATTTTCTCCATGTAAACCGGTACCCATTAGACTATAAAGTGCCCTTCTGGCTTTTCTAATATTTTCTGTGACGGTTGTCATCGCCGAACAATTTTCAGATTTTTGAATACCTATATGAGATGCCTGGGTGACTATTGGCATATTACAGTTATTTAATTTCCAAAAGCCGTCGTTAATTTCCATTGATTTACATTTACTTTTTACTGGTAAAACAACACTTTTTGTCGGCTGAAGAAGATATCCTTCTCTTTTGCTGAAATCTACCACAATATCGATCATGGTCTGTAGCTCAAGAGGATTGTTTGATATAAGTGCTACATCGTCAGCACAGGTTGGTGCACAGCAATTTATATTGCCAATTTTTCCTCCTAAGCCAGAGTTGGAGAGTATGTCTAATAATGGATTTATATATACTTTATATAAGTCAGCACTAAGTGCACCTCCTTGACGAACACATTGCTCTATAATGAAGAATTTTTCAGGTATTTGACCATTCCATTTAATATATGATTTTGCATTTTGATATAAGTTTTGTAATAATAAAATAGACTGCTTTGAAATTTCAATTTGAAATAATCTTCTGATGAGATTTGCATGGATTACCACATCAAAAGCAGATTTTCCATCCAGCATTGCTATGTAAACTGGTAATTTTAAATCTTTGCTTTCTCTTTCAAATTCTTCAATGAAGAGTTCACATAGAAGGGGAGTTGAATTTTCTGTGAATCCTTTCTGCAGCGGATTTTGTGAGAGTAATATTTTTGATTTTTCTCTTTCTTTTAAAATTTTCTCAATTATTTTTGAATATGTTGGCGTGATGGTAATACCTCTGTAATTTCTTGAGTTTTTGATGTCACCTTTTTTTTTAAATACAGGGAACAATGTTCCTATTATTAGTAAATCTGGTATATGGCAAAGGTGGAAACAGAGATTGATGAGTTGTTTTAAATGTTCTATCAGTTGATTGCTTGCGTGGATGAAATTTTCTGCAGTTAATCCAAAATAGTCATGTGCTTTGTTAGTATTAAGTTGTTTAATAGCTGTATTGACTTCTTCAATGGTCACTTCTTTATGTATAAATTTTTCTTCACATATTTGGGTGATTATTTCACTTTCTTTTTCAATTAATTCTAGAAATTTTATGTCAAACTTTTCATAATCAGATTTTTGTGCTAGTTGGCCAACATGTTTGTTCCATCCACACATGATGTTATCATGTGACTGAAATATTTGATCATCAACCACACATGATGTTATCATGTGACTGAAATATTTGATCATCAACTTGTAATTCTTCTATGAAACGTGATAATTTTCCTCTTTGTTGTTTAATGAGTTTGTAAAAGAGTGTCGAATCACCAGACGCAGTTCAATAGTTGTATTCTTTTTATTAATTGTATAGGTGTTGTCTGAGTTTTTAGGGCGGCCATTTGTTTTCCATAGATGGAATGCTTCTTTTTTCCATTTAATAGCAGTTAAGATCTTTTCTGACATAATTTGTAGTTTTGGTTTCTTTTTCTTCTTTGATTTCTTCTTCGGAATAACCTCTTGCGTGGCTTTCAAGAACATCTGATTAAGAGCATTGTACGCCTCTTCTAATTCGGATTTGTTTTCTGGTTGCTTTCGATTTACAGTTAACATTTCGTCTAATATGGATTTCTATTTTTTTTTATCAATTTTATTCCAATTAATTTTATTTGAGTTTACTGTTGATGGTGTTTGTAGACATTTTGAAGTTCTAGATTGTCTTAGCTTCAGTAGTACTGGGATATGGTCAGATACATTTGTTGTACTTTCTAACCTATTTATGTTCAGTATATTGTCTTTGTTGTTTTTGTCATATAATGTATAATCTATTGCTGAGGAGGCATTACCACTTGGGTGTATGTAGGTGGTTCCTATTTCTTTAGATAAGAGCTGATGATCATTCATGAAAGTAGTGATATAGTTCTTTCTATTTGAGTGTTTTATACTTAATATGTTTTCGTTGAAGTCCCCTCCTATAATAATATGGTGGGTAGATTCATATGTTTCTGGGATTTCATGTAGTATGTCAATACATTCACACAGCTCACTAAAGTGGTTATTTGAGCTTTTACATGGTAAGTAAAGAGACACGATTAGAGTATTTGGATTTCCTTCACTGTATTCTTTCATTTCCAATTTTTAGAGAAGTAATTAAACTGTCTAGTTCTTTTTTCCACAATATTGCGACTCCTCCATAACCACGTGGCATTTGGATTGGTGGAATATGGTCATTAGAGTCTACTGCTTTTCCAATACCAATATAATCATTATGGATTTCATTTAATAAATCGAGTTGGCAGTCAAATAGCCAGTGTTCTTGTATTAGATATATATCAACATCTTTTTCTAATTCTTTAAATAACAGACCACAGGTCTTGATATTTTTACAGTTAAAAGTTAATATGTTTAAAACACAGCTTTTACTATCATAAAACTTTCCATCTTTCTTATTATTTACACTTAAAATTTTTTGTGTTGTATTATTAAAATCTAAAATATGTTGTGTATCTACATTGTAACTATTGATATTGTTGTTTCGTACTACATTGTTGGTTGTTACATCAGCTATTTGTCCCTCTCCAGTTGTATTCTGCCTTTCCCTAAAAAATACTGATTATAGTTTGAAGAGTAATATATTGGTAGACCTAATCTGGTGGAGTTAAAGGTTGACGTTGTGTTCGTGGGGTTGGTCATACTAGGATTTCTGTATATTTCCGGGTTTGACTGTAGTCGTTCTTTTGAACTCCATAAGTTTGCATTTTAGGTTTTATGTCTTTCTCCGAGTTGGTTGATGGTGTTATCTCTATTAGGTTGGAATAACATATATTGATATCTGACTGATATTGCTCATAATACGGATAGTAATCATCTGTATGAATATTATGACCATACCAATGATCGTAATTTGCATCATGTCCATCACCATGTTCTGGTTCTTGTTATTTGAATGATTTATTTCTGACTGTTCTTTGGTGTTCTTAGTATGATTTTGGTATAGCTTATGAGAACTCTCATAGAGATTAGCTTGTCGACTCTTTTGGAGGGAAGAAGGGACGTTGTGGTAAGTTCCACCATCGCCCAACTCTCTCCATTGGTCAACCTCACCGTGTCCCATTGTTTGGTAGTTGCTATATGTTGGTTGTGATCTGTGTTGATCGTGGTGTTCATATTGGTATTCAGACCGGACGTTGTGGTAGGCCCCACTATCGCCTGCCTGAAAACCATATGAGCTATTTGTAGTTCGATGAAATGGACTGTTAGTTGTCTTGTTACTGCTTGAATACTGTGGAGTTGGAACTTCTGTTGTATTATGCTGTGTATGATAGTACGGAGGAGCATTGTGGTAAGATCGATCATCGCCTAATTGATTATTGTTATCATTCGGAGAGTTGATATTTTGTTGTTGTTGGCAGTTAACACAATTTATTTAGTTCTTGATCAACTTTAGATAATACAAATCTTGTGATTTTTCCCCTAATTCCAAGTATGATTTCATCACAACTCTCTTTATTATTACCCATAGGAGTGTCTAGATCTTTTTGTCCTGTGTTTTCAATTGTTTGATTGAGAGTTTTTAGTTTGTTCTAGTTCTAAATTTCTGGTTTCTGCCTGGTAGAGTCTGTCAAGAAGTCGTGTTCTATCATTGGTGTTTTCATTCAAAATAGCTTCTTTGATTTTCAGTTGCTCCTCTTTTTTCCGTAATTTTTGTTCTAATTGTCTAATTTCTTTTGAATTTGATTGATTTTCAGATGCTGAAATTGTGCTCTGCTTGGAGGATGTGTTTGAATTACTAGTATTATGCGCCATCTCAACTCGTTGTTGTTGGATCAGACTACTGGGTTGTACTTTATTGGATGGTATTATGTTCGAAGTTTGTTTATCACTTTTACTAGCATTTGGTTGAGAAGTTGTCTTTCTATCATGTTGAATTTTAGTATCACTTGTGCTAACAGAGATGGAACTTTCTGTTTGAATAGTTAGATCTATGTAGTGACTTTTCACATTAGTTTGGTCATTTGTGGTTATTGAGGAAGCCTTGTGTGAAGTCAAAATATCAATCGATTTGTTGTTTGACTGGGTGTCCAGATCATCATCTATATATCTTTGGTCATCAGATCCTATACAATTATAGCACGTATTTGAGATGTTATTCATGCAGTTTTCATGAAAATTTAGGTTACATTTTGAGCAGGAGTTTGTTGGATCTTTCAGTATTTTTGTACAGGCCAGACATGTGGCTAGATTTTCTTCTATTAAGAGAGACTCTGCTATAGTAGTGTCATGTTCTTGTTTATTGACGGATTGAAGTTCTATACTCGGGATATTACCATTGGGTCTTTTTATATCTGTTATATCAATTTTACAGTTTTTTTTACAAATATGAGGTTGGTCATTTTTTTCTATTAACTCAATTTCAATTTCAGATAATTTATCACAAGCATAGTGAATCCAATGACCTTTCTGACATAATACAGCTCTTGTCTTGCAGTTTCTATTGCATTTTTGGCATTTTTCATCTTTATTTATCTTGGTTAAATTGTTGTTGCTGCTTTCAACTATTAACTTTCTTGTTTTTAAGGATTTGATGGCTTCTTCTAGTGTTTTACAAAGTGCTGAGATTAGGAGCTCAGTGTTGATTTTTGCTCCATTAATTGTCGTGTTACACATTATTTCATGTATATGTTCGATATCCCTTTCTAGGAATTTGCTGATATTTTTACCATTAATGAGAAGACTGCATTTGGTAATATATGCATTAATAGTGTAGCTCAATGATGGTGCATCAAAAATTTGAAATGTATATTGAACTTTTCTACCTCCTTTATCTTTTGCAATAACCTTGTTAAAATCAAATAGTTTTATTGCATTTGGATTTCTGCAGTATAATTCAACAGCAGATGTAAAGAGTTCGAAGGAAACGGCATCTAATTCTACAGTAATACCACCACCAGTAGCAGTGTATTGGATTTCTGATCTTTTAGTACATTCTAACTTCTTTTTTAGATTTTTCAATGTTAAGACTATAGTTGTTATTATAATAATTCTGTGCTTGGGAATTACATGATCTCGTCAATGTAGACTTTATTTCATCTGATATAGCTAATGCCATTTTGTGTTGTTAGGTATTATTGAAATTCTGCGAAATAAAAACGGTTAAATCACAATAAGGTAGTAAAAAAGTACTGTCGAAATTACAGTATGTGACTATCAATAGGTCGTTGTGGTAGGTCCCACTATCGCCCAATTGATAAGCTGATAAAATAAATTAAGTAAGATAAGGGTATGATGATACGATAAAAACACAAAATAAAAGTTAATGTACATATATATATCGAAATCACCAGCAATCAATCCTAATTCTCTGTATAATTTTTCGTAGCCAGACTTTGGCTAGCAATTCTTTTGGATGGATACCATCACGGTAAAGATTAAAGTTGTAGAGGTCTCTTGCACGCTTGTGTTTATTTTTGGTATGGCAAGTTATAGGGTGATAGACGTCATTGTTGAAACCTGGTGATCTTACCGATAGTCTGTTATTTAGGGCTCTAATCTTATGATTTGCATCTAGGATGTGGCTTATCAATGTGTTGTCCTTTGATATAAAACTTCTAGGATCAGGGTGTTCTTTAGCTTTGTTCCATAAATAGATTGAATATACCGGTATTTCTAGAAAAGTTACCTTACATACAGGCCTAGGGTAGCCTTGTATTAATGTAACTATGTCTTCAAAATTTCTAATGAGATTATCTATTGCTTCTTTAGGATTTTCTCTTATATCAACTGTATCATTGGTTTTGATTGTTAGGTCACAAGTCCCGAGCCACACATAGAGAGAGATATTATCTAATTGGCCAATTTTATTGTCTAAATTTGATTTCAACCAATTTAGTCCTAGATCTGAAGTCTGTCCCGATTTAAACCACCATTTGATATTATTTTAGAGTGGTAGAGAGCCTACATTACGCAGATATTTTGCTTTGCTATCTGTAAAAATCACCGGCGTCAGTATTTGTGAGCCAGCTGGAAGGACTGGAGTAGAGTTTTTTCTGAGATATCTATCCAATTTATGTTCCGTCATGTGGATTAATTATATTGGCTGTCGCTGAAATTTGCTTATTATTATTTTGTAATAATTTATTAGTGTTGGTTATTTACGCAATGAAAAAGCAAGATACGGTTTTTATCCGCGCATGCCTGAATCTAATGTGGCAGATCAGCTATCTTCGATATTAATATAATAAAAATTAAAAAATAAATTTAAAATAATAAAATAAATGAGTATTAGGTACAGTATTGATGCGTTTTGGTCTGGGGCACACAAGGAACACACGGTTTAGAAGCCCGCCATGTGGTCTAGAAGTCCGCCACGTACACCTAATTTAAATTTTTGATTAAATCACGATAATTTCAGAATTTTGATGAATTCAGTATTCCTCAGATTGTTTGTGTATAAAATGTGTGCAATAAAACACTAAATCTGTAACAGCTTTCTGTATCTGTAATGAAATTCGTCTGTGAAGCAGGAGCAAGAAATTACACATCCACCACCGTCAATAACCTTCACCTCAATATGAAGTGAATTTTGTTCAGAGGAAAGTGGATTTCCAAACCTTAGTCGTTTGTGGGCAAGTAAATTTCAACTACTACATTGAAGAGTTCATTTCAAATGATTTCAAAACTTTCTCTTTTGCATAATTGTACAAATGAAGAATTATACTTTTATTTAAAATTGTGTTTTCATACAAGATCCTCATCAGCAGTCTGAGGTATGCTATAGTTTAGGGGAAGGAAACATGTGTTGTGAATGTCAAGGAAATGTTTGTTCTGTTCTGGTGTTTTCCTCCAGTAATGACGGAACACTACCACTTGGGATATTATATCCTATCTTAACTTACTTTAATATATTAACTTAATGATTAGAGTAAAAGTTAAAATTTATAATGGTTAAAAAAATGAATATGGTAAAATAAGGTTGCACACAATCTAAAGATTGTTAATGTTGTATACCTCTGAAAAATGAAAATTTAAATGGATAAAAAACGAAAGAGACAAAATATATATATAATGATGCTATAAGGAACCAGTCCTTTGAAAAGCTCATTTGCTTGGCCCAAATATGATGAACGGAAAGGTTGAAATGCTTTAATCATATTAATGTACAAAGATTACTCTACATTAGCTAATCACAACAGCTTTATTACTGGATCAAATGTCTTTCATCTAAATAACATTAAATCGAGTGACAAAATGAATTAATCAGGGAAAGTAGATTTGGTATGTGGGTAAGTGAATTTTTGGTATGTGGGTAAGTGAATTTTTGGTATGTACTTTCCCGTGGAAGGTTGCTGTTGCAGAAAAATCCTAGAACACTAGTGCTACAGTTTGACAGTGACTCGCAACAGGTGGTTTTCTCCGGTTTCCTCCATCAATACAACTGATCGGCACGATATTACTTGAATATTGTTGAAAGTGGTGTTAAACACCATAACCCCCCAAACCGGGAAGCATGGTATGACGAACAAGACCTTTTACACATTCCCCATTTGATTATAAAATTATACGTTTTTCGTAGGAGTTATTTCCCTTGCAATGAGCAAAATAGTGCCCGTTCTAACTAAAAGCAACGGAAAGTACAAATCATTAGAGCATAATTTCCCCATAATTTGTAGATATTTGTTAAATGTAATATAGTAAAAGTGAATTTGATACCAAAGAGAGGGGTACCTATAAAGTGCGAAACGAAATAGAAACGAAACGAAACGAAACGAAATCAACAAAAACGAAACGAAACGAAACGAAACGAAATCAACGAAATGAAAACGAAATAAAACGAAACCAACGAAAGCAAAACGAAATCAACGAAAACAAAACGAAATACGATGCTAGACTACTTCCCACACATGTCTCAGTGTCTTTCATCAGGAGAGGACAGGATTTGATCACCATTGAACAAGAATACTATGCATTTATTCAGCGGGAGTCTGTCCTTTTCACTTAGTGGCTTCTTTTAAATTTGGGAACCATAAGAGCAACGTCAAGTCAGTTGAAAGGAGAGGAATTAAAATAACAGAAGTGCAGTAGTTAAAGTTCACTAATAAATATCCCCGTCCGAGCAAAATTTAAAAGTGTGTCGGAGAGACGAAAAAGGTGTGACGACCAGACGGACAAACGAACGAACGGACAGCAGAAGTCCTATATACCCCAATCTTTTTTTGGCGGAGGTATACAAATCCTATCAAAAATTAACTTTAGAAATTTAAAAAAAATCTACATATCTTGTAAAAGTACCTTTTTTCCCTTTGATCCCTTTTCATATTAAAAAAAACCCCAAATCACCCCCCCCCTCCAAAATTTTTTCCGGTATTAATAAAATTTGATACGGCACATATTTTTATACCCCCCCGCTATCCAGCGGGAGGGGGGTATATAGTATATGTCCGTTTGTCCGTGAGTGTTTCCCTCACTGCCTATGCAATTCCTCCATAACAACTTGATGGAATTGAATGAATCTTACAGGAAATCTTTAATACCATATGGCAAGGTTCATTAATTTCATGAATTCTTTAGTACCAAATGGCATTGTGCACCTTCTATTTTTGTTTTCCCATTTCAACAGTTCTTGCTAAAATTTCTTCACTTTTGAACTTTGTCATTTAAGGCTATGTAATTGTCATACAAGGCTATACAATAGAGAGAGGATACTGTTGCGTTATCCATAACTCTTCCTAAACAACATAATGGATTTCAATAAAACTTCCAGAGTTTCTTATGTTTAGTTTTTGCAAGCATTATTTTTTCCAGAAGTTCTTCTGTAAGGAGGGCGCTCACTGTACGTCCTGTTATGTTGCTGTTGGTTTTTTTTGTAGTTCTTCAAAATAGAACAATAGGATTTGAAATAAAAGGTTTATAGTGTTGGGTCTTTTTGACCCCTGTATATCTCGGAAAGAACAACGGTAAGACATTACGCCAGATCTGTTGGCACACTACCGAATAAAGGTAATAACAATGGTACCGTACTCCAAGGCGCATTCAAAAGGGAAAGTCCACAAAAACAGACAAAACCGATAAGAAGCTCAACCATCTGAGTTTTCAATCAACGGAACAACTGAACAACAACATGGGGATTAAACGTGACAAGTCGGGAAAATCCAGTAGTCAAATAGTGCCCAGAATCTGAAACTCAAGACCATCCCGTATGATTTGCGAATAGGCAAATTTATGAAGAATACAAACGAAAAACGTAATAAAATCAGACGAAAAATGAACCCTCAATATCCCAATCTATGAAAATACCCCCTCATATCCCCCCCCCCCCCCATTTTTTTCTATATGCCCACTCCAGAAACTTTATAATTCATAAATACTGACACACACTCAAACACAAATAAAAATATGACATTTGAACTTCTGAAAGTTTGTCGGCAAGCAAACCCGACTTGAATTGAGTTGCGGGTAATGTACGTGAGGAGTACTGTAACGGACAGACATGCAAGATGGGTTTCCCGGTTATAATTAATCAAAATTATTGTATTTAAAAAATCGAATTATCTTTTTTTTTTTATTACTTTATTTCGTTTTGTCTTTTATTTTTTTCCTTCCATTTTCTTCATATCAGTCTATTTCGTTTTGTTTTCGTTGATTTCGTTTTGCTTTCGTTGGTTTCGTTTAATTTCGTTTTCATTTCGTTGATTTCGCTTCGTTTCGTTTCGTTTTTGTTGATTTCGTTTCGTTTCGTCTCGTTTCGTTTCGTTGATTTCGTTTCGTTTCGTTTCGTTTCGTTTCGTTTTCGTTGATTTCGTTTCGTTTCGTTTCGTTTCTATTTCGTTTCGCACTTTATAGGTACCCCCAAAGAGAAACTTCACTAGTTGTTTTAATAAAAAAAAAATATATATATTGTATAAATTATTAGAAAAACGTGCGTTATTTTCATATCAAAACAAGTAAGACGTATAATTTTAGAATAAAGTCGGAAATGTGCAAATTGTTTTGATTTTTGAGGTTTACATGACAATTTCTTTCATGTTCACTTAAACCTTAGTTATATGGTTTAATAAGTAGTCGTCAATCTTGGTTTTGTGCTCGAATATATCTCGGATGTTTTGACTTGGTTCAGTTTGGTTTATGGTGTTGAATGCCACTTTCAACAATATTTCAATAATATCGTGGCGGTCAGTTTTATTGGTGGATGAAACCACCGACCTGTCGCAATTCACTGACAAACTTTATCATATAATGTTGTATCGAGTGCACCTCGCCATGAACAGGGTTCGACCTCACGACTTTAGTGGTGATGCTTTCCATGCATTATTCGTTTGTATTATTTACGAGATAGATATAACGTTTCAGCTTTCCATACAATCTACATTTGTATTATACGTCGATTGAATGAAAACTGTAGTGAATGAAGAACTCTACCAGACGGATTTATATGGTTCTAATGCAGGAAGGAACACACATACCTGACAGGACGTTCCGTAACGGGTTCTTCATCATATTCCCATGTAAATTGTAACCTCCAATCAAATCCACCATTTGCCAGCGGGCTTCGTGATAGAAAATGAAAGTCATCTCTGTTTACTTGTCCAAGCAATGGCCAAGTAACAGTCGTTCTGAAAATCAAAATAGAAAGTAGAGAAATCAATCATCAGTAATAAACATGAAACGAGATAAGTTACAACTTGGTGAGAAAATGCAAAATAAAAACCAACAAAAAACAACCCTGATAGAAAAAAGTTGTATATCAATTAGAAGAGGAAACAGTACAGAAATCACCAATACAAGAGACAAAACGTGACACATAATACAATCATGACAAACGGCATATAACAAAATGCGCATGAGCATAGCTAGGTGCTTCAAAAAGGGTAAATGTTGTCCTACCCCACGATCATAAAACCTTTGAGTACGAATTTCGGTCTAATACTCCAAAATCGTGTAATAAAAAAATTATGTAAACTGGATAGTAATCTGATTGACTTGTTTTCGGGTACCAGTGTGAAAGAAACTAGTCAATAGTTTTATGACCACAAGACCAGATCCATGTATGTCACCCGTCGACCACAAGTCCAGATCGATGTATGTCACCCGTCGACCACAAGTCCAGATCCATGTATGTCACCGTCGACCACAAGTCCAGATCCATGTATGTCACCGTCGACCACAAGTCCAGATCCATGTATGTCACCCGTCGACCACAAGTCCGGATCCATGAATGTCACCTGTCGACCACAAGTCCAGATCCATGTATGTCACCCGTCGACCACAAGTTCAGATCCATGTATGTCACCCGTCGACCACAAGTTCAGATCCATGTATGTCACCCGTCGACCACAAGTCCAGATCCATGTATGTCACCCGTCGACCACAAGTTCAGATCCATGTATGTCACCCGTCGACCACAAGTCCAGATCCATGTATGTCACCCGTCGACCACAAGTCCAGATCCATGTATGTCACCCGTCGTGATGTCCTTCTGTAAACACCAAAACATCGTACAGGTAGTGTCAAATTTAGTTTTAATTGTTATATCGGGAATTCTGATGTATTTGAGAGACTAAAATCCCGTAATATTGTCCACCATTATTGATTCACGCTCAGGCGAGATGCACTCGATACAACATTATGTGAAAAAGTTTGTCAGTGACTTGCGGCAGGTCGGTAGTTTTTTCTGGGTACTCCGGTTTCCTCCATCAATAAAACTGACCACCACGATATAACTGAAATATTGTTAAAAGTGGCATTAAACACCATAAACCAAACCAAACCAAACTGATTATTGTTTACCTATTTTTAAATATTTCATACAACAGAGGTTCTAACCACCCTTCTGTAACTTCACAATGGGAATCCATGAAGATTAATACTTTTCCTGTAGCCACTGCTGTGCCTGTAAAAAAAGAAAACCAACATAGATATCTTACTTAGTCTACATGATGTGTTTCTTGAATAACCTTCATCAGGTCCACTCAAAAGTCAAAATATTGCAACGCCAAATAATATGATTTATGTTTTATTCATAAATCCATTTATCCGTCGAAACCGGGGTTTGTCATTTAGTTTAATATGACCCATTACTGTGTAACATGAATTGCATCCTGGGTAATCCTGTCCAAACTTGAGTTCGAAGCAGACGACATTGTTGCTACAGATACAAAAGAAAACCAAAGAACCTAAACATGATAACCACAATCGGCTATGGTCACCTATGACTGAGGGGGAAGAATCTTTGTTTTAATAATAATATTATTTTGAAGGAGCGGTAATTTTCAGGAATTGAGACAAAATAAATGTAGAGGGACAATGTTATGGTCACGGTATGTGTTTTCGTATCATCCATTTTATTTTGATTTCCACAGAACACGCATTATTTTTGACGTGTCTTTCGGTTTCTATTTATGGAACGTAAACAGGACTACAACGTGACATCTGTAAAAAATGTTAAAGTTGCTTTTAAAGACGTAAGTACCAAAAACAGTGAACCTACCTACTGAACCATACTTTTTGTAATGCTAAAATTTACTTCATTTATAAAGTAGCTGGAAAAAAATCCAGAAGGGCTATATAAAATTGGATTATGTAGTCTGCCTCTCAGACACCGGCTCTTCCTGTCATGTGACTGTCATGGGGTCACTGATCGTACTTGTAAGCAAAAGAGCTGACTGAAATGTGCCTGTTTCTTATATAAAATACATGTCACTTTGCAGTGCATTGTGGTTTCATCAGCACTAAAAAAACATCAAAAGTAAACACAATTTTGAAAGTGGTCATTTTCAAACATTCTATTATTTTATTTAGATGTAGTATGATTTGGTAGCTGGCCAGAACCATGAAATTTTATAACCAGCCATTTCCGGATTTTATATTCGTTTCCATCCCGTATATCGGCCCTGTTTTTACTTCATACGAAAACAGCAATCAGCAAACCTCAGGTGAGTCCGCTTCTCTCCCTCAATACCTCGGCTGTAATACGGTATTTGATATGCGTCTACGCGTCACATTTCTTCGCCGGAAGACCGTATCACTTCAATCAAACATTGCGCACCGCGAATAAGTTCTAAAATGGCGACAATAGATGAGTTTGTTTTGAAAAATATTGGTCTTTGATGAAGGTACGGAATCAGCCGACATTGCGACGAATGAAAATATATTATTATTGGACGAATATTCGAAAGTGAAATTATTTCAATACCTCCTTCATTGAAGATTTCCGAAAGTAGTTCCAATGGGAGCTATTGTTATACGGACGAGGTATGATGAAGGTACGGAATCAGCCGAAGTTGCGACGAGTGACGAAAACAGATGACGCCATTTTACTGACAGCAAAAGTTGCCAGATAATCGAGAGTATATTAAAATACAAGAATGGCTTTAAAAACAATCTTATGTACAAAGAAATATTTAACTAGCCATTCTTTGAAAATTCCAATCGTCATATGAATGAAGGGTTAACACTGTTAATCGCTATATCGGAAAATCGATAATAGTACAAAAACCCATAACATGATGCTATATTGTGGCTGCAAAATGAAAACAAAATATAAAAGACATTCTTTTTTTATTATTTTTTTACCTTATCAATGTGGGCCGTCGTGGTCGTGATCGTGAACGTATGGTAGTTGGATTTACAACTACATGGGCAATCACCACTAAAGTTGTGATTTCGAACCCAGTTCATGGCAAGGTGTACTTGATTCAACATTATGTGATAAAGTTTATCAGTGACTTGCGACAGGTCTGTGGTTTTCTGCGGGTACTCCAGTTTCCTTCATCAATAAAACTTACCGCCACGATATTACTGAAATATTGTTGAAAGTGGCGTTAAGCACCATAAACCAAAACCTTATCAATGTTCCTTCCATGTATATGCATATGTAGAATAGGAATTTTACGAGTTCTTTTCAATCTTACAGTTGGTGCATTAACATTTAGTTTTGTATGTATAAAATATATCCTTTACCAACAAAAAATAACCATCACTATATAATTGAAATATTGTTGAAAGTGGCGTTGAACATCATAACCCCCTATAAATATATCATTGATATTACCTTGAAGTCTTCCCTTCATTAATCCTATCCTTGTTTTTGTCCTCAAGACAGATGTTTTAACAGGAAGTAAAGCCACATAGTCGTCCAATGGTGTCTTCAAATACTCTGTGAAAGGAAATATTCTTCTTTAAAGATTCTAAATTGTTATAGAGTTATAATTTCTAAAAATATAGTTATATACATTAGTGAAAATAATTAAATCTAGGATTATTATATTAATTACATGTTATTAGTTTGTTGGTGTTATTTTCACTTTCTAAACATCAATCAATCAATCAATCAATCAATCAATCAATCAATCAATCAATCAATCAATCAATCAATCAATCAATCAATCAATCAATCAATCAATCAATCAATCAATCAATCAATCAATCAATCAATCAATCAATCAATCAATCAATCAATCAATCAATCAATCAATCAATCAATCAATCAATCAATCAATCAATCAATCAATCAATCAATCAATCAATCAATCAATCAATCAATCAATCAATCAATCAATCAATCAATCAATCAATCAATCAATCAATCAATCAATCAATCAATCAATCAATCAATCAATTATTTTCACTTTCAGCAATTGTTCAGCTATATACCATATTTACTGGGGAAGTATAGCACAACCATTATAATAATAAAATGGCCGGTAAAATCCTGGGCCATAGGTAGATGTCTGGAAGTCTTAAAACTTGATGGAAGGGTACATTGCTGAAGGAACCCACGTTAGTTTTGCTTGGCTTGTGGACAGAATTCAACAACATTAAACACGCTGCCACCTGTGTCCCATGTCATATTTACACTAGCGAATAACTCGATGCCGAACGTAACCATATTATTCCCTATATTTTTTGGCATTTCATATAAATAGAAACTGGTTCAAGAACCAGAACTATCCGTTTCATGCTTTGTCTAATAATACAAGTCCACATATAGATTATAGATCAATGGTAGTTGTATTGGCTTCTACTTATTATGCAGGGAGACCCATATCGCCACTACACTGCATGGATATTACATGTAAATCCTGCCATTTATTTCAAAAGACAATAAATTCTCCTCTTCTGATCAAGGAATGGCACCTGTCATATATAACAATAGCGATTTGGTTGATTAATTTTGCTATAGGTATTTTCTAAAAAGTACAAGAACATACCCATTTCACTGCCATCGTCCACTAATATAAATTCATGTAGCAGACGACGACGACTTCTGTTTATTATGCTGTGTATCGTCCTTATTAATGTTGACCAAGCCTCGTTGTGGAACACTATTATGACGCTTACATTCGGTAAATGTTCTGGATATTCGAGTCTGCGACATCTGGAATTGAAAGGTAATACAACATACAACCAAATACAGAGGTTGCTAACTCCATGAATCATCACAAAATATCAGATGTCATTTTACTACATTATAGACGGTATCTCTCAGCTTTCCGACATTGTTAGAACCCAACAACCTGGTCAATACTAACTAGCGACCTGTAAAACTTGATTTCGTCTTCATGATAAACTCAACAATAAAAACACCAATATTCCTGAATAACGATCAACAAATTGTAAGCGTGATACTGACAATTAATATTGTATGTTAATGATACCTTTACGGAGCACCTGAGTTCACCACGGTTCTAAGTGGAGATCATGTTACTCGATCTTTAGTTTTCTGTGTAGTGTTTTGTAGATCAATGTTTATCCTTTTACGTATTTTCTTTTGGTCATTGTGTTGTTTGTTCTTGGTTGGTGTTTAATTGTAACCTTTTAGGTCGTTGACATCTGACCTTTAACCCTAACTCCAAGAGAACCACCTCAAATGTTAAAATTTCCAGAAGACTATTACCGGTAGGTGCCGGGAGTTTCTATATGTTAGTTCGGTTCAAATCTAGTGTCTTTTCTCCCCCAATAATTCTTGTAGTCATGTCACGACATAGCTGACAAACTGCTGAAAGTGATGATGAAGACTCAAGATCGACTGTTAGACTTCAAAATAAGTTTTGGATCATGGATGCTTGAAAGTGAAAGTGAAACACCGTGGTGTCATTTAATTTCCTTGGTATAAATTTCGAGGATAAACAGACAGTGAGATGTTCGTTAATATTTGAATTCATGGTTTTAATACTTGCTCATAGCATGTCTTGCAACATATCCTTTTCGTGGTGTGCTAAATTTCATGGTTTTATGATACAAACGAAAATCTCGAAATTTGATATTCAACGAGCAAAATGTATTCATAGTTATAACATGGTATTGACTATTTTATTACGCTTTTATCAACTTACGTTTCATTCCTGTAATCTGGTAAATGTCTGTTAGGTGATATCAGATTGCTTGCAACTACATTAAACTGGTGAATATGGAAGTCACCCTTGGCTTTGGTCCTTAATTCTGGTGGCACCACAACTGGTTTACCCATTTCTCCAGGTAACCTGTTGTTTACTTTATTTGAAAATGGGAAAATATAGTATTCATTCTTAGTAAGCTATAGTGACACTATCAAATAAGAAGAGTTTGAAGATACCAAATGGTAATCAGAATCCGTAACTCGAAGAAGGATAGACAACACAATGGCCAAACGAAAAGGGAAAAAAGGACAAACAATGACCTACAAAGCATACACATAAAACTAAAGATCGAGTAACACGAAACTCACTAAAAACTGGGGATCAACCCGTCGTGTTAATCTAGTTACAAACCCGGTGTATAAGTGACGAATGAGGAAAGGACCGGGAAGTATTGATACTATTAAATATTGATTTATTGTTGACAAACCCGGTGTATAAGTGACGAATGAGGAAAGGACCGGGAAGTATTGATACTATACAATTACTGCACTTGAACGAGATCAATATGAGGTTTTATGGAACAGAGTACAACAATATTGAACGAGGCGAAGCCGAGTTCAATATTGTTGTACTCTGCTCCATTAAACCTCATATTGATCAAGTTCAAGTGTAGTAATTGTTTTATTACATACGGCTCTATTTTACTCTAATTTTGAAATTTTATAAAAACTTTGAAATTTTTTAAACTTTTTGAAAATTCTATCATTTTCATATCTTATGAAATTTCTGAAAGTTTTGAAATTTTATGAAAATTTTGAATTTTTATGAAAATTTTGAATTTTTAAAAAAAAATTGAAATTTTAAGAAATTTTTGAAATTTTGAAATTTTAGAAAAAAAGATTGAACTTTAATTTTTTTTTTTCAATTTTATAATTTTGAAATTTTTTGAAAATTTTCAAATTTTATGAAATTTTCTAGCATATTGATTAGCAAAAAGCAATTTCTGTGCAATAAAAAACCATATTGCACTCTCGTGCCATGTAATTTCATTCATTGATTTTGCACGAGAGTGCAAAATGATTATTTATTGCACAGAAATTGCTTTTTGCTAATCAATATGTTAGTAAATGGAATGTCACGTGTATTGCTTCTGGCCAATAGAAAAACAGTAAAATAGAGCCTTATGTAATAATATACAATTACTGCACTTGAACGAGATCAATATGAGGTTTTATGGAGCATATTGATCAAGTTCAAGTGTAGTAATTGTTTTATTACATACGGCTCTATTTTACTCTTAATTTTGCAATTTTATGAAAACTATGAAATTTTTGAAACTTTTTGAAAATTTTATCATTTTGAATTTTTTGGAAATAGTATGAAATTTTTGAAAGTTTTGAAATTTTATGAAAATTTGAATTTTAAAAAAAAAATGAAATTTTCAATTTTTTAAAAAAAAATGAATTTTACAATTTGTTAAAAAGAATTGAACTTTAAATTTTTCTTTTTTTTAATTTTATGATTTTAAAATTTTTTGAAAATTTTCAAATTTTATGAAATTTTCTAGCATATTGATTAGCAAAAAGCAATTTCTGTGCAATAAAAAAACATATTGCACTCTCGTGCCACGTAATTTCATTCATTGATTTTGCACGAGAGTGCAATATGATTATTTATTGCACAGAAATTGCTTTTTGCTAATCAATATGTTAGAAAATGGAATGTCACGTGTATTGCTTCTGGCCAATAGAAAAACAGTAAAATAAAGCCTTATGTAATAATATTAAATATTGATTTATTGTTGACAAACCCGGTGTATAAGTAACGAATGAGGAAAAGACCAGGAAGTATTGATACTATTAAATATTGATTTATTGTTGACAAACCCGGTGTATAAGTAACGAATGAGGAAAAGACCAGGAAGTATTGATACTATTAAATAATGATTTATTGTTGACAAACCCGGTGTATAAGTAACGAATGAGGAAAAGACCAGGAAGTATTGATACTATTAAATAATGATTTATTGTTGACAAACCCGGTGTATAAGTGACGAATGAGGAAAAGACCAGGAAGTATTGATACTATTAAATAATGATTTATTGTTGTTTGACGTCAAGTAAGCAGTTTTTCTGCTATTCCTGTGCTGGTGAACAATATGTCTACATGGGTATCAGCTACCCAATAGTTAGTGCTTCGTCAGAGACATGGTTTATACCATATATTTATGTTTGAAGTATGTACAGTCATTCAATAATGTAAATTATTAAAACTAAGGTCAATATATCTCAACCCTATTTAAACTTCGCCGGTGTTTGCTATCCTGTTTTGACTCTTTGATTTACTTGCTGCCAAAGATCTTTGCATTACATGTATTTGGCTTTCCAATCGTTTGACTATGATTTTACCTGTTACCAGGGGCGGATCCAGGATTTCAAGTTGGGGGGGGGGGGGGGGGGCGCACTTAAAAAAATTGCGCCGAGCGGAGGGAGGCGCGATAATTTTTGGGGTATTTCGTGTGAAAAATGACGATTTTACGCCAAAAAATCATATTTTTCCCAATTTTAGGGGGGGGGGGGGGGGGGGGGGGGTGGGCGCCGGCTGCGCCCCCCTGGATCCGCCCCTGGTTACGGTTACTTCAGAAACGAGTCATGCGCACTAAATTGCATATCTCCCTTTTAATTTATGAAGAGAACAAGCTTACAAATAAATGTTCTTAAAATATGTTACTGGAATGGGCTTATATAGCAAATAGTTCATGTCACTTCGGGTCATATGACCCGAAGTGACATGAACTATTTGCTATATTATACTTTTTATCTAAAATCATGCAGGTACCTGGCCGGTCCATATACTACCGGTCCATATACGAAAATAGTGACCGGCTGCGCTAACAAAGACAAATAGGGAAAATAAAAACGTAAAGTGTAATATAAGCTAATATTAAGATTGTCAAAGGATACTACATAAAACGGATAAATTTTGAAAAAATTGCCTTGTAACGTGCCACCACAGACCACTGTAAACCAGCTATCGCTATGATCGAGTTGCTGATAGTCCTATACATCCAATGATGTTACATTCCCCATACACGGGACACTCATTTACGTCCCGTTCCGAAGGTGGTGGAATGCTTATTTGATACACCCCGCACAACCAGCTATTTAGAAACTAGGTCATGTATGTATACCTCGAGTGACTATTGAATATGGTGAAATATTGATTATTGTGGACATTAGATATGTTTGGTCTTTTGAAGTTATCCCTGAATACATTGTTTAATTAAATATTATTGTAGAAATGTGTCTGGTTGTGTAGAATATAGAATGTACATTTGATTCATTGTCATGCTTCAGTGTATATTTGAATAAAAAAAAGGTTGGTAAACAAAAGGTTGGCCGGTTACTGAGATAAACCATTTCCCAAGTAGTCAATGAAGGTAAAATTAAATGAATATTCAGAAACATATTTTTTCGTATATAAGCAAAATATATATAATTATTTATTTGATATACAGGTTATTTACCGAGGAAGCGTTCGTAGACTTTGCAGTTGTCCACGTTGTTTTTCTGTATTCTTTTCTGGAACTCTTCTACGTTTAATCGGAAAAAACTTCTGATTCTGTATTCGTCAGAAAATAAACAAAATATTGCAAATTTTGGCTATCCTGTTTACGCTCTATTTTATTGCTCCCAAAACTTTAAATCACTTGGCTTTCCAGTCTTTTGAATTTGAGCGTACCTGATGCATGTTATTCCAGGAACGCGTCGTGCACACTAATCTTAATATCTACTTTTTTATAACTGACCTTTTTGCTCTTGTTCGTCCCATACAGAGGTCACAAATGGCAAGTGTTCGACTTTAACTTCATCACCACTCTCATCAAATTGATATTTTGACGAATTCTTCACTTTGTCATGTTTTGGTACATACAAGTCTTTTGAATCGTCTTGTGGCAACGGTAATGGAAAAACTCCCTGTTCTTCTGATAGGCTTTTGATATTTTCGTTATCAAGGAAAAATAGTACAACGACGATACAAACGGTCATCCAAACAAGACATCCCAGTACAATACCGTTACAATACGTTCTCCTTGTACAGCAGGTCTTCATCAACATTTGTATCTGAAAATAAACAGCACTATGATAATAAAAACTTGATATCAAATTTAGTGCACACGACGCATTTCTGGAATAATCTTCATCAGGTACGCATAAAAACGAACGTTTAGAAAGCAAAATAATTTAATGTTTTGGGAGCAATATAATCAAAGCAGGGGCGGATCCAGGGGTGGGGGCGCACCCGGCGCGCGCCCCCCCTAAAATTGGAAAAAATATAATTTTTTGGCTAAAATCGTGATTTTTCACACGAAATACCCCAAAAATGTTCGCGCCTCCCTCCGCTCGGTGCAGTTTTTCTTAAGTGCGCCCCCCTAACTTGAAATCCTGGATTCGCCCCTGAAAGGACCCTATAAAGAGGTTAGCCAGAATCGGCTAATATCACCTACGTCTGAGGGAGGACAATCTTAGTTTATTAATAATTACATTAGTGAGGAACTGTAAATTTCAGTAATAAATATATTTAAGAAACCATGTCAGTGCCGAGGCACTGACTAGTGGGCGGATGATACTCTCGGGGACTAATATTACACCAGCTGATATATCTACCCAGTGATAGTAATAAAAAGGAAGAAATATGTGTTTTGGATTAAATTTTCATTGATCAACTTAAATGAGGTAATGTTCTATATAAAAATAGTGAATCAATCAATCAGTCATGGTGTAATTGCTTTATACACACTTTCCAATATATAAATGAAAATGAGTTATCTCTCTTTATCCATGGCATAACTTATTGTCGCAACGATTATGGACCATTGCTATTGTCGTTCATATGAAAGAAACGAAAACATGAATTTGGGAAGCAAAAATTAGATCAGGCAGTCAATTAAGCAACAAGGATATACATGTATCAGAACGAAAATATAGAAATAACAGAATAAGAAGCGTGTTCGGCACTCACTTCACATTAATGTGTTCGGCACTCACTTCACATTAATGTGTTCGGCACTCACTTCACATTAATGTGTTCGGCACTCGCTTCACATTAATGTGTTCGGCACTCACTTCACATTAATGTGTTCGGCACTCACTTCACATTAATGTGTTCGGCACTCGCTTCACATTAATGTGTTCGGCACTCACTTCACATTAATGTGTTCGGCACTCGCCTCACATTAATGTGTTCGGCACTCGCTTCACATTAATGTATTCGGCACTCACTTCACATTAATGTGTTCGGCACTCACTTCACATTAATGTGTTCGGCACTCGCTTCACATTAATGTGTTCGGCACTCGCTTCACATTAATGTGTTCGGCACTCACTTCACATTAATGTGTTCGGCACTCACTTCACATTAATGTGTTCGGCACTCGCTTCACATTAATGTGTTCGGCACTCGCTTCACATTAATGTGTTCGGCACTCGCTTCACATTAATGTGTTCGGCACTCGCTTCACATTAATGTGTTCGGCACTCGCTTCACATTAATGTGTTCGGCACTCGCTTCACATTAATGTGTTCGGCACTCACTTCACATTAATGTGTTCGGCACTCGCTTCACATTAAGACAAGGAAACCCTCTAATCATTTTTATTGCCAGACTCATTGGTGTCTCTACCATTGACAGTTCCTCAGACCTTGTTCTCCAAACCAATGGTATCCATATAAATATGAGAAACCACAAAGACCATCATTTCTATGGATATGCATGACTACTAGTAATACATATTAAATATTTTAAGAGTACATGGGTTAGGGTTACGGTGTTTAACGCCACTTTCAACAATATTACACATATGTCGTGGCGCTCAGTTTTATTGGTGGAGGAAACCGGAGTACCCCGAGAAAACCACCGACTTGTTGCAAGTCACTGACAAACTTTATCACATAATGTTGTATCGAGTAAACCTAGCCGGACTAGGATTTAAACTAGGAGTACATGTATCAGTTATGATTTCCCATTAAGATGTATGGTCTTTACGCACCAGATTCTAGCTTTCTACATATAAGTCTGTTAACTATGAACCATCACCCACCCTGCTATTTGTTCTGTCCATGTTTATGTCGTCATTCATTTTTATGATCGAAAATTAGAGATAGAAAATTAATATTTCCACAAGCACGAATGTCACGGGTCTTCTAACCAACATCCCATAATTAGATATTTAATAATGTGGGAACCATGCGTTTCTTGAAAAAACCCCCAAATAAAACCATCACCAAATATCATCTGATAGTCACTGGATTGGAATGTCAAATAATTGTAAAAGCTGTGACAGGAAATAAACCAACGAGCATAAACAGAACAGTCAAAATCTGTCAAGGTTACCTATGGGAGCGTTTATGTGATCACTTATTGCTACAGCTTACTAACAAAAATGTATCACTAACTAATATGAATAAAAGTTAGAGAATATCGAAAGGACAATCCAAAATGGACAATCCAGAGGAACTGGCAACATATGGTACAAAAGATGAAGAAAAACAAAACAAACCACAATGTGTTGGACACCACTTTACGCAAAAAAAATACAAATAACGTAAATATGACATTATCACTCCTACAAATAAGTGGAAGTAAAGACGAACCTAACTTCGTTTTTATGCGGAATTCGTAGCGGACATCACAACACTGAACTCAGAACGAAAAACACATAATAGGACAACACCAAGAACTAAAACCAATGAGTAACACAGACCCAACCAAAGAAACGGGTGTGAACACAAGCGCTTGCGAAAGGTAAGCAGTTCCTGCTTCTTATAAGACACCCGCCGTGTTACTCATATATACAGAAAAGTCGTATAAGAGGGAGGCAAAAGTATTCAAATACTTAAATACACCAACTGTATCCACTTTATTACAAAAAATATATTATGATTAATTTTTTTTTATAGTTTATGGTGTTTGATGCCACTTTTAACAATATTTCAGTTATATCCTGGAGGTCAGCTTTATTGGTGGAGGAAACCGCAGTACCACGAGAAAACTACCATCATGTTGCAAGTCACTGACAAACTTTACCACATAATGTTGTATCGAGTACACCTCGCCATCAGTGGTGTTAAGCCTTGTAGTCAGAAGTCTACGACGTGAACCGCTAGGTCACCGGGACCATACTTGTAATAGATTCAAATCAATATATAACATTCTTTTCATTAGCATTGAATATATTAGCTTAAAATAAACAAGGACTAGATATCGATAAATGACATTTTTATAACAACCAAAACCAAATCTGAGAAACATGAAGATAATGAGTGATAAACAGACTACCCTTCGTAGGTCCTTATCCTTAATGTGCCATGTTTTGTTTTATATAAATTAAAGATGAAGTGCGTCAGACAAAATTACTTCTTTTCATGTAATTCTTCATTTTCGTAGGTCATAGGCACAGTGGCTAATGTGCTTAATGGACAATCCGGCACCGAACAGACCATACCATTTACATAACTATTTAACACATACAGAAACCATAACACATGCATAGCAACCATAAAACACGTGTCAAACAAACATAACACATGCATAGCAACCATAAAACACGTGTCAAACAAACATAACACATGAAAATTGAGATTTCTGCATACCGGTATACATTAACCATAAACCATTCTACATGTGACTGATGTGCACTAGTAGAACTGGTCGTTAACATTCTATTTTTAGCAGGTTTTTTTTCTTCTCGTTCATATCCTTCCTTTCTTGTCAAATTCGTTATATAGTAATACGGATATATCGAAAAAAATAATGGCAATATCATTGATATGCAGAAATGTTGTAAATTATGACTGAAAACCATTTTGACATTTACCCCTTTGTAATGTTCATTAGTATATTTTGACATTTACCCCTTTGTAATGTTCATTAGTATATTTTGACATTTACCCCTTTGTAATGTTCATCAATATATTTTGACATTTACCCCTTTGTAATGTTCATTAATATATTTTGACATTTACTCCTTTGTAATGTTCATTAATATATTTTGACATTTACCCTTTTGTAATGTTCATTAATATATTTTGCCATTTACCCCTTTGTAATGTTCATCAATATATTTTGACATTTACCCCTTTGTAATGTTCATTAATATATTTTGACATTTACCCCTTTGTAGTGTTCATTGATATATTTTGACATTTACCCCTTTGTAATGTTCATTAATATATTTTGACATTTACCCGTTTGCAATGTTCATTAATATATTTTGAGTACCTTGTCAATTAGCTGTCTTATGTATTTGACAACCATATGATTGCATGTCGTCTGCTTTCATTGGAATCACAATAAACTAAAAAACCTCTTCCGGTATAATATTTATTTATAGAACATAAGCATAACGTATATGTCATCTTCAAACACATATACGTTCTAAGACAATTATCAGTAAAGAGATGATTCCATCAATGAAAATAATGAAAACGACATCTCTTTACATAGAAACAGATTCCGATGTTTTGTTTGGTAAACAGGGAAACAGACATAACATATATATTTATAAACACGATTTATTTAAGGAATATGTTCAAATTTTACCAAAATATGTAATGATTCCTCGATTTTATTAAGGATTATTTCATAGAACTATTTGAATTTGTCGTTGGTGAAGGAATATGTTTGCGACATGCATCACAATACCAACCCAGGTTATCAAGTATAACCAATGTTGCTCCAGGAGGATCAGCCAATCAGATTGCAGTATTCACATCAAATTATATTATACAAGTATATGTATTCTAGGTTGCGTAACTATTCCATATACAAATGTACATTGATATTTAGTTTGATAGAATTAGGTTCTTTGGTTTACTTACGCCCAACGACTTTTAAATTATTTGATAGTATACAGTGTTTTGAATTTGGACGTAATTATTATTTTAAATATATCTACGTCGTTATTATTTTTATTAAATAAACAAATGTAGATTCATGTTTTGTCGACATTATGAATCAATAGTTAAAATTTATGACCCAGGGGTCCGTTGTTGAACTTGTGATTAAGTTAATCATATGATTAGCCATAATTACATGATTCATTCCAAATCACATAATTAGCTAATTCAATGATTAAATATGATTAGTTAATGCATTGATTAAATTTGAGTTCAGCAACAAAATTTAATCATTGCATAAGCCAAGTATAGGATTAGGAATTAAATATGTAATTTTGGCTAATCATCTGGTTAGTTTAATCACAAGTTCAACAACCGACCCCTGAACATTACCATCCAAACATACTGCACAGAGACCAATTGACAGACGAAGCTCATGAAATGACAATGCAAATGATAAACAATAAAAACTTCCACTGTTAAAACATGTATTGCACAATTGAACACTTCTAAAACACAAACGAATGTGTTAATGAGAAAACTGTGTTTTAACCAAAGACAAGTGAAAAACAAAAATAAAGCAGAGCCCAAACTTTGGATACACGATCGAATTCCCATTTCCCACAAAACATCGACACTGAAAGAATCCGAACCACATCGCTGGTGTAATGATTAGCGGGCTCGCCTCGAGTGAGGTTGATCATGGGTTCGAGCCCCGATCTGGTCAAACCAAAGACTATAAAATTGGTATTTGTTACTTCTCCACTAAGCACGCAGCATTAAGGAGAAAAAGCAAAGACTGGTTGACTCGGAATCAGGATGATGTGTCCGAATGGGGCGACATGTCTATCTGCGAACTGTTGTTTCAGTGAGCTAGCACTATAAAAATCCAACTAAGCATGTTGGTCTAGTACAAAGCGGACCTCATCATCATTTCAAAGAAAATTAACTTGTTCTCGCGATGATATAGCTGGAAAATTGCTGAATTGGTGTTAAGAATCCGGATATTTTGTTCGCGTACGACAACCGTCGTAAAATTTATTCTATTTTAATAAAGAAATAAATGATCTTGAAAAAAATTTACACGGCTTAACTTCTTTTATAACTCGTATGACCCTCATTGAACTGGTTTTTAATTAAAAAAAAATCTCATACTAAATTGATTCAAAGATTGGAATTGTCTATAGAGTCATGTTTCTGCGCAGATGACTCATTGAACTGATAAACAATAATAATATCACACACTAAAATTCAGTTAACTCTTGACATCGTCTAGAGTATTTTTTACTCGAATGACCCTCTTTGAACTGATAAACAATACTAATATCCCATTTTTTGATTGCCCCTTCGATATTCTCTATCGTTTATTCATACTAACATTCAGTCAACGATCCATTGACATTTTCTAGAGTAGTTTTGACTGGTATGACTCTCATTGAAATGATATACAATGGCGATATATCAAACTAATGTTCAGTCAATGATTGAAATTATCTAGAGTATTTTTGACTGGGATGACCCACATTGAACTGATATCTCATACTAATATTTATTCAGTCAAAGATTGGAATTGTCTAAGAGTCTGATGTCCCCTGATGTAAAATTTAACATCTTTGAGCAGACGACACAGTCTGTCAATTTACAACTAAGGCGTCGTGACCCGTTGAGAATATAGAAATGTGTTTAAGTCGTATAAGATGTTGTTAAGGATATAATCAGATTCTTAAAGAAATGTTATAATCTGCGAACAAAAGAGAAATCACATCTTAACCTTGTAAATAGCTTCCTGGAAACATTAATGTTCAAGTAAGAAGCTTTTAGGGATAATGGATACAAGGATACGATGTAAATTATTAGTGAGTAGGTCAATGTTCTTCACACATAGAAGAAGTCTTTAAGCACTTACATGTTGTATATTAATTTTCTGTTACAATTTCTAAATTATGCAATCATTATTTGTATATATAACACAATTGTTTTATAAATACATGTTTTATTTCTGAGAGTCTGGTAGATGTGGAAATTAATTTATATAGCTGAAATATTGCTAAAAGTGGCGTTAAACACCTATCAATCAATCTAAATTATGTAATTATTATTTTTTAAACATAATAAAAAAAAACTTCATTGCCATATATACTATGTTTCCGACAAGAACAATTGGAAAAAGAGCAAAGAAAAGCTGCATTTTAAGAAGAGTTTGAAGATACCAAAGGGGTAATCAGAATCCGTATATCGAAGAAGAACAGACAACACAATGGCCAAGCGAAAAAGTATAAAAGGACAAACAACGATCTACAAAACATACATATAAAACTAAAGATCGAGTAACAAGAACCCCACTAAAAACCGGGGGTGAACTCAGATGCAAAACTACAATATAAGAATATTATACTAGTACTTAATTGTAAGTCACAGGGAGTTCCCCTGTCCTCAGTTCATTACGACACAATCGTTGTTGACACGTTCAGAGATATCATGGCGGCCGGTCTTTTTTCTACTGGAGAAAATGAAACAACTTAATTGCTCTAAGCAATTGACCATTTGCGCATTTCTGACTTGATTATGAAATGAAACGTTTTTTGTAGAAGTTGTTTATAGACCCCTTTTATGGATTAAAGTTGTAAACGAGTGCACCTCACCACTCACTAGTTGGAATTGAATTCATCCTAATTGTGATAACCGTTTTGAAATTGATTGTTGGTAGGTTAACATCCAGCAGCAAATATTTCATGTATGTTTATGACGTACACAAGTTCAATAATATATATAGAAAAAATATGCAAAAGTGAGAGATGGATGGGACATCCGGGGATTTAATATTGATAGTATCTATGGCACAAAGTCTACACTTTAAGCATAGAATGAGGTATTGATATTTGTTTTCCAGTACCACATTATCTAACTCAGTCAACCATTTTGAAAACCTGGGTACATGTAGGCAACATATTAAACTTTCCAACAGGGTGATGAGATTTGTCTCCGGATTCTTGTGGTAAAGGGAAACGGGTTAATTCTAATCATCATTGTTGAACATTCTATCATGTGGGTGACGTCATATACTATAAAATGTTTTATAAGCCAATCAAAGCCTACTTTAGATCGAGTTTGCTTGAACTGAAGAGTTAATGGAAATTTCTACAGATTATATAAGTCTAACTATCTACTGGACTTCTAAATTAGAATTAGCTTTAGGTTTATGGTGTTTAACGCCACTTTCAACAATATTTCAATTATATCGTGGCGGTCAGTTTTATTGATGGAGGAAACCAGAGAAAACCACCGACCTGTCGCAAGTCACTGACAAGCTTTACCACATAATATTGTATCGACTACAACTCACCATGAACGGGATTCGAACTGATTGCACAGATAGACGTAAATCTAACTACCATACGATCACGACGACCCCAAGAGTAAATGGAAATTGCTACATATTATATCAGTCTAACTATTTATTGGTCTCCTATATTAGAATTTAGATTACACTGTACATTTACAACCCGGCTACATTCAGACAGTGGAATTACGTGATCTCGAAATCAACAAATGTTGTTTCCTTGAATAACTGGAAGTAATTAAACGTTAGAGAAAACACGGGCAATATTGGAAACAAGACACAGACAAAACACATAACACAGAAAACACAAAAGATGAACAACACGGATCCAGCCATAAAAAAAACGGGGGTAAATCCTGATGCTTGCGAAAGGTAAGCAGTTCCTGTTTCTTATAAAACACCCGTCGCGTGTTTCAGAGTTAAGTCCGGTAAAAGTGTTGTCCGTGATAACGGAAAGAAAATATCTACCTAAAAGGGAAACATCCATTGTCATTTGATAAATGAATATTTAGTAACGGTCAACTAGTTCGTGATGACCGTAAAATCATTGCTGGTTTGTAGTAGGATTTATGTTACTATAACCGGATAATGCCAATATTTGGTTAACACAAAGATAAATCAGCAGTTCAATTATGTGTTAGGTTTATGATGCTTTATGGCACATTCAACAATATTTCAGTTATATCATGGCGGTCAGTATTATTGGTGTAGGAAACCAGAGTACCCGTAGACAAACACAGACCTATGGCAACTCACTGACAAACTATCACATAATGTTGTATCGAGTACGCATCGCCATGAACGGGATTCGAACTCACAACTTTAGTGGTGATATGCACTGATTACATAGGTAGCTGTAAATCTGTCTGTGCAATCAGAGCCTATCACCACTAAACCGGTATGTCAAAACGTAAATGGGAAAAATACATTGTAATTTGAAAAATGGATATTTCGTAACGGTCAACTAATTCGTGATGACATAAAACACAGCTGGTTTGTCGTAGGTTTTATTTTACAATAACCGGATAATGCCAATATTCGCTTATTACAAAGAAAAATCGGTCGTCCAATAAAACCAGTATGGCAAATCTTAGACTAACATAATACTAAAATAGAGTACGAAAACAAACAAAGGCAATGAATCAGACCGTTTACAAACTCTTCATTATTAATTATCATAAATACTTCAATATATCCCATAAGATAGAGAAACGGAACTTAGTGTTTAACTAAATGATTTGTTTTTCTTCTCTCAAAGTGTCTTAACTTGATAATAAAACAAAAATATTCATTTAAATCGGCGACATAAGGTTGGTTTGTGGGCTTATATCCTATATAGCGATTCCCTAATTAGATAAAATAAAGAGAAGAAGATTCATCAAATTGTATTAAGATGGTTGTAGAAGCAACATTTCCTCACTTTATAGACACGATTTATCTTATATGTAAACATCTTAAGACGTGTCCTTGCAAAGTGAAATTTCCATTATATAAATATGAAATAGACATAAGGCAATTTATTCTCGATTTATATGTCTATTATAGCAGTCTAAAATATTTATTTCATCTGAAATTTGACATAGCAAGCTATTGTATATTGATTGATTGATTGTTGTTCGACATGATATGAACTGTATCTTAAAAATATTCACAACTCATGGGAGAATGAATAATAAACTAATAGACAAGGCATTAGAATGGAGCGAATGTGATAGCTTAGGTTTCCTCAACAATAAAACATCAGCTAAACATGATTAATTGGCGTCCAGAGTAAGCCGGAATCATTGACACTTAAAAGACAGAATCATTGACACTTGTCTAATTGGAAACCGGAGTAAGCCTGAATCAGTCGATGTTACATTTATCTAATTGAAAACCGGAGTAAGCCAGCATCATTCGGTGTGACACTTGCCTCATTGAAAACTGGTGTAAACCAGAATCATTCGGTGTGACACTTGTCTAATTGAAAACCGGAGTAAGCCAGAATCATTCGGTGTGACACTTGTCTCATTGGAACCTTGATTGAGCCGGAATCATTGACACATGTCTAATTGGAAACCGGAGTATGCCGGAATCATTCGGGGTGACACTTGTCTAATTGGAACCTTGATGGAGCCGGAATTATTGACACCTGTCCAATTGGAACAATGAGTAAGACTTCTCTACCTTCTACACAACTATTTCCCCCTCAAAACTTAAAAAGACAGATTAAAAGATTTAGTCCAAACGTGTTTCATAAAAAAGAATGGTCAACGTAGATACAATACATTGTCTTAGGAAGGGACAAATCTTATTTTGTAAAAAAAACTACAATGATTCAGCAAAAAAGTTCTCTGAAACTGATATCATCAAAGAAGGCCAGACAATACAATGACAAAAGATAAAGAACAAACAGTAATCTACAAAACACTACAAAATAAATCTAAAGATCGAGTAAGTAAAGGGTTGTTTTTTTTTATGATATCCGAAGTATTAGTATCCTTTATAAAGATCACTATCAATAACATATAAATGGTTCCCACCATCAACCATATCGAAAACGGACTAAATTGACTTTATTTATCAATATTTGTGTTGTCAGTACATATGAAATGTAAGACATGGACTTGGCAATTAAGTATCACATATAATCTAAATATATAACTAATGTAAAGAAATTAATTCAAATCACATTGTCCTCTGTATAAATATAAAAACAGAAAATAAAATCTTTTTTTAGCAGAAAATTTAGCAATCGAAAAAATCACTACCAAAATAAAAAAAATATATACGACTTTTTAAAGTAACTATTATATAATTCTCGAGAAAAAAAATAAAAGAAAAAAATACCGCACGGTATAAAAAATTTCTAAATCCGGCATGAGAACACTGGAGTTTGTATATTATTCCTATGATATTGATTTAAAATAAAAGGGAAAAAAAACGCACGGGATAAAAGAATTTCTAAATCCGGCATGTGAACACTGGAGTTTGTATATTATTCCTATGATATTGATTTAAAAAAAAAAAGGGAAAAAAACGCACGGGATAAAAGAATTTCTAAATCCGGCATGTGAACACTGGAGTTTGTATATTATTCCTATGATATTGATTTAAAAAAAAAGGGAAAAAAGCGCACGGGATAAAAGAATTTCTAAATCCGGCATGTGAACACTGGAGTTTGTATATTATTCCTATGATATTGATTTAAAAAAAAAGGGAAAAAAGCGCACGGGATAAAAGAATTTCTAAATCCGGCATGTGAACACTGGAGTTTGTATATTATTCCTATGATATTGATTTAAAAAAAAAGGGAAAAAAACGCACGGGATAAAAGAATTTCTAAATCCGGCATGTGAACACTGGAGTTTGTATATTATTCCTATGATATTGATTTAAAAAAAAAAAGGGAAAAAAACGCACGGGATAAAAGAATTTCTAAATCCGGCATGTGAACACTGGAGTTTGTATATTATTCCTATGATATTGATTTAAAAAAAAAGGGAAAAAAGCGCACGGGATAAAAGAATTTCTAAATCCGGCATGTGAACACTGGAGTTTGTATATTATTCCTATGATATTGATTTAAAAAAAAAGGGAAAAAAGCGCACGGGATAAAAGAATTTCTAAATCCGGCATGTGAACACTGGAGTTTGTATATTATTCCTATGATATTGATTTAAAAAAAAAAAGGGAAAAAAACGCACGGGATAAAAGAATTTCTAAATCCGGCATGTGAACACTGGAGTTTGTATATTATTCCTATGATATTGATTTAAAAAAAAAGGGAAAAAAGCGCACGGGATAAAAGAATTTCTAAATCCGGCATGTGAACACTGGAGTTTGTATATTATTCCTATGATATTGATTTAAAAAAAAAGGGAAAAAAGCGCACGGGATAAAAGAATTTCTAAATCCGGCATGTGAACACTGGAGTTTATATATTATTCCTATGATATTGATTTAAAAAAAAAAAGGGAAAAAAACGCACGGGATAAAAGAATTTCTAAATCCGGCATGTGAACACTGGAGTTTGTATATTATTCCTATGATATTGATTTAAAAAAAAAAAGGGAAAAAAACGCACGGGATAAAAGAATTTCTAAATCCGGCATGTGAACACTGGAGTTTGTATATTATTCCTATGATATTGATTTAAAAAAAAAGGGAAAAAAGCGCACGGGATAAAAGAATTTCTAAATCCGGCATGTGAACACTGGAGTTTGTATATTATTCCTATGATATTGATTTAAAAAAAAAGGGAAAAAAACGCACGGGATAAAAGAATTTCTAAATCCGGCATGTGAACACTGGAGTTTGTATATTATTCCTATGATATTGATTTAAAAAAAAAAAGGGAAAAAAACGCACGGGATAAAAGAATTTCTAAATCCGGCATGTGAACACTGGAGTTTGTATATTATTCCTATGATATTGATTTAAAAAAAAAAAGGAAAAAAACGCACGGGATAAAAGAATTTCTAAATCCGGCATGTGAACACTGGAGTTTGTATATTATTCCTATGATATTGATTTAAAAAAAAAAAGGGAAAAAAACGCACGGGATAAAAGAATTTCTAAATCCGGCATGTGAACACTGGAGTTTGTATATTATTCCTATGATATTGATTTAAAAAAAAAGGGAAAAAAGCGCACGGGATAAAAGAATTTCTAAATCCGGCATGTGAACACTGGAGTTTGTATATTATTCCTATGATATTGATTTAAAAAAAAAAAGGGAAAAAAACGCACGGGATAAAAGAATTTCTAAATCCGGCATGTGAACACTGGAGTTTGTATATTATTCCTATGATATTGATTTAAAAAAAAAAAGGGAAAAAAACGCACGGGATAAAAGAATTTCTAAATCCGGCATGTGAACACTGGAGTTTATACAATTATTGCTATGATATTAATGTTACTTAAAGCCTATCAGAATCAGATTGACTGTTCTATTAACATATCAATACAAGGTGGCCACTACTGATGACAATACACTCCGTATTAGATGTTTATAACCGTACGTGCCACGTCAAAATTAGGTCTGTTCTATTCCTAGGCAGGCTAATGTCACGATGAATTATAATTATTACATTACTGCTTTCTGTGTCAGACAAAACTAATTTTATTGCTTGCCATCGATCCCCGGCATGGGTTACGTTACTGAAAGTGCATATGTTTTTTTCATATATAAAATCTCAGTATCATATTATATATATAATAGATATTTGTTTTTGACGATTTGTATTTTAATGGATTTCATATCGTTTTAAATAATTCTAGGTCATATACAATATGTTTTCTCCATTTTCTAATTAAATAACATTATATGATTGATAGTTACCGGAGTATGTTCTGATAGAATGATTTAATACATGTACACGTTATCCTTAAATACATTGAACTCACTACAGTATTGGATATGAACTCATTATAGACATCAAATTTATTTAGACATGAAGAAATGATTACAAAAACACTCTGAATCATACTTGAATTAGACTATTAACTCAGATGTTGCACATCCCGCCATTTGGAGCATAATCCCTTGGTATCAGTTCTAGATATAGCTAAACAAACTTTTCAAAACCTTTGATTTTTTGCTAAGAATTTATTTTTGAAGACACAAATTATTTCCACTTTCCTATAAAATGATTTGGGCTTGGTTTGTTTTCATGCAATAAACAGGAGAAGGAGAAAGGGGGGGGGGGGTGTGGCGTCGATGCAGCATTTCTTTATTAGGAATATGCTTTTGACCATCATGTCTTGTGGCTTTTGCAGTAAAATAGCATTGCTGTCTAGTATAGAATATTTGTACCAATTTATCACATTACTGCGATCTAACCTTGCCTAAGCTAACAACGGTTTGATGACTTAATACCCTTTTTCTAATGTGTTCCATACAATATAAGAATATTTGAGCTTGATGCTTTTCTGATATTTTTTATGATTTCCGTATTATACCTCTCAGAGAATTTCCCCTTTATTAAAATAACATTCATGCCCATATATGGGTACTGGTGACGGGTTCTCATGGTTCACCGCACAGATCTGCCCAGTACGTCTACACGTGGCAGATATCGGATGCCCTCTTTATGAGATTTTCATGCTATAAAACGGAAAGTGTGCCCGAGACCCATATTAATAGTCGCTGTCGTGTTACGAAGGTGCCACGCTCGTTGTACGCCAAATACCACCTTTTCTACATCTACATTATACGATGCTCCGTTAATTGTGACGACTATGCATCGGCGTGAACAGACCATATACTTACAATTTAAAAAAACAAAAAAAAACAAAAAAAACCCAACCCGTATTTACATCTATATAAAATATAAAACTGTTTAGTTGTAGTGGGTTTGGATCTGTGATTTAAACTGATCTAAAGAAGAAGCCGAGACAATATCAGGTGGTTAATGCATTCCAAAGACAACCGTATGAGGGCAGAAGCTGAATTTGGATGTCAGTGGATGTGCTGAAGGGTTTGTATCGAAGACTATGACTGTGTCCGTGTGAGTGATGTCTGAGAAGAGATATAGAAGTCTGGATTGATGGCAACCAGATTGTTTGTAATTTTGTTTGTTTGTAATTTTGAAATCTTTGAAAACAGTTTGAGCATTGCAGTTGCAGCAAAAACAATGTTTTTTTTCTCTCGTCTATATTGACCTCTCAGTACATTGTCATTTCATTGGCAGTTCGTTGCCCCGTTTGTCTCATTCACCCATCGTTTATCTGCATACAAATATATCTTCTTTATACCGGTATATTATTTAACTTATTCTAGTCATGAATATGCATGAACTATTTGCCGCTGGACATCAAGCAACAAACAATTAATTCACACCCAGATGTCATCTACAGACAGTTAACTAATTTCTGATAAATTCCAGAATATCTAAAGCACCAGATATTACTTCCTGATTTTTGTGGCAGTCGTTGTGCTCGAACGTTTGTTATGTTTTGTTGTTTTGTTCTATTTATATGATAATGATGTTGTTTATTTTTGAATCCAGAGAATTCTTTTATTCTAATAGCCCTACGGAAGTCTGTGTCTCGACTAAATTAAAAACAAAATAGACATGGAAAGAATTCTGAGATTATGTACTTATTTACATACTGTACTGACAAAAGGAGTGTCACAGTGTTTAATTTATTAGATTCACTGTAGATAATGATTTGTTGGTTTGGTTTATGGTGGTTAACGCCACTTTCAATAATATCTCAGTTAAATCGTGGCGGTCAGTTTTATTGGTGGAGGAAACTGGAGTACCCGGAGAAAACCACCGACCTGCCGCAAGTCATTGACAAACTTTATCACATAGTGTTGCATCGAGTACACCTCGCCATGAACGGTGTTCGAACTCACAACTTTAGTGGTGATAGGCACTGGTTGCATATGTAGATGTAAATCCAACTACCGTACGATCACGACCACGACGGCCCCTGTAGATAATGAATATATATTTATTGCCTACATGTATTTAGAACAGTTGACCCACGTAACATGGCATTCATCTTGATGTATTATGTTATTTAGACCTGTTTACGCCATGTCTTGATCTCTAGAAGGTAGAAAATTCCTAATTAGTGCCGTTTTCTCATGGGCTGAGTTGGTTGAATTCGAAATAATGTCTTTATTGAAAGAATTTAATGTCAATTTCCTGGATAAATTAAGAGTATTTGTACTTGGCAGCTATTACTACAGATCATGAATAATTTCCAGACAACTTATTCTGCAGTACGCGATTCACTGATATGTGATAATTTTACACAGGAATCAATGATGAGGTACACATTTTACACAGGAATCAATGATGAGGTACACATTTTACACAATAATCGGCGCTGATCCTTTCTAAGCGTAACAACATATTTAGAACAAAGTGGTATTCTACGTGTTATGTATATATACACAAAGGAAAAAGTTAAGCACCCCCATGTTTTTTTGAAATGACAAATGATACGACAAGTATCACGAGATTACTGACCAGATAATCTCAAGAACGCAATGGTGACCTGTTAGGACATTACATTGGCTGTAAGAAACAAAAAAAAAAAATAAAGAAAAATGTTTATTTAATGAATATTTAATCACAATATCACAAGGCCAGTTTTTGCAGTAAAACATGTCCATTTTCAGCATTGACCTTCACAGTTCAAAAGGCACGATAAGATTGTCATTTCACTTTCAAAATGTCACTTATGAATCACTTGACGATATATATTGTTCAAAGTTCAGTACCGGGTGTGGATGACGGTCTCAACCCTGCGTCTCATCCCTCCAGTTAAACGTCGGATGTCCTGTTGTGATAGCTGCTGCCATTCCCTATGCAATGCTGCTTCCAATTGACGAATATTTTGAACAGGAGGTTCCCGAGCCTGTATACGACGGCCTAAAATATCCCAAATATGCTCTATGGGATTCAAATCCGGGCTCATGGCTGGCCAAGGAACTGAAGTCACGGCTTCGCTTTGGAGGTAGGCGGTTACTGCTCATCAACGATGAGGTCTGGCGTTGTCATCCATATACACAGGCCTTGTAGCTAGTGGGTGGTTGTCGAAATGGGGGACAACAACTGGTTGCAAGACGTCTCTGATGTACTGATCACCAGTTAGGTTGCCTTGTATGGTGACTAAATCCAGCTTGCAGTCATGAGAGATACACCCCGAAACCATTACTGAGCATCCACCGTAAGGGACAGTTGGCTGGATGTTCCTTGGGGTATTGGCTGTATTTTTGTGTCTCCAAACCCTCATCCGGCCGTCGGTTATATGAAGCAGATACGGCTCTCGTCTGACCAATGGATCTAGCGCCATGTCCTTAAATTCCAACCACGTCGTGCTAAACACCATGCCAAACGTGTTCGTCGATGTCGGTCTGCCAACAGTGGACGTTTAATGACTCTCATTGACTTAAGTCCCGCTGATTTCAGACGTTTCTAACTGCTCTGTTGACAGACGTCTATTGGGCAGCCAGTGTTGTTTGAGTACGGGACTGGTTGCGAATGACATCCGTCTAACCAAACGCTGCAATGCCCTGTCGTCACGATCAGATGTTACCAATGGTCTGCCGGATCTTGGCAAGTCTTTCACATTGTTGGTTTGTGTGTGTTTTCTCACCAGTCGACCGACTACAGTATAGTGGTAGCCCATCTGACGTCCATTAGCTTTGAAGGACATCCCTGTTCTATGCATGCCAATTATTTGCCATCTTTGTGCTTCTGATATTCGCCTTCGTACCATGCTTACTGAGAATGAATAATTTTTTTAAAACACCGGACTTAAATACCCGAATTCGAAGCGTGAACATACTGAGTAATGCGTGAGAGGCATGGTTCACGTGCATGACTAGTTGATATTAGACATAATGGTCACACCTGTGTGAGCGCATCTTTTTAATGGAACATTGTTCTTGCTATAATCAATATAAATATTAGAATATAAACTTAGTGTAACTTATTATGTTTTAATATATCAGGGGGTGCTTAACTTTTTTCTTTGTGTATATATAATATATTGGATTTATTTGTATCTCATGTGGACAATTTTGCCGCTTAATATTTTGAGCTTTTATTTTTATAAGTGGATTTTTTTTCTTACACTTTGAAAGACATACATATTTCCCATTTGACGCATTTATCTGATGTCCTGCTAGAATTCAACTCCATAATTCAGTGGAAATAATTCTCGTTTAATATTTCCTTCCAAATAAGTTGACATTTATCGTAGTTCAGAGTATAATACGTTTAAATCTGATGGGCACTGCTAATATTATTTGCTCAAATATAGTCAGAACGCGTAGCCTCGGGACCATATTGACAATAAAATACATGAATAAATATGAAAATTAAGAAATGTTGTTTTCTTCAAAATTATTTTAAATTTGACATGTTTCCCCCAGTGTAGATCATTTATCTCTATTTATATGTATTACAATACATCAAAATGTTCCCATGGCAATTCGTTATTAATATCATATCCTGAAAGTGAAAGATGGATTCCAACACAAAAAGTGAAGATCATATTAAAATCAAATTATCGTTCTTGAATCCATTGACATTCAAAATAAGGAGTAAAAGAAAATGTGATATTGATGACGTGAAACATCTAGTCCGTGTAACAATATGATACAATATAATATGCCCGTCTTTGGGCAAGGGTCTGAATACATAAACACTTGAAGAGGGCACCCAGATGCAGATTCAGTTTTCGTTGATGGGTTAGGGTTAAGGTTATGGTGCTTAACGCCACTTTCAACACTATTTCAGCTGGTAGGTTTATTGGTGGAGGAAACCGGAGTCCGCAAGCTTTTAACCAGTGGTAATCCTATTCTTTCAAATGAACAGAACGAAATTATTTTTAAGCACGTGTTTGAATATATAAAGAGGTCTGAAAGGTTTCTTGTTTAAGTGGTTCACCAAATGAACCACCACACACACCATCACCACCAACCTCTCTCTCTCCTTCTCTAATTCCTTTCTTCATTCTCTGTTCTTCTTCAATTTACACATATTAATGTAAGAAATATTTTTATACATGCATGCTCTATCAAATAATGTTGTAACTTATTATATATAGGAGAAGACTTCATAAGTTTGTTTAATTTGTGTCTTATCATTTTTGCATATCTGAGCAAATAAAATATGCTTAAGCTAAACTAAGTCCCCAGAGAAAACTACCAACCTGTCGCAAAAGATAAGTGTTGCACCAACCTAAATGGATGCAGAATATTGACGACACGGAAATCGTAAAATCGTATTGAAATACATGGTTGAACGATTTATCTTAAATGTTTTATTGCGATGAAAAATTGCAAGCATTAGTGTATATTTCTTCAACGGTCAAAGCGAATTTAATAAAAGTAATCATTGCGGGGATTGTGATTTCTAATGTCTAATCTGGTATTTGTGGGAGTTTTGTGCTGTCTGCACTTGTTGTTTTCCCTTCCATTTTGCTTTACCTTATTGTTTTGTGTACATGTATCTATAAAATGCAATTACAAGAACAGTTTGAAGCTACCATAGGGATAATTAGAAGCTATAATTTGAAGAAGGACAGATCATGCAATGACCAAAAGATTAACGGGACAAAAGAGGCAAACAATGGTCGATAAAACACGAATCACACAACAAACCGGAAGTGAACCCATGAACTCGCAAGAGTAAGCAGTTCCTGTTCCACTAGTCTTCTTACTGTTAAACGACACGAACATCATGCGATATGGAAATGGTGTTGGACACAAGTATGCGTGTATAAATTAATTTTAGAGTCACATGTCATTTTATACATGTTTTGATTGGCTTAAAAAGTTGAGGTTATTTGTCAAATAGAGGTGGTACAACTACGTCTCTCAAGAAACATATTGAAGATCTAGACTTAACACCATTCAACACTGTTATATTACAGTTTGGAGGAAATGACGCTGACCGAGATATCGAAATTCACGATTTTAACAGAAACTATCTGAATATAATACAAGAAATTCAGAAATGTAATGAAGTGAAGCATATTGTTGTCGGTGGTATAGTACCTCGAACAAAGAAAAACACAGAAAAGTACAACAAGGAACTTAAAAGTATATGTCGTCAAGAGAACATAGACTTTGTTAACCATTTAGAGAACTTTCTGCTGAAGAATGGCAAAATTGTCAACGGACTGCTTTATTCAGATGGAGTACACTTAACTAAGGATGGAACCTCACTTCTTATAAACAATATAAACGACAAAGTAGGAATCCTGAAACATGAAAATGACAAAAATGAAACTCCACCGAATGGTGCACCAAAAAGAAATAAGAATGTACATGTTCGTCCTCCTCGTCGTCGTCCATGCTTTAACTGTGGAGAGAACAATCATTCACAAAATCAATGTCGATTTAATGCTAGACTTGAATGTTTTCAAAGCCACGGTCTTGGTCACAAAGCTAAACTTTGATGGATGAACCCAAATCAATACAGTCAAGAGCATCACTGGGAACATTATGATTACCCTCCGCATTGGTACTAGGAAAACGGCGAAGAAGAGCAAGCCGATTTGACTTCAATCAATCCATTTAATTTACTTTTAAACACTTTGTGTTCAAATTGTGAAAATGATTCTTTTGATTGCATTTGTTGTATTTCTGTTAATTCTATTACTAATTGTAAATCTTCCACTGAGGTCAGGTTAAATAGATCAAAATCAACCTTAAGAAGTAAAAACCAGTCTCCTAGGTTTACTGATAAGAATGACTGTTCCCATGGTATGTCTGAGAAATGTCATGGCCATGCGGATACTTTTAGTCAAAATAAACATAATATTTATGGTTATACAGATTCAAAAGGTCTTAAAATAACATGTCAAAATATTCAACATGTTCTACCAAAATTGGATGAAATCAAATATAATATTGGTAATATGAAAGATGAGTTTAAACCACATATATCAGGTATGTGTGAAACATTTTTAAATGAAGAAAAATGCAAAATGAATTCACGTGAATTGGATTTAGATAATCTTACATACAATAGAAAGGATACAACGAACAAAAATGGGGGAGGCTGGATTGTGTATTTTCATGATTATGTAAAGTATGAAAGGAGAGTAGAATGATTATGTACTTATTACTGGTGATATCAATATATACTATTTGAAACCATTGCCAAGTAACTGGGAAACTATTTTATCAACATATGGCCTTGATCAATTAGTCCATGATCCAACTCGAGTTACCAGTAAGAGCGTAACTTTAATAGATTACATTTATACAAGTCGACCAGAAGAAGTCGTGCAAGTACGTGTTTCTACTTACTGTCCAGGTGACCATTATCCTGTCAGTTGTTCAGTAAAATATGGTAAAAGCAATAAGAGCAAACCACGTGTTAATAAGCATACTGTAATTAGATACAGAAATTAAAAAAATTTCGATGAGAAATTATTTCTTCGGGACTTGAAAAATCAGAATTTCAATTTAGTATTACAGATCACCGACCCAGATCTAGTTCTTGATTCGTGGTATGACAAGTTCATTTATACCCTTAGTAAGCATACCCCTTTAATTTCTAAAAGAGTGAGGAAAAGTAAACAGCCCAAATGGCACAAATAAGAATTTGCCGACCTACGTCAGCAAAGGGATTATTATCATGGTATAAAAGATACCGAGAATTTCAAAAAATATAGAAACAAATTGACATCATCCATTAGAACCAGTAAAGCTAATTATTGTTCTGAGGCTATTAAATCTGGTAATAATGTAGGTGAATTATGGAAACACTTAAAGGATATAAACTCAGTATCAAAATGTCATATAAAATGTATAACTATTGATGGTAAAAAGTGTGATAATATTGAAGATATTTGTAATAATTTTAATAACCATTTTTCGTCAGTGGCTGAACGCATCATCAAAAATTCCAACTTGAATGCGTCGACTGAAAAATTAGATAATTGGGTTAGTTCCAAGCTTTGGCTCGAAAATACATTTTCATATACTTGTATACTACCAGAAGAAGTACTTACTAAACTTTTGAAGTTGAATATTCACAAATCCAGTGGTTTGGATGGTATAAGTCCTAATATTTTGAAAATGTCAGCTACTGTTATTTACGAGTCGTTAACCCACATTTTCAACTTAAGTCATTGTACTGAAAACTTTCCTTCAAAACTTAAGCTGGCTAGAGTAACCCCACTTTATAAATCAGGAGATATTGCAGATATGAACAATTATAGAACCATATCAGTACTTCCTAGCTTATCTAAGTTATTTGAAAAAATAGTTTATGCACAGATCTATGAATATTTAATCAAATACAAACTGATTCATCCGAATCAATCTGGTTTCAGATATAAGCATTCTTGTGTGACAGCTTTAACTAAAATTGTTGATCATATTCTAAAAGAAATGGATCAAGGGAATTACACAGGGGTTTTGTTTCTTGATTTTAAAAAGGCATTTGACATGGTTAATCACACTATTTTATTATCAAAGTTAAAAGTATATAAACTTGATGACTTATCTTTAAATTGGTTTAGATCATATTTGTCGGAAAGATCTCAAAAAGTAATTATCAATAATTATGAATCATCTGCACAAAATATTAGATATGGAGTACCACAAGGAAGCATACTTGGACCCTTGCTTTTTCTTTTGTATATAAATGATTTACCCCTTTATGTAGACCATAGTATGTCAGATTTGTATGCAGATGATACCACTATGCACTTCTCGTCTAATTCCATATCTGACATTAACATTCAGTTGAATGAAGATATGGAAAAGGTACAGGGATGGTGCACTAGTAATGATATGGCTATAAATACTATGAAATCAAAATCAATGATAATGGGTTCATCTAGAAAGATACAATATCTTGAGTCTAATTTTAATATTCTTTATGACGATGTTTTATTGAATGATGTAAAATATGAAAAATTACTTGGAATTACTATTGACAATTGTTTGTCTTGGTGTCAGCAAATTAATAATATTGTTTCAAAGATTTCATCAAGGCTTGTATTGATGTGTCGTTTGCGAACATACTTACCTACTGAAGGCTTAATCATGTACTATAATGGATATATTCTACCACTGTTTGATTATTGTTGTACTGTATGGGGAGAAACCACAAATTTGAATCTTGAAAAACTATGTAAATTACAAAAGCGTGCAGCAAGAATTATTCTTAATGCAAAATATGATATACCATCTCTTCAATTATTTAAAAAACTTGGTTGGCTGTCTATTCAAAATAGATTAGAATATCATAAAAGTGTTTTAATGTATAAATGTAAAAATAATTTTGCTCCTGATTATTTGTGTAATTTATTTGATATGAATACAAATTCTAATGTTTATTCATTAAGATCATCTGCAAAGGGAAATTTGTTCGTCCCAAGACCAAATTCTAATTTTATGAAACGAACTTTTCACTACTCCGGAACTATTTTATGGAATTCTTTACCTCCTTATTTAAAATTAATTCAAGACATAGATCTATTCAAAAAGAAATATACAGATTATTTAATGTCAAAACAAAATAACGAATGATTATACTCATTATACCAAGGATTTATCCTTGATTATACTCAGATTGTGATATTTCGTTGTGAATATGTATGTATTGTTTGAAATTGTATTTGCTGTATTTGATTATTATTGTTTTGAGGGCCACAGGGGAGATTAACTTGTTGTTGCTAACTGTGTTACCCTCTTGAAATAAAGTCATTACTTACTTACTTACTTACGGAATCGAAAAATAGACGTCGTCTTCAAGGCGTCGCGTGCCGTTGTCATCAGGTGATTTTCTTTAAATGAGGCACCTCTGGGGCTATTTAAATTTATTTCCGATTATTTGCCTTATTTTGAAAATATAAATATATTTTTCAATTTCACAACAAAAAAAATTTGAATTAATTTATAAGGATTGATCGAAATTATTTGTTCGGTTCATTCGAAATAACCTCAATCAGGTTGTACACACCCTTGCGTAACCCTTAAATAAATTAAAAAAAAAAATATATAAAGAAAAACAAGATAGGGGTACAGTCTTCGAAATTGAAAATTTGATTTTACTGGTCCAAATCAAATTCGTGAATTTATTTTCTTATGTATTGTTCTAAATAAAAACTGAAAAAATTGCTGGTCGGAACAATTTTTTGCTGGTCTTGGGCCAGATGACCAGTGCTCATCGTGCGGACTGGGAGTAAAGACTAACCGAACAATGTTCTCACGCGGAAATTGTAGCGGACATCACAACACGGAAACGTGAAGACATGTAATATGATGTAATTGACGTGAACAACGCGAACCCCACCAAGACATACTTTTCTTGGTCATTAATCCTCAAATGAAGGTATTATCCTTCATAAATTGTATTAAATATGGCTTTAGCATTTCCGTTCTAGTTTCAGAATGTTTCTCAATCTAATCGGATGGTTGTAATGTTTCCTATAGGATGTGGGAAATTTGATTTTACTTTGAGAATATAGATTCTGAAACTGATGACGACATACAAATATATATTCGATAAACATCGAGGGAAATCTGTATATAAAATATTGATCTTTCTTCCGGGTTGTTTAATGGCCGTAATTCAATGAGGTTCACTGCTTATTTGATTTTGATTTTTCTTAAAGGAACAAACACCAATTTACTGAAATGTAAATGAATTATCGCTCGTGTCACAGAATTACCGACTCTTAATTGCCATGTCCGCCTGTGCAAGGAAAAATTACCCAATGCATCTTTATATCCTTTTTTTATTGTTATAGATTAAATTTTGTTCCCACAAGGCTATTCTTATAGCATTCTTTTTTCTCTATGTTCATTCGATTTGTTTTCTCGTCATGAACATGTTGAAAAGCTGCCTATCTTATATTAAATAGTCAACCATTTAAAACAATTCAACTGAACAAATAAACACACGGTGACACGTTGACTAATCAGCATATTAAAACGTCATGTAATTAATAAAACTTATTATCTAGCCAAAAGATAAGTAGATTTAGTATACAAATTAATTAATTATCCTACTAATTTTAGAATATTTTTTCATTGTCAGTGATTATTATCGACATTGGTGTCTTTTTCAATTTTGGGTTTAATTTTTATGTAACGGACCAACCATTTAACTTTTAAGGGCGGGATATGTTTTTTTGCTTCTGTCGTCAAATTTAAAAGAAAAAAATAATTAAACTGAAAGACGAAAAAAAAATAATCTGATCTTGCAAGTTATCGCCACTAAAGTTGTGAGTTCGGACCCCGTTTGTTGAGAGGTGTACTCGATACAACATTATGTTATAAAGTTTGTCAGTGACTTGTGAGAGTTCGCTGGTTTTCTTCGGGTACTCCGGTTTCCTCCACCAATAAAACTGACCGCCACAATATAACTGAAATGTTGTTGAATGTGGCGTTAAATACCATAAAAAAATCGTCAATATAATCAAAAAGTATAATATACAAATAAAATCAATATTATCTGGCAATGTTTTGTATATGTAATTATTCTTCAATGTATAATTTCCTGACCATAATACAGTACTCATTTTATACTATGCCCATCATACAGTACTCATTTCATACTATGCCCATAATACAGTACTCATTTTATATCATGACCATAATACAGTACACATTTTATACTATGCCCATAATGCATTACTCATTTTATACTATGCCCATAATACAGTACTAATTTTATACTATGCCACTGATTTCATACTATGACCATAATACAGTACTCATTTTATACTATGCCACTGATTTCATACTATGACCATAATACAGTACTCATTTTATACTATGCCCATAATACAGTACTGATTTCATACTATGACCATAATTCAATACTCATTTTATACTATGCCCATAATACAGTACTCATTTCATACTATGCCCATAATACAGTACTAATTTTATACTATGCCCATAATACAGTACTCATTTTATTCTATGCCCATTATACAGTACTCATTTCATACTATGCCCATAATACAGTACTCATTTTATGCTATGCCCATAATACAGTACTCATTTTATATCATGACCATAATACAGTCCTCATTTTATATCATGACCATAATACAGTACACATTTTATACTATGCCCATAATCCATTACTCATTTTATACTATGCCCATAATACAGTACTAATTTTATACTATGCCCACAATACAGTACTCATTTTATATTATGCCCATAATACAGTACTCATTTCATACTATGCCCATAATGCATTACTCATTTTATATTATGCCCATAATACAGTACTCATTTCATACTATGCCCATAATACAGTACTCATTTTATACTATGACCATAATACAGTACTCATTTTATACTATGCCTATAATACAGTACACATTTTATACTATGCCCATAATGCATTACTCATTTTATACTATACCCATAATACAGTCCTCATTTTATACTATACCCATAATACAGTACTCATTTTATACTATACCCATTATACAGTACTCATTTCATACTATGACCATAATACAATCCTCATTTTATATCATGACCATAATACAGTACACATTTTATACTATGCCCATAATGCATTACTCATTTTATACTATGCCCATAATACAGTCCTCATTTTATATCATGACCATAATACAGTACACATTTTATACTATGCCCATAATGCATTACTCATTTTATACTATGCCCATAATACAGTACTGATTTCATACTATGCCCACAATACAGTACCCATTTTATATTATGCCCATAATACAGTACTCATTTCATACTATGCCCATAATACAGTACTCATTTTATACTATGACCATAATACAGTACTTATTTTATACTATGCCCATAATACAGTACTAATTTTATACTATGCCCATAATACAGTATTGATTTCATACTATGCCCACAATACAGTACTCATTTTATATTATGCCCATAATACAGTATTCATTTTATACTATGCCTTTAATACAGTGCTCATTTTATATTATGCCCATAATACAGCACTCATTTTATATTATGCCCATAATACAGTACTCATTTTAGTCTATTCCTATAATACAGTACTCATTTTATATTATGCCCATAATACAGTACTCATTTTATACTATGTCCATAATAGAGTACTTATTTCATACGATGTCCATAATACAGACCACATTTTATATTATGACCACAAGACAGTCCTCATTTTACCATATGCCCATAATGCAGTACTCATTTCATACTATGCCCATAATATAGTACTCATTTTATATTATGCCCATAATAAGTGCTCATTTTATACTATGCCCATAATATAGTACTCATTTTATACTATGCCTATAATGCAGTGCTCATTTTATGCTATGCCCATAATACAGTACTCATTTTATACTATGCCCATAATACAGTACTTATTTCATACGATGTCCATAATACAGACCACATTTTATATTATGACCACAAGACAGTCCTCATTTTACCATATGCCCATAATACAGTACTCATTTCATACTATGCCCATAATACAGTACTCATTTTATACTATGTCCATAATACAGTACTCATTTTATACTATGCCCATAATACAGTACTCATTTTATACTATGACAAAAATACAATACTCATTTTATACTATGCCCATAATACAGTACTCATTTTATACTATGCCCATGATACAGTACTCATTTTATACTATGCCCATAATACAGTACTCATTTTATACTATGAAAAAATACAATACTCATTTTATACTATGACCATAATACAGTACTCATTTTATACTATGCCCATAATACAGTACACATTTTATACTATGCCCATAATACAGTACTCATTTTATACTATACCCATTATACAGTACTCATTTCATACTATGACCATAATACAGTCCTCATTTTATATCATGACCATAACACAGTACACATTTTATACTATGCCCATAATGCATTACTCATTTTATACTATGCCCATAATACAGTCCTCATTTTATATCATGACCATAATACAGTACACATTTTATACTATGCCCATAATGCATTACTCATTTTATACTATGCCCATAATACAGTACTGATTTCATACTATGCCCACAATACAGTACCCATTTTATATTATGCCCATAATACAGTACTCATTTCATACTATGCCCATAATACAGTACTCATTTTATACTATGACCATAATACAGTACTTATTTTATACTATGCCCATAATACAGTACTAATTTTATACTATGCCCATAATACAGTATTGATTTCATACTATGCCCACAATACAGTACTCATTTTATATTATGCCCATAATACAGTACTCATTTTATACTATGCCTTTATTACAGTGCTCATTTTATATTATGCCCATAATACAGCACTCATTTTATATTATGCCCATAATACAGTACTCATTTTAGTCTATTCCTATAATACAGTACTCATTTTATATTATGCCCATAATACAGTACTCATTTCATACTATTCCCATAATACAGTACTAATTTCATACTATGCCCACAATACAGTACTCATTTTATATTATGCCCATAATACAGTACTCATTTTATACTATGTCCATAATAGAGTACTTATTTCATACGATGTCCATAATACAGACCACATTTTATATTATGACCACAAGACAGTCCTCATTTTACCATATGCCCATAATGCAGTACTCATTTCATACTATGCCCATAATATAGTACTCATTTTATATTATGCCCATAATAAGTACTCATTTTATACTATGCCCATAATATAGTACTCATTTTATACTATGCCTATAATGCAGTGCTCATTTTATGCTATGCCCATAATACAGTACTCATTTTATACTATGCCCATAATACAGTACTTATTTCATACGATGTCCATAATACAGACCACATTTTATATTATGACCACAAGACAGTCCTCATTTTACCATATGCCCATAATACAGTACTCATTTCACACTATGCCCATAATACAGTACTCATTTTATACTATGTCCATAATACAGTACTCATTTTATACTATGCCCATAATACAGTACTCATTTTATACTATGACAAAAATACAATACTCATTTTATACTATGCCCATAATACAGTACTCATTTTATACTATGACAAAAATACAATACTCATTTTATACTATGCCCATAATACAGTACTCATTTTATACTATGCCCATGATACAATACTCATTTTATACTATGCCTATAATACAGTCCTCATTTTATGCTATGTCAATAATAAAGTACTCATTTTATGCTATGCCCGTGATACAGTACTCATTTCATACTATGCCCATAATACAGTACTCATTTTATACTATGACAAAAATACAATACTCATTTTATACTATGCCCATAATACAGTACTCATTTTATACTATGCCCATGATACAATACTCATTTTATACTATGCCTATAATACAGTCCTCATTTTATGCTATGTCAATAATAAAGTACTCATTTTATGCTATGCCCGTGATACAGTACTCATTTTATACTATGCCCATAATACAGTCCTCATTTTAGACTATTCCTATAATACAGTACTCATTTTATATTATGCCCATAATACAGTACTCATTTTATACTATGCCTATAATACAGTGCTCATTTTATACTATGCCCATAATACAGTACTCATTGTATACTATGCCTATAATACAGTCCTCATTTTATACTATACCCATCTCTTGTAAAGCAATTTATCATTGGTTAAAATTAAAGTAATCAGTTTAGAAAATGAATCTATACTCTACAAGAAATTGATGGTATGGTGTTTGCTTTACGATCATGAAGTGAGAAAACAGTTTTGCTAAAGGAAAACAATATGTGATTCCATTTTAACATTAGTCATATGGGGAATTCTTCTGTCTCATTTCGTTTTCTGAAATTAAATACTTTCCATATAATAATGACCGAATTTTTCAATGAAATATTTCAATCTTAATTTTCCAAAATACTTCAGTCAGTTATGAAAATGTAAAAAAAAAGGTCTATGCATTTTTTTAGTAGAAATCGTTTTAAATGTAGTTTTCACTTTTGTAATTATATACGACCATGTTTTATTGATTGATGATTGGTGTTTAACGCCAACTTTTCAACTATATACCGTGGCGTGAACAAATTTGATTATTTACTAAGACACTTACAAGACTTAGAAATAAAACATGATTGTCAATAAAGCAATCGGACCACGCAACGTAGAACAAATATTAATAAATTATTTATCAATCCAGACACTGGAGAAATATTGAAATAACCTTATTAATTTAAATCAACTTACTGAATGTATAAATCTGTTTATAATGCACACTATATCTACATATTACCCGACGTGTTCAAAATGGCCCGGAGGAAGTAGTACTTTTACAGCTTACAAGTTGGTTACGTCCTGTTTCAGATTGATTGATTGATTGATGTTTAAAGCCAACTTTAGCAGTAGTTCAGATATATCGTGGCGTACATCCTTATTTCATCACTTTTGAGGTATAAAAATACATTAAAATACATTGAAAGAAAATTAGGAAGAAAATAAAAAAGGACGTAGATTTTTTTGTAATTTTCTTTACTTTCCCATTCAATGGTTTGGGACTATAAAACTAGTATAACCCACCACTTTATATTGAAGTACTTGTACTGAGCCAAGAGAGTGATCGGTCATGTATGTCTGTGTTAGGTGTTTCCAAGAGAGTATTCGGTCATGTGTTTCTGTGTTAGGTGTTTCCAAGAGAGTGATCGGTCATGCATGTCTGTGTTAGGTGTTTCCATTTTGACTCTGTTTTTACAAGTTTTCATTTTGCAACTGTTTAAAAAAGGTGTGGTATATTTTGTTTTTCATACATGAAATTAAATAATATCAAGCCATTTAACTAATAACAGAACAATGTTGTAAAAAAAATTAACAAAACGGTGGTGGCGTTTAACTGATTTTACGTATCCATACCTCACTTTGCTATATAGTGTTGTCATGATAAACATGTTTGTTTGATTTTACAGGCCGAATATAAACAATTCAATTAGAGCACATTTCCAAACTATAGACGGCAATTGGATACCATCCATTGTTTGCCCAGTAATATGGAACGAAGTCCCAACTATGGTAGAAATAGCAATATTTTGATTCCAGATCCATATCATTAATGGCTTAAATTGCATGCACCGGAAATGACACACCGGAAACTAATACATGGTTAAATCTGCAGAAAATCGGATGCACAGTAATCTGGAACTACTTCCGGTTATGAATGTTAAAAGTCGTCCCCAATATATCTCGGCCCTAAAAAAACCTCGTCCCCGATATATCTCGGTTATGAATGTTAAAAGTCGTCCCCAATATATCTCGGTCCTAAAAAAAAGTCGCCCCCGATATATCTCGGCCCAAAGAATCTCGACACTAATTTGATGTACTGAATGAGCGTGAAATTGGCAGATAATTTTCAGATTCGCGAGCATTCATGGCCGTGTCTGTTTCAATAGATGGAAAGAGCATCCTTACATTGTACTGCAGTACACTCCAAAAAGTACACAAAAGTAAGTTAAATTTCTATTTCAATCATCCCAAGGATTTACATGATTTAAATATTAGATAATGTGGATTTGGCTTCGCTGGCACTACAGGTAGCATCTGTCTCATATTATTGCTTAATTTTTTTTATTGGACTTCGTCCCAAGTTAGGTAACAACTATTATCATATTATGAGACTAAGTTCCAACTGTGGTAGAAATAGTCAGGTACTCGTGACCCCTCGGATTTTTGTTGTTGTTCTCGGGGTCAGGTAAAGACCAAATCCATGTTTTTAATGGCGGCCGCCATAGCGTACAGATATTCCCATTTCAGCAAAAGAAATGATGCACAGCATTGAATGAAGGCGTGTCTTAAGTGGGTAATTGGCACAGTTCACATCAGATACATTTGTTTGTCCCCTTTAGTTATTTTAGAGGTTGAAGACATCACGCGGAAATGTACTTTTAGTCACATTGCAAAAAAGGGGCGAGAACATTTTTTTTGTTTAAAGGGGTCACGAGTACCAGACTAGATGAATGACAACATAAGACATGGATAGCACAGTAGCAAAAACATATTTATTATCGTCTTACCTCTAAAATAGCTAAAGGGAACAAACAAATGTATCTGATGTGAACTGTGCCAATTACTCACTTAAAACACGCCTTCATTCAATGCTGTGCATCATTTCCTTTGCTGAGATGGGAATATTTGTACGCTATGGCGACCGCCATTAAAAACATGGATTTGGCCGTTACCTGACCCCGATAACAACAACAAAAATCCGAGGGGTCATGAGTACCAGAATATGGTAGAAATAGCAATATTTTGATTCCAGATCCATAGCACTAATGGATAAAATTCCTTGCACCGGAAATGACGCAACCAGAAACCAATACAGGGTTACTGGTGAAATTCGACTCCCTAAGGATGCGCAGTAATCTGGTACTCGTGGCAATATATGAAAAAAGTCAAAATTTAAAAAATTCATAAAATTTCAATATTTTCAAAAAATTTCAAAATTTCAAAAAAATTCAAAATTTTCAGAAATCTTCAAAGCTCAAAAATTTCAAAATTTTCAGAAAAAATTAAAAATGATAAAATTTTCAAAAAGTTTTCATAAAATTTCAAAATTAAAAATATTTAAATAATGTTATTATATAGATATCGATGAAATACCGTGATTTCCGAGTTAAATAAAAACGTGAAATTATCGTTTTTATTTCACTCTCGCTATATTTCGCGCCATTTCGTTGTCGACGTCATATGAAGACTTCCAGTTTGAAACGTCAAAATTAGACGTTATTTGTCTTCGTGTACGCTTCAATTTGGATCAAATTTAACTAAAATAATATTTCAAGGTAAGCATTTTAATTATTTTATTGTCGTGGGTGGGTGGCGCCATGTTTTTTGAAGCGATACACATTATAGAATATCACTACGATACACACGTAATATAGTGCCATTAAACTCATTTTATATTAAATTCGATTGAAACATTTTTTTTTATCTAGATAATAAATACTATAACTAATTGACGAGTTTCATTATCAAAAATATGTCACTCATGACCAAATAACGTTGTAACTCACTCATGCACTGCGTGCATTCGTGAGTTACTGTGTTATTTGGTCATTCGTGACATATTTTTGATAATGAAACTCGTCAATTAGTTATAGTATAAATATTGAAAAATGATAAAACAATTATAGCCTACCAATTCGGTCAATACGTAGGGGTATGATAAAGGGTTGGGGTGTGATAAAGGGTTGGCATCTGGCACTTTATCAAATATTCAATACTACTGTATTTACCACTAAATATATGATAAATACCTATTACATACATAGTGTGGTGGTACAAGACTTTGTATCAGGTCGAGCCTGTTGTGTGAACCAGTATCACTACGAGTCGCGATAGCGACGAGTTGTGGTGCGGTTAGCTCACGCAACAGGCAAGACCTGATATAAAGTCTTGTACCAACACACTATGTATGTAATAAGTTTATCTAACATTTCAATAGAAACGAATTTTAAGCAAATAACAAGGGTTCAAGTAAAATTTATGCAATATTCTGAGGGAGACTACATTTCTTGCATGACGTCACGTTATTTTGTAGTTCATTCAACGATGCCACGTTACTGTGTTTTCTCTCACATTCCAATGATATGACGTCATGACTAAGTAGTTCGGCAGAGAACTTTTCGTGCAACGTCGCGCCATTCTTTTATCACCACAGTGTGGTGATACAACATCTTGTATCAGACACTTTGTATCAGACAGGCGACTTTCGTTAATTTCAAAGGAAAACGTACATAATGTTAGATAAATGGATTTATAAAAAAAATAAAATAAATTATTGGACTTCGTCCCAAGTTAGGTAACACCTATTAATATAATAATGTTGTGTTAGCAATGACTATGTCTTCAACCCTGACCACTATATGGCATAGTCATTGCTAACACAACATTATTATAATTATTATGCTGACTGTTATATGTAGACAAAATATATTGAGAACTATTACAATAAAGGAGGTCCTGATATTGGTGACTAATATATTGGATCAGATAGTCTTGAAAGTGTGAAAATATTCTTTGTTTCATCTAAAGCTTTAAAAATATAAAGATTTTTGAAGTTTGAAATTTAATTACCAACAATAACAAGTATTAGAAAACAGTAACATGAATAATAGACGACTATGATAGATTGACAGATTGGATCCGCCCCCTTGCACGTGGACTAGCTATATATAGCTTGACAGACAGCTGAAAACCCAACCTTCCTCGCGTGAAACTGGCATAGTAGATGTACTATTTTCGAATAGTATATCAACGCTATATAATTCTTTGTGATATATGCCAAGATATCGTATGAACTTATATTACAGAAGAAATTTACAGAAAGCATACTAATATCTATTATTACTCTTCATGTAAGAAACTTTCATTATAATTGACATGATATTATCGAAACATAATTTTACAAAGAATAAATAGCGTCGTTGTACTATGCACTCGCATAGTACTATTGTTGGAGTCATTACTATGCTGATAGGCGGAGCTTAGAACAATGTTACGTTATTTAAATAGGCGGGGTCTAAACGGGATCACCTGAGCGCTTTTAACAGTGTACAATTTACAATGTATTATACGTTTTTCTTTAACGTTGATGCTGTCGTCTGTCAAAACAATGGCCAGTTCCAGGTTTGGGAATTAAATATTTGACAGTTCATTGTTATTGTTGAAATTAAATATTTCGTGAATTTAAATGAATATGATTTGGCAATCTTTATACTATCAATGCATTTTAGACAATTTTCATTTGTTTAAATTTCCAAAATTTAACTAAATTAAGTTTTCAAGGTAAGCATTATAATTATTTGTGTGTATTGTTGTAAATATGACATGTAGGATTTCACATTTTCAAGATGGCAGATCCTTTCAACTGAACCCATTAATCATTGCTCGTAGATTCACACGCGTGAAATGAAATATACAAATAAGAAAATAATATATAAGAAATTTTGAAAGTCTATATATATAATAAACAGTATAACTAAATCATACATATTGAATATCAAAATAAGACCACGAGTGACCGAATACGCATTAATGATTAAACTCGTGGGCGGAACAAGTTCCGCCCCACTCGTTTAATCCTTATGCGTACTTCGGCCACTCGTGGTCTTCCTTTGATATTCAAAATCTACGATTAGTTATACTATATTTATTACTTTTTTATTTCTATTATTAAAAAAAAATATCATTTATTGATGTGATCGCAGTATACTTGTCTACCGGAGTAACAACTTTTAACTGACACTGGAAAAGTACGGAAAGTATTTCGTATTAAAACCCAACAACAGCACTCGCTATCCGTCACTTGAAACGGAACGGGCAGCTTTGTGGACTCGAACCCTGGGAACCTTCACAGGCACTTCTTATTGAAGCACCCGTACCAAGCAACAAAAGTAAGTTGGGATGTATGTGTGTATTTGGGGTATCCAAATTAAAACAATTATCTACTACACAAAACAGAACAAATGACCTTTTGCCGACATAATGATTATTCCTGCTCTGCCACACACAACACATTGAAGTGATTTTTATTGTACTAACTAACCGGAATAACAGTTCAAAGGTGAATTAAAGCATAGATATATAATGTAGTGCGCATGACACGTTTCTAGAATAACCTTCATCAAGTACGCTCAAAGTCAAAAGATTGGAAATCGAAATAATTCAAAAATCGCTTGGAGCAAAATTTCACTCCACTGCGAGACATTTTCTGAACTGAGTCAATCACTCCCTGTTCTTACTCGTTAATACTTCGCGGTTGATGGAGGAGCAGCAAATATGAGTTGCATTGTCTTTGGTTTATATATGATCCTCCGTACTCTAGGCGAACGTCCTGACGATTACACTACGGATGCGGATGTTTGACTTGACAACGGATATCTAAAAATAGAGTGATGAGGTGATGACGACTCGATCTGTAGAAGTGCAGACGACATATTTCCTGCCTTCAGAAATACACACTAAAAATCATTACATGATAAATAAGACAATAAAATACTCATTTTACCAACAATAAATACATTCAGATAAGATTAATAACAATCTCAACAAGAAAATAATTGTGAAATAAATAACATCGTTATATTGTAGATAATCTGTTGTAAATAAATTGTTTAACTGTAAATGACATTTTCAATCAGAACTCCAAATCAAGTAAATAAATGGATTTAGCATGATGTTAGAATTACAATCATACTTCATCCACAAGATGGCGGTCTGTTATCACTATTTAATCCTGTCTATATCCCAAATTTCCGTATCAATATCTAATACTGTTCCCAATTTTTCTTCTCTTAACGACATTGTTTTGTACCGAAATGAGGCCTGTTAATGTGTTTTTTTCTTTATTTGTTTTATGATGATGATGATGGTGATATCAAGTATAGTGACAAATATGAATTATCAGAGTATTACCAGAAACTAACTAATATATAAAGGTCAGCGGTTTTGTCGAGGAAAACAAATATAGACATTATATCTATATTTGGAGTACTTCAAAGTTACATGGAAATTGTCTACAACAGATTGTGTAATACAATTATTGTTTATCGTCACTTTCTCTTAAAAAGATCTCTTAAAAAGTTTATATTCCGATACCAAGATCTTGTCGAAATATATTCCGTCTCTGCAGAAAAGATCATAAACGATGGATTTTCATACAGTGAAAATGTATAAAGATAAGGTGTCAACAAAAATGTCAAAAATATTTTTTTATCAATGTGTGACGTAAAAGTGTCTGACATTTACTTCACTGAGTTTGGTGCTGCTTTGACAACTGTTTTACCTGTTTTGTTCAACTATTGTTATAAATACTGTTATAGTGACAGCCGGAAACTTTGAGCAGTAATGAAAGGGGGAGGTTTGGCGCTTTAAAATCTGATTCAACCCACCATTTCTTTAGAAATGCCGTACCAAGTTAGGGTCATTACGGTTTTCACAGTTTTCCGGTTGTTGATTGATTTTGTCTGTTTATATACTTATGATTTTGACTTTCCCTTTGTAAGATTGTTCGGAGTTCGGTAATTTTGTTATTACCCTTATTTTCTGCCATTGTGGCACGACTCCCAGGGCATGAAAAGCACGTACAGTTACATCGGAGTTACACGTGAAACCGTGGTCATGGGTAGGTGTCTTGAAACCTTGACATTTGAGGTACGTTGGGTCACAAGTCAACGACCTTAACCTACCGGTTATATAATGTCTAATCATAGCCTCTCGGCTACATATAGTCTGTCTGAAAAATAGTAACCACTGAATTGATTAGAAAGGATCCAATTTAATGTTAATACGTTTGATATACTTCATAGCTATGGAAAGTATGAAATTTGTGAAATTGTGAAAGAATAATTATGAAACCATAAAAAGACTATTCTTATGCAATTATAATGTAACGCGTATTTTCATTGGCTATCGAGAGCTGTCAAATCTGCAGTTGACATGCCTGACGTAATGCTATATTCCTATGCCGAATGCACTTGTTTGCAAACAAAATGGCTGACCCAGATATTTCCGACTATGAATTTGACACTGACGACCTATTTAGGAGATAACTGTATTGTATTTGAAAATTTCACGGCATCAATTGTAGATTTGATGGTCGCAAATCGAGTTTACTGTCCATTCTAATGCAATACTTAACAAATCCCTGGGTCTAAAAATCACAAAAATTAAAATTCCGGGAAATATTGTTGAACGACTTTGGCACATTAACAACGTGACGTCATATGAAGACTTCCAGTTTATAATGTAAAGATCAGACGTTATTTGGCTTCGTGTACACTTCAATTTTGATAGAATGTAACTAAAATAAGTTTTCAAGGTAGGCATCTTAATTATTTGTGTGTATTGTTGTACATATGACATGTAAGATTTCACGTTTTCAAGATGGCGGATCCTTAAATAACTACATTATCCACCTGTGTCCGTAAATCGGTCAGCTAAGACAGTTCCTTATTATTCTCATTCGAATTGGTATTTATATCAAAGATTAATGCCATGTTTACTTGGGCACTTAAGCCAAATAAAATGCCAAAAACATCGTTTAATTCGATGAAGAAATGTCGGCTCACTGACCTTTTTTGTTTGCATAAGTTTTGTAATGGCGCACAAGTCATGCTACCTGAAATCGGTCAACCATAAAATAGTCATGTGGAACACCAATAGGCCAAGGAGATTGTATTTTACAAAATATTTTCTTAATTTGTTTTTTCCATATTTCCCCATTTTTTTCATTTAATTGTGTTTGTCGTCACTTGTTTTCAGCAGAGAATTTCTCTGTTTTCATGTACAATTTTATCCATTTCCATGTACAGAATTTGTATTAAATCATATTTATTCCACACAATTTCCCGCTAAAAATCTGAAAATTGTCTAAGGAATTACCGAATTTCAAAACGAAAACAATACAATTGTCGTTGCCTTATAGAGTAAGATGCGCAGTGGAATGCAAGCAAACCCACGATATGCAAATTATCCACTATGGACTGTTTTTTTCTGGTAATATTTGACTTTGATTATTAAGTCAAAATGGTAGTAGTTAAATGGCAACATTTTGGCACCAAAACCTATAGATATTTTTTCTTATCTGTTTAAATCTCATTGTCTTGATCAAAGTGAAAGTAAATCGATTATCTATTTCTGGACGCAGTTTGCAGGATAAATGACGTGACAGTGCATTCCAAAATGGTGACCGATTTTAACGGACGAGAGGATACTATTTTTTTTTGCGGAAGGAATTTGAAAAGTGCATATATTTCGTCATTTATTTGTATGTTTTCAAGCTATTTGAAGAGTTGTCGGTGTCAATTGTGGATTTGACGGTCGCAAATATCCTTTGTACTGGTTCCGCTTCGCGTCGCCAGTAAAACTGCATTTGCGACCGTCAAATCCACAATTAACACCTCCAACTCTTCAATACAGTACTGTTATCCCTTAATTCTGATTGCCATAACATTTCGGAGAAATGATGAACAGTGAATTATCTAGCACCCGCTCGCTGCAAAACAGGCCAGAAAAGCTCGCTTTCCTGTCTGTTCCTAAAAATCTTACAAATGAATTTTATATTTTCCGACAGTATACTTAAATGGTATTTATATCTGTGGTAAAATCGTAGATATCTAATTTAGTGCGCATGACGCGTTTCTGGAATAACCTTCATCGGGTACGCTCATAATCATTTTCAAGATTTGAATGACAAAGTCTTTGTGAGCAAGTAAGCCAATGTTCATGCACAAGAAAGCAAACATCAGCTAAGGTCACCCATGCCTGAAGTGACATTATATCTGTATGTTAAGGATTTTGTCAACTTTACAAGCTGTATGCAATATTACATATGTAGAATGAGTGCTTTATTTCATATGTTCATGCTAAGGATTTTGTCATATCTACAGAAAGGCCATCGTGCTCGTGATCGTATTTGGATTTACAACTACCTGTGCAATCAGTGCCTATCACAACTAAAGTTGTGAGTTCGAACTCTGTTCATGGCGAGTTATACTCGATACAACATTATGTGATAAAAGTTTGTCTTGGTGATTTTCTCCGGGTACTCCGGGTTTCTCCACCAATAAAACTGACCGCCACGATATAACTGGAATATTGTTGAAAGTGGCGTTAAACACCATAAACCAAAAACCTAATTCTGTAACTACAAAGTCCAATAAAAAAATAGATATTTATCATAGATGTCAACGAATTATTTACTATTTCTGTTATTGTTTAATGATAAATTTAAACTATTTTAGGAAAATCAAAACATAAAAATTGCTGATAAAAAACTGAGATAAATCTGTAAATATACGACCTTCTACCATCTGTTGTGTACATGCCATATTTATAGTGTCAATATGGTGCATTTGGTAATTAGATAAATCATTTGAAAAGTATATAATTTTAATTTCTCAACAAATATCATCATGCAAATACAATATACACTTGTCCAAAAACAAGGAAATATATTTCGTAATATAGCTGAACGAATTATTATGATAATTTAAATAGTTATTAGTATAAATATGTAATTCACTTTAAATTGTCGCATTTGTTTAACTATTCGATGATTCATCGTCCAAATTTGTAGATGATGAATTATTGGCTTTTATGAGATTCATGGGAGAATAAAACGAACAATCTGGAGTAAAATTATAGTTTGGATGAAAAGCTCCTCTAGCTGCAAGATCATAATTCATATATCGGCCAAACCAAGGTTGGGAAAGGAACGTAAAATTTCCGGCAAATCCCCATGGGTTCCATTCAGATCTGGATAATTCTGGATTTTCAACACTTGCCACTTTACCAGAACGCGTCGTGCTTATTTCTGTAGGCATACTTGGAGATTCTGAAATTATACAACATACTTTAAGTTAGAATTTTGCTACACTACAAAACATGAATTAAAGGTAATCATACATAATACATAAATTTTGAGATCAAATCCCTGAACAATAAACTGCTTAGGCCCTTTAATTTTCCTCAATCGATTTTTTTTTATTTTATTTGGCTCTCCAATCTTTTGACTTTGAACGTACTGATGAAGGTCATTTCAGAAACGCTATGTGCGCACTAAGTTAGATATCTAGTTTTTTTTATTATTAAATATTATATTATATAATTAAGATAGGTTTACGATTCGAGAGAAGTAGATCGTGGGTTTCATCCACGGTGGGGTCAAACCGTCAACCGTCAAAACTAAAAAGGATATTAGTTAATTCTCCCGTAAGCACGCAATATTAGGGAACAAGAGCAAAGAATTGTTGGCTCGGACTCATGATAATGTGTCCGAGTGGAACAACGTGTCTATAGGTAGACTGTTCCATTGCAGTGGCATAACAATCCAATTCAGCGTGTTGATCTAGTACAAAACAAACACCATCTCGTCAAAAAGTACATTGTTATGATATAGCTAAAATTCTAACTTAGTATCGAAAACATCCACTTACTATCTTTGGTAGTTTCATCGGCAATAGAGTAAAAACAACCCATCAAACGAGAGTTGTTTTTCCTGAACAAATAACAGACCATTCCCGACTTGACTCTAAAATTATCTCCCTTATAGATGGAAAACTGGTACCCGTTCCGTTCCATGCAAGAACAATGGAAAAGACAAAGAATTTTTCCATAATTTACCAATGATTTGTAGATATTAAAACCTTGTACAGAATCAGAGGGTAACTTTATTCCAAATATAAAATTTAAAAAGTTGCAACAACATTTAAATTTTGAACAGAAAATGAACAACATTTATGTCATTTCCATTGAAATTTGTATGAAATTGAAATATTTGGCACAGATTAAAGCGAAATAAGTCTGAAATGTACAAATGGTCTGTTTCCCCCACAAATACATGCTTACTGGGTATCTCGCGTCTTCCAAAAAACACGAAAGCAGATTTCAAATATTGGGTATTTCGCATTCTTCAATGCAAGGAAAGTTTGAAGACAATGACCAACAGAAAAAGGACAAAAGCAATTGTCGACAAATAGTAAATAGAAAAATTAAGATCGAGCAACACGAATTACACTAAAAAATGGCATGTACTTAGGTGCTCCCGAAGAGTAAGCAATTCCTGCTCCACTAGTGTCACCAGTCGTGATACACTTGATAAAAACACCGTAATAAATCATGAATATGGAAAATACGGGTTTGTTATTACGTAAAATGGAACATTTTCGTCGTCATTTGTGACACAGAAATTCCGTAATGGTTAACAAATCATGGAACATCTGACATTTTCAAGCAACATTTAACATTTTAAATTCCTTTATTAGATAATTTGTTCATCACAATAACGAAACCCAAGTCGTCTTCTGAAATTATACGTTATAAAACCCTTTGTATAATCAAACACATCGCATGCTAATTAAATTGTTTTAAAACAAATTATTTCCAGCAAAGGGACGAAAGTTACACAATCTTCACTAGTGTTTAAATTGAATGTGATGGAAAAGTTCAAGAAAACATTTATTGAGTGATTGATTTTAACAGATGAGTAATTGTTTTGTTATATGAAGGCGAATGCAAGTGTTTTATTATTAAGAGGATGATATTGATAACTTCTTTGTAGTATAACACTAACCATTACCTTACCACTGATGTAGTTTTCCAAGACAAAGACAAACTTGGAACAGATTTTAGAGTAAAAATACACATAGCCCGGATATGAAAACAATACCTTACAAACACTAAGGTAAAAGGAAGAACGACCAACTGATTAGTTGCTGTTCAACATCAGTTGTGCAATATTTCAACCAAAGTCATGAGTGACTGACTGATTGTTGATTAACGTCAAATGAACAATTTTCAGCTATATGATGGCGAGAACAAGTCACATCACGATGAGATGATGATGTTAGCTTTGTACTAGACGTATAGGCTGTTTGGACGTTTGTAGTGCTAGCTCACTGAAGCAACAGTCTGCGGGTAGACATGTCGCTTGACTCGAACACATTAATCTGATTCTGAGCCAATCAGTCTTTGCTCTTAATCCTTCATGCTTCAGGCAGAAGCAGCATGTACTAATTTAATAGTCTTTGATTTGAACCCAATACCTACTGCACTCGATACAAGCACACTAATCATTACACCAACGGTGAATGATTCTGAGTGGTTGTATTCTGAACAAGCGAAACTAAATCTTATGCCACTTTTCAATGCTCCATCGGAGACATAAAAGCCAAAATAAATAAATACCTTTAGACAACAAGGCAACTCGATCTTGTCACATATTTTCGATAATCAAGAAACGATGATGGAGACAACATATTTGTTAATGTTTTATATGTCGTTGTAATAGCCTTGGCCTATATCTTGTTTTATTCAATAGATCATTTGCATATTTCCGACTTGATTCTAATATTATACGTTTTTCCAAATATTTAAAGGAGTTATTTCCCTTTAAGGTAGGCGAATGGGTCTCACTGGATTCAAAGTTTAAAATGAAAATAACATACTTTGCTCTCAAAATCTGTACAAAATGTTAATGTTGTAACAAATTGAGAATTTTCTATTTACAACATAATTAAAATTGTCCTCTGATCATTTACAAGGTTCAAACATCGACAAATTATAAAAAAAATTATACCAAAATTCGTTGTCCTTTCCTTTGTCATTGGTAGAACGACGACAATTTGCACACCGAAAGAAAATAACTGCTATAATAAAACCGGGAATATGCAAAAATTCTATGTGATGACGTCATATGACTCATTCTGTAGCACTAGTGAAATAATATTCAAACATACTGTCGCATTGTGTATACCAAGGACTCCATATATATTTATATAATGATTTTGTAAATATACCAACAAATACCTTCATTACTGATTTCAACTCTCGGAGTAATCCCCTTTCTCCATTTTGCCCTTCTATTTTGAAACCAGATCTGAAAAAAAACCAATTGGTTGATTTATTGAAAATCCATAATCTTTACAGGAAAATTGAAAAGAGATAAATAATCCATGTTTCCAAAGTGATAAATCGCACACACACACAAACGCATGCGCACAAGAAAAAAACAACGAGCGTCGAACTGGTGTTTCTCATGTTGTGTAACCCAAATGATGGTATTTGTATAGCATCTAACTTTACCACCCTACGAAAGGGGGTAACTTCATATTGCGCTAGAGATTGCGATGATATCTCTCTTGCCAGAAGGAGGGATTGTTTCAAACTATAATGAAAAGGGAGTTTAAACAGTGATGTTCACCAATACCACCAATATCAACAATATGAACAATCACCTCTCATCATAAATGAACTCACTGAACACAAAAAAGACCCCGACATATGACGTTGGAAACCCAGGTCCTGGCTTGGAACATGCACAAAACAGTGTCAGATTTAAAGCGGTTAAAGGAATCCCAACCCTTCTATTTTGATAACTGGATCTTCAACGGCAATACATATATAAAACAAACGATAAAAACCTGCACAGATTCGCTTCCACTTAAAAGACTACCGGAGTACCCGGAGAAAACCACCGTCCAGTGATTTGCGACAGGTCGGTGGTTTTCTCCTGGTATTCCGGCTTCCTCCACCAATAAAACTGACCGCCACGATATTGCTGAAATATTGTTGAAAGTGGTGTTAAACTCCATAAATCTAACCAAAACAACCAATCAAAAGACATACACACTATCACGAAACTGAATGACAACATGAACATGGACAGTATAATAGCAGGGGCAATGAATTCTCGTTGTTTATTGACCACTAACTAGGACTGTAGAATCTATTGATTTGCGACCATTAAGGCCCTGTTACACGGTAAAGCAAGTATCGAGATACTTGTATCATGCAACTTTTTGTATCATGATCCTTGTCAGTTTACACACTAAATCAAGTAGCATGCTTCATGCAGAGTTTGTTTACAAATTGTTCCCGCCAAAATGGAGAATCCTGACAATGAAGACAGTATCATACAAATTGAGGAGACTCTCCATCTGTTCCTTTGACCAAATAACATCACTAATTTTTCCCCTTCCCAGTCATGTTTTATTTACCATGTGCTGACCATGTGCTTTTATTTGTTGATGATGTTGTAACCTCCTGACCTCAAACCAAGATCTCTGATTGGTCAGAGATAAAATGTATCGTGATCCTTGCTGTACAGAATAGAACATGTTCTATCCCAAAGTGTGTATCATGCAACTTCTAAAAGTTGCATGATACAGAGTAATAGCACTGTTTACATTGTATTTTTTGGTTTATGATACAAGTATCGTGATACTTGCTTTACCGTGTAACAGGGGCTTTACTCCTTAGACAACAAAAATCATAAATGCTATTTCTTACAAATTTAATATCAATTACTAGTAGTCACAAACATCTAAAGAAATTAATGGTCTTCGCGGGAGGCCAGAATAAATTGCTTGTATATTCATTACAATGTTAATCTATATACCTGAACTCGAGATTCAGCGAGATTTAACTTCTTTGCTAGTTCGTCTCTGGTGATAATGTCGGGATACGGAGCCTTTCGGAATGCCTTTTCCATTTCTTTCAGCTGATGCGGAGAAAATGTAGTTCTGTAAGTTAAATAATGTAAATTATCAATTTTACAGACCTTTCTTCCAATCAAAAATCATTAAGGAAATATTTTATAGCCAAGTGTAAATGCAATTTATAAAGGCCTCGTCGTCTTATACAATATATCACAATTGCTGAATTAGGTTGATATCAAATTAAAATAATAAATATGCATGTACAATCTACACATGCTTAAACAATGTCTTATGTCTATCCCTAGATTCGCCTTACGAGACAAGGTAACACTTCGACTATTGAAACTATATTTTAACATAACGGTTATAGCTGAGTGGTCTATAACGCTGAACATAAGGATAAGCGACTGATGCTGCTGGTTATCAAAAGTGTGAGTTCAAATCTCATCGAGAGAGAACTGTGGCAAACGTCAATTCTAAAAATCTAAAAATCTAATTCTGACACTGTTACCAACGTCTAAGAAAGTAACAGCCATAATATATATCTCCCCCACTGGATTTCAAAATTACTTGAGATACTAGTTTAATACTAAATATTTTATCTACGTCTGAAACTTTAACCCAACAGCGTTAGAATTAGATCCTTGAGCTGAAAATATTCAGACGTATATAAAATATTTAGTATTAACCTAGTATTTCAAGTAACTTTGAAATCCAGTGGGGGAGAAATACATTATGGTTGTTACTTGCTTAGACTTTGGCAACAGTGTTAGAATTAAATATTTGAGCTAAAAAATTGTGTTCTCCATCGACGGTATTTGAACTAACACTATTGATGCTCAGCCTTATCTTCACCGCTATTAACAACTCGGCTACATCCGCCATATATAAATATATTTTCAATAGTCTAAGTGTTACATTGTCTCTTAAGGCGAATCTATGGACAGACATAAGATATGCGTTTAAGCGTGTGTAGATGGCAGATTTAAGAACTGGACATTTTAAACAAATATAATTTTATAAACCATGTCAGTGTGGAAGCACTGAATCCTGGGTGGATTGTACCCTATGGTAAATGTTGGGAACACAAATATATAATTGGTCTTCTTACCTGTGACGAGGTTTCTTAGTTTCATCAAGATGTTGGTTGAAATACTTCATGTCGGACAAATCGCCTATTAATAGATTTGAATAACATATCAAAATAAAATTGTATTATTATTATTGAGCACCATTTTATCAGGAAGTGGTTGTAGGCATAAAAATAGAAGACAAATATCATACAATGAATATTATTTTTCTGAATCAGAAGAGAGACCGTCGTGGTCATGATCGTATAGTAGTTGAATTTACAACTACCTGTGCAATCAGTGCCTATCACCACTAAAGTTGTGAGTTCGAATCCCGCTCATGGCGAGGTGTACTCGTTACAACATTATGTGATAAAGTTTGCCAGTTACTTGCGACAGGTCGGTGGTTTTCGCCAAGTACTCCGGTTTATTCCACCATTAAAACTGACCTCCACGATATAACTTAAATATTGTTGAAAGTGGCGTTAAATACCATAATCCCAATCAGAAGAAAAGATGATAACAGCAAATAAAGCAAACATGTATCGGTCACTGTATTGATAGGGCTATTTATATTTACAAAATGGTCGTATTAAACTACAGACAAGTAACAGCTGAAATGAGTACTTAGATTTATGTTGTAACGATTTTGAATAGCCTCCGATTTCATGTTCACTTAGTTCGTGTAATTCCTCATTAAATTAAATATTGATGATAATAATGGAAATATTATGATGAACGATTTAATGTGCTGATTATTGTTTGAAGATAAATGAACATTCTAATGTAGTTGTTTCATATTCCTGGTTTGTGATTGGACAATGCTGTAATTTTCAAGATATCAATTCCACGGTTGAAATATCATGTGCATTTTAGCCCATTGCCGCTTACGCCATCTTGTCAATAATGTGGCAATGCACATGATTACATTAGAATGGAGATAACTGTATTGTATTTGAAAATTTCACGGCATTAATTGTCGATTTAATGGTGTAATTTTCACGGAATCAATGCCACTGTTGAAATAGCATGAGATATTTTTAGAATTTTACCTGATTACCGCTTACGTAATCTTGTCAATAAGGTGGCAATACACATCTAAATACACATGATTACATTAGAATGAGGATAACTGTACATTGTATTTGAAACTTTCACGGCATAAATTTTCGATTTGATTGCCGCAAATATCCGTTTATTGGCTCCGCTATTGCGTCGCCAGTAAGCTCAATTTGCGACCATTAAATCTCTCCAATTGGGGAGTTCCCTGAACGCCAACATTCTTAAAACAACATATAGTGTAGATTGTTGTTTTAGCAGTTGAGTTGGGGCCACTTTAAGGTTGTTAATTAATTCTAAAAAAGTAATTAATAAGTGAAATATCACATGCTATATTTGGTTAAATCTAATGAAAATTAAGTAAGATATGTTGATTTAAGAAAAAAATTGCAATAATTATATTTGTTGTAATTTAATTTTTTAAAAGTAATTAATAAGTGCTATATTTAGTTAAAATCTAATGAAAATTAAGTTACATATATTGATTTAATACCTTTCCACTCTTTTACGCTTTTTTACGCATACCCCTTTCCCCCTCTTACGCTTTTAACGCATACCCCTTTCCCCCTCACTTACGCATTCTACGCATTCTGTAACATAATTTCTTTCAACATAAATACCGAAGAATTAAGTCGGTATGTTGCAAAAGTTGTACCAGTTAAGGAAATTACAGATTCCAAACTTTCTATTTTCAAAATAGGGAAATCCGAGTGTGATATAAATAACGTATAATATAGATCTATGAATATTCACGAGTGTGTGTCATGTGCAGACGCATTCTATATCCAGAGTTGTCGTTCCTGCTACGCTTAACTCCATCTCTGTCAACGCCCATTTTACAAGATTTTTGTAAAATTTAGAAACAGTAAAAAAATGTACTTAAAATTGTTTTAATTATTGTAAATATCAATAAAGATGAAAATAATTCACTCATTTCAAATCAATTCTCTCTTAAAAATGATTTGTGATCGTTTTTAACTTTTTAATTTTTACCTCCGCCAAATAGTTCTCCAAGAAATGGAGGGGGGGGGGGAATCATTTTTAAGAGAGAATTGATTTGAAATGAGTGATTTGAAATGGGATTAAATTTGTAACAAAAAGATGAACAAAAATCGCACAGAAAATTTACACGAACTAAATATGTATTTTGTATAAATAAAATGTACATATATGTCTATTTTAACATGAATTTCCATGCATCTCCGTTTCTATAAATGAATAAGAGATAGAATATAATTCACGAATTTGTTTTTTTTTACCCGAAAACGGCGAAAACAGCAAACATACATATTAAGTTATCAAATTCTCCCAACTTTTAATAACTTTATCCAATCAGAGACTATATGTGACGTAATTATGGCTGTTCGTAAATATCGGGATTGTTTAATACAACTATCTAAATGAGCTGTTCCAATATTCTTTGATATTGTTTAGAAAAGAGTGGTATCTTGTGTAAAAAAAATTTTTTTTGTTCCTTTAATGAAATTTTCTTCATGAAAACTGAGATAATGAATATACATATTTTTTATTAAGTCCCACGTGTACTTTGTACAAATAAAATGTACATATATGTCTATTTTAACATGAATTTCCATGCAACATTTTTGAAACAATTTTTGATAAAACATATATTATCATGTTTTAGTGGTATCAGGGAAGCTTTACAAATATATGTATAATGCATACATTACAGTATGAACATGTATTAACATTCTGGTGTAATGTAACATACCTGTACATATCTGTGATATGCTTTGTTTAATTAATTACATTTTTTTTCATTACATCATTATTGTGTGCACACTTGTTTGTTATGACATTTATGATACATGCAGCAAACATTTCTGGAATAATGCTATTTTTTCATGTAGTTGCCACTATATGTATAAAGATAATTTCTAAATTGCATTTTATTTAAACGTTTTGCACAAGTACATGCATGATAAACTATTTCTGGAAAAGATAGTTATTATTTTTAGTTCTTCATTTTCTTTCTCTATAACTTAATGTTTTTTATTCTACAGGTGTGACCAGTCTCGGGTGATAATTTTTTCCCTCGTGTGTTAATCACCCTAACACCTTCATCCAAGGCCAGTATGTTTTTTTATTATACTGAATGCCTAATGATTCAAGTGTGCATTATGTTATTAGAAGGACAATTGTTAAAAAAATAAAAAGTCATAAATTAAGATAGTTTACTTACATTAACAACAACAAAACATCAAATAACAACAAATATAACAAGATAATAACATAACAATTAATGTAAAATGTTAATTGTATATTTTGATAAATATTATCACATGTTTGCTTCTATATTTTGACTATTGCATAAATAATTTTCAAGGTAGGCTATAATTATTTTATCATTTTTCAATATCATTATTTAAATACATGTCTTAAAATTTAGAAATTTTATGAAAACTGAAATTTTTAAAAATTTTATCATTTTGAATTTTTTGGAAATTTGTTTAATTTTGAAATTTTTTGAAAATTTTGAAATTTTGAAATTTTTTGAAATTTTTGAACTTTAAAACAAAATTATTATTTTTTTTTTTAATTTTAGAATTTTGGAAATCGGTAAACCTCGGTGTTAATTTTTCCGGATCGGCAAACTTCGGGCTCAGCGGGTGTTAATTTTAGGCATTAACACCCGTTGCTAATATTATCACATGTTGCTAGGGATGGGCGGGGCTTATGAAAGGTTAGTGAAAATTAACAAATGCTGCTTGTCCAATGAAATGAATGGATAATGTAAGAAATTTGCATAAAGTATAATAATAGAAGATAACACATTCCAGTTTATTGATTCATGACAATAAACATGATAGTTGATGAATGTGACAAATATGAATTACCAGATATTACAGACACTTTTAGATTAAATTTTTCTACTGCAGACAGCTGGGTCAGATCCAGCATTGTCTCTGGCAGGGAAGTCAATGTCTTTTTTTTTTTACCACTTTCAACATATACATTGCAAATTCTAGGTTTGGGGGAAGGGATGTGTGGGGGCCCGAACCTCCTGATCCCTGCTGGATCCACCATTGTACAGTATACATTTTAGAATTTTTATCCATTATAAAATAGCAATTCCATATTACACAAATTCTCTAGGCTATATAAGAAGCCAACAACTTGTAAACAATATCCAAAGCATGGTGAGAAAAAAAAACAAAAAAACTGTATTTGGTTGTGTAAAATGCAGTAAGCATTTTTTCAGTTTTATCTGTCAGAGATCATCATGCAGTTCTTGATATCAATATTGTTGAGGAGTAAACAAAGTAATTTCACTGTTTTGAAAGTAATAAAAAGATCTTGCTATACTCAAATTAGTCTTACAATATCATTTCATGGATACATGTAAGAACTAAAAATAATAATTTTCAATTTTTAAATCACTGCCTGCCTTAGTCCATCCACCCACCCACACCTATATTGACTGATTTGTACTATTAAGTTAATAACTTGAGATACCTTTGAATACCAGTAAGGCCCAATATGACCTGTCAGTTTTCTAATTATATGCTAACTCATGATCTATATTGTTTGTCAGTATGTCATATGTCATATAACCAACCCTAAGGCGACTGGCTTTTGATCAGGTTGATGAGGCAAAAAATATGTGAATTTCCCAGTAACATGATATTTTTTTTTAGTATAGTTGGTACATTACAGGTGTGAAAAGTAGTTTTACAATGGAAATTACTGAAATGTGGAATAAATGTTCACCAGACACCGATCCAAATCATAAAAAATAATCATTAAAGATTTGTAAAGTAAACTGAGCTATTTAAATCCTTGCAAAACTATATTTAGATCCACATAAAATATTCAGAATACTTTTTTTTCATCTTCAGTGTTGGGGCCGTTGTGGTCCTGATCGTATGGTAGTTGGATTTACAACTACCCGTGCAATCAGTGTCTATCACCACTAAAGTTGTGAGTTGGAATCCCGGGTATTCTGATTTCCTCCACCCATAAAACAGAAATATTGTTGAAAAAGGCGTTAAACACTATAAACTAAACCACCTTCAGTGTTATATACTTGATAAAAAGCAAGTTAAATGGTCCGTCCTAAATGAAATAACGGTATTCATATCTAACTATTTAAATCTTTTCCGATTGTCATTTATTCAAATTGAAGAATCTGCCATATTTTCTAATAATTTTATTCCGAATACCGCGGTAGGTACGGTACTTTAGGTTTCAGTTAACCTTCAATCGTTTTGAAATAACAGTTACTGTCTTGGCACCGGTGTTCGCGCATCCGGTGATTCCGCGCATACGTATTTACAGTGTCAATTGCAAAATCATTGGAGAAGTTAAGATGGAGACTACTGCTATGTGAGGATTAACTCTAATTATATTAAAAGATATAAAATGTTTTCAAATTTGAGCTTATTTTGAAGGAATAGGTATACATTTCTAATTCGAAAACTTTCAAAATAAAATCTTTCCTTTATTCATTTTAAGAACCATCCAACATTTGTCAAAAATCGAGGGTTGGTTTGTTTACACTTCGTTTTCACTGAAGTGTTAAAAATTGTAGCGGAATCCGGATAAGGACCACAAAAATAATACTTCAATGTATTTAAGGATGACTTAAGATTAATTCAATAAAATTTTGGTAAGTTATGAAATTAACCTCTGAACACTTAGGTGCGCGATAACACCGAACAGCTCTGTAATCCTCTTAGATAACGTAGTGTCGGCGCGGCGAGTGGTTGATTGTGTTTGAGAAAAGAATGAAAATATCGTATATTCTATTTGATTTATGTTTCTATGAAAAATTACGTTGGCTGGTCATGTATCCTTGATATTTTGCTGCATAATTTAAAAAAGAACGAATCTAATAATTTAGCACGATAATTTTTTTGTTCGAGAAATCGTAAAAAGAACAATTTTTGTAAAAGTGAAAAACCGAGTACAATGATAATTTTTTTTTTTTAAGCTCGGAATATAAAGAAAACTTATATTAGTCTATAGCAATGCTCGCCAAAGTCGTTCCTGGTGAAAAATTGTGCGAACTAATTTATTTTCCTACCTTCCAATGTTTGATCATGCTCCCAGTACTCCTCAATTAAAACCGGACACTTATGCAACGTTTGACTTGCGGTACGTAACGGAAAGCGCGGAAATAGGGGTGTATATAACATCAAAGACGTTAATAGAAAGACCACATTCAGCTCCGGAGTACAAGAGTGGGAAAGTGTTAATAAGTGCTATATTTAGTTAAAATCTAACGAAAATTAAGTCAGATATATTGATTTAAGAAAAAATATAAAGAATGTGTCAAATTTAATGAGAAATGAAATAATATATTTGTTATGATTTAATTTTCAAAAAGTAATTACTAAATGAAATATCACATGCTATATTTAGTTAAAATCTAATGAAAATGATGTAAAATATATTGATTTTAGAAGAAAAATTGAAATAAAGAAAATTACAAATTTAATAAGAAATGAAATAATATATTTTATGTAAGAGTGAAGTATATGGTCATTTTTATGTGAAAAAAAAATCCAATAAGAAAATAAACCATTAAAATATTAGCTACGATTTTGACAAAAAAATTTATATGTTTTGGAAATTGGTAAATAGCTTTAAAATGATGAAATAAAGGTAAATATTTCACATTAAACAGCTTATCGTACCACTTTCCCCTTTTGAGAACGAAAATTACCATCGATTTATTATTTCTTTGCAAGCAAATAATTTGACCTCGCTTTCTCCGTATGCAACTGACCTTACTAATGACAGGTAAAAACGAATAATTTGTATTTTGTCGCTTATTAACTGCAAACTTGCATGGTTCTTTGTCCGTAATTAACGCCGACTGAAAGCAGATTCACAGAAAATAAGAAATAAGTGCATTGTTGTACTGATTTAATGACGATTCGGCAAACTCCGTAAACAATGCCGATAATTAATAAGATGGCGTCCATTTCTTGATCGATCTCAAAGCACGAGCAGTTGCACCTTTTTCCCCCGATGCGCGTACATTTCATAACATTAATAAGTTACAGAAACACGTTTTTATTAAGGCATCAATCATATCTGATAGCTTTTATGGGTAACAAAAAATTACGATTTTGGCAGATAATGCCCCTTTAATTAAAACAGAAATAATACACTTTAAAACAGTAAAATATGTATTGACCATTCAAAGGAAAGAAGAAGAGTTTGAAAATACCAACGGGGCAATCAGAATCCGTATATCGAAGAAGAACAGACAACACAATGGTCAAAAGAAAAAGTACAAAAGGACAAACAACGATTTACAAAACATACATATAAAACTAAAGATCGAATAACACGAACCCCACTAAAAACCTGGGGTGAACTCAGGTGCTCCCGGAAGGGTAAGCAGTTCCTGCTCCACTAGTGGCACCCGTCGTGTTAATCTAGTTACAAACCCGGTAATAAGTCGTGAAAGAGGAAAGTACCGGGAAGTGTTTACGACAAGTTGAGCATATCCGTGAAATAAGAATAATATTAACTTTGAATGACCCCATTGGAAATAAGCGAGAGTAAGTCAGTCAATTCATTCCTGGCTTGGAAAAGACACTTCAATAAAAAGTGGCTCAATCAATTTTATATGTAAAAGATGGCACTTGGATTATAAACGGATGTTTTGATTGCCACAAAGATAAAGGGAATAAAATGGAGAAGATCGAAAAATATTATCCGGTGGCATCGGTCACTAACGATCATTCCTAACAAACTGTTGCTGAATAGAAGCCTCTGTAGGTTAACTGTACTCTGTGGAAGACATGTGGTGTTCTCTATGTGTAAGAAAAGTATGACAATACCAAAGGTCTACATTTATGTGATCAGAAACCGTAACTGAAAGGACAGACAATAATACAATGGCCAAAATAGAAAGGACACACAATAATACAATGGCCAAAATAGAAAGGACACACAATAATACAATGGCCAAAATAGAAAGGACAAACAATAATACAATGGCCAAAATAGAAAGGACAGACAATAATACAATGGCCAAAATAGAAAGGAGAGCCAATATTACAATGGCCAAAATAGAAAGGACAGACAATAATACAATGGCCAAAATAGAAAGGACAGACAATAATACAATGGCCAAAATAGAAAGGACAGACAATAATACAATGGCCAAAATAGAAAGGACAGACAATAATACAATGGCCAAAATAGAAAGGACAGACAATAATACAATGGCCAAAATAGAAAGGACAGACAATAATACAATGGCCAAAATAGAAAGGACAGACAATAATACAATGGCCAAAATAGAAAGGACAGACAATAATACAATGGCCAAAATAGAAAGGACAGACAATAATACAATGGCCAAAATAGAAAGGACAGACAATAATACAATGGCCAAAATAGAAAGGACACACAATGATCTACAAAGACACTACACAGAAAACTGATTGATCAACGCAAACCCTTCTAAAAACCGGGTTTGAAAGAATGTGTTCCAGAAGTGTAAGCAATTACTCCTTTTTTCTAAACCGTGACAAGTTATGAATGAAGAAAATACGACAAGCAGAACATATTCGTGGTCATTTGTGACACAGATATTCCGTAACGGTTAACCAAGTCATGATGGCGACCGTACAACTTTCAAAGTGCTGACTTCAACTTAGTCACAAGACATTTATTTACGTCCATCCTGATATATGCCTATATGTTTACGGTTCAAAGTGCTGACTCCAACTTAACCACAAGACATTCATGTACGAAGATCATAAGACCTACTGGTATAATATGAACAGTCTTGCACATCCAACAGACGCTCCTTTAGGAAAGGTAGTATCCCGTAGCAGAAAAACTTGACCTGTGCTAAAAGTTTTGCATTTAATGTAGCTGAAACTGTTTTAATGAAAGGTACCCTTCGTGGCGCAAATGGCAGATTTTAAATTTAAATTAGGCGATCTAAAGCAATCGTTAAACATTCTGGAATATGTTTAGTGAGCGAAAAGGGCTGTGACAGAACACATATCAACCAACCAGATTGTACAAAATGTTTCATTGTTATCCATGTATTGTTGTTGTATGTCAACTATATTCATGACGAGAACAAGTTTTACAGTAACACGAAGGGTGTCACCAGTGGAGTAGGAACTGCTTAGCCTTCCGGGGCACCTGAGTTACCATCGATGTTTAGTGGGGTTCCTGTTGCTCGATCTTTAGTTTTTTTGTGTGGGGTTTTGTAGATCATTGATTGTCTTGTTGGCTTTTTTCTTTGGCCATTGCATTGTCTGTTCTCCCTCGATTTACGGCTTCTGCTTACCTCTGTGGTATCTTCAAATTTTCTTGCAAACAAGAAATATATGGACCTATTGGTGGACATTTAATTTGGTACATGGAATGGACAGTGTCGGAACATTTGATCTTGTAACAGGTCAATCATGACCACTCCTATCAACCTATTGGTCATAAGGAGCTGCTGCAAAGAATATTTTATATGCAAGGACTGTGATATTCTCCATACACTAGAGAGTCATTTACGTGCCGACTTAAAGGAGAGTGTTGTATTTGATTCGTCAAACGGACGCACCGTTGGCAGGAGTTGTACTCCGGAACAAGGTCATATTTATATGCCCCGATGATTCCCTTTTCTTATAAAAAAAATACACTAGAAGGGGAGGGTTATGATTATTGTGTTTAACACCACTTTCAACAATATCTCAGTTATATCGTGGCGGTCGGTTTTATTAGTGGAGGAAACCGTAGTACCCGAAGAAAACCATCGACTTGTCGCAAGTCATTGACAAACTTTATCACATAATGTTGTATCGAGTACATTAGCGCGATTCAAATCACAACTTTAATGGTTGCAAAGGTAGTTATAAATCCAATCATGATTACGACCTAGTGTGACTAGCGACAAACATCCAGGTTTAATATAACCGCGTCGGTGGCGTTATGGTTAGCGTGCTCGCCTCGAGTGCGTAAATCGTGGGTTCGAGCCATGGTCGGGTCAAACCAATGACAATAAAATTGGTATTTGTTGCTTCTCCGCTAAGTACGCAGCATTAAGGAGAAACAGCAAAGACTGGTTGGTTCGGAATCGGGATAATGTGTCCGAGTGGAGTGACATGTCTACACGCGGACTGTTGTTTCAGTGATCTAGCACTATACAAATCCAACTCAGCGTGTTGGTCTTGTACAAAAGCGCACCTTATCATTATCTCATTGAAAATTAACTTGTTTTCGCCATGATATAGCTGAAAAATTGCTGAATTGGTGTTAAGCAACAATCATTCACTCGAGGTTTAATATGACACAAATAAAATTGACGGCAAAGCTACGAAGACATCTCGTCATTTCTATGGTTTTTTTTGTTTGTTTTTTTTTAGTTCATTTCGATTTTGGTGGCGATAATTAAAAGCTTCATATAAAAATAATTCATGAGTAAAACAATTTCTGTAAGATATTAATTTTAATATAAAAACATAACGAGAGATGTGTATCTCACAGAACAAAGAATTTTAGTTAAGGAGAGAAAAAGGGGGCATAATTTATGTAGAAACATCAAAGCAAATGATATAAGTATCGAATAAAAATATATAGATGAAAAAAATATTTTAATAAAAAGATAATAATTAAGAAAAATATAAGATCTTCGGCTTTTATTGATATGTACTCAGTTAATGGTAACGAGAAAACATTATGTTTTCTATCATAAAGATAAATGTTTAGTTCAAATAGTACACCAGAAATATTTGTATTTTGATGTGTAAACATAAAGTAAATATCTTTAAGATAAAGATTAAATAGATTTTCAGATATCTTAATCTTGACCTTCTTCAAATAATTTTTAATTGATCAAGTACAAGAAATTCATATATTTAATAGGTTGGTATGTTACTTGGTGAACATAATGTGTAATTTTTTCAATTGGAAACGTAGAACCGAGGTTTTAACTTCAAATTGCAAAAGATTTACGGTAGCTTTTTATGTAAATCCCGTATAAAATAATAGTAGTGAAGTTAAAATTCTCGAAAAAATACGAGAAAAAAACCCATCGTTTCATAAATATTTTTAAAGTATCATATACAATTAAAATATCTTATGTGATTTTCGTATTCAAAACATATCAACTACGTAATTGTGTTACATACAAAAGTAATATTATATTTTTATATGATTTAAAAAAAAATGAATAAAATAATAAAATAGTATATTATAATTAAAATTATAATTAACATATTAATATAAAAATACAATGAATACTCTTTAAGTAGCTTAAATTGAAAAGTAAAATAAATAAAAACGAACATACCACCAACTGTATTAACTTTCATAGCTATGCGACATTAACTTGTAACTGACAAATAAAACGAAAATAATTTAATAAGATACAAATTATAGGTTATTTATATACTTCAAAGCATGGCCAAAATCCAGAAATTTTAATGCTAAAGAAATTACCACTTAATAACCGTTTATGAACAATGGAACGTGGATCCCTTATAACTATAATTGGCATAAAGCGAGCGATTAATTTCGTCACCGCATGTGCGTGTCAGTTTCATGAAAAGATCATCAATTTGATATCAATGTTGGTATTTACGATTGAAACTGACGAGGATTGGGTGAAATTCACATGGCCCTCATCTTTATAAGCAAATTGACGTTCATTAAAAGATCAACTGGTTAAAAATTAGATTTAATGTTAACAGATAAATGGTTACTGAAAAATTTGTCACGATAAAAGAAAGAATTTGATTGTCATAATTACACTAATTAATTATTCCAATTACTACAAATGACATTGTCATATCAAAAGCTGGTGGAAAACTGGAGCGATTATGTAATTTTCTGTTGACTCACACACTGTTCTAAAAATTATAATTGAAGTTTGATATGTTAAAATGACGGATATTATTAATATTTTGGTTTATTTAATATAACTGTCAAATCGGCCCAGATAAGATACCCGTATGTGAAATATCATGTTTATATAAACCAACAAGTTTTAAATATGACATTACGTCTCGCGTCTGCATAGTGCACTAAAATAAACTATAAAACACGAGATTCTTCAATTCTGGTAACTAAATTTAGCCGTAATTTATATAACCATAGCAATTGAAAAACAGTTTACAAAAACACACCTGTTAATCCATTATACAAAGGCAAACACAATCAATTTCTTTTTATATGCGCAATGATTTTAAGGTTGTTTTTTAATTGGCGTAATGTTTCAGTAATTCGGTTTTAGATCTTTAAATCACAGGCACTTGTTTCATTCAAAAAATATATGCCCCCTCCTCTTCCTTACTTCAAGGTAAACATCTGCCCTTTTCCCCTTCCCCGCTTCGCCTCAATATTTTTCGCTTATTTGTGATCCTTTCGCTGACCCAATTATATCGTTACACTCCCGAGATATTTTTCTTTTCGACTGCCACATTTAAATATACCTACCGGGCCCCCCTCAGACGAATTGGACAAGAATTTTCAGCGAAAGTCGCTTCGTCTATTTTTCAGTCATTGAAACGGATACAGCCACTTCCGGTCCTGTTTAGATTGATTTAGAAAATAAAAAAAAGGTGCTTTAAAAATCAAATGTCAGTAATTTGGAGTTGAGCATATTTTTATAATCTGCATTGGAACAGTTATCTGTATTTTAAAGGCTTACTTTACATTTGAGAGGAGATGATCATGATGGCATTGCTACACATGGCCGGTCTAGAGAATTCCGAATGCATATGAAAAATCCAGCGCAAACTGGAAGTGGCTGTATCCGTTTCAATGACATAAATTTTCACCAAGCCACGTTCGCTAAATATTCTTGTCCAATTCGTCTGAGGGGGGCAGTCGAAAAGAGAAATATCTCTGGAGTGTAACGATATAATTGGGTCAGCGAAAGGATCACAAATAAGCGAAAAATATTGAGGCGAAGTGGGAAAGGGGAAAATGGCAGATGTTTACCTTGAAGTAAGGAAGAGGAGGGGGCATATATTTTTTGAATGAAACAAGTGCCTGTGCTTTAAATACCGGTTTTCGCGCACTTCAGAGTTATCGAGAATTGTTCACACCAAGCCAGTTCGACAACTATAGTAACTATATTATATGTATTTTATGTATTTCACTTTGTTTCACCTCCGTAATATATATTTTTTCTCGTTGTAGAACTGTACCAGATTATATTTGCTGTATTTACGCTGTTTTGGTCTTAAAAACTAAATGTTTTGTTTATTCACTATTTATTAAAATAAAACTGTTTGGTGTGTATCTCAATCCATACAAGTCTTTGTTGTATCACTGAAGTAAATTCAGAAATATTTTATGTTCGGATGAGCGTAGCGAAGCAGAACATAAAATACTTTATTAAAGTCTCCCCTTGGTTTAGAACATAATCACCTCTCCTCGACCAATCAAAAACCTTGGGTTTAAGCTCTAATTCCTATACAATATAGTCTTCTGTGTTTTATAAAATGTTAAAGAAAAAGGTTGGATGGAAATTTAGGAATTTCAACATCAAGAGAAAATATGGAAAACTGTTGTTTAACCTATGCTTATAACATATGAATACAAACATAACAGAGGCGTAGCTAACATATACAAAAGTTACGAGACACTATTATTATCTATAAAATATAAACAATGATATGTATATATAAAATATGTTTTCTTATCATTAAAACCTCATAGCAGATTTTGATAGAATAATAACATATATTCTCATTTGTAAATAAAATATAAATTTATTGGCATCAGACAAGTGCATAAAATTACTATTATACAAACAAACATGGTTAAAATAAATAAGAACGCAAATATTTTGATCTTACTTTTATTTCAAACTGAACTTCTTCTTTTACATTTTGCACATTTGTAAATTATGTGATAAAGTTTGTCAGTGACTTGCGGCAAGTCTGTGGTTTTCCTCGGGTACTTAGGTTTCCTCCACCAATAAAACTGTTTCTTTATTTAACACAATACAGATATTTTTAGAAATCAATTGTAATTCGTCAAATTTATGCCGTGAGAACGGACACAACATCCAATTAAATTATAAAGATGTACTACAAAACGCTTAACAATGCGAATCACACTCCGAACGAAGATCACGAACAAACTCGTCAATCAAAATCAGTGACACAAACAGATTTAATCTTTATTGCTAAATTACAACAAAAATGTAATGAATAGTCGTTCAATTATATCCAAGGCCACCTGATCCGAACCAAACAGTCCGAATAATGAAATGAAATATCAATAAAAAGTCAAAATGTTCCAATAATTATACTACAATGACCATTTACGTTGACCATTTAATATTTGACATCCATTGATTGTTATGTTTAAAAACAATTATTGAATACAGTACATGAGTCATGAGTGGTTGTGGTTTATGGTGTTCAACCTCACTTTCAACAATTTTTCAGCTATGTTGTTGGAGGAAACCGGAGTACCCTGAGAAAACCACCGACCTGACATACTTTATCACATAATGTTGTATCGAGTACACCTCGCCATGAACGGGATTCGAACTTACAACTTTAGTGGTGATAGGTACTGATTGCACCGGTAGTTGTACATCTAACTACCTAACTACCATATGATCACGACCACGACGACACCGTCATACGAGGTGATACTTTAAAAGTTGGTATGTTTCTAGATCGCACCCCCACCCCACCTCCCATGTTAGTCGCTTCGATTGTGTTATAATTTGTGGGACCCACAAGAATGCACAAGATTGTCGGTAGGACCAATATCAAAGAAGAAGAAAAAGAGGTTTTTCCGATATTCCCGCAGCACCAACGACTGGTTGAAACGGTGTAATGATGATGATTTGTTACATTTTTTTCCTTTCATATTACATTAAACGATATTCTAGTATTAAAAAGCCGACAATATTTTTCATATTATTTCCATACAGGCAAAACAATAATCAACAAAAACAAAATCAAATCATATATTTATACAATATTATTGTTATTATTACTCTGAATGTCTTTGGTGATTTAAAAAAATGAAATTTGTCTAAAATGTATTGATAGTATAAAGATTGGCAAATAATATTCCAGATTCATTTAAATTCAAGAAATATTTAATTTCAACAATAACAATGAACTGTCAAATATTTAATTCCCACACCTGGAACTGGCCATTGTTTTGACAGACGACAGCATCAATGTTAAAGAAAAACGCATTGTAAATTGTACACTGTTAAAAGCGCCCAGGTGATCCCGTAAAGACCCCCGCCTATTTAAATGACGTAACATTGTTCTAGGCTCCGCCCATCAGCATAGTAATGACTCCAACAATAGTACTATGCGAGTGCATAGTACAACGACTCTATTTATTCTTTGTAAAATTATGTTTCGATAATATCATGTCAATTATAATGAAAGTTTCTTACATGAAGAGTAATAATTATTAATATTAAAAAAAAAAAAGACCATTAAATATATTGCCATTATTTTCTGCATAGTATTTAATAAAATACACATTTCGATTTTTATAACGTTCATAATACATTGTATGTCGAAATTGACTTTGTTTGATGATCGTTTCAATTGTTTGCAAATTGCATTTCAATTTTACAACAAGAAGATTCGTCTGTCACGTTTTGTAATTATATAAGCTTTTTTATTGTTATGTAAATTAGTTTTGCGTGAAATAGAACTTGTTTACCACTTTGTCGCCCTGTCGTTAAGATGTTAATCGCACTTGATAAACGAGTTTGAAAATAAAATAAATTTTCTTTATTAATGTTTTAGTCAACTGTTTAGAACATTTTAGATTTTACTCTTGGAATAATAGCGTTTATAATTCGGTTTTGTCTCGTGGTGATGGGCGATTGTATTGTTTTTATTATCTAACCACGGTAGTATATAGTTTCAGAAATCGATTATCACTCGAGAAAATGTAACAAGTAACAACATTGACCTAAACCAGAGAAATTCACCGACTTAAAAAAAAAATGAACACAAAGAAAATGTTTGAATTTAAATCTTGAAGAACATCAATAGTGTTTTTTTTTTTTTTTAATAAAAAGAAAGATTAAGTTTAAAAACTGATAGGCAACTATTCCAACATTATCAAAGAAACGAACAACTACCTCTCGCGTCGAATCTTTGAACACAAAGTGCACTATATATGGCGTTGGAGATCCTGGTCCTGACTTAAGAGGTAGTTAATATGTATTTACAAAATGTAAATAAATACACATTATATTGCTTTGGGTTTATAGTGGTTAACGTTGCTTTCAACAATATTTCAGCTATATCGGGGCGGTCACTTTTACTGGTGGAATAAGACGGAGTACTTGGCAAAAACCACCGACCTGTGGCAAGTCACTGACAAACTTAATCACATAATGTTGTATCGAGTACACATTGTATGCATATTGTGTTGATACAACTGTTTGTATCTTGTCGAGTAAGTTATGTAAGCGATATTTCATAGCGATAACTGACAAGACACCTTAGTGCTGTAGTGGTGAACGTGTTCGTCACGGGTGAGGTATTTACATAGATTGTGGGTGCGAGATCCGTTCTGTTCAAACCAAAAGCTATAAAATTAGTATTTAATTCCTTCAAGCATTCAGCAATAAAGAATAAGAACAAAGACTGATTCTGTCGATCATCGTCAGATAAATGTATACAAGTGATACGTACGGTCTGTCTGTGTACTGTTGTTTCAATAAGCTAGCACTACAAAAATCCAACTCCGAGTGTTGATCTATAGTACAAAACAGACTTCATCATCATCATCATCATCATCATCATCATCATCATCATCATCATCATCATCATCATCATCATCAACAACAACAACAACAACAATAACACGTTCTCACAATGATATAGCTGAAACAAATTAACACCTGGCGTAAAACAACCACCACTCACTCACTCATTTCACTAGGCAAGTGAAATCCACTGTTTGCTCGTTAGGGAACAACAATTATACATTATAGGGGTGGGATTGTGGGATTGTTAGTCTGTTCTCGATTTACGGCTTCTGATTATGCATTTGGTGTATGAAATATTTCTGTGATCATATATATATATTCAAATTTATATTCGTACTGAAGCGTGTCCAACCGCCACGATATAACTGAAATTTTGTTGAAGTGGCGTTAAAGACCATAAACCACAATCATGAAGCGCGTCCATCCTGACAGAATGATATTTTCTTCCCATATATTTCGTCAGATGACACTAATACTTATAAATATAACACTAATAAATGGTCAAGTTTGAGTTAGAAATATTGCCTTATTCCTTTAAGCCAACCAGATCAATACACAATATATAAGCCAGACAAACATTTGTTACACACATGACGGAGTTCAGACAGACTGACCCTCACTTAACCACGTTCAATTTCATTTATTCACCTCTGAAAGGTGACCGCACTTTATTGATAATATCATTTGTCTATACAGCTGTGGCAGAGGGGTACACTAAGGGAATTGGCTATAGCAGTTTGAAGATCGTGTAGTTTTCCTGGTTGAAATCTTGTCTGTGCGTTTTTGACATACGGCTTCTGATTACCCCTTTGGTACATGTATCTTCACACTTTTCTTATTGACAATTATACTTACTGCATGATGGTTTAAAATACTAAACAAATGTATTAATGCAGTGCAAAACACAATGTAACACAAATCAAAGTTAAACGTTAGAGAACAAATTATTATAAGACATTGTGACACAAATCAAAGTTATACGTTAGAGAACAAAATACTATAGGACATTGTGACAAAAATCAAAGTTATACATCAGAGAACAAAATATTATAGGACAATGTGACACAAATCAAAGTTAAACGTTAGAGAACAAAATATTATAGGACATTGTGACACAAATCAAAGTTATACGTTAGAGAACAAAATACTATAGGACATTGTGACACAAATCAAAGTTATACGTTAGAGAACAAAATATTATAGGACATTGTGACACAAATCAAAGTTATACGTTAGAGAACAAAATACTATAGGACATTGTCACACAAATCAAAGTTATACGTTAGAGAACAAAATATTATAGGACATTGTGACACAAATCAAAGTTATACGTTAGAGAACAAAATATTATAGGACATTGTGACACAAATCAAAGTTATACGTTAGAGAACAAAATATTATAGGACATTGTGACACAAATCAAAGTTATACGTTAGAGAACAAAATATTATAGGACAATGTGACACAAATCAAAGTTAAACGTTAGAGAACAAAATATTATAGGACATTGTGACACAAATCAAAGTTATACGTTAGAGAACAAAATATTATAGGACAATGTGACACAAATCAAAGTTATACGTTAGAGAACAAAATATTATAGGACAATGTGACACAAATCAAAGTTATACGTTAGAGAACAAAATACTATAGGACATTGTGACACAAATCAAAGTTAAACGTTAGAGAACAAAATATTATAGGACATTGTGACCCAAATCAAAGTTATACGTTAGAGAACAAAATACTATAGGACATTGTGACACAAATCAAAGTTATACGTTAGAGAACAAAATATTATAGGACATTGTGACACAAATCAAAGTTAAACGTTAGAGAACAAAATATTATAGGACATTGTGACACAAATCAAAGTTATACGTTAGAGAACAAAATATTATAGGACATTGTGACACAAATCAAAGTTATACGTTAGAGAACAAAATACTATAGGACATTGTGACACAAATCAAAGTTATACGTTAGAGAACAAAATATTATAGGACATTGTGACACAAATCAAAGTTATACGTTAGAGAACAAAATACTATAGGACAATGTGACACAAATCAAAGTTATACGTTAGAGAACAAAATACTATAGGACAATGTGACACAAATCAAAGTTATACGTTAGAGAACAAAATACTATAGGACATTGTGAAACAAATCAAAGTTATACGTTAGAGAACAAAATATTATAGGACATTGTGACACAAATCAAAGTTATACATTAGAGAACAAAATACTATAGGACAATGTGACACAAATCAAAGTTATACGTTAGAGAACAAAATACTATAGGACAATGTGACACAAATCAAAGTTATACATTAGATAACAAAATATTATAGGACATTGTGACACAAATCAAAGTTATACGTTAGAGAACAAAATATTATAGGACATTGTGACACAAATCAAAGTTAAACGTTAGAGAACAAAATATTATAGGACATTGTGACACAAATCAAAGCTATACGTTAGAGAACAAAATACTATAGGACATTGTGACACAAATCAAAGTTAAACGTTAGAGAACAAAATATTATAGGACATTGTGACACAAATCAAAGTTATACGTTAGAGAACAACATATTATAGGACATTGTGACACAAATCAAAGTTATACGTTAGAGAACAAAATATTATAGGACAATGTGACACAAATCAAAATTATACGTTAGAGAACAAAATATTATAGGACATTGTGACACAAATCAAAGTTATACATTAGAGAACAAAATATTATAGGACATTGTGACACAAATCAAAGTTAAACGTTAGAGAACAAAATACTATAGGACAATGTGACACAAATCAAAGTTATACGTTAGAGAACAAAATACTATAGGACATTGTGACACAAATCAAAGTTAAACGTTAGAGAACAAAATATTATAGGACATTGTGACACAAATCAAAGTTATACGTTAGAGAACAACATATTATAGGACATTGTGACACAAATCAAAGTTATACGTTAGAGAACAAAATATTATAGGACAATGTGACACAAATCAAAATTATACGTTAGAGAACAAAATATTATAGGACATTGTGACACAAATCAAAGTTATACATTAGAGAACAAAATATTATAGGACATTGTGACACAAATCAAAGTTAAACGTTAGAGAACAAAATACTATAGGACAATGTGACACAAATCAAAGTTATACGTTAGAGAACAAAATACTATAGGACATTGTGACACAAATCAAAGTTATACGTTAGAGAACAAAATATTATAGGACATTGTGACACAAATCAAAGTTAAACGTTAGAGAACAAATTATTATAGGACATTGTGACACAAATCAAAGTTATACGTTAGAGAACAAAATACTATAGGACATTGTGACACAAATCAAAGTTATACGTTAGAGAACAAAATACTATAGGACATTGTGACACAAATCAAAGTTATACGTTAGAGAACAAAATATTATAGGACATTGTGACACAAATCAAAGTTATACATTAGAGAACAAAATACTATAGGACATTGTGACACAAATCAAAGTTATACGTTAGAGAACAAAATATTATAGGACATTGTGACACAAATCAAAGTTATACGTTAGAGAACAAAATACTATAGCACAATGTGACACAAATCAAAGTTATACATTAGAGAACAAAATATTATAGGACATTGTGACACAAATCAAAGTTATACGCTAGAGAACAAAATACTATAGGACATTGTGACACAAATCAAAGTTATACGTTAGAGAACAAAATACTATAGGACAATGTGACACAAATCAAAGTTATACATTAGAGAACAAAATATTATAGGACATTGTGACACAAATCAAAGTTATACGTTAGAGAACAAAATACTATAGGACATTGTGACACAAATCAAAGTTATACATTAGAGAACAAAATATTATAGGACATTGTGACACAAATCAAAGTTATACGTTAGAGAACAAAATATTATAGGACATTGTGACACAAATCAAAGTTATACGTTAGAGAACAAAATATTATAGGACATTGTGACACAAATCAAAGTTATACATTAGAGAACAAAATATTATAGGACAATGTGACACAAATCAAAGTTATACGTTAGAGAACAAAATATTATAGGACATTGTGACACAAATCAAAATTATACGTTAGAGAACAAAATATTATAGGACATTGTGACACAAATCAAAGTTAAACGTTAGAGAACAAAATATTATAGGACAATGTGACACAAATCAAAATTATACTTTAGAGAACAAAATATTATAGGACATTGTGACACAAATCAAAGTTAAACGTTAGAGAACAAAATAATATAGGACATTGTGCCACAAATCAAAATTATACAATAGAGAACAAAATATTATAGGACATTGTGCCACAAATCAAAGTTATACATTAGAGAACAAAATAATATAGGACATTGTGCAACAAATCAAAGTTAAACGTTAGAGAACAAAATATTATAGGACATTGTGACACAAATCAAAGTTATACGTTAGAGAACAAAATATTATAGGACATTGTGACACAAATCAAAGTTAAACGTTAGAGAACAAAATACTATAGGACAATGTGACACAAATCAAAGTTAAACGTTAGAGAACAAAATATTATAGGACATTGTGACACAAATCAAAGTTATACGTTAGAGAACAAAATACTATAGGACATTGTGACACAAATCAAAGTTAAACGTTAGAGAACAAAATATTATAGGACATTGTGACACAAATCAAAGTTATACGTTAGAGAACAAAATACTATAGGACATTGTGACACAAATCAAAGTTATACGTTAGAGAACAAAATATTATAGGACATTGTGACACAAATCAAAGTTATACGTTAGAGAACAAAATAATATAGGACATTGTGCCACAAATCAAAGTTATACGTTAGAGAACAAAATATTATAGGACAATGTGACACAAATCAAAGTTATACGTTAGAGAACAAAATACTATAGGACATTGTGACAAAAATCAAAGTTATACGTTAGAGAACAAAATATTATAGGACATTGTGCCACAAATCAAAGTTATACGTTAGAGAACAAAATACTATAGGACAATGTGACACAAATCAAAGTTATACGTTAGAGAACAAAATACTATAGGACATTGTGACACAAATCAAAGTTATACGTTAGAGAACAAAATACTATAGGACAATGTGACACAAATCAAAGTTATACGTTAGAGAACAAAATACTATAGGACATTGTGACACAAATCTAAGTTAAACGTTAGAGAACAAAATATTATAGGACATTGTGACACAAATCAAAGTTATACGTTAGAGAACAAAATATTATAGGACATTGTGACACAAATCAAAGTTATACGTTAGAGAACAAAATATTATAGGACAATGTGACACAAATCAAAATTATACGTTAGAGAACAAAATATTATAGGACATTGTGACACAAATCAAAGTTATACATTAGAGAACAAAATATTATAGGACATTGTGACACAAATCAAAGTTAAACGTTAGAGAACAAAATACTATAGGACAATGTGACACAAATCAAAGTTATACGTTAGAGAACAAAATACTATAGGACATTGTGACACAAATCAAAGTTATACGTTAGAGAACAAAATATTATAGGACATTGTGACACAAATCAAAGTTAAACGTTAGAGAACAAATTATTATAGGACATTGTGACACAAATCAAAGTTATACGTTAGAGAACAAAATACTATAGGACATTGTGACACAAATCAAAGTTATACGTTAGAGAACAAAATACTATAGGACATTGTGACACAAATCAAAGTTATACGTTAGAGAACAAAATATTATAGGACATTGTGACACAAATCAAAGTTATACATTAGAGAACAAAATACTATAGGACATTGTGACACAAATCAAAGTTATACGTTAGAGAACAAAATATTATAGGACATTGTGACACAAATCAAAGTTATACGTTAGAGAACAAAATACTATAGCACAATGTGACACAAATCAAAGTTATACATTAGAGAACAAAATATTATAGGACATTGTGACACAAATCAAAGTTATACGCTAGAGAACAAAATACTATAGGACATTGTGACACAAATCAAAGTTATACGTTAGAGAACAAAATACTATAGGACAATGTGACACAAATCAAAGTTATACGTTAGAGAACAAAATATTATAGGACATTGTGACACAAATCAAAGTTATACGTTAGAGAACAAAATACTATAGGACATTGTGACACAAATCAAAGTTATACGTTAGAGAACAAAATATTATAGGACATTGTGACACAAATCAAAATTATACGTTAGAGAACAAAATACTATAGGACAATGTGACACAAATCAAAGTTATACATTAGAGAACAAAATATTATAGGACATTGTGACACAAATCAAAGTTATACGTTAGAGAACAAAATATTATAGGATATTGTGACACAAATCAAAGTTATACGTTAGAGAACAAAATATTATAGGACATTGTGACACAAATCAAAGTTATACATTAGAGAACAAAATATTATAGGACAATGTGACACAAATCAAAGTTATACGTTAGAGAACAAAATATTATAGGACATTGTGACACAAATCAAAATTATACGTTAGAGAACAAAATATTATAGGACATTGTGACACAAATCAAAGTTAAACGTTAGAGAACAAAATATTATAGGACAATGTGACACAAATCAAAATTATACTTTAGAAAACAAAATATTATAGGACATTGTGACACAAATCAAAGTTAAACGTTAGAGAACAATATAATATAGGACATTGTGCCACAAATCAAAATTATACAATAGAGAACAAAATATTATAGGACATTGTGCCACAAATCAAAGTTATACATTAGAGAACAAAATAATATAGGACATTGTGCAACAAATCAAAGTTAAACGTTAGAGAACAAAATATTATAGGACATTGTGACACAAATCAAAGTTATACGTTAGAGAACAAAATATTATAGGACATTGTGACACAAATCAAAGTTAAATGTTAGAGAACAAAATACTATAGGACAATGTGACACAAATCAAAGTTAAACGTTAGAGAACAAAATATTATAGGACATTGTGACACAAATCAAAGTTATACGTTAGAGAACAAAATACTATAGGACATTGTGACACAAATCAAAGTTAAACGTTAGAGAACAAAATATTATAGGACATTGTGACACAAATCAAAGTTATACGTTAGAGAACTAAATACTATAGGACATTGTGACACAAATCAAAGTTATACGTTAGAGAACAAAATATTATAGGACATTGTGACACAAATCAAAGTTATACGTTAGAGAACAAAATAATATAGGACATTGTGCCACAAATCAAAGTTATACGTTAGAGAACAAAATATTATAGGACAATGTGACACAAATCAAAGTTATACGTTAGAGAACAAAATACTATAGGACATTGTGACACAAATCAAAGTTATACGTTAGAGAACAAAATATTATAGGACATTGTGCCACAAATCAAAGTTATACGTTAGAGAACAAAATACTATAGGACAATGTGACACAAATCAAAGTTATACGTTAGAGAACAAAATACTATAGGACATTGTGACACAAATCAAAGTTATACGTTAGAGAACAAAATACTATAGGACAATGTGACACAAATCAAAGTTATACGTTAGAGAACAAAATACTATAGGACATTGTGACACAAATCTAAGTTAAACGTTAGAGAACAAAATATTATAGGACATTGTGACACAAATCAAAGTTATACGTTAGAGAACAAAATACTATAGGACATTGTGACACAAATCAAAGTTATACGTTAGAGAACAAAATATTATAGGACATTGTGACACAAATCAAAGTTATACGTTAGAGAACAAAATAATATAGGACATTGTGCCACAAATCAAAGTTATACGTTAGAGAACAAAATACTATAGGACAATGTGACACAAATCAAAGTTAAACGTTAGAGAACAAAATACTATAGGACATTGTGACACAAATCAAAGTTATACGTTAGAGAACAAAATATTATAGGACATTGTGCCACAAATCAAAGTTATACGTTAGAGAACAAAATACTATAGGACATTGTGCCACAAATCAAAGTTATACATTAGAGAACAAAATATTATAGGACATTGTGACACAAATCAAAGTTATACGTTAGAGAACAAAATATTATAGGACATTGTGACACAAATCAAAATTATACGTTAGAGAACAAAATATTATAGGACATTGTGACACAAATCAAAGTTAAACGTTAGAGAACAAAATATTATAGGACATTGTGACACAAATCAAAGTTAAACGTTGGAGAACAAAATATTATAGGACATTGTGACACAAATCAAAGTTATACGTTAGAGAACAAAATACTATAGGACAATGTGACACAAATCAAAGTTATACGTTAGAGAACAAAATATTATAGGACATTTTGACACAAATCAAAGTTAAACGTTAGAGAACAAAATATTATAGGACATTGTGACACAAATCAAAGTTATACGTTAGAGAACAAAATATTATAGGACATTGTGACACAAATCAAAGTTATACGTTAGAGAACAAAATATTATAGGACATTGTGACACAAATCAAAGTTATACGTTAGAGAACAAATTATTATAGGACATTGTGACACAAATCAAAGTTATACGTTAGAGAACAAAATACTATAGGACATTGTGACACAAATCAAAGTTATACGTTAGAGAACAAAATATTATAGGACATTGTGACACAAATCAAAGTTATACGTTAGAGAACAAAATAATATAGGACATTGTGCCACAAATCAAAGTTATACGTTAGAGAACAAAATACTATAGGACAATGTGACACAAATCAAAGTTATACGTTAGAGAACAAAATACTATAGGACATTGTGACACAAATCAAAGTTAAACGTTAGAGAACAAAATATTATAGGACATTGTGACACAAATCAAAGTTATACGTTAGAGAACAAAATACTATAGGACATTGTGACACAAATCAAAGTTATACGTTAGAGAACAAAATATTATAGGACATTGTGACACAAATCAAAGTTATACGTTAGAGAACAAAATAATATAGGACATTGTGACACAAATCAAAGTTAAACGTTAGAGAACAAAATATTATAGGACAATGTGACACAAATCAAAATTATACGTTAGAGAACAAAATATTATAGGACATTGTGACACAAATCAAAGTTATACGTTAGAGAACAAAATATTATAGGACATTGTGACACAAATCAAAGTTATACGTTAGAGAACAAAATATTATAGGACATTGTGACACAAATCAAAGCTATACGTTAGAGAACAAAATATTATAGGGCATTGTGACACAAATCAAAGTTAAACGTTAGAGAACAAAATACTATAGGACATTGTGACACAAATCAAAGTTAAACGTTAGAGAACAAAATATTATAGGACATTGTGACACAAATCAAAATCATACGTTAGAGAACAAAATATTATAGGACATTGTGACACAAATCAAAGTTAAACGTTAGAGAACAAAATATTATAGGACATTGTGACACAAATCAAAGTTATACGTTAGAGAACAAAATATTATAGGACATTGTGACACAAATCAAAGTTATACGTTAGAGAACAAAATACTATAGGACAATGTGACACAAATCAAAGTTATACGTTAGAGAACAAAATATTATAGGACATTGTGACACAAATCAAAGTTAAACGTTAGAGAACAAAATATTATAGGACATTGTGACACAAATCAAAGTTATACGTTAGAGAACAAAATACTATAGGACATTGTGACACAAATCAAAGTTATACGTTAGAGAACAAAATACTATAGGACAATGTGACACAAATCAAAGTTTAACGTTAGAGAACAAAATATTATAGGACATTGTGACACAAATCAAAGTTATACGTTAGAGAACAAAATACTATAGGACAATGTGACACAAATCAAAGTTAAACGTTAGAGAACAAAATATTATAGGACATTGTGACACAAATCAAAGTTATATGTTAGAGAACAAAATACTATAGGACATTGTGACACAAATCAAAGTTAAACGTTAGAGAACAAAATATTATAGGACATTGTGACACAAATCAAAGTTATACGTTAGAGAACAAAATACTATAGGACATTGTGACACAAATCAAAGTTATACGTTAGAGAACAAAATAATATAGGACATTGTGCCACAAATCAAAGTTATACGTTAGAGAACAAAATATTATAGGACAATGTGACACAAATCAAAGTTATACGTTAGAGAACAAAATACTATAGGACATTGTGACACAAATCAAAGTTATACGTTAGAGAACAAAATATTATAGGACATTGTGCCACAAATCAAAGTTATACGTTAGAGAACAAAATACTATAGGACATTGTGCCACAAATCAAAGTTATACGTTAGAGAACAAAATATTATAGGACATTGTGCCACAAATCAAAGTTATACGTTAGAGAACAAAATACTATAGGACAATGTGACACAAATCAAAGTTATACGTTAGAGAACAAAATATTATAGGACATTGTGACACAAATCAAAGTTATACGTTAGAGAACAAAATATTATAGCACAATGTGACACAAATCAAAGCTATACATCAGAGAACAAAATATTGCAGTAAAGTTGTGCTAGGAAGGGACAGATCTTATTTTGAAAAAAACACTCAGATTTTACCAAAAAGTTCTCTGAAACTGATATCATCAACATGCTCGAGTCTTTGATTGACAACATAGTTGCTGTCTGGTGGACGTATTTTTCAACAGACAGTCGGCATACTTATGGGTACAGACTGTGTTCTTCTTCTCGCCGACTTGTTCCTTTATTCCTATGAGGCAGACCTCATACAGGAGCTTCTAAAAAAAAACGAAAAGAAGATAGCCCGATCCTTTAATTCCACGTTCCGCTATATAGATCATGTCCTTTCACTAACTAATTCTAGATTTGGTGAATTCGTTGATCGCATCTATCCCATTGAGTTTGAAATAAAGCATACCACAGATACAGATAGGTTTGCTTCATACCTTGACCTACACCTCGAAATTGACAGTGAGGGGCTGTTAAGAACGAAAATTTACGACACAAGATATGATTTCAATTTTCCCATTGTGAACTTTCCATTTAAATGTAGCAACGTTGCAGCAGCACATGCAGTTGAAACGATATCCCAGAGCTTGTGATTTCTATCAGAATTTCCTTGATAGAGGGTTGCTGCTAACAAGGAAGCTACTGAATCAAGGGTTCCTATTGATTAAGGTAAAGTCATCACTTCGAAAGGTTTACGGTCGCCACTATGACTTGGTTGAACGTTATGGAATATCGGTGTCACAAATGACCACGGATATATTCCACTTGACGTAAGCACTTACCGGTCCTCTTCATAACGTATCACCGGGTTTGTAGCTAGATTAACACGACGGGTGCCACTATTGGAGCAGGAACCGCCTATCTTTCTGGATCACCTGAGTTCACCACCGGTTTTAGTGTGGTTCGTGTTACTTGATCTTTAGTTTAATGTGTATGTTTTGTAAATAGTTGTTTGTCTTTTTGTACTTTTTCTTTTTGCCATTGTGTTGTCTGTCCTTCTTCGATTTATGGAACCTTATTTGATATCTTCAAACTCTTCTTTTTGTACTAAAGATACAGAAATGTACAGCACACATTCATTTTGGGAATGAAAAAAGAGGAAGTACGAATACAATAAAAAATAACATTTGTTGTGTGCACTAATTAACATATCTACGTTTTTATTAATATCACTAAGTGAACTCTACTGGTGAACTTATAAACGCCGAGAGTATCATCTGCCCAGTACTTACTTAATCCGCATTGACATGGTCTATAGTATGTATTTACTATTGAAATTTACAGTTAATAAAAAAGTCATTATTGTTAAAACTAACGTTAATTTCCCTAAGGCAAAGATAACCTTAGACTATTTTAACTACTCTGTTTGGACCCTGTAGATTTCCCGATCCAAAATACTTTAGATTGTTTGGCTTTCCGATGTTTTGTCTATGTGTATATATATGTACCTGAAGAAGTTTATTCCAGAAACGCGAAATCTTTACTAAATTGGAAATTCATTTATTTATTACACTCAGCGAAGATAAATTCTTCAGTTTTTATATGTGAAACCTTTCTCGATTCACCTTTTCATCCTTATTCTAGTGGGGATTCTAGTCAATAATAACAATCTCAAGCTTGACAAGATCTCCAATAGTAAAATGACCAGTAGGTCATACATGACAGTTAAGAAGACGCTCCAATTGTCGGTGACAATACTTTACTAATTGTAATAAAGGGTTACGACTATGGTGTCTTAGCGTCACTTTCAACAATATTTCAGTTATATAGTGGTGGTCAGTTGTATTGGTGGAGGAAACGCGGAGAAAACAGAAAATAAAATAGGACGGAGAATTTGCAGTCATTTTCTTTACTTTCCTCTCCAATAGTTTGGGACTATAAAACTAGTTTAACTCCACCACGTTTTATTGAGGTACTTGTACTGATCAAAGAGAGTGATCGGTCATGTGTGTCTGTGCTACCAAGAGAGTGATCGGTCATGTGTGTTATGTGTCTCGATTTTGACTCTACAATTTTTCCACAGTAGAGTACCAGTGACATAAACTTCAGTTTGTTGAAGGTAGTCACTATGAATTAGAAGTTAGGGTTAGAATTACGGTGTTTAACGCCACTTTCAACAATATTTCAATTATATTGTAGCAGTCAGTTTTATTGGTAGAGGCAACTGGAGTACCCGGGGAAAACCACAGACCTGCCGAAAGTTATATTACACATAGAAAAGTGCACATCTTACCAACGGTATTGCTGTTAAATTTATGGATATTCTATGTTTTGTGGCATGACATTCAGGGTCTCTTGACATAGCAGGTCTTACTGACGAGATGTGCTTTGATGCCATCTCATCTCTCACCAATTGTTTTTCAGACCTTTGTGACTTGGACAAGCTAAGACAAGGGTTCTGAAACTATTAAAAATGATGTATGTCAAAGAAGATCACAGTAATATTCGTATGATATGACAAACGACATCTTCTTATGTTTGCTATTCGTGAGTTAAATATTGTTTTGGTGGGGTCCGTGTTTCTCAACTGCTTAGTGTTCAGTGTTGTGTTTTTGTTGGATTTGCCTTCGTTCTGTGACTTATGCCCAATTGTTGGTGTTGTTCAATCATTTGTTTTCTTTGTAGCATTTTGCAGATCATTCTTTGTCCTTTTGGTCATTGTATTGTCTGTCCTTCTTCGACTTACGACTTCCGATTACTCCTTTGGTATTTTCCAACTATTTTACCTATGTCCTTTCTTGATTATCCCTCGGTTTTCTCTAAGAAAAGTTGAAGATATGACCAAAGGAACAATGATACAAAAGGATAAACAACAATCTACAAAACATTACACAGAAAACTAAAGATCGAGCAACACGAACCTCACTAACAACTAGGAGTGAACTCATGTGCTCTGGAAGGGTAAGTAGTTCCTGCTCCACATGTGACACACGTCATATTATTCTTGTTACATGATACGTCTTAAACAAGGAAACCAACGGATTGTGATTATGACAAACATAACATATCTGTGGTCATTTGTGACACAGATACTTCGTAACGGTTAACCAAATCATGTTAGCGACCGTAAACCATTCGAAGTGATGACTTCAACTTAACCACTAGGAATCCTTGGTTTATTTTCTGGTTGCTTAACATTACGACCAAGACATAAGCTTCAACTTAGTGAAGGTGGTTAGGATTTGATAGAAGTAGAAGATCATAAACTCTTAAGTGATGTCTTTTGATTTTATTAACTTAAAGCCGGTTCTTAGTGGATTCCGTGGCATACAGTACAGGTCACACACAAGTTAAGAAACATCAATTATTTGTTGTTCTCTCAAAATTTAAGTGGAAAAGCTGAAGAATCAGTCATTGATTGATAGTTGGTTAAAGCAAAGTGAGAAGTATTTCAGTTATTTGCAAAACCAGATTTATTCTCTCATTTTTAATGAATTGCAAAATGTGATCAAACAATCGTTTTCAAACATTTGGAGATCTTTGTGGAAACGATCTTTTGGTAGTTGGATTTACCATTCAAACAGTGTCAGTGCACGTTTTGAGATTATCTTTTGACTCAATCGGATAATATACAGTTATTGACTGGGTACGAGGACAGCTGTTGTTCGAGGAACCAGTCTATAACTGAGTTGTTATACCTTATCATATTTAATGCTTTCTATTTTAATTTCTTTTCCTGTTTTTAGTTTTACTGGCTTTTCGCGACCAGCTTATAAATTATTTTTGAATTTGTATCCTGCATTTCTGCCATTCCAATAGCAGTCTTTTTTGCTATAGTATATAATTCATTAATAAGTCTTTTTCTTGTCTACATCACAAGTTTATTAATCATAATGGTTAATAACACACATACCAGGGGCGGATCCAGGATTTCAAATTAGGGGGGGCGCACTTAAAAAAATTGCGCCGAGCGAAGGGAGGCGCGAAAATTTTTGGGGTATTTCGTGTGAAAAATCACGATTTTACGCCAAAAAAATTATAGTTTTCCAATTTTAGGGGGGACGCGCGAAATTTTTGGGGTATTTCATGTGAAAAATCACGATTTTACGCCAAAAAAATCTTATTTTTTCCAATTTTAGGGGGGGGCGCTCCCGGTGCCCCCCCCCCCCCCCCCTGAATCCTGTATGGGTCATATTTCAGGAACATGGAGGCTTCTTTTACGTGAATATTGAAGAAAAAGTATGATTATTGGTGAGAAAAATACTGACATGAAAAGACTGACAGGGCAACTAAAACTTCGCTTTTTGACAGAAATTGGGCGATTTCATTGAAACCAAGGCGAAAAAGTCGCCTACTTCGCCTGGTTTGGTGAGCCCTGCCATTAAAACTATGAAATTTTCTGTTTGTTTCATTTTCAGTATACACCATCGTCATTTTTGTTTTTAGTAAACGTTACACAGACGACAGGGAATTACGTGACATACGCGTGCAGCTATTTTAAGTAACTAATAAAAGTAGGGCAAGCGGTCAACAGATCGCTGATTCAAGGATTTTGAGATTTTTTTGAAAACAGTAAAAATGTTGATTTTTATTCCTAATACATTTATATAGAGAAACAATTATAAGGTATAACAAAGCAAACTCGTTTTTTAAACCTCTGATTTAGAAATGCCTGTACCAAGTCAGGGTCATTACGGTTTTCACAGTTTTCCGGTTGTTGACTGATTTTGTTTGTTTATATAATTATGAGTTTTGACTTTCCCTTTGTAAGATTGTTCGGAGTTCGGTAATTTTGTTATTACCCTTATTTAAAAACTTTCTTACATAGCATCGTAAATTATAAATAGCATGGCATTTAAAATTGAAGGCTAATAACAGTGTAGACGTTTATTGATCTATTGACCGGAAAGATGTTATTATTCGATTAATAATTTAATGCAACAAAGTACGCCGGGAGCATATACTGATCGTGATTAGCTCCTTCTGTAGGAGACACTTATACAACTGTAAAATATGTTTAAATCTAATTATCATTCTAGATAGACTTACATTAAAGTCTTTACAACCGTTTTTAGAAAGTCTGCCACATTTTCCCCAGGAGGTATCTTTATAGTATAATTTAATTTGCAAGGAGATCATTAACAATTTGCATGTTAAAATTTCATGTTTATGACTCAGTATGCTCAAATTAATGTCAGTCTCATCAGCACCATGATTGTCATATTAATGACCTGTTATCTAGGTATAGAGTCTCGATTATTGCCCCAGTGTCGAGACGTCAATCATGATGATACATGTAATAATAGCAAAAGGTACGTTCTTGCATAATATAAGTTATCCTTCGATATGGAGATTTTAGCACCTTGAAGTACCACAATATGCCTTGAGGCGAAAACGACGGGTGTACGGAGAGTTTCTGCAGGTTGTCATAATCTCCACATCTACAAATATGAACTTAGATTTCGAATGTACCACTAGTCTTATTCTACATTGGGAAATTTAAGAGATCAAGCGAAGAGTTATGGTTACTGTTTTTAACGCCACTTTACCGGAATACCCGGAGAAAACCACCGCCCTGCCGTCAGTTACTGGCAAACCTTATCACATAATGTTGTATCGAATACACATGAGTGGTAATAGGCAGGCACTGATTGCATAGGTAGTTGTAAATCCAACTATCATACGATCACGACCACGACGGCCTCGAGATCAAGTGAAACCAATGTATAACGTAAAAATGTCGGTTGTGTATCGTCATAAAGAAATTGCTTGAAATTTGAAAAAAAACCAAACGAATATTGGATACACTTTGTGTAGGGTGATCATTACCGTTGGTTGAACCCTACAATTATTCAAACAGATATGAAGCTCTTTAATGTCATAACACAAGAGACATGTTGATAAAGGTTCTCAATTATTATTTTACGTAAACGTGTAAATACCAACAAGACCTGTTAGTAGCAACTAAGAAAGAACCATATTGTTAGTGTACTGACTAACTAGACAAATAAAAACCAATCTTTTATCTATGCACGGAGTCGCAATTGAAAACAAGCCCTGTTTATTCAAAACAGCCGACTATATATGTATGTGAAGCAGTAACACTTTTAATTATATGTCGATCAAGAACAAGCAATAACTGCATGTATTGTATTATGTAGCACACAATAATGTACTTTATAGCACCAAACCCACATTATGTTCTATATTTATAGTACATTATGTCGTTTTACCCATCCTTGACCTCAAAATGAACCAACCATTACACAGAACATAGTCTGAAAGGGAGGTTAGGCGCTTGGTTATTTAAATTTTTTGGTGTTTAACGCCACTTTCAACAATATTTCAGTTATATTGTGGTAGTCAGTTTTATTGGGGGTGGAAACTTAGTACCCGGAGAAATCCACTGACCTGTCGCAAGAACCTGAGAAGCTTTATCACATAATATTGTATCGAGTACACCGACCTGTCGCAAGAACCTGAGAAGCTTTATCACATAATATTGTATTGAGTACACATCGCCATGAACGGAGTTCGAACGCACAATTTAGAGGTGATGGCACTGATTGCATAGGTAGTTATAAATCCAACCACCATACGATCACGACCACGACAGCCCCTCTATTTGGTTAGAACCAACTTTTGTTTTGGAATGATATTTGTGAGGTCAACTACAATAATTCTTCATGGGATCTTCATCCGAGAAAAACATGAGTAATGGGCAATCATTGATTCTGAAACTTTAAATTTTTTTCTCCACAATTACAAATCAATTTGATTTAAGCTTAAGTGAAGTCCTATATACAGATTTTCAATTTAATGTTGTTCCGGTTAAAAACATGATAGCGATCGGAATTCCTAATGCCTGCACGAACCAAATAAAACGTGTATATCTAATCTAGTCCCACGGTGTGTTTTGTAATAACCTTCTCTGGACACGCTCAAAGTCAAAAGATTGGTGTACTCGATACAACATTATGTGATAACGTTTGTCAGTGACTTACGACAGATCAGTGGTTTTCTCCAAGCACTTCGGTTTCCTCCACTAAATAAAACTGACCGCCACGATATAGCCGAAATATTGTTAAAAGTGGCACTAAGCACAAAAACCCCCTCAAAAGATTAGAATGCCAAACAATTCTAAAGAAGAAATCAGTTAAGGTTACCAAAACAATGTATAAATAATTTACTCGAAAATATCTTCTGGTTGATGGTTGGCGTCAGTTTCGTAGCACCTGACTACTTCCCCAGGTTTTAGTGGCGTCAGTTTCGTAGCACCGACTACTGTCCCAGGTTTTAGTGGGGTCAGTTTCGTAGCACCTGACTACTGTCCCAGGTTTTAGTGGGGTCAGTTTCATAGCACCTGACTACTGCCCCAGGTTTTAGTGGCGTTCGTGTTGCTATGTCTTTGGGTTTCTATGTGATGATTTGCAGATGATTGCGTGTCATTTCGTTGTTATTCTTTTTGCCAACACATTGCTTGCTCTACTTCGATTTACGTAGCATCAAGCTTTTCTTGTTTGTGTAACTCTTAACATGACAATTGCTTAAAAGTGCATGTTGTGTTGCAGTAACTCATGGCATGGTTTTAAGATATTACGTAACTTTCCTATGTTTACATTATCTTTTTATCATTTTGAAGTTTTCTACAAGAAATAAATCATCATTTTAATAATATTATGACTGATATCATAGCTTTATCTGATTATTTATATATTATTCGTTTCAATTTCTTGTCATTTTATTCAATAGATATTAAATTGTGACTTTTATAATGTATCTTAAGTCATTAAATTTCGGAAGCTATATTCCGCCTACGACGATTACGTTTTTTTTTATTTTAACAAAACGAAATTATGAAATGATTGTTTGTACCCAGCAAGATAACTCACTAAAAAAAACCAACACGTGTTTATATAATGACATGTAGAACTGTCAGAAACCAATGACATATGTTTCAATTAAATATGTTTATTGGTATTGACTGTGTTCTGGTCGTACCTGATGATATTTATTGCAGAAACACGCCGAGCACATTATTAGAAATATTTTATTTTTATTAAACATATTCTGTAGGTAGGAAAACATTAATTAGATGAACATATGTACCTTTTGTTTTTCAGAAATGAAATGACAAATATGAGAAATAATTTGAGAAATTTAATTTGCTTTGCTTAAATGAAAGCTAATAATATAAATATAAGATATAATACATCACCGTAGGACAAATCACCACGATATAGCTGAAATACTGCTTAAGGTGGCGTTAAATATCAATCATTCAATCAATCAATCAATCATCGTAGGAAAAACTTTTCTCATTTTTTTAAAATTCCTACTAAGTACAATTTGGCATGATTTATTCCACAAAATATCAGAGGGACAAATTTATCATAACGTGCTAACAATTTCTAGGTCAATGACATTTAGAAAATTGTCTAATGCTTTTATATAGCATCGTTGAAGTAGAAAATGACAAAAGTCTACTCTATATGATATAGTTCTTAGTAAAGTAATTGTTTCAAACACGAACGAATGCCCACAACAATACCCTCCACAAAATGAGATATATATTGTATGTCTACATCATCAAAATTGTGAAAATGTAATTAAGGTATAGTTCATGTGTAATAATAGATAATAAACGGTAGAGAATACCGACGGGGCAATAAAAAAAGGACAATCCAGAAAAACTGGCAAAATAGACGAAGAAAACAAAAACAAAAATACTACACAATATGTGTAAGCGCTTTATCAACTTTTACTCTCAAATTATACGTTTAATCTGTTGACCTTCTCGTCCATAGTAATATTCAGTTTGATTAGGGGGTGGGGGGCTATTGAATTCTTAGCTAATAAATTGTATCTTCACGATATAGCTGATTGATTGGGACACTACTGTTTTCTGAACCAATAAACATTATCGCTCACATATAGCTGACACGTGGCTGTACAGCAGGTAAAGCATCTCCACGGTATAGCTGTCACGTGACAGCTGTAAAGCAGGTAGAGTATCACCATGTTATAGCTGACACGTGGTTGTACAGCAAGTAAAGTTTATCACCACGATATAGCTTACACGTGGCTGTACAGCATGAAACGTTTATCACCACCATATAGCTTACACGTGGTTGTACAACATGTAAAGTTTATCACCACGATATAGCTTACACGTGACTGTACAACATGTAAAGTTTATCACCACGATATAACTTACACGTGGCTGTACAACATGTAAAGTTTATCACCACGATATAACTTACACGTGACTGTACAGCATGTAAAGTTTATCACCACGATATAACTTACACGTGGCTGTACAACATGCAAAGTTTATCACCACGATATAGCTTACACGTGGCTGTACAGCATGTAAAGTTTATCACCACGATATAGCTTACACGTGACTGTACAGCATGTAAAGTTTATCACCACGATATAGCTTACACGTGGCTGTACAGCATGTAAAGTTTATCACCACGATATAGCTGACACGTGGCTGTACAGCATGTAAAGTTTATCACCACGATATAGCTGACACGTGGCTGTACAGCATGTAAAGTTTATCACCACGATATAGCTGACACGTGGCTGTACAGCATGTAAAGTTTATCACCACGATATAGCTGACACGTGACTGTACAACATGTAAAGTTTATCACCACGATATAGCTGACACGTGGCTGTACAACATGTAAAGTTTATCACCACGATATAGCTGACACGTGGCTGTACAACATGTAAAGTTTATCACCACGATATAGCTGACACGTGGCTGTACAACATGTAAAGTTTATCACCACGATATAGCTGACACGTGGCTGTACAACATGTAAAGTTTATCACCACGATATAGCTGACACGTGGCTGTACAACATGTAAAGTTTATCACCACGATATAGCTGACACGTGGCTGTACAACATGTAAAGTTTATCACCACGATATAGCTTACACGTGGCTGTACAGCATGTAAAGTTTATCACCACGATATAGCTTACACGTGACTGTACAGCATGTAAAGTTTATCACCACGATATAGCTTACACGTGGCTGTACAGCATGTAAAGTTTATCACCACGATATAGCTGACACGTGGCTGTACAGCATGTAAAGTTTATCACCACGATATAGCTGACACGTGGCTGTACAGCATGTAAAGTTTATCACCACGATATAGCTGACACGTGGCTGTACAGTATGTAAAGTTTATCACCACGATATAGCTGACACGTGGCTGTACAACATGTAAAGTTTATCACCACGATATAGCTGACACGTGGCTGTACAACATGTAAAGTTTATCACCACGATATAGCTGACACGTGGCTGTACAACATGTAAAGTTTATCACCACGATATAGCTGACACGTGGCTGTACAACATGTAAAATTTATCACCACGATATAGCTGACACGTGGCTGTACAACATGTAAAGTTTATCACCACGATATAGCTGACACGTGGCTGTACAACATGTAAAGTTTATCACCACGATATAGCTGACACGTGGCTGTACAACATGTAAAGTTTATCACCACGATATAGCTGACACGTGGCTGTACAGCATGTAAAGTTTATCACCACGATATAGCTGACACATAGTTGTAAAACAGGTAAAGTTAACAAGCATTTATGACATTCAGAATACTACACGTTTTACACTCGTTTATTATAAGAGTTATGTTGATTCATGCGAATTTCAAAAAAATAATTTTATATACCTGTAGAACAGATTAGTGATACCAGGAATGTCTTTCTTCTGAAATCTTACATAATATCTATCGTAAAGTTACATGTTCAATTTATTATCCCCTCGCCAACGAAGTTGCGAAGGGATATAGTAACGCTACCGTCTGTCCGTCCGTCAGTCCGTCCTTCCTTCCTTCAGTCCGTCCGTCCTTCCGCAACATCCTTGTGAACACTCTAGGATCAACATCCTTCAATGGATTTTGACCAAACTTGGTACATATTTAGTCCTTAAGAGAATCTGGAACCCTATTGATTTTCAAGGTCAAAGGTCAAGGTCACCGGGTCAAATTATTTACCGCATAACATCCTTGTGAACACTCTAGAATCAAGATCCTTCAATGGATTTTGACCAAACTTGGTACATACTTAGTCCTTAGGAGAGTCTGGAACCCTGTTGATTTTCAAGGTCATAGGTGAAAGGTCAATGTCACCGGGTCAAATTTTTACTGCGTAACATCCTTGTGAACACCTTAAGAGAATCTGGAACCCTATTGATTTTCAAGGTCAAAGGTCAAGGTCACAGGGTCTAATTTTTAGGCGAGGGGATACGCCACGCTTTGCGTTGCCCTTGTTGTAATTGTAGCAAAAAAGCTGTAAAAAGGTTATCAAATATTTTATTTTATTACACAGCTAGATCATACAAAATAGCCTCATATTTGAATTTTCTCGATTAAAGTAAAGATAAAAATGTGCTATCACGTTCACCTCGCACCTCAATAAAATCATCGGCTACGTTTGGCTATAATTATATATGCAGTTTATGGCACACATTGAAATCTTATTAATTAAGTTTTAATAGATGTAATATTCAGCTTCAGCTTGTCTACCTTGTGTGTGTCATTTATAAAGAAGGATATATTCTTCCACAATACATTACAAAATATGTAATGATATGTTTCATCAGTGTGGGGGTGGGGATTCTGTTTGTTCCCGAGTGGATGGTAATTGAATGAGGATAAAATACGTTCATCTACACACAAGAGAGAAAGACATTCAAATCTCTTATTTTCGTCGAACCGATTTCTTTAAATAACCAAAAAGTAAATCTAATTTAAAAATCACATTGAAAATTTATGCCATTTCTTACATAGTTTAAACTTGCAGTATTCATTATTGCCCATTAGCAGATGCTACACGTTAGGAGGCAGGTACAAGCTACGAGACATGGATTTACACCCCGTACAAAGGGCGACATGTCGTTTTGTGTCTACCGTTGAAGCCAGTAGACGACTCACTGGGAAGGATGGGTACATCGCTGAACAGACTCCAGTTTACCTGCATCGGTTTTTGATCAATAGTAATAGATACAAATGTATGTCAGAATCATATGACTATAAGTCATAAAGAATAGATCAAAGAAAACATAAAATATTGCATAATTTAACAGTTAAACAAATACACATTTAACTTGTATTGATTAAAGCAGTGTGTTTCCAACAGTGCAAAATCATTAAATGTTCGGCTCGTCTTCTCATAACATTATATAACGATATAAACATGATGTTATAATGTTTGATACATGTAAATAACGGAATAAACAGAACCATTTAAATGTCTTAGATGTTTGTGACGCTGAGTAGTCAGTATTTCGGCACTTTCATGGATTATTAGATATATTATTATTATTGATTCTAATATGACGTCCTTCAAACGCTTTGAGTCCAAACCCGTGGTAAGAATAATATTTTAATATGACGTCCTTCAAACGCTTTGAGTCCAAGCCTGTTCCATGACACTCCCTTGTGAAAGATGCACAATGATAAGTATGCAATGCACAAAATAAATAAACATTCGTATATTGGAAATCAACTCAGGCCATATAGAAAACAGACAGGGAATATAAACCCGTATCTCTTGCGAAGATCCCGAATAACATATAGTATTCTTGCATATCCCTGGGTTTAAAAATCACACAAATTAAAATTCCGCGAAATGTTGTTGACAATTTTGGCACGTAAACAACATGACGTCATTTGAAGACTTCCAGTTTAGAACATAAAGATCCTGACGTTTCTTTGACTTCGTGTACGCCTCCTTGTCGAAGTGGAATTTATAGTATTTTCCCTTTCTTTTGAATTGATGTTCATGAATGACAACATTTAGTAATCTCAAAGCATATTTGTCATCGGCATGAAACACCTTTTCGGTTGTCAATTCAAACATCTTTGGAAAAAAACGGAATAGTATTGTAACATTTCAGTCAGGTCATTTAACGGAACAGCCAAAAACAATGGATGACCTAGGCTGCTTCGATTTGAAAATGTTCCGTAGTTGTCCTATTAGAATCGAAATAATTACCGGTAGCCATATATTTATATTGTTTTTACCACGGGTTGTCACTTTATGCCTTCATTTTACCCCTCGCTACCGCTCGTGGTAAAATATTCGACATAAAGTGCCAACCCGTGGTAAAAACAATATAAATATATGGCTACCGGTAATTATTTCTTAAATTTACATTTTCTAAATACATTTTGTAATATATTTATTGTTAAATAAAAGTTAAAGAAATCAAAGGGGAAATCAAATATAGATAATCCAGAAACTCCGACAACACAACACAGAAAACTAAAAAGATGACAAACAAGAACCCCCTCCCTCCCCCCCCCACAACAACCGGGGATGCACTCAGGTGCTAGCGAAGGTTAAGCAATTCCCGTTTCTGATAAAACACTTGCAGTGTTACTTACATGATCAAGTCTGGTTAATGTCTTGTCGGTGATAGATAAACTAAAAAACTTTAAAACTTAGATCTTCTTCCCTCATTAGTAGGTGATATTTTAACTATTCAGTTTAAGCCCTATGGATTTCGTGCTCTCAAAGTCATTTAAAATATATTTGAATTTAATCGTATACGTACTTGATGAAGGTTATTCCTGATAACAGGGGCCATCGTGGGCGTATGCAGTTGGATTTATAACTACCTGTGCAATCAGTGCATATCACCACTAAAGTTATGAATTTGATTCCGCTCATGGGGAAGTGTACTAGATACAAATTCATGTGATAAAGTTTGTCAGTGACTTGCGGCAGGTCCGTAGATTTCGTCGGGTATTCCGGTTTCCTCCACCAATAAATTTGAACGCCACGATATAACTGAAATATTGTTGAAAGTGGCGTCAAACATCATAACTGTCTCTATTGCTCTCCTGACAACGTAACTGTGACAAATAAAATGAAATAACTATAAACAAACAGATATGCTTACATAAATGTATTACTACGGTGCTTTGCTAATGTCTAGGTTTGGTCATAGCTAATCTGTATCTTATCATATACAACATTCAGAAGACAACCATAGAAGCACAAAGGGATCTCGGTGTACAGGGACAATCCGGATACAAAAAAGTACAAACACAAGGAAATACAAAGCGAAAACAAAAGTGGTATCTTGTCCTATTTCAAAACCTCGTGGTTCGGACGGTGCATATGCAATAAGTTATGCTAAGATTAACGTTGAAATTTCATCTTGACATGACAATATAGGCTTGATATATATTATGTAATGACAACAATATATGTACACGTTCATTTACATGGCACCTGATGATGTATCTTTTTGTGGGGTTTCATGTCAATTATGAATACGACAAAGTCAAAACAATATAGGAAATTGCATACATTTCTGATAGGCTTATACAATTAGCTTTAATTTTTCGTTATTTAAAAAAATCGGTTCGACCAAAATAAGAGATTTGAATACCTTTCCCTCTCGTGTGAAGATGCAAGTCTTTTTATTCTCGTTCAATTACCGTCCTCTCGAGAACAGACGAACCCCCTCCCCCTACTGATGAAATATAGTATTGCATCTTTTATAACGCGTTGTGGAGGAACCTATCCTTCTTTATAAATGACACACACAAGGTAGACAAGCTGAAGCTGAATATTACATCTATTAAAACTTAATTAATAAGATTTCAATGTGTGCCATAGAATGCATATATAATTATAGCCAAACGTAGCATTCTATTGAGGTGTGAGGTGAACGTGATAGCACATTTTTTTTATCTTTATCTTAATCGAGAAGCTTCAAATATGACGCTATTTTTATGATCTAGTTGTGTAATGAAATAAAATATTTCATGACCCTTTTACAAATTGTTGTTACAATTACAATAAATTGAACATGTCATTTACGATAGATATTATGTAAGATTTCAGAATAAAGACATTCCGATATCTCTAATCTGCTCTACAGGTCTATGCATTGATATTCTTGAAATTGGGCATGAATCAACATAATTCTTATAAAATAGTAAACGATTGTGAAATACGTATTATTCTGAATGTCTTAAATGCTTGTTAACTCTACACTTTACATGCAATACATTACATTTCACAACTCATGCCTTATTCTAGAGCTTGTGCGCATTACAGTGATTTTCTGGACAGAGCTCAGCTGCTGAAACAAAAGTTACTAAAACAAGGCTACGTTGCTCCAAGGTTGAAGTCATCGCTACATATATTCTACGGTCGTCACCATATTCTGGTTGACCGTTACGAAATACTCCACATCTCAAATGACAATGGATCTTTCACTTTTTATGTAGATGTTTTCTTTCCACTATCACTGCCAAGAATTTTCCCGAACTAGACTGTATATATGAGTAACACGGCGGGTGTCTTATAAGAAACAGGAACTGCTTACCCTTCGCGAGCACCTGAGTTCACCCCGCCGATTTTTGGTGGGGTCTATGCTGCTCATCTTTTTAGTTATTTATGTTGTCCTATTATGTGTCATTACGTTCTGAGTTCCGTGTTTTGATGACCGATACGATTTCCACATTAAAACGATGTTCGGTTCTTCTTTACCCCCATTTGTTTGTAGGAGGGCTCATGTCTTTTATTTTACGTAAATTTGTGTCTGTTTGCACATAGTGGTGTCCAACACATATTGTGTTGTGTTTTTTGTTTTTCTTCGTCTTGTGTACCCAGTTGCCAGTTTCTCTGGATTGTACCTTCGGTATTTTTTAACGTTTATATACAGCCACGTGTCAGCTATATCGTGGCGATTAAGTTTATTGGTTCAGAAATCAGTAGTGTCCCAATCAAACTGGGGTCCGTTGTTGAACTTGTGATTAAGCTAATCATATGATTAGCCATAATTACATGATTCATTCCTAATCACATTCCCAGCTAATGCAATGATTAAATTTTGTTGCTGCACTTTTTTTAATCAATGTATTAACTAATCATTTTTAATCATTGCATTAGCTAATTATGTGATTAGGAATTAAAAATGTAATTAGGGCTAATCATATGATTAGTTTAATCACAAGTTCAACAACAGACCCCAGAATATTACTATGGACGAGAAGATTAACAGATCAACCATATGATTTAACAGTAAAAGTCGTTAAAACGCTTACACAAGAACTACAAGTTAATTACGTTTATACAGTTTTAATAATATAGACATACAATATAAATCATATTTTTGTTGATGGTATTATTGTGGAGTGAGTGGGTTACTGAATGATTTGTATCATTATTGTGGGCATTCGTTCGTTTTTGAAACAATTACATTAAGTCTTTACGGAAACTATAAAATAAGCATAAAATAGAGTAGACTTTGTCATTTCCTGCTTCAACGATGCTATATAAAAGCATCAGACAATTTCTTAAATGCCATTGACCTAGAAATTGTTAGTCCATTATGGAAAATGTGTCCATCTGATATTTTGTGGAGAAATTACCCTTGACCTGTGAGGATGTTGTTCTACACATAAAATAAACGCTAAAAAAATAAGCGACAATTATTTTCATCATAGTGATTGAAAAAAGTAAATCAAATAAAATTAACTTTTTAGTAAGAATTTAAAAGAAAAGCATGATAACAAAAATTCCTACGATAATGTATTGCATATTGTGTATTAGCTTTCAATTAAAAAAGTGAGTCAAACTTGCTCTACCCGGACTATCACCAAGCAACAACTTTCGCTTTGCAATTTAAAAGTATTGAACGACTGCATGTATCTGTCACAGGGCACTAACGACTTTAAATTCCCGTCCATTACTGCCAAAACCCCTGTCTTAAGCGACTTTCAAAGCACAGACGACTCGCCACAATACTGCATGTAATTCATCACATGAATGGTTGGATTATATTGTTAAAAGAATCAATACTGTTAAGAAGTATACAGAGAAGTGGTACCATGGCAACTACACAAGTATATCATGATAGGCAAATGAGACTTCCAGGGTTTACTTTTATGAACATTGTGAACCAAAAGTCATTTTAAGGTTGATGCGACCGGAAATTTGTCATGACAACAGGGTATGATTGAACCATTGGTGATATATCAAAACAGAGAATCATAGTTACATAATGTGCTAGAATGACCGGTTAGAAAGTAACAACTTGACACAGGGAAATCGAGTGAGTGAGTGATTGCTGTTTAACGGCAACTCAGCATCTATATCATGGTAAGAACAAGTTAATTTTTAATGAGATGATGAGGTCATCTTTGTTCTAGACCAACACGCTGAAGTGGATTTGTATAGTGCTATCTCACTGAAACAACAATTCGCGGATAAATATGTCGCCCACTCAGACACATTATCCTGATTCCGAGCCAATCAGTATTTAAGTCTTGGCTCTTTCTCCTTAATGATGCGTAGAAACAACAAATACCAATTTTATTGTCTTTGGTTTGACCCGATCGGGACTCGAACCCACAATCTACCGCACTCGAAACGAGCATAATATCAATACACCACCGGTTGATGATCCAATATATGATAAACCATGCTTTCTGTCAGCTACGTTTTGACTACCAAGCTTATTTAGGGATGCAGCTCAATCAGTTATAACCAATGACCAATTGACGGTGAACCTTGACATTTGATATAATATCGAGGTGTGAACCCGTGTTAGTATTGTTAGCATGGCGGTCACAAGAAAACGACCTTAACTACTCCGCCACCCTGGCCCATATACCAATAGGTGTATTGAGTTTATTTGATAAATATATTTCGATAAAAAAATTAAAAGCGAAAAATACCAAAATGTTAGAACAACCCCAAGATCCAATAGGAAAATCGTAGAAAAAGTGGCCAAATCGATGACACACATATCCATGACTACTAACTTCTCTTGTTTGGTACAAGAAGGTTGGTGGTGTTTGGTGTTAAAAGCCACTTTCAATAATATTTCAGTTATATCATGGAAGTCAGTTTTATTGGTGGAGGAAATCGGAGTACCCGAAGAAAACCCCCGACCTGTCGCAAGTCACTGATAAACTTTATCACATAATGTTGTATTGAATACACCTCGCCATGAGCGTGATTCGAACTCACAACGTTAGTGGTGATATGCACTGATTGCACATGTATTTGTAAATCCAACTACCATACCATCACGACCACAACTCCAAGATCCAATCGAGAAATGGTAGAATCAGAGTCTAAATCGATAACACACATATTAATGATTACTTACTTCCCTTGCTTGGTACAAGGCACTTCAATGAAATGTGGCGGGGTTGAACTACTAGTTTTACATTATAATTAATTTGGTTGTAATTTATCTTTGCAATTTTCTTTTTTTCTTTGAGGAAAAAGAAGAAAATAAACTTAAATGATATAGATCTACCTATCATTAATTGTTACTACAGACTTATATATAAACATTATTATAATCAACATTACAATTTTGTCGACTGTTTAATAATTATGATTAATGTAATGGAGAAAATAAATTATGGTTTCTCCTCTAAGGAAGAAAAAAAACATATACAGTTAAACCTGCCCATGCGGTCACAACTATTAAGCAGTCACCTGTATTAAAAGGTCACCATTTTCTGGTCCTGTCATAGAAAATTTCGTATGAATTGAGCCTCTTTTAAGAGGTCACCTGTCTTATAAGGCCACTTTTTCTTTGTCCCAAATGTGACCTCTTAATACAGGTTTGACTGTATGTATAATTATTGTTATGAACTAAGCGTGCTTTACTTACTTTTATGTTGTAAATAATTAATTAACCACCTATACCATGTTATTTTGGAATGCTGGGATATTATTTGATGTTCCTATTATTTTTATGTTTCTATTGAGCGAAGTGTTTGAAATATGACTAGATCATAATGTGTAAGTACAATACTTAGAAATTAAAACAAATCTCCACAGTGTTAAATGAATTAAAAATACATCATATGTATATTACAATGTGTTTGTTCGTATATATATGTATATATATATATATATAAAAGAGTGACTCAGGATGTATGGTACTGTATAATGTAATAAAACGGCCATCAGGCAAAACTAATATAGGCTTTGAAGTACATTTCTAGAAGGCCTCTGTACCGATACATTGGTAAAAATGGATTTTATTATCTGAAACACTAGGCTTTGAAGTACATTTCTAGAAGGCCTCTGTACCGATACATTGGTAAAAATGGATTTTATTATCTGAAACACTAGGCTTTGAAGTACATTTCTAGAAGGCCTCTGTACCGATACATTGGTAAAAATGGATTTTATTATCTGAAACACTAGGCTTTGAAGTACATTTCTAGAAGGCCTCTGTACCGATACATTGGTAAAAATGGATTTTATTATCTGAAACACTAGGCTTTGAAGTACATTTCTAGAAGGCCTCTGTACCGACACATTGGTAAAAATGGATTTTATCATCTAAAAACACTAGAAAACAAAATGAAATTAAGTCATAAAATACAAAGAGTAGATAATAAAATAAGTACCGACAACAGTCAGGTCATTTTTATTCCAGTTCATTACTACTATTTTGGACTACATTTGATTTAGTTATATACATTTCCGTATGACAAATCAAATTTTTATTGTTCTCTTTGTTTGTTTGTTTGTTTGTTTGCTTAGAAATGGATAGTTTTTATTATTTTCGTGCACTAATGTATTTTATAATAATGTAGGAAAAAGAAAAGGGTTGCAGCTTAAGCTTGCTGGAGTCGGAAATCCTATCGGAAAGTGACTGCCTGTTTAGCCATCTTAACGTTATATGTAAGTCAGTTGGTATTCTACGATTCCCATCTATTGTAGTTATCCCCGGGGTAGAAGAATATGCTTCTCCTCTGTGGGGTACAAACCATCCGTAGGAGACGTTAGCTAGTTCTCGATACAACATTATGTTATTAAATTTGTTAGTGATTTGTGGCAGGTCGGTGGTTTTCTCCGGTTTCATCCTCCAATAAAACTGACCGCCACGATATAACTGAAATATTGTTGAAAGTGGCGTTAAACACCACAACCCTAACCCGTTAGCTAGTTATGGGTAAAACATCAAATATACTATCAACGGGACGGGGGCGTTAATGTTCGGATAATTAAACACACATGTCAACAAATGAGCAGTTGTTTGTTAGGAGAAGAATGCTGATGACCCGTTAAAAGGCAAATATTTCTTACACTATCCACCATTTCTGTTTTTGCTTGTGACAAACATATTAATCAATTCGTTGTTTACCCTATTCATATTGTATTGTTTGCATACTAATATTTTTGAAATACTGATCAAGTGACGTTAAGAAACAATCACTCTAGTCATTTCAGATGGATAAAAATCCCTTATTTAACTAAAGCAATGTTGATATTAAATACATGGTTAATATTACTATGTACACTCCTAGTTTGACCGTGTCTGTTATTATGTTATCGGAGTCAGATTAACATATATCGACACAGCTACGTGTCTATAGCTACTAAGAACCGCATATATAATTGATATCTGTTGCTTCTCCGCTAAGCACGCAACATTGAGGAGAAAGAGCAAAGACTGGTTGGCTCGAAATCAGGAAAATGTGTTTGAGTGGGGCGACATGTATATCCGCGGATTGTTGTTTCAGTGACCTAGCACTATAAAAATCCAGCTAAGCCTTTTGGTCTATTACAAAGCGGACCTCATCATCATTTCATTGACAATTAACTTGTTCTCGCCATGATATAGCTGAAAAATTCCTGAGTTGGCGTTAAACAGGAATCACCCACTCCATCCTATAGCTACTAAGTTTTGTGAGTTCCACTACAACCTTCATACAACTTTGTGCGATCAAAATCAGTCAGAATTTCACGTGGAAGATATGTGTGGTGTTTCATTTTCAGGGAGAAAAGAGGGGTGATATCAAAGGTGTAACCAGAAACCGTATTTTTAAAGACAAACCATGAAAAGGACAAAAAGACAAACATTACTAAAACCAGAACTGTGAGTGACCTCACTGAGTGACCTCACTGAGTGATACCCCCCGCTTGCAATACTATGATGTTCAAACTTTGGAATACAGGTATATTAGCAAGTTACCTATGAAAAATGAACGGATAACTTACATGCCCATATATCAATAAATAATTATACGAGAAAAAAAAAAGATTTTAAATTATCTCCCTTTCTACATTTTGGAAAGCAAATATCCAGATGTGATAAGGTCAATTAAAATCTTATTTCATTCAGGAATAGTTACGCTTACATCACCTTCCAAACTTTTGACAGGAACCATATTCCTTCATGCACATCTGCAGGCGGTGTAAAGTTTCATTTAAATCCAATGAGCCGTTTAGGAGGAGTTGCGCTTACACGGTACATGCCCCCCCCCCCCCCCCCCCCCTTTTCGTGAAAGTATAAGTTGAATTTATCTCCCCTTTTAAATGTTAGACAGCAACCATATTCCTTCATGCACATCTGCAGGTAATGAACTACAACTGTGTAAAGTTTCACAAAACTCCAATGAGCCGTTTAGGAGGAGTTGCGCTTATAAGGTACATGCCCCCCTTTTCGTGAAAGTATAAGTTGAATTATCTCCCCTTCTAAATTTTAGACAGCAACGGTATTCCTTCATGCACATCTGCAGGTTGTGTACTACAACTGTGTAATGTTTCATAAAATTTAATTAGCAGTTTAGTAGGAGTTGCGCTTACAAGGTACATGCCCCCCCTCCCCTTTTCGTGAAAGTATAAGTTGAATTATCTCCCCTTTTTAATTTTAGACAGCAACCATATTCCTTCATGCACATCTGCAGGTAGTATACTACAAATGTGTAAAGTTTCATAAAAATCCAATAAGCGATTTAGGAGGAGTTGCGCTTACAAGGTACATGGACGGACGGACAGACGGACGGACGGACGGACGGAAAGACAGACGGACAGGGTGATTCCTATATACCCCAAAAACTTTGTTTGCAGGAGGTATAACACTACGCAGAAAACAACTAAAGATTGAGCAACGCGAACCCTACTGAAAACAGGGATGAACTCATGTGCTCCAGAAGGGTTGGCAGTTACTGCTCGACTAGTGGCACTCGTCGAAATTTCGGCTTCCTAGGTCTGTCATTAAAGGTCCGTAATCGTTTTCCTCCTCTTTAAATATATCAAGTTGATACAGAACATATAACAACTTTTTTTAAGACGCAAAAAGTATTTATCATTCAATTTTATTGCCGTTGTTTTGCAAAATGCTCATCTTATTGAGTTATTTATGATTCAATATTACAAAATTACATATTTTTGTGTTTTTTTTTAAAGCGTTGAAAAGTGCATATATTCACATATTTGGAAGGCATACATGTACATAATAGAGAATTGCAGGTAGGCGGTAGTTTTGTCCGGTTACTCTGGTTTCCTCCGCTAATAAAACTGACCGCCAGGATATAACTGAAATATTGTTGAAAGTGGCGTTCAACACCATAACTATAATTAACAAACAAAATTTAGCTTTCTTCAAATGTTGATGCGGTATTTTCTATGAATTGGTTGTGTTGGTACCTTCCGACAGTACACTGCATGTAGACGTGTTTCCTGTACGACGATTTCCGAGATAAACACAACCGAACAGGACCAAAAAAGTGTCAAATTCCAAAATTAGAGCTGTCATATTATTCACCCAAATTGTACTGCATTTATTTGGCAAAATGGCCATCTTGATGAGTCAATACAGAAATTAACCTGTTTAAATTGTCCTGTCGAAAACCCCTGTATATAAGTTTAATTGTATATAAGTCGGCATATAATAATTATAGAAAAAAGTAGTATTTAATTATCACAGAGCATACTGACTCATGAATGCGTATTCCAATGAATGAGTTGCATCTTTTATATTGTCACGAACGACTACTTTATTGATAATTGAAAATGACGTGTACTTCCGTCATTGATAATACATTATACGAATTTCTACAAACACTTTCCCGATCTAGATCCGAATTGCAATTGCAACATCTATTCTCCAACAATTAAGAGCAGGAACCTCTCGTCCCTATCCATACATTGGTGGTACTTTTCTTAATAAATCTGTATCATATTTCAATTAGATTTCCATCACTTGACTGCATTTTCAAGTTGGTCATTATATTTGTCGGTTTTTCTTCAGTCAAACCTTACATAATTTTGTTGTTTTGTAACGATTTCAGCCATTTGTTTGAAGTCGCATGGATGCAAAAATAAACTACGTGTATTTAATGTGGGTATCTTGAGCTTAGAAGTTAGAAATTTCAGGTAGGGCAATATAATTTCATCCACAGCTGAGGAATCTAAATCGGCTACTACAAGTTTACATCATAATGCAATTGTTTATGTGTCAATCTCATATTTTCATATATTGTAGCTATTGTTCTTTTTACATAAACCCTTAAGGGCCTTAAAACGGTTTGTCCCCTCGTATTTTTATTTTACCCAGGAACCACTAAAATTACATGGTTGCCATTAATTTTTATTGCATTTAATTTGGCTTAATTTGATGTATCATATTCAATTCATGTAACTGTCCAATTTGTCCATATTCGTACAACTACACCCGATTCCTCTTTAACTACTGATGGAAAGTGCCGAGAGTGACACGAATGCTTTGCAATAGAGGAAGTATTGTTCGGAGCTGATACGGAAACTGTGGTTCTGGAGAGGTGAGGTTTATAAATATCCAATCACAGATAGAAGAAAAAAGAAAAAAAAAAGAGTTAATAATGAGACCCTTTTAATATTTGAATTCATTGTACTTATCAATATTATTACATCATCAAGTATTTCACGGAGATCTATATAAAATATAATACAATTCATTATTAATAATTAATTCATTGTTTTTTGCCTGAAGGTGCCGTCGTAGACGTGATCGTATGATAGTAGGTTTTAAAACTACCTTTTCAACAAGGCGAGGTGTACTCGATACAACAATATGTGATAAAGTTTGTCAGTGACTTGCGACAGGTCGGTGGTTTTCTCCGGGTACTCCGATATCCTCCACCAATAAAACTGACCGCCACGATATAACTGAATTATTGTTGAAAGTGGCGTTAAACACCATGCCCCCTCTATATACTATATAATAAAATTCATTATTAATAATTAATTCATTATTTTTCTGCTTGGAAGGGAAACTTAATCTATTAATTGTTTTATAATTTTTGATCTTCTACAAACATTTTCAAATATAATTTTTGTTGTGATGTTCTTAACACTATCCTATAAAAGTATGTCTAATTATTGTAAGGAATTTTTATTGCCCATAAGCTATGTTTTTAATGTTCTGTGTTGTGGTAATAAACAATAATAACGACATTTCAATGCAATATGTAATACTTAACAATTACCTACATCGTAATTAATTACAAAAGAAAATCTCAGTAATGCATAATATAAAGCATTCCATCTTAAAAAACAAACATTGTAGAATAAAAGTACACAAGGGTCATGTGAAAAGTTGATAAGCAAGACAGGGATATTACGAATCGTGAAAGACACATATATTACGAATCATGGCGCACAAATTTTACGAATCGTGAAAGACAGAGATATTACGAATCGTGAAAGACACAGATATTACGAATCGTGAAAGACACACATATTACGAATCGTGGTGCACAGATACTACGAATCGTGAATGACAGATATATTGCGAATCGTGGGACACAGATATTACGAATCGCAAAAGACACAGATATTACGAATCGTAAAAGACACAGATATTACGAATTGTGAGAGACACATATATTACGAATCGTGGGACACAGATATTACGAATCGTGAAAGGCACAGATATTACGAATGGGGGAGCACATATATTATGAATCTTGAAAAACACAGATATTGCGAATCGTGGGGCACAGATTTTAGGAATCGTGAAAGACAAAGATATTAACAAATCGTGAAGCACATATATTACGAATCGTGAAAGACAAAAATATTACGAATCATGGGACACAAATTTTACGAATAGTGAAAGAAACCTATATTACGAATCGTGAAAGGCACAGATAATACGAATCATGAAAGATACAGATATTACGAATCGTGGAGCAAGTATATTATGAATCGTGCGCACATATATTATGAATCTTGAAAGACACAGAAATTACGAATCGTGATGCACAGATATTACGAATCATGGGGCACAGATAGTGCAAATCGTGTCGCACAGATATGACGAATAGTGAAAGACACAGGTATTACGAATCGTAAAGGACACAGATATTACGAATCGTTGGACACAGATATTACGAATCGTGGGGCAAATATATTGCGAATCGTGGGGCACATATATTACGAATCGTGGGGCACATATATTACGAATCGTGGGAACAATGAGGGTAAAGCCATAGTGATAGAAATGTTTCAAGCAAAATTCAGTTCAACACGCTAATTGACCAATCTATATTGATAGCTGGCTTTTGAAAATTTTTAAATCAGACATATTATACAGTGACCATATAAATATAAGAAAGGGCTTTATATCATTGCATAAAGCCAATTTTCTGATATAAAAACCTAATTTAAACTTCTATAATGAGTGAAGCGAATGGAAACCGACGGTAAAAGGAGCTCGTTTGGTCCATTTATAAGTGCTTTATCGAAAAATAGTCTCAAAGGTAGATATATAGGATTATTAGACATTAGCCAAAAAAAAAAAAAAGAAGAAGAAGAAGACCCCCATACAACTATTTGCATACTTTGTTATGAAATCCGTTATCGATTCCAATCAATCACTTGAAACAAGATCTCGACAACAAACTTACAATATGAGATGAGAAATGGAAAATGACTTCATCAAGAAAAAAAACCCGTCCTCTCTGCCACTCGAAATAAAAATCCATAGTCATCCAATTATCTTTACCTAGCAATCAGACAATGTTTTAAATGGAAATGTCATGTCAATAATGTCTCACGAAACCCAGTAAAACGCTCGACTTCCTCTGCCGCAATCGTAACATCAGTATGCTCTCCTCTAAGGAACAAAGTTATAAATCACTAATTTGATCATCAATCAATAGTACCTTCCGTCTCCAGAATCCACGCTCATTGCAGGTAAAAGACAAATTTCAGCAGTTCCGAATGAACAACTAGTTTGTGGCCTATTAAAAGGTCACATTCTTCGACCCTTTAAAGTATCTCTGATTTTGATGTGTCAGTCAAAACAACCACATATAGGTAGATTCCAGTCCCACGCTTCTACTACTTGATTTTGCTTTATGTAAGCTTGTCGAGAATAGCTGAAAGACTTCTCAATTAACGTTAATCAATCAATCAAATATAATGTATCTAAAGGATATTGCTGGACACACTTTTTTTTATATCTGGGACTATCCTGTATTAATGGACTAATTGTAATAAAAACGTAGATATCTAAATTAGTGCGTACAACTCGTTTCTGGATTATCCTTCATCAACTAATTTAAAAGTGTTTGGGAGCAATAATACAAATGAACCATCTTCGAGTCCTTTGTCCACTTTACTATTCATTGAGGTTTATCTGTATGTATCAGTAAACAATTTCATCTTCGAGTCCCCTTTCCATATTACTACTGATTGAAGTTTATCTGTTTTCCAGTGGACCAGTTCATGCTCTACCACCTTTCCACATAACTACTGGATGAGATCTATCCGTATATCAGTGGACCAGTTCATGTTCTACCATCTTTCCACATAACTACTGGATGAGATCTATCCGTATATCAGTGGACCAGTTCATGCTCTACCAACTTTCCACATAACTACTGGATGAGATCTATCCGTATATCAGTGGACCAGTTCATGTTCTACCACCTTTCCATATAACTACTGGATGAGATCTATCCGTATATCAGTGGACCAGTTCATGTTCTACCACCTTTCCACATAACTACTGGATGAGATCTATCCGTATATCAGTGGACCAGTTCATGTTCTACCACCTTTCCACATAACTACTGGATGAGATCTATCCGTATATCAGTAGACCAGTTCATGTTCTACCACCTTTCCATATAACTACTGATTGAGGTCTATCAGTATATCAGTGGACCAGTTCATGCTCTACCACCTTTCCATATAACTACTGGATGAGATCTATCCGTATATCAGTGGACCAGTTCATGTTCTACCACCTTTCCATATAACTACTGGATGAGATCTATCCGTATATCAGTGGACCAGTTCATGTTCTACCACCTTTCCACATAACTACTGGATGAGATCTATCCGTATATCAGTGGACCAGTTCATGTTCTACCACCTTTCCACATAACTACTGGATGAGATCTATCCGTATATCAGTGGACCAATTCATGTTCTACCACCTTTCAATATAACTACTGATTGAGGTCTATCAGTATATCAGTAGACCAGTTCATGTTCTACCACCTTTCCATATAACTACTGATTGAGATCTATCAGTATATCAGTGGACCAGTTCATGCTCTACCACCTTTCCATATAACTACTGGATGATATCTATCCGTATATCAGTGGACCAATTCATGTTCTACCACCTTTCCATATAACTACTGATTGAGGTCTATCAGTATATCAGTAGACCAGTTCATGTTCTACCACCTTTCCATATAACTACTGATTGAGATCTATCAGTATATCAGTAGACCAGTTCATGTTCTACCACCTTTCCATATAACTACTGATTGAGATCTATCCTTATATCAGTAGACCAGTTCATGTTCTACCACCTTTCCATATAACTACTGATTGAGGTCTATCCTTATATCAGTAGACCAGTTCATGTTCTACCACCTTTCCATATAACTACTGATTGAGATCTATCCGTATATCAGTGGACCAGTTCATGTTCTACCACCTTTCCATATAACTACTGATTGAGATCTATCCGTATATCAGTGGACCAGTTCATGCTCTACCACCTTTCCATATAACTACTGATTGATATCTATCCGCATATAAGTGGACCAGTTCATGTTGTAACCCCTTTCCATATTACAACTGAATGAGGTCTACCCGTATGTTAAGACGGGTTCTTTTATCCAAAATGTGGGCATCAATAAAAACTAAAACTGGGTGCAACTTGTATTTTAAAACCAAAAACTACTGATACTGAGCCACCACTCTACAATGAAATTATCTTCTATACTCTTGGACACTCAAAATTAAAACTGACAGAACATTAAAAGTAAACCAGATATAAGATAACACATTTGCCAGTCTCTGTCTTTCAACAATTTGCTATGTACAAGCATATAAATTCTAATAAAAATGTCATAAAACTGTCACTATTAGAAGACCACAGATGCTAATTAATGTCCTTCAATCTTGAAAAGTAATTTTATTGAACAATTAAACTAATTAATGTTTCTGCATCAAAATAGTCAATTTAACACCTCCCTTCTCAAGAGGAAATTTATCGGTAAAGCGTGAAATTTTCGATATGAATAAAAGATTAAAAAGTGGCTCAGTAAGAATTTACAATTTTCTCATAAAAAACAATTATGCATAAAGCTTAACCGGACCATGTGCGCAATGTCTATTACATGGTAAACAAACTCCAACACTGGTAATATATATAGAATCAGCTGATCAATTTTAATCCATGAATGAAATTAGTAAATCCACTGAAAAAAATAGTATAAACCACGAGTAAAATATTAAATGCACTGAATAATTAATGACAAATATATTGTGATAATAAATTCACTTTAGCATTTCTCTTTAAAAACACATATTTCCCAAAACAAGTGAATTATACTCGAGACATCCCATCTGCATTTTTGTTACTAGCACCACTGCGGTAATTAATTTTGAAGTCATACTGTTGTAGAAGAAGAGCCCATCGTAATAATCGCTGATTTTTGTCCTTCATTTTTGTTAACCAAGTTAGCGGATTGTGATCAGTTTCAATTGTAAACTTTTGCCCTGACAGATAGTAATTCAAGGATTCAGTACTCCAAACGATTGCAAGACACTCCTTTTCAACAACTGAATAATTTCTTTCTCTTGGAAGTAATTTGCGCTAAGAAATGCGATCGGGTGTTCCCCATTTTCAAATTTTTGACTAAGTACTGCTCCAATTGCAAAATCAGATGCGTCAGTTTGTAAAATAAATGGTCTATGAAAATCTGGGTTTCTAAGCACTGGCGCATGAATCATAGCATTCTTCAATGCTTTAAATGCTGTTACTTCGTTGTCTGTCCAAACAATTTGATTTGGTTTACTCTTTTGTAGAAGATCAGTCAAAGGCTGAGCAATAGCCGAAAAGTCTCTGATGTAGTTTCTGTAGTATCCTACAAGTCCTAGAAATGAACGTAAACCCTTTTTGTTGATAGGAAATGGAAAATCAACCATTGCCTGTACCTTCTTTGGATCTGGTTTAACAATGCCATTTCCAACTATATGACCCAAACAATGCACTTCTTCAAATGCAAGGTCACACTTTGATGGACGAACAGTTAAATTGGCCTCCCGTAAACGACCAAATACATTTCTCAAATGATTCAAGTGTTCATCAAATGTATCGCTGAATATTATAAGATCATCAAAATACGTAACTACATTCTGTAAATCTCCAACTACTTTATCTATCAATCTAGCAAATGTTGAAGGTGATGTTTTCATGCCAAATGGCATCACGGTAAATTCGTACTGTCCAAATGGTGTTATAAATGCAGATTTTGCACGAGACTGCTCATGGAGTTCGCACTGCCAAAATCCCTTAGAAAGATCGACACGGCTCAGATAATTTGAGTCACCAAGCTTCTGAATAATTTCGTCTCTACGAGGTATTGGATAACCATCGGATTGTGTAATGTCATTTAACTTTCTATAATCCACACAAAGTCTGATTGAACCATCATTTTTGTCAATAAGCACAATTGGACTACTCCATCGACTTTTAGAAGGTACAATGTGTCCATCTTTTAGCATTTGGTTTAAAAGTTTCTTTACTTCGTCACGGCGAGCATAAGGTATTCTATAAGGCCTCAGCGAAATCGGTGTTTCTGATGTTGTTTTGATTTCATGTTTTATAATGTCAGTACGACCAGGCTGTGAGGTAAGAATGTCGGAAAATTCTTCACATAATGTCCATAATGATTGTCTCTGGTATTTATTAAGTGTTGTGCCTATTGTAACATCCCTATATGTTTCAGTATCATCTGGTATTGTCATATCCGGTAACATATCTGACACAGACTCATGTTCAACGAAAATGTTCATTACTCTATTCCTATTACATCTCTTCAGCAAGTTGATATGATAGGTAACTAAGCCTCGGCGTGCTCCTACATTTACTTGATAGTTCACATCTGATAATTTCCAGACTATTCGAAACGGACCTTTCCATGTAGCAGTCATCTTTGAACTCTCAGTTGGCAAAAGTACTATACTTCATCACCAGGCGAAAAATGGCGCTTTCTAGTGTTTCTGTCATACCAGGCTTTCATTTTCGACTGTTTGTCAGTAAGATGTTTACCTACAATGTCTCTCATTTCAGACAAGCGCTCCCTAACATTAATGACATGTTCAATAACGGACTTCTCAACATCTTCTTCTCCTGTCATTGCTAATTTCAATATCTCTGTTGGTCCTCTAACTGGCCACCCATATAACAGTTCAAACGGAGAAAATCCTGTCTCCTCATGTGGCGTCTCTCTATAAGCAAACAGTGCATATGGCAGCATTTCGTCCCAATCCTTTTCGTATGTAATACATAGTTTCTTGAGAACTTTCTTCAAAGTTCCATTGTAGCGTTCACATTTTCCATTAGACTGGGGTCTATACGGACTTGTCGTAATACCCTTAACACCTAACATCTCATACAACTGTTTTAATAACGTGCTTGTGAAATTGCTACCTTGATCGCTTAAAATTACTCTAGCCACACCTACTCGGCTAAATAATTGAACTAAAGATTGAGCTATGCGCTCCGCTTCTATACTTGGAAGTGGGAAAGCCTCTGGGTACCTTGTACCTTCATCAATAACTGTCAAAATATACTTATTTCCCTTCTTAGTTCGACTTAATGGACCAACTATATCAATAGCTATTTTGCTAAATGGCTCTCTAATGATTGGCGTTTTCACCATCGGTACTTTAACATTATCCCTTTTTGATGTCCTCTGACATATATCACAACTACGACAGTGTCTTGTCACATCTGCAAAGACACCCGGCCAATAAAAAGACTGAAGTACCCTCTGTTTACATTTTCCTGGTCCTAAGTGACCTGACATTGGACGATCATGTGCTAACTCTAGCACAGCCTTTCTTAACGGCTTTGGTAAAACAATCTGGTTCCCCCTTTTATAACCATCTTTTGACTCCCATTTTCTCTTCAAAACATTGTTCTCATAATAAAATGCAAATTTAACATCTTTTGACTCGTCCACATTATTCAAAGCCTTAAGTCTACAATTACTTAGAGTAGGGTCCTCCCTTTGGAGCCTCGACAATGTTTCAACATTAACATTAGACAAATGTTCTAACCCTATACTCTCACCTTGTTCTGGCAGCTCATTAACATCCCCAATATTAATATCCTCCTGGATTTCTTCGTCCGGTTCCGAAAAATCAATTAGATCCACATCTTCATTTAAATCTTGGGAATGTACCTCACATTCCACCATTTCATTCTCAATCTCTTCATTTTGCTTGCTCTTGGACCTCGTTACTACATACGTTTTAGATTTTCCCAAAATATCCATACCTAACAGAGCATCAGCAGCTAAGTTCGCAACTAATCCTACAGTTGCATGTCCCTTAAAGTACGGCGTATCTAAATTGACAACGGCCATCTTTGCTGTAAAGGGTTGACCCACAGCAGTATACAGAGTAATCATCTGACCTTCAATTATATTACTTGAATCTACATATTCTTCACGGATCAAAGTCATTTCAGCACCGGTATCCTTTACAAATAGGATCTCACGCCCATTCACTTGTCCACAGACATTTATTAATCTCTCCCCATATGAAGGATTCACAAAATATGTAGCCGCATTTGGCTTTTTATCATTAACCCTGCGCTTTGGAGCACGACAATGCTTTGCTATATGGCCTATGCGATCACAATTATAACACTTTCTACTATCTACAGTATTGTGTAATCTAACATTCTCCCTCGATGATGATCCTTTCGGAGAAATGGTCGGTAAAATGTAATCTTCCGCAGCATCTACAACACTATTGCTTCCCTTATTCCGTCTAATCCATTAAGCTTGTGCGGGTGACAAAGCTTTTAAAAAGAACTCTTCACATAAACGGACTTTTGGATCTTCGTCTCCTACGAAACGATTAACTGACTGTTGTATCTTGGCCATTAATCCACGATAAGTTTCGTTTTCACCACGCTTAACTTCCAACAAGTCGGCAAAATATTGGTGTGGTCGTCGTCCAAATCTATCAACTAAAGCTTTCCGTAGCTCCTCGTAATTCTTGTTTGCTAACTGGCTGACTTCCTTAGCCTCTCCAGTTAAAACAGTTCTCAACTGCAAAACCTTAACTTCATTTGTCCACTTGGCTTGCTTAGCTATAGCCTCGAATTCAGATAAATATGTCAATATATCATCCTTTGACTTGTGGTCATATGGCTGCAGTTTTAACTTGACTGGAACATCTGGCTCCTTGTGGTCATTTCTATGTTCTACAACATTTATTCGTGCCAGTTCTATCTCCATTTGCTTTAGTCTAAGTTCATGTTCATATTTCATTCTATCTCGTTCCATGTCCAAACGCTTACTCTCTAACTCCATATTCACAGTACTCTTACTGGCTGCCTTCCTTGTTGCACCACTTGTCTTCTTTGGTGGTCCCATTACTTCAGTATCCTCATTCTCATCTTCATGAGCTTGTTCAGTGTCCGTAAACTCTATTAAATTTCGTCTAGTTACATCAACACCGTCTTCCATACTAACTAAATCCAACTATCTATTAAGTTAACAAAAAGTCTAGATCCCTTTTGGATCCCACCGCTGCCACCAGAATTGTTAAGACGGGTTCTTTTATCCAAAATGTGGGCATCAATAAAAACTAAAACTGGGTGCAACTTGTATTTTAAAACCAAAAACTACTGATACTGAGCCACCACTCTACAATGAAATTATCTTCTATACTCTTGGACACTCAAAATTAAAACTGACAGAACATTAAAAGTAAACCAGATATAAGATAACACATTTGCCAGTCTCTGTCTTTCAACAATTTGCTATGTACAAGCATCTAAATTCTAATAAAAATGTCATAAAACTGTCACTATTAGAAGACCACAGATGTTAATTAATGTCCTTCAATCTTGAAAAGTAATTTTATTGAACAATTAAACTAATTAATGTTTCTGCATCAAAATAGCCAATTTAACACCGTATATACGTGGACCAGTTCATGTTGTTGCCCCTTTTTCTTCGAAAGAAACAATAAGAAGAGTTTGAAGATACATAAGGGGTAACCAGAATCGTAAGATGTGGTCTAACAATGTGTAACGAATAAAGAAGGTTTAGATTTGTACTTTGATGAATTCAGGTTGTTGTCTTTACTGGAATTATAGAACACTAACAACAGATTCTCTTTGTCTTTGAAGTATTGTCTTTGATGGTAATCATCAAAGCGTTTGCGCCTTCACTGAAATACAAAGCTTTATACAGTTATAAGCCATTTTGTTCTCTAGTTACTAGTTACTGTTAATTTCAATATTTCTTTGGTAAAAAAAATGATTTTGTATAATAATTTATTGGTATTGGTTCTGATGAAATCAAAATGATCATAATTCAGTTAGAAGGAGATTTTAACACTGTTTGTTTTTACTGATATCAAAGTGATATAGATAATATTAAACGACTACTGTCGCTTCAGATATTTACGTTGATGTTAATATTCGTGGATTCTTAGATAATGAGATGTTCCTTGACATTTAAATTCATGGTTTTGATTCTTAAAAATGAATTATCTTGTTAGAAGTGTATGAAAATACCAAAGGGGTAATCAGAATCCATAAATCTAAGAAGGAGAGACAACACAATGGCCAAAAGAAAAAGGACAAACAACGATCTACAAAACATTGTAGATAAAACAAAAGATCGAGTAACACGAACCCCACTTACAACCGGGGATAAACTCAGTTGCTCCGGAAGGGTAAGCCGTTCCTGCTCCACTAATGGCACTCGTGGATTGTCATGGTTTTGATTATCAAAAATGAATTCTATTGTTATTTTATGTCTATTGTCGTGCATTGAATTTCGTGATGTTATTGAACCAACGAAAATTAGTTTTCAAAGAATAATAATAAAGTGACAGCACTTACCGGGTTTGTAACTAGATTAACACGACGGGTGTCACTAGTGGAGCAGGAACTGCTTACCCTTCCGGGAGCACCTGAGTTCACTCCAGGTTTTTAATGGTATTCGTGTTATTCGATCTTTAGTTTTATGTGTATGTTTTGCCGATCGTTGTTTGTCATTTTGTACTTTTTCTTTTGGCCATTGTGTTGTCTGTTCTTCTTCGATATATGGATTCTGATTGCCCCTTTGGTATCTTCAAACTCTTCTTGCACAATTATATTTGTTAAAGTTTTTTAATTAAGTGAAAATTATCTTTTAAAATCAATCCTATTGTATATCATGTGAGATTTTGATCCATTCAAGAAGAGTTTGAAGATACCAAAGGGAGGCAATCAGAATCCATATATCGAAGAAGAACAGACAACACAATGGCCAAAAGAAAAAGGACAAAGGGACAAATAACGATCTACAAAACATATACATAAAACTAAAGATCGAGTAACACGAACCCCACTAAAAATTGGGGGTGAACTCGACTAGCTTAACCCCGACACTTTGTATTTAATAAATTTGAAAAGTATGCTAATGGTATCTGCTTTGAATCTGTTTCTACCATTTTTCAACTATATTTTGGAACTTTTCATACAGTGTGGTATTCTTCGTTCTTCTGTTTATAATACTGCATCTTTTTCTGAGCATTCAGAAATATGAAAACAAAGTGTCTCGACATAATGCGAAACCATCTACATGGAAACACGTTCAATATAAATTAGAGCGAACAAAACTAAATACCCATTACTTACATGGTGTGTTGGTACAATGCTTTGTATCAGGTCAAACATGTTGTGTGAGTAGCGATAAAGGCGAATAGTGATGATGTTAGTTTATACTATTGGCGATACCTGATACAAAGTCTTGAACCGACACACTATGTATGTAATAAATGTATCTAACATTTCAATAAAAAGGCAAATTTTAAACAAATAACAAAGAACGATTTAGAATTCATAAATGCATTAGAGTACAGTAGAACTTCGGTGGTTCGAACACAAAAGGACTGTAAAAATATGTTCAAGTTATCGGAAGTTCGAGTCACCGAAAATCCGTAATTTAAGAAAGAAAACAATCTGCTTCTGGTTTGATTTGAGAGCAACGACAATTTGAGGCATGACGTCACGTTAATTGTTACCATCCATTCATAATACCATGTTCGTTATTCAATCACTTACAGTCGGAAAGCAAACCCATGATTTGACCGTTATAGCTAGTGATTCTAAAACCACGCAGTCAGGGGGCGATAACCGCAAAAAATTCCCGCTAGGTGCCGCTTTACAAGTCCCGCAAAATTTTTCATTCGCGCCGTTGTAGGATAAACCTGAAATAAAGTATTAAATAGACAAAATTGTGATAGAAACGTGATTTCTATAAAATATATATATATTTTTTGCAATGACTGGCTATATCAGACAAGCGACCGAGGTTTATATTAGTCAAAAACGTGTTTCGAATCGTGCATTCTAAAATGTGTAAAAACACGAGGTTCGGTTTGTTTACATTTTTCGGCCAATGAAAAAGCTGACACAATTCTATATTAGGACATGAAATTGATGATACAGGAGTGATATAGCATCATCAACCAATAGTAAATGCTCTCTCAACTGGAAATTCCGTCACCCTGAATGGAAATCATTACTGAAAGAAAATTCGACGAGGCATGTTTTTTTTAATTTTCGCCTTGTTTTAGAGTAAAATTTGCCCATTTTGGTGAACATTTCTCCCCCAAAACACCCATGTAGTGTGTATATGTCTGCCTTTTATTAGATTTATTAATATCTTTATATTTTAACCGAAAGTTTACAAGAAAACTACATTGTTTACATCAGATTACGCCCCCCCTTTTCTCCCGTCTCGTCAATGCACTTTGTTTAGACTCCTTTCCCGTTTGCTGTACATATCTAATGTGGCGATTATTTCAAAGGCAATTGGTTTATCAAATATATTTAGGAATGCTGACTTTTAAGTTTTACCTGATTTTCTTCTGCAAATGAATTATGAATTTATGTGTAACAGGTATACAATGATTGAATCAATGTGACTCTAAAAACAAAAACCAGCCAGTGTGTGTGTTATAAATAGAAATTAGGCTAAATTTGTTATCTGTATGTAACTGCATATATGATATTTAATTGATTAAACAACTGTAATTTGCAAGACTGTGATTTTACCATAGTTGACTAGTAGTTGTAATGCCTCCAAAAAACTTAACTGTTCTGAAGCCAACAGTGGCAGGGACCCTGGGCCCTGTGTTCATTGTCTGCAGGCAAAGCCATTTTATGCCTTACATGTTATAAAAATTTTAACAAATTTGTGAGGTCTGATGATTCTCTAAATGAACTTTCAAAAACTGAAGACTACCAGTTAACTAAATGTTTTCACAGTTTGATCAGGTGGAATATTGCAATGTAGACTCTGACAATATTGACCGTTATGTACTGTTTTATCCTGTTTTAGAATTTGTAGTCAGTGACTTTTTATCCAACAAAGCTTTATTGTTGCCAGATTTGTACAAAAAAATTGAAGATTTAGTTGACAAAACAGCTTTAATTAAATCACTGAAAGAACCAGAAGACAAAATTGGTGAACCCTCTCCCATTAGAGGCAATAAATTCTCCCATTTAAGTTTGGAAGATTTCAAGGAAACGGGTGATGAAACCTTTGCATGGGAAAGTTTTGAGAAGAAATTGTCAGCTTACAGTTTTCTGAAATATTTGGTACAGGAAAATGATATACATGTAGATCTCCCAGGTCTTAAGACTTTTCTTTCATTTTCTGAAACTGACACTGAAAAATCCGAGTTTTGTTCAATTGAAGTTTTAGATGAGACAGCAGATTCAAAAGCCACAGTTTTGAAAACTTTGAATATTCCTCACAAAAAGTTTCAGATTGGGATAAAGCTTCAGTATCAAGTTGTTGTTGGGACAGGAAATCGTATGACCATTTAATCAAATTAAAATCAGAATATGGAGGTTCATTAAGCTGGGTTTTGCCATATCCTGGAGACTGGCACATACTTTTTTTTAATCTCATTTTCTATTAAATTAATAATTTATTGTACTTAGGATTTGTTCAACTTTCATAAAAATTTATGGACTTTTTACTGTTAATAGTTTATGGAAAAGAAATACACTTGAAAACTAATATGTACAGTCATCTGTCAAAAATATTGGGAAATGTAAAAAATATCCCTATATAATCAACCAAAACCATATCTTTTTCAAAAAATTATTGTGAAATCATTTCTGGATAGATTGTAACAAATTTTACACCAAAACATTCGGAATTGTCTATATTTTGTTTGTTTATTTGCTCAAATCTTTATACGAGTGGTTTTTATTTGTACATAATTTTTCCATGATTGTTAATTTTTAGGATTTATTTTTAGTTGAAATATATAGGAAAATCAAAATCAATTTTTATTTGTTGTGTTTAAATTATGTACAAATAAAAATAACTCATAACTACATAATGAGTAAATAAACAATCAAAATATTGACAATTCTGAATGTTTTGGTGTAAAATTTGTTAAATTCTATCCAGAAATTACTTCACAATATTTTTTTAAAAAAAATATGGTTTTGGTTGATTATATAGGGATTTATTTTACATTTCCCAATACTTTTGACAGATGACTGTATACATTTTCTTTAAATATTTATACATTTTTTTTATCTTTATATTGAATTTTATTTTCATGCCTAGAAAAAAAATACACCAGTTCTGTTCATGATTCATCAAAAGGATATAGAAATGTTTTTTCTTGAATTGCTAGAATAAAACCGGTGGACGTGTAAATTTTAGTCGCCTATCCTTTCTTTTGGGGAAAGGAGACCATATATAAATGTTTGTATTTTCCTAAATTTGTAGTTAATTATATGCATATGCTATTAAAATAGCAGCCTGCATCAGCATTAACATTTGTGCACAGCGTGCTTTTAAATCATTAGGTTAGTTCTAAATAGTAAATGTATTTTTAGAAATAGGGAAATTCATACGGAGTTATCTTTCTTGACTGACAATTTTTCTGAATCTGAATAATTTTCGGCACTAAAAGCTGACAGAAACTCTTATTAATGAATAAAAACGTGTACCAGAGAAACATTTCGTTAAATAAATATATAACCTAGCGCAGTGTGAAGTTTGGGAATGTCATTCTACTGCAAACTTAATATATTTGCATTTTATTTCAATGCGATGATACGGAGTTATCTTTCTTGGTTGACAATTTTTCGGCACTAAAAGCTGACACAATTTTTTATTAATGAATAAAAACGTGTACCAGAGAAACATTTCGTTAAATAAATATATAACCTAGCGCAGTGTGAAGTTTGGGAATGTCACTCTACTGCAAACTTAATATATTTGCATTTTATTCCAATGCGATGGCGACATTCCATCGAGGGGGTCACCCTCTAAATCATCAAAATTTTAATAGTAATCTCCCGTTTTAACTCAAATCTAATAAACAAATCGTGGAAGTAATTATTGCTGAAAAGAAAACAATATAAGACGTTTCGATATTTTCTACGGTATAAATAAACGAGGTCTTTGTTCTACAATTTTCATGACCGACGAACATGTCAACGTTTTCAAATGAGAATCACGTGACCCGTGGTTTTACCAGCGACGCCATTAATGAGTTTGCTTTCCGACTGTTAGACTGTTTTATTTGTACTCAAATGAGAATACGAAAATAAATATCATGCATCCAACTTTTTCTCAGATCTAAGATGGTAATCAAGACCCATTGTCTATTAAATAATTCAGTTCTCAAAACGAGGTCGAATAACTGCAAAATTATTGTAGTTTAAACCAAAATATTAAGAGCTCAAAACACGAACCTCTCTTTCTTCCCTTCGGAACTCACATCCTCAGTACTGTTATGGTTCAAGGTCGTGCTTTTGTGTTTATCACCGTACTTTGGAAATACTATGCTTACTTAATCAATGACTGTGTTTCAATGACTCGAATTTTGATTGGTTAACTGTTGTGTAACGTCAAATTAGCAGTTGTACACATATATTAACGACGAGACCACACATGACGCATGTCATGTTGCTCACAATAGGGGCTACATGCTGCAAGTTGTCTTTTAACGTGAAAAGAACGTGAAATTCTCAGTACACGATGTACTTATCTACATGCGAGTTGTGTTCTTGATTCGTTCTGCAGTGTACCACGCAGCAAAGTAATTAGATCTATTTATATAGCATGTGGCTCTTTTGGGGATTAATATATATAATCTAAACTGATCAAAGAAAGCTTTACATTATAATTATCCAAAAATTAATACACCTGGCAATATTACAATGCAATTATTCAAAATAATGACACATTGTCTATCAATATTTGATAATTTTGAAATTACATGTGTAATTGGAATGCGATTCGGTTTAAATATTTCAAAATTTGATTCGTGTTAACTTTTGTCCCCGCAAGTATAATAAGACTCTGGGGTTTATAGTGTTCACTCACCGTCATCTGAACCCGTGTGATTACTGAACTACGGTATACATGAGTAAAACTTGATGATTTTCTATATTGAAATATAATTTAAAAAGTTGGCAGAACAGCTCTGGCCATCAAATAAATTACGAATTCTACAAAATGCACTACCTTGTTAGTAAGACACCTTGTTGTGACGGTAAAAACCAAAGCAGTCGTGGCCATAGTAGACTTACACGTAGTTAATCGCTAAATTATTAGCAACGACCGGAATGTATTCCGTGTAATTGGAATTATTCACAGAACATGTTTTAATCGACTGCGAAGGTTTGCTGATATTCGTCAGATATTCTACATTACCAACTCTTTATCCAATATAGCTGATATACTGCTAAGGTTAAACACCAATCGATCAATCAGTATATATAAATACTTACTTATAGCATAGTAATTACTGCAACATATAAATATGCATGTGAATAAAAACTGATAAATGACTACAACATCGGCTGATAAAGTAATTTTGAAATGTCATTCGGTACAGATATAAAAAAAATTATCCTTAAATGCAGTATAAAAATAATATTAGGTGCTGTAGGTGATTCTCAGGGCTCAACCCACGGAGCTACCCGTCGTATGTCCATATGGTGGATAGGTGGTGCCTTTTCGATGCATGACGGAAAGGGTTAGCACCAACGTCACCTTCAACAATATCTCAGTTTTATCTAACATTTTGTACGTTTTCCTTTGAATTTAAAGAAAGTATCCTGTCTGATACAAGATGTTGTATAAAAGGTGATAACAGAATGGCGCGACGTTGCACGAGATCTTCTCTGCCGAATTGCGGGGTAACACACGTCAATGTGAGCAACGTTAACAAAACAATAGAATGAACGGCAACAAGCGTGACGTCATGCGCAAAATGTAGTCTCCCTCAGAGTATTTGTTAATCTTATTTCGACCCTTGTTATTTGTTAAATATTTGTTTTTATTGAAATGTTAGATAAACGTGTCTGCTGTGTGAACAAACCGCATCACAACTCGTCGCGAAAGCGACTCGTGGTGATACTGGTTCACACAACAGGCTCGACCTGATATAAAGTCTTGTACCACCACACTATGTATGTAATGGGTATATATCGTAGCAGTCAGTTTTATTGGTGGAGGAAACGGGAGTACCCTGAGAAAACCACCGACCTGTCGCAATTAACCGACAAACTTTATCACATAATGTTGTATCGAGTACACCTCGCAATGAACGGGATTCGAACTCTCAACGTTAGTGGTGATAGGCACTTATTACACAGGTAGTTGTTAATCCAACTACCATACGATCACGACCACGACGGCCCCTTGTGCAAAACAACCTTCTAGCAGTGGTCAAGACTTGGTGACGTCAGATGATGGCTTAGCATGTTTTGTTTTCACATGGATTTTGCCCTTTCCTGAATTAACCTGATTAAAGTCAGATCACTATTTGACCATGAGAAAATATAATATTTTCGAAACTTTTACTCGTCCGCGCCACTCGTGGTTACAATTGCTACGAGTTATGACTTATCCGGGGTTGCCGTACTTAATTTCTGAATTCAAACAAAATGGCCATTAATATACAAATTATTATGACAATGGCCCGCCACGTTATACCTGAAATATTATTGAAAGTGGCGTTAAACACCATAAACCAACCAAACATTATATAAAATAAACAATTTAACTTGTTTATGAATTTACACATATTTTATTGTTCAAATAAAACAAATGGATCAGATACAGGTATTGTCCAAAATTGTATTTGTAAGGTCACTCAGCGCGCAGCTCACTTGTCAAGACGCATTGCCCTATTTTTCAGTCTATGTATGGGGCTAAGATCTGACTAGAGATAGCTTCTAAATGATCAAAGCTAATATATCGGTAAACGTATGTGTCTACAGTTAAATTAAAATGTAAGGCAATACCAGTATACCACACAGGGCAATTTTCTTTATTATCTATTCTGATTACCAACATTACAAAATTAATAAAGAATTAATCTACACAATCTTCCACGAAGAAGGTATCTACTAAGGTTATTAAGAAGAGTTGGAGACACCAAAGGGAGGTAATCAAAATCCGTAAATCGAGGAAGGACAGACAACACAATGGCCAAAAGAAAAAGGACAAAAGGACAAACAACGATCTACAAAACATACGCATAAAACTAAAGATCGAGTAACACGAACCCCACTAAAAACCGGGGGTGAACTCAGGTGCTCCGGAAGTATTCTTTACTTTACTTTAAACATATTTTATTGTCAGGCAATTATACAGACAATGGATCAGACACAATTTATACGCTTACGACGTCTTCTCCGTTACATCTAAATCATTAAAAAGATAATATATTGCAAAAACATAACATAATTATTTGTGAAAATGACATAATACTACAAGAGACATTGTTATTAATGTTGAGTCGTTGGCGTCAGATGAATTAGGAGTGTATAAACATTAGACGTGTATAAACATTAGACATATTTTGAAGTGTTGATTATATGTATCTGTGAACATTTGCGAAAAGTGACAGTTGTATTTTTGTTTTTCATTGTATCATATATATGTAAGGGACCGACCATTTAACTTGAAGGGGAGGGGGTTATGGTTTTTTGTTTCGTTCAGAATTTTTTTTTCGGACATCACAAGAGTTAGAATATTTATTTTTTTTGTCGTGTGAAGCGCGAATTTTTTTCCCAGAATTTAACAATAGGTTGTATGACAAAAACTCTGAATCAGATTATATTTTTTTCCTCCACCAAAATCAAAATATTTTTTCCAGCAACATTGGGAATCGGATTATTTTTTTAGAAAAAAAACATAACAAAACATAATGGTCGCACATATCCGTTTACTGGCTTCGCTAACGCGTCGCCAGTAAGCTCAATTTGCGACCATCAAATCTCCAATTAATGCCCTGAAATTTTCAAATACAATACAGTTATCTCCTAAATGACTGTCTTTTGGTGAGGATTATCCTTCTGCTACCTGGAGTGGAGAAATAACGTAATCCACTGGAAGCGAAAGGAGAAGAGTATGTTTCCCCTTTGACCAAAACGTCAAAAATAGTGTTTAAGTAGTTAATACCTGTAGTTGATGACCGTGGAAATTGGATGGAATTCTCTTGCAGAAATTTAACCTTCAATATTACGAAAATTTAGCCACTTGCTTAAACTCGCTAGGAATAGGAGAACATGATATATCAACCCACTAGGTCTGATTGATTCTTGCTTAATGTCAAGTGAGTAGTTTTGCAGCTTTAGTCATGACGAGAAAAAGACAAACGGAGAACAAAGGTATCAGTATCTTGTTATTGGTATAGAAAAATCTTACTTTGTGAAAAGCCATTCAAAATCTAATAATAAATACAAACAAGACGAGATCATTCAAATGTTAGATTTTTTATCGACAACATAATTGTCCTGGTTGGTGGACGGGTGTTTCAACAAGCGATTGGTATTCCAATAGGTACGAAATGTGATCCGCTACTGGCCGATTTACTTCTACATGCTTATGATGCATTTTTCCTTGAAGAGCTTTTGAAGAATAACGATTTTTTAAAATAAGCCCATACCTTTAATTCAAGCTTCCACTATATATATGATGTTCTGTCACTGAGCAATTCTCGATTCGGTGATTATCTGAATATTGAAAGCTGTGTTTTTATTATTATTCCCCTGAAATTGTTTTGTACTTTTTGTGAATAATCTAATGAAGCATGGCAATTGTATTCTGAAACTAACATAAGAAAAATACATTATTTAAAAAATATATAATTCTTGGAATACCAAAGTTAGTAAAGCATATTTCCCGACATGTGTATTTGTTTACACATTTGTAATGTAAAAGTTGTGAGGGGTTAAAGTTGGTTTATGGTGTTTAACGCCACTTTCAACAATATTTCAGTTATATCGTGGCGGTCAGTTTTATTGGTGCAGGTAACGACAGAAACAGGAGAAAACCACTGACCTGTCGCGCAAGTCACTGACAAACTTTATCACATAATATTGTATCGAGTACACTTCGCCTGATCGGGATTCGAACTCACAACGTTAGTATGATGATAGGCACTCATTACATAATGTAGGTAGTTGTAAATCCAACTACAATACGATGACGAATGCGACCACTCCCTAACTGTTTTGATTGCGTGTAATTCGTGTAAAAGTACGTTCTGTAATAGTACAGATGTATGTTTTCATTAATACCTTTGCAATAGTGTGAACACTAGCTATATCAGAAACTTAATGAATAAGATGTGAATCCTAAGAAATTCTAAAGGTACATTGGAGTACATTAAATCCAGATGTATCCCCTTTAGTAATAATATTAAAACAAGCGATTATACAACTATCTCTCATACCAAGCTCAATACTATGCAAAACAAAATTGATAATAAAAATGCTGAACGTAGATATCAGAATCTTGTTTTGGCAAAGACACACCCTACTTTGTAAGCAAAAACAACTCATTTGTTGTATTTGTGGTCAAATACTAGTATTTGGCATTCCAGTTGGTACTAAGTGTGCTCTCCTTCTAGTTCATTCCTTTAATTTCAACTTCCGTTATACGGTGATATCCTGTTAGTAAATAATACAATGCCTTCATCATTTTTTTTAATCATATTTATCTCAACGAGCCCGACATTAAGGATACCACAGACATTTTAACGTTCGCTTCAAAAGTTAACCTTATCTTAACCATGGTAGTTAACTATGAGGACCGATTGGGTTGCAAATTGTACTACAAACGAGATGATTACAACTTTCCAATTGTTTACTTCCCATTCACATGTAGCAACATTCCAGCAGTATATGCATACGGAGTTAATATATCTCTAATTCTGACATTACGTCCTTCTTTCGCTTTGTAAAGAAACGAGCGATTTACCGATTGAGTATAATCTCATTCGCACATGCGCCGGTGCATGTGACTGACTGTCCCGTCGTAAATGTACATGTTGATGAATTATCGTCTGCTCGAATTTGGCAGCATAAATTGTGTGCGACATTTTCCGCAAGCGTAAATATAAATAGCCGTCTTCCAATCAAAGCACACTATCGTATTTGTACTCTTAGACATGTCAGAATCGAAATAAATCGTGGAAGCCAGAACTAATATCCGCCAATCCATGATAAAACTCAAAGCACATTCTGGCTTCTATGATTTATTTCTTAACCGACATTCCAGGTCATATTATCTGGATGTTCTGGATGGACAATTGCAGCAGAGGAGCAAACTACTTATGCTAGGGTTCATTATAGTTAGATTGAAATGTTTACTTCTGACGTCTGATGGTCGTCATCACTATGCTGTAGATATCTTGTAGATGAATCAGCATCTATTTGTACTGTCATAATCTCTTTCCAGTACTTCTATCTTATTTACGACACTTACTTTACACACGGATGCCACTAGTGGAGCAGGAATTGCTTACCCTTCCAGAGCATCTGAGTTCACACCGGTTCTACGTGGGTTCGTGTTACTCGACTCTTTAGTTTTATGTGTTTGTAGATCGTTGTTTGTTCTTTTGTCCTTTTTCTTTTGTCTGTTCTTCTTCGATTTACGGATTCTGATTGCTCCTCTGGTATTTTTAAACTCTTTTTATTGTTTGTCTTTATATATTTTGTTTTTGTTTTTGTTTTTTTGGACCACGTAAATTGATTGACGCCTTTCTTTGTATATATTACAATGTTTTATTATATAGATAGCTGTGAATTACAGAATTTTCCGAGTTAAATAAAAACGATAATTTCACAGTGAAATTATCGTTTTTAATTTCACTCTCGCTATATTTCTCGCCATTTCGTTGTCGACGTCATATGAAACGTAAAAATTAGACGATATTTGGCTTCGTGTACGCTTCAATTTTGATCAAATTTAACTAAAATAAAATTTCAAGGTAATCATTTCAATTATTTTATTGTCGTGGGTGGGTGGCGCCATGTTGTTTTTGAAGCGATACACATTATAGTATATCCCTACGCTACACGCGTAATATAATGCAATTAAACTCATTTTAGATTAAAATCGATTCGAAGCATTATTTTTATCTATATAATAAATACTATAACTAATTGACGAGTTTCATTATCAAATATATGTCACTCATGACCAAATAACGTTGTAACTTACTGCGTTATTTGGTCATTCGTGACATATTTGTGATAATGAAACGCGTCAATTAGTTATAGTATAAGTATTTTAAACATATTACTTAAAGGGATATTGTCTACCAGCTGCGTAATTTTTTCATATCCAAAATTATTGTCGATTTCCGTACTGACCTTCATAAAATGAAGATTAACACCGAGTTATGTTGCAAAAGATACGATTTTTTGACAAAAAAGACCCAAAAAAGAATTATTGTCCGGATGACAATATTCAAATCTATTCATATGGCCTTCTATGCGAACACGTCTTGAGCATGCGCACTGTTTAGAAACAATAAACAACATGTGGTTATTGGGCAAAAGAGAAACTGTCAACGCGTGGAAGAAAGCGGACTTTGACGGATTCAGAGTTAAAGAGGAATAGAAGTGAAGTATCTTCCAAATGGAACAAATGCAGGATATATGTAGGGGATCAGTTGGACCGTTGCCGTTGGATGGAGCGAACTCACGGAAGTGCTTGATTATTGTTGATAGGTAAGCCGAGCATGTTGCCTTCTTTTCTCAATCGTTTTTCATATTTTATGAATTTATGATCATGCCTATGATCATTTTCGGTAGATATTAATCAATATATTTAATTTTGCACCTGGCAACAGCAAATTATTGTCAATGAGTAGCATAAAACGGCCGTATTTGCGAGGTAAACAAACACAAATTTTAAGAGGCCAGCAAAGGGGAAATGGGAGTGCAAAAATGATATCAATGACAATGCAGTTTATTATTATCAATTTAAAAAGAAATATCGAATCAATTCATTTTTAATGCAAGAATTAAAACTGTACATGGCTTAATGAAAACCCTATAAAGTTCTTTTTATTCAAGCAAATTTATTTCTTTGATATACAACATATAATTAGGCTTTTAATTTTATCAAATTTCAACAACTTGGACAAGAAACTTAGTTTTGGGAACCAAAAGTATATACCTTACTTTCTGCGAATTATCACTATAATGGAAAATCAGTATGTATTTTTCAAATAAAAGCTTTCTATTTAAAGAAGCTTCATTTCAATTGCACTTTTAGTTTGGATCCTGTAAGTATAATATATAATTATAAACAAGGTTTTGAAGAAATGATATGAATATCCATTGAAATTTTCAAGTTTCAGAACTTTTTTTATATATGACTACAAAATTTTACTGAAAATTTCAGAAATGTCCTAAAATGCATATTTTAGACCATGGCTAAATGAAAATCATTTTAATTCCTTTATGCAAACAAGTTCATATCTTGGGTACTGGAAATACATTACATAAATAAGGTTAAAAGTACTTTCAACAAGTTTGAACATAACACTTTGTTATGGGAGCCAAAATTATATCTTCCTGTCTGTGAATTATCACCATAGTGGAAAATCCGTATGTATCTTTAATATAAAAAGCTTTCCATTTAAATAAGTGTCATTTCAGTAGCATTTTTAGTTTGGATCCTGTAAGTATGATACATAAACAAGGTTTTTAAAAAATAATATGAAGATCCATAGAAATTTGCAAGTTTCAGAAACTTTTCTATATATGTGACTATAAAATTTTACTGAAATGTCCTGAACTGCATATTTTAGACTATGACTAAATGAAAATCGTTTTCAATTTCCTTATGCAAACCAAGTTTATTTCTTGACTATTCTAAAAACATTACATTAACTAGTTTTTTTACTATATTTCAACAATTTTTGACATAATTTTTAGTTCAGGGAGCCAAAATTATACTTTACTATCTTAGAATTATCAACATAGACATGATAGAGGGAAATCAATATGTATTTTTCATATAAAGGCTTTCTATTTAAAGAATTGTCATTTGAACTGCTTTTTATCCCCTCGCCAACGAAGTTGCGAAGGGATATAGTAACGCTACCGTCCGTCCGTCCGTCACATCCTTGTGAACACTCTAGAATCAACATCCTTCAATGGATTTTGACCAAACTTGGTACATACTTAGTCCTTAAGAGAATCTGGAACCCTATTGATTTTCAAGGTCGTATGTCAAAGATCAAGGTCACAGGCTAACCTTTTTACCGCATAACATCCTTGTGAACACTAGAATCAACATCCTTCAATGGATTTTTGACAAAACTTGGTACATACTTAGTCCTTAACATAGCCGAAACCCTATTGATTTTCAAGGTCATAGCCTTATAGGTCAAAGGTCAAGATAACCGGGTCAAAATTTTACCGCGTAACATCCTTGTGAACACTCTAGAATCAACATCCTTCAATGGATTTTGACCAAGCTTGGTACATACTTAGTCCTTAAGAGAATCTGGAACCCTATTGATTTTCAAAGTCAAAGGTCAAGGTCACCAGGTCAAATTTTTAGGCGAGGGGATACGCCACGCTTTGCCCTTGTTTAGTTTGGATCTTGTAAGTATGATTAATAAACAAGATTTTTAAGAAATAATGTGAAGATCCATAGCAATTTGCATGTTTCACAGTGTGTGAATTTAACAGTAGACCGATGGCTCATGTCTGTGTTAAAATCATGCAGGTTTTTGTAAAATTATCTAAATTTTTTAGGCAAATCACTACTAAAACTGGTAATTTCAGACAAATGTGATTTTGTAGTGATTGATATTTGTACTTTTGATTTAGATATTCTGACCAAGGTAATTCTAGAGTAGAAGAAATGAGCAGCCATCACATTTCAACGAAACGGATGAAACTGGAGAAATCGAGTTCATTTGTGAACCCATTTGAGTATGTTCATTTTGTTAAAGATTAGACATACATGTATTCTACATTATGTTTATAGGTAACATTGTCAATATTGTTCAACACAGTCACTTGTATAACAGTTTCCTATTAATTATTGTGGCTTGCATAGTGATACTACTAGTATGAATATCAGGTCTGATTTGGGTAACAGACACCCTGTAACCATTGACCAGCTCGTGATGCCTGCCGTATAACTTCTTGAGGGATGACCACAACCTAAAATCTGTCTACAAATCACTCTAATCCTTCATAAAGTGGACTTGTAATGATATGTTTAGTTGCTCATTCACTATACATTCGAGATATTCATCTTGAATTGAAAGTTAGGGCTCCATAGATCATAATCTCTATTGTTTTATTCTTGTGAATTACATTGTATGTATTTTTCTACTTCAGGTGGCAGAGAAGTTACAACAAAAAGACAGCTAGATGGTCTGTGCAGCCTGTTAAAGCTGACAAGTCATATTCCTATGTTCCAAGACTATTAAGGGTCATCATTTGTATGAGACTGCAAGATAATGAAGGAATGAATTAACGTGTGCAGTTGGAAGTAGATGATCCCAGAAGAATCTCGGTCCATCTTGCACCAATTCCATAACCTCCAACTCGGGATGATATTGTAGCATCTCAGAAATCCAGATTTGAAGACCAAGACAAAACAATTGACTATATTGTCGCATAAAATAAATTTAGATTGTCACTCTTTGTTTTTCCTGGTCTGACAGAAGTTCTGCACATTTAGAGCAGAAAAGTACCCAAGTCAGGATAATGGGCATTACAAATTGTCCAATGCACAATAATGATAACACTCAGTGTGTTGGTCTAGTTAGTAAAAGCCAGGACAACTTTTTAGGACCTCACAAGAAACATCTCTGCCAAGTTTGGTTAAATTCTGTTCGGCTGTTCTCAAGAAGAAGATGAAAATGTTGTTTCCCATAGGCTTTCAATGCAAACTTTGACCTCCGCTGGTGGCCATTTTGAATTTTCAAATGGCGCAAACAGTAACAACACATGTTAAAGACATTCATAGGAACATATATACCAGATTTCAATTCAATCCCTTCAGTGGTTCTTGAGAAGAAGTTTCTTAAAAATCGACCAATCAGAATTTTCAAAGTCACATGGTGGCCATGTTTTTTGACGAATCTGCACAAAAGTAACAACTCTTGTGTAGGACCTCATAGAAAACATCTCTGCCAAGTTTGGTTTTGAATTATATAAAAGACTGTCAGTCCATTTTAGAAGAAGTTGTCAGTGCTGATAGAACAAAAAATAATAATAACAATTCCAACTGACCAACTTGTGAAATTAACAACTCATTAGGGTTGATTTATTTTTTATTTTTGGTGTTTTAACGCCACTTTCAGCAATATTTCAGCTATATCATGGCGACCAGTTTTAGTGGTGGAGGAAACCAGAGTACCCAGACAACCACCGACCATAGGGAAGCAAGTGGTAAACTTTATCATTAGGGTATATGGGATAAAATACAAAATATTTCATGAACAAGTTTTAATTAAATCGTCTAGGAATGAAACCCTTGTATTGTCCATATAGATCAGGATATTTGTCCCTAATTTTCCAAGTACAACAGCTTGGGATCACACGTCTGACCCCAGCTCCAAGTCGGCCATGTGCCCAAATGGTATACTGGCGGTAGGCTGCATACCTATTGGATCTGGTGTAATCCTCGTCATGGGGCATTACTACAAGTTCCTCTCGAAACATTCTAGCAACCCCCAACACTTCCTCATCAAGGACAATCCGATCAAAGTCCTGTAATAAAGACAAGAGATTTAATAAAAACAGAGTAAAGACAGATGGTTATACATTCATCTAGAAAAATGAGCTTTATTTAAAAAAGAAATATAATTCATTATAAGTGAAATAGTTTGCACAAATTCAGTTTAGAGAAATAAAAAAAGTTTTATTTTGGAAGGAAAGATTTTCTCGTGGGACTTTCTTATGACCACAGTTTTATTTCGTTTTTTTGTTGGTATATGGGAGAACCATTTTGGTCTTGCAATTTTTTTTTTATCAATTTACCCCTCAAGCTATTCAATTTTAATTTTATGGTTTTTTTCCTAAAAATTATTTTGATTCTGAATCTTGAAGAAAAAAATTTGGCTGGACAGGAGAAAAAAAATATATTCCGACTTGACATTTTCACAGTATAATCATATACTTGCCATTTTCACAGTATAATCGTATACAAAATTTTGAGGAAAAAAAAATTATTCCAGCACTTCGCCAATCCAATTAAAATTAGATCTACGCACTTGCTCCCTATTTTAGATCTAATTATACCCCCGTTCCCCGAAGGGGGAGGGGGGTATACTGTTTTACCTCTGTCCGTCCGTCCTTCCAAAATATTTTTCTCAGCAACTATTGATGGCAGAAATCTGATATTTGGTCACAAGCTTCACATAGGTATGCCATATCGTGGGTAGCGTTTTTGGAACCATCAGATTCCTACTTCCTGTTTGCCGACTTAGTTGGTTTTTATCCACATTGAACATATATGCACATTTTTCTCAACAACTATTGATGGCAGAAATCTGGTATTTGGTCACAAGCTTCATATAGGTACCCCATATCATGGGAAGTGGCAGGGGTATCATAAGTGAGAATTAGATCACAGTTCAACTTGTTTTAATTAGATTGGCACTTCGCCGGAAAATAAGAAAATATGATTTCTGTGGCGTCTGAAAAAAAACATTTCTACGTGACATAGCCCCCTTCAAGGTAAATGGTCAGTCCCATATTATTTTGCAGCAACTGTCTTGTGGAACTAGAAGTAAGGTCTCTTTTGTTTCTAATCCAGCCCAAATTTCTCTGAAACATTCCAGTCAATTAACAAATAAAACAACACTGGCTACGTCATTCGTTTTCATCAGACATGTATTTCACTGTGTTCTACATGTATGTCTCTGTTTTCATATTGTCAGCAAACTGGCTAAAATAAATTAATTTAACACGTGTATCAAAATCTCGGGGAACAACTTCATAACTTATAAGAAGAAAAAAACTAATTTAGTTATTTTTAACGCCGGCAAAAATTTCCGATCGAAAATACGTAGTTGAGTTTGTCCCCATAGGGTGCCTCCTGGCATGTTTTCAATGGTTATCGTGGAAATATCGGCTGAATCTGTTAAGGCATGTGGTTTTCATAAAAGAAAATCTATTCCTGATACAGAAATTATTTATTCTACGTCTTTTAGATACAATCGGTTCGCAAATAGCTTTTTTCCTCAACTTTTATAGAAACTTACCTCAATATCCATGCTGCAGCATCCGGGCTACTGACATAAAAATAGATAAATAAATAGAGTTGGCCTCGCCCAGGTCAGTGCATAATTAATTAGCTTCCGGTAACGATGGTCAGCTTTTTTAGTCGAAAAAACAACGTTTCGGAGCGTATTCATCAATAATTCGGTGTTTAATCTTCATTTTATGAAGGTCAGTACGGAAATCGACAATAATTTTGGGTATGAAAAAATTACGCAGCTGGTAGACAATATCCCTTTAATACAACAGTGTTTTTGCAGCACGGGATTTAAGTGGTTGTGTAACTGTTTGTTTTGTAGCAGTGTTGCTTGGTAACAACCATTATTTTAATATTATATTTTCAGGATATGTTGCTAATTTCTTTCTTTCTTATGTAATGTTCCGCTTGTGCTATATTTATTACATTGTTTTGTCACATATTTGATATGTACGTATTTCTTCTAACATTATTTTCGTATTGTTCAATCTTTAGTTTTGTGGGTCATTGTTTGTCATTTCTCGTTGTTTCTTCATTGTAGTATCTGTCCTTCTATTTACTGCTTCTGATAATCACGTTGGTATTTTCAGACTTTTATTGTAAGATATATTTTTCTACTTTATATTTTTCAATAGTGTTGTTTTAATACGACTGGCAATATACTATACTATTCACTCTGTACCTCTTTGACCTTTGACCTAAAAGTCGCATGAACTTTGTGTTTCAGTACAATATCATTAACTTTTAATATCTCTACAGTATAAAGGCCTTTCTATGTCCTTGACCTTATGATGACTCCGATTACAATAACTTCTGATAACATAGTGGCTAATAACTCGATCTGATAATAAGAAAAATATGAATATTGAATTTTATAACTGTAATTGGGAGGCTATTAGATATGAGATAATTCAAACTATTATGTCACTTCATACTTGTCTGTACAAAATTAAGTAGAATACGTAAATGGAACCTCCAGAAAATAGAAGATTATTTAGAGAAGATACATAAAGGGTTATACATCAGAATTGTAAATGAAAACGTATTACTTCAAGTGATCATAGACTGTACTAGCAGCGGTATAAACTATATGAGAAGGATAAGGAGCAAACACTATACACAGCTAGAAGTCCTAACCAGAAACTTTTGCTCTGATCTACATAGAAGCAGGACGAGGCAGATGGCGGGGTAGGGCATCGTCAGTGTATGAACATCTATACACCGTATACTCCAGTTTGAATATGAACTATTTTATATTTTAATATTACTTAAAAACAGTCTTAATGGTTACGGTGTGCGATATTTTGTGAAGTACAAGATACATTTTATATTTTAATTGTCATAATTCGTTTTATGTGCTCCTAGAACCCATATATACAGTATTTTAAATGCAGGCTTTTTACGTTTTACGATGTGGGCAAACGAGATGTCAATTTACATAATAACTACAACAGAATTGAAATTAGTTTTAATGAGTGCATAAATAGAGACTTTTAAATTCCTTTTACATCTGGTTTTATACATTTTAACCAGTTTGAATACTTGTGACTTATAAATAAATTCTGGAAGACGGAGGGATGCTGATCTTGATATATACTTTTTATGCTTTTAAGTGTATATAGACTCACGATTAAATATTGAATTTTAATAGCATCGGCATGATTATTTTAATGTATGGATGCTACGTGTGAGGAAATTCGTATGGGTGCGGGTGTGGACGTTATCTGTATATATATATATATATTACGAATTTAGTTTGTTACGCATATTTTCATTGGTTATTCAACCCTGAATGTCAGCATATATTCGGAAAACAGACGGGTTATATATGTACGTTTTCGGTCTCCCTCATTTGGGCCCCAAAAAACAATAACAACGTGGTTGACAAAAACAGAAATATTTACGCTTCACTGTATCAATATCATAATACGGAATAATAAATGTATTTTTACCAAATTAAACGCTGTTTTTAAACTCAAAATGGTTGTATGAACAAAAAAGATATTCTTTTCTTCAATAAAAAATTAAAATATACCTTTCACAAATCTACACCAACCACTCAATTCGTGCAACGGGTGCAACTATCCTCGGAAGAAACTGTTCAATGGCACACATTATGGCAGTTACCGGACACAAATCTGCCTCGTCAGTTGCAGTATATCAACGTGTTTCATCAAAGGAAAAACAAGTTATGGGAGACATTATCACAAGTTCTGTTCGTGGAGAGCAACCATCTCAACTATCCTCAATAATGCCACCGCACAGTACTTCCCGGTTGCAACTCATGCCGCCGACACAAAACAGTTCAAGTTCAACATCACTTGTTCAAATGAGAGCCAATACACATGTTTCATCGTCGGTTACGGACGTCGTTGACATTTTGGATGTAAATTATGATGATTTATTTTGTGATTATAACACTTACAACAGTTAATTCCGTCACAAACACCAGAACAATTCAGCAAACTCCCATGTTCCACGGCTGTACCATTACAAATTTGAACATAACAATCAACAAGTGAAAGTGTGTTAAAGTTTCCGCCTTTAAAACTTTCGAGGTCACGGGGCCACACCAAGTTTTTGCTTATTGTTAACATTTTAATTATTGAAATTGTTTCACAAACCCGTTGTTTTGTTCTGTAATATATTAATGTTATAATTATAAAGTTTATTAAATTTACTGCATATGAAATTGTGTTGATTTAGAAATATTGAACAGGATTTTCCTTTATGAGACACCTCAGTACATAAAATATCACGTGACAAATATTTGACGTCATTGAACAAAGAATGTCAGAGGTACGAAAAGGGACATCTAGAAATACGGAAAATGAAAATAAAAGATGCAAAATATCTAATAAGGTTTTAAATATGAATTGGGACTATGTACGTGGAAAAAAAACCCAAAAGGAAAATAAAAATAAACAAATAAAAAGGAAACAAAAAAAAAATAAAAAAATAAAAAAAAATAAAAAAAAAAATTTATACGACAGTTTGGTCCTGTATTTAACAAAAAAATGGTTAAATCGTAATATATTTGTTATTCAGCTATCAGACAGGGTATATAATGTGACATTCCCGGCTTATGCTCTATATTCCCTTCGGCTGCGCCTCAGGGAATATAGATCATAAGCCGGGAATGTCACATTATATACCCTGTCTGATAGCTGAATAACATATAATATATAGTTGTTCCCTGAACCACCCGTTGTAGCGTTCCGGCGACCTAAAAGCATTAAGGATACACTGGTCAGAGCTGCGGTATCTAGACCTTCATCGACGGTCGGCCAGTGTAAACCATGTGGTGACAAGCGTTGCAAGTGCTGTCTCCAATTGCAACACACACAAGTGTTCCATAGCAAGACGACAGGAAAGGAGTATAAGATATTTTGCAATGTCAATTGCAAAACACCTAATGTGGTTTACCTCCTTGACTGTCACGTCTGCGGGTCGCAATACGTAGGAGAAAGTGTCCAACCATTCAACAAAAGAATGAATGGACACAGAAGTGACCTTACGAAAAAGACGCTCTTGCCCGTGAGTCAACACTTTGTGTCGCCGGGGCACTCATTGGAAGACTTTGGCAGATCCAAAATTTATATCATTGACCACAATCCAAGTTGGAAAGAAAATCAAAGACAGAAAAAAGAGAGTTTTTGGATCCGCGAGTTACAAACATTACACCCGGAAGGCATAAACAAAAAGGCCTAAATCTTTTGTTTTTTAACTTTTTATCCAGTGCCTGGACCTTAGCTAGTTGGTAAACTTCATCATTACATTTTCTCATTCTGTTCATATTTATAAATTAGTGTGCAATATACTTGAATAATATAAAGTATAAAGTTCAAGATTATGATTTTTAGTAATTTACGTCACGATAACTGATGCTCACGTGACAATTTTTCAAATCGGATTACAGACGCTGATGAAGCTTGTCGGTCAAGCGAAATATCCGTCGATTTCATTATAATTATAGTCTTTTTGTAGACTTATAGTTATTCTTGTTACATTTTAACATATTTTTTTGATATCGTTGTGCTAACATTTTAGACGTTTATATATATATATTAGAATTAGATTTTAGAGCTGTCAAATTTTTGTTCTTCCCTCGACGGGATTTGAACCCACACCATTGTTACACTGCAGCACCATTCGCTTAGCCTTACGTCCAGCGCCCTAGACCACTCGACTACATCCACTCCCTAAAAAAGGAGCTTCAATAGTCGTAGTGTTACCTTGTCTCGTAAGGCAAATCTAGGGATAGACGTAAGACATGTGAATAAGCGTGTGTAGATGGTACATATATACTTAATATTATAATTTGACAGCAATCTAACTCAGCAATTTTTAATATATTGGATAGGATAATGAAGAATTATTCACTATACAGTCACATGAAATAAAGTATATTATACAAACGTCTAGAAGCAAGTGACAACCATACAATATATCTGTCCCACTGGATCTCAAAGTTACTTTAAAGGATACTAGGTTAATACTAAATATTATATACGTCTTAAAATTAAACCAAACAGTGTTAGAATTAGATTTTAGAGCTGTCAAATTTTTGTTCTTCCCTCGACGGGATTTGAACCCACACCATTGTTACACTGCAGCACCATTCGCTTAGCCTTACGTCCAGCGCCCTAGACCACTCGACTACATCCACTCCCTAAAAAAGGAGCTTCAATAGTCGTAGTGTTACCTTGTCTCGTCAGGCAAATCTAGGGATAGACGTCAGACATGTGTATAAGCGTGTGTAGATGGTACATATATACTTAATATTATAATTTGACAGCAATCTAACTCAGCAATTTTTAATATATTGGATAGGATAATGAAGAATTATTCACTATACAGTCACATGAAATAAAGTATATTATACAAACGTCTAGAAGCAAGTGACAACCATACAATATATCTGTCCCACTGGATCTCAAAGTTACTTTAAAGGATACTAGGTTAATACTAAATATTATATACGTCTTAAAATTAAACCAAACAGTGTTAGAATTAGATTTTAGAGCTGTCAAATTTTTGTTCTTCCCTCGACGGGATTTGAACCCACACCATTGTTACACTGCAGCACCATTCGCTTAGCCTTACGTCCAGCGCCCTAGACCACTCGACTACATCCACTCCCTATAAAAGGAGCTTCAATAGTCGTAGTGTTACCTTGTCTCGTAAGGCAAATCTAGGGATAGACGTAAGACATGTGAATAAGCGTGTGTAGATGGTACATATATACTTAATATTATAATTTGACAGCAATCTAACTCAGCAATTTTTAATATATTGGATAGGATAATGAAGAATTATTCACTATACAGTCACATGAAATATATATATAAACGTCTAAAATGGTTTGTAAAACAACACCAAGTACACAAAACAAAGTGATAAAGAATTAAACACTTCGTAGAATGACTTGGTGTTGTTTTACAAACCATTTTAGACGTTTATAATTGTTTTACTTGTATTGCATCGTTATACCGTAACGATCCAACACCCCGTAAGATTGATCGTTGACTGGTTTTTCAGACGTTGTATATATATATATATATATGTAAATACATCATGGATTTTAACATACGAGATACGTGTATATCCATTATGGAGTGCTCCGAAATAGAGCGGAGGACACTACCTGTAGAAGAAGAAGTTACATTATGTGTACATTTGAGAAGACTTTGTATGCATAATTGGCAGTTCGAAACCCGCCCAGGTGAGGCATACTTGATACAACTGTATGTGATAAAGTTTGTCAGTGATTTGCGGCAGGTCGCTGGTTTTTCTCGGGTACTCCAGTTTCTTCCACCAATAAAACTGACCGCCACGATATAACTGAATTATTGTTGTAAGTGGCGGTAAACATTATAACCCTAACTGGCAAATTGTTTTTGGTACTTCGAAACTTTAAATTGACTCATTTGTTGAACAAAAACATCGATTGCCTTTCATTAGAACTGACATTATAAACAAGGGGAAGTAATATCATACCACATTCTTAGGTAAACAAAAATGTTCACCAATTAAAAACGTGTCTTTTCAAATATGTTTTAATAAATAAAAACAACAACAGTAGATGACCATCAGATTTATAATGCATTTGTAGGTGATGTGATGGTTCTATCATACATAGATTTAAAAGTCTTAACAAAATGTACATAATTTTACCAAATGACCAAAAGAAATGACTGGAAGTGTGAGAATTATACATTTTAAAATAGTTTAACAATAGAAATTGGTTTGTAATGTTCTCTAACTATGAGGTGCTCACATGTGTGATATACTTGAACCTGTGTTGATGTCTAGCAGAAATTCTCACGAATTTCAATAAAGGTTAGAAAAAAACCGAAGGCACAATCATAAATGGACAATCTAGAGATATTGGCAACATTGGACACACAATGCACAGGGCGAAGATAAAGAAAGCAGAACCCCCCCCCCCCAAATAAAGTTGTATCGAGTACACCTCACCATTATCGGGATTCGAACTCACAACTGTAGTGGTTATAGGCACGACCACGAAGGTCCCCAACAAATACATTTTGGTTATCTTTCAATGCAGGCGTCAAGGGAAGTACTCACTCGTTCTTCGCTCTGAGATTTCTTATTTATTCTACAGCCCTGACCTCCCTACAGGTCTAATTCTTTTGGATCCACCTCCATTCAAGTATTCTCACTGCGTTTATGTGGTCACACAATAGAAGTTTAGTCTTGATTTCATTCTGTCGAAATTTATCACTGCAACCGACAACCGGAAGTTGGCTTGTCATCAAGAACAACAATATGGCGGCGCCCAGCGAGCAGATTGGAGATGCCTTGATAACTTCATAAGATGGTAAATACTGTGTCCTGCTTATCCAAACATGATTCTCTTATCGTCTGTGTTGACTCTTTTTACACTGTGCTATACTGCATACCCACAATTAGTGACTTTTGATCGATATTCATGTGTGGAGTCCTTGTACTTCTGTCGTGTTGTCCCATGCATTTCACACACAGACTTTGTTATATTAAGTGGAGTGCTTCGACGTAAGGCCATAATCAACAACAGCAGACACAGGAACAACTCACTTCTACAATATTTATCACTCTTACTTATTATTCATGCCAATGATGTAAACCTCAACCCGGGCCCTACACACAATGATACTGTACATGATAGAGACTATTTATGTGGAACATGCGACAGATTAATAGACTGGGAGGATAGAGGAGTAAAGTGTGAGACATGCGACCAATGGTATCACGTGAGCTGCCAGAGCATACACACCATATCTTACAACCAACTAGAGGATACAGAGCTGAATATCAGTTGGCATTGCATCATATGCAATAACCCCAACTACAGCTCAACGGTACACGACTACCAGACAGTAGATGTGTCAGTCGATGTCACAAATGACTCATCCATACCTTCGATACCACCGCACAGTCCTGATAACCGTTCTTTGCTACGACCAATACATTCCTCAACACCTACGCGGAATGAGGGCACAACAAAGATCACTAGCCCGCTGAAGTCAATAAAATCAAAACTGTGTAGACTGAGCAACGTTATCCACAGTGTAAAACCGGATGTAAAAATAGGAACGGAGACATGGTTAAACGCAGATATTAAAGACCCTGAAAGCTGCCCTGATGGTTTTAGACTTCACCGTAAAGACCGCTCAGCCTCCGGAGGTGGGGGGGGGGAGGGTTCTCATCGCCGTGAAATCGGAATACAACAGTGAAACCGTCCACGATCTTGACTCCAACTGTGAGGTTGTATGGGCCAAGTTTAGCCTGAAGGGAAACGGAACTGTGTATATTGGTTCTTACTATAGGCGTCATATGTCCCATGGAGAAAGTTTGGAACAATTAGAAACTTCACTTCACCGAGCCTCAAGTATTCGGAATGCTAGTGTTATTATTGGAGGTGACTTTAACCTTCCTGGATGGGATTGGAGGTCTATGACTCTCAAACCCAATGCAACGTATCCCAACTTAAACCAGCAGTTCCTGGATATCATCAACAACAATGGTCTCGCACAGATAGTCGAAGACCCTACCCGACTAGACAACACTCTGGACTTGATTCTCACTTGCTTGACAGCCCCAGTAAAGTTCTCCAAGCCGACACTCTACCAGGAATCTCAGATCTTGACATTGTTTATTCCGAATTTGACTTTAGGCCTGTCATACACCGACAAAAACCACGCAGCATTCCTTTATGTAACAAAGCTAACTGGGACTCCATCAGATTAGATATGATGAACCTTCTCAAAGATCTCACCGATATGTTCAACGATACTAAGTGCACCGCCAACACCATGTGGAACACATTCAGAGATACACTCATCAACTCTACAAGCAAGAACATCCCCCATAAAACAGCGAGGAACAAAAATGGACACCCTTGGATAGACGCAGAACTTAAAAAGCAGATAAGACGTCAACAAAGACTCTACAAAAAGATGAAAAAGACTGGTGATCCCGATATCAAGAAAGCTTACAGGAAACACAAACATCACCTACAAAAACTCACCAGACAAGCATATTGGCGATACATCGAAGGAATCATAACACCACAGGGATGAAGAAATTCTGGACTTACATCAAACACCAAAGGAAAGACAACTCAGGAGCACCGTCACTCAAGCTAAATGGTAAACTGTACTGTAATCCTACAACAAAATCCAACATTCTGAACCAACAATTTAAATCGGCGTTCTCCCAGAGGACCACCTTCACTTCTAACGAGTTTGCAGACTCTCACAGAATGCCTGATGCTGACTATCCCATCATGCCAGACTTCAAATTCACATCAAACGGCATAGAAAAACTCCTGAAAGGCCTGAATGCGCACAAAGCTCCCGGACCGGACAACCTTTCTCCTGGACTTCTGAAGGAACTTAGCAGTGAGATAGCACCTCTACTCCAGCTTGTATTACCAGAAGTCTCTAGACACCAGCTGTGTACCGGAAGATTGGCGCAAAGCAAATGTTACACCTATCTACAAAAAGGGACCAAAGTATCTTGCAGAAAACTACCGCCCAGTCTCACTTACCTCGGTCTGCTGCAAGATAATGGAACACGTGTTGGCGAGTAACATTATGCGACACGGAGAGGATAATGGCATCCTATACCAGCTACAGCACGGCTTCCGGAGGAACAGATCCTGTGAGACGCAGCTGGTCGAGTTTATGGATTTCGCCAAGGCTTTTGACAAAGTCAACCACAGCCTCCTCGTCCACAAGATACACCAGTATGGCATCCGGGGTAAGGTAAACAGCTGGATCAAAAGTTGGCTCTCCGGAAGGAACCATACAGTCGTTGTCGAGGGAGTGAACTCATCACAGGTCGATGCAGACTCCGGAATACCACAGGGATCAGTACTTGAACCATCCCTCTTCATCTTTTACATCAATGACCTCCAAGACCGGCTACGATCCACTGTTCGACTATTTGCGGACGACACTATCGCCTACCTCACTATAACATCTGAGGATGATGCAGAACACCTCCAGGAAGACCTTGACAAACTCGCACAATGGGGAGAAGACTGGTTCATGCAGTTCCATCCAGCAAAATGTACAGTCCTCACCGTCACCAACAAGCGGAACCCCATAGTGACAGAGTATACCATTCGAGGACAATTACTTTCAGCAGTGACATCAGCCAGATACCTGGGGGATACCATCACCGACAAAGTGAACTGGAGCATCGTGAACTGGAACATCGATTCCATCACAAACAAGGCGAATAGAACTCTAGGCTTCCTACGCAGAAATCTGAAGATCTCATCAATATCGATCAAGGAGCAAGCATACAAGACCCTAGTCCGTCCACTGGTGGAGTATGCCAGCCCCGTATGGGATCCCCATCACCAGACAGACATCAGGAAGCTGGAGTGTGTACAACGAAGGGCAGCAAGGTTCGTCTTAAGTAGCCAACACAATAGGTCTAGCGTCACTGACATGATCCAACGCCTCGGTTGAAGGTCATTAGAGGACAGGAGAAGGGACGCTAGGCTTACCATGCTCTATAAGATCGACCACGAACAAGTCGCCATCTCCAAGACAGACCGCCTCGACAGACCAACAAGAAGACTACGACAATCTCATGACAATGCCTATCAAGTACCACACTGTAGGATTGACGTCAGGAAGATGTCGTTCTTCCCAAGAACTGTCCGAGATTGGAACGCCCTGCCACCTGACAAAGCCAGCCTGGACACACTTGAAGCTTTTAAAGCTTCAATCGGTGTCCAATAAACCGCCTCGACTGCTTTTATCTTTTAACCTGTTTTTAACTTATCCCGATGTGAGACTTCCCTTGATGCATAGCACTTATTTAAATCACTGCGTGATCTTCGACACGACGAAGGAGGCAGTTAATCGGCAGAAGTATTAAATAGTACAATCAAACATGAAAAAAGTGACCTTATAAGACAGGTGACCTGTTAGAAAAGGTTCAATTCATATGAAATAAAAATATATAATAGGACAATAAAAGGTGACCTTAAATGCTTAATGGAGGTGACCACATGGGACAGGTTTGATAGTATTGACATTCTTTCTTAAATCATGTTGCCATCTCCATGTTGATTATACTCTAAAGTTTCAAAATTGTAATCAATAATAGACAGATGTCTTATAATCAGAGGAATGTGATATATTTTATAACATGTAGAATTCGTGATATTTGATTAAAACGTAATTAAAGCTCGGCTTATCAGATCTATGTCAGCCCGTTAATAGTATACATGTTACGTACAAAGTATAAATTGTTAAATGTTACATAATCAAAGTCAAATAATCAGTTTTTATTCTACTATTGAGATGTTATACAGGACGTCATAATAATGTGGCATGCATAAACAAAGTATGTCTTTGGTTGGTTGGTTGGTTGGTTGGTTGGTTTATGGTGTTTAACGCCACTTTGAACAATATTTCAGCTATATCGTGGTGGTCAGTTTTATTGGTGAAGAAAACAGGAGAAAACCATCGACCTGTCGCAAGTCACTGACAAACTTTATCACATAATGTTTAACAAGTACACTTCGCCATAAACGGGGTTCGAACTGACAACTTTAGTGGTGATAGGCATTGATTGCACAGGTAGTTGTAAATCCAACTAACCTATGGTCACGACGGCCCCAACATGTCTTTGTTGACTAAATAGAATTATTATGCTTAAATGGGAGCAATAGAACATTTTAGATTTTCGATACTTGTCGAGGGTAATCAGGGAGCGATACGATTCACCTAAGTTCACAGATCTATATGTTTTATTTTTAAATTCCGTTTAATTTAGATAATGTAAGCATTATCTACTAAATCATCTTATTTCAAAATCTACGGAATGGTCCTTCTCAACTGGATAACATGGCATTTGAAATTAAAAGATTTCAATAAAACAGTTTATCAATTAAGAAACATTTAATCAATTTACAACTAGACATTTTAAATTAAGTACGATACGAATACATTTATGTGAATCCCATTGACATTTGTTTATGTCTTTGACGTATATTTCATATAAAAACCGGATTTTATCTATCACATTATTTAATAATTTTTTGATTAGAATAACGAAAATTTGAAATATCTTTTAAACTGTAGATTTTAAAGTAGAAGTGTAAACGAGAGTTGTGTAGAGAATCAAGGGTGCTAATTTAATTTGGAAGTGTGCAGACCAGAAAGTGAACGTAGTTGGCCCTGCTCATATAGAAAAATCGCATTTTAAAGGAGTTTTTGGTTGTATATTTTGACAAAGTTTTATGAAATACGGAGGGAATAAGTCTATAAAAGAGAACAGCCTGCGGCCGTGGGTTTTAATCCCTGAGGACAATAGACACTCGACGGTCACCCGAAAGATTCCATTGTTCTCCATAGAGCCTGGACTTCTGAAGGAACTTAGCAGTGAGATAGCACCTCTACTCCAGCTTGTATACCAGAAGTCTCTAGACACCAGCTGTGTACCGGAAGATTGGCGCAAAGCAAATGTTACACCTATCTACAAAAAGGGACCAAAGTATCTCGCAGAAAACTACCGCCCAGTCTCACTTACCTCGGTCTGCTGCAAGATAATGGAACACGTGTTGGCGAGTAACATTATACGACACGGAGAGGATAATGGCATCCTATACCAGCTACAGCACGGCTTCCGGAGGAACAGATCCTGTGAGACGCAGCTGATCGAGTTTATGGATTTCGCCAAGGCTTTTGATTAAGTCAATCACAGCCTCCTCGTCCACAAGATACACCAGTATGGCATCCGGGGTAAGGTAAACAGCTGGATCAAAAGTTGGCTCTCCGGAAGGAACCAGACAGTCGTTGTCGAGGGAGTGAACTCATCACAGGTCGATGCAGAAACCGGAATACCACAGGGATCAGTACTTGAACCATCCCTCTTCATCTTTTACATCAATGACCTCCAAGACCGGCTACGATCCACTGTTCGACTATTTGCGGACGACACTATCGCCTACCTCACTATAACATCTGAGGATGATGCAGAACACCTCCAGGAAGACCTTGACAAACTCGCACAATGGGGAGAAGACTGGTTCATGCAGTTCCATCCAGCAAAATGTACAGTCCTCACCGTCACCAACAAGCGGAACCCCATAGTGACAGAGTATACCATTCGAGGACAATTACTTTCAGCAGTGACATCAGCCAGATACCTGGGGGATACCATCACCGACAAAGTGAACTGGAGCATCGTGAACTGGAACATCGATTCCATCACAAACAAGGCGAATAGAACTCTAGGCTTCCTACGCAGAAATCTGAAGATCTCATCAATATCGATCAAGGAGCAAGCATACAAGACCCTAGTCCGTCCACTGGTGGAGTATGCTAGCCCCGTATGGGATCCCCATCACCAGACAGACATCAGGAAGCTGGAGTGTGTACAACGAAGGGCAGCAAGGTTCGTCTTAAGTAGCCAACACAATAGGTCTAGCGTCACTGCCATGATCCAACGCCTCGGTTGGAGGTCATTAGAGGACAGGAGAAGGGACGCTAGACTTACCATGCTCTATAAGATCGACCACGAACTAGTCGCCATCTCCAAGACAGACCGCCTCGACAGACCAACAAGAAGACTACGACAATCTCACGACAATGCCTATCAAGTACCACACTGTAGGATTGACGTCAGGAAGATGTCGTTCTTCCCAAGAACTGTCCGAGATTGGAACGCCCTGCCACCTGACAAAGCCAGCCTGGACACACTTGAAGCTTTTAAAGCTTCAATCGGTGTCCAATAAACCGCCTCGACTGCTTTTATCTTTTAACCTGTTTTTAACTTATCCCGATGTGAGACTTCCCTTGATGCATAGCACTTATTTAAATCACTGCGTGATCTTCGACACGACGAAGGAGGCAGTTAATCGGCAGAAGTATTAAATAGTATAATCAAACATGAAAAAAGTGACCTTATAAGACAGGTGACCTGTTAGAAAAGGTTCAATTCATATGAAATAAAAATATATAATAGGACAATAAAAGGTTACCTTAAATGCAGGTGACTGCTTAATGGAGGTGACCACATGGGACAGGTTTGATAGTATTGACATTCTTTCTTAAATCATGTTGCCATCTCCATGTTGATTATACTCTAAAGTTTCAAAATTGTAATCAATAATAGACAGACGTCTTATAATCAGAGGAATGTGATATATTTTATAACATGTAGAATTCGTGATATTTGATTAAAACGTAATTAAAGCTCGGCTTATCAGATCTATGTCAGCCCGTTAATAGTATACATGTTACGTACAAAGTATAAATTGTTAAATGTTACATAATCAAAGTCAAATAATCAGTTTTTATTCTACTATTGAGACGTTATACAGGACGTCATAATAATGTGGCATGCATAAACAAAGCATGTCTTTAGTTGGTTGGTTGGTTGGTTGGTTTATGGTGTTTAACGCCACTTTGAACAATATTTCAGCTATATCGTGGCGGTCAGTTTTATTGGTGAAGAAAACAGGAGAAAACCATCGACCTGTCGCAAGTCACTGACAAACTTTATCACATAATGTTTATCAAGTACACTTCGCCATAAACGGGGTTCGAACTGACAACTTTAGTGGTGATAGTCATTGATTGCACAGGTAGTTGTAAATCCAACTAACCTATGGTCACGACGGCCCCAACATGTCTTTGTTGACTAAATAGAATTATTATGCTTTAATGGGAGCAATAGAACATTTTAGATTTTCGATACTTGTCGAGGGTAATCAGGGAGCGATACGATTCACCTAAGTTCACAGATCTATATGTTTTATTTTTAAATTCCGTTTAATTTAGATAATGTAAGCATTATCTACTAAATCATCTTATTTCAAAATCTACGGAATGGTCCTTCTCAACTGGATAACATGGCATTTGAAATTAAATGATTTCAATAAAACAGTTTATCAATTAAGAAACATTTAATCAATTTACAACTAGACATTTTAAAATAAGTACGATACGAATACATTTATGTGAATCCCATTGACATTTGTTTATGTCTTTGACGTATATTTCATATAAAAACCGGATTTTATCTATCACATTAAAGTAATAATTTTTTGATTAGAATAACGAAAATTTGAAATATCTTTTAAACTGTAGATTTTAAAGTAGAAGTGTAAACGAGAGTTGTGTAGAGAATCAAGGGTGCTAATTTAATTTGGAAGTGTGCAGACCAGAAAGTGAACGTAGTTGGCCCTGCTCATATAGAAAAATCGCATTTTAAAGGAGTTTTTGGTTGTATATTTTGACAAAGTTTTATGAAATACGGAGGGAATAAGTCTATAAAAGAGAACAGCCTGCGGCCGTGGGTTTTAATCCCTGAGGACAATAGACACTCGACGGTCACCCGAAAGATTCCATTGTTCTCCATAGAGCCCGTCACCATCTCCTACACGCACTATTGAGTTCATTGAATTTTACCTGTAAAATATTTCACCTGTAAAAATTGCTTGGACTGGGACATTTTTCATTATTTTAATTTGTTCACTAAATATATAGTACTAAAGGGATTATAGATCAAGATGACGTGCATTTCTCGTTCGCTAAAATTTAAGGATTTTGGATAGTTCTGCTTGGAATTTTGGACCTATATTCGGCATATGTGAATATTATTTACTTTACGATATATTATGCTTTAAATTTCTGTTTTTGGTGGTTCCAGAATCCATTTTTTCTTTGTGTATTTTGAAATTTCATTGCGACCATACCTTGATATACCCAGGGGCTAATTGAAACAACATTTTCGAAAACAGTTCACAAATGGTTAGATCGAATTGGACTTTGGACTCATAGTAAATATATAACTGTTTCGTAGTAAAAATAACCTTTTGACCTTACCATTAGCCAATCATAACCACAGAATGTCATTGAATGAAACATCTACTCTCATTGCGGAAAGCAGGAAAATAGTGGAAGCGGCGCATAGTGACACATTAGAACCCAATGTCCTGCTGAATATGATACTGCAAATAGTGACAAACATTGACAAAAGAATAGAAATAATGGAAACAACGATGATAAAAAGCGTCGACGACCTAAAGAAAGAAATACTCTCGGTATCAGGGAGAGTAAGAAAGTTAGAGAATCTATCAACTGATCTTACCGTTAAAGTAACGGAATGTGAATCTAGCTGCCAAGGAGTAAGCAATCTTTTTGACAATGCCGACAAACAGATCAAGACGAATACTAGAAACATCATTCATCAGGATCAAAGACTTAAGAAACTAAAAGAAAATCCCAATGAATCAAATGCAGATCGAAGCCAGAGTGAAAAAATGGAATGTTTACACCAGCGCATTCGTGTCTTAGAATCCAAGATAAGGTCGGGAAATACCAGTATATCACAAATTCCAACCAACAACGAGATCCGAGAGCTTCAGCAATCCGTTATAGATTTACAATGCCGCTCCATGAAAAACAATCTCATTTTTACAAATTTAGCAGAACAACCAACAGAAGATGTGGAGATAAAGCTACGCACATTTATATTTGAGAAACTAGGAATCGAACACAAAATTGAGATTGGAAATGTTCATCGTTTCGGGAAGAGATACAACGATAGACCGAGACCGATAGTCGCAAGATTTTTGTACCATAAAGACTTGCGTATGGTTCTTGATCAGGCGACATGGCTCAAAAACACACCTTTTGGAATACATCAGCAGTTCCCTAAACCTATTGAGGATAAACGTAGAAAGCTTTATCCTATGCTGAAAGACGCTAAGAGACAAGGCAAACATGCAGTGCTTGTTCGGGACAAGTTATTCATTAACGGCTCGCAATACTTTGTCGATGACACTGATGAGGCAACACACGTAAACCGAATTAGTTACCGTGACTCTCTCCTAACAACTCCAAAGGAGGCCGATAGACCGTACAAGCGACAACGTCGTTCCGATTCATCTCCGCTAGTCACCGGAAACGCCTACTAGAATAGCCATGGGGCGCAAAAACAGTATATTCATGACTAATAAAAATAAAACTGTTATATCTATTGATGCATGTCATATGTTAAATACCAATAAGAATATCCATTGTATACCTTCAACCCCTTGTATTGAGTGTAAATGTGATCCATGTGTATGTTATCTAAGTATATGCGATTATTATTCTGCGCTTGAAAATGAGACACTGTATTTCGAACATTTATTTCAATATTATAATAACCGAGTAATTATCAGTAGTGAAAACAAACCTTTAAATTTTATTAAAGGCTCTGATATGCATTTACACTCAATTACAAGTACATGTAGTACAAAGGATAACGGAGTTGAGAGGCATAATCAATCAGTTAGTAATTTTGATGAAAAAGCGAGCGATAACCCTAGGTGACAATGGTAGTATGAATAACACTTCTGACATAAATGATTGTATATCAATAGATTCAGATTATGAAGGTGTTGCGTCCCTTTCAAATAGTTCTGTATATAATAATGTAAATAGTAACGATAATTTATTGCGAATCGTATGTTTGAATTGCTGTGGAATCAAAACGAGGCTACAGTATCCCGAATTTAGAACCTTAATACAGAGTTATGATATAGTCTGTTTTGTGGAGACAAAAACTGACGATATAGATATAATAACTTTACCAGGTTACAAGTTTGTCATGGAAAATAGGAAAAAATGACAAAAACCGTTCGGGTGGTATCATGGTAGGTTTTAAAGATAATTTAGCAAAACATATAGACATTGTTAATACTGACAGTAAATATGTTATGTGGTTCAAATGTAGTGAGCAACTCTTTAAAACAGATCAGCCCGTATTTTTTGGTGTTGTATATATACCACCAGAGTATACCAAATACTCATCCGAAGACGCTTTTAGTGAATTGCAACAGGAATACTTGTCTTTTTCAAATAAATCTAAATATATATGTCTTTTGGGGGACTTTAACGCGAGGACGGCAACTGACACTGATTTTGTTGATTTGATCAAAAACCGACATGTTGATGATTATATTACTGACTTTGTTGACAATTTTACAAACGTACTGAATGATTTGAAAATGCCACTCAACAGAATTAGTATGGATAAATCTAAAAATAAGTTTGGTAATCTATTGTTAAATTTTTGTAAAGGAAATAGTATGTTTATAGTTAATGGAAGAGTGGGTAATGATAAAAATATTGGTAGATTTACATGTAGAAATGCTAGCGTTGTTGATTATTGTATTACTAGTCCTGAACTTCTAAAATTATTTTTTGACTTTGATATTCTAGAAAGTAGTAAATTGTTTTCAGATGTCCACGCACCACTACACATGTTATTATCTGTTAACTTAAACAATAATGATAGCAATAGTAATACTGTTAGGAAAACTAATCACTCGAAAGCTAAAATAAAATCATGGGAAAATGAGAAGGTAACAGATTTTCAAGAAAACATAGACGAAGAAAAATTACATACTTTCGAACAGAAACTTTCACGTTGGCAAAATGAAATTGGTGTCACAGATCAAGCGATAATAGACTCATTGTTAGAGGACCTTGGTAATATCTTCACAGGTTCTGCCAAGAAAACATTTGGAACATTTAATTGTAAAAACATTGATAGTAAAATTAACAAGAATAAAAATGGTCAAAATCAAAAACCTTGGTTTGACCAAGACTGTAAATTTGCCAGACAAAAATATCGAAAATCTAAGAGACGTTATAAGTTGAATAACACTATAAGAAATCGTTCAATTATGATCGATGATGAAAAGGGTTATAAGAAAGTTATGGATGAAAAGTATAAAATTTACTGTAAAAAAATCTCAGATTATTTAAAAAATGCCTCAAGAGATAATCCCAAACATTTCTGGAAAATATTAGGTGGACATAAGAGAAAACAACAACCAAATATTGAAATCAATACCTTATATGAATTTTTTAAAGATTTAAATACGAAAGGACTCGATGAACAACAGTCAACGACACTACAAAATGAACTTCCAAATGACTCTAATGTACATATTAATGGGTATATTTCTCAGAATGAAATTTTCAAATGTATAGAAAATTTAAAGAATAATAAAGCTTGTGGGGAAGATGAAATTATAAATGAGTACATTAAATCCACATCAAATCGTTTCATTCATATTTATGAAAAACTTTTTAATATAATTTTTGACACAGGTGTATTACCTCAAAGTTGGTTAAATGGGATTATTAAGCCAATTTATAAAAACAAAGGCGATGTTAAAGACCCAATGAATTATAGACCAATCACAATAGTTAGTTGTTTGGGGAAACTGTTTACTGCAATACTGAATGCAAGATTAAATGATTATACTGAAGAATTCATGATACTTAAAGAAAATCAAAGTGGTTTCAGGCAAAGTTATTCAACACTAGATAATATTTTCTCTATATTTACACTATTTCAAATCTTAAAGTCAAAAAAGAAGAAATTATATTGTGCATTTATTGATTTTGAAAAAGCCTTTGACAGAGTATGGAGAGATGGCCTTTTTCACAAATTATTACTTAACAACATAAATGGTAAAATGTATAATATTATATTCAATATGTATACCAGTGTTAAGTCATGTATCTCATATAAAAATCACACTACAGGATATTTTAACTGTGAAATTGGAGTTAGACAAGGGGAAAACCTGTCCCCTTTTCTTTTTTCATTGTTTCTTAATGATCTAGAAGAATTTTTGCTGACAAAAGATATAGTTGGTTTAAAAAGTATCACCGACGAGTTAGAAACTGAACTTGAAATTTATCTAAAAATATTTGTAATGTTATATGCCGATGACACAATTTTATTAGCTGAATCAGCTGAAGATCTTCAAGTACAATTAAATGCTTTTCGTGAATATTGTGACAATTGGAAAATGAAGGTGAATGTGAACAAAACAAAAATAATGGTATTTGGATTTGGAAAACTACGACAAAATCTCAAATTCACCTATAAAAACGTTGATATCGAAATAGTCAAACAATTTAATTATTATGGGGTAATTTTTACAAAAACATGTAATTTTGATGTTACTGAAAAGCATCTTTCTGACAAAGCGCTTAAGGCAATGTACGAAGTTCTTAAAATGGGAAGGTTATATAAATTATCAGTGAAAATCCAGCTAGATCTCTTTGATAAAATGATAAAACCAATTCTCTTATATGGTTGCGAGGTCTGGGGATTTGGCAAAAATGAAGTACTAGAACGAGTTCACTTGAAATTCTGCAAAATACTTTTAAATTTAAAGTCCTCTACTCCAAACTATATGGTTTATGGTGAGCTAGGCAGGTATCCAATTGATATTGATATAAAAGTAAGGACAATTTCATACTGGGCAAGACTTTTAAGTGGTAAGCAGGCTAAATTTTCAAATGTATTTTATAGGCTTTCTAGAAATTTGAATGAAAATGGTGATACTAATTTAAATTGGGTTTATTTTATCAGAACAATTCTAAATGAGTGTGGATTTACATATATATGGGAAACAGAAAATGTTAATAATAAAGAATGGTTAAAATGTGTTGTGAAACAGCGATTGATAGATCAGTTTGTACAGAATTGGCAAACATCTCTGTCAGATTCTTCAAAAGCATTAAATTATAGGATTTTTAAAATCAAATTCGAATTCGAGGAATATTTCAATATTTTAAATATAGGTGATGCAATCAGACTGTGTAGATTTAGGACAACAAATCACTATCTACCGATTGAAACCGGTAGATGGAGAAATATTGATAGAGAAAACAGGTACTGTAATTTATGTAATTGTCAGAAATTAGGCGATGAATACCACTATGTTTTAGAGTGTTCCTCTTTAAACGATAAACGCAAGCAGCTTCTTCCAAAATATTTTATGAAAAGACATAATGTTGTCAAATTCTTTGAACTTCTATCTACCAAAAAACAATCGCTGTTACGAAAATTATGTATATTTATCAAACATATCAATAAGATCTTTTGTACTCCTGGCTTACCCACTGTTGTTCCTTAACCTATGTATATTTTGTAAAAAGTCTTGTTATGTTATTATTATGTTGTTATTTTTCTCTGTACCATTGTATTTGGCTGTATGAGAATAAAGATATATACTAAATATATAGTACTTCTGTCTTTAATAATGAAAAAAATGAAGACTTCATATATCACATAATATGAAGAATATATCATTGTCGTTTTGTTCGATTCTGTATGACATTTTTAATTCATATACATGTAAGAAACGGAACGAAAAATGAGTTTTGAGATTGTGCAACTTCCTAATTAAAAAATGCTCGTAAAATTAGTACATTTTTACATTATAGAGCCTCAGAGATCAATTGGAGGATTGATCTTGGAGGGGGGGGGGGGGGGAGATTATGACATTGAGCACTGTAATTGTTTGAGCTATTTTTTACCAAACCTTCAACTTAACATTGGTAAACAAAATACCTAAAAACTGCAAAAATTATTGATGAATCATTGATACTTGCAATTGTTTTACGTAACTATTCTACTAAACCAAGTTATATCTTTCAACTCAAACGTGAGCTAAAAGTTTGGAAATATATATTTAACCTATTCCACTTCGAAATGCTTATCCAAAACAGGAATCCGAAATTTCGACCTTTGTGTTTGTTTGTTTTGACTTTTCATGAATACGAGGCCAGTTTTGTGTTTGGTTTTCGGTTGGATTATCAACTGTCCCTGTTTATCTTTTATTGTTTTTTTTTGTGTCAAGTTGTTTTGTGTATTATTTATGTGTTATAATCAATATAAGTTAAATAATTCATCTGACCCCAGATAGTTTCAACAGTTACAACTGTTCTTAAACCTTAATGAATTGGCAGACACATGTTCCAAATATTTTCGGCATTGGCTTTAACGTGACATTTATTCGAATTTTACATGTGTTCTCTGTCTATTATACTTAATAATATGATTATACTTCAACCCGTGTCGTCATCCGAGTCATCATCACACAAATCAATCATAATAGGTTCTATGACACTTCTATCTGTACAGTTTTCTTTGCAGTATTCTTTTTCAATTTTGACCACATGTTCTTCTGCTTTTGTCCACACATCTTTTGTAATTTTTCCGAAAGCGGCGTACGCGAGTTCTTTAACATCTTTTAATCGGAAGGTGGTATTGTTTTTAGCCACGAAACCTTTGACTTGCGCCCATATTAATTCTATCGGGTTAAGTTCACAGTGTCGAACGGGGGTTCTTAATACTTCATGTCCGTGTAAATTAGCAATTTTATCTGTTTTATAAACTACTCGGGTCTTTTTTTGTTTTATTTTTTCATATAATACTTTTTTGGTATCAGTAGCAGAAAAAGGAAAGTTGTGTTGTGTAAGATAGTTTTGGAGAACAGCTTTCTTCTGACTAAAATTTGGTCACACCGTATCTTCTGTTTTAACATTGTGATAACTTGCATTATCTAACACAACCAAGCTAGGATTTTTCAGAGAGGCATCAATTGATTTTCAAACCACTCAAGAAAGACAACACTATTCATCTCCTGGTGATAGTCACCATCCTTTGATTTGGCCAGAAACACTAAATCGCAGCCGTCAATCAAACCTTCACTTCGCGTACCTGCATGCAAAACAATCAAACGTTTGCCTTTACCCGAGGGTATTTTTGGTGCATCAGACCCATCATTCGGAAGCCACATATATAATCTGTGCAGTGATTTTGGTTAACCCATGTTTCATCCATGCACATGATATCATATCCTGCTTCCCTAAAAGATTTGATCTTTCTCAGATAATTACACCTATCATTGATAATAGACACTTGATCGTACAGAACTCTTCGATTATCACCTATTTTTTTATAAGTATATCCAAGATCAATGAGAGTTAGAGTAAGTTTAAACTTTGATATTTTAAGAGAATCTTTTATTTCCTTATGTATTATTGAGACGATCGGAGCAATTTTCTGTTAATATAAACCGTGGATTGTTCTTTTAATAACACAATGATCAAAGTCGTCCAAAATTGTAGCTCTTTCTTTGGGTCTATTTGACTTACAAGGTCTCTTACCATTCATAATACGGTGCACTGAAGTGTAAGACACACCCAAAGCTTCAGATGTCCCTTGATATACCCTATCAAATGAGACAATTGGCTTCTTCGTTGCCTTTTCCTTACTAAAAAAGGCAAACAACCTTTTTACAAACTTTTGGCATTCCGGAGATAAGTCAGACTTTTTACCCATTTTACAAAAAATGCAAAATATAACAATAATTTATGAGAGAAATACTTGTCAGGTTCGTCTAAAGTACAAGTGGCTGAGAGAAAGATTTTACAGGTTAGATACCTGACGTACGGATGGCTCTTCTATAAAGTACATCTACTCCCACCCGAAAAATGACAACAAAATAGGACCAAAATACAAAATTTCATCTGAGTGCAGCCTCAGCCAAAACAATAAGAAGCATTACTGTAACATATTTAGTTAGCACTCCCAATTCTAAATAAAACTCTCGTTTATTTTGCTGTTCAAAAATCTATAGTTTATTTTATTATTGTTTATTTGGATTTTTCGTTATTCTAATCAAAATATTATTACTTTAGTAATTTTTAAAGGCATTTTAAAACAGCTATCTAACCAAGATTATCTTTTTAAAACAGTTACCCAACCATGATTATATATCATTACAGCGTTTATTAATAGGAACAAATATGAATTAGATCAAAGACTTTTTTACTGGTATCATTTAGGAAGAATATAACTAATATCGCAGTTATATCGGAAATCGTCTGAAAGCATTACGATGACATCACATTTTAAAATTCTAGTGGGCTGAAGCAAGGATGAATCATTTGGTAAATATATTACTAGCTTGACAGCGGTATTCTTGTAACGAATCAATACAAAAGTCAACACGAATAAAACTAAATTCAGTCAATGATTGTTGTTTAACGCCAACTGAGCAATATTTGAATGATTTTGATCGGTAAAACCCTGTAAGAGTTTGAATGATAGCAATGGGGTAATCAGAATCCGTAAATCGAAGGACAGACAATACAATGGCCAAAAGGACAAACAACGATCTACAAACCTTACATAACATTAAAGATCGAGTAACACAAAACTTAGGATAAATAATCATACAATGGTTTACATTTGTGGAAAATATTTCAGTTATATGTTGACGAATAGAACTAAACAAACAATGCATCATGACGGAAAACATTTGGCACTGGAACTAAACTATGATGGGTGTTCTTAATGCCACAAATACTAAACAAAAATGAAAAACAATAATGATCCAATTAAAGTAATATTACACCAGTTTTGGGTGAAGAAATTGTTTCCCTGAAAATTCAATTTGGAATACGGCGGTACCTTTACTAAGCTATTCATGCATGTTTCAAGTCGAAATATGTTCCCACCAATTAGACATCTGCAAATCCGTGTGCATGTTTATCGTCCTCGCCATTGTTGTGGAGACGATTAACTTTCGGTTGTTTTGTTCCGATGATTGCCGATCATGACCTCGTGACGAAAAAAATAAACAATCATGAATGCTGAGGTAAGCACGCACACATTCCTGACAATGATTATTGAGGAATCTGTCTGTTTCATGTCGTGTGAACCATTTTTTTTTGGGTGCAATTATTCACACGAAATATATTTTTACTTGCATCCGACATTGTTTTCATCAACTGAACAGTGCGCATGAGCGATAATCTTCCCAAAAGAGTTCAAATCTTGGGTCATGCGCATATCATCTGCATTACTGTACGGGAAAATAGAATTATCTGCTGTCAAATATTTTGCGAGTTGCTCTTAAAATCTGCTTTTGAGCGGATTTTTAATGTTATGCAGTTGATTTTAGTTAAAATTAAGTGACATATTAAGTGAAAATATTTAATCCAAAAATTCCACGATATTTGCCCTTCATATTACTTTAAGCCTTGTGAACTCATACCGGTTCAAACTGGAACCTTTTCACGGTGTAAGGGATTTTTTCTTCAACATATTAGTCGAATTTTCTGTTCCCCGATGACGACAATTTTTTCTTTTTAAATGCAGCATTACGATAATAGTGAAACAATGAAGGACAATGACAATATCCGAGTTCTCATTTATCCAGTGGGAAAAGTGGCAACTTTAGTGGTGATAGGCACTGATTGTACAGGTAGATGTAAATCCAACTACCATACGATCAAGACCACGACGTCCTCTCACAAATTAAGTACCCGCTACGACACGCAATAATAAAATGACTAAGTTACACACTTTGTTTTAGTTTCGTATCCGATCGAATGAGTGCTTCGGACTCTTTCCCTGAAATACTCTTTCGGAAAACCAAACCTCTAATGTTCAATACTAGCTACTGCTTTTGCTATCAAAATACTATATATATTACTTGTAACATGAATGCATTCTTTTCCTTTGATCTTTTTATTTCTTTAGAAATGCCTGTACCAAGTCAGGGTCATTCCGGTTTTCACAGTTTTCCGATTGTTGACTGATTTTGTCTGTTTATATACTTATGAGTTTTGTCTTTCCCTTTGTAAGATTGTTCGGAGTTCGGTAATTTTGTTATCACCCCTATTTATTATATACCAGAATGTAAGTAACAGGTAAAAACTATGAAATCTTAGTAGTAGGCATTGTACTCCACACACAGATACGAGATATTGTACACTTTAAATCTGGGCTGTAGTTTTATTACTCTCAGAGAGCCGTGCAATAATCAACTATTTAGATGTGAAATTGCATGGCTTCATGTTACAAATCATTTATACCATAGTTTTCCGAGCTAAACGGTGAAACAATCTCACACTTCGTGTTCGATTGTTTAACGGTATAACTCGGAATACCGTGGTATAAATATTGCCTGGATTGATTGAAATATAATAAAAAAAATGTTTCATCCCAAATAATTGTGATACATAAACAATATCAGTATCTCAACCAAGCTTTAATCATCCACACATTTTTGTAAGCAACTAATCCGTGCAAAAAGGTCACAATCACAAAGAGGATCCTTAATGGGATGTTAAAGTGACAAGTAAATAAATCAATAGTGAATACCTGTGACATTTGAAGAATATAAAATCATTTAAATTGTTCACACTAATGATATCTTTGTAAATTAAATCCAGGAACTCTCAAACAAAAATAAAGATTCCACGCTAGAATAGGAAATTGCAATTGATTACAACTATCCGTGCAACTGGTGCATATCACCACTAAAGTTGTGAGTTCGAACCCCGTGTACTCGATACAACATTATGTGATACAGTTTGTCAGTGATTTGCGACAGGTCGGTGGTTTTCTCCATTTTCCTCCACCAGTAAAACTGACCGTGGCGTGATCGATATAACCGAAATATTATTGAAAGTGGCATTAAACACCATAAACCAAACCAAACCAATTGATTACAGACTAAAAAAAAAAAGAATCGGAAATAAACTCATAAAAGAGCTGACTGAGAAATATGGCAAGTTACAGATTTCTCAAATAAACTACATACAAGGGTGATACAATCGCTACAACGCTTGTGGTTATTATATAAACGTTAGAGAATGTCGAAGGGACAATCAATAGACACCCCGGAGAAACTGTCAACATAGGGTACAAAAGACGAAGACAAACAAGCACAAACAACGTAAATAAGACATGAGTCCTCCTACAAACAACTGGTGGTAAAGACGAACCGAACATCGTTTTTATTCTGAAATTGTAGAAATCAACAAATCAAAAACAATAATTGCCTGTGGCGGCCATATTTGTTAACGGATCGAGACGAAATGTGCAATCTGAATAGAGGACCTGCCATAGATACTTCCTACAACGTTTCGGTTCATTTGGCCAAGCGGTTTCAGAGGAGAATTTTTTTTTTAAAAATCGAGCAATCAGAAACAGGAATTGCCTATGGTGACCATGTTTGTTAACAGATCGGGACGAAATGAGCAATCTTATTAGAGGACCTGCCATAGATGCTTCCTACCATGTTTCGGTTCATTTGGCCTAGCGGTTTCAGAGGAGAAGATATTAAAAAATCGACCAATCAGAAACAAGAATTGCCTATGGCGGCAATGCTTGTTAATGTACCGGAACCAAATGAGCAATCTTTGGTGAAGACCTTCCATAGATGCTTCCTACAAAGTTTCACTTCATCTGGCAAAGGGGTTTCAGAGGAGAAGATTAAAATGTGAAAAGTTAACGGCCGATAGACGACGGACGACGGACGCCAAGTGATGGCAAAAGCTCACATTACCTTTGGCAAGGTGAGCTAAAAACGGGGGGTGAACTTAAGTGTTCGCGAAGTTTAAGCAGTTCCTGCTTCTTTTAAGACACCCACCGTGTTACTTATATATATATATATATATATGGCAGTGATAGAGGAAAGAAAATATCTACGCAAAAAGTAAACGATCCATTGTCATTTGAGATATAGATATATTGTTATAACCAGATTATGTTGTAGAAAGATCGGTAAACACATAAACCGACAGTTACTGGAAAGACAAGGAATCCTATGTGTTTTAGGAACAATTCTTCTTGTAAACTTCCAGTATGTTTCGGGTTAAAACAAAAACAGTTCGGTGAAGAAAAGTTTGAAGATAGCAAAGAGTTAATGAGAAGCCGTATGTACAAGGACAAGACGATACAATGTTTAAAAGAGTTAATGAGAAGCCGTATGTACAAGGACAAGACGATACAATGTTTAAAAGAGTTAATGAGAAGTCGTATGTACAAGGACAAGACGATACAATGTTTAAAAGAGTTAATGAGAAGCCGTATGTACAAGGACAAGACGATACAATGTTTAAAAGAGTTAATGAGAAGCCGTATGCACAAGGACAAGACGATACAATGTTTAAAAGAGTTAATGAGAAGCCGTATGTACAAGGACAAGACGATACAATGTTTAAAAGAGTTAATGAGAAGCCGTATGTACAAGGACAAGACGATACAATGTTTAAAAGAGTTAATGAGAAGCCGTATGTACAAGGACAAGACGATACAATGTTTAAAAGAGTTAATGAGAAGTCGTATGTACAAGGACAAGACGATACAATGTTTAAAAGAGTTAATGAGAAGCCGTATGTACAAGGACAAGACGATACAATGTTTAAAAGAGTTAATGAGAAGCCGTATGTACAAGGACAAGACGATACAATGTTTAAAAGAGTTAATGAGAAGCCGTATGTACAAGGACAAGACGATACAATGTTTAAAAGAGTTAATGAGAAGCGTATGTACAAGGACAAGACGATACAATGTTTAAAAGAGTTAATGAGAAGCCGTATGTACAAGGACAAGACGATACAATGTTTAAAAGAGTTAATGAGAAGCCGTATGTACAAGGACAAGACGATACAATGTTTAAAAGAGTTAATGAGAAGCCGTATGTACAAGGACAAGACGATACAATGTTTAAAAGAGTTAATGAGAAGCCGTATGTACAAGGACAAGACGATACAATGTTTAAAAGAGTTAATGAGAAGCCGTATGTACAAGGACAAGACGATACAATGTTTAAAAGAGTTAAAGAGAAGCCGTATGCACAAGGACAAGACGATACAATGTTTAAAAGAGTTAATGAGAAGCCGTATGCACAAGGACAAGACGATACAATGTTTAAAAGAGTTAATGAGAAGCCGTATGTACAAGGACAAGACGATACAATGTTTAAAAGAGTTAATGAGAAGCCGTATGTACAAGGACAAGACGATACAATGTTTAAAAGAGTTAATGAGAAGCCGTATGTACAAGGACAAGACGATACAATGTTTAAAAGAGTTAATGAGAAGCCGTATGTACAAGGACAAGACGATACAATGTTTAAAAGAGTTAATGAGAAGCCGTATGTACAAGGACAAGACGATACAATGTTTAAAAGAGTTAATGAGAAGCCGTATGTACAAGGACAAGACGATACAATGTTTAAAAGAGTTAATGAGAAGCCGTATGTACAAGGACAAGACGATACAATGTTTAAAAGAGTTAATGAGAAGCCGTATGTACAAGGACAAGACGATACAATGTTTAAAAGAGTTAATGAGAAGCCGTATGTACAAGGACAAGACGATACAATGTTTAAAAGAGTTAATGAGAAGCCGTATGTACAAGGACAAGACGATACAATGTTTAAAAGAGTTAATGAGAAGCCGTATGTACAAGGCCAAGACGATACAATGTTTAATAGAGTTAATGAGAAGCCGTATGTACAAGGCCAAGACGATACAATGTTTAAAAGAGTTAATGAGAAGCCGTATGTACAAGGCCAAGACGATACAATGTTTAAAAGAGTTAATGAGAAGCCGTATGTACAAGGACAAGACGATACAATGTTTAAAAGAGTTAATGAGAAGCCGTATGTACAAGGACAAGACGATACAATGTTTAAAGGAGTTAATGAGAAGCCGTATGTACAAGGACAAGACGATACAATGTTTAAAAGAGTTAATGAGAAGCCGTATGTACAAGGACAAGACGATACAATGTTTAAAAGAGTTAATGAGAAGCCGTATGTACAAGGACAAGACGATACAATGTTTAAAAGAGTTAATGAGAAGCCGTATGTACAAGGCCAAGACGATACAATGTTTAATAGAGTTAATGAGAAGCCGTATGTACAAGGCCAAGACGATACAATGTTTAAAAGAGTTAATGAGAAGCCGTATGTACAAGGACAAGACGATACAATGTTTAAAAGAGTTAATGAGAAGCCGTATGTACAAGGACAAGACGATACAATGTTTAAAAGAGTTAATGAGAAGCCGTATGTACAAGGACAAGACGATACAATGTTTAAAGGAGTTAATGAGAAGCCGTATGTACAAGGACAAGACGATACAATGTTTAAAAGAGTTAATGAGAAGCCGTATGTACAAGGACAAGACGATACAATGTTTAAAAGAGTTAATGAGAAGCCGTATGTACAAGGACAAGACGATACAATGTTTAAAAGAGTTAATGAGAAGCCGTATGCACAAGGACAAGACGATACAATGTTTAAAAGAGTTAAAGAGAAGCCGTATGCACAAGGACAAGACGATACAATGTTTAAAAGAGTTAATGAGAAGCCGTATGCACAAGGACAAGACGATACAATGTTTAAAAGAGTTAATGAGAAGCCGTATGTACAAGGACAAGACGATACAATGTTTAAAAGAGTTAATGAGAAGCCGTATGTACAAGGACAAGACGATACAATGTTTAAAAGAGTTAATGAGAAGCCGTATATACAAGGACAAGACGATACAATGTTTAAAAGAGTTAATGAGAAGCCGTATGTACAAGGACAAGACGATACAATGTTTAAAAGAGTTAATGAGAAGCCGTATGTACAAGGACAAGACGATACAATGTTTAAAAGAGTTAATGAGAAGCCGTATGTACAAGGACAAGACGATACAATGTTTAAAAGAGTTAATGAGAAGCCGTATGTACAAGGACAAGACGATACAATGTTTAAAAGAGTTAATGAGAAGCCGTATGTACAAGGACAAGACGATACAATGTTTAAAAGAGTTAATGAGAAGCCGTATGTACAAGGACAAGACGATACAATGTTTAAAAGAGTTAATGAGAAGCCGTATGTACAAGGACAAGACGATACAATGTTTAAAAGAGTTAATGAGAAGCCGTATGTACAAGGACAAGACGATACAATGTTTAAAAGAGTTAATGAGAAGCCGTATGTACAAGGACAAGGCGATACAATGTTTAAAAGTGTTAATGAGAAGCTGTATGTACAAGGACAAGACGATACAATGTTTAAAAGAGTTAATGAGAAGCCGTATGTACAAGGACAAGGCGATACAATGTTTAAAAGAGTTAAAGAGAAGCCGTATGTACAAGGACAAGGCGATACAATGTTTAAAAGAGTTAATGAGAAGCCGTATGTACAAGGACAAGGCGATACAATGTTTAAAAGTGTTAATGAGAAGCCGTATGTACAAGGACAAGGCGATACAATGTTTAAAAGAGTTAATGAGAAGCCGTATGTACAAGGACAAGACGATACAATGTTTAAAAGAGTTAATGAGAAGCCGTATGTACAAGGACAAGACGATACAATGTTTAAAAGAGTTAATGAGAAGCCGTATGTACAAGGACAAGGCGATACAATGTTTAAAAGTGTTAATGAGAAGCTGTATGTACAAGGACAAGACGATACAATGTTTAAAAGAGTTAATGAGAAGCCGTATGTACAAGGACAAGGCGATACAATGTTTAAAAGAGTTAAAGAGAAGCCGTATGTACAAGGACAAGGCGATACAATGTTTAAAAGAGTTAATGAGAAGCCGTATGTACAAGGACAAGGCGATACAATGTTTAAAAGTGTTAATGAGAAGCCGTATGTACAAGGACAAGGCGATACAATGTTTAAAAGAGTTAATGAGAAGCCGTATGTACAAGGACAAGACGATACAATGTTTAAAAGAGTTAATGAGAAGCCGTATGTACAAGGACAAGGCGATACAATGTTTAAAAGAGTTAATGAGAAGCCGTATGTACAAGGACAAGACGATACAATGTTTAAAAGTGTTAATGAGAAGCCGTATGTACAAGGACAAGACGATACAATGTTTAAAAGAAACAGGACAAAGGTGAAACAAAACAATGATCTACAAAATATTACACAGAAAACTAAAGATCGAGCAACGCGACGAGTATTTAATTGACTGGGTCACGTGGATGAAAGGCTTTAATAAAACAATAAAACTAAATACATCTTTCCCTCAAATTATCGTCAAGTCCCATTCTTGCCATGACTCTGTTAGCAAGATTTTTTTTTTTTTATAAACACCATTATATTCATCTGCATATAAACGAACTTTTATATAAATTTCAGTCGGGTTTTCCGCCAGGATATTCAACTACTTATCTGCTAATTGAACTATATGATGATATTTTACTTGCGTTAGATAAAAAAAAAACAAATTACAAATGACACTTCTATTGGCAATACCGCACATAATGAAGAAAATTTATGTATTTTGATAAGTACAGATTTAGAATATTTAAATGCATGATCATGTAGATGGTTTGTGAAATTCAATCCCAACAAAACAGATATTATAACTTTTTAGTACTAGGCATTTAAAAAATAATCTAATATTTGACCTTAACGATATTTCTAGTACATATGCATACACATTTGGGGTTTATTATTACGTTTGAGATAGTTGTGGACAAGCGGACTGTAATCATCTAGATTTGATTTAATGATTTGATTTACTGTGTTTAACGCCACTTTCAGCAATATTTCAGCTATATCATGGCGACCAGTTTTAGTGGTGGAAGAAGTCGGAGTACCCAGAGAGAACTATCGACCAGGGGCAAGCAACTGGTAAACTTTATCACTTGCGGCTGCGAGTCGAGTGTGCCCATTTTTGTAATTTACAAAGCCGGGCGCGAACCCACGCCGTATTGGTGATAGGCTTGTGTGAGTTGTTAGGTAAACCAACTATCTAACTCATTGAGCCACCCGGGCCCTAACAATTGTCTAGATAAAATACAAATAGAAGCAGTTCGTATAGTGACTGGATTATCTATATGCTAGTTTTGATTCGATCTACAAGGAAACGTTGAGTACAAAAAGGGAAGTTAAAAACTGCTACTTTTTTCTTAACAAAATTGTCAATAAGAAGTTAGGGTTAAGGATGATTCATGGCGCTTTCTACAAAATTTCAGTTATATCATGGTGGTCAGTTTTATTGATTAAGGGAACCGGAGTACTCGGAGAAAACCACTGACCTGCCTCAAGTCACGGACAAACTTAATCACATTATATTGTATCGAGTACACCTCGACATGAACGGGGTTCGAACTCACAAATTTAGTGGTGATAGGCACTGATTGCAGAGCTAGTTGTAAATCCAACTACCATGCGATCACGACCACGACGGCCCCTGTCAATAAGGAAGCAGCAGACCAATTACATGAATTATTTCCACCTTTAGCGGCAGCAAGCAATAATTATAATTTACGCAATAGTCACAATATACATGTAGCTTTTAACCGTTTGTCTGTTTACCAAAATTCTTACTTTCCATGTACTATTCAAGCACGGAATGCTTTCGATCGTGCTATTAGAGATTTTCCTACGTTTTCCTCTTTTATACAAAAACTTCAACAAATGTATTTACTAAGAGGAGAAATCCTCAATATTATTCAGTATTTGACGCTTTCTCAGTGTATTACACTCAAGAATGCGAAATAAATGCAGTGCATTAAATGCATATTTATATCATGCAAATTTAATAGTTACTGATCATTGTTTATGTGGATACGATAATGCAAATGGAGAGCATTACTTGTTACACAGATTTGTGGTAATGAGGATTATTACATATTTTATTGAAATAACGCCGAATTTGCATGTGTAATAAAAACATAATTTGCGGCGTGTTATTTGCCTCCGGAGCAATAACATTTTACGAGGGCAATAACATGTTATATGCCCTCTTGTGAAGGGCAATACTATGTTATCTGCCCTGGCAAAATATGTGATAAATAGATTAATACATGGCCTTTTTCATATTGCCCTATCAGCCCTCGACTGATATCGTCCCTCGGGGCCGATATCAAGGTCTCGTGCTGATAACAAGGGCAATATGAAAAAGGCCATGTATTAATCTATAATTATTATGTGCTTGAAATAATATAAATTAGTTGAATTTGATTGGAATTCCGGTAACTGTTGACTTATTATTATTATTATTTGCAAATGAAACACTTAGCTATAATTGTTCCATATTTTTGGCTGTACAAAAATACATTAAGGTTCATTAAAACACTTTTCAAAATCAAATGCTGCACTCCAGTGGCGGATTTAGAGGGGGGCGTGCGGGGCGTGCGCCCCCCCTAAAATTCGCAAAGCATATGTTATATAACGTTAATTAAGCAGTTCAATAAATAATTTTTTCATGAATGGTTAACTCGTGACCTGTAGTAAAATATTCCTACACATTGTAAATACACGTTGGGTGTGTTCGCTGATTCATATGTATTCGCAGTCAATAGTTCAAAGATTATTCCATTCTGATTGGTTCCGAGGTACCAGACATCAACTATTTTCTCACGCTAATTAAACATCATTTCTTCAGTCAATTTTACAACTATAAGAAAAACAAATCTTTACAGATCAAAGCATTTAGTAAACTTAAATCCTGATACTGACCCTGGGCAAGCAACTGGTAAACTTTATCACGTGTGGCTGCGAGTCGAGTGCACCCTTTTTGTAATTTACAAAGCTGGGCGCGAACCTACGCCGTATTGGTGATAGGCTTGTATGCAGGGGCGGATCCAGGATTTCAAGTTAGGGGGGGCGCACTTAAAAAAATCATATTTTTTTCAATTGCCGAGGGAGGCGCGAACATTTTTGAGGTGTTTCGTGTGAAAAATCACGATTTTACGCCAAAAAATCATATTTTTTTTCCAATTTTAGGGGGGGGGGGGGGGGGGGCGCGCGCCGGGTGCGCCCCCCCCCCCCTGAATCCGCCCCTGGTATGAGCTGTTAGATCCAACGACCTAACTCATTGAGCCATCCGGGCCCCAGGAATGCGTTAAAACTAAACCAATAGTTCTTTGAAGGGTTAAAATATCGTGATCGATCAGTCATGAGTTGAACAATTCGCATCACGGTTGTTAAAAAAAAAAGTTTTACTTCAGGTTCTTAAAATCTGACAAAAACATACTGTTAACAATTATCCGACAAAATTAAGACTAAAAGTAAAGTTTTTTTGGTCTGATAAAAATGGTGTGGTTGGTTCAAAATTGTCGTTCAAATAAATGTATGTACTTCCTCAGACCCCCAGAGCTTAGGGGGGGTATCCCCCTGGGCCCCCTACCAGGGCTCTGTCCTGGAACCGCTGGGGGACCTTAAGCGGTCCCCAGACCACTCTCCTACTCACGCCTCCCCTAATCCCAAATCCTGGATCCACCCCTGCACTCGATATGCCAATTTGTCTTTATCAAAATTTCTTAGTGTCCTTCATTATTTTATACGAAAGCAAAAATGAATAAAAAAAACCATAAGAGTTACTTGATATTTATATAAATAACATGTTGAATTTTCACATAGACATCCTACACTACTAATAATGGGTTGTAAAGTTTCCGATTTTTCATGATGCAACATCAATTTTTATAGAATTCAGATGTTTTGTTTTAAGTAAAAAAATATAGCACAACATGATGTTTATGTTGCAGGCTAGTCACTCCCAGCATATATATATAACATTATTTAACTTTTAAATGTAGAAAAGGTAACTCTGAACTTGGAAAAATTGTAAATATACCGTAAATTTGGCAACTTCTTCCACTTCTGATACAATTTGAGGCATTAAAATACAACTGATTACTATATAAACAGTGGAAGTTCCTACCTTTGATCATACACTCTTCCAATATTACAATAATCCAACTGTATCGCATATAAAGTACAAATTACAGATTCCATAAAAAATCCTGGCCATTTTGTTGAAGGTGACTTTGGCGAAATGCAATTCTGCACAAACCGTTTTATATATCTTTCTTTTAATGCTATACAAAGTATCCCCATGTAAAATATCTTCACCACGTACGTGCTGTTGCATTTTTTTTTATTATTAATTTAAGATAAATGTGTGCTTTTTCCTTTTACCAAATTGCAAGTCGAACACACCCTTGAAACACTTGTCGGTTTTCTCAGGCCTCGGACACTCTAGTCTCCCCTTATATTAACATCCGCCATACCGTGCTAGATTGTGTATCGTTTTTGATAAACGACATTGCCAAAGATTAATTCATGCATATATTTTGATAAAATATGGATGGAATAGTTTGAAATATTTAATTTCCTAAGAAGGTTTGTATTATTTTCCATTCAACATACGTCTTCTTGTAATATTTTGGATGTGATGTAAAATATAATCAAATTTTAGGCCAAATCTTACCGATCAGTATTAGAATCAGGAAGATTTTTAGTTTGACAAATTTTTGTGAATGGATATTTTTTTTGTAATGTATTTTTACCTGAGCTATCATATATAGAAACAGAAAATATAAGTTATATATTTTTATAAAATAAATTAATAAAAAAAAAAGCGTGTCTTCTTAGAATATGGTAAATCCGAGGATTTATGATATGCAATGCAGGTGTTTGTTTACAAACAATAATTATATATATGTTACAGGCAATTTCTTAAATTAGGCATTTTGTAAAATGCCTGAAATTTTAGTCAATTTACAAAATGCCTATTTCAGTCAGGCATTTTATAAAATGCCTAAAAATCTCTAGGCATTTTACAAAATGCCTGAATATTTTAACCCTTTTTCTACAAATTGCCTAACCCATTTCAGTCATTTTAATAAAAATGAATTTAAATATAAAACAGCCTTTATTTAAAAAGAGAACCTTAAAGTTTGACTTAAATATGTTAAATCATTTAATACTTTTATAGTATTGCCTTAAGCAATAAATTTCTTTGCGAATTAATTGTCAGTGCATGGGTATAATTATACAAGGTTGAAATGTACTCACCAGAAGTACATAATAAAGTGGTCACTTCATACTTTGTCACTGAACATGGCAGAAGCACCACAAATGTCTGAGCAGCAGTTTACTAACAAATTGTTGGAAATTCTTGAATCAAGCAAAAAAAGTGTTATATGGACCAGAGTAAAATATGAAGAAATACTTGAAAAGATTAAGTCCGGAAAGAAAACAAACTGCCAAGACTACTACTACATGCAGAAGTACAGTAAATGTTTTCTGAGGATAACCTAAATTTCCATTGACCAAATGTTTTCAAATTTTAAGACACTGTTTATAACCATAATATACAGGTCAAGTTCCATTTTCAGCCAGATCCCATTTACGGCTTGGGAGTTAGGCCCACTTAGATGAAAGCGAGGGCATCCGTGTCTCCAGACACATTCTTCTTATATTTAAGATACTATATGGAATACTATCGTTTATAAAAATGAAAGGATATGGGGTAATCGTACACGAGACACAAAATTTCGGGAATATCTTATTTGCATTCGTCTGTCCATCTGTCCGTCCGTCACACATTTGTTTCACTAGAACTACTCCTACATTTTTAAGTCTGATTTCAAAAATTCGTTTTGCATAGTTTCTACTTCTTCGTTTTGTACAATTAAACATGTTTTCAATACAATCTTATATCTATTGCATTAAAATTATGTTGATAAATCAATTCAGGCATTTTGTAAATTCAGGCATTTTGTAAAATGCCTGCCATTTTTTCCAGGAATTTTACAAAATGCCTTGAAGTTTTAGTCATTTTATAAAATGCCTAAAATTGGCAGTCATTTTATAAAATGCCTAAAATTGGCAGTCATTTTATAAAATGCCTAAAATGTTCAGGCATTTTACAAAATGCCTGAATTATGAAATTGCCTGTAACATATATAAGTGTATTTTATAAACAACTAATGGTATGTAGATATCTAACATAGTTAACACTTAATCCAAATTTTATTTAGCATACATATGCATTTTAGATTATTTTATTTTATGAATATATAAATTGTTATTAAAAACAGTTAATCTATTTAGATGGGCTTCCCACTCCTACAGGAAGTAAAATATGTTTTTTCATTTTTTTTAAAATATAAGGATACTTAATACTAGCTTATAGACAAGCTGTGTTAATCACTATTGGTTCAATTTTTTTTTACTCAAAAAACTTTTTCAGTAGTAATCTTATAATACTATACAGTACTATGATTATCTTCCTTTATTCCTTAAAAAGCATTTCCACCAATAATTATTGTTAATTCAACTTTTTGCATTTAATTGTTATATTTTAAAATTATTATCAGTATTAAACAATAACGATTTGTATGTTCATATTTATATGAATATCATAGTTGCAATTATTTAAATTAATATATACCTACCTTGAAGAACTTTTCGATTTATTCATATAATCAACGCCCACTTTCCTATAAATATATTGCCGAATTTCCTTCGGTATTTTCCGTATATTATAATTATACTTCGGTATTTTCCGACTTATTTCGGTCGATTCTAAATTTGCATACACACTTCAAATACGTCAAAAAATTATCCAATGAAAAGTTTCTCGATATACGCGAACTAGACGAGAATTTCCTTCTTTATTATAAAGTCCTGAGATACATCAAATCAGGGGAGGTCATAGAGAGGGGAGTTTAACGTGTAGTAGAGAGATGGTTATAATATGGCGTCATTCTTTTCGGAATGTTTCTATGCGTGTCTGTTGTCACAATGAGCATACCTAAGAAACTTTCCGTACTTCCTGTATATTGCGATTGGTCGTTATTAATATATTGATCATGTGATTAATATGTTAACAAATATTTCGTATGCATGTTAACCTGATTTGAGCCCGCTCAGAGGTCAATACTTTTGTTAGTCAAAAATAAAATATAATGCACGGGTATGTGGGAGTTTTGCTACGTGACAAAGGTGAATAAAAGTTGAAACGTGGAAAGAACTGTGTCAGTTTGTCGTACTCGTAGCGGTTGCTAAAACACTGGGCCCAAAATCAATAATTCGCGATTAAATAGTTATTTTTGAAGCTTTTTTCCTGAAACTTGGATATATTTTGTAGAAATATATAACATATTGTAAAATAGAATTTTGTTTGTAGAAAAAATAGTTTTTAATGACGTTTTTGGCACTTTTCATGATGAAAACTAATAAAAGTTGTAACCCGGGCCCTGGTACAAAAATCAATAGATCCTTATTTAATAATATACTAGGAATATTTGGTGGTAAACATTTTTTTATTTTATTAAAATATAAAATATAAAAAGATATACGATATCTTAGCATTGTGTTAATAAAAAAAATTTGTGATCCCCCTTTTTTAACAGATCAAATGAAAGTTGTAACGGAAATTAAGTACATCACATTTGTGTTATTAGCTGTTTAAATTAAGGATATATCGGCATAAATTAATAATAAAGAATTAATATTCATTTCGATAGATAGAATCCTTAATTTTGCAATGTATCAAAGTTTAATTAATAATTTAAGAGGTTATTTAGGAAATCATTATAAAGTTTAATTCGAATTAAACACCCAATTAAAGACCCAAGCTAACAACGGTCGTACTTCAATAAAGATATGAAGCTATAAATTATGAGGGTTTGCATTAAAAATAACAATTAATCTTTGATGTACAATACTTTAAACATGTTGTTTTTTTTGTAATTGCCCGGTGGACTCTTCCAAATATTATACTCATCAGAGACATAGATATGTTTAGTACTTATGTACCAATCTAATTTCTGCAAATTGCTTGTTTGTATACTGTTTATTACATTTATGTGTTAGAATGTTTATTGTTTTTTGTGTAATATAAATCACTGTAATGACTCTGCCCCTTGCTGGGACATTGATTGGACAATAAAATCTTATCTTATCTGTCTTAATTGAATTATTATTTTCTTTATAATTGATTCAAAGAAATATTTGTATGCCATGATGTAGTACAAAATACTACCCAACACAAGCAAGCATTTCAATGACATCAAATGTTTTTTGTGTATAAGATTTCACACAACAAGTTGCACAAAATAAGCTGTATCATCTTTCAAAGTATAAAAGAAATCATAATTTAGTTGATATCATCAGTTTCTAACGAATTTTTGTTGGATATAGCTATGTATTTGTACTAAATTTTCATTTGCAATATAAGCATGAACAACAATCACTCACCATAAAATCTAACTAATACATTTATTGTTCAACTACAAATTACAGACAAATGCACTTTTTTTTAACTGTTTACCTTGAAATTGAGAGTCTGTGGTATTATCATATTTACTGTAAATGGTGGATTAAGTCTTTCTATTTAAGTAATAGCAAACTTATTGATTGTCTCAAGGGTGGATGAAGTTTTTCTACATAAGAAATAGCTAACTTATTTATTGTCTCAATGGTGTCTCAATGGTGGGTTAAGTCTCTCTACTTCAGTAATTTTACCCGGAACTCTCGCGTTTTGCCTTGTCGTCGGTGTTTCGGATGACCAGCGGATGTCGCTAATGGTCACACTTCCGTGGCTTTGATTCGAGTTTTCAAGGGTGTCGTCTGAAAGTCGCAGAGCGCGAGTGGAGGGTGTTCCATGGAGAGTTGTCAGCTGCTGTAAATAAATATTGATGCGTGTTTTCGGGGAGAGTGATATATACAGAGAAGGAATTGGCCAATTTCCAGACAGGTGGGCCTTTTTTATTCACTAAATTTGGGATGAATGCACAACAGGTGCCCCAGTGTAAACAGGGAAGAGTGACTTGCCTTCTAGCTTGTATCATGTCGGAGGCCCGGCATGGATGGAAGCTACTGTTTGATTGTATGTGTTGTATGTGTGTCATGCAGTGGTGCATGGGGGGTTGCAGAGTGTTGTTTATATGAAAGGGGGTCGATGTTGAAAGGAAAAAAAAAAAAAAAAAAAAAAGGAAGGGAGCGGCATAGGGTTCTGTCCACAAGTACCTGTGGCATGTATATGCTTTTTGCAAATAAAGAATTCATTCATTCATTCAATATCAATTTTTTTTTATTTGCTATTTAATGTATCCTGACAAGACGACCATCTTTACACCTTTCTCTTTTACTTGGTTATACATGCACTGTTTGTGTTCAAGCAAGTTTTAAGTTTTTTAGAATAACCTTTACATTCATATTCCTAGTATAGTTATGTAATATCATGTGGAGTAAGCCAACTTGGATTTCAGATCAACACTATTTAGATTGAATCTTTCAAGTATATGAAAATAATAATTTATTTAATATTCCAATATGGTCCTATGTTAAAGTTATGTCCTGTGGTGTCTACCATCTTGGATTTCTGATTGACACAAAAACACACACATTTTGTATAGGACCATCAGAGGAACATTCCAGTTATGATTTCTGTCAAATGTTTAAAATGAAAATAAAAAAAAGAAGTTTGCCCTGTGGTGATTGCCTTCTAGGATTTGTTTTCCCAATTGAAACTCCATAGAAAACCCATTAAAATTTTTTTTTAATATCCATTGAAAAACCTTTTGTCTTTAATTTAAATTCCATATGTAAAACCATTGTAACTCAATTTAAAAACCATTGGCTTTTACTTGAAACTTCATTGAATTTCCATTTATTTGGCAAAATATGCTAATGGGCATGACCATTTTAATGATGTCATAAATTAATGGTTTATAAACAGTCCTCCAAATGGTGCCATTTAAATGATGTCACAACTAAATGGTTCAGAAATGGTTCTTGTGTACATAAATAATTTATACAGCATTATGTGATAAAGTTTGTCAGTGAATTCCGACAGGTTGTTTTATCCGTATTCCTCCACCAATAAAACTGACTGCCTCGATATTACTGAACTATTGTTGAAAGTGGTGTTAAACACCATAAAACTAACCCTAATTATTGATATTACAATGTCGTACAATTTTCAACAGATACAGATTAATTTTTTTCTGTAAAAAAAAACTAAAAAAAAAACTGCCTCAAATTGCAGACACTATCCCATTAAAAGTATACATGGAAAAGTATCCCATTAAAAGTATACTTGACAGGGTACATTTAGATATAATAGTTCTTGTTTGTAGCAATTCCAGGGAGAATGGTAATAAAAACATAAACAATTTAAGCTAAAATTATCTTTTGTCAGATTTTACTCAATAAAATGGTTGTTTTCACAGCTCTTTGAAATACACATATATTATTCCCATGAATGTTTTCAGGGTAAATGAAAATTTTCATAATATTGTAAAGTGTACCAGCTAATAGGATATAAATGCATTATCACAAATAAATTCTTCAATTTTCCCAACAACCAGTGAATGGTACATGTACAGTATGCCTCAGCTTTCCATAATGGAATGTTTTGAAATTAAAATCCATCTAACATTGTCATATCAATGCTAGAGTCTTCATCCTGGGTCATTCATCATTTTGGACAGAGTTCTACAATTTTGTCTGAATTTTTGTTATTGACAATGTGTAATATCTTCATCAATTCTACAATTCTGTTATAAAATAAAAGGGTTATTTGCATAAATATTAATGAATGTTGTCTCTTGCAGAATAGTATTTATTAGTAATTGAATGAGCATGATCTTGACTTTATAAGAGTTCAAGGGTTCTACAATGTCTTTCAAATGTCACTTATCTAAAGACATTTGTATCTTATCCAAAAAATAATAAAATATTGTTTGTTAAGAAATGTTTGTGATGTTTTAATTAATGAGGTAGATGTAACCAGACGAAGATATCATTAATAAAAATATTTTTTTTGGTATTGTGTACAAAATATTATTTAATTATTTTTAACACAAATAACATACAATGTACACAGTCTTCATGTTTTGTTTCTTGTTTTACAATCACCCTTACAAAAGATTATTGATATAAAATCCAAATTTGAATTTTAAAATGAAATCCCATAATACTATGAGGTAGTAACACTTTGTCAAGTTTGCTTCCTATTTCAAAAATTATTAAATGGAGCTACCATTGCAGGATAAATAGATAATATTAATAGAAACAGATGACAATAGTGGGTCTCTCTGTCTAACAGGGTTTTGGTAGTTAATATTTGTTAATTTCAACATTTAAAAAAAATTAAAACATAAAACTGAGGTTTAGAAAAGTTTTAAGTATAAAATAATTGTCCCAGTAACATATATCCCTACACAAAATATATATAGAACTGTACCATTCATCTATTTAGACACAACACAAAGATAATTTTAAACCTATAAAACTGTCTAAGAAGGGATGCTAAAACTATACATGAATTTTTATTATTAAAAAGTGTTGGGTGACATTGTAAATCAGACAGACTTTATTTGTGCAAAGCTATTATTGCAATAAATCAAATGCAAGAGAAAAATCATAATTATCAACAAAGATTACAATAATGTCATTCAAAGTGATGTGTTTTTGTGTGAATAGTACATAATCATCTGTATTATGTTTTTAATAGCCAAAACGATAACCTGATGATATACTCGTGCTTACTATAAACTTTACATAAACATAAGGTAGGCGTGTCTAAGGTAACGATAAACAAACAATATGGCTGACAATTTAAATAAACAAAATTGATGCAGCATATGAACACACACCAATTAATTCCTTTGATTACCAATATTCTGAACAAATTACGGATATTCGATTGTATTTAAAACTAGTATTAACGTATGTACATTTCGGATAAAATAAGATTATTAATTGTGCCTTATTTTGATATTATTTGATATTAACAAATGCTGTTAATATAAAATGGCATTATACATGTAAATATTGCACAAAACACGTGGATAACAGCTTAACAGATCAATAATCGTATATATAATTGATATAAATATATGATAAATCATTTCTACATAACGTAATATCATCTATATATATTTGCAAACCTCATATTTTGGTAATTCTGATTTTTTCCCCCTTCAGTCCGTAAATATTACTTTTTCGGAAAACGTCCAATATGGCGGTAATCAGGTCATTAAACAGGCCTGATCAAATGGTAAAATCGGCCATTTTCTAGCATAATTATTTGCCGATTCCGTCCCCTTTCCCTATGACATCCCTTGGTTTTCTATGTCATGATCATATATATTTGTAAATTAGTTATATTTGTAACACGAAACAGGTTAATATGGGATTTATGTCTAACTTTATTGATCAAGATCGTATGAGCTAGTTTCGAGACAGTCTCGTGCAACCGGGTTAACGAGTCATCAAGTCATGAATAATCAGTTTTGAACGAAGCAAGGTTTTATAAAAGGTGATACACTTACCGAACATGAATAGTAGAATTCTTCCTCCCTATGTGTTCACAATGTTAACTACCTCTTTAAACATAAATCTATGACAAAGTTAAATCCAAATTGAATGTTCGCTGTGTTCGTCTATTTAAAATAAAAAGGCATGTTTGAATAAGTATACTTTAGCTTGGATAATCCATTTGCATGACACTTAACATTTTTGTTGTTGTATTTTTCATGTCTTCATTGAATATAAAATAAGGTCCCGGTGGCTCAATGAGTTAGGTAGTTGGATTACCTAGCAACTCATACAAGCCTATCACCAATATAGCGTGGGTTCGCGCCCGGCTCTGTAAATTACAAAAAAGGATGCACTCGACTCGCAGCCGCAAGTGATAAAGTTTACCAGTTGCTTGCCCATGGTCGGTGGTTCTCTCCGGGTACTCCGGCTTCTTCCACCAAGACTGATATAGCTGCATTATTACTGAAAGTGGCGTTAAACACAATAAATCATAAATCAAATCTTCTAAGTTGCGAAACTTGTATCCTATCCAATTGTTTAATTATTGATCAATAAACTATGTTTAAAGTTAACTAAAAAAAGATGAAGATTATATTATTTTTTGATAGTATTGTACCTCAAATACAGTTAGAGGGACCCGGGTGGCTCAATGAATTAGGTCGTTGGATCTAACAGCTCATACAAGCCTATCACCAATACAGCGTGGGTTCGCGCCCAGCTTTGTAAATTACAAAATTACAAAAAAGGGTGCACTCGACTCGCAGCCGTAAGTGATAAAGTTTACCAGTTGCGTGCCCAGTGTCGGTGGTTCTCTCCGGGTACTTAGGCTTCCTCCACCACTAAAACTGGTCGCCATGATATTGCTGAAATACTGCTGAAAATGGCATTAAAACACCAAAAATCAATCAAAATCAAATCATACAGTTAGACTGAAATTTAGTAATTTTAAACTACATTTGTATGCTTCCTCTCACCAATAGCACATGAAAACCGGAATCACTTGATTATTGTAACCGCCTCGGTGGTGTAATGGTTAGCGTGCTCGCCCCGAGTGCGGTATATCGTGTGTTCGAGTCCCGATTGGGTCAAAGCAAAGACAATAAACTTGGTATGTGTTGCTTCTCCGCTAAGCACGCAGCATTAAGGGGAAAGAGCAAATACTGGTCGACTCGGAATCCTGATAATGTGTCCGATTGGGGCGACATGTCTCTCTCCCGACTGTTGTTTCAGTGGGTTGGCACTATAAACATCCAACTAAGCATGTTGGTCTAGTACAAAGCAGACTTCATCATCATCTCATTGAAAATTAACTTGTTATCACCATGATATAGTTGAAGAATTGCTGAGTTGGCGTTAAGTAACAATCACTCACTCAGTAATGTTTTAGTGTTACAGATCTTTCTGCTTTTATTTGTTGTATCCTTTCAAGACGCTATATCGATCACATACTTAGCTAAGCTGAAGCTGAGATGTAATGGTTAGCGTGCTCGCCTGTGTGCGGAAGATCGTGGTACTCGGAATCAGGATATGGACTATTGCTTCAATGGGCTAACACTATAAAACACCCACTAGGTCTAGTATAGACATCATCGTCATCTCAACAAATTGTGACAGACAAAGCTGACAAATTACCCACTAGGCCTTAAATAATAATCATTTACCTGGTTAATGTATTTTACGGATAATTAATAATAAAACAGTTATATAAGAGTTTTAATTAGTCGAAGAACATAAAACAAATAACCTAACACATTTTCGGGACATTCATAGTTCGTTTAGTACAGAAAATCAGTAAGTTCATCCACATCAAAGGGATACTTATTATTATTATTATCATTATTAATATTGTTCAGTTATTCACACGTAAATCTTGTGAATATAGATATGCAGATTGCTTTGCAGTGTGTTTGCAGTCGAGATCAGCGCACAATACTTGACATTTCAGACGAAATGAAATCATCATTTATTAATACGTTGGATATTTTGCAAATGCGACGAATATTGATGTTTTGTCTGATAAATCTTAATCATAGGAACGTTTGATTCCTCGTGGTTAAAGAGCACACGATGTTTGTGTTGTCATGAACTCAGATTGTCCATCAAGTCCTGGCCTCGCTTCTACAGCTTTATCAATCATACTTGTTTCATCCATCTTTGATTTCGGTCGAAGGACACATTTGCACAATTTACTGAGGAGAGGAGATCGTTTAAGTATAGCTTTTCGGAATCCATCGTTGACAAAGGCATAGACGAACGGATTGACGCACGAATTAGCATACGATAAAGTATGTCCAAATAATTTAAAATAATGCATTGCGTCTGTTTTCGGAAAGTTTGGATCGAACTGGTACCACATAGCAACAAAATGGATCGGACACCAGCATACGGCAAATAATAACACAACAATAGCGACCATTCGGGTTACTCGTTTTTTCCGTTCCATCTGTCTCTGTTGTTTACCATTTTTCACAGGAAGAGCGCTGTTTTCATTCTGTTCAAAGAGAAAAAAATGTATTCATTATGCAATGGTTATTTAACATAAAGTGAGCAGAGGTCTATGTATGTGTATTGAACATGTTTACAAATACCAAATCTGTTGAGACTGGGTTGAGTCTATGGGTGAATATTTTGATTGCAATTATCAATAGAATAGAAACATGTAGTGGGGAAGGCAGGTACATTTTGCCTTGAAAAAGACCCCAAACGACACCTCCTAACAAAACTTGGACATCAATAAGACCAGCAGCTAGCTTTCATTTAGGCGTAGGAAATCTTACACCCCCCCAAAAAAAATGTGGCACTGACATGCATCTTGTCCTTACGTAGGGCGCTTCGTATTTGATTCGCCAGTCCTATTTGAGGAGTTGCACATATTCTACCGCGGTCCTATTTGAGGAGGTGCACATATTCTACCGACGGTCCTATTTGAGGAGGTGCACATATTCTACCGACGGTCCTAATTGAGGAGGTGCACATATTCTACCGACGGTCCTATTTGAAGAATTGTACACAGCAGCGGTAATACTAGTTTTTTTTTATCTTGTTATTCAAGAAGAAGTACTATAAAACAGAGCGGACAGTCGTACACTTATAATATGTCGTAACCTGCTGTACATGACTTGAAGTGTAAGCTATTCTAAAATCTAATTAAAAATATCGCACAAACAGAGCCAAATCGATCCTCAGCGTATATGTATAACCGCTTGATTCAATTCTATCAAGTCTATAAAAAGTGGCTGGGTTAAACTACTTTCATGGACTAAACCATCCCTCTCTCAGTGAAATGATGTGCTCATATGCAAATGTGTTCCACATGCGAATAAAATAGTAACCATCACATATAAGTGATATAACTAAGTGAGCAGCGTTGTAAAGAATCGCGTTCCAATCTTACAATCAATATATCATATATTTATCTTTGTGACACAGTTTAAAAAAAAAATGGTTTCGTTAAAATGATTTTGATATTTAGCAACATATGCTTTATGTAGAAAGAACCTAAATATATGTTTATTTATTCAAACAAATAACAACGACAGAACATATTATAAAATATTAAAAAAAAAATGGTGTAATCAGTACTTTAAAGGCGTGTAGAAATGCCATTCGATACCTCTCATCAATCTACATACATACTATGCGTCGCAGATCAAGTTGACTGTTAACCTCATAAAGCAAAAAATAGACGTCCATAAAAAAATAATATAATCGTTTTTCTGTGAGTTAAGTGACTTGAAGACCAATTTGCAGTGCTTAAATAGCATATGCTAATAGTATATGGTAAATGAGTTCCATGATAATTGACTGTGGAGAGAGCTTGATTTCTGATTTGACAGATGGAATAAATGAGTGTTAATAATATACGTAATTGCATTTCTTCAATCCCGTAACCCCCGGTAAGTACGATTCTAAAGGCTTCCTAATTAATGACACCGTTGACACTTTGTTTAACCTAGATTTACTGGATTCAGAAATACATCATCGGATTACAAGGGAATGTCATCCATCATATAATTAAAAAAAACCAGTCGTACCATGATCTGGTACCTTTATATTAATCAACATAGGCACGGGAATCAGTAAATAAACGTTAGAGAATACCGAAGGGGTAATCAAAAATGGACAATCCAGAGAAACTGGCAACTGGGTACACAAGACGAAGAAAAACAAAAACACAACACAATATGTGTTGGACACCACTATACACAAACAAACACAAACAAAGTAAATAAGACCATTGTTTGTTCCTGATTCAACTGCAAAGTACAAACCAACCAAAGGAATATTGCTGAATTTTGATAAAGAAAAGGGTTTATCAGAAACAGTCGTAACTAGAAGGACAGAGCAAAAGAAAAAAGGACAAAAGGACAAGCAATTATCTACAAAGGACTACACGGAAAACTAAACATTGAGCACCATGAACCCCACAAAAACAAGGGGTAAATTCCGGTGCCCCCTAAGAAGTTCCTGCTCCATCAGTGACAACTTCGTGTTACTGTCAAGCGACACGAACATCATTTGACATGGAAACCGTGTCGACCAGAAGTATTCGCAAATAAATACAATCACTGTGTATGAGAGAGAGAGAGAGAGAGAGAGAGAGAGAGAGAGTTGGAATGGTTAAACTTCAGACAAAATTGTCTGACAAGCGACACGAACATCATTTGACATGGAAACCGTGTCGACCAGAAGTATTCGCAAATAAATACAATCACTGTGTATGAGAGAGAGAGAGGGAGGGAGAGAGAGAGAGAGAGAGTATATGGTGTTGGAATGGTTAAACTTCAGACAAAATTGTCTGACATACTCGAAAAACACAAATTTAGTTGTAAATCTTAGCAAATTTAATTTATGGTTTTACACCTAATGTTTAATGTGACGAATTTATCATATCAAGGCACATTCAAATAATCCAAATTTTCCCATGCGCCTGTTGTTTTTTTTCACTTTCGGAAAATTGTGCTAATTTATCTTTCTGTCATTCAGAAAATGTCCCTGAGATTCCACACGAAACACATTTCCGCTTCCGTTTTCGTCGCATAGGAGTTGTTAGATGACTATATTTTTTAGACTAAACATTGTAACTATGAGAGAAAAATACCATTCATACATTTCGTAAAGTGAAATACAAGTTAAACTGAAGGTAAACTTTTCATTGTATCTAAAACTTACAAATGATGACGCTTCGTCTCTAAAACTTGCAAATGATGACGCGTCGTCTCTAAAACTTGCAAATGATGACACGTCTTACAATTCCATGTTATTTTGTGAACAAATGATGACGCGTCTTACAATTCCATGTTATTTTGTGAACAAATCAAGGAATACACACTATAAACATGATCATATCTAAGGCATGTACTTTAATAGCGAACTATATTCTACATGGCTGAAATACTGCCCTTTAGAGAATGCGTTTCCAACGTATAAGCTTCTGTTTCATTTACACATTCGATACAGAGTAAAACCTGCCCATGTGGTCACCTTTATTAAGCAGTCACCTGTATTAAAAGGTCATCTTTTTCGTGTTCTGTGATAGACAATTTCATATGAATTGAACCTCTTTAAAGGGGTCACCTGTCTTATAAGACCACTCTTTCTTTGTCCTAAAGGTGACCTCTTAATACAGGTTTGATTGTATTATCATCTAGGGCCAATTGATGTACTGGTTTTACTGGAAACATATTTACACAGAATTAATAGACGGAAATCTCATAATGGTCGACTCGTCGCGATGTAATCATATCAATTACTAACAAGATTCTTAATTTAAATTACCAACCATTAATAAGAAAAGCTTAAATTATAGATTCATACTTGATTTTCCAAATTAAGTTAAGCTGCTAGACGGTCATACACATTTTACAGTTAATAAGCAATATCTCCCATCTTAATTGTGGTTATCATATCATCTGTTCATGTGGTTATCATATCATCCGTCCCATCTTAGTGCCACTTTTTACTTACAATTTCTTTTATTGTTTACAAACTCGTCATGAAAATAACTGCAATTCACGTAACGTCAATCGACCAGTCAAATGATACGTAGGTGTTCTGTGCATAGATAATGCTACCCCTGTATCTGATTTACCTATTTTCAGTTGCAGTCAACAGTGATTTCCCCAGTTGTCCCATTCCCCCCTACTTAACCGGGTTTGTAACTAGATTAATACGACGGGTGCCACTAGTGGAGCAGGAACTGCTAACCCTTCCGGAGCACCTGAGTTCACTCCCGGTTCTTAGTGGGGCTCGTGTTACTCGATCTTTAGATTTATGTGTATGTTTTGTAGATCGTTGTTTGTCCTTTTGTCCTTTTTATTTTGACCATTGTGTCCTTCGTTTTACGGATTCTGATTACCCTTTCAACTCTGCTATTCATTGTTTTCCACATTACTGAATCTGGGCTGAACGCTAAGTAATCACCAATCAATTAATCAAATCGTTATTGATATTAACAGATTGGCCACAACAAGAAGTGTTTAGACGCCATTCATTATAATCATCTTTGTGTTCGACCGGTTATATGCAGGGTTGGCAGATTACTTACACGAGGAAAACACATGCATAACTGCATCATTTTATTAAGAGGGGAGGTTAGTACCCTTAAAACTAGTTGAACCCCGCCACTTTGTCTTAATGAAGTGCCTGTGCCAAGCTAGGAAAGTGAGCGGTCATGTATTTGTGTGTTATATTAGTTGGGGTATCAACTTTGACTCTGTTTCGACGATTTCTATTGGATTTTGGAACTGTTTGTTTTCATTTGATCACATATCATGTCCATACATTTACTCCATCACCTAAATACAGAATAATTGGACGTAAAACAACAATCTGATATGAATTTATTCCTCCATTACCATATATATTTATATATCGTTGATTGTTATTGCAAGAATAGATTCCTCATAGCAAAATCGCATCGGAGGTGAAACCTGGGTTAATGCAAGATGCGTTGAGCCATTCCTAGTAAAGCATATCAATGATAGTATGTTTATCTAGGATTTCTCAAGGTCATTATACAGTCTCATAGCTACACATAGAAATCAACTATTATATGTTCATACCACACGAGTATATTTATCACAGAAAAAAGGTGAAAGAACAATTGTCGATAAATAAGGTTATAGATGGTTTGGCTTGATGGTGCTTAAAACCACTTTCAATAATATTTCAGTCATATCGTGGCGGTCAATTTTAATTGGTGGAGGAAACCGGAGTACACGGAGAAAGCCACCGACCTGCCACAAGTCACTGACAAACTTTATCACATAATGTTGTACACCTCGCCATAAGCGGGATGCGAACCAACAACATCAGTGGTTATAGGGCATAGGTAGTTGTGTATCCACCTACCATACAATCACGGCAACGACGGTCCCAATATATAGTTAAAGAGGAAGACTATATAAGTCCAGGTGTCTTGCTTGGAAATCGAAACACACAGATCGATTGTAACCTCAAAAGAACAGTAGAACTCATTTTGAACTACCTTTAAAGGCCACATGGCACATACAAAATATGTCGACATGACAACATAGACTACATACACAATATGTCGACATGACAGCATAGACTATCTGTCGTTTGTTTGTACTAAATATTTAAATATGATACACAATATAAATGAGAGCAAACAATGTTGCTTCCCTCAGGCATAGATGACATAAGCCGATTTTGGCTATCATGTTTACACCCTTTGGTTTTATTGCTCCCGAACACTTTTCAATTATTTGGCTGTCCAATCTTTCAATTTTGAGCGTACCCGATGAAGGGTATTCTAGAAACTCGCGTTACCCATTAAATTTGATATCTACGTTTTTATTAATATAAATGTGATAAAAAAGGGTATTTATCAGACTTACGTATATACCATGCAAAAAACAAATACGATGCTATTTTCCGTACACTAAGCACTAAAGTTGTGTATAACGTATGCACTAAAATTTATCTATAGTCTCACGCTTGCCTCCCAGGTCACTTTATCGGCTACTGACGAAAAATGTCGAAACTAATCTCATTGATAATATTCACCCAAGATTTTAAACGTCAAGCAACAAGTAGATACGCCATAAAACTCATAGCTATCATTTATTGTTAAATTAATTGACAATTCTTCCACCCATCATATTTTTCAAATTATGAGATCCATGCCACATCCGTTCTCTAAGTAATCAACAGTCATACAATATACAAATGCTAAGTATGTTATATTATTACTTAAGTGTATGTTTGTGTGGAATGCTATTTTGCTGGAGACATAAAGACAAAATTGACTGGTGCTAATTGATAATTTTTTGTGTATTTGGCCGTGATCGTATGGTAAGGGGATTTACAACTAACTATGCAATATGTGCCTATCACCACCGATGTTGTGGGTTCGACTCCCGTTCAAGCGAGGTGTACAACATTATGTGATAAAGTTTGTCAGTGACTTGCGGCAGGTCGGTGTTTTTTTCCGGGTCCTCCGATTTCCTCCACCAATAGAATTGATCGCCACAATATAACTGAAATATTGTTGAAAGTGGCGTTAAACACAATAAACCAACAAACCTCGGTAGCTTATTATTACCATATATCATATAAGTATATATAAATTAATTATTTTCATACCTCTTGTCGGTCGCGGCGTTTGATTTTATGACCCTTCCACAGGTGTCGTAGAATACAGCCATAGCAAATTACAATGGCGGTCAGAGGAAGTATAAACGTCGTCAGAACAACTCCCAATGTCGTAGCTTTGCTCCATCCATCTTGCTCTGGCCATTGTGGTGCACAATCCAAGATGTCAGATCCCGGTCGTTGCACCACTTCATAGTACAACAAAAATGGCAACGATATACACAACGATACTGTAATGATAGAGTAAAAATGAATGTAGAAAACATTACATCCCTTGTGGAGAATCAATTTCATGTTCAGGAAGTTCAGAATATAAAGGAACGTATGCTACCACCCCTTGTGGAGAATCAATTTCATGTTCAGGAAGATCAGAATATAAAGGAACGTATGCTACCACCCCTTCTGGAGAATCAATTTCATGTTCAGGAAGTTCAGAATATAAAGGATCGTATGCTACCACCCCTTGTGGAGCATCAAATTCATACTCAGGAAGATCAGAATATAAAGGAACGTATGCTACCACCCCTTTTGGAGAAACAAATTCATGATCAGGAAGATCAGAATATAAAGGAACGTATGCTACCTCCCCTTGTGGTGAATCAAATTCATATTCAGGAAGATCAGAATATAAAGGAACGTATGTTACCACCCCTTGTGAAGCATCAAATTCATGCTCAGGAAGATCAGAATATAAAGGAACGTATGCTATCACTCCTTGTGGAGCATCAAATTCATATTCAGGAAGATGAGAATATAAAGGAACGTATGCTACCACCCTTTGTGGAGAATCAAATTTATGCTCAGCAAGATCAGAATATAAAGGAACGTATGCTACCACTCCTTGTGGAGCATCAAATTCATATTCAGGAAGATCAGAATATAAAGGAACGTATGCTACCACCCCTTGTGGAGAATCAAATTCATGCTCAGCAAGATCAGAATATAAAGGAACGTATGCTATCACCCCTTGTGGAGCATCAAATTCATATTCAGGAAAATCAGAATATAAAGGAACGTATGCTATCACCCCTTGTGGAGCATCAAATTCATATTCAGGAAGATCAGAATATAAAGGAACGTATGTTATCACTCCTTGTGGAGCATCAAATTCATGCTCAGGAAGATCAGAATATAAAGGAACGTATGCTACCACCCCTTGTGGAGCATCAATTTCATGTTCAGGAAGTTCAGAATATAAAGGAACGTATGCTACCACCCCTTGTGGAGCATCAAATTCATACTCAGGAAGATCAGAATATAAAGGAACGTATGCTACCATCCTTTGTGGAGAATCAAATTCATGCTCAGGAAGATCAGAATATAAAGGAACGTATGCTACCACCCCTTGTGGAGAATCAATTTCATGATCAGGAAGTTCATAATATAAAGGAACGTATGCTACCACCCCTTGTGGAGCATCAAATTCATATTCAGGAAGATCAGAATATAAAGGAACGTATGCTACCACCCCTTGTGGAGAAACGAATTCATGCTCAGGAAGATCAGAATATAAAGGAACGTATGCTACCTCCCCTTGTGGTGAATCAAATTCATATTCAGGAAGATCAGAATATAAAGGAACGTATGTTACCACCCCTTGTGAAGCATCAAATTCATGCTCAGGAAGATCAGAATATAAAGGAACGTATGCTATCACCCCTTGTGGAGCATCAAATTCATATTCAGGAAGATCAGAATATAAAGGAACGTATGCTACCACCCCTTGTGGAGAAACAAATTCATGATCAGGAAGATCAGAATATAAAGGAACGTATGCTATCACCCCTTGTGGTGAATCAAATTCATATTCAGGAAGATCAGAATATAAAGGAACGTATGTTACCACCCCTTGTGAAGCATCAAATTCATGCTCAGGAAGATCAGAATATAAAGGAACGTATGCTATCACCCCTTGTGGAGCATCAAATTCATATTCAGGAAGATGAGAATATAAAGGAACGTATGCTACCACCCCTTGTGGAGAATCAAATTCATGCTCAGCAAGATCAGAATATAAAGGAACGTATGCTACCACCCCTTGTGGAGCATCAAATTCATATTCAGGAAGATCAGAATATAAAGGAACGTATGCTACCACCCCTTGTGGAGAATCAAATTCATGCTCAGCAAGATCAGAATATAAAGGAACGTATGCTATCACCCCTTGTGGAGCATCAAATTCATATTCAGGAAGATCAGAATATAAAGGAACGTATGCTATACCCCTTGTGGAGCATCAAATTCATATTCAGGAAGATCAGAATATAAAGGAACGTATGTTATCACCCCTTGTGGAGCATCAAATTCATGCTCAGGAAGATCAGAATATAAAGGAACATATTCTACCACCCCTTGTGGAGCATCAATTTCATGTTCAGGAAGTTCAGAATATAAAGGAACGTATGCTACCACCCCTTGTGGAGCATCAAATTCATACTCAGGAAGATCAGAATATAAAGGAACGTATGCTACCATCCTTTGTGGAGAATCAAATTCATGCTCAGGAAGATCAGAATATAAAGGAACGTATGCTACCACCCCTTGTGGAGAATCAATTTCATGATCAGGAAGTTCATAATATAAAGGAACGTATGCTACCACCCCTTGTGGAGAAACAAATTCATGCTCAGGAAGATCAGAATATAAAGCAACGTATGCTACCTCCCCTTGTGGTGAATCAAATTCATATTCAGGAAGATCAGAATATAAAGGAACGTATGCTACCACCCCTTGTGGAGAAACAAATTCATGATCAGGAAGATCAGAATATAAAGGAACGTATGCTATCACCCCTTGTGGTGAATCAAATTCATATTCAGGAAGATCAGAATATAAAGGAACGTATGTTACCACCCCTTGTGAAGCATCAAATTCATGCTCAGGAAGATCAGAATATAAAGGAACGTATGCTATCACCCCTTGTGGAGCATCAAATTCATATTCAGGAAGATGAGAATATAAAGGAACGTATGCTACCACCCCTTGTGGAGAATCAAATTCATGCTCAGCAAGATCAGAATATAAAGGAACGTATGCTACCACCCCTTGTGGAGCATCAAATTCATATTCAGGAAGATCAGAATATAAAGGAACGTATGCTACCACCCCTTGTGGAGAATCAAATTCATGCTCAGCAAGATCAGAATATAAAGGAACGTATGCTATCACCCCTTGTGGAGCATCAAATTCATATTCAGGAAGATCAGAATATAAAGGAACGTATGCTATACCCCTTGTGGAGCATCAAATTCATATTCAGGAAGATCAGAATATAAAGGAACGTATGTTATCACCCCTTGTGGAGCATCAAATTCATGCTCAGGAAGATCAGAATATAAAGGAACATATGCTACCACCCCTTGTGGAGCATCAATTTCATGTTCAGGAAGTTCAGAATATAAAGGAACGTATGCTACCACCCCTTGTGGAGCATCAAATTCATACTCAGGAAGATCAGAATATAAAGGAACGTATGCTACCATCCTTTGTGGAGAATCAAATTCATGCTCAGGAAGATCAGAATATAAAGGAACGTATGCTACCACCCCTTGTGGAGAATCAATTTCATGATCAGGAAGTTCATAATATAAAGGAACGTATGCTACCACCCCTTGTGGAGAAACAAATTCATGCTCAGGAAGATCAGAATATAAAGCAACGTATGCTACCTCCCCTTGTGGTGAATCAAATTCATATTCAGGAAGATCAGAATATAAAGGAACGTATGTTACCACCCCTTGTGAAGCATCAAATTCATGCTCAGGAAGATCAGAATATAAAGGAACGTATGCTATCACCCCTTGTGGAGCATCAAATTCATATTCAGGAAGATCAGAATATAAAGGAACGTATGCTATCACCCCTTGTGGAGCATCAAATTCATATTCAGGAAGATCAGAATATAAAGGAACGTATGCTACCACTCCTTGTGGAGCATCAAATTCATGCTCAGGAAGATCAGAATATAAAGGAACGTATGCTATCACGCCTTGTGGAGCATCAAATTCATGCTCAGCAAGATCAGAATATAAAGGAACGTATGCTACCACCCCTTGTGGAGAATCAAATTCTTACTGTTTGATTGTATTTGTTGTATGTGTGTCATGCAGTGGTGCATGGGGGGTTGCAGAGTGTTGTTTATATGAAAGGGGGTCGATGTTGAAAGGAAAAAAAAAAAAAAAAAAAAAAGGAAGGGAGCGGCATAGGGTTCTGTCCACAAGTACCTGTGGCATGTATATGCTTTTTGCAAATAAAGAATTCATTCATTCATTCAATATCAATTTTTTTTTATTTGCTATTTAATGTATCCTGACAAGACGACCATCTTTACACCTTTCTCTTTTACTTGGTTATACATGCACTGTTTGTGTTCAAGCAAGTTTTAAGTTTTTTAGAATAACCTTTACATTCATATTCCTAGTATAGTTATGTAATATCATGTGGAGTAAGCCAACTTGGATTTCAGATCAACACTATTTAGATTGAATCTTTCAAGTATATGAAAATAATAATTTATTTAATATTCCAATATGGTCCTATGTTAAAGTTATGTCCTGTGGTGTCTACCATCTTGGATTTCTGATTGACACAAAAACACACACATTTTGTATAGGACCATCAGAGGAACATTCCAGTTATGATTTCTGTCAAATGTTTAAAATGAAAATAAAAAAAAGAAGTTTGCCCTGTGGTGATTGCCTTCTAGGATTTGTTTTCCCAATTGAAACTCCATAGAAAACCCATTAAAATTTTTTTTTAATATCCATTGAAAAACCTTTTGTCTTTAATTTAAATTCCATATGTAAAACCATTGTAACTCAATTTAAAAACCATTGGCTTTTACTTGAAACTTCATTGAATTTCCATTTATTTGGCAAAATATGCTAATGGGCATGACCATTTTAATGATGTCATAAATTAATGGTTTATAAACAGTCCTCCAAATGGTGCCATTTAAATGATGTCACAACTAAATGGTTCAGAAATGGTTCTTGTGTACATAAATAATTTATACAGCATTATGTGATAAAGTTTGTCAGTGAATTCCGACAGGTTGTTTTATCCGTATTCCTCCACCAATAAAACTGACTGCCTCGATATTACTGAACTATTGTTGAAAGTGGTGTTAAACACCATAAAACTAACCCTAATTATTGATATTACAATGTCGTACAATTTTCAACAGATACAGATTAATTTTTTTCTGTAAAAAAAAACTAAAAAAAAAACTGCCTCAAATTGCAGACACTATCCCATTAAAAGTATACATGGAAAAGTATCCCATTAAAAGTATACTTGACAGGGTACATTTAGATATAATAGTTCTTGTTTGTAGCAATTCCAGGGAGAATGGTAATAAAAACATAAACAATTTAAGCTAAAATTATCTTTTGTCAGATTTTACTCAATAAAATGGTTGTTTTCACAGCTCTTTGAAATACACATATATTATTCCCATGAATGTTTTCAGGGTAAATGAAAATTTTCATAATATTGTAAAGTGTACCAGCTAATAGGATATAAATGCATTATCACAAATAAATTCTTCAATTTTCCCAACAACCAGTGAATGGTACATGTACAGTATGCCTCAGCTTTCCATAATGGAATGTTTTGAAATTAAAATCCATCTAACATTGTCATATCAATGCTAGAGTCTTCATCCTGGGTCATTCATCATTTTGGACAGAGTTCTACAATTTTGTCTGAATTTTTGTTATTGACAATGTGTAATATCTTCATCAATTCTACAATTCTGTTATAAAATAAAAGGGTTATTTGCATAAATATTAATGAATGTTGTCTCTTGCAGAATAGTATTTATTAGTAATTGAATGAGCATGATCTTGACTTTATAAGAGTTCAAGGGTTCTACAATGTCTTTCAAATGTCACTTATCTAAAGACATTTGTATCTTATCCAAAAAATAATAAAATATTGTTTGTTAAGAAATGTTTGTGATGTTTTAATTAATGAGGTAGATGTAACCAGACGAAGATATCATTAATAAAAATATTTTTTTTGGTATTGTGTACAAAATATTATTTAATTATTTTTAACACAAATAACATACAATGTACACAGTCTTCATGTTTTGTTTCTTGTTTTACAATCACCCTTACAAAAGATTATTGATATAAAATCCAAATTTGAATTTTAAAATGAAATCCCATAATACTATGAGGTAGTAACACTTTGTCAAGTTTGCTTCCTATTTCAAAAATTATTAAATGGAGCTACCATTGCAGGATAAATAGATAATATTAATAGAAACAGATGACAATAGTGGGTCTCTCTGTCTAACAGGGTTTTGGTAGTTAATATTTGTTAATTTCAACATTTAAAAAAAATTAAAACATAAAACTGAGGTTTAGAAAAGTTTTAAGTATAAAATAATTGTCCCAGTAACATATATCCCTACACAAAATATATATAGAACTGTACCATTCATCTATTTAGACACAACACAAAGATAATTTTAAACCTATAAAACTGTCTAAGAAGGGATGCTAAAACTATACATGAATTTTTATTATTAAAAAGTGTTGGGTGACATTGTAAATCAGACAGACTTTATTTGTGCAAAGCTATTATTGCAATAAATCAAATGCAAGAGAAAAATCATAATTATCAACAAAGATTACAATAATGTCATTCAAAGTGATGTGTTTTTGTGTGAATAGTACATAATCATCTGTATTATGTTTTTAATAGCCAAAACGATAACCTGATGATATACTCGTGCTTACTATAAACTTTACATAAACATAAGGTAGGCGTGTCTAAGGTAACGATAAACAAACAATATGGCTGACAATTTAAATAAACAAAATTGATGCAGCATATGAACACACACCAATTAATTCCTTTGATTACCAATATTCTGAACAAATTACGGATATTCGATTGTATTTAAAACTAGTATTAACGTATGTACATTTCGGATAAAATAAGATTATTAATTGTGCCTTATTTTGATATTATTTGATATTAACAAATGCTGTTAATATAAAATGGCATTATACATGTAAATATTGCACAAAACACGTGGATAACAGCTTAACAGATCAATAATCGTATATATAATTGATATAAATATATGATAAATCATTTCTACATAACGTAATATCATCTATATATATTTGCAAACCTCATATTTTGGTAATTCTGATTTTTTCCCCCTTCAGTCCGTAAATATTACTTTTTCGGAAAACGTCCAATATGGCGGTAATCAGGTCATTAAACAGGCCTGATCAAATGGTAAAATCGGCCATTTTCTAGCATAATTATTTGCCGATTCCGTCCCCTTTCCCTATGACATCCCTTGGTTTTCTATGTCATGATCATATATATTTGTAAATTAGTTATATTTGTAACACGAAACAGGTTAATATGGGATTTATGTCTAACTTTATTGATCAAGATCGTATGAGCTAGTTTCGAGACAGTCTCGTGCAACCGGGTTAACGAGTCATCAAGTCATGAATAATCAGTTTTGAACGAAGCAAGGTTTTATAAAAGGTGATACACTTACCGAACATGAATAGTAGAATTCTTCCTCCCTATGTGTTCACAATGTTAACTACCTCTTTAAACATAAATCTATGACAAAGTTAAATCCAAATTGAATGTTCGCTGTGTTCGTCTATTTAAAATAAAAAGGCATGTTTGAATAAGTATACTTTAGCTTGGATAATCCATTTGCATGACACTTAACATTTTTGTTGTTGTATTTTTCATGTCTTCATTGAATATAAAATAAGGTCCCGGTGGCTCAATGAGTTAGGTAGTTGGATTACCTAGCAACTCATACAAGCCTATCACCAATATAGCGTGGGTTCGCGCCCGGCTCTGTAAATTACAAAAAAGGATGCACTCGACTCGCAGCCGCAAGTGATAAAGTTTACCAGTTGCTTGCCCATGGTCGGTGGTTCTCTCCGGGTACTCCGGCTTCTTCCACCAAGACTGATATAGCTGCATTATTACTGAAAGTGGCGTTAAACACAATAAATCATAAATCAAATCTTCTAAGTTGCGAAACTTGTATCCTATCCAATTGTTTAATTATTGATCAATAAACTATGTTTAAAGTTAACTAAAAAAAGATGAAGATTATATTATTTTTTGATAGTATTGTACCTCAAATACAGTTAGAGGGACCCGGGTGGCTCAATGAATTAGGTCGTTGGATCTAACAGCTCATACAAGCCTATCACCAATACAGCGTGGGTTCGCGCCCAGCTTTGTAAATTACAAAATTACAAAAAAGGGTGCACTCGACTCGCAGCCGTAAGTGATAAAGTTTACCAGTTGCGTGCCCAGTGTCGGTGGTTCTCTCCGGGTACTTAGGCTTCCTCCACCACTAAAACTGGTCGCCATGATATTGCTGAAATACTGCTGAAAATGGCATTAAAACACCAAAAATCAATCAAAATCAAATCATACAGTTAGACTGAAATTTAGTAATTTTAAACTACATTTGTATGCTTCCTCTCACCAATAGCACATGAAAACCGGAATCACTTGATTATTGTAACCGCCTCGGTGGTGTAATGGTTAGCGTGCTCGCCCCGAGTGCGGTATATCGTGTGTTCGAGTCCCGATTGGGTCAAAGCAAAGACAATAAACTTGGTATGTGTTGCTTCTCCGCTAAGCACGCAGCATTAAGGGGAAAGAGCAAATACTGGTCGACTCGGAATCCTGATAATGTGTCCGATTGGGGCGACATGTCTCTCTCCCGACTGTTGTTTCAGTGGGTTGGCACTATAAACATCCAACTAAGCATGTTGGTCTAGTACAAAGCAGACTTCATCATCATCTCATTGAAAATTAACTTGTTATCACCATGATATAGTTGAAGAATTGCTGAGTTGGCGTTAAGTAACAATCACTCACTCAGTAATGTTTTAGTGTTACAGATCTTTCTGCTTTTATTTGTTGTATCCTTTCAAGACGCTATATCGATCACATACTTAGCTAAGCTGAAGCTGAGATGTAATGGTTAGCGTGCTCGCCTGTGTGCGGAAGATCGTGGTACTCGGAATCAGGATATGGACTATTGCTTCAATGGGCTAACACTATAAAACACCCACTAGGTCTAGTATAGACATCATCGTCATCTCAACAAATTGTGACAGACAAAGCTGACAAATTACCCACTAGGCCTTAAATAATAATCATTTACCTGGTTAATGTATTTTACGGATAATTAATAATAAAACAGTTATATAAGAGTTTTAATTAGTCGAAGAACATAAAACAAATAACCTAACACATTTTCGGGACATTCATAGTTCGTTTAGTACAGAAAATCAGTAAGTTCATCCACATCAAAGGGATACTTATTATTATTATTATCATTATTAATATTGTTCAGTTATTCACACGTAAATCTTGTGAATATAGATATGCAGATTGCTTTGCAGTGTGTTTGCAGTCGAGATCAGCGCACAATACTTGACATTTCAGACGAAATGAAATCATCATTTATTAATACGTTGGATATTTTGCAAATGCGACGAATATTGATGTTTTGTCTGATAAATCTTAATCATAGGAACGTTTGATTCCTCGTGGTTAAAGAGCACACGATGTTTGTGTTGTCATGAACTCAGATTGTCCATCAAGTCCTGGCCTCGCTTCTACAGCTTTATCAATCATACTTGTTTCATCCATCTTTGATTTCGGTCGAAGGACACATTTGCACAATTTACTGAGGAGAGGAGATCGTTTAAGTATAGCTTTTCGGAATCCATCGTTGACAAAGGCATAGACGAACGGATTGACGCACGAATTAGCATACGATAAAGTATGTCCAAATAATTTAAAATAATGCATTGCGTCTGTTTTCGGAAAGTTTGGATCGAACTGGTACCACATAGCAACAAAATGGATCGGACACCAGCATACGGCAAATAATAACACAACAATAGCGACCATTCGGGTTACTCGTTTTTTCCGTTCCATCTGTCTCTGTTGTTTACCATTTTTCACAGGAAGAGCGCTGTTTTCATTCTGTTCAAAGAGAAAAAAATGTATTCATTATGCAATGGTTATTTAACATAAAGTGAGCAGAGGTCTATGTATGTGTATTGAACATGTTTACAAATACCAAATCTGTTGAGACTGGGTTGAGTCTATGGGTGAATATTTTGATTGCAATTATCAATAGAATAGAAACATGTAGTGGGGAAGGCAGGTACATTTTGCCTTGAAAAAGACCCCAAACGACACCTCCTAACAAAACTTGGACATCAATAAGACCAGCAGCTAGCTTTCATTTAGGCGTAGGAAATCTTACACCCCCCCAAAAAAAATGTGGCACTGACATGCATCTTGTCCTTACGTAGGGCGCTTCGTATTTGATTCGCCAGTCCTATTTGAGGAGTTGCACATATTCTACCGCGGTCCTATTTGAGGAGGTGCACATATTCTACCGACGGTCCTATTTGAGGAGGTGCACATATTCTACCGACGGTCCTAATTGAGGAGGTGCACATATTCTACCGACGGTCCTATTTGAAGAATTGTACACAGCAGCGGTAATACTAGTTTTTTTTTATCTTGTTATTCAAGAAGAAGTACTATAAAACAGAGCGGACAGTCGTACACTTATAATATGTCGTAACCTGCTGTACATGACTTGAAGTGTAAGCTATTCTAAAATCTAATTAAAAATATCGCACAAACAGAGCCAAATCGATCCTCAGCGTATATGTATAACCGCTTGATTCAATTCTATCAAGTCTATAAAAAGTGGCTGGGTTAAACTACTTTCATGGACTAAACCATCCCTCTCTCAGTGAAATGATGTGCTCATATGCAAATGTGTTCCACATGCGAATAAAATAGTAACCATCACATATAAGTGATATAACTAAGTGAGCAGCGTTGTAAAGAATCGCGTTCCAATCTTACAATCAATATATCATATATTTATCTTTGTGACACAGTTTAAAAAAAAAATGGTTTCGTTAAAATGATTTTGATATTTAGCAACATATGCTTTATGTAGAAAGAACCTAAATATATGTTTATTTATTCAAACAAATAACAACGACAGAACATATTATAAAATATTAAAAAAAAAATGGTGTAATCAGTACTTTAAAGGCGTGTAGAAATGCCATTCGATACCTCTCATCAATCTACATACATACTATGCGTCGCAGATCAAGTTGACTGTTAACCTCATAAAGCAAAAAATAGACGTCCATAAAAAAATAATATAATCGTTTTTCTGTGAGTTAAGTGACTTGAAGACCAATTTGCAGTGCTTAAATAGCATATGCTAATAGTATATGGTAAATGAGTTCCATGATAATTGACTGTGGAGAGAGCTTGATTTCTGATTTGACAGATGGAATAAATGAGTGTTAATAATATACGTAATTGCATTTCTTCAATCCCGTAACCCCCGGTAAGTACGATTCTAAAGGCTTCCTAATTAATGACACCGTTGACACTTTGTTTAACCTAGATTTACTGGATTCAGAAATACATCATCGGATTACAAGGGAATGTCATCCATCATATAATTAAAAAAAACCAGTCGTACCATGATCTGGTACCTTTATATTAATCAACATAGGCACGGGAATCAGTAAATAAACGTTAGAGAATACCGAAGGGGTAATCAAAAATGGACAATCCAGAGAAACTGGCAACTGGGTACACAAGACGAAGAAAAACAAAAACACAACACAATATGTGTTGGACACCACTATACACAAACAAACACAAACAAAGTAAATAAGACCATTGTTTGTTCCTGATTCAACTGCAAAGTACAAACCAACCAAAGGAATATTGCTGAATTTTGATAAAGAAAAGGGTTTATCAGAAACAGTCGTAACTAGAAGGACAGAGCAAAAGAAAAAAGGACAAAAGGACAAGCAATTATCTACAAAGGACTACACGGAAAACTAAACATTGAGCACCATGAACCCCACAAAAACAAGGGGTAAATTCCGGTGCCCCCTAAGAAGTTCCTGCTCCATCAGTGACAACTTCGTGTTACTGTCAAGCGACACGAACATCATTTGACATGGAAACCGTGTCGACCAGAAGTATTCGCAAATAAATACAATCACTGTGTATGAGAGAGAGAGAGAGAGAGAGAGAGAGAGAGAGAGTTGGAATGGTTAAACTTCAGACAAAATTGTCTGACAAGCGACACGAACATCATTTGACATGGAAACCGTGTCGACCAGAAGTATTCGCAAATAAATACAATCACTGTGTATGAGAGAGAGAGAGGGAGGGAGAGAGAGAGAGAGAGAGTATATGGTGTTGGAATGGTTAAACTTCAGACAAAATTGTCTGACATACTCGAAAAACACAAATTTAGTTGTAAATCTTAGCAAATTTAATTTATGGTTTTACACCTAATGTTTAATGTGACGAATTTATCATATCAAGGCACATTCAAATAATCCAAATTTTCCCATGCGCCTGTTGTTTTTTTTCACTTTCGGAAAATTGTGCTAATTTATCTTTCTGTCATTCAGAAAATGTCCCTGAGATTCCACACGAAACACATTTCCGCTTCCGTTTTCGTCGCATAGGAGTTGTTAGATGACTATATTTTTTAGACTAAACATTGTAACTATGAGAGAAAAATACCATTCATACATTTCGTAAAGTGAAATACAAGTTAAACTGAAGGTAAACTTTTCATTGTATCTAAAACTTACAAATGATGACGCTTCGTCTCTAAAACTTGCAAATGATGACGCGTCGTCTCTAAAACTTGCAAATGATGACACGTCTTACAATTCCATGTTATTTTGTGAACAAATGATGACGCGTCTTACAATTCCATGTTATTTTGTGAACAAATCAAGGAATACACACTATAAACATGATCATATCTAAGGCATGTACTTTAATAGCGAACTATATTCTACATGGCTGAAATACTGCCCTTTAGAGAATGCGTTTCCAACGTATAAGCTTCTGTTTCATTTACACATTCGATACAGAGTAAAACCTGCCCATGTGGTCACCTTTATTAAGCAGTCACCTGTATTAAAAGGTCATCTTTTTCGTGTTCTGTGATAGACAATTTCATATGAATTGAACCTCTTTAAAGGGGTCACCTGTCTTATAAGACCACTCTTTCTTTGTCCTAAAGGTGACCTCTTAATACAGGTTTGATTGTATTATCATCTAGGGCCAATTGATGTACTGGTTTTACTGGAAACATATTTACACAGAATTAATAGACGGAAATCTCATAATGGTCGACTCGTCGCGATGTAATCATATCAATTACTAACAAGATTCTTAATTTAAATTACCAACCATTAATAAGAAAAGCTTAAATTATAGATTCATACTTGATTTTCCAAATTAAGTTAAGCTGCTAGACGGTCATACACATTTTACAGTTAATAAGCAATATCTCCCATCTTAATTGTGGTTATCATATCATCTGTTCATGTGGTTATCATATCATCCGTCCCATCTTAGTGCCACTTTTTACTTACAATTTCTTTTATTGTTTACAAACTCGTCATGAAAATAACTGCAATTCACGTAACGTCAATCGACCAGTCAAATGATACGTAGGTGTTCTGTGCATAGATAATGCTACCCCTGTATCTGATTTACCTATTTTCAGTTGCAGTCAACAGTGATTTCCCCAGTTGTCCCATTCCCCCCTACTTAACCGGGTTTGTAACTAGATTAATACGACGGGTGCCACTAGTGGAGCAGGAACTGCTAACCCTTCCGGAGCACCTGAGTTCACTCCCGGTTCTTAGTGGGGCTCGTGTTACTCGATCTTTAGATTTATGTGTATGTTTTGTAGATCGTTGTTTGTCCTTTTGTCCTTTTTATTTTGACCATTGTGTCCTTCGTTTTACGGATTCTGATTACCCTTTCAACTCTGCTATTCATTGTTTTCCACATTACTGAATCTGGGCTGAACGCTAAGTAATCACCAATCAATTAATCAAATCGTTATTGATATTAACAGATTGGCCACAACAAGAAGTGTTTAGACGCCATTCATTATAATCATCTTTGTGTTCGACCGGTTATATGCAGGGTTGGCAGATTACTTACACGAGGAAAACACATGCATAACTGCATCATTTTATTAAGAGGGGAGGTTAGTACCCTTAAAACTAGTTGAACCCCGCCACTTTGTCTTAATGAAGTGCCTGTGCCAAGCTAGGAAAGTGAGCGGTCATGTATTTGTGTGTTATATTAGTTGGGGTATCAACTTTGACTCTGTTTCGACGATTTCTATTGGATTTTGGAACTGTTTGTTTTCATTTGATCACATATCATGTCCATACATTTACTCCATCACCTAAATACAGAATAATTGGACGTAAAACAACAATCTGATATGAATTTATTCCTCCATTACCATATATATTTATATATCGTTGATTGTTATTGCAAGAATAGATTCCTCATAGCAAAATCGCATCGGAGGTGAAACCTGGGTTAATGCAAGATGCGTTGAGCCATTCCTAGTAAAGCATATCAATGATAGTATGTTTATCTAGGATTTCTCAAGGTCATTATACAGTCTCATAGCTACACATAGAAATCAACTATTATATGTTCATACCACACGAGTATATTTATCACAGAAAAAAGGTGAAAGAACAATTGTCGATAAATAAGGTTATAGATGGTTTGGCTTGATGGTGCTTAAAACCACTTTCAATAATATTTCAGTCATATCGTGGCGGTCAATTTTAATTGGTGGAGGAAACCGGAGTACACGGAGAAAGCCACCGACCTGCCACAAGTCACTGACAAACTTTATCACATAATGTTGTACACCTCGCCATAAGCGGGATGCGAACCAACAACATCAGTGGTTATAGGGCATAGGTAGTTGTGTATCCACCTACCATACAATCACGGCAACGACGGTCCCAATATATAGTTAAAGAGGAAGACTATATAAGTCCAGGTGTCTTGCTTGGAAATCGAAACACACAGATCGATTGTAACCTCAAAAGAACAGTAGAACTCATTTTGAACTACCTTTAAAGGCCACATGGCACATACAAAATATGTCGACATGACAACATAGACTACATACACAATATGTCGACATGACAGCATAGACTATCTGTCGTTTGTTTGTACTAAATATTTAAATATGATACACAATATAAATGAGAGCAAACAATGTTGCTTCCCTCAGGCATAGATGACATAAGCCGATTTTGGCTATCATGTTTACACCCTTTGGTTTTATTGCTCCCGAACACTTTTCAATTATTTGGCTGTCCAATCTTTCAATTTTGAGCGTACCCGATGAAGGGTATTCTAGAAACTCGCGTTACCCATTAAATTTGATATCTACGTTTTTATTAATATAAATGTGATAAAAAAGGGTATTTATCAGACTTACGTATATACCATGCAAAAAACAAATACGATGCTATTTTCCGTACACTAAGCACTAAAGTTGTGTATAACGTATGCACTAAAATTTATCTATAGTCTCACGCTTGCCTCCCAGGTCACTTTATCGGCTACTGACGAAAAATGTCGAAACTAATCTCATTGATAATATTCACCCAAGATTTTAAACGTCAAGCAACAAGTAGATACGCCATAAAACTCATAGCTATCATTTATTGTTAAATTAATTGACAATTCTTCCACCCATCATATTTTTCAAATTATGAGATCCATGCCACATCCGTTCTCTAAGTAATCAACAGTCATACAATATACAAATGCTAAGTATGTTATATTATTACTTAAGTGTATGTTTGTGTGGAATGCTATTTTGCTGGAGACATAAAGACAAAATTGACTGGTGCTAATTGATAATTTTTTGTGTATTTGGCCGTGATCGTATGGTAAGGGGATTTACAACTAACTATGCAATATGTGCCTATCACCACCGATGTTGTGGGTTCGACTCCCGTTCAAGCGAGGTGTACAACATTATGTGATAAAGTTTGTCAGTGACTTGCGGCAGGTCGGTGTTTTTTTCCGGGTCCTCCGATTTCCTCCACCAATAGAATTGATCGCCACAATATAACTGAAATATTGTTGAAAGTGGCGTTAAACACAATAAACCAACAAACCTCGGTAGCTTATTATTACCATATATCATATAAGTATATATAAATTAATTATTTTCATACCTCTTGTCGGTCGCGGCGTTTGATTTTATGACCCTTCCACAGGTGTCGTAGAATACAGCCATAGCAAATTACAATGGCGGTCAGAGGAAGTATAAACGTCGTCAGAACAACTCCCAATGTCGTAGCTTTGCTCCATCCATCTTGCTCTGGCCATTGTGGTGCACAATCCAAGATGTCAGATCCCGGTCGTTGCACCACTTCATAGTACAACAAAAATGGCAACGATATACACAACGATACTGTAATGATAGAGTAAAAATGAATGTAGAAAACATTACATCCCTTGTGGAGAATCAATTTCATGTTCAGGAAGTTCAGAATATAAAGGAACGTATGCTACCACCCCTTGTGGAGAATCAATTTCATGTTCAGGAAGATCAGAATATAAAGGAACGTATGCTACCACCCCTTCTGGAGAATCAATTTCATGTTCAGGAAGTTCAGAATATAAAGGATCGTATGCTACCACCCCTTGTGGAGCATCAAATTCATACTCAGGAAGATCAGAATATAAAGGAACGTATGCTACCACCCCTTTTGGAGAAACAAATTCATGATCAGGAAGATCAGAATATAAAGGAACGTATGCTACCTCCCCTTGTGGTGAATCAAATTCATATTCAGGAAGATCAGAATATAAAGGAACGTATGTTACCACCCCTTGTGAAGCATCAAATTCATGCTCAGGAAGATCAGAATATAAAGGAACGTATGCTATCACTCCTTGTGGAGCATCAAATTCATATTCAGGAAGATGAGAATATAAAGGAACGTATGCTACCACCCTTTGTGGAGAATCAAATTTATGCTCAGCAAGATCAGAATATAAAGGAACGTATGCTACCACTCCTTGTGGAGCATCAAATTCATATTCAGGAAGATCAGAATATAAAGGAACGTATGCTACCACCCCTTGTGGAGAATCAAATTCATGCTCAGCAAGATCAGAATATAAAGGAACGTATGCTATCACCCCTTGTGGAGCATCAAATTCATATTCAGGAAAATCAGAATATAAAGGAACGTATGCTATCACCCCTTGTGGAGCATCAAATTCATATTCAGGAAGATCAGAATATAAAGGAACGTATGTTATCACTCCTTGTGGAGCATCAAATTCATGCTCAGGAAGATCAGAATATAAAGGAACGTATGCTACCACCCCTTGTGGAGCATCAATTTCATGTTCAGGAAGTTCAGAATATAAAGGAACGTATGCTACCACCCCTTGTGGAGCATCAAATTCATACTCAGGAAGATCAGAATATAAAGGAACGTATGCTACCATCCTTTGTGGAGAATCAAATTCATGCTCAGGAAGATCAGAATATAAAGGAACGTATGCTACCACCCCTTGTGGAGAATCAATTTCATGATCAGGAAGTTCATAATATAAAGGAACGTATGCTACCACCCCTTGTGGAGCATCAAATTCATATTCAGGAAGATCAGAATATAAAGGAACGTATGCTACCACCCCTTGTGGAGAAACGAATTCATGCTCAGGAAGATCAGAATATAAAGGAACGTATGCTACCTCCCCTTGTGGTGAATCAAATTCATATTCAGGAAGATCAGAATATAAAGGAACGTATGTTACCACCCCTTGTGAAGCATCAAATTCATGCTCAGGAAGATCAGAATATAAAGGAACGTATGCTATCACCCCTTGTGGAGCATCAAATTCATATTCAGGAAGATCAGAATATAAAGGAACGTATGCTACCACCCCTTGTGGAGAAACAAATTCATGATCAGGAAGATCAGAATATAAAGGAACGTATGCTATCACCCCTTGTGGTGAATCAAATTCATATTCAGGAAGATCAGAATATAAAGGAACGTATGTTACCACCCCTTGTGAAGCATCAAATTCATGCTCAGGAAGATCAGAATATAAAGGAACGTATGCTATCACCCCTTGTGGAGCATCAAATTCATATTCAGGAAGATGAGAATATAAAGGAACGTATGCTACCACCCCTTGTGGAGAATCAAATTCATGCTCAGCAAGATCAGAATATAAAGGAACGTATGCTACCACCCCTTGTGGAGCATCAAATTCATATTCAGGAAGATCAGAATATAAAGGAACGTATGCTACCACCCCTTGTGGAGAATCAAATTCATGCTCAGCAAGATCAGAATATAAAGGAACGTATGCTATCACCCCTTGTGGAGCATCAAATTCATATTCAGGAAGATCAGAATATAAAGGAACGTATGCTATACCCCTTGTGGAGCATCAAATTCATATTCAGGAAGATCAGAATATAAAGGAACGTATGTTATCACCCCTTGTGGAGCATCAAATTCATGCTCAGGAAGATCAGAATATAAAGGAACATATGCTACCACCCCTTGTGGAGCATCAATTTCATGTTCAGGAAGTTCAGAATATAAAGGAACGTATGCTACCACCCCTTGTGGAGCATCAAATTCATACTCAGGAAGATCAGAATATAAAGGAACGTATGCTACCATCCTTTGTGGAGAATCAAATTCATGCTCAGGAAGATCAGAATATAAAGGAACGTATGCTACCACCCCTTGTGGAGAATCAATTTCATGATCAGGAAGTTCATAATATAAAGGAACGTATGCTACCACCCCTTGTGGAGAAACAAATTCATGCTCAGGAAGATCAGAATATAAAGCAACGTATGCTACCTCCCCTTGTGGTGAATCAAATTCATATTCAGGAAGATCAGAATATAAAGGAACGTATGCTACCACCCCTTGTGGAGAAACAAATTCATGATCAGGAAGATCAGAATATAAAGGAACGTATGCTATCACCCCTTGTGGTGAATCAAATTCATATTCAGGAAGATCAGAATATAAAGGAACGTATGTTACCACCCCTTGTGAAGCATCAAATTCATGCTCAGGAAGATCAGAATATAAAGGAACGTATGCTATCACCCCTTGTGGAGCATCAAATTCATATTCAGGAAGATGAGAATATAAAGGAACGTATGCTACCACCCCTTGTGGAGAATCAAATTCATGCTCAGCAAGATCAGAATATAAAGGAACGTATGCTACCACCCCTTGTGGAGCATCAAATTCATATTCAGGAAGATCAGAATATAAAGGAACGTATGCTACCACCCCTTGTGGAGAATCAAATTCATGCTCAGCAAGATCAGAATATAAAGGAACGTATGCTATCACCCCTTGTGGAGCATCAAATTCATATTCAGGAAGATCAGAATATAAAGGAACGTATGCTATACCCCTTGTGGAGCATCAAATTCATATTCAGGAAGATCAGAATATAAAGGAACGTATGTTATCACCCCTTGTGGAGCATCAAATTCATGCTCAGGAAGATCAGAATATAAAGGAACATATGCTACCACCCCTTGTGGAGCATCAATTTCATGTTCAGGAAGTTCAGAATATAAAGGAACGTATGCTACCACCCCTTGTGGAGCATCAAATTCATACTCAGGAAGATCAGAATATAAAGGAACGTATGCTACCATCCTTTGTGGAGAATCAAATTCATGCTCAGGAAGATCAGAATATAAAGGAACGTATGCTACCACCCCTTGTGGAGAATCAATTTCATGATCAGGAAGTTCATAATATAAAGGAACGTATGCTACCACCCCTTGTGGAGAAACAAATTCATGCTCAGGAAGATCAGAATATAAAGCAACGTATGCTACCTCCCCTTGTGGTGAATCAAATTCATATTCAGGAAGATCAGAATATAAAGGAACGTATGTTACCACCCCTTGTGAAGCATCAAATTCATGCTCAGGAAGATCAGAATATAAAGGAACGTATGCTATCACCCCTTGTGGAGCATCAAATTCATATTCAGGAAGATCAGAATATAAAGGAACGTATGCTATCACCCCTTGTGGAGCATCAAATTCATATTCAGGAAGATCAGAATATAAAGGAACGTATGCTACCACTCCTTGTGGAGCATCAAATTCATGCTCAGGAAGATCAGAATATAAAGGAACGTATGCTATCACGCCTTGTGGAGCATCAAATTCATGCTCAGCAAGATCAGAATATAAAGGAACGTATGCTACCACCCCTTGTGGAGAATCAAATTCTTACTGTTTGATTGTATTTGTTGTATGTGTGTCATGCAGTGGTGCATGGGGGGTTGCAGAGTGTTGTTTATATGAAAGGGGGTCGATGTTGAAAGGAAAAAAAAAAAAAAAAAAAAAAGGAAGGGAGCGGCATAGGGTTCTGTCCACAAGTACCTGTGGCATGTATATGCTTTTTGCAAATAAAGAATTCATTCATTCATTCAATATCAATTTTTTTTTATTTGCTATTTAATGTATCCTGACAAGACGACCATCTTTACACCTTTCTCTTTTACTTGGTTATACATGCACTGTTTGTGTTCAAGCAAGTTTTAAGTTTTTTAGAATAACCTTTACATTCATATTCCTAGTATAGTTATGTAATATCATGTGGAGTAAGCCAACTTGGATTTCAGATCAACACTATTTAGATTGAATCTTTCAAGTATATGAAAATAATAATTTATTTAATATTCCAATATGGTCCTATGTTAAAGTTATGTCCTGTGGTGTCTACCATCTTGGATTTCTGATTGACACAAAAACACACACATTTTGTATAGGACCATCAGAGGAACATTCCAGTTATGATTTCTGTCAAATGTTTAAAATGAAAATAAAAAAAAGAAGTTTGCCCTGTGGTGATTGCCTTCTAGGATTTGTTTTCCCAATTGAAACTCCATAGAAAACCCATTAAAATTTTTTTTTAATATCCATTGAAAAACCTTTTGTCTTTAATTTAAATTCCATATGTAAAACCATTGTAACTCAATTTAAAAACCATTGGCTTTTACTTGAAACTTCATTGAATTTCCATTTATTTGGCAAAATATGCTAATGGGCATGACCATTTTAATGATGTCATAAATTAATGGTTTATAAACAGTCCTCCAAATGGTGCCATTTAAATGATGTCACAACTAAATGGTTCAGAAATGGTTCTTGTGTACATAAATAATTTATACAGCATTATGTGATAAAGTTTGTCAGTGAATTCCGACAGGTTGTTTTATCCGTATTCCTCCACCAATAAAACTGACTGCCTCGATATTACTGAACTATTGTTGAAAGTGGTGTTAAACACCATAAAACTAACCCTAATTATTGATATTACAATGTCGTACAATTTTCAACAGATACAGATTAATTTTTTTCTGTAAAAAAAAACTAAAAAAAAAACTGCCTCAAATTGCAGACACTATCCCATTAAAAGTATACATGGAAAAGTATCCCATTAAAAGTATACTTGACAGGGTACATTTAGATATAATAGTTCTTGTTTGTAGCAATTCCAGGGAGAATGGTAATAAAAACATAAACAATTTAAGCTAAAATTATCTTTTGTCAGATTTTACTCAATAAAATGGTTGTTTTCACAGCTCTTTGAAATACACATATATTATTCCCATGAATGTTTTCAGGGTAAATGAAAATTTTCATAATATTGTAAAGTGTACCAGCTAATAGGATATAAATGCATTATCACAAATAAATTCTTCAATTTTCCCAACAACCAGTGAATGGTACATGTACAGTATGCCTCAGCTTTCCATAATGGAATGTTTTGAAATTAAAATCCATCTAACATTGTCATATCAATGCTAGAGTCTTCATCCTGGGTCATTCATCATTTTGGACAGAGTTCTACAATTTTGTCTGAATTTTTGTTATTGACAATGTGTAATATCTTCATCAATTCTACAATTCTGTTATAAAATAAAAGGGTTATTTGCATAAATATTAATGAATGTTGTCTCTTGCAGAATAGTATTTATTAGTAATTGAATGAGCATGATCTTGACTTTATAAGAGTTCAAGGGTTCTACAATGTCTTTCAAATGTCACTTATCTAAAGACATTTGTATCTTATCCAAAAAATAATAAAATATTGTTTGTTAAGAAATGTTTGTGATGTTTTAATTAATGAGGTAGATGTAACCAGACGAAGATATCATTAATAAAAATATTTTTTTTGGTATTGTGTACAAAATATTATTTAATTATTTTTAACACAAATAACATACAATGTACACAGTCTTCATGTTTTGTTTCTTGTTTTACAATCACCCTTACAAAAGATTATTGATATAAAATCCAAATTTGAATTTTAAAATGAAATCCCATAATACTATGAGGTAGTAACACTTTGTCAAGTTTGCTTCCTATTTCAAAAATTATTAAATGGAGCTACCATTGCAGGATAAATAGATAATATTAATAGAAACAGATGACAATAGTGGGTCTCTCTGTCTAACAGGGTTTTGGTAGTTAATATTTGTTAATTTCAACATTTAAAAAAAATTAAAACATAAAACTGAGGTTTAGAAAAGTTTTAAGTATAAAATAATTGTCCCAGTAACATATATCCCTACACAAAATATATATAGAACTGTACCATTCATCTATTTAGACACAACACAAAGATAATTTTAAACCTATAAAACTGTCTAAGAAGGGATGCTAAAACTATACATGAATTTTTATTATTAAAAAGTGTTGGGTGACATTGTAAATCAGACAGACTTTATTTGTGCAAAGCTATTATTGCAATAAATCAAATGCAAGAGAAAAATCATAATTATCAACAAAGATTACAATAATGTCATTCAAAGTGATGTGTTTTTGTGTGAATAGTACATAATCATCTGTATTATGTTTTTAATAGCCAAAACGATAACCTGATGATATACTCGTGCTTACTATAAACTTTACATAAACATAAGGTAGGCGTGTCTAAGGTAACGATAAACAAACAATATGGCTGACAATTTAAATAAACAAAATTGATGCAGCATATGAACACACACCAATTAATTCCTTTGATTACCAATATTCTGAACAAATTACGGATATTCGATTGTATTTAAAACTAGTATTAACGTATGTACATTTCGGATAAAATAAGATTATTAATTGTGCCTTATTTTGATATTATTTGATATTAACAAATGCTGTTAATATAAAATGGCATTATACATGTAAATATTGCACAAAACACGTGGATAACAGCTTAACAGATCAATAATCGTATATATAATTGATATAAATATATGATAAATCATTTCTACATAACGTAATATCATCTATATATATTTGCAAACCTCATATTTTGGTAATTCTGATTTTTTCCCCCTTCAGTCCGTAAATATTACTTTTTCGGAAAACGTCCAATATGGCGGTAATCAGGTCATTAAACAGGCCTGATCAAATGGTAAAATCGGCCATTTTCTAGCATAATTATTTGCCGATTCCGTCCCCTTTCCCTATGACATCCCTTGGTTTTCTATGTCATGATCATATATATTTGTAAATTAGTTATATTTGTAACACGAAACAGGTTAATATGGGATTTATGTCTAACTTTATTGATCAAGATCGTATGAGCTAGTTTCGAGACAGTCTCGTGCAACCGGGTTAACGAGTCATCAAGTCATGAATAATCAGTTTTGAACGAAGCAAGGTTTTATAAAAGGTGATACACTTACCGAACATGAATAGTAGAATTCTTCCTCCCTATGTGTTCACAATGTTAACTACCTCTTTAAACATAAATCTATGACAAAGTTAAATCCAAATTGAATGTTCGCTGTGTTCGTCTATTTAAAATAAAAAGGCATGTTTGAATAAGTATACTTTAGCTTGGATAATCCATTTGCATGACACTTAACATTTTTGTTGTTGTATTTTTCATGTCTTCATTGAATATAAAATAAGGTCCCGGTGGCTCAATGAGTTAGGTAGTTGGATTACCTAGCAACTCATACAAGCCTATCACCAATATAGCGTGGGTTCGCGCCCGGCTCTGTAAATTACAAAAAAGGATGCACTCGACTCGCAGCCGCAAGTGATAAAGTTTACCAGTTGCTTGCCCATGGTCGGTGGTTCTCTCCGGGTACTCCGGCTTCTTCCACCAAGACTGATATAGCTGCATTATTACTGAAAGTGGCGTTAAACACAATAAATCATAAATCAAATCTTCTAAGTTGCGAAACTTGTATCCTATCCAATTGTTTAATTATTGATCAATAAACTATGTTTAAAGTTAACTAAAAAAAGATGAAGATTATATTATTTTTTGATAGTATTGTACCTCAAATACAGTTAGAGGGACCCGGGTGGCTCAATGAATTAGGTCGTTGGATCTAACAGCTCATACAAGCCTATCACCAATACAGCGTGGGTTCGCGCCCAGCTTTGTAAATTACAAAATTACAAAAAAGGGTGCACTCGACTCGCAGCCGTAAGTGATAAAGTTTACCAGTTGCGTGCCCAGTGTCGGTGGTTCTCTCCGGGTACTTAGGCTTCCTCCACCACTAAAACTGGTCGCCATGATATTGCTGAAATACTGCTGAAAATGGCATTAAAACACCAAAAATCAATCAAAATCAAATCATACAGTTAGACTGAAATTTAGTAATTTTAAACTACATTTGTATGCTTCCTCTCACCAATAGCACATGAAAACCGGAATCACTTGATTATTGTAACCGCCTCGGTGGTGTAATGGTTAGCGTGCTCGCCCCGAGTGCGGTATATCGTGTGTTCGAGTCCCGATTGGGTCAAAGCAAAGACAATAAACTTGGTATGTGTTGCTTCTCCGCTAAGCACGCAGCATTAAGGGGAAAGAGCAAATACTGGTCGACTCGGAATCCTGATAATGTGTCCGATTGGGGCGACATGTCTCTCTCCCGACTGTTGTTTCAGTGGGTTGGCACTATAAACATCCAACTAAGCATGTTGGTCTAGTACAAAGCAGACTTCATCATCATCTCATTGAAAATTAACTTGTTATCACCATGATATAGTTGAAGAATTGCTGAGTTGGCGTTAAGTAACAATCACTCACTCAGTAATGTTTTAGTGTTACAGATCTTTCTGCTTTTATTTGTTGTATCCTTTCAAGACGCTATATCGATCACATACTTAGCTAAGCTGAAGCTGAGATGTAATGGTTAGCGTGCTCGCCTGTGTGCGGAAGATCGTGGTACTCGGAATCAGGATATGGACTATTGCTTCAATGGGCTAACACTATAAAACACCCACTAGGTCTAGTATAGACATCATCGTCATCTCAACAAATTGTGACAGACAAAGCTGACAAATTACCCACTAGGCCTTAAATAATAATCATTTACCTGGTTAATGTATTTTACGGATAATTAATAATAAAACAGTTATATAAGAGTTTTAATTAGTCGAAGAACATAAAACAAATAACCTAACACATTTTCGGGACATTCATAGTTCGTTTAGTACAGAAAATCAGTAAGTTCATCCACATCAAAGGGATACTTATTATTATTATTATCATTATTAATATTGTTCAGTTATTCACACGTAAATCTTGTGAATATAGATATGCAGATTGCTTTGCAGTGTGTTTGCAGTCGAGATCAGCGCACAATACTTGACATTTCAGACGAAATGAAATCATCATTTATTAATACGTTGGATATTTTGCAAATGCGACGAATATTGATGTTTTGTCTGATAAATCTTAATCATAGGAACGTTTGATTCCTCGTGGTTAAAGAGCACACGATGTTTGTGTTGTCATGAACTCAGATTGTCCATCAAGTCCTGGCCTCGCTTCTACAGCTTTATCAATCATACTTGTTTCATCCATCTTTGATTTCGGTCGAAGGACACATTTGCACAATTTACTGAGGAGAGGAGATCGTTTAAGTATAGCTTTTCGGAATCCATCGTTGACAAAGGCATAGACGAACGGATTGACGCACGAATTAGCATACGATAAAGTATGTCCAAATAATTTAAAATAATGCATTGCGTCTGTTTTCGGAAAGTTTGGATCGAACTGGTACCACATAGCAACAAAATGGATCGGACACCAGCATACGGCAAATAATAACACAACAATAGCGACCATTCGGGTTACTCGTTTTTTCCGTTCCATCTGTCTCTGTTGTTTACCATTTTTCACAGGAAGAGCGCTGTTTTCATTCTGTTCAAAGAGAAAAAAATGTATTCATTATGCAATGGTTATTTAACATAAAGTGAGCAGAGGTCTATGTATGTGTATTGAACATGTTTACAAATACCAAATCTGTTGAGACTGGGTTGAGTCTATGGGTGAATATTTTGATTGCAATTATCAATAGAATAGAAACATGTAGTGGGGAAGGCAGGTACATTTTGCCTTGAAAAAGACCCCAAACGACACCTCCTAACAAAACTTGGACATCAATAAGACCAGCAGCTAGCTTTCATTTAGGCGTAGGAAATCTTACACCCCCCCAAAAAAAATGTGGCACTGACATGCATCTTGTCCTTACGTAGGGCGCTTCGTATTTGATTCGCCAGTCCTATTTGAGGAGTTGCACATATTCTACCGCGGTCCTATTTGAGGAGGTGCACATATTCTACCGACGGTCCTATTTGAGGAGGTGCACATATTCTACCGACGGTCCTAATTGAGGAGGTGCACATATTCTACCGACGGTCCTATTTGAAGAATTGTACACAGCAGCGGTAATACTAGTTTTTTTTTATCTTGTTATTCAAGAAGAAGTACTATAAAACAGAGCGGACAGTCGTACACTTATAATATGTCGTAACCTGCTGTACATGACTTGAAGTGTAAGCTATTCTAAAATCTAATTAAAAATATCGCACAAACAGAGCCAAATCGATCCTCAGCGTATATGTATAACCGCTTGATTCAATTCTATCAAGTCTATAAAAAGTGGCTGGGTTAAACTACTTTCATGGACTAAACCATCCCTCTCTCAGTGAAATGATGTGCTCATATGCAAATGTGTTCCACATGCGAATAAAATAGTAACCATCACATATAAGTGATATAACTAAGTGAGCAGCGTTGTAAAGAATCGCGTTCCAATCTTACAATCAATATATCATATATTTATCTTTGTGACACAGTTTAAAAAAAAAATGGTTTCGTTAAAATGATTTTGATATTTAGCAACATATGCTTTATGTAGAAAGAACCTAAATATATGTTTATTTATTCAAACAAATAACAACGACAGAACATATTATAAAATATTAAAAAAAAAATGGTGTAATCAGTACTTTAAAGGCGTGTAGAAATGCCATTCGATACCTCTCATCAATCTACATACATACTATGCGTCGCAGATCAAGTTGACTGTTAACCTCATAAAGCAAAAAATAGACGTCCATAAAAAAATAATATAATCGTTTTTCTGTGAGTTAAGTGACTTGAAGACCAATTTGCAGTGCTTAAATAGCATATGCTAATAGTATATGGTAAATGAGTTCCATGATAATTGACTGTGGAGAGAGCTTGATTTCTGATTTGACAGATGGAATAAATGAGTGTTAATAATATACGTAATTGCATTTCTTCAATCCCGTAACCCCCGGTAAGTACGATTCTAAAGGCTTCCTAATTAATGACACCGTTGACACTTTGTTTAACCTAGATTTACTGGATTCAGAAATACATCATCGGATTACAAGGGAATGTCATCCATCATATAATTAAAAAAAACCAGTCGTACCATGATCTGGTACCTTTATATTAATCAACATAGGCACGGGAATCAGTAAATAAACGTTAGAGAATACCGAAGGGGTAATCAAAAATGGACAATCCAGAGAAACTGGCAACTGGGTACACAAGACGAAGAAAAACAAAAACACAACACAATATGTGTTGGACACCACTATACACAAACAAACACAAACAAAGTAAATAAGACCATTGTTTGTTCCTGATTCAACTGCAAAGTACAAACCAACCAAAGGAATATTGCTGAATTTTGATAAAGAAAAGGGTTTATCAGAAACAGTCGTAACTAGAAGGACAGAGCAAAAGAAAAAAGGACAAAAGGACAAGCAATTATCTACAAAGGACTACACGGAAAACTAAACATTGAGCACCATGAACCCCACAAAAACAAGGGGTAAATTCCGGTGCCCCCTAAGAAGTTCCTGCTCCATCAGTGACAACTTCGTGTTACTGTCAAGCGACACGAACATCATTTGACATGGAAACCGTGTCGACCAGAAGTATTCGCAAATAAATACAATCACTGTGTATGAGAGAGAGAGAGAGAGAGAGAGAGAGAGAGAGAGTTGGAATGGTTAAACTTCAGACAAAATTGTCTGACAAGCGACACGAACATCATTTGACATGGAAACCGTGTCGACCAGAAGTATTCGCAAATAAATACAATCACTGTGTATGAGAGAGAGAGAGGGAGGGAGAGAGAGAGAGAGAGAGTATATGGTGTTGGAATGGTTAAACTTCAGACAAAATTGTCTGACATACTCGAAAAACACAAATTTAGTTGTAAATCTTAGCAAATTTAATTTATGGTTTTACACCTAATGTTTAATGTGACGAATTTATCATATCAAGGCACATTCAAATAATCCAAATTTTCCCATGCGCCTGTTGTTTTTTTTCACTTTCGGAAAATTGTGCTAATTTATCTTTCTGTCATTCAGAAAATGTCCCTGAGATTCCACACGAAACACATTTCCGCTTCCGTTTTCGTCGCATAGGAGTTGTTAGATGACTATATTTTTTAGACTAAACATTGTAACTATGAGAGAAAAATACCATTCATACATTTCGTAAAGTGAAATACAAGTTAAACTGAAGGTAAACTTTTCATTGTATCTAAAACTTACAAATGATGACGCTTCGTCTCTAAAACTTGCAAATGATGACGCGTCGTCTCTAAAACTTGCAAATGATGACACGTCTTACAATTCCATGTTATTTTGTGAACAAATGATGACGCGTCTTACAATTCCATGTTATTTTGTGAACAAATCAAGGAATACACACTATAAACATGATCATATCTAAGGCATGTACTTTAATAGCGAACTATATTCTACATGGCTGAAATACTGCCCTTTAGAGAATGCGTTTCCAACGTATAAGCTTCTGTTTCATTTACACATTCGATACAGAGTAAAACCTGCCCATGTGGTCACCTTTATTAAGCAGTCACCTGTATTAAAAGGTCATCTTTTTCGTGTTCTGTGATAGACAATTTCATATGAATTGAACCTCTTTAAAGGGGTCACCTGTCTTATAAGACCACTCTTTCTTTGTCCTAAAGGTGACCTCTTAATACAGGTTTGATTGTATTATCATCTAGGGCCAATTGATGTACTGGTTTTACTGGAAACATATTTACACAGAATTAATAGACGGAAATCTCATAATGGTCGACTCGTCGCGATGTAATCATATCAATTACTAACAAGATTCTTAATTTAAATTACCAACCATTAATAAGAAAAGCTTAAATTATAGATTCATACTTGATTTTCCAAATTAAGTTAAGCTGCTAGACGGTCATACACATTTTACAGTTAATAAGCAATATCTCCCATCTTAATTGTGGTTATCATATCATCTGTTCATGTGGTTATCATATCATCCGTCCCATCTTAGTGCCACTTTTTACTTACAATTTCTTTTATTGTTTACAAACTCGTCATGAAAATAACTGCAATTCACGTAACGTCAATCGACCAGTCAAATGATACGTAGGTGTTCTGTGCATAGATAATGCTACCCCTGTATCTGATTTACCTATTTTCAGTTGCAGTCAACAGTGATTTCCCCAGTTGTCCCATTCCCCCCTACTTAACCGGGTTTGTAACTAGATTAATACGACGGGTGCCACTAGTGGAGCAGGAACTGCTAACCCTTCCGGAGCACCTGAGTTCACTCCCGGTTCTTAGTGGGGCTCGTGTTACTCGATCTTTAGATTTATGTGTATGTTTTGTAGATCGTTGTTTGTCCTTTTGTCCTTTTTATTTTGACCATTGTGTCCTTCGTTTTACGGATTCTGATTACCCTTTCAACTCTGCTATTCATTGTTTTCCACATTACTGAATCTGGGCTGAACGCTAAGTAATCACCAATCAATTAATCAAATCGTTATTGATATTAACAGATTGGCCACAACAAGAAGTGTTTAGACGCCATTCATTATAATCATCTTTGTGTTCGACCGGTTATATGCAGGGTTGGCAGATTACTTACACGAGGAAAACACATGCATAACTGCATCATTTTATTAAGAGGGGAGGTTAGTACCCTTAAAACTAGTTGAACCCCGCCACTTTGTCTTAATGAAGTGCCTGTGCCAAGCTAGGAAAGTGAGCGGTCATGTATTTGTGTGTTATATTAGTTGGGGTATCAACTTTGACTCTGTTTCGACGATTTCTATTGGATTTTGGAACTGTTTGTTTTCATTTGATCACATATCATGTCCATACATTTACTCCATCACCTAAATACAGAATAATTGGACGTAAAACAACAATCTGATATGAATTTATTCCTCCATTACCATATATATTTATATATCGTTGATTGTTATTGCAAGAATAGATTCCTCATAGCAAAATCGCATCGGAGGTGAAACCTGGGTTAATGCAAGATGCGTTGAGCCATTCCTAGTAAAGCATATCAATGATAGTATGTTTATCTAGGATTTCTCAAGGTCATTATACAGTCTCATAGCTACACATAGAAATCAACTATTATATGTTCATACCACACGAGTATATTTATCACAGAAAAAAGGTGAAAGAACAATTGTCGATAAATAAGGTTATAGATGGTTTGGCTTGATGGTGCTTAAAACCACTTTCAATAATATTTCAGTCATATCGTGGCGGTCAATTTTAATTGGTGGAGGAAACCGGAGTACACGGAGAAAGCCACCGACCTGCCACAAGTCACTGACAAACTTTATCACATAATGTTGTACACCTCGCCATAAGCGGGATGCGAACCAACAACATCAGTGGTTATAGGGCATAGGTAGTTGTGTATCCACCTACCATACAATCACGGCAACGACGGTCCCAATATATAGTTAAAGAGGAAGACTATATAAGTCCAGGTGTCTTGCTTGGAAATCGAAACACACAGATCGATTGTAACCTCAAAAGAACAGTAGAACTCATTTTGAACTACCTTTAAAGGCCACATGGCACATACAAAATATGTCGACATGACAACATAGACTACATACACAATATGTCGACATGACAGCATAGACTATCTGTCGTTTGTTTGTACTAAATATTTAAATATGATACACAATATAAATGAGAGCAAACAATGTTGCTTCCCTCAGGCATAGATGACATAAGCCGATTTTGGCTATCATGTTTACACCCTTTGGTTTTATTGCTCCCGAACACTTTTCAATTATTTGGCTGTCCAATCTTTCAATTTTGAGCGTACCCGATGAAGGGTATTCTAGAAACTCGCGTTACCCATTAAATTTGATATCTACGTTTTTATTAATATAAATGTGATAAAAAAGGGTATTTATCAGACTTACGTATATACCATGCAAAAAACAAATACGATGCTATTTTCCGTACACTAAGCACTAAAGTTGTGTATAACGTATGCACTAAAATTTATCTATAGTCTCACGCTTGCCTCCCAGGTCACTTTATCGGCTACTGACGAAAAATGTCGAAACTAATCTCATTGATAATATTCACCCAAGATTTTAAACGTCAAGCAACAAGTAGATACGCCATAAAACTCATAGCTATCATTTATTGTTAAATTAATTGACAATTCTTCCACCCATCATATTTTTCAAATTATGAGATCCATGCCACATCCGTTCTCTAAGTAATCAACAGTCATACAATATACAAATGCTAAGTATGTTATATTATTACTTAAGTGTATGTTTGTGTGGAATGCTATTTTGCTGGAGACATAAAGACAAAATTGACTGGTGCTAATTGATAATTTTTTGTGTATTTGGCCGTGATCGTATGGTAAGGGGATTTACAACTAACTATGCAATATGTGCCTATCACCACCGATGTTGTGGGTTCGACTCCCGTTCAAGCGAGGTGTACAACATTATGTGATAAAGTTTGTCAGTGACTTGCGGCAGGTCGGTGTTTTTTTCCGGGTCCTCCGATTTCCTCCACCAATAGAATTGATCGCCACAATATAACTGAAATATTGTTGAAAGTGGCGTTAAACACAATAAACCAACAAACCTCGGTAGCTTATTATTACCATATATCATATAAGTATATATAAATTAATTATTTTCATACCTCTTGTCGGTCGCGGCGTTTGATTTTATGACCCTTCCACAGGTGTCGTAGAATACAGCCATAGCAAATTACAATGGCGGTCAGAGGAAGTATAAACGTCGTCAGAACAACTCCCAATGTCGTAGCTTTGCTCCATCCATCTTGCTCTGGCCATTGTGGTGCACAATCCAAGATGTCAGATCCCGGTCGTTGCACCACTTCATAGTACAACAAAAATGGCAACGATATACACAACGATACTGTAATGATAGAGTAAAAATGAATGTAGAAAACATTACATCCCTTGTGGAGAATCAATTTCATGTTCAGGAAGTTCAGAATATAAAGGAACGTATGCTACCACCCCTTGTGGAGAATCAATTTCATGTTCAGGAAGATCAGAATATAAAGGAACGTATGCTACCACCCCTTCTGGAGAATCAATTTCATGTTCAGGAAGTTCAGAATATAAAGGATCGTATGCTACCACCCCTTGTGGAGCATCAAATTCATACTCAGGAAGATCAGAATATAAAGGAACGTATGCTACCACCCCTTTTGGAGAAACAAATTCATGATCAGGAAGATCAGAATATAAAGGAACGTATGCTACCTCCCCTTGTGGTGAATCAAATTCATATTCAGGAAGATCAGAATATAAAGGAACGTATGTTACCACCCCTTGTGAAGCATCAAATTCATGCTCAGGAAGATCAGAATATAAAGGAACGTATGCTATCACTCCTTGTGGAGCATCAAATTCATATTCAGGAAGATGAGAATATAAAGGAACGTATGCTACCACCCTTTGTGGAGAATCAAATTTATGCTCAGCAAGATCAGAATATAAAGGAACGTATGCTACCACTCCTTGTGGAGCATCAAATTCATATTCAGGAAGATCAGAATATAAAGGAACGTATGCTACCACCCCTTGTGGAGAATCAAATTCATGCTCAGCAAGATCAGAATATAAAGGAACGTATGCTATCACCCCTTGTGGAGCATCAAATTCATATTCAGGAAAATCAGAATATAAAGGAACGTATGCTATCACCCCTTGTGGAGCATCAAATTCATATTCAGGAAGATCAGAATATAAAGGAACGTATGTTATCACTCCTTGTGGAGCATCAAATTCATGCTCAGGAAGATCAGAATATAAAGGAACGTATGCTACCACCCCTTGTGGAGCATCAATTTCATGTTCAGGAAGTTCAGAATATAAAGGAACGTATGCTACCACCCCTTGTGGAGCATCAAATTCATACTCAGGAAGATCAGAATATAAAGGAACGTATGCTACCATCCTTTGTGGAGAATCAAATTCATGCTCAGGAAGATCAGAATATAAAGGAACGTATGCTACCACCCCTTGTGGAGAATCAATTTCATGATCAGGAAGTTCATAATATAAAGGAACGTATGCTACCACCCCTTGTGGAGCATCAAATTCATATTCAGGAAGATCAGAATATAAAGGAACGTATGCTACCACCCCTTGTGGAGAAACGAATTCATGCTCAGGAAGATCAGAATATAAAGGAACGTATGCTACCTCCCCTTGTGGTGAATCAAATTCATATTCAGGAAGATCAGAATATAAAGGAACGTATGTTACCACCCCTTGTGAAGCATCAAATTCATGCTCAGGAAGATCAGAATATAAAGGAACGTATGCTATCACCCCTTGTGGAGCATCAAATTCATATTCAGGAAGATCAGAATATAAAGGAACGTATGCTACCACCCCTTGTGGAGAAACAAATTCATGATCAGGAAGATCAGAATATAAAGGAACGTATGCTATCACCCCTTGTGGTGAATCAAATTCATATTCAGGAAGATCAGAATATAAAGGAACGTATGTTACCACCCCTTGTGAAGCATCAAATTCATGCTCAGGAAGATCAGAATATAAAGGAACGTATGCTATCACCCCTTGTGGAGCATCAAATTCATATTCAGGAAGATGAGAATATAAAGGAACGTATGCTACCACCCCTTGTGGAGAATCAAATTCATGCTCAGCAAGATCAGAATATAAAGGAACGTATGCTACCACCCCTTGTGGAGCATCAAATTCATATTCAGGAAGATCAGAATATAAAGGAACGTATGCTACCACCCCTTGTGGAGAATCAAATTCATGCTCAGCAAGATCAGAATATAAAGGAACGTATGCTATCACCCCTTGTGGAGCATCAAATTCATATTCAGGAAGATCAGAATATAAAGGAACGTATGCTATACCCCTTGTGGAGCATCAAATTCATATTCAGGAAGATCAGAATATAAAGGAACGTATGTTATCACCCCTTGTGGAGCATCAAATTCATGCTCAGGAAGATCAGAATATAAAGGAACATATGCTACCACCCCTTGTGGAGCATCAATTTCATGTTCAGGAAGTTCAGAATATAAAGGAACGTATGCTACCACCCCTTGTGGAGCATCAAATTCATACTCAGGAAGATCAGAATATAAAGGAACGTATGCTACCATCCTTTGTGGAGAATCAAATTCATGCTCAGGAAGATCAGAATATAAAGGAACGTATGCTACCACCCCTTGTGGAGAATCAATTTCATGATCAGGAAGTTCATAATATAAAGGAACGTATGCTACCACCCCTTGTGGAGAAACAAATTCATGCTCAGGAAGATCAGAATATAAAGCAACGTATGCTACCTCCCCTTGTGGTGAATCAAATTCATATTCAGGAAGATCAGAATATAAAGGAACGTATGCTACCACCCCTTGTGGAGAAACAAATTCATGATCAGGAAGATCAGAATATAAAGGAACGTATGCTATCACCCCTTGTGGTGAATCAAATTCATATTCAGGAAGATCAGAATATAAAGGAACGTATGTTACCACCCCTTGTGAAGCATCAAATTCATGCTCAGGAAGATCAGAATATAAAGGAACGTATGCTATCACCCCTTGTGGAGCATCAAATTCATATTCAGGAAGATGAGAATATAAAGGAACGTATGCTACCACCCCTTGTGGAGAATCAAATTCATGCTCAGCAAGATCAGAATATAAAGGAACGTATGCTACCACCCCTTGTGGAGCATCAAATTCATATTCAGGAAGATCAGAATATAAAGGAACGTATGCTACCACCCCTTGTGGAGAATCAAATTCATGCTCAGCAAGATCAGAATATAAAGGAACGTATGCTATCACCCCTTGTGGAGCATCAAATTCATATTCAGGAAGATCAGAATATAAAGGAACGTATGCTATACCCCTTGTGGAGCATCAAATTCATATTCAGGAAGATCAGAATATAAAGGAACGTATGTTATCACCCCTTGTGGAGCATCAAATTCATGCTCAGGAAGATCAGAATATAAAGGAACATATGCTACCACCCCTTGTGGAGCATCAATTTCATGTTCAGGAAGTTCAGAATATAAAGGAACGTATGCTACCACCCCTTGTGGAGCATCAAATTCATACTCAGGAAGATCAGAATATAAAGGAACGTATGCTACCATCCTTTGTGGAGAATCAAATTCATGCTCAGGAAGATCAGAATATAAAGGAACGTATGCTACCACCCCTTGTGGAGAATCAATTTCATGATCAGGAAGTTCATAATATAAAGGAACGTATGCTACCACCCCTTGTGGAGAAACAAATTCATGCTCAGGAAGATCAGAATATAAAGCAACGTATGCTACCTCCCCTTGTGGTGAATCAAATTCATATTCAGGAAGATCAGAATATAAAGGAACGTATGTTACCACCCCTTGTGAAGCATCAAATTCATGCTCAGGAAGATCAGAATATAAAGGAACGTATGCTATCACCCCTTGTGGAGCATCAAATTCATATTCAGGAAGATCAGAATATAAAGGAACGTATGCTATCACCCCTTGTGGAGCATCAAATTCATATTCAGGAAGATCAGAATATAAAGGAACGTATGCTACCACTCCTTGTGGAGCATCAAATTCATGCTCAGGAAGATCAGAATATAAAGGAACGTATGCTATCACGCCTTGTGGAGCATCAAATTCATGCTCAGCAAGATCAGAATATAAAGGAACGTATGCTACCACCCCTTGTGGAGAATCAAATTCTTACTCAGGAAGATCAGACTATCAAGGAACGTATGCTACCATCCTCTGTGGAGAATCAAATTCATACTCAGAAAGATCAGAATATAAAGGAACGTATGCTACCATCCTTTGTGGAGAATCAAATTCATGCTCAGGAAGATCAGAATATAAAGGAACGTATGCTATCACCCCTTGTGAAGCATCAAATTCATGCTCAGGAAGATCAGAATATAAAGGAACGTATGCTACCACCCCCTGTGGAGAATCAAATTCATACTCAGGAAGAACAGAATATAAAGGAACGACTGCTACCACCCCTTGTGGAGAATCAAATTCTTACTCTGGAAGATCAAAATATCAAGGAACGTATGCTATCACCCCTTGTGGAGCATCAAATTCATACTCAGGAAGATCAGAATATAAAGGAACGACTGCTACCACCCCTTGTGGAGCATCAAATTCATACGTAGGAAGATCAGAATATAAAGGAACGTATGCTACCACTCTTTGTAGAGAATCAAATTCATGTTCAGGAAGATCAGAATATAAAGGAACGTATGCTACCACCCCTTGTGGAGAATCAATTCGTGTTCAGGAATATCAGAATATAAAGGAACTTATGCTATCACCCCTTGTGGAGCATCAAATTCATGCTCAGGAAGATCAGAATATAAAGGAACGTATGCAATCACCCCTTGTGGAGCATCAAATTCGTGCTCAAGAAGATCAGAATATAAAGCAACGTATGCTACCACCCCTTGTGGAGAATCAATTCGTGTTCATGAAGATCAGAATATAAAGGAACGACTGCTACCACCTCTTGTGGAGCATCACATTCTTACTCAGGAAGTTCAGAATATCAAGGAATGTATGCTATCACCCCTTGTGGAGAATCAAATTCATACTCAGGAAGATCAGAATATAAAGGAACGTATGCTACCACCCCTTGTGGAGAATCAAATTCATATTCAGGAAGATCAGAATATAAAGGAACGTATGCTACCACCCCTTGTGGAGAATCAAATTCATGCTCAGGAAGATCAGAATATAAAGGAACGTATGCTACCACCCCTTGTGGAGCATCAAATTCTTACTCAGGAAGATGAGAATATAAAGGAACGTATGCTATCACCCCTTGTGGAGAATCAAATTCATACTCAGGAAGATCAGAATATAAAGGAACGTATGCTACCACCCCTTGTGGAGCATCAAACTCTTACTCAGGAAAATGAGAATATAAAGGAACGTATGATATCACTCCTTGTTGAGCATCAAATTCATACTCAGGAAGATAAGAATATCAAGGAACGTATGCTATCACCCCTTGTGGAGCATCAAATTCATGCTCAGGAAGATCAGAATATCAAGGAACGTATGCTATCACCCCTTGTGGAGCATCAAATTCATACTCAGGAAGATAAGAATATCAAGGAACGTATGCTATCACCCCTTGTGGAGCATCAATTCGTGTTCAGGATGATTGGAATTGTATAGGTTGAGTTTATGCTTACTTAAGTTTATCTGCAATCTGGTTTTATGAAATTTTAAAAATATTTCAAAAATATTTTCAGAATATCAAATTTAAATATTTTATCAAGCTTTTTCTCAAGGTTGAACATAGACACATCATGTGCCTGTTTAAGAAACGATGCTAGGGAAGCACAAATTTGTTTTTAAGGATTTCGACTTTGTGTCAATTCACACTGCTTTTCAGAACCATCGTTAAAAAGGCATAAACTTTCCAGAGATCAAAAGTCTTCAGTAGTTTTGCCCTTTTCATATAGATTTACTGCCCAGTAAGGGATTATGACCGTAAAAGTCTTCCATATCAAATCGATATCGGGTCTGCTAGCCGTATAAGCTAAGAAAGGTTTAGATGACAATTAAGTAATACATCTACTGAACAAATAGCTATAGTTTAATGTGGAGACATCAACCGTCTGTAGATGAGACTTTAGATTAACAGGGCTATGCACAACGTTATCTCTGACACATTATTGACCCTGCTGTCACCATTTCATGCATCCTCATCAACAATGGTTAGGGTGGGCTAGAGTTATGGTGCTTAACGCCACATTCAACAATATTTCAGTTATATCGTGGCGGTCAGTATTGGTGGAGGAAACCGGAGTACCCGGGGAAAACCACCGACCTGTCGCAAATCACTGGCAAACTTTATCACATAATGTTGTATCGAGTAGACCGCGCCTGCCCAGAATTCGAACTCACAACGTTAATGGTGATAGGCACTGATTGCATAGGTAGTTATAAATCCAACTAACATACCATCACGACCACGACGGCCCCTAACACCAATGGTGTACACTGAGTAAAAACACCATTCTTTTTATATAATTGACAAGAGATTTTCCGGCCTTGACTGTGGGTGACACGGTAGGAAACAGGGACTTCTTAACCTTCGCGTGCGCTAGTGTCGTGCTCCGGGTTTTTCGTGGTATTCATGTTGCTCTTATTTTAGATTTCTGTATTGTATTTGTTTTGTTTATCTTCGCTCTGTGTCTTGTGCCAATTGTTTCCTGACTCTCTGAGTTGTCCATTCTAGATTGTCCCTTCGGTTTTATATAGAGTTGTTTTTTATTGAAAACACAATGCAATTGGAAGGAGAGTTTTGACTATCTACGTTATTTAGATGAGGTTAATTTTGAGACCTCAACGATTAAATTGGACAATCCGATCCATTAGCGGGACGAATGGGAGCATATGCAGCTTCCGCCAGATATATTCCACTGGTCTATCCTAGTGACCTAGATTGCAATGTAGGTAGGTTTACATCTACATATTTAATCAATCCTCATCAACATAGATGGTGGCGGTACCGAATAGAACTTAACACGGATATCGTGGTTGAGATAGCTGGTAAAACTTTTGGTTTGGGGCATTGTTTGGTTTTGTTTTGGTTTATGATGTTTTAGCATCACTTTCAACAATATTTCAGCTATATCGTGGCGGTCGGCTTTATTGGTGGAGAAAACCGGAGAAAACTACCGACCTGTCGCCAGTCACTGACAAACTTTATCACATAATGTTTTGTCGAGTACATCCTACCTTGAACGGGGTTCGAACTCACAAGCTTAGTGGTGATATGCACTGATTGCACAGATAGTAATAGATCCAACTACCAAACGATCACGATCACGACGGTCCCATTTGGGATATTGGATAGAGCTAGTTTCGTGAATAGCGTATCGTGTAGAATTAAGCATTGTTTTCGTAATTAGGGACCCAATTAGAATTAAAAATGATTTTCGTAGTTGGGGCACCAGGTAAAATTAAACATGCCTTTCGTGGTTGGGTTACCAGTTAGAATTAATCATGGGTTTCGTAGTTTGTTCCTTGTGTAGAAATACATTTTGGTTTCGTTGTTTGTGCCCTGTGCAGAAATACATTTTGGTTTCGTGGTTGCTGTACCAAGTAAAACGAAACATGAATTTCATAGTTGAGTATCGTGTAGAACTAAATATGTATTTTTTTTCATTTATGTACCGGGTAGAATTCAATAATATTATTTGTCTATAATAATATTCGCAATGTTTGTTATTATGTTACGATGTTATATAATTGAAAAACTCAGTAACCACGAGACGTCTTATCTAGGTTTTAAGTTTGGTTGGGTTTATTGTGTTTAACGCCACTCTCAACAATATTTCAGCTATATCGTGGCGGTCTGTTTTACTGTTGGAAAAAACCGGAGTACGTATCGATATGTTATCTAACTATTGGTGAGTGTGTAGAAGCTGGTAGCAATGCCTCGTTTATCTTAATGTGTGAATCAATAGATCGATTAAATAATAGAAGTTCTATAAATCAATTAACATACGCCCACACTTACAAGTCCATAACAATTCCTCCTTAATTATGTTATCTAAAGAATTCCAGAACAAATTGTCTAGTTGTAAATAACACAATAACACAACGTACATAGAGATTGGTCGGCATTCAGAATTACTAGTATTCCAAACTTAAGGAGAGAAGTTTGGCTGTTTAAAGTTGCTTAACCCCGCCACCTTTTATTGAAGTGACTGTACCAAGCCAGGAAACTTAACCATTATTTGGTAATTGTTAAATATGCTATCTGTCGAAACATTTACCTGCCCAGACACCGAGACTAACAAATGAAGAAGCCCTCGTAGATCTCCAATTCATAGACTGTATTGGATTAACTATGGCGTGGTATCTGTCTATAGTCATGGCGGACAATGTCAAACACGTGGCATGTAATGTCACCTAAAATGTAAACAACAATATTTAATATGAAGAAGACCTCGTAAAACTCCAATTCATAGACTGTATTGGATTAACTATGGCGTGGTATCTGTCTATTGTCATGGCTGACAACGTCAAATACGTGGCGTGTAATGTTACCTGAAATGTAACAATAACATTTAATATATTTAAAAAAAACGTAGCTATCAACTTTAGTGCCACGACAGGAACTGCTTACCCTTGCGGAGAACCTGAGTTCATCCCCGGTTTTGATGTGTATGTTTTGTAGATCGTTGCTTGTCCTTTTTCTTTTGGCCATTGTGTTGTCTGTTCTTCTTCAATTTACGGATTCTTATTACCCCTTTGTTATCTTCAAACTCTTCTTAGTGAGAACGAACCCGTATATGGTCAAAAAATGTAAAAAAAAAATTGAAATATACATAATAAAACAAAATTCTCCCAATATTCTTATATAAAAATTTAATATTTTAAAATGGGTTTATATTTGTAGATAAAGGCTGGCTTTATCTCTGATATCAAAGTCAGCAAGGGATACTTGGTATTTATATAATATTTGATTTAAAGACAATAGCGGAATACTTGATATAAAGACAATAGTGAGAATATCTTATATAACTGTTAATACTTAGAACGGTCTGATATAAGATAATTGTGTTATTATATGAGGCAATATCTGATATAGATGTAATAGTGGAAAGACTGGATATTATCTGACTGCTTACCAACATAGAGAGGACGAATACAATAAAAATAAGCTAGAAGATCTTCTATCAAAACTAATGGCGGAGAGAGGTTTTTAGATAGACCCACACAAAAAATCTTACATAAAAGGCAAGAGTGTTGGAAAGCTACATATATATTTATATATATATATATATATATATATATATATATATATATATATATATAAGTCTAAAATGTTAGCACAACGTTGTGCTAACATTTTAGACGTTTGTGCTAACATTTTAGACGTTTATTTATCATTTTTGTTTGTTTGCACAGTATCGTTAACACTTGTTTCCGATCCGACATCTCGTAGGTTCATACGTTGGCTACTTTTTCAGACGTTTATATATATATATATATATATATATATATATCATGACAAATTACATATCATACTGTGAAATCATTATTAATCGTGGGGTTCTAATTTTCGCTTATTTCGTGTTCCACTTAAACCACGAAAATAAAAATCCAATGATATTCAATTTTCCCATTGATTGTAGCTCGTAGTGTTTGAAACCACGAATTCAAGAACACAAGGGTCAATGCATTTTGTAGAAATCACGAAAATTGGTTTTTACAAGTAAAAGTACTTTCATAGTATTTGTTTCAATCTGAAATAACATGGATGAGTGATAAATTGATGTTATTATATTTATAAATCTAATGAACGATTGCTGGAGGTAGCCGTTATGCTTTATACAACACGCCAATCAACCACCTATGATTAATCATGTTCAGTGTAAATTTATATAGGAATGTAATGGATTACTGTAAGTTTGTCATGTTGTGAAATTCCCAGACTTGCATATTATATAATAAAATGTGTGATGCATGCTCAAATGTTTGTTTGTTTGATAGTGTTTAACGCCACTTTCAACAATATTTCAGTTATATCGTGGTGGTCAGTTTTATTGGTGGAGGAAACCGGAGGCCCCGGTGAAAACCCCCGACCTGTCGCAAGTCACTGACAACCTTTATCACATAATGTTGTACACCTCGACCTGATCGAGATTCGAACTCACAACATCAGTGGTGATCGGCACTGATTGCATAGGTAGTTGTAAATCCAACTACCATACCATCACGACCACGACGGACCCTAACACAAAAGACAAGAGTGTTTGAAAGCTACATTTATATATATATCATGACAAATTTATATCATACTGTGAAATCATTATTAATCGTGGTTTTCTAATTTTTACTTATTTCGTGGTCCATTTAAATCAAGAAAATTAAAATCTAACGACATTCAATTTTCCTATTGCTTGTTGCTTGTAGTGTTTGAAACCACATATTCAAGAACACAAGGGTCAATGCATTTTGTAGAAACCACGAAAATTGGTGCCAACGATTAAAAGTACTTTCACGGTATATTTTGTTTTCAATCTGAAATAAAATGGAATATTGATAAATGATTGTTATTAAATTTATAAATTTAATAAATGATTGCTAGAGGTAGCCCTTACGATATATACAACACGTCAATCAATCGCCTATGATTGATCAGTTTCTGTGTAAATTTCTCTATAGGAATTTAATGGATTACTGTTAAAGCTGTACTGAAACATATTCAATGTGTTGCCATTATTTCTAATTGATCAGGATAAACAAATGATTATTCTCGCCATTTCTTTTTTGAATGTGATAAATATGTAGATTATAGGGGAATATTATTGAATAGACTTAATTAGTTAACCTCTAATGTTGATGTAAATCTATTGACAAAAGGAAGTGATTTCCTAACATATCAAGAAAATACAACTTTCTTTAAACATGTTTTTAAAATAAATCAAAGACTCCAAAAGATTTACAATTGTCTAAATGAATTAAAGAACCAACACACATCTCCAAAAGTATTAATTTTTCTTTATTTTCTTTCATATATAATCTCTACCTATGTTTTGCATATAATCATTCTCTGTTTATTTATCTATATATATATACACACAGAGACGTGCCAAAAGTATTCGGTCACTGTGATTTTTTACTATATATTTCATGTAAAACCACATTTTTTAAAAACATTATTCCAAAGTCGACTCTTGTTCGATTTTGATGATTTTTTTACCAACAAAAACAGAATTAAATGTAGTTTTACACTGTAATTTTAGCATAAATTTATAATCTATAATTTTTATGAGTTCACGATTTAAATACAAAACTAAATTTTGAACGTCAAAAATACAATACAATGATAGTATATTTGAAGACAAATAATTTAAGTTTGTGTTTAAATCATGAACATTTAAAATCTGTGCTCCCAAAAAATATTTTAAAATAATCACAGAAAACTACGTACGTTCTCGCTTCTGTTGGTAAAAATTTCATCAAAATCGAACAAGAATTGACTTTGGAATAATGTTTCCAAACATTGTGGTTTTATATGAAATATATAGTAAAAAAATTACAGTGACCGAATACTTGTGGCATGTCTCTGTATATTATATGCATATTATATCATTTCATTTGCGCATGGTAATACATATTGTAAATTATTGTATTCGGGAGAAGACGTCATAAGTTGGAAAAACTTGTGTCCGATCCCAATTTGTTATATTTAGCAAATAAAATATGTTTAAGCTAAACAAATGCTATAGATCGTCTTAACAACTAGAATGCCCATCTATTCTGTAACTAATATGATAGATACAGAAGTTATCTACCATCTGGAGGTTTCCACGGAGCAAATTACGAGCTAAAGTTTTATTACCATAATAAATGTCAAAATATTTGAAGCTAATCTGTATTATATTACATTAGGTCACATAGTGTTGTATTAGACGTCCTCTCCTTTAGCTATGACATAATCATTAGAAGAGTTTGAAAATATCAGAACCCGTAAATCGAAGAAGGACAGACAACACAATGGCCAAAAGAAAAAGGACAGAAGGACAAACAACGATCCACAAAACATACACATAAAATTAAAGATCGATTGAAACGAACCCCACTAAAAGTAAATCTGTTCTTTGATTGCGTTAAATATTACTTTCCGTACTAAATTTGACGTATATTGTTTCACACATATATAATATAATGCGTGGTTTGTGTTTGAATTTGATTGGCTATCTTTTGTAAATCTTTTTAAGATTAGAATCCTCTCTATTATATTTCCTAACAAAGACTAATGCTGGGTTTGATTTTGTTTCATAGTTTGAATATACATTCGATCCTCGTTATGTCGAAGTAGAACATATCGATCATTTCACTTCGAAATATCCAAACATTTGAGTTAACCTGAATAACAAAAGTTTGAAGATATCAAATGGGGTAAATTAAGCTGCAAGTTACTATGAACGCATCAAATTTTTAGTTCGAGTTATCCGTGTTCGCAAAAAAGAGGTTTGACTGTATAAATTCTTTGCTACAATGAAACTGGTCTAAACTAAACCCCTTTAGGACCAGGCATTGCGTTCGGAATAGACAGATGTTCGGTTTATACAGGTAATACAAAGATTTCCAACACTGTGTTTGGTTTATATAGATTTCACTGTATTTCTAAATTTGTGTTCGACATACACTATATAAAGACAATATATTGTTATTTATAAAGCAATCTCATTATGAAAAGAAAATTTAAACAATGATGGTTAACATTTCCACCAAAATCAACAAAGCGAACAATTTCCATTCACCTTAAAACTCCATGAACTTTGAACTCAATAAAGACCACGATAGTTGACGTGGGAAATCGATGTCCTACATCTATGCCAACCAAAAGGTTAAATTTAAACACAAAAGGGCAAATACTTTGGACATAATGGTTTAATTTCCTATTGGGTGTATACAGCGTGGTCGCTCTACATAAGACAAGGGGTACTAGGCGATTGTATACGTCTAGTAGAAGTGTGAAGCAAATATGTATGTGTACACTTTCACATAAGCAGTACAATCACTGATTGTACTGTGAATAGTATTTACATGTTTATTTTATTAAGTAGTACATCTAACCGCTTGGGTGGGTGTGCTATGGTGTTTAACGCCACTTTCAACAATATTTCAGTTATATCGTTATGATAATTGTTTATTGGAGGACGAAACCGGAGAACCACCAACCTGCAGTAAGTCACTGACAAACTTTATCACATAATGGTTAGTGGCGATAGGTATTGATTGCATAGGTAGTTATAAATCCAACTCCACATAATCACATCCACGGCGGCCCCTCTAACCGTTTGACAAAATAGTATCTATATCATCATTTAAGAAAACATTATGTTGAATTTTAAACTGCAAAGTCTAGAAAACATATGAGAAAATATCTATACAATCCAACAGGAAACTTGTGCGATCAATTAAATAGTGTAGGCTCTCATGGATTAATTAACAAAAATACATGACTTGTTATCTCTGTCTTAAAGGGATATTAAAGCTCATTTTTTGTAATTTTGTGTATCTCATGAAATTGCAGTTGGTTCAATAAATGATATTTATGAAACCTTAACTCGGTTTTTATCAATCAAACTTTGTAAAAGTGACATAATTCGTTGATAATTCTGTCATATCTTGCGGTCTTTGCCTTGCTAATTATTCATCGCTGCCAGTTACGATGTTTGCCGGAGTTGGAACCGTATCATTTTTCTGTAAACAAACATCATGGATGCTGACATGGAATTTTTAAGTGAATTTACTTGTTTCGTTATAGAAATGATAATTAATTACTATTTGTTTACTTCAAAGGCAAATGGGAGTAAGTGGACATTTGAAACTTTACCCAGTCAGAAAAAGACCTTGTAAGTGTTGAATAACTGCGTTATTTAAAGAAACATCAGATCACACGGGTGCGATGGGCACCAATTGGGGTGAATAAAATACCGCTATGTGAGTTTTCAACCTCAGGACTGTCTTTAAATCGTTCCAGCGATGGTACTCTTCTCCGACGTAAATCCTTGATTTGTTGATAAGTGCATTTGTTTCTTTTTTCTTTCTTTTCCATGCTGAATCAGTCAAACGACGTTTTCGTCCACGATTAGATGAAGTTGCAACATCGGCCATATTAGCTTCATCAACAAGGTGATGCGCATCCAGCTTCCGAGTGGGGTCGAAGTCGAGGTCATCATGAATATGCGTTTCCAATAATTGAATTTTTGCTTCCTGGACAAAAATTCATTTCGACCCTTTTAAGTGATATTTTAACGATATTAGGGATTATATGGGCGTGCAAAGTATTTTTGGATTGATTTTACAATTAAATTGAAAAGAAACAACCTTCGTCACGAGTTGAAAAAATATATGTTAAATGAGTTTTAATATCCCTTTAACGACGATATCATGTAATATCACGAATACAGGATCTGCAAAACTACGGAAACGTCGGTCTCATGGGATACGTTTAAATCGTAGTAAACTAGTCTTAATATACCAATTTACTTAACTTGTATATTCTGTTAACGATTTTCAGTACTTTGTTTTGTAATGTGAGTACAATATCAATCTTGCACTTTCAGTGCACTTTCAGAACGGCAAAAACCAAAAGAAATATCAATTTAGTAAATGAGTGGGGGACTAGGGGTTATGGTGTTTAACGCCACTTTGAACAGCATTTCAGCTATATTGCGCGGGGCTAAATTAGTGCGTGAGAGACAATGATGATATATATGTTTTTATAGTGCTAATCCACTGATTCATTTGATGATAGATAGACAGACATGTTGCTCCACTCGGATACATTATTCTGACTACAAGCCAATCTCTTACTCATTAACGATGCGTGCTTAGTAGGAAATGAGCAAGAGTAAAGATTACAGTCTTGATTTGAAGACGGGGATCGTACCCACGAAACACTCATACTCGGTAAGCACGCTAACCATAAGCCCAACTATGGGGTAAAGCGAATGTGTGAATTTGTATTAAATATGAAATTAATTAATGACTAATGAATTTGGGTAAGTCCATTATTCAAATTGATTCATAAAAGCAGGTATTTATTCTAAATCTGGAACTGGTGCCATTTATTGGATTATATGAATCGTCCATCTTAAGTATTTGTCAGGAAACATTTGAGGTGAGTATCGGGGTGGGGTGGGGGTGGATGGGGGCTAATGATGTGGAGTTAGGCTTGTATAGTCAATGATCTTGACTAACCGACCACCGAGACCCCCTTAATGTATCACGATGAGCATGCAGAGAAGAAACGCTTTCTTTAAAAGTGACTAAAGCACTCCGATATATTAATAAAAAATGAATTACCTAGTTTTTACCATCACTCCCACTTGTTCTTCGGGACAAAAAAAATGCCAATAGGACTGGACGCAATGAGTACCTCGTGTATCGTAAAAGGAAACCTCAAGTAATATTTTGTTTTAACTCTGATATTGTTTACCTCGAAAACAAGCCGAATAACCAGTGGCAACGTAATGCAGAAGAAATAGTGCTGATAGATTTTCAAAACAATTCAGGATTGTTTTAACAAAATAAACGTCCACAAATGGTTTAAATTCCAATGGTAATTAATTATGCTCCATCCTTTTTTTTATCATACTGATGTGAATCTCAATTTAATGACAACGTATGTTCAACGTCTTGGCAGTATTATGATTGATTGTTAGTAGTCTAACGTCCAGCGGCAAATATTTCATGCATATTTCGGACGAGTAAAAGTTCAACAACGTGTGAAAATTATACAGAAGTGAGGAAGGAATGAGCAACAAGGAAAGAAGCCGTAATAAATTATACAGAAGTGAGGAAGGAATGAGTAACAAGGAAAGAAGCCGTAATAAATTATACAGAAGTGAGGAAGGAATGAGCAACAAGGAAAGAAGTCGTAATAAATTATACAGAAGTGAGGAAGGAATGAGTAACAAGGAAAGAAGCCGTAATAAATTATACAGAAGTGAGGAAGGAATGAGCAACAAGGAAAGAAGTCGTAATAAATTATACAGAAGTGAGGAAGGAATGAGTAACAAGGAAAGAAGCCGTAATAAATTATACAGAAGTGAGGAAGGAATGAGTAACAAGGAAAGAAGCCGTAATAAATTATACAGAAGTGAGGAAGGAATGAGTAACAAGGAAAGAAGCCGTAATAAATTATACAGAAGTGAGGAAGGAATGAGCAACAAGGAAAGAAGTCGTAATAAATTATACAGAAGTGAGGAAGGAATGAGTAACAAGGAAAGAAGCCGTAATAAATTATACAGAAGTGATGAAGGAATGAGTAACAAGGAAAGAAGCCGTAATAAATTATACAGAAGTGAGGAAGGAATGAGTAACAAGGAAAGAAGCCGTAATAAATTATACAGAAGTGAGGAAGGAATGAGTAACAAGGAAAGAAGCCGTAATAAATTATACAGAAGTGAGGAAGGAATGAGCAACAAGGAAAGAAGCCGTAATAAATTATACAGAAGTGAGGAAGAAATGAGCAACAAGGAAAGAAGCCGAAATAAATTATACAGAAGTGAGAAGGAATGAGTAACAAGGAAAGAAGTCGTAATAAATTATACAGAAGTGAGGAAGGAATGAGTAACAAGGAAAGAAGTCGTAATAAATTATACAGAAGTGAGGAAGGAATCAGCAACAAGGAAAGAAGCCGTAATAAATTATACAGAAGTGAGGAAGGAATGAGTAACAAGGAAAGAAGCCGTAATAAATTATACAGAAGTGAGGAAGGAATGAGTAACAAGGAAAGAAGCCGTAATAAATTATACAGAAGTGAGGAAGGAATGAGTAACAAGGAAAGAAGCCGTAATAAATTATACAGAAGTGAGGAAGGAATGAGTAACAAGGAAAGAAGCCGTAATAAATTATACAGAAGTGAGGAAGGAATGAGTAACAAGGAAAGAAGCCGTAATAAATTATACAGAAGTGAGGAAGGAATGAGTAACAAGGAAAGAAGCCGTAATAAATTATACAGAAGTGAGGAAGGAATGAGTAACAAGGAAAGAAGCCGTAATAAATTATACAGAAGTGAGGAAGGAATGAGTAACAAGGAAAGAAGCCGTAATAAATTATACAGAAGTGAGGAAGGAATGAGCAACAAGGAAAGAAGCCGTAATAAATTATACAGAAGTGAGGAAGAAATGAGCAACAAGGAAAGAAGCCGTAATAAATTATACAGAAGTGAGAAGGAATGAGTAACAAGGAAAGAAGTCGTAATAAATTATACAGAAGTGAGGAAGGAATGAGTAACAAGGAAAGAAGTCGTAATAAATTATACAGAAGTGAGGAAGGAATCAGCAACAAGGAAAGAAGCCGTAATAAATTATACAGAAGTGAGGAAGGAATGAGTAACAAGGAAAGAAGCCGTAATAAATTATACAGAAGTGAGGAAGGAATGAGTAACAAGGAAAGAAGCCGTAATAAATTATACAGAAGTGAGGAAGGAATGAGTAACAAGGAAAGAAGCCGTAATAAATTATACAGAAGTGAGGAAGGAATGAGTAACAAGGAAAGAAGCCGTAATAAATTATACAGAAGTGAGGAAGGAATGAGTAACAAGGAAAGAAGCCGTAATAAATTATACAGAAGTGAGGAAGGAATGAGTAACAAGGAAAGAAGCCGTAGTAAATTATACAGAAGTGAGGAAGGAATGAGCAACAAGGAAAGAAGCCGTAATAAATTATACAGAAGTGAGGAAGAAATGAGCAACAAGGAAAGAAGCCGTAATAAATTATACAGAAGTGAGAAGGAATGAGTAACAAGGAAAGAAGTCGTAATAAATTATACAGAAGTGAGGAAGGAATGAGTAACAAGGAAAGAAGTCGTAATAAATTATACAGAAGTGAGGAAGGAATCAGCAACAAGGAAAGAAGCCGTAATAAATTATACAGAAGTGAGGAAGGAATGAGTAACAAGGAAAGAAGCGTAATAAATTATACAGAAGTGAGGAAGGAATGAGTAACAAGGAAAGAAGCCGTAATAAATTATACAGAAGTGAGGAAGGAATGAGTAACAAGGAAAGAAGCCGTAATAAATTATACAGAAGTGAGGAAGGAATGAGTAACAAGGAAAGAAGCCGTAATAAATTATACAGAAGTGAGGAAGGAATGAGTAACAAGGAAAGAAGCCGTAATAAATTATACAGAAGTGAGGAAGGAATGAGTAACAAGGAAAGAAGCCGTAATAAATTATACAGAAGTGAGGAAGGAATCAGCAACAAGGAAAGAAGCCGTAATAAATTATACAGAAGTGAGGAAGGAATGAGTAACAAGGAAAGAAGCCGTAATAAATTATACAGAAGTGAGGAAGGAATGAGTAACAAGGAAAGAAGCCGTAATAAATTATACAGAAGTGAGGAAGGAATGAGTAACAAGGAAAGAAGCCGTAATAAATTATACAGAAGTGAGGAAGGAATGAGTAACAAGGAAAGAAGCCGTAATAAATTATACAGAAGTGAGGAAGGAATGAGCAACAAGGAAAGAAGCCGTAATAAATTATACAGAAGTGAGGAAGGAATGAGCAACAAGGAAAGAAGTCGTAATAAATTATACAGAAGTGAGGAAGGAATGAGTAACAAGGAAAGAAGCCGTAATAAATTATACAGAAGTGAGGAAGGAATGAGCAACAAGGAAAGAAGCCGTAATAAATTATACAGAAGTGAGGAAGGAATGAGTAACAAGGAAAGAAGCCGTAATAAATTATACAGAAGTGAGGAAGGAATGAGCAACAAGGAAAGAAGTCGTAATAAATTATACAGAAGTGAGGAAGGAATGAGCAACAAGGAAAGAAGCCGTAATAAATTATACAGAAGTGAGGAAGGAATGAGTAACAAGGAAAGAAGCCGTAATAAATTATACAGAAGTGAGGAAGGAATGAGTAACAAGGAAAGAAGCCGTAATAAATTATACAGAAGTGAGGAAGGAATGAGTAACAAGGAAAGAAGCCGTAATAAATTATACAGAAGTGAGGAAGGAATGAGTAACAAGGAAAGAAGCCGTAATAAATTATACAGAAGTGAGGAAGGAATGAGTAACAAGGAAAGAAGCCGTAATAAATTATACAGAAGTGAGGAAGGAATGAGTAACAAGGAAAGAAGCCGTAATAAATTATACAGAAGTGAGGAAGGAATGAGCAACAAGGAAAGAAGCCGTAATACATTATACAGAAGTGAGGAAGGAATGAGTAACAAGGAAAGAAGCCGTAATAAATTATACAGAAGTGAGGAAGGAATGAGTAACAAGGAAAGAAGCCGTAATAAATTATACAGAAGTGAGGAAGGAATGAGCAACAAGGAAAGAAGCCGTAATAAATTATACTGAAGTGAGGAAGGAATGAGCAACAAGGAAAGAAGTCGTAATAAATTATACAGAAGTGAGGAAGGAATGAGTAACAAGGAAAGAAGCCGTAATAAATTATACAGAAGTGAGGAAGGAATGAGTAACAAGGAAAGAAGCCGTAATAAATTATACAGAAGTGAGGAAGGAATGAGTAACAAGGAAAGAAGCCGTAATAAATTATACAGAAGTGAGGAAGGAATGAGTAACAAGGAAAGAAGCCGTAATAAATTATACAGAAGTGAGGAAGGAATGAGCAACAGGGAAAGAAGCCGTAATAAATTATACAGAAGTGAGGAAGGAATGAGTAACAAGGAAAGAAGCCGTAATAAATTATACAGAAGTGAGGAAGGAATGAGTAACAAGGAAAGAAGCCGTAATAAATTATACAGAAGTGAGGAAGGAATGAGCAACAAGGAAAGAAGCCGTAATAAATTATACAGAAGTGAGGAAGGAATGAGTAACAAGGAAAGAAGCCGTAATAAATTATACAGAAGTGAGGAAGGAATGAGTAACAAGGAAAGAAGCCGTAATAAATTATACAGAAGTGAGGAAGGAATGAGTAACAAGGAAAGAAGTTGTAATAAATAATACAGAAGTGAGGAAGGAATGAGCAACAAGGAAAGAAGCCGTAATAAATTACACAGAAGTGAGGAAGGAATCAGCAACAAGGAAAGAAGTCGTAATAAATTATACAGAAGTGAGGAAGGAATGAGCACCAAGGAAAGAAGTCGTAATAAATTATACAGAAGTGAGGAAGGAATGAGCAACAAGGAAAGAAGTCGTAATAAATTATACAGAAGTGAGGAAGGAATGAGTAACAAGGAAAGAAGCCGTAATAAATTATACAGAAGTGAGGAAGGAATGAGCAACACGGAAAGAAGCCGTAATAAATTATACAGAAGTGAGGAAGGAATGAGTAACAAGGAAAGAAGCCGTAATAAATTATACAGAAGTGAGGAAGGAATGAGCAACAAGGAAAGAAGCCGTAATAAATTATACAGAAGTGAGGAAGGAATGAGTAACAAGGAAAGAAGCCGTAATAAATTATACAGAAGTGAGGAAGGAATGAGTAACAAGGAAAGAAGCCGTAATAAATTATACAGAAGTGAGGAAGGAATGAGTAACAAGGAAAGAAGCCGTAATAAATTATACAGAAGTGAGGAAGGAATGAGTAACAAGGAAAGAAGCCGTAATAAATTATACAGAAGTGAGGAAGGAATGAGTAACAAGGAAAGAAGCCGTAATACATTATACAGAAGTGAGGAAGGAATGAGTAACAAGGAAAGAAGCCGTAATAAATTATACAGAAGTGAGGAAGGAATGAGCAACAAGGAAAGAAGCCGTAATACATTATACAGAAGTGAGGAAGGAATGAGTAACAAGGAAAGAAGCCGTAATAAATTATACAGAAGTGAGGAAGGAATGAGTAACAAGGAAAGAAGCCGTAATAAATTATACAGAAGTGAGGAAGGAATGAGCAACAAGGAAAGAAGCCGTAATAAATTATACAGAAGTGAGGAAGGAATGAGCAACAAGGAAAGAAGTCGTAATAAATTATACAGAAGTGAGGAAGGAATGAGTAACAAGGAAAGAATCCGTAATAAATTATACAGAAGTGAGGAAGGAATGAGTAACAAGGAAAGAAGTCGTAATAAATTATACAGAAGTGAGGAAGGAATGAGTAACAAGGAAAGAAGCCGTAATAAATTATACAGAAGTGAGGAAGGAATGAGTAACAAGGAAAGAAGCCGTAATAAATTATACAGAAGTGAGGAAGGAATGAGCAACAGGGAAAGAAGCCGTAATAAATTATACAGAAGTGAGGAAGGAATGAGTAACAAGGAAAGAAGCCGTAATAAATTATACAGAAGTGAGGAAGGAATGAGTAACAAGGAAAGAAGCCGTAATAAATTATACAGAAGTGAGGAAGGAATGAGCAACAAGGAAAGAAGCCGTAATAAATTATACAGAAGTGAGGAAGGAATGAGTAACAAGGAAAGAAGCCGTAATAAATTATACAGAAGTGAGGAAGGAATGAGTAACAAGGAAAGAAGCCGTAATAAATTATACAGAAGTGAGGAAGGAATGAGTAACAAGGAAAGAAGTCGTAATAAATAATACAGAAGTGAGGAAGGAATGAGCAACAAGGAAAGAAGCCGTAATAAATTACACAGAAGTGAGGAAGGAATCAGCAACAAGGAAAGAAGTCGTAATAAATTATACAGAAGTGAGGAAGGAATGAGCAACAAGGAAAGAAGTCGTAATAAATTATACAGAAGTGAGGAAGGAATGAGTAACAAGGAAAGAAGCCGTAATAAATTATACAGAAGTGAGGAAGGAATGAGCAACAAGGAAAGAAGCCGTAATAAATTATACAGAAGTGATGAAGGAATGAGTAACAAGGAAAGAAGCCGTAATAAATTATACAGAAGTGAGGAAGGAATGAGCAACAAGGAAAGAAGTCGTAATAAATTATACAGAAGTGAGGAAGGAATGAGCAACAAGGAAAGAAGCCGTAATAAATTATACAGAAGTGAGGAAGGAATGAGTAACAAGGAAAGAAGCCGTAATAAATTATACAGAAGTGAGGAAGGAATGAGTAACAAGGAAAGAAGCCGTAATAAATTATACAGAAGTGAGGAAGGAATGAGTAACAAGGAAAGAAGCCGTAATAAATTATACAGAAGTGAGGAAGGAATGAGCAACAAGGAAAGAAGTCGTAATAAATTATACAGAAGTGAGGAAGGAATGAGTAACAAGGAAAGAAGTCGTAATAAATTATACAGAAGTGAGGAAGGAATGAGCAACAAGGAAAGAAGCCGTAATAAATTATACAGAAGTGAGGAAGGAATGAGTAACAAGGAAAGAAGCCGTAATAAATTATACAGAAGTGAGGAAGGAATGAGCAACAAGGAAAGAAGTCGTAATAAATTATACAGAAGTGAGGAAGGAATGAGCAACAAGGAAAGAAGCCGTAATAAATTATACAGAAGTGAGGAAGGAATGAGTAACAAGGAAAGAAGCCGTAATAAATTATACAGAAGTGAGGAAGGAATGAGTAACAAGGAAAGAAGCCGTAATAAATTATACAGAAGTGAGGAAGGAATGAGTAACAAGGAAAGAAGCCGTAATAAATTATACAGAAGTGAGGAAAGAATGAGTAACAAGGAAAGAAGCCGTAATAAATTATACAGAAGTGAGGAAGGAATGAGTAACAAGGAAAGAAGCCGTAATACATTATACAGAAGTGAGGAAGGAATGAGTAACAAGGAAAGAAGCCGTAATAAATTATACAGAAGTGAGGAAGGAATGAGCAACAAGGAAAGAAGCCGTAATACATTATACAGAAGTGAGGAAGGAATGAGTAACAAGGAAAGAAGCCGTAATAAATTATACAGAAGTGAGGAAGGAATGAGTAACAAGGAAAGAAGCCGTAATAAATTATACAGAAGTGAGGAAGGAATGAGCAACAAGGAAAGAAGCCGTAATAAATTATACAGAAGTGAGGAAGGAATGAGTAACAAGGAAAGAAGCCGTAATAAATTATACAGAAGTGAGGAAGGAATGAGCAACAAGGAAAGAAGTCGTAATAAATTATACAGAAGTGAGGAAGGAATGAGCAACAAAGAAAGAAGCCGTAATAAATTATACAGAAGTGAGGAAGGAATGAGTAACAAGGAAAGAAGCCGTAATAAATTATACAGAAGTGAGGAAGGAATGAGTAACAAGGAAAGAAGCCGTAATAAATTATACAGAAGTGAGGAAGGAATGAGTAACAAGGAAAGAAGCCGTAATAAATTATACAGAAGTGAGGAAGGAATGAGTAACAAGGAAAGAAGCCGTAATAAATTATTCAGAAGTGAGGAAGGAATGAGTAACAAGGAAAGAAGCCGTAATACATTATACAGAAGTGAGGAAGGAATGAGTAACAAGGAAAGAAGCCGTAATAAATTATACAGAAGTGAGGAAGGAATGAGCAACAAGGAAAGAAGCCGTAATACATTATACAGAAGTGAGGAAGGAATGAGTAACAAGGAAAGAAGCCGTAATAAATTATACAGAAGTGAGGAAGGAATGAGTAACAAGGAAAGAAGCCGTAATAAATTATACAGAAGTGAGGAAGGAATGAGCAACAAGGAAAGAAGCCGTAATAAATTATACAGAAGTGAGGAAGGAATGAGCAACAAGGAAAGAAGTCGTAATAAATTATACAGAAGTGAGGAAGGAATGAGTAACAAGGAAAGAAGCCGTAATAAATTATACAGAAGTGAGGAAGGAATGAGTAACAAGGAAAGAAGCCGTAATAAATTATACAGAAGTGAGGAAGGAATGAGTAACAAGGAAAGAAGCCGTAATAAATTATACAGAAGTGAGGAAGGAATGATTAACACGGAAAGAAGCCGTAATAAATTATACAGAAGTGAGGAAGGAATGAGCAACAGGGAAAGAAGCCGTAATAAATTATACAGAAGTGAGGAAGGAATGAGCAACAAGGAAAGAAGCCGTAATAAATTATACAGAAGTGAGGAAGGAATGATTAACACGGAAAGAAGCCGTAATAAATTATACAGAAGTGAGGAAGGAATGAGCAACAGGGAAAGAAGCCGTAATAAATTATACAGAAGTGAGGAAGGAATGAGCAACAAGGAAAGAAGCCGTAATAAATTATACAGAAGTGAGGAAGGAATGAGTAACAAGGAAAGAAGCCGTAATAAATTATACAGAAGTGAGGAAGGAATGAGTAACAAGGAAAGAAGCCGTAATAAATTATACAGAAGTGAGGAAGGAATGAGTAACAAGGAAAGAAGTCGTAATAAATAATACAGAAGTGAGGAAGGAATGAGCAACAAGGAAAGAAGCCGTAATAAATTACACAGAAGTGAGGAAGGAATCAGCAACAAGGAAAGAAGTCGTAATAAATTATACAGAAGTGAGGAAGGAATGAGCAACAAGGAAAGAAGTCGTAATAAATTATACAGAAGTGAGGAAGGAATGGGCAACAAGGAAAGAAGTCGTAATAAATTATACAGAAGTGAGGAAGGAATGAGTAACAAGGAAAGAAGCCGTAATAAATTATACAGAAGTGAGGAAGGAATGAGCAACAAGGAAAGAAGCCGTAATAAATTATACAGAAGTGAGGAAGGAATGAGTAACAAGGAAAGAAGCCGTAATAAATTATACAGAAGTGAGGAAGGAATGAGCAACAAGGAAAGAAGTCGTAATAAATTATACAGAAGTGAGGAAGGAATGAGCAACAAGGAAAGAAGCCGTAATAAATTATACAGAAGTGAGGAAGGAATGAGTAACAAGGAAAGAAGCCGTAATAAATTATACAGAAGTGAGGAAGGAATGAGTAACAAGGAAAGAAGCCGTAATAAATTATACAGAAGTGAGGAAGGAATGAGTAACAAGGAAAGAAGCCGTAATAAATTATACAGAAGTAAGGAAGGAATGAGTAACAAGGAAATAAGCCGTAATAAATTATACAGAAGTGAGGAAGGAATGAGTAACAAGGAAAGAAGCCGTAATACATTATACAGAAGTGAGGAAGGAATGAGTAACAAGGAAAGAAGCCGTAATAAATTATACAGAAGTGAGGAAGGAATGAGCAACAAGGAAAGAAGCCGTAATACATTATACAGAAGTGAGGAAGGAATGAGTAACAAGGAAAGAAGCCGTAATAAATTATACAGAAGTGAGGAAGGAATGAGTAACAAGGAAAGAAGCCGTAATAAATTATACAGAAGTGAGGAAGGAATGAGCAACAAGGAAAGAAGCCGTAATAAATTATACAGAAGTGAGGAAGGAATGAGCAACAAGGAAAGAAGTCGTAATAAATTATACAGAAGTGAGGAAGGAATGAGTAACAAGGAAAGAAGCCGTAATAAATTATACAGAAGTGAGGAAGGAATGAGTAACAAGGAAAGAAGCCGTAATAAATTATACAGAAGTGAGGAAGGAATGAGTAACAAGGAAAGAAGCCGTAATACATTATACAGAAGTGAGGAAGGAATGAGTAACAAGGAAAGAAGCCGTAATAAATTATACAGAAGTGAGGAAGGAATGAGCAACAAGGAAAGAAGCCGTAATACATTATACAGAAGTGAGGAAGGAATGAGTAACAAGGAAAGAAGCCGTAATAAATTATACAGAAGTGAGGAAGGAATGAGTAACAAGGAAAGAAGCCGTAATAAATTATACAGAAGTGAGGAAGGAATGAGCAACAAGGAAAGAAGCCGTAATAAATTATACAGAAGTGAGGAAGGAATGAGTAACAAGGAAAGAAGCCGTAATAAATTATACAGAAGTGAGGAAGGAATGAGCAACAAGGAAAGAAGTCGTAATAAATTATACAGAAGTGAGGAAGGAATGAGCAACAAAGAAAGAAGCCGTAATAAATTATACAGAAGTGAGGAAGGAATGAGTAACAAGGAAAGAAGCCGTAATAAATTATACAGAAGTGAGGAAGGAATGAGTAACAAGGAAAGAAGCCGTAATAAATTATACAGAAGTGAGGAAGGAATGAGTAACAAGGAAAGAAGCCGTAATAAATTATACAGAAGTGAGGAAGGAATGAGTAACAAGGAAAGAAGCCGTAATAAATTATTCAGAAGTGAGGAAGGAATGAGTAACAAGGAAAGAAGCCGTAATACATTATACAGAAGTGAGGAAGGAATGAGTAACAAGGAAAGAAGCCGTAATAAATTATACAGAAGTGAGGAAGGAATGAGCAACAAGGAAAGAAGCCGTAATACATTATACAGAAGTGAGGAAGGAATGAGTAACAAGGAAAGAAGCCGTAATAAATTATACAGAAGTGAGGAAGGAATGAGTAACAAGGAAAGAAGCCGTAATAAATTATACAGAAGTGAGGAAGGAATGAGCAACAAGGAAAGAAGCCGTAATAAATTATACAGAAGTGAGGAAGGAATGAGCAACAAGGAAAGAAGTCGTAATAAATTATACAGAAGTGAGGAAGGAATGAGTAACAAGGAAAGAAGCCGTAATAAATTATACAGAAGTGAGGAAGGAATGAGTAACAAGGAAAGAAGCCGTAATAAATTATACAGAAGTGAGGAAGGAATGAGTAACAAGGAAAGAAGCCGTAATAAATTATACAGAAGTGAGGAAGGAATGATTAACACGGAAAGAAGCCGTAATAAATTATACAGAAGTGAGGAAGGAATGAGCAACAGGGAAAGAAGCCGTAATAAATTATACAGAAGTGAGGAAGGAATGAGCAACAAGGAAAGAAGCCGTAATAAATTATACAGAAGTGAGGAAGGAATGATTAACACGGAAAGAAGCCGTAATAAATTATACAGAAGTGAGGAAGGAATGAGCAACAGGGAAAGAAGCCGTAATAAATTATACAGAAGTGAGGAAGGAATGAGCAACAAGGAAAGAAGCCGTAATAAATTATACAGAAGTGAGGAAGGAATGAGTAACAAGGAAAGAAGCCGTAATAAATTATACAGAAGTGAGGAAGGAATGAGTAACAAGGAAAGAAGCCGTAATAAATTATACAGAAGTGAGGAAGGAATGAGTAACAAGGAAAGAAGTCGTAATAAATAATACAGAAGTGAGGAAGGAATGAGCAACAAGGAAAGAAGCCGTAATAAATTACACAGAAGTGAGGAAGGAATCAGCAACAAGGAAAGAAGTCGTAATAAATTATACAGAAGTGAGGAAGGAATGAGCAACAAGGAAAGAAGTCGTAATAAATTATACAGAAGTGAGGAAGGAATGAGCAACAAGGAAAGAAGTCGTAATAAATTATACAGAAGTGAGGAAGGAATGAGTAACAAGGAAAGAAGCCGTAATAAATTATACAGAAGTGAGGAAGGAATGAGCAACAAGGAAAGAAGCCGTAATAAATTATACAGAAGTGAGGAAGGAATGAGTAACAAGGAAAGAAGCCGTAATAAATTATACAGAAGTGAGGAAGGAATGAGCAACAAGGAAAGAAGCCGTAATAAATTATACAGAAGTGAGGAAGGAATGAGTAACAAGGAAAGAAGCCGTAATAAATTATACAGAAGTGAGGAAGGAATGAGTAACAAGGAAAGAAGCCGTAATAAATTATACAGAAGTAAGGAAGGAATGAGTAACAAGGAAATAAGCCGTAATAAATTATACAGAAGTGAGGAAGGAATGAGTAACAAGGAAAGAAGCCGTAATACATTATACAGAAGTGAGGAAGGAATGAGTAACAAGGAAAGAAGCCGTAATAAATTATACAGAAGTGAGGAAGGAATGAGCAACAAGGAAAGAAGCCGTAATACATTATACAGAAGTGAGGAAGGAATGAGTAACAAGGAAAGAAGCCGTAATAAATTATACAGAAGTGAGGAAGGAATGAGTAACAAGGAAAGAAGCCGTAATAAATTATACAGAAGTGAGGAAGGAATGAGCAACAAGGAAAGAAGCCGTAATAAATTATACAGAAGTGAGGAAGGAATGAGCAACAAGGAAAGAAGTCGTAATAAATTATACAGAAGTGAGGAAGGAATGAGTAACAAGGAAAGAAGCCGTAATAAATTATACAGAAGTGAGGAAGGAATGAGTAACAAGGAAAGAAGCCGTAATAAATTATACAGAAGTGAGGAAGGAATGAGTAACAAGGAAAGAAGCCGTAATAAATTATACAGAAGTGAGGAAGGAATGAGTAACAAGGAAAGAAGCCGTAATAAATTATACAGAAGTGAGGAAGGAATGAGTAACAAGGAAAGAAGCCGTAATAAATTATACAGAAGTGAGGAAGGAATGAGCAACAGGGAAAGAAGCCGTAATAAATTATACAGAAGTGAGGAAGGAATGAGTAACAAGGAAAGAAGCCGTAATAAATTATACAGAAGTGAGGAAGGAATGAGTAACAAGGAAAGAAGCCGTAATAAATTATACAGAAGTGAGGAAGGAATGAGCAACAAGGAAAGAAGCCGTAATAAATTATACAGAAGTGAGGAAGGAATGAGTAACAAGGAAAGAAGCCGTAATAAATTATACAGAAGTGAGGAAGGAATGAGTAACAAGGAAAGAAGCCGTAATAAATTATACAGAAGTGAGGAAGGAATGAGTAACAAGGAAAGAAGTCGTAATAAATAATACAGAAGTGAGGAAGGAATGAGCAACAAGGAAAGAAGCCGTAATAAATTACACAGAAGTGAGGAAGGAATCAGCAACAAGGAAAGAAGTCGTAATAAATTATACAGAAGTGAGGAAGGAATGAGCAACAAGGAAAGAAGTCGTAATAAATTATACAGAAGTGAGGAAGGAATGAGTAACAAGGAAAGAAGCCGTAATAAATTATACAGAAGTGAGGAAGGAATGAGCAACAAGGAAAGAAGCCGTAATAAATTATACAGAAGTGAGGAAGGAATGAGTAACAAGGAAAGAAGCCGTAATAAATTATACAGAAGTGAGGAAGGAATGAGCAACAAGGAAAGAAGTCGTAATAAATTATACAGAAGTGAGGAAGGAATGAGCAACAAGGAAAGAAGCCGTAATAAATTATACAGAAGTGAGGAAGGAATGAGTAACAAGGAAAGAAGCCGTAATAAATTATACAGAAGTGAGGAAGGAATGAGTAACAAGGAAAGAAGCCGTAATAAATTATACAGAAGTGAGGAAGGAATGAGTAACAAGGAAAGAAGCCGTAATAAATTATACAGAAGTGAGGAAGGAATGAGCAACAAGGAAAGAAGCCGTAATAAATTATACAGAAGTGAGGAAGGAATGAGCAACAAGGAAAGAAGTCGTAATCAATTATACAGAAGTGAGGAAGGAATGAGTAACAAGGAAAGAAGTCGTAATAAATTATACAGAAGTGAGGAAGGAATGAGCAACAAGGAAAGAAGCCGTAATAAATTATACAGAAGTGAGGAAGGAATGAGTAACAAGGAAAGAAGCCGTAATAAATTATACAGAAGTGAGGAAGGAATGAGCAACAAGGAAAGAAGCCGTAATAAATTATACAGAAGTGAGGAAGGAATGAGTAACAAGGAAAGAAGCCGTAATAAATTATACAGAAGTGAGGAAGGAATGAGTAACAAGGAACGAAGCCGTAATAAATTATACAGAAGTGAGGAAGGAATGAGTAACAAGGAAAGAAGCCGTAATAAATTATACAGAAGTGAGGAAGGAATGAGTAACAAGGAAAGAAGCCGTAATAAATTATACAGAAGTGAGGAAGGAATGAGTAACAAGGAAAGAAGCCGTAATAAATTATACAGAAGTGAGGAAGGAATGAGTAACAAGGAAAGAAGCCGTAATACATTATACAGAAGTGAGGAAGGAATGAGTAACAAGGAAAGAAGCCGTAATAAATTATACAGAAGTGAGGAAGGAATGAGCAACAAGGAAAGAAGCCGTAATACATTATACAGAAGTGAGGAAGGAATGAGTAACAAGGAAAGAAGCCGTAATAAATTATACAGAAGTGAGGAAGGAATGAGTAACAAGGAAAGAAGCCGTAATAAATTATACAGAAGTGAGGAAGGAATGAGCAACAAGGAAAGAAGCCGTAATAAATTATACAGAAGTGAGGAAGGAATGAGCAACAAGGAAAGAAGTCGTAATAAATTATACAGAAGTGAGGAAGGAATGAGTAACAAGGAAAGAAGCCGTAATAAATTATACAGAAGTGAGGAAGGAATGAGTAACAAGGAAAGAAGCCGTAATAAATTATACAGAAGTGAGGAAGGAATGAGTAACAAGGAAAGAAGCCGTAATAAATTATACAGAAGTGAGGAAGGAATGATTAACACGGAAAGAAGCCGTAATAAATTATACAGAAGTGAGGAAGGAATGAGCAACAGGGAAAGAAGCCGTAATAAATTATACAGAAGTGAGGAAGGAATGAGCAACAAGGAAAGAAGCCGTAATAAATTATACAGAAGTGAGGAAGGAATGATTAACACGGAAAGAAGCCGTAATAAATTATACAGAAGTGAGGAAGGAATGAGCAACAGGGAAAGAAGCCGTAATAAATTATACAGAAGTGAGGAAGGAATGAGCAACAAGGAAAGAAGCCGTAATAAATTATACAGAAGTGAGGAAGGAATGAGTAACAAGGAAAGAAGCCGTAATAAATTATACAGAAGTGAGGAAGGAATGAGTAACAAGGAAAGAAGCCGTAATAAATTATACAGAAGTGAGGAAGGAATGAGTAACAAGGAAAGAAGTCGTAATAAATAATACAGAAGTGAGGAAGGAATGAGCAACAAGGAAAGAAGCCGTAATAAATTACACAGAAGTGAGGAAGGAATCAGCAACAAGGAAAGAAGTCGTAATAAATTATACAGAAGTGAGGAAGGAATGAGCAACAAGGAAAGAAGTCGTAATAAATTATACAGAAGTGAGGAAGGAATGAGCAACAAGGAAAGAAGTCGTAATAAATTATACAGAAGTGAGGAAGGAATGAGTAACAAGGAAAGAAGCCGTAATAAATTATACAGAAGTGAGGAAGGAATGAGCAACAAGGAAAGAAGCCGTAATAAATTATACAGAAGTGAGGAAGGAATGAGTAACAAGGAAAGAAGCCGTAATAAATTATACAGAAGTGAGGAAGGAATGAGCAACAAGGAAAGAAGTCGTAATAAATTATACAGAAGTGAGGAAGGAATGAGCAACAAGGAAAGAAGCCGTAATAAATTATACAGAAGTGAGGAAGGAATGAGTAACAAGGAAAGAAGCCGTAATAAATTATACAGAAGTGAGGAAGGAATGAGTAACAAGGAAAGAAGCCGTAATAAATTATACAGAAGTGAGGAAGGAATGAGTAACAAGGAAAGAAGCCGTAATAAATTATACAGAAGTGAGGAAGGAATGAGTAACAAGGAAAGAAGCCGTAATAAATTATACAGAAGTGAGGAAGGAATGAGTAACAAGGAAAGAAGCCGTAATACATTATACAGAAGTGAGGAAGGAATGAGTAACAAGGAAAGAAGCCGTAATAAATTATACAGAAGTGAGGAAGGAATGAGCAACAAGGAAAGAAGCCGTAATACATTATACAGAAGTGAGGAAGGAATGAGTAACAAGGAAAGAAGCCGTAATAAATTATACAGAAGTGAGGAAGGAATGAGTAACAAGGAAAGAAGCCGTAATAAATTATACAGAAGTGAGGAAGGAATGAGCAACAAGGAAAGAAGCCGTAATAAATTATACAGAAGTGAGGAAGGAATGAGCAACAAGGAAAGAAGTCGTAATAAATTATACAGAAGTGAGGAAGGAATGAGTAACAAGGAAAGAAGCCGTAATAAATTATACAGAAGTGAGGAAGGAATGAGTAACAAGGAAAGAAGCCGTAATAAATTATACAGAAGTGAGGAAGGAATGAGTAACAAGGAAAGAAGCCGTAATAAATTATACAGAAGTGAGGAAGGAATGAGTAACAAGGAAAGAAGCCGTAATAAATTATACAGAAGTGAGGAAGGAATGAGTAACAAGGAAAGAAGCCGTAATAAATTATACAGAAGTGAGGAAGGAATGAGTAACAAGGAAAGAAGCCGTAATAAATTATACAGAAGTGAGGAAGGAATGAGTAACAAGGAAAGAAGCCGTAATAAATTATACAGAAGTGAGGAAGGAATGAGCAACAAGGAAAGAAGCCGTAATAAATTATACAGAAGTGAGGAAGGAATGAGTAACAAGGAAAGAAGCCGTAATAAATTATACAGAAGTGAGGAAGGAATGAGTAACAAGGAAAGAAGCCGTAATAAATTATACAGAAGTGAGGAAGGAATGAGTAACAAGGAAAGAAGTCGTAATAAATAATACAGAAGTGAGGAAGGAATGAGCAACAAGGAAAGAAGCCGTAATAAATTATACAGAAGTGAGGAAGGAATCAGCAACAAGGAAAGAAGTCGTAATAAATTATACAGAAGTGAGGAAGGAATGAGCAACAAGGAAAGAAGTCGTAATAAATTATACAGAAGTGAGGAAGGAATGAGTAACAAGGAAAGAAGCCGTAATAAATTATACAGAAGTGAGGAAGGAATGAGCAACAAGGAAAGAAGCCGTAATAAATTATACAGAAGTGAGGAAGGAATGATTAACACGGAAAGAAGCCGTAATAAATTATACAGAAGTGAGGAAGGAATGAGCAACAGGGAAAGGTAATAAATTATACAGAAGTGAGGAAGGAATGAGCAACAAGGAAAGAAACCGTAATAAATTATACAGAAGTGAGGAAGGAATGAGTAACAAGGAAAGAAACCGTAATAAATTATACAGAAGTGAGGAAGGAATGAGCAACAAGGAAAGAAAGCCGTAATAAATTATACAGAAGTGAGGAAGGAATGAGTAACAAGGAAAGAAGTCGTAATAAATTATACAGAAGTGAGGAAGGAATGAGCAACAAGGAAAGAAGCCGTAATAAATTATACAGAAGTGAGGAAGGAATCAGCAACAAGGAAAGAAGTCGTAATAAATTATACAGAAGTGAGGAAGGAATGAGCAACAAGAAAGGAACGAACACGGAATTAATTATACAGAAGTGAGGAAGGAATGAGCAACAAGGAAAGAAGTCGTAATAAATTATACAGAAGTGAGGAAGGAATGAGTAACAAGGAAAGAAGCCGTAATAAATTATACAGAAGTGAGGAAGGAATGAGCAACAAGGAAAGAAGCCGTAATAAATTATACAGAAGTGAGGAAGGAATGAGTAACAAGGAAAGAAGCCGTAATAAATTATACAGAAGTGAGGAAGGAATGAGCAACAAGGAAAGAAGTCGTAATAAATTATACAGAAGTGAGGAAGGAATGAGCAACAAGGAAAGAAGCCGTAATAAATTATACAGAAGTGAGGAAGGAATGAGTAACAAGGAAAGAAGCCGTAATAAATTATACAGAAGTGAGGAAGGAATGAGTAACAAGGAAAGAAGCCGTAATAAATTATACAGAAGTGAGGAAGGAATGAGTAACAAGGAAAGAAGCCGTAATAAATTATACAGAAGTGAGGAAGGAATGAGTAACAAGGAAAGAAGCCGTAATAAATTATACAGAAGTGAGGAAGGAATGAGTAACAAGGAAAGAAGCCGTAATACATTATACAGAAGTGAGGAAGGAATGAGTAACAAGGAAAGAAGCCGTAATAAATTATACAGAAGTGAGGAAGGAATGAGCAACAAGGAAAGAAGCCGTAATACATTATACAGAAGTGAGGAAGGAATGAGTAACAAGGAAAGAAGCCGTAATAAATTATACAGAAGTGAGGAAGGAATGAGTAACAAGGAAAGAAGCCGTAATAAATTATACAGAAGTGAGGAAGGAATGAGCAACAAGGAAAGAAGCCGTAATAAATTATACAGAAGTGAGGAAGGAATGAGCAACAAGGAAAGAAGCCGTAATAAATTATACAGAAGTGAGGAAGGAATGAGTAACAAGGAAAGAAGCCGTAATAAATTATACAGAAGTGAGGAAGGAATGAGTAACAAGGAAAGAAGCCGTAATAAATTATACAGAAGTGAGGAAGGAATGAGTAACAAGGAAAGAAGCCGTAATAAATTATACAGAAGTGAGGAAGGAATGAGTAACAAGGAAAGAAGCCGTAATAAATTATACAGAAGTGAGGAAGGAATGAGTAACAAGGAAAGAAGCCGTAATAAATTATACAGAAGTGAGGAAGGAATGAGTAACAAGGAAAGAAGCCGTAATAAATTATACAGAAGTGAGGAAGGAATGAGTAACAAGGAAAGAAGCCGTAATAAATTATACAGAAGTGAGGAAGGAATGAGCAACAAGGAAAGAAGCCGTAATAAATTATACAGAAGTGAGGAAGGAATGAGTAACAAGGAAAGAAGCCGTAATAAATTATACAGAAGTGAGGAAGGAATGAGTAACAAGGAAAGAAGCCGTAATAAATTATACAGAAGTGAGGAAGGAATGAGTAACAAGGAAAGAAGTCGTAATAAATAATACAGAAGTGAGGAAGGAATGAGCAACAAGGAAAGAAGCCGTAATAAATTACACAGAAGTGAGGAAGGAATCAGCAACAAGGAAAGAAGTCGTAATAAATTATACAGAAGTGAGGAAGGAATGAGCAACAAGGAAAGAAGTCGTAATAAATTATACAGAAGTGAGGAAGGAATGAGTAACAAGGAAAGAAGCCGTAATAAATTATACAGAAGTGAGGAAGGAATGAGCAACAAGGAAAGAAGCCGTAATAAATTATACAGAAGTGAGGAAGGAATGAGTAACAAGGAAAGAAGCCGTAATAAATTATACAGAAGTGAGGAAGGAATGAGCAACAAGGAAAGAAGTCGTAATAAATTATACAGAAGTGAGGAAGGAATGAGCAACAAGGAAAGAAGCCGTAATAAATTATACAGAAGTGAGGAAGGAATGAGTAACAAGGAAAGAAGCCGTAATAAATTATACAGAAGTGAGGAAGGAATGAGTAACAAGGAAAGAAGCCGTAATAAATTATACAGAAGTGAGGAAGGAATGAGCAACAAGGAAAGAAGTCGTAATAAATTATACAGAAGTGAGGAAGGAATGAGTAACAAGGAAAGAAGCCGTAATAAATTATACAGAAGTGAGGAAGGAATGAGCAACAAGGAAAGAAGCCGTAATAAATTATACAGAAGTGAGGAAGGAATGAGTAACAAGGAAAGAAGCCGTAATAAATTATACAGAAGTGAGGAAGGAATGAGTAACAAGGAAAGAAGCCGTAATAAATTATACAGAAGTGAGGAAGGAATGAGTAACAAGGAAAGAAGCCGTAATAAATTATACAGAAGTGAGGAAGGAATGAGTAACAAGGAAAGAAGCCGTAATAAATTATACAGAAGTGAGGAAGGAATGAGTAACAAGGAAAGAAGTCGTAATAAATTATACAGAAGTGAGGAAGGAATGAGTAACAAGGAAAGAAGCCGTAATAAATTATACAGAAGTGAGGAAGGAATGAGTAACAAGGAAAGAAGCCGTAATAAATTATACAGAAGTGAGGAAGGAATGAGTAACAAGGAAAGAAGCCGTAATAAATTATACAGAAGTGAGGAAGGAATGAGTAACAAGGAAAGAAGCCGTAATAAACTATACAGAAGTGAGGAAGGAATGAGTAACAAGGAAAGAAGCCGTAATAAATTATACAGAAGTGAGGAAGGAATGAGTAACAAGGAAAGAAGCCGTAATAAATTATACAGAAGTGAGGAAGGAATGAGTAACAAGGAAAGAAGCCGTAATAAATTATACAGAAGTGAGGAAGGAATGAGTAACAAGGAAAGAAGCCGTAATAAATTATACAGAAGTGAGGAAGGAATGAGTAACAAGGAAAGAAGTCGTAATAAATAATACAGAAGTGAGGAAGGAATGAGCAACAAGGAAAGAAGCCGTAATACATTACACAGAAGTGAGGAAGGAATCAGCAACAAGGAAAGAAGTCGTAATAAATTATACAGAAGTGAGGAAGGAATGAGCAACAAGGAAAGAAGTCGTAATAAATTATACAGAAGTGAGGAAGGAATGAGCAACAAGGAAAGAAGCCGTAATAAATAATACAGAAGTGAGGAAGGAATGAGCAACAAGGAAAGAAGCCTTTAACTACCACTGTAAGAGAATACATACGCTTAATTCTAACATGACCTACTTCGTTCGCTTTATTAACAAACGAGCGAGTTATCCATTCGGTATAATCTCATTAGCACATGCGCCGGTGAATGTGACTGACTTTTCCATTGGCAGCATAAATTGTGTGCGACATTTTCCGGAAACGTAAATATAAATTACCGTCTTCCAATCAAAGTATGCTACCGTATTTGTACTCTTAGACATATCAGAATCGAAATAAATCATGGAAGTCAAAATTTGCTTTGAGTTTTAACATGGATTGGCGGATATCAATATATGTTCTCCCTCGCTTCTGGCTCGGGATAAAACACTAACATCCGCCAATCCATGTTAAAACTCCCAACACATTCTGGCTTCCATTATTTATTTCTTAAATAATCATATTAAGGAACTTTCTTAAATAAAGTCTATCACTTAAATTGACTTCTCAAAAGGTAATTTACAGTTCCTAATTCATATAATATATGGCTTCAATAAAAAAACTTTAGTTCTTTTTAATTCTTATATGATAAATATAACACAACAAGTACAAATCGGAAATGCTCTTTCTGATAAGTGTCCAGTAAAATATGGAGTACAGGGGCGGATCCAGAGACTCTGTTGACGGGGTGGGGGGCTCAGTTATGGAGCAATATTTTCAATAATGATGGAACCAACTGTAGTCCCAAAGCGGTTCTGGCGTGTAGGTCGGTAAACCTTGCTTTCATTTCATTTAGCGTACAGTAGAGAAAAGGTAGTTATTTACTTCCTAAAGTAGTCTTCCGGACTCTCTGCTTCAACATTATCTCTCATTATTTGTCTCCCGCATATTCTATGTTTTTTAACCTCTATGTCTAGCGGTTCACATATTTTAGCACTCCTCTCAAAACACTGGTGGTTGAATTGTTCAACATTTGCTCTGCAGTCTAGTGAGCTCTGAATTAAATTTACGCTTTTTAAGGCTCTGCCTATGTCAAGTGATCTCTCTTGTAGTGATCTTGTAGAGGACCTTTGTAAGTTGGAATAACTTGTGTCCGATCCAAATGGTATATAGTTAACAATAAAATAAGCTTAATCTAAATCTAGTGATCTGCTGAGCCCTTTCTTAAAAGCCAGGCACATTTGAACAATAACAATGGTTACGACAAAATCAAAGTTGCAAATGGAATTCAACAAAGAAGATACATCAGCTTCTTCTGGTCTGGTGTATGTGTGTTTTGGCAGTTTTGTAAAGTGCTAAAGGGTTTGAGCAATAACAGGGAAAAAATCTAATTTAAGTCTATTTTATTTCTAATTAATTTTAATTATATTATATGTATTTATATTTTCATTTAGAGTTTAAAATATGCTGTATTCATATATTTTCAAAACGGAAACTCGTGTATTTTTTTTTTTTTTTGTAATACAGCAACATTTGCTTTTAATTTTTTTGTAAGAATAAATGATATTTAAAAAAGAATTTCCTTGAAAGAGCCTCAATTTACAGGTGTTGGTGGTTATACCTATATGAAATTGTGACACTAGACATGTTTATATAACGGTTTAAGACAATACCTGATTAATTGGGTATTTTGACAATACATTCATAAAAACTTGAAAATTTGATTTAGCATAATTACGTATAATTACCTCTTTGAAGATTAATTCAATACAAAGAAATTAATTTGTATTATCTTTTACTTTCATCACACAGATCGAAACCATTCGATTAAAAGCCATATCGTGACGTTAACTAGCCTTGAAAAGCGTATGTTAATATATGTGCTTGACTTATTCGACGGGGGGGGGGGGGGGGGGGGGGGGCTGAAGACCCCAAAGCCCCCCCCCCCCCTTGAATCCGCCACTGGAGTACCTCAAGGCTCAATACTAGGACCATTATTGTTTATTTGATATATAAATGACCCGCCTTTAAGTATTTCAAATTGCAACACTGATTTGTATGCTGATGATTCTACAATACACATTTCTGGGGAAAATATTTTAGACATACAAACTAAAGTCCAAGAATTATGGTGCAAGGATAATAATATGTTTATAAATTGTAATAAAACTAAATGTATGACAGTTGGAACAAAGCAAAAACTTGCATTTCAAAATGAAGAACTATTTTTGACTATTAATTCTGAACAATTACAACATTCCACTTGTGAAAAATTACTTGGAATCAAAATTGACTCAAATTTAAATTGGAAATATCAAATTGATCAAAGCTGTTCTAAAATATCATCAACAATCTACCTTCTTTCCAAAATTAAGAAATATTTAAATCTTGAATCAAGGCAACTTTTTTATTCGGGTTATATTTTGCCTTTAATTGATTATTGCTGTGTTGTTTGGGGAAATTGTTCAAATGAGGGACTAAATCGCATTCTTAAATTGCAAAAAAGAACAGCAAGATTGATATTAAATCAAGATCCCATATCACTAGCTGCGGAACCGTAGCCCTTATGGTCCTTGGCCAGTTTTCTGATATTTGCGGACCATAGGGCTATGGATTTCACCCTATCAAAAACGTTCGAAACTGGGCAGTGAAAATATTGCGCCGTTTTTTGACAATTTTTTTTCATGAAATCGGGTGCGAGAACGATCAAACATATATATTTCGTTTCGTTGAATATTTATCTACATTCTTCTATACTTATTTACCTGTTAATATTCATTTCCAGATCATTACCATAACAAATGTCTCGATATTAACTGATCCCGCCTACTTCGTTCCGCCATCTTGTCATTGTGGTATTGTCGCTTTGAGGTCACGTGACTTTGGAGAGATCACTCTAAGAGAAAAAACACGCGTTCGGTTTGTTTACGTTTTACCGGAGGTTTTGCACGGCGATTTTTTTTATCTGATATAAAATATTTAGTCAACCTAGAGTGAACTATTTTACAAATATTAACCAGAAATGTTATTTTCTTCTATGGTTATTCCAATTGAGGTGAACTCTCATTCAACATTTTCAAGTTTTTCATGTAAACAATCCGAACACGTTTTTCTCTTAGAATGATCTCTCAAAAGTCACGTGACCTCAAAGCGACAATACCACAATGACAAGATGGCGAACGAAGTAGGCGGGATCAGTTAATATTGAGACATTTGTTATGATAATGAACTGGAAATGAATATTAACAGGTAAGTAAGTACAGAAGAATGTAGATAAATATTTAACGAAACGAAATATATATGTTTGATTGTTCTCGCACCCGATTTCATGACAAAAATTTGCAAAAAAGCGGCGCAACATTTTCACTGCGCAGTTTCGAACGTTTTTGATAGTGTGAAATCCGTAGCCCTATGGTCCGCAAATATCAGAAAACTGGCCAAGAACCACAAGGGCTACGGTTCCGCAGCTACCATAGCACCATCTGAACCTCTATTTAAACAACTTGGATGGATGAATATTGAACAACGAATCAAATACCATAAATATCTTCTTGTTTCAAAATGTCTAAAGAATGAAGCACCTGTTTATTTAAAAGATAAAATCCAATACTTGTCTGATCAAAATCCTTACTCTCTCCGAAATGTTGTAAGTAAAAAATTACAAATCCCAAAGGCAAAAACTAAACTTTTTAAGAAACCTTTTACATACTCTGGACCAAGGCTATGGAATGAACTTCCATTTTCGATACGACAAGCTTCCTCTCATAATGCATTTAAAATCAAAGTTAAAAGTCTCAATTTAAATGATGATGTACCTTAAATTACCATTAAATATTTACTAAATCTTTTTGTGTATACTTATTACAATGTATTGCTTCTTGTGTGTAACTTTTATATAGTGTACTTTACAATGTATGTTTAAATATGTCAATGAGGGCCTCAGGGAAGATTAGTTATTAACTAACTGTGTAACCCTCTATAAATAAAGAATTTATTATTATTATTATTATTATTATTATATTATTATAATTATTAAATTAAAACTTAGATTCTCCTCTTAGAGTCTGGACAAAGATCCGTTGATTGTCACATGTGATTTTGTCTTTAAACGGTCTAATGACTACCACATACAATGCTAACCATTCAATTAAAACTTAGATTATCCTCCCTTAGTCATTTACCTATCCTAGTAATGCCCGGGAATTTTCTGATCTGAAAGACTTTAAATTATTTGTCTTTCAAATATTTTGGTTTTAAATTTAACTGATGAAGGTTTTTCCATAAATGCTTTGTGCGCACAAAATTAGATATCTACGTTTTTATTGATACACAGACAGTATCCCTTTGCCATCATTCAATAGAGTATTTATCGATCAGCTAGTCCGCTGTTTTACCCGTACTTGGGACTTAAGTCAATGTAATCTCGTAATTATTGGAGAAACCTTTACCACAAGACCATCATTTCCATAAATTAATAAAATCATTTACTAAATTTTATTATCGTAATAAAGATCTTGTCTACAAACACAATTCAGCTGGCAAAGATCTAATTAAAGAACATATGTCTTTTCTATAGTGGTATTATTCAGACATATATTAGGCTGAACCGCATCGCTGGTGTAAGGGTTAGCGTGATCGTGAGTTCGAGTCCCGATGGGGTCAAACCAAAGACGATAACATTGGTATGTATTGCTTCTCCGCTAAGCACACACGCATTAAGGAGAAAGAGCAAAGACTGGTTGGCTCGGAATCAGGATAATGTGCCCGAGTGGGGCGACAGGTCTACCCGTGGACTGTAGTTTCAGTGAGGTAGCACTATAAAAATCTAACTAAGCGTGTTGGTCTAGTACAAAGCGGACCTCATCATCATCTCATTGAAATTAACTTGTTCTCGCCATGATGTAGTTGAAAAATTCCTGGGTTAGCGTTAAAAACAATCACCCACTCATTCACTGAACTTATTATAGACTTATTTCATCTTTGCAAAAAACAAAAACAAAAACAAAAACAAAAAATTAATTCACAAATTCTATGAAAATCCCAAAAAGTTATTTAAATCTTTGAGATGGTATTTCGTTATCTTCAAAAAGGATAATTCGATATCGGAATATCCACGTCTAAAATGTTCATACAATTTTATCATTTTGATGTGATTTTCCTAGCACCTGGTATCTCACGGAGACTTTCTATTTTTAATTCTAATATGACGTGCTGTTTTGGCTTTGTAAACAAAAGGGTATAAAAATCCCCGATTTATTATGACTTACACGCGCTGATGATCATAACGTATTTGGCTCTTCTATTATACCCTTTTATTTACAAAGCCAAAACAGCACGTCATAGAAATAAAAAAAATCATTTGTAGATTTTTCTAACTGTAAGATACAATGTACATTGTACATATGTTTGGTTGGAGATCTAGTTATAAATAAAGTTCTAACCACATTAACCCCGACATATTCTTCCTAAAACCAGGAATCCTAGAGAGAATCCCGGGGGTATAGGAATAGGATAAAGTTCCGTCTCTGTCGAGAACGACCCTCTGAGTGTCGTCCGCTAGATGTACCGGACAAATGAAATACAAAAATTAGCATTAACACGTGACGTACATGAGTGTCCCGTGTATGGTGAAAGCCACACCACTTCTATGTCAATGATTTCTGAACATTTCGTTCGGTTAACTGGTCGTTTGTGGCCTGTTGCAGGGTAAATTGTTCCACCCTAACCATAATCTCTCCTTTTCCTTGTGAAAATCAAAACGCTTATCAATAGACTCACCCCCGGGCACCTTTTACAATGCGTAATTTAATTTTATCAACTTATTTTCGTATCGCTGAAAAATAGATGCCAATATTGCTACATATACCACTGTATTTATAAATAGATGTGAAAGGTTACATTAAAACATATAATAAGATGCGTCTTATGGTATGATACCTTAGAAAAAAACCAAGGACTTTGTAAGTTAGTCTTAATATTGAATATAACCGTTGACTAACGACTTTATGTAAGTCAATATATTCAAATTAGATTATCGAGGAGAGGAAATTAATTTTAAATCTGGAACTAGTGCCATTTATTAAATTAAATGAATCATCAAATAAAATATTAATGAAAGGTAATGAAATATAGCGTCTGTCAATACACGTGCACTTATAAACACGTTAAAACGCACCGCAGTTTACCTTAATGTGTAAATAAACAATAATTTGCCATGGAAACCCATTTACTTGTTCGTGTCCTATCTATTGTGTGATTCGTGTAGGAAATTTAACATAGATGTATGCAGTTTCATTTAAATTTAATTTTTGACTCGGTCAATCAAATAACACAAATTAATTGCATTACCCCTGGGGTAGGTTAAAGCTTCCAAGTAATGGATCACTTCATTCTCAAAACGATAAACATTTTATGCCAATAATTATGCATGGGCTGGTTTAGCCTCTATAACAATACAAATTTACATTTATATAGTGATGAAATTTGAAAGTTAAATGATTTACGTTAATAATTCATGTTGATGTACAACGTGGGTACAAATGTGACACTGGGATGGTTGGTTTATGGTGTTTAACGCTACTTACAACAATATTTCAGTTATATCATGGCTGTCAGTTTTATTGGTGGAGCAAACCGGAGGACACGGAGAAAAGCACCGACCTGTTGAAAGTCACTGACAAACTTTATCACATAATGTTGTATAGAGCACACGTCGCCATGAACGGGGTTCGAACTCACAATTTTAGTGGTGATAGGTACTGATTGTATAGGTAGTTGTAAATCCAACTACCATACGATTACGGCCAAGACGACCCCGACACTGGAATGAGTCTGTACAAAGATCCATGTGATTGTGTTTTTAAACGGTCTAATGGCTACCACACACAATGCTGATCATTAGAAGCTTTCGCAAGTTGTCTGACTTGCAAACCCTATTGTGTGGTACTTGCTAAAACAAGAGGCATCCCATTCATAAAGGCAAGTGGTATGCATTATTCATGCAGAACAGCTAGAAGATCCCTTGTCTGTATGAAGTGAAGCCTAACGAAACTAGGACACATTTCTATTGTCTGGGGCTCCACAAGGGCCAGTTTAGTATCGGTAGAAATGTGATTTAAAATGGTGAACATAATTAAATTACTTTGATCACAATACTATACCAAATATACAAAAGGGAAGTCAATAAATTAGATCTTATTGTCTGTTTGAATTGTGACTACTTTATTTTTTTGAACCCCCCGCTATAACTCTGGAGTATAGACATTGGGCCTAGTTATCCATTGTTAGATAGAACCCCCCGCTCCCCCCTCCGACCTAATACCCAGTTCTGTGGGACGAATCAAATACACAGGCCACCCTTAAGACGAGTCACAAATGAGTGTCTCGTGTATGGAGAATCCCCCTTCCTTACACGTCAATATCAGTCCGGAATTAGACATGTCGCTCCACCTACTCAGACACATTTGTCGGTTTAGGTTCAGGTCTATGATGTTTATGGTGTTTAATGCCACTTTCAACAATATTTCAGTTATATCGTTGCGGTCAGCTTTATTGGTGGAGAAAAACGGAGTACACATAGAAAACCGCTGACCTGCTGCAGGTCACTAACAAACTTTATCACATAAGGTTTTATCGAGTACACATCGCCATGAACGGGAGGGCTCGGGTGGCTCAATGAGTTAGGTAGTTGGATTACCTAACAACTCATACAAGCCTATCACCAATACGGCGTGGGTTCGCGCCCGGCTTTGCCCATGGTCGATGGTTATCTCCTGGTACTCTGGTGTCTTCCACCACTAAAACTGGTCTCCATGATATAGCTGAAATACTGCTGAAAGTGGCGTTAAACACCAAAAAAATCAAATCGCCATGAACGGGGTTCGAACTCACAACATTAGTGGTGATAGACACTGAGTGCGCATTATTCAGACTTATAACCGACCAGTTCCTGTGCTTCCGAGTCTTCCTTATGAGGTTCTGACCTGAAATTCAATATAATGTCTTCCGCACCACAGACGATCATACTAACTACTAACCATTACACAACCGAGGCGGAAAGATAATAAGTGGACATAAATGTGTTGTCATTATCATTGTCAACATTTTAGTTTATTGCGTGCATCGATTTCCGTCTTCGTTTAAGAGATGCATTGTTATTATATCCTAAATGTAAATAGTCTGCAGAAGCAAACTGAGATTTTTGTATTCCAACGCCCTCTGAAATTATCAGAAAATATAATTTTTTTGATGAATCAAAGGATTTTATACTTAGAAATTTATATTTTTCATTCAAATGTCAAAGGAGTAAAATTTCATATTCTTATTGGCTTTCAAAAGAAAATGATTGGTGTTTAATGCCAACTTTAGCAATATTTCAGCTATATCGTCGAGTGAACAAATTGTATTATTAACTTAGACACATAGAAGACCCTTATGAATGGAACATACTTGTCTATCAATAAATCAGCATATTGACTTTCAAATACATGTAGTACGTATACATAATCAGTCTTCACAAGGACCACCCATACCTTTAGCGACCACCACAGTGGTGGAGGGATTCAATATGTTTACACTAATATGTCCTAAAAAAAAGCCTACACTGATAAGAACTAGTAGCCACCCTCTTGTGTATAATATTAACTCTATACTGACCAATTTATTTGTAAATATCCTGGAAAGTTCGCTAGTGAGTGGCACATCGTACACTTTCAGTGTTCATGGATCAACCGATATTTCTTGAAAGAAGAAGATTTCGATAACGTTCGTTTACTTCCGCTGGATTATTATCATTCCTGGTCACTTAGTACCAGTTCCGGTTTTGTTCGAGGTTTTAAAAATTAGGAGATAACTGTATTGTATTTGAAAATTTCACGGCATCAATTGGAGATTTGATGGTCGCAAATTGAATTTACTGGCGACGCGTTAGTGGAGCCAGTAAACGGATATTTACGACCATTAAATCGACAATTGATGCGGTGAAATTTTCAAATACAATACAGTTATCTCCATTCTAATGTAATCATGCCAGTGTATGGCCACATTATTGACAACATGACGTAAGAGGTAATCAGCCAAAATTCTAAAAATAGCTCATGATATTTCAACCGTGGAATTGATACCATGAAAATTACAGCATTGTCCAATCACAAACCATGAATATAAAACAACTACATAAGAATATGCTTCATCATGGAGTTTGTACTGTTGTTTTTTTTTTGTACCAGGGTAATCTCTATTCGAAAATACTGCATGACTTTAATTTTACTTACATAGATCATGTACATAGAACATTTACAGATTGCGGTACCAAGTATCCATGTTGGAATTACGATATGAATCAAGGTCACGGGAACAACCATTACAATAAACATTAAGTCAGCAAAGGCAAGATTAATTACGTAGACATTGGTTACAGATCGTTCTCCATATCTAAACAGGATGTAGATGACTAGTCCATTTCCTATCACTCCTGTAAATATGATAAGACTCCATACGAAACTGACGATTACAACCATGACGTCCGGTGATTGGTCCGTATCATTCATATGTGTCACAGACGTCATCGTCGTATTGAAGTTATTCATAAGTTCAATCACTGGATTTGTCATTTTTCTGTCTACAAAAAAAAAGTTTTTGATTAATAGAAAAAACTAAAGATTTAAGAGATTAAGGTGTAAAGGTTTGGTTTAGATTTATAGTGTTTAACGCCACTTTTAACAATATTTCAGTTATATCATGGCGGTCAGTTTTATTGGTAAAGGAAACCAGAGTACCCGGAGAAAACCACCTACCTGTGGCAAGTCATTGGTGTAAATGAACATAGAGGAAAGAAAATACATTTAAAATGTCGAGCAGAAATGCAATGTAAGAAATAGCGCCTTTAATGGCGGAGTTTATTTCGCAGAAATCCTGAGTTCGTCCTTAATGAAAACATTGATTGATTGCTAGGTATTTAACGCCAATTCCACCAATATGTCAGCTATATAGTGGCGAAAGTCAATAACATTTACATTTGATTAAGATACTATAAATTAAAATATCATGATTGTTTATGCTGCTCAGTAATACATTGTTTATGCTGCTCAGTAATACATTGTTTATGCTGCTCAGTAATACATTGTTTATGCTGCTCAGTAATACATTGTTTATGCTGCTCAGTAATACATTGTTTATGCTGCTCAGTAATACATTGTTTATGCTGCTCAGTAATACATTGTTTATGCTGCTCAGTAATACATTGTTTATGCTGCTCAGTAACACACTGTTTATGCTGCTCAGTAATACATTGTTTATGCTGCTCAGTAATACATTGTTTATGCTGCTCAGTAATACATTGTTTATGCTGCTCAGTAATACATTGTTTATGCTGCTCAGTAATACATTGTTTATGCTGCTCAGTAATACATTGTTTATGCTGCTCAGTAATACATTGTTTATGCTGCTCAGTAATACATTGTTTATGCTGCTCAGTAATACATTGTTTATGCTGCTCAGTAATACATTGTTTATGCTGCTCAGTAATACATTGTTTATGCAAATAAATGAGAAAAATAAAGACAACAAAACAGCTATACAATAATATTAGAACAATTCTATGACACAAGTTATATTTTATCATACAAAGTAATATTTAAAAACATGCTCAAATTAACAGCAAAATGAGTGATTATCTATGAAAGATTGGAGATGAATTAACTCGTCTTCAAACATCATATATTTACGTTTAAGAAATGTAAATATTGCTGTCAGTGCGATACCTGTCTAAGCGTCCCGTTCTAAATACAGTCAATTTATGAGATAATTTCTTGCTGCATTTGGTCTTCAAATTTAGTGTAATCCATTTTATCTTATATAAGAATCAATGAATACGGTAAATAATTTAATTACTATTTTCACAAACATTTTACTGTTCGCTGGCAAGTAAGAAATGCCAGATGAAATCTTCCATTTAAAATTTTTGTTTGTAGAGGTTTCAAGTTTTATTTATTTTATTTGTATTTATTTACGTATATTGGTGCCCAACATGATTTTCATATCAGATGATGTTCGTGTCGTTTAACAGTAAGACGACCGGGGTCACATATGAGGTATGGACTCCTTTCCCTTCCGGAGAACCTGAGTATTAAGTGGAGTTCCTATTGCTGTTTCTTTAGTTTTCTGTGTACTGTTTTGTAGATCGTTGTTTCTACTTTTCTGTTGACCTTTGTATCGTCTGTCTTTCCTCGATTTACGACTTCTGGTTACCTCCCTTTGGTAACTTCAAACGTACCTTAAATCATCTTCTCTAAATATTTGTTTTTATTTGTGAACAATGCTGGTCTCTATTTTCACTTACATATATTTAACTGACATAAAAACGAAGTAACTACAAATGTACATTGTCTTAGTTACAATCGCAAACCAATTTTCCAGACTTACGATCAATTAAGAAAGTGGCGAGGGATACAATTTACTAATATCCGCCAACCCATGTTAAAATTCAAAACACATTCTGGCTTCCATGAATTATTTCGATTCTGATATGTCTAAGAGTACAAATACGGTAGTATACTTTGATTGGAAGACGGTAATTTATATTTACGTTTGCGGACAATGTCGCACACAATTTATGCTACCAAATTCGAGCAAACGATAATTCATCAACATGCACATTTACGACGGGAAAGTCAGTCACATGAACCGACGAATGTGCTAATTATATTATACCCAATCGATAAATCGCTCGTTTGCTTACAAAGCGAAAGAAGGACGTTATGCTAGAATATTATAATAATGTTGACCGAGAACGAAAACTATATGCCATTTTGCGTTATTCATTTACATAAAAATGAATTCCGACGGGTGTTGTGATTGGTCAGTTTGAAATTTTATTAGGTTGCTGAGCATGCACCGTTTACTTACTTGGACAGGCCAGAAATATGATTTTTTATCTGTTCATTGTAAAGTAAATTCTGAAAGTCATTGTGCTCCAACAAAAGTCTTAGAAAAGCTACATATACGGTGCTGTTATCGCTTTAACATGATAAAATTACCATATGCAGGAGATACTATCCAAACTGAATTTACCAGAAACATCAGATCGCCCGATAGAGTATATATATCCCTCAGGTGTATGATAGCCAATTATGTAATACAAATCTATATAATGGATTATTATTAAATTATGTAGCTTTTGTCTTTAATAATATCTTTCCATTGTATTTCAATTATAGGACTGCAGTGCATCAAAAATATGTTTATTCGATCTACGAGATTTATTTTTGGTTTTCACGTGACTTTTATGTGATATTTTACTTAATTTAAACTGATGATTATCACATCCAAACAGTGCATATTGTATGAAGTACAATTAAGTACAAAAAGGCAAACGCAATAGATACACTCAATTAATAAAAAAGAAATAGCCCGATGACGTTTAAATATGACTAATTATTGATATCATTTCATCGATAAACATCAAATATCATTACTTTCAGCCCCCGGGGAACGTAAATGAATGCCTTGTGTTTAGAGAATGTCACGATTCTTGCACGTAAAAGGCAATTTACCACACATCTTAATGATCAATAAGTTAGAAAAATGTGGTCGTTGATGCCCATTGCTGGGTGCAATTTTCCATTGTTATTTTCCCTCGTCACACCTTTCTTTAAGAAAAGTTTGATTTGGAAGCAAAGAAGTATTGTCCTGTTCACGAAGGGGCATAAGGGTTTATGCAACCAAGTGTCCTAATACTTGCTGGCAATGTTCCAGTTCTCTCATAAAACTCGACCCATAAGTCCTAATACTTGCCATCACTGTTCCATGTACTCTCATAAAACTCGACCCACAAGTTTTAATACTTGCTGTGTTCCGGTTCTCTCATAAAACTTGACCCACAAGTTTTAATACTTGCTGTCACTGTTCCGGTTCTCTCATAAAACTCGACCCACAAGTTTTAATGCTTTCCGACACTGTTCCGGTTCTCTCATAAAACTTGACCCACAAGTTTTAATGCTTTCCGACACTGTTCCGGTTCTCTCATAAAACTTGACCCACAAGTTTTAATGCTTTCCGTCACTGTTCCAGTTCTGTCATAAAACTTGAACCACAAGTTTTAATACTTGCCGTCACTGTTCCGGTTCTCTCATAAAACTTGACCCACAAGTTTTAATGCTTGCCGTCACTGTTCCGGTTCTTTCATAAAACTTGACCCACAAGTTTTAGTACTTGCTGTTACTGTTCCGTGTACTCTAATAAAACTTGACCCACAAGTTTTAATACTTGCCGGCACTGTTCCGTGTACTCTCATAAAACTTGACCCACAAGTTTTAATACTTTCCATCACTGTTCCGGTTCTCTCATAAAACTCGACCCACAAGTTTTAATGCTTTCCGACACTGTTCCGGTTCTCTCATAAAACTTGACCCACAAGTTTTAATGCTTGCCGTCACTGTTCCGGTTCTCTCATAAAAACTAACGCCCGCATGTCCGATCCACTCCTACGCCTCTGACACATTTCCAATATGGCAATAACAAAACCTGTCGATTTATATGTTGTACATATACTATTATCTGGACAAGGGGAAATACTATTGCTAGGCTTCAAGTTATAATGAATAAATACAAGCTACAAATATCACGGGTTAATACGACAGATATATGTTATTTTGTAAAATAAGTATTAATTACACAACTGCAAAATGCACTTCTCAATTTCTCTTACATATTCCATTATTTAAGAGTAACTGTAGATGATTTTTGGGTATCTCGTTCAGGTTCTTACTCACAAAAACTTTTTGAATTAAGTCAAACCTGTATTAAGAGGTCACCTTTAGGACAAAGAAAATGTGAGCTTATAAGACAGGTGACCTCTTAAAAGAGGTTAAATTTATATGAAATTTTCTTTGACAGGACAAGAAAAAGGTGATCTTTTAATGCAGGTGACTGCTTAAGAGAGGTGACTGCTTAATAGAGGTGACTGCTTAATACATATGACTGCTTAATAGAGGTGACCGCATAGGCAGGTTTGACTGTATATGACTTTCCAATCTTTTGACTGAACGGTTATTTCAAAAACGCGCCGTGCGCACTAATTTATGTATGTATGTTTTTTTTTAAAAATTATATGTGATCTATAAGAGGTATCTTTGACTTCTGGAACTGACACGACACAGATATGGTACGTACGATAGATTTATTGATTAGGATGAATCCCGTACAAAGTGGAAGACACTCGGGATAGCTGCTAATTAATAGTAATTGTTAAGGAAGGAGACTATGTAGCTTGTTCTGATCGATGCTATTATTATAAGTGTTTATAACAAATATAATTTTATTGCTTTGACCTCGAGCTACACGGAGAGTTATCTGTCTCTTCTAAAAGTGGTAAATATTTCCTAGAAGCTTTCTGGTTTTTCTGTTCTACTGAATGCCAATATATATAAAGTAAATATTTTACTTCTTTAAAGTGTCGTACAATAATGTTCAATGGCTAGTTACACCCAGTAATATGGCCTAGGGAAAATGTTTTTTTTATGCCTGAGGTTTTAACCAATCAAAATTGTTATAATTTTCAAGCCGGGGATAATGTTCAATATTTGTCAATTGTGATACAAGTTTGACATTGGAATTAATGAGAGTTTATGGTGTTTAACGCCACTTTCAGCGATATTTCAGTTATATCGTGGTAGTTAGCTATAGCTTTATTGGTAGAAGAAAACGGAGTACCCGAAGAAAACCACCGACCTGTCGCAAGTCACTGACAAACTTTATCACACCATGTTGTATCGAGTACACCTCGCCATGAACGGGATTCGAACTCACAACGTTAGTAGTGATAGGCACTGATTGCACAGGTAGTTGTAAATCCAACTACCATACGATCAAGGTCACGACAACCCTTTTGACAATGGAGATCATCTATAAAACTTTAGTGTACCCATGGCAACGCTTTTATAGAGATGCTCTTTGTAATAAATCTCAAATAATAGAATTTAAATTATATGCATAGAAGTAGAAACAAAAATACCCATGCGTTATTTTTTTTTAATTTTTCGTATTACCATTTGTATATATATGTATATTTTTTGTATGTTCAAAGGCCAATCACATGGTAACTTATTATTTTTCACAAGGAAAGAAAACGTGATAGCGTGCGGTAGATAGGTATCTAAGTATACAACAAAGCAACATGTGCATACAACGTGCAATCAGAACTGTCACGAATGTTAGAGCAATCACAAAAAATTAAGTCTTTTAAAACTGTTAACACGAACGTAATGATCTCCAACTGACATGTGTTTCTATGTAAAAACATCTGATATATAATGGACGATTTATGTCAAAATAATTAAACAAATTAACACCATTTAAAGCAATCGATATCGCATACACGTGTGTTCTAAGCTATTACACAATCCCTCACTACATTTTCTAAGCGTAAGCTGTGTTTAAACGATAAACTCTGGAATCATGGTTTACTTAACATTTCAACATTTGATTGATATATCGAGCACGACTAAGCTATATTTTTGTTTTTGTCCTGCATTACTTTTTTTGTAATGTTTAATAATTTGATTTAGAAAATATTTCTGGTCTTTTTAATTGATATGCACTCAATGCATTACATGCTCATTTTAAGTCCACAGTTGTATATTAAGAAGAAACACAAATGTAATAGAATATTTGTATAGAATGATGATGTAAGGAAAATTTCAACAGAATTATAAAAAAAAATTCATAATTTCTATGAACTATAGATATTAACCCATAAATAAATAATACTCGTAAACAACGATTTATCAGTAAACGGGTGTATACAATAAACCTTTTGTATATTCCCGTTTTTATTTTAAAATTATATGTTTGTAAACCTTTCTATACGAGGTACTTCCCCTATGACGAGCAAGTTGATACCCGGTATAGCAAGAGCAATGAAAAGGACAACGGATTTGAGTATAATTTGTAGATATTTGTAGCTTATTATAACATCAGAGATAATTATTTAGCAAATATAAAATGAACATTAAAAGATTGAATAGATTATGGGTAATTTTGTTGTTGTTGAAATTTGAACGAAAGAAGATATATTATACGCCTTAAAGGGAAATAACCCATGCAAAGCGTATAACTTAACAATCAAAGTCAGAAATGAGCAAATGGTCTATTTAAGAAATAAATCATGGAAGCCAGAATGTGCTTGAGTTTTAACATGGATTGGCTGATAAAATTTACTAATATCCGTCATTCTGGCTTCCATGATTTATTTCGATTCTGATATGTCTAAGTGTACAAATGCGGCAGTATACTTTGATTGGAAGACGGTAATTTATATTTACGTTTGTGGAAAATGTCGCACACAATTTATGCTGCCAATGGAAAAGTCAGTCACATTCACCGGCGCATGTGCTAATGAGATTATACCATCGATAAATCGCTCGTTTGTCTACAAAGCGAAAGAAGGACGTTATATTAATTATTTAATAATTTAATAATTACTTTGTCAGTTTATGACGAACATACAACATCAAAAATATCAATATTAAAAAATCACTATCAGAAATGCTTCATATTGAGGGAATATAGACTGACTGACATATCGATGGTTAAACAAATGCTACAAGCTGTAACTCCGTCTATCTGTAATACTACAAACTTTGACATTAAATACTTCATATCTTTTCTCAACAAAAGGTTTAGTTTATGTATATTCATTCTGTCTTTAAAAACAGGTGCACATTGACATGACATCAAACGGTAAATTCTCTATGCATGTATTACAGAGTAATATTTATTGAGAAACTGTACAATACATTACATTACTAAGGAAACATTATTATGAAATATTTGCTAATAAAATGAAAACCAAAACAAATATCACATTGTAAGTAAGAAAGTAAATTTTATTTAAAGTCGGCACATATATACATTTAGCAAATAACATGAGCTAATTGAAGCTCTTAATACCGACTATACCATATATACAAGCAAAAAACATGAGCTAATTGAAGCTCTTAATACCGACTATACCATATATACAAGCAAAAAACATGAGCTAATTGAAGCTCTTAATACCGACTATACCATATATACAAGCAAAAAACATGAGCTAATTGAAGCTCTTAATACCGACTATACCATATATACAAGCAAAAAACATGAGCTAATTGAAGCTCTTAATACCGACTATACCATATATACAAGCAACAAACATGAGCTAATTGAAGCTCTTAATACCGACTATACCATATATACAAGCAACAAACATGAGCTAATTGAAGCTCTTAATACCGACTATACCATATATACAAGCAACAAACATGAGCTAATTGAAGCTCTTAATACCGACTATACCATATATACAAGCAACAAACATGAGCTAATTGAAACTCTTAATACCGACTATACCATATATACAAGCAACAAACATGAGCTAATTGAAGCTCTTAATACCGACTATACCATATATACAAGCAAAAAACATGAGCTAATTGAAGCTCTTAATACCGACTATACCATATATACAAGCAACAAACATGAGCTAATTGAAGCTCTTAATACCGACTATACCATATATACAAGCAACAAACATGAGCTAATTGAAGCTCTTAATACCGACTATACCATATATACAAGCAACAAACATGAGCTAATTGAAACTCTTAATACCGACTATACCATATATACAAGCAACAAACATGAGCTAATTGAAGCTCTTAATACCGACTATACCATATATACAAGCAACAAACATGAGCTAATTGAAGCTCTTAATACCGACTATGCCATATATACAAGCAACAAACATGAGCTAATTGAAGCTCTTAATACCGACTATGCCATATATACAAACAACAAACTGTCGGAACAGTTCAAAAATCCTATAGAATAATCAGAAAAAGAGGCGAAATGGATACCACACAATACACAAATACTTGACTAGTCTCATGGCTTCTACAAATTAACTAAACACCAAAAATATCCAAATTCTGATCTCTTACGCATCTATGCAATGATAATTAAAGTAAATGTAAATACAATCTGGTGATACCTACTGTTAATAAGTTATTACAAACAATAAAGTCTGGTGATACCTACTGTTAATAAGTTATTACAAACAATAAAGTCTGGTGATACCTACTGTTAATAAGTTATTACAAACAATAAAGTCTGGTGATACCTACTGTTAATAAGTTATTACAAACAATAAAGTCTGGTGATACCTACTGTTAATAAGTTATTACAAACAATATAGTCTGGTGATACCTACTGTTAATAAGTTATTACAAACAATAAAGTCTGGTGATACCTACTGTTAATAAGTTATTACAAACAATAAAGTCTGGTGATACCTACTGTTAATAAGTTATTACAAACAATAAAGTCTGGTGATACCTACTGTTAATAAGTTATTACAAACAATAAAGTCTGGTGATACCTACTGTTAATAAGTTATTACAAACAATATAGTCTGGTGATACCTACTGTTAATAAGTTATTACAAACAATAAAGTCTGGTGATACCTACTGTTAATAAGTTATTACAAACAATAAAGTCTGGTGATACCTACTGTTAATAAGTTATTACAAACAATATAGTCTGGTGATACCTACTGTTAATAAGTTATTACAAACAATAAAGTCTGGTGATACCTACTGTTAATAAGTTATTACAAACAATAAAGTCTGGTGATACCTACTGTTAATAAGTTATTACAAACAATAAAGTCTGGTGATACCTACTGTTAATAAGTTATTACAAACAATAAAGTCTGGTGATACCTACTGTTAATAAGTTATTACAAACAATAAAGTCTGGTGATACCTACTGTTAATAAGTTATTACAAACAATATAGTCTGGTGATACCTACTGTTAATAAGTTATTACAAACAATAAAGTCTGGTGATACCTACTGTTAATAAGTTATTACAAACAATAAAGTCTGGTGATACCTACTGTTAATAAGTTATTACAAACAATATAGTCTGGTGATACCTACTGTTAATAAGTTATTACAAACAATAAAGTCTGGTGATACCTACTGTTAATAAGTTATTACAAACAATAAAGTCTGGTGATACCTACTGTTAATAAGTTATTACAAACAATAAAGTCTGGTGATACCTACTGTTAATAAGTTATTACAAACAATAAAGTCTGGTGATACCTACTGTTAATAAGTTATTACAAACAATAAAGTCTGGTGATACCTACTGTTAATAAGTTATTACAAACAATAAAGTCTGGTGATACCTACTGTTAATAAGTTATTACAAACAATATAGTCTGGTGATACCTACTGTTAATAAGTTATTACAAACAATAAAGTCTGGTGATACCTACTGTTAATAAGTTATTACAAACAATAAAGTCTGGTGATACCTACTGTTAATAAGTTATTACAAACAATATAGTCTGGTGATACCTACTGTTAATAAGTTATTACAAACAATAAAGTCTGGTGATACCTACTGTTAATAAGTTATTACAAACAATAAAGTCTGGTGATACCTACTGTTAATAAGTTATTACAAACAATAAAGTCTGGTGATACCTACTGTTAATAAGTTATTACAAACAATAAAGTCTGGTGATACCTACTGTTAATAAGTTATTACAAACAATAAAGTCTGGTGATACCTACTGTTAATAAGTTATTACAAACAATAAAGTCTGGTGATACCTACTGTTAATAAGTTATTACAAACAATAAAGTCTGGTGATACCTACTGTTAATAAGTTATTACAAACAATAAAGTCTGGTGATACCTACTGTTAATAAGTTATTACAAACAATAAAGTCTGGTGATACCTACTGTTAATAAGTTATTACAAACAATAAAGTCTGGTGATACATACTATTAATAAGCTATTACAAACAATAAAGTTTGGTGATACCTACTGCTAATAGGTTATTACAAACAATAAAGTCTGGTGATACCTACTGTTAATAAGTTATTACAAACAATAAAGTCTGGTGATAACTACTGTTAATAAGTTATTACAAACAATATAGTCTGGTGATACCTACTGTTAATAAGTTATTACAAACAATAAAGTCTGGTGATACATACTGTTAATAAGTTATTACAAACAATATAGTCTGGTGATACATACTATTAATAAGTTATTACAAACAAAAAGGTCTGGTGATACATATTGTTAATAAGTTATTACAAACAAAAAGGTCTGGTGATACCTACTGTTAATAAGTTATTACAAACAATAAAGTCTGGTGATACCTACTGTTAATAAGTTATTACAAACAATATAGTCTGGTGATACATACTATTAATAAGTTATTACAAACAAAAAGGTCTGGTGATACATATTGTTAATAAGTTATTACAAACAAAAAGGTCTGGTGATACCTACTGTTAATAAGTTATTACAAACAATAAAGTCTGGTGATACATACTATTAACCAGAGGCTCTCAAGAGCCTGTATCGTTCACCTGGTAATAAAAAAAACCAATTGGTCCTATGTAAAAACTATGTCCTGCGTCATCTTGGAATTACGATCAACATAAAAAACACAAAGTTTGTAAAGGACCTTCCAATGATTGATGCACAGTTTAGGTTCAATCAGTGCAATAGCTTCAGAGAAGAATATATTTCTGTATTTTCCCCATATGGTTCTGTGTTAATACTATGACCTGTGGTGGCAGCCATCTTGGATTTCCGATCGGCATAAAAAACAGGACCTTCCAATGATCATTCCTGGGCAGTTTGGTTTCAACTGTCCAAGTGGTTTCAGAGAAGAAGCATTTTGAAACATTTTTCCCATAGGGTCCAATGTTAAACTAAGTCCTGCCGTAGCCGCCATTTTGAATTTCATATCAGAATAAAAAATGTAAATTTTGTAGAGGACCATTCAATGAACATTCATGTACAGTTTGGCTTTAATCATATTTGTAGTTTCTGAGAAGAAGGCATTTGAACATTTTCCCATAGGGTCCAATGTTAATCTATGTCCTGCGGTGGCGGCCATCTTGGATTTCCGACCGGCATAAAAAACAGAAAATTTGTAGAGGACCTTCCAATGATCATTCCTGGGCAGTTTAGTTTCAACTGTCCAAGTGGTTTCAGAGAAGAAGCATTTTGAAACATTTTTCCCATAGGGTCCAATGTTAAACTAAGTCCTGCCGTAGCCACCATTTTGAATTTCATATCGGAACAAAAAACCTTAAGATTGTAGAGGACCATCCAATGAACATTCATGTACAGTTTGGCTTTAATAATATTTGTAGTTTCTGAGAAGAAGGCATTTGAACATTTTCCCATAGGGTCCAATGTTAATCTATGTCCTGCGGTGGCGGCCATCTTGGATTTCCGACCGGCATAAAAAACATAAAATTTGTAGAGGACCTTCCAATGATCATTCCTGGGCAGTTTGGTTTCAACTGTCCAAGTGGTTTCAGAGAAGAAGCATTTTGAAACATTTTTCCCATAGGGTCCAATGTTAAACTAAGTCCTGCCGTAGCCGCCATTTTGAATTTCATATCGGAACAAAAAACCTTAAGATTGTAGAGGACTATCCAATGAACATTCATGTGCAGTTTGGCTTTAATAATATTTGTAGTTTCTGAGAAGAAGGCATTTGAACATTTTCCCATAGGGTCCAATGTTAATCTATGTCCTGCGGTGGCGGCCATCTTGGATTTCCGACCGGCATAAAAAACATCAAATTTGTAGAGGACCTTCCAATGATCATTCCTGGGCAGTTTGGTTTCAACTGTCCAAGTGGTTTCAGAGAAGAAGCATTTTGAAACATTTTTCCCATAGGGTCCAATGTTAAACTAAGTCCTGCCGTAGCCGCCATTTTGAATTTCATATCGGAACAAAAAACCTTAAGATTGTAGAGGACCATCCAATGAACATTCATGTACAGTTTGGCTTTAATCATATTTGTAGTTTCTGAGAAGAAGGCATTTGAACATTTTCCCATAGGGTCCAATGTTAATCTATGTCCTGCGGTGGCGGCCATCTTGGATTTCCGACCGGCATAAAAAACAGAAGATTTGTAGAGGACCTTCCAATGATCATTCCTGGGCAGTTTGGTTTCAACTGTCCAAGTGGTTTCAGAGAAGAAGCATTTTGAAACATTTTCCCCATAGGGTCCAATGTTAAACTAAGTCCTGCCGTAGCCGCCATTTTGAATTTCATATCGGAACAAAAAACCTTAAGATTGTAGAGGACCATCCAATGAACATTCATGTACAGTTTGGCTTTAATCATATTTGTAGTTTCTGAGAAGAAGGCATTTGAACATTTTCCCATAGGGTCCAATGTTAATCTATGTCCTGCGATGGCGGCCATCTTGGATTTCCGATCGGCATAAAAAACAGTAACTTGGTAAAGGACATTCCAATGATCATTCCTTTACAGTTTGGGTTCAGTCAGTTCATTAGTTTCGGAGAAGAAGATCTTTGAAATTTCAGCCAATCAGAGCATATTATTGGCCCTGGCAGCCATATTGAATATCCGACTGGAACGAAAAACAGTAACTTTGTAGAGAACCATCCAAGGAACATTCCTGCTAAGTTCGGTTCCAATCGGCCAAGTGGTTTCGGAGAAGAAGCTTGAAATGTGAAAAGTTTACAGACGACAGACGACAGACGACAGACGACAGACGACGGACGCCAAGTGATGGCAATAGTTCACATGGACCTTTGGTCCAGGTGAACTAATAAGCTATTACAAACAATAAAGTCTGGTGATACCTACTGCTAATAGGTTATTACAAACAATAAAGTCTGGTGATACCTACTGTTAATAAGTTATTACAAACAATAAAGTCTGGTGATAACTACTGTTAATAAGTTATTACAAACAATATAGTCTGGTGATACCTACTGTTAATAAGTTATTACAAACAATAAAGTCTGGTGATACATACTATTAATAAGTTATTACAAACAAAAAGGTCTGGTGATACATATTGTTAATAAGTTATTACAAACAAAAAGGTCTGGTGATACCTACTGTTAATAAGTTATTACAAACAATAAAGTCTGGTGATACATACTATTAATAAGCTATTACAAACAATAAAGTCTGGTGATACCTACTGCTAATAGGTTATTACAAACAATAAAGTCTGGTGATACCTACTGTTAATAAGTTATTACAAACAATAAAGTCTGGTGATACCTACTGTTAATAAGTTATTACAAACAATAAAGTCTGGTGATACATACTATTAATAAGCTATTACAAACAATAAAGTCTGGTGATACCTACTGCTAATAGGTTATTACAAACAATAAAGTCTGGTGATACCTACTGTTAATAAGTTATTACAAACAATAAAGTCTGGTGATACCAACTGTTAATAAGTTATTACAAACAATAAAGTCTGGTGATACATACTATTAATAAGCTATTACAAACAATAAAGTCTGGTGATACCTACTGCTAATAGGTTATTACAAACAATAAAGTCTGGTGATACCTACTGTTAATAAGTTATTACAAACAATAAAGTCTGGTGATAACTACTGTTAATAAGTTATTACAAACAATATAGTCTGGTGATACCTACTGTTAATAAGTTATTACAAACAATAAAGTCTGGTGATACATACTATTAATAAGTTATTACAAACAAAAAGGTCTGGTGATACATATTGTTAATAAGTTATTACAAACAAAAAGGTCTGGTGATACCTACTGTTAATAAGTTATTACAAACAATAAAGTCTGGTGATACATACTATTAATAAGCTATTACAAACAATAAAGTCTGGTGATACCTACTGCTAATAGGTTATTACAAACAATAAAGTCTGGTGATACCTACTGTTAATAAGTTATTACAAACAATAAAGTCTGGTGATAACTACTGTTAATAAGTTATTACAAACAATAAAGTCTGGTGATACCTACTGTTAATAAGTTATTAACAAACAATATAATCTGGTGATATTTACTGTTAATAAGCTATTACAAACAATATAATCTGGTGATATCTACTGTTAATAAGCTATTACAAACAATATAATCTGGTGATATCTACTGTTAATAAGTTATTACAAACAATAAAGTCTGGTGATACCTACTGTTAATAAGTTATTACAAACAATAAAGTCTGATGATACCTACTGTTAATAAGTTATTGCAAACAATATAATCTGGTGATACCTACTGTTAATAAGTTATTACAAACAATAAAGTTTGGTGATACCTACTGTTAATAAGTTATTACAAACAATAAAGTCTGGTGATACCTACTGTTAATAAGTTATTACAAACAATATAATCTGGTGATACATACTGTTAATAAGCTATTACAAACAATAAAGTCTGGTGATATCTACTGTTAATAAGTTATTACAAACAATATAATCTGGTGATATCTACTGTTAATAAGTTATTACAAACATTAGAGTCTGGTGATACCTACTGTTAATAAGTTATTACAAACAATAAAGTCTGGTGATACCTACTGTTAATAAGTTATTACAAACATTAGAGTCTGGTGATACCTACTGTTAATAAGTTATTACAAACAATAAAGTCTGGTGATACCTACTGTAAATAAGTTATTACAAACAATAAAGTCTGGTGATACCTACTGTTAATAAGTTATTACAAACAATATAATCTGGTGATATTTACTGTTAATAAGCTATTACAAACAATATAATCTGGTGATATCTACTGTTAATAAGCTATTACAAACAATATAATCTGGTGATATCTACTGTTAATAAGTTATTACAAACAATAAAGTCTGGTTATACCTACTGTTAATAAGTTGTTACAAACAATAAAGTCTGATGATACCTACTGTTAATAAGTTATTGCAAACAATATAATCTGGTGATACCTACTGTTAATAAGTTATTACAAACAATAAAGTTTGGTGATACCTACTGTTAATAAGTTATTACAAACAATAAAGTCTGGTGATACCTACTGTTAATAAGTTATTACAAACAATATAATCTGGTGATACATACTGTTAATAAGTTATTACAAACAATATAATCTAGTGATATCTACTGTTAATAAGTTATTACAAACAATAAAGTATGGTGATACCTACTGTTAATAAGTTATTACAAACATTAGAGTCTGGTGATACCTACTGTTAATAAATTATTACAAACAATAAAGTCTGGTGATACCTACTGTTAATAAGTTATTACAAACAATAAAGTCTGGTGATAACTACTGTTAATAAGTTATTACAAACAATAAAGTCTGGTGATACATACTATTAATAAGTTATTACAAACAAAAAGGTCTGGTGATACCTACTGTTAATAAGTTATTACAAACAATAAAGTCTGGTGATACCTACTGTTAATAAGTTATTACAAACAATATAATCTGGTGATACATACTGTTAATAAGTTATTACAAACAATATAATCTAGTGATATCTACTGTTAATAAGTTATTACAAACAATAAAGTATGGTGATACCTACTGTTAATAAGTTATTACAAACATTAGAGTCTGGTGATACCTACTGTTAATAAGTTATTACAAACAATAAAGTCTGGTGATACCTACTGTTAATAAGTTATTACAAACAATAAAGTCTGGTGATACTTACTGTTAATAAGTTATTACAAACAATAAAGTTTGGTGATACCTACTGTTAATAAGTTATTACAAACAATAAAGTTTGGTGATACCTACTGTTAATAAGTTATTACAAACAATATAATCTGGTGATACATACCGTTAATAAGCTATTACAAACAATAAAGTCTGGTGATATCTACTGTTAATTAGTTATTACAAACAATATAATCTGGTGATATCTACTGTTAATAAGTTATGACAAACAATATAATCTGGTGATATCTACTGTTAATAAGTTATTACAAACAATAAAGCATGGTGATACCTACTGTTAATAAGTTATTACAAACATTAGAGTCTGGTGATACCTACTGTTAATAAGTTATTACAAACAATAAAGTCTGGTGATACCTACTGTTAATAAGTTATTACAAACAATAAAGTCTGGTGATACATACTGTTAATAAGGTATTACAAATAATAAAGTCTGGTGATGCCTACCGTTAATAAGTTATTACAAACAATATAGTCTGGTGATACATACTGTTAATAAGTTATTACAAACAATAAAGTCTGGTGATACATATTGTTAATAAGTTATTACAAACAATAGTCTGGTGATACCTACTGTTAATAAGCTATTACAAACAATAAAGTCTGGTGATACCTACTGTTAATAAGTTATTACAAACAATAGAGTCTGGTGATACCTACTGTTAATAAGTTATTACAAAATTAGAGTCTGGTGATACCTACTGTTAATAAGTTATTACAAACAATAGAGTCTGGTGATACCTACTGTTAATAAGTTATTACAAACAATAAAGTCTGGTGATACCTACTGTTAATAAGTTATTACAAACAATATAGTCTGGTGATACCTACTGTTAATAAGTTTTTACAAACAATAAAGTTTGGTGATACCTACTGTTAATAAGCTATTACAAACAATAAAGTCTGGTGATACCTACTGTTAATAAGTTATTACAAACAATATAGTCTGGTGATACCTACTGTTAATAAGCTATTACAAACAATATAGTCTGGTGATACCTACTGTTAATAAGCTATTACAAACAATAAAGTCTGGTGATACCTACTGTTAATAAGTTTTTACAAACAATAAATTCTGGTGATACTTACTGTTAATAAGTTTTTACAAACAATAAAGTTTGGTGATACCTACTGTTAATAAGCTATTACAAACAATAAAGTCTGGTGATACCTACTGTTAATAAGTTATTACAAACAATAAAGTCTGGTGATACATATTGTTAATAAGTTATTACAAACAAAAAGGTCTGGTGATACCTACTGTTAGTAAGTTATTACAAACAATAAAGTCTGGTGATACCTACTGTAAATAAGTTATTACAAATAATATAGTCTGGTGATACCTACTGTTAATAAGTTATTACAAACAATAAAGTCTGGTGATACCTACTGTTAATAAGTTTTTACAAACAATATAGTCTTATACACGAAAAAGTTAAATCATAGTTAATTATCTAACGTTGATATGGGTTTTTTGTTTTAAGTTCATTCATTTTGCTAAGGAACAATAAAACATGTTTTATTTATTAAAAAACAGTGGGTATTGCATGCTAAACAGGTGGCGGTACAATTACTGTGTTTGCGTTTAAAGGATAATATACTATGCAGATCTTGATGGTAACACTTACACTTTTACACGTAATTTATATATTCATTGGCCTGGCTTTCAACTTTGGTAAGAACAATATAATGAAATAATTGTAGCACTGGACGAAAAGTTCCAATATCTAATCAACAATCGTAGAAATGTAAACATTTATACTCCAAACACTCATATAAATCATTTCCCACTGTCTTAGCTTGGTACAGGCACTTCAATAAAATAATTTTCAAATAAATCGATATCCAAATTATTCTATCAGTTGATATTCGATCGAGGGTAGCATTCGTCAACTACTGTAGGAGTTGATATTCATCTGAAAGTAGCATTCATTAGCTAATGTGGGAATCTGATATTCATCCAAAAGAATCATTCACTAGATAGTGTGGGAAGTTGATATTGATACGAAAGTAGCATTCACTAGCTAGTGTGTGATGTTGATATTCGCCAGAAAGTAGCATTCACTAGCTAGTGTGGGAAGTTGATATTGATCCGAAAGTAGCATTCATTCGTTAATGTAGGAAGTTGATATTCGCCAGAAAGCAACATTCACTAGATAGTGTGGGAAGATGATATTCATCCGAAAGTAGCATTCATTAGCTAGTGTGGGAAGTAGATATTGATCCGAAAGTAGCATTCATTCGTTAATGTAGGAAGTTGATATTCGACAGAAAGCAACATTCACTAGATACAGTTGACTCTCGTTATCTCGAATTCGATGGGACCATGGAAAAAATTCGAGTCAACCGTAGTTCGACTCAAGAGGAGCTATGGAAATACCGGAAGTGTAGTTTGTTTAACGACGAAAGGGAGAGAACTTGAGCAAAATTTTGAAGAGCTAAAACCAGCATCGCATGTCTCGATTCTCGGAACGATTTAAAACTTATTCGATGTTTATGTTGCTGTTTTTTTTTCTGTTAAATTGTTTGAATCTTGTGGAATGACTGATAACTGCTAGATATCTTTTTTTTTGTGTGTGTATGATTATGTGTATCTGTTGTGTTGCATTGATTCAATAAAGTGTAAAAGAAAACTTTTCTCGACCGAAAATAACGCCAATTCTGAGAAATAGCGTGATTTTCCCTTTTATTACAACAGTTAATTAAGAGTGACATTTTTTTCAAATCTCTCAAAATTGAGAAATTATACATCTTTAATGAAAATTAATTTCCGACAAATAAATCAATAGATAAAACGCTTCCGTTGTGTACTTTTCACAATCATTGATGTATGCCGACCCAAGCGCACTTATTATAAATCGATAATTTGTTATTGTACACATTTAACCTGTGTCATAATAGATTATACCAAGGCAATTCAAATATTATCACTAATTCATTTGACAGATTGTTAAAATAAACATGTGAAATAGCCTAAGGTAAAAATGTCAAAGTCAATGACCGGATGTTTCACCTGTGATCCGATTTTAATCCCAAGGTAATACACATGTTTTGACAGATAAATTTGACTTAACGAATGTAAATAATATGGTTTTCTACATCTCGGGACCAAAACTTTTATTCGAGACAACCGAAATTTCGACTCATCCGAATTCGACTCAACAGGAGTCAAATTATATATATTTATACACAACGAAGTTCGGGACTTCGATAAAAATTCGACTCAACCGGAAATTCGAGTCAACCGAGTTCGAGACAACGAGAGTCAACTGTAGTGTGGGAAGATGATATTCATCCGAAAGTAGCATTCATTAGCTAGTGTGGGAAGTTGATATTGATCCGAAAGTAGCATTCATTCGTTAATGTAGGAAGTTGATATTCGCCAGAAAGCAACATTCACTAGCTAGTGTGGGAAATTGATATTTGCCAGAAAGTAGCATTCACTAGCTAGTGTGGGAAGTTGATATTGATACGAAAGTAGCATTCACTAGCTAATGTGGGAAGTTGATATTGGTCAGAAAGTAGCATTCACTAGCTAGTGTGGGAAGTTGATATTGATACGAAAGTAACATTCACTAGCTAATGTGGGAAGTTGATATTGGTCAGAAAGTAGCATTCACTAGCTAGTGTGGGAAGTTGATATTCGCCAGAAAGTAGCATTCACTAGCTAGTGTGGGAAGTTGATATTGATACGAAAGTAGCATTCACTAGCTAATGTGGGAAGTTGATATTGGTCAGAAAGTAACATTCACTAGCTAGTGTGGGAAGTTGATATTCACCAGAAAGTAGCATTCACTAGCTAGTGTGGGAAGTTGATATTCACCAGAAAGTAGCATTAGTGTGGGAAGTTGATATTCGCCAGAAAGTAGCATTTACTACTAGTGTGGGAAGTTGATATTGATACGAAAGTAGCATTCACTAGCCAGTGTGGGAAGTTGATATTCACCAGAAAGTAGCATTCACTAGCTAGTGTGGGAAGTTGATATTCGCCAGAAAGTAACATTCACTAGCTAGTGTGGGAAGTTGATATTCGCCAGAAAGTAGCATTTACTAGCTAGTGTGGGAAGTTGATATTGATACGAAAGTAGCATTCACTAGCTAATGTGGGAAGTTGATATTGGTCAGAAAGTAGCATTCACTAGCTAGTGTGGGAAGTTGATATTCACCAGAAAGTAGCATTCACTAGCTAGTGTGGGAAGTTGATATACTCCAGAACGTAACATTAACTAGCTAGTATGGGAAGATGATATTCATCCGATTTTTGATATCTTATTTAGCTCCTTTGGTTGTCTTCCTCCCACGTATTTTAATGCTAACTTTCTCATATTGTGACTTTGAGGGTACAGAAGGAAGGTTATTTCAGACACGCGTCGTGTGCACTAATTGGATATCTACGATTTTATTTACTAATGCAAAAAAAAAAAATGCAGAATGGTTTAATATTAATAAAAAAAAATCAAATTTAGTGCTCACGACGTGTTTCTGTATAACCTTTCTAAGGTATGCTCAAAGTCAGAAAAATAGAAAACCAAGTAGTCTAACAGTTTTGGGAAGGCCTAAGCAGGATAAAGCGAGGAGAACCTTAGTTTTAATAATAATTACATTATTAAGGAACTGTGAATTTCAATAATAAATATATCTAATAAACCATGTCAGTGCTGACTACTGTATTTACTACTGGGCAGATAATGCCATCGGGACTAATAGTCCGCCAGCAGAGGTATCGATCCAGTACATGTGACTTCTGACCACAATCCTAAAACCACTGAAGAGTCCAGATACAATGCCCACCTACACAAGACGGGGTCTCCCAGGTCAGTACGTTTTATCTGTATCTGTCGTCTTCGAGTATGATTGATTTTTTTGATTGATTTTTGGTGTTTAACGCCACTTTCAGCAATATTTCAGCTATATCATGGCGACCAGTTTTAGTGGTGGAAGAAGCCGGAGTACCCGGGGAGAACCACCGACCATAGGCAAGCAACTGGTAAACTTTATCACTTGCGGCTGCGAGTCGAGTGCACCCTTTTCTTGTAATTTACAAAGTTGGGCGCGCGAACCCATGCCGTATTGGTGATAGGCTTGTATGAGTTGTTAGGTAATCCAATCGAGTATGATATGTCTGGTAGAGAAGATGTCGCTAAAAGTGACGATAAACACCGATATACCCATCATAGCCTCTTAATAAGAACACACCATGTAAATAAACTAACTATTAGAACATATACTACATTACCTCTGAATATATGTCACCCGAATGGTCAATATGCGCCGTCAGGGAGTAAAAGAGACAATTCAATTGGTTTAATTGAAATGAAATCTGATTGAGTGAAATATCGTAGACTTTTATTAATTTATTGAATAGATAAATGACAAGTTAATGTTAGAATTCTCCACGGATATAGTGTGTAAAAACCTAAAGGGCTAGATGAAAGGATTATCATTCGGTGATAGACCTATTTCACGGTTATAGACCTATTTCACGGTTATAGACCTATTTCACAGTTATAAACCTATTTCACGTTTATAAACCTATTTCACGTTTATAGACCTATTTCACGTTTATAGTCCTATTTCACGGATATAGACCTATTTCACGGTTATAGACCTATTTCACATTTATAGTCCTATTTCACGTTTATATACCTATTTCACAGTTATAGACCTATTTCACGGTTATAAACCTATTTCACGTTTATAGTCCTATTTCACGTTTATAGACTTATTTCACGTTTATAGACATATTTCAAGGTTATAGACCTATTTCACGGTTATAAACTTATTTCACGTTTATAGACCTATTTCTCGGTTATAGACCTATTTCACTGTTATAAACCTATTTATCGGTTATATACCTATTTCACGGTTATAAACCTATTTATCGGTTATATACCTATTTCACGGTTATAGACACATTTCACGGTTATAGACCTATTTCACGTTTATAGACCTATTTCACAGTTATAGACTTATTTCACGTTTATAGACCTATTTCACGGTTATAGACTTATTTCACCGTTATAGACCTATTTCACGTTTATAGTCCTATTTCACGGTTATAGACCTATTTCACGGTTATATACATATTTCACCGTTATAGAACTATTTCACGTTTATAGACCTATTTCACGTTTATAGACCTATTTCTCGGTTATAGACCTATTTCACGGTTATATACATATTTCACCGTTATAGTCCTATTTCACGTTTATAGACCTATTTCACGGTTATAGACCTATTTCATCGTTATAGACCTATTTCACGGTTATAGACCTATTTCACGGTTATAGACCTATATCACGTTTATAGACCTATTTCAAGGTTATAGACCTATTTCACGGTTATAGACCTATTTCACGGTTATATACATATTTCACGGTTATAGACCTATTTCACGTTTATATACCTATTTCACGTTTATAGACATATTTCACGTTTGTAGAACTATTTCACGGTTATAGACCTATTTCACGGCTATAGATATATTTCATGGTTATAGACCTATTTCACGGTTATAGAGATAGTTTTACGGTTATAGACCTATTTCACGGTTATAGACCTATATCACGTTCATAGACCTATTTCATGGTTATAGACCTATTTCACGTTTATAGACCTATTTCACGGTTATAGACCTATTTAACGTTTATAGACCTATTTCACGATTATAGACATATTTCACGGTTATAGACCTATTTCACGTTTATAGACCTATTTCACGTTTATAAACCTATTTCACGTTTATAAACCTATTTCACGTTTATAAACCTATTTCACAGTTATGGACCTATTTCACGTGTATAGACCTATTTCACTTTCATAGACATATTTCACGTTTGTAGACCTATTTCACGGTAATAGACCTATTTCACGGTTATAGATCTATTTCTTGGTTATAGACCTATTTTACGGTTATAGACATACGGCTATAGATCTATTTCACGGTTATAGACCTATATCACGTTTAAAGACCTATTTCACGGTTATAGACCTATTTCACGTTTATAGACCTATTTCACGTTTATAGTCCTATTTCACGGTTATAGTCCTATTTCACGGGTGTAGACCTATTTCACTTTTATAGTCATATTTCACGTTTATAGACCTATTTCACGGTTAAAGACCTATTTCACGGTTATAGACCTATTTCACGTTTATAGTCCTATTTCACGTTTATAGACCTATTTCACGGATATAGACCTATTTCACGGTTATAGACTTATTTCACGGTTATAAACCTATTTCACACTAGCTTATGGAAGTAAAGTGTTGTCATAGTCATAGACCATTATGTCACCTCGAAATGGAGAACAACATTCAAAGGATCATTCCATTACGTAGAAATGTGACCCTCTAGACTAATAATGTAATATATTAAATTATCCCGTGGTCATCTGTGGCGATATATTTCTGACAAATACACCTATTATGACAGTCACGAGTTACAGTAAAAATATCAACTGTCTTGTGATACAAGGCAAGTATCATTTAGCAGTGGAACAGTTAAATAAAAGTTACAAAAAACCGAAGAGGCAATCACAAATTTAGTTTTCCATTCAATTGACTTTGATTTCACTTGATGTTGAAGGTTATTCCAGAAACGTGTCGTATACACTAGATTAAATATCTAACCGTTTATATTTGTCTTGCCAAACTTGGTCTTATCTTTAAGACTATAACATGATATTGGTTGCTTCTCCGCTAAGCACGCAGCATGAAAGAATAAGAGCCAAGACTGATCAGATCGGAATGCGGATAGTGTGTCTGAGTGGGGCGATAAGTCTACCGCGATGAACTTTTGCTGCAGTGAGCTACCACTGTTTAAAAAAAAATCTAAGCTTGTTGGTCTAGTACAGAGCGGACATCATTATCACCCCTTCTCACTCAATCATAAATACAAGTATATCTCAAATACTGCTCATGCGCAGTAGCACAACGTACAAGCAATCAATGAATCACTTTTCGACCGCACGGATTATTTGGTTTTTTCATTATATTTTGCATTTTCAAAATCATTAAATACGATTAAAGAATACGTGCTTATTACCGACAAATGCAGAATTATCCACACTTAAAAATATATTAATGGGAATTGTTTTTTCTCAGTGTTAAATAATTGGGGTAATCAGAATCCGTAAATCGAAGAACAGACATCACAATGGTAAAAAGAAAATGTACAAAAGGACAAACAACGATCTACAAAACATACACATAAAACTAAAGATCGAGTAGCACGAACCCCACTAAAACCGGGGGTGAACTGAGGTGCTCCGGACGGGTAATCAGTTCCTTTTCCACTAGTGGCATCCGTCGTGTTAATCAATAACTGTAGCATATATTAACCCATATAAGGGGAATTTTAAAAGTACCTTTCATAGCATGCATATTATAGTATTCTATTCAGTTTTTGCTTAACGAGAAAGGATTGTTAAATAGTTAAATAGCATTACTTTTCGTTATTTTAATTATCTTAGACATAATACTGATCTTACTTTGTTCTTTCACATTGTAAAGAGGGTCATTAAATCTTCGAATGAAACAAAAAATAAATCATTGAGATAGAAATTCTATGATGACATTATTAGAGATACATTAATGTAATCAGATAAAGCTAAAATACCTATTAGAGGGAAATGTGAAATAAATCACAATCCATTGAGACGAAAAGACAGCAATGCAACATCAAATAAAAACGATCAAAAATACGAACCCACATAAAGAACTTTTAATGTACTTTGTAGGGAGAAAAGATAGAAGATACCACAGAGGTAATCAGAAGTCATCAATCTGTTAAGGAGTTAGAAGATACCACAGAGGTAATCAGAAGTCATCAATCTGTTAAGGGGTTAGAAGATACCACAGAGGTAATCAGAAGTCATCAATCTGTTAAGGAGTTAGAAGATACCACAGAGGTAATCAGAAGTCATCAATCTGTTAAGGAGTTAGAAGATACCACAGAGGTAATCAGAATTCATCAATCTGTTAAGGAGTTTGAAGATACCACAGAGGTAATCAGAAGTCATCAATCTGTTAAGGAGTTAGAAGATACCACAGAGGTAATCAGAAGTCATCAATCTGTTAAGGAGTTAGAAGATACCACAGAGGTAATCAGAATTCATCAATCTGTTAAGGAGTTTGAAGATACCACAGAGGTAATCAGAAGTCATCAATCTGTTAAGGAGTTACAAGATACCACAGAGGTAATCAGAAGTCATCAGTCTGTTAAGGAGTTAGAAGATACCACAGAGGTAATCAGAAGTCATCAGTCTGTTAAGGAGTTAGAAGATACCACAGAGGTAATCAGAAGTCATCAGTCTGTTAAGGAGTTAGAAGATACCACAGAGGTAACCAGAAATCATCAATCTGTTAAGGAGTTAGAAGATACCACAGAGGTAATCAGAAGTCATCAGTCTGTTAAGGAGTTAGAAGATACCACAGAGGTAATCAGAAGTCATCAATATGTTAAGGAGTTAGAAGATACCACAGAGGTAACCAGAAGTCATCAATCTGTTAAGGAGTTAGAAGATACCACAGAGGTAATCAGAAGTCATCAGTCTGTTAAGGAGTTAGAAGATACCACAGAGGTAATCAGAAGTCATCAATCTGTTAAGGAGTTAGAAGATACCACAGAGGTAATCAGAAGTCATCAATCTGTTAAGGAGTTAGAAGATACCACAGAGGTAATCAGAAGTCATCAATCTGTTAAGGAGTTAGAAGATACCACAGAGGTAATCAGAAATCATCAATCTGTTAAGGAGTTAGAAGATACCACAGAGGTAATCAGAAGTCATCAATCTGTTAAGGAGTTAGAAGATACCACAGAGGTAATCAGAAGTCATCAATCTGTTAAGGAGTTAGAAGATACCACAGAGGTAATCAGAAGTCATCAATCTGTTAAGGAGTTAGAAGATACCACAGAGGTAATCAGAAGTCATCAATCTGTTAAGGAGTTAGAAGATACCACAGAGGTAATCAGAAGTCATCAATCTGTTAAGGAGTTAGAAGATACCACAGAGGTAATCAGAAGTCATCAGTCTGTTAAGGAGTTAGAAGATACCACAGAGGTAACCAGAAATCATCAATCTGTTAAGGAGTTAGAAGATACCACAGAGGTAATCAGAAATCATCAATCTGTTAAGGAGTTAGAAGATACCACTGAGGTAATCAGAAGTCATCAATCTGTTAAGGAGTTAGAAGATACCACAGAGGTAATCAGAAGTCATCAATCTGTTAAGGAGTTAGAAGATACCACAGAGGTAACCAGAAGTCATCAATCTGTTAAGGAGTTAGAAGATACCACAGAGGTAATCAGAAGTCATCAGTCTGTTAAGGAGTTAGAAGATACCACAGAGGTAATCAGAAGTCATCAATCTATTAAGGAGTTAGAAGATACCACAGAGGTAATCAGAAGTCATCAGTCTGTTAAGGAGTTTGAAGATACCACAGAGGTAATCAGAAGTCATCAGTCTGTTAAGGAGTTAGAAGATACCACAGAGGTAATCAGAAGTCATCAATCTGTTAAGGAGTTAGAAGATACCACAGAGGTAATCAGAAGTCATCAATCTGTTAAGGAGTTACAAGATACCACAGAGGTAATCAGAAGTCATCAATCTATTAAGGAGTTAGAAGATACCACAGAGGTAATCAGAAGTCATCAATCTGTTAAGGAGTTACAAGATACCACAGAGGTAATCAGAAGTCATCAATCTGTTAAGGAGTTTGAAGATACCACAGAGGTAATCAGAAGTCATCAATCTATTAAGGAGTTAGAAGATACCACAGAGGTAATCAGAAGTCATCAATCTGTTAAGGAGTTAGAAGATACCACAGAGGTAATCAGAAGTCATCAATCTGTTAAGGAGTTAGAAGATACCACAGAGGTAATCAGAAGTCATCAATCTGTTAAGGAGTTAGAAGATACCACAGAGGTAATCAGAAGTCATCAATCTGTTAAGGAGTTAGAAGATACCACAGAGGTAATCAGAATTCATCAATCTGTTAAGGAGTTTGAAGATACCACAGAGGTAATCAGAAGTCATCAATCTGTTAAGGAGTTAGAAGATACCACAGAGGTAATCAGAAGTCATCAATCTGTTAAGGAGTTAGAAGATACCACAGAGGTAATCAGAAGTCATCAATCTATTAAGGAGTTAGAAGATACCACAGAGGTAATCAGAAGTCATCAATATGTTAAGGAGTTAGAAGATACCACAGAGGTAATCAGAAGTCATCAATCTGTTAAGGAGTTACAAGATACCACAGAGGTAATCAGAAGTCATCAATCTGTTAAGGAGTTTGAAGATACCACAGAGGTAATCAGAAGTCATCAATCTGTTAAGGAGTTAGAAGATACCACAGAGGTAATCAGAAGTCATCAATCTGTTAAGGAGTTAGAAGATACCACAGAGGTAATCAGAAGTCATCAATCTATTAAGGAGTTAGAAGATACCACAGAGGTAATCAGAAGTCATCAATCTGTTAAGGAGTTAGAAGATACCACAGAGGTAATCAGAAGTCATCAATCTGTTAAGGAGTTAGAAGATACCACAGAGGTAATCAGAAGTCATCAATATGTTAAGGAGTTAGAAGATACCACAGAGGTAATCAGAAGTCATCAATCTGTTAAGGAGTTACAAGATACCACAGAGGTAATCAGAAGTCATCAATCTGTTAAGGAGTTTGAAGATACCACAGAGGTAATCAGAAGTCATCAATCTGTTAAGGAGTTAGAAGATACCACAGAGGTAATCAGAGTCATCAATCTGTTAAGGAGTTAGAAGATACTACAGAGGTAATCAGAAGTCATCAATCTGTTAAGGAGTTAGAAGATACCACAGAGGTAATCAGAAGTCATCAATCTGTTAAGGAGTTAGAAGATACCACAGAGGTAATCAGAAGTCATCAATCTGTTAAGGAGTTAGAAGATACCACAGAGGTAATCAGAAGTCATCAATCTGTTAAGGAGTTAGAAGATACCACAGAGGTAATCAGAAGTCATCAATATGTTAAGGAGTTAGAAGATACCACAGAGGTAATCAGAAGTCATCAATCTGTTAAGGAGTTACAAGATACCACAGAGGTAATCAGAAATCATCAATCTGTTAAGGAGTTAGAAGATACCACAGAGGTAATCAGAAATCATCAATCTGTTAAGGAGTTAGAAGATACCACAGAGGTAATCAGAAACCATCAATCTGTTAAGGAGTTACAAGATACCACAGAGGTAATCAGAAATCATCAATCTGTTAAGGAGTTAGAAGATACCACAGAGGTAATCAGAAGTCATCAGTCTGTTAAGGAGTTAGAAGATACCACAGAGGTAATCAGAAGTCATCAATCTGTTAAGGAGTTAGAAGATACCACAGAGGTAATCAGAAGTCATCAGTCTGTTAAGGAGTTAGAAGATACCACAGAGGTAATCAGAAGTCATCAATCTGTTAAGGAGTTAGAAGATACCACAGAGGTAACCAGAAGTCATCAATCTGTTAAGGAGTTAGAAGATACCACAGAGGTAATCAGAAATCATCAATCTGTTAAGGAGTTAGAAGATACCACAGAGGTAATCAGAAGTCATCAATCTGTTAAGGAGTTAGAAGATACCACAGAGGTAATCAGAAGTCATCAATCTGTTAAGGAGTTAGAAGATACCACAGAGGTAATCAGAAGTCATCAATCTGTTAAGGAGTTACAAGATACCACAGAGGTAATCAGAAATCATCAATCTGTTAAGGAGTTACAAGATACCACAGAGGTAATCAGAAATCATCAATCTGTTAAGGAGTTAGAAGATACCACAGAGGTAATCAGAAGTCATCAATCTGTTAAGGAGTTAGAAGATACCACAGAGGTAATCAGAAGTCATCAATCTGTTAAGGAGTTAGAAGATACCACAGAGGTAATCAGAAGTCATCAATCTGTTAAGGAGTTACAAGATACCACAGAGGTAATCAGAAGTCATCAGTCTGTTAAGGAGTTAGAAGATACCACAGAGGTAACCAGAAGTCATCAATCTGTTAAGGAGTTTGAAGATACCACAGAGGTAATCAGAAGTCATCAGTCTGTTAAGGAGTTAGAAGATACCACAGAGGTAATCAGAAGTCATCAATCTGTTAAGGAGTTTGAAGATACCACAGAGGTAATCAGAAGTCATCAATCTGTTAAGGAGTTAGAAGATACCACAGAGGTAATCAGAAGTCATCAGTCTGTTAAGGAGTTAGAAGATACCACAGAGGTAATCAGAAGTCATCAATCTGTTAAGGAGTTAGAAGATACCACAGAGGTAATCAGAAGTCATCAATCTGTTAAGGAGTTAGAAGATACCACAGAGGTAATCAGAAGTCATCAATCTGTTAAGGAGTTAGAAGATACCACAGAGGTAATCAGAAGTCATCAATCTGTTAAGGAGTTAGAAGATACCACAGAGGTAACCAGAAGTCATCAATCTGTTAAGGAGTTAGAAGATACCACAGAGGTAATCAGAAGTCATCAATCTGTTAAGGAGTTAGAAGATACCACAGAGGTAACCAGAAGTCATCAATCTGTTAAGGAGTTAGAAGATACCACAGAGGTAATCAGAAGTCATCAATCTGTTAAGGAGTTAGAAGATACCACAGAGGTAACCAGAAGTCATCAATCTGTTAAGGAGTTAGAAGATACCACAGAGGTAATCAGAAGTCATCAATCTGTTAAGGAGTTACAAGATACCACAGAGGTAATCAGAAATCATCAATCTGTTAAGGAGTTAGAAGATACCACAGAGGTAATCAGAAGTCATCAATCTGTTAAGGAGTTAGAAGATACCACAGAGGTAATCAGAAGTCATCAATCTGTTAAGGAGTTACAAGATACCACAGAGGTAATCAGAAATCATCAATCTGTTAAGGAGTTAGAAGATACCACAGAGGTAATCAGAAGTCATCAATCTGTTAAGGAGTTACAAGATACCACAGAGGTAATCAGAAGTCATCAATCTGTTAAGGAGTTAGAAGATACCACAGAGGTAATCAGAAGTCATCAGTCTGTTAAGGAGTTAGAAGATACCACAGAGGTAATCAGAAGTCATCAATCTATTAAGGAGTTAGAAGATACCACAGAGGTAATCAGAAGTCATCAGTCTGTTAAGGAGTTAGAAGATACCACAGAGGTAATCAGAAGTCATCAGTCTGTTAAGGAGTTAGAAGATACCACAGAGGTAATCAGAAGTCATCAATCTGTTAAGGAGTTAGAAGATACCACAGAGGTAATCAGAAGTCATCAATCTGTTAAGGAGTTACAAGATACCACAGAGGTAATCAGAAGTCATCAATCTATTAAGGAGTTAGAAGATACCACAGAGGTAATCAGAAGTCATCAATCTGTTAAGGAGTTACAAGATACCACAGAGGTAATCAGAAGTCATCAATCTGTTAAGGAGTTTGAAGATACCACAGAGGTAATCAGAAGTCATCAATCTATTAAGGAGTTAGAAGATACCACAGAGGTAATCAGAAGTCATCAATCTGTTAAGGAGTTAGAAGATACTACAGAGGTAATCAGAAGTCATCAATCTGTTAAGGAGTTAGAAGATACCACAGAGGTAATCAGAAGTCATCAATCTGTTAAGGAGTTAGAAGATACCACAGAGGTAATCAGAAGTCATCAATCTGTTAAGGAGTTAGAAGATACCACAGAGGTAATCAGAATTCATCAATCTGTTAAGGAGTTTGAAGATACCACAGAGGTAATCAGAAGTCATCAATCTGTTAAGGAGTTAGAAGATACCACAGAGGTAATCAGAAGTCATCAATCTGTTAAGGAGTTAGAAGATACCACAGAGGTAATCAGAAGTCATCAATCTATTAAGGAGTTAGAAGATACCACAGAGGTAATCAGAAGTCATCAATATGTTAAGGAGTTAGAAGATACCACAGAGGTAATCAGAAGTCATCAATCTGTTAAGGAGTTACAAGATACCACAGAGGTAATCAGAAGTCATCAATCTGTTAAGGAGTTTGAAGATACCACAGAGGTAATCAGAAGTCATCAATCTGTTAAGGAGTTAGAAGATACCACAGAGGTAATCAGAAGTCATCAATCTGTTAAGGAGTTAGAAGATACCACAGAGGTAATCAGAAGTCATCAATCTATTAAGGAGTTAGAAGATACCACAGAGGTAATCAGAAGTCATCAATCTGTTAAGGAGTTAGAAGATACCACAGAGGTAATCAGAAGTCATCAATCTGTTAAGGAGTTAGAAGATACCACAGAGGTAATCAGAAGTCATCAATATGTTAAGGAGTTAGAAGATACCACAGAGGTAATCAGAAGTCATCAATCTGTTAAGGAGTTACAAGATACCACAGAGGTAATCAGAAGTCATCAATCTGTTAAGGAGTTTGAAGATACCACAGAGGTAATCAGAAGTCATCAATCTGTTAAGGAGTTAGAAGATACCACAGAGGTAATCAGAGTCATCAATCTGTTAAGGAGTTAGAAGATACTACAGAGGTAATCAGAAGTCATCAATCTGTTAAGGAGTTAGAAGATACCACAGAGGTAATCAGAAGTCATCAATCTGTTAAGGAGTTAGAAGATACCACAGAGGTAATCAGAAGTCATCAATCTGTTAAGGAGTTAGAAGATACCACAGAGGTAATCAGAAGTCATCAATCTGTTAAGGAGTTAGAAGATACCACAGAGGTAATCAGAAGTCATCAATATGTTAAGGAGTTAGAAGATACCACAGAGGTAATCAGAAGTCATCAATCTGTTAAGGAGTTACAAGATACCACAGAGGTAATCAGAAATCATCAATCTGTTAAGGAGTTAGAAGATACCACAGAGGTAATCAGAAATCATCAATCTGTTAAGGAGTTAGAAGATACCACAGAGGTAATCAGAAATCATCAATCTGTTAAGGAGTTACAAGATACCACAGAGGTAATCAGAAATCATCAATCTGTTAAGGAGTTAGAAGATACCACAGAGGTAATCAGAAGTCATCAGTCTGTTAAGGAGTTAGAAGATACCACAGAGGTAATCAGAAGTCATCAATCTGTTAAGGAGTTAGAAGATACCACAGAGGTAACCAGAAGTCATCAATCTGTTAAGGAGTTAGAAGATACCACAGAGGTAATCAGAAATCATCAATCTGTTAAGGAGTTAGAAGATACCACAGAGGTAATCAGAAGTCATCAATCTGTTAAGGAGTTAGAAGATACCACAGAGGTAATCAGAAGTCATCAATCTGTTAAGGAGTTAGAAGATACCACAGAGGTAATCAGAAGTCATCAATCTGTTAAGGAGTTACAAGATACCACAGAGGTAATCAGAAATCATCAATCTGTTAAGGAGTTACAAGATACCACAGAGGTAATCAGAAATCATCAATCTGTTAAGGAGTTAGAAGATACCACAGAGGTAATCAGAAGTCATCAATCTGTTAAGGAGTTAGAAGATACCACAGAGGTAATCAGAAGTCATCAATCTGTTAAGGAGTTAGAAGATACCACAGAGGTAATCAGAAGTCATCAATCTGTTAAGGAGTTACAAGATACCACAGAGGTAATCAGAAGTCATCAGTCTGTTAAGGAGTTAGAAGATACCACAGAGGTAACCAGAAGTCATCAATCTGTTAAGGAGTTTGAAGATACCACAGAGGTAATCAGAAGTCATCAGTCTGTTAAGGAGTTAGAAGATACCACAGAGGTAATCAGAAGTCATCAATCTGTTAAGGAGTTTGAAGATACCACAGAGGTAATCAGAAGTCATCAATCTGTTAAGGAGTTAGAAGATACCACAGAGGTAATCAGAAGTCATCAGTCTGTTAAGGAGTTAGAAGATACCACAGAGGTAATCAGAAGTCATCAATCTGTTAAGGAGTTAGAAGATACCACAGAGGTAATCAGAAGTCATCAATCTGTTAAGGAGTTAGAAGATACCACAGAGGTAATCAGAAGTCATCAATCTGTTAAGGAGTTAGAAGATACCACAGAGGTAATCAGAAGTCATCAATCTGTTAAGGAGTTAGAAGATACCACAGAGGTAACCAGAAGTCATCAATCTGTTAAGGAGTTAGAAGATACCACAGAGGTAATCAGAAGTCATCAATCTGTTAAGGAGTTAGAAGATACCACAGAGGTAACCAGAAGTCATCAATCTGTTAAGGAGTTAGAAGATACCACAGAGGTAATCAGAAGTCATCAATCTGTTAAGGAGTTAGAAGATACCACAGAGGTAACCAGAAGTCATCAATCTGTTAAGGAGTTAGAAGATACCACAGAGGTAATCAGAAGTCATCAATCTGTTAAGGAGTTACAAGATACCACAGAGGTAATCAGAAATCATCAATCTGTTAAGGAGTTAGAAGATACCACAGAGGTAATCAGAAGTCATCAATCTGTTAAGGAGTTAGAAGATACCACAGAGGTAATCAGAAGTCATCAATCTGTTAAGGAGTTACAAGATACCACAGAGGTAATCAGAAATCATCAATCTGTTAAGGAGTTAGAAGATACCACAGAGGTAATCAGAAGTCATCAGTCTGTTAAGGAGTTAGAAGATACCACAGAGGTAATCAGAAGTCATCAGTCTGTTAAGGAGTTAGAAGATACCACAGAGGTAATCAGAAGTCATCAATCTGTTAAGGAGTTAGAAGATACCACAGAGGTAATCAGAAGTCATCAATCTGTTAAGGAGTTAGAAGATACCACAGAGGTAATCAGAAGTCATCAATCTGTTAAGGAGTTAGAAGATACCACAGAGGTAATCAGAAGTCATCAGTCTGTTAAGGAGTTAGAAGATACCACAGAGGTAACCAGAAGTCATCAATCTGTTAAGGAGTTAGAAGATACCACAGAGGTAATCAGAAGTCATCAGTCTGTTAAGGAGTTAGAAGATACCACAGAGGTAATCAGAAGTCATCAATCTGTTAAGGAGTTAGAAGATACCACAGAGGTAATCAGAAGTCATCAATATGTTAAGGAGTTAGAAGATACCACAGAGGTAATCAGAAGTCATCAATCTGTTAAGGAGTTACAAGATACCACAGAGGTAATCAGAAATCATCAATCTGTTAAGGAGTTAGAAGATACCACAGAGGTAATCAGAAGTCATCAATCTGTTAAGGAGTTAGAAGATACCACAGAGGTAATCAGAAGTCATCAATCTGTTAAGGAGTTAGAAGATACCACAGAGGTAATCAGAAGTCATCAATCTGTTAAGGAGTTAGAAGATACCACAGAGGTAATCAGAAGTCATCAATCTGTTAAGGAGTTAGAAGATACCACAGAGGTAATCAGAAGTCATCAATCTGTTAAGGAGTTAGAAGATACCACAGAGGTAATCAGAAGTCATCAATCTGTTAAGGAGTTAGAAGATACCACAGAGGTAATCAGAAGTCATCAATCTGTTAAGGAGTTACAAGATACCACAGAGGTAATCAGAAGTCATCAATCTGTTAAGGAGTTAGAAGATACCACAGAGGTAATCAGAAGTCATCAGTCTGTTAAGGAGTTAGAAGATACCACAGAGGTAATCAGAAGTCATCAATCTGTTAAGGAGTTAGAAGATACCACAGAGGTAATCAGAAGTCATCAATCTGTTAAGGAGTTACAAGATACCACAGAGGTAATCAGAAGTCATCAATCTGTTAAGGAGTTAGAAGATACCACAGAGGTAATCAGAAGTCATCAATCTGTTAAGGAGTTAGAAGATACCACAGAGGTAATCAGAAGTCATCAATCTGTTAAGGAGTTTGAAGATACCACAGAGGTAATCAGAAGTCATCAATCTGTTAAGGAGTTAGAAGATACCACAGAGGTAATCAGAAGTCATCAATCTGTTAAGGAGTTAGAAGATACCACAGAGGTAATCAGAAGTCATCAATCTGTTAAGGAGTTAGAAGATACCACAGAGGTAATCAGAAGTCATCAATCTGTTAAGGAGTTAGAAGATACCACAGAGGTAATCAGAAGTCATCAATCTGTTAAGGAGTTAGAAGATACCACAGAGGTAATCAGAAATCATCAATCTGTTAAGGAGTTAGAAGATACCACAGAGGTAATCAGAAGTCATCAATCTGTTAAGGAGTTAGAAGATACCACAGAGGTAATCAGAAGTCATCAATCTGTTAAGGAGTTAGAAGATACCACAGAGGTAATCAGAAGTCATCAATCTGTTAAGGAGTTAGAAGATACCACAGAGGTAATCAGAAGTCATCAATCTGTTAAGGAGTTAGAAGATACCACAGAGGTAATCAGAAGTCATCAATCTGTTAAGGAGTTTGAAGATACCACAGAGGTAATCAGAAGTCATCAATCTGTTAAGGAGTTAGAAGATACCACAGAGGTAATCAGAAGTCATCAATCTGTTAAGGAGTTAGAAGATACCACAGAGGTAATCAGAAGTCATCAATCTGTTAAGGAGTTAGAAGATACCACAGAGGTAATCAGAAGTCATCAATCTGTTAAGGAGTTAGAAGATACCACAGAGGTAATCAGAAGTCATCAGTCTGTTAAGGAGTTAGAAGATACCACAGAGGTAATCAGAAGTCATCAATCTGTTAAGGAGTTAGAAGATACCACAGAGGTAATCAGAAGTCATCAATCTGTTAAGGAGTTAGAAGATACCACAGAGGTAATCAGAAGTCATCAATCTGTTAAGGAGTTAGAAGATACCACAGAGGTAACCAGAAATCATCAATCTGTTAAGGAGTTTGAAGATACCACAGAGGTAATCAGAAGTCATCAATCTGTTAAGGAGTTAGAAGATACCACAGAGGTAATCAGAAGTCATCAATCTGTTAAGGAGTTAGAAGATACCACAGAGGTAATCAGAAGTCATCAATATGTTAAGGAGTTAGAAGATACCACAGAGGTAATCAGAAGTCATCAATCTGTTAAGGAGTTAGAAGATACCACAGAGGTAATCAGAAGTCATCAATCTGTTAAGGAGTTAGAAGATACCACAGAGGTAATCAGAAGTCATCAATATGTTAAGGAGTTAGAAGATACCACAGAGGTAATCAGAAGTCATCAGTCTGTTAAGGAGTTAGAAGATACCACAGAGGTAATCAGAAGTCATCAATCTGTTAAGGAGTTAGAAGATACCACAGAGGTAATCAGAAGTCATCAGTCTGTTATGGTCATACACTACAATCGCCAAAAGAAAAAAGGACAAAATGACAAAAACAATATTCAGAAAAACACGACACAGAAATATAATGATTGAGCAGCACGAACCTCACTAAAATTCCGCGGTGAACTCAGGATGCTCTGCGATACGAAATTTCAGAGATTAAGTTGAAGTTATCACGGCCGCCGTCGTGACTTGGTGTTAACCGTTACGAAATGTCTGTGCCAAAAAATTACCACGACTGTGTTCCGTTTGCCGAAGTCACAATCCCACCCTTTTGTCATCGTTCATGACTTATCACCGAATTTGTCATCGTTCATGACTTATCACCCTTTTGTCATCGTTCATGACTTATCACCGGATTTGCAATAAGAGTAAGACGAAGGACGCCACTAGTCTAGATGAAACTGCTTACCCTACTGAAGCTCCTGAGTTCATATTCGGTTTGTATAAGGGTTCGTATTGCTAAGCGGATTATGTTATATATAGTGTTGTTCATTTGTCCTATATCTTATGGGGGCCGTCATGGTCGTGATCGTATGGTAGTTGGATTTACAGCTACTTTTGGAATCAGTGTCTATCAGCACTAAAGTTGTGAATTATAATCCCACTCGGGCAAAGTGTACTCGATACAACATTATGTGATAAAGTTTTTCAGTGACTTGCGAGAGGTCTGTGGTTTTCTCCGGGCACTCCGGTTAACTCCACGAATGACACTGACCACCACAATACCGGTATAACTAAAATATTGTTGAAGGTGACTTTAAGCACCATAACCCTAACCCGATATCTTTTCGCCATTACATTGTCTATCCTTCTTCGATTTACGACTTCTGAGTATCCCAATGGTCCCCGAATGTTTCTTAATAAATGAGTAGATATTTATTTTAGTGCATAGAACATATTTTTGACCTTCATCAGGTACACAGCACTCTACAATCCAGATTTACCACTGATCGTGCATTTGTGAGACGAGCTGGACAAGAATGTCACGACATGAGTCACCGTTCCAAGCTGTGACGCTAGGCTCAAGCAGGCCCTTTCACTCCTGAGTGGAATAACATTCCATAAAGGATCTTAGACAAATTGGGTCAACGATAAGGAGCGTAAGGACAGTGAGGACTGAGTGTGACTGGGCACACATGCTATTGATTGTGACTGGGCACACATGCTATTGATTGTGATAAAGAAATATCGTAGTGTACCCTCCTTTCGTCTGTTACAAAGGCTTATAATGATTTTATCAGTAACGACGAAATAACTACAAATCCCAAACGATGAAATATCCACCCATAAAACATTTAAATTGTTGTTTTAAAATAATTGGAAGATATTAATCCAGTTCTTTTCGTAACCAAAATATGTTTAGAAATCGACTTTTGTGGCGTCTTATCTAAAAGAAATCCCCTTTCTAGTCAGTTGATAAGGCACCAAATATATGTTTTTTCTTACAAAGAAGACACATCATATGGGAGATTTCCATATCGATAAAACACCACAACTGGGGTTTTACTTTATTCGGAAACCCCATTTGACCTGAACATGTTCCGACAAAACACAATTATGTTTTATTAAAGTTCTGCATAGTAAATATTGTGGCTGGTGGTATTCTGTTTGTAAATATAACTACAAAATACAAATATCATATACACAAATTGTGTATTGTGTCCTGGATTATTCAGTGTTGTGTAAAAGTTCAGCGATATTTTGACGTTTTGGTCACGGAACTCGAAAAATAAAAGTCGTTGAAATAAAAACTAATATGGTGATAACGAGAAACAGCAAAGGCTTAATGGTAGCACAGCAGTAATATGGAACCAAACTGGGCAATAATTCTAAAATTAGAAAATACATTTTAAAATCGAATACAACACAATTTCAGTATCTTTGCTAAGAATATGTCAACTTTTCAAAATACTTTATTTATTGACATAAAAACACATCTAAAATTAGAAAATACTATTTTAAAAACGAAAGTAAGCGGGAATGCTCACTATTGAAACTGGCTAAATGGCAAGAAGAGTTTGAAGATACCAAAGGAGTAATCAGAATCCGTAAATCGAGGTAGAACAGACTACACAATGGCCAAAAGAAAAAGAACAAAATGACAAACCATGATCTACAAAACATACATATAAAACTAAAGATCGAGTAACACGAACCCCACTAAAACCGGGGGTGAACTCAGGTGCTCCGGAAGGGTAAGCAGTTCCTGCTCCACTAGTGGCACCAATCGTGTTAATCTATTTACAAACACTTGATAAGTCATGAATGAGCAAAGGACCGGGAAGTGAAAAGTATAGGTTGAACAACACGAAAAACGAGTTCTATGCCTTATCTTTATTAGAAAGGAATATTGGACGCAAAGAACATTATAATTTTTCGATATTAACTACACGACATCGTTGTACATGTGGACGTCACGACGAGTGTATGGCGAAAGAGAATATTTCCCACCAGGGGCATCTGGTATCAGTCCGAGCTTTTTTGAAAAAAATTTGTACAAAAGTTTAGTATTTTGTTTCCCATTGTTTTATTTATTTGTTTGATTGTATATCCAAATAGTTTTCCCTCAAACGGGTACTTCGATATTTTGATTTGGTCTCACGAGTTATGGTTATTGGTAATGAACGTCACTTTAAAAATAATTTAGCTATATCGTATCGTTGCATTTTCGTGAGTAACAGCAGAAAACTACCGACCTACCGAAACGTCACTTAACAAACATATCACATAATTTTGTATCAAGTACGCCTCGACATGTCGAATCGAACTCCCAACTTTAGTAGTTATATGTACTGTTTGCATTGGTAGATATAATTTAGGTTACCATACGATCGCGATCTCTGTTATCTCGAAGTAAAGAAGAATTAAAATTGAAGATTGACAAGATAGCACCCATGATATATGAGCTATTTAAAGTTTTGCTTTGATTTTCTAAATAACAACTTACTACTAATAAAGATTACTAAGTTTCATGCTTTTACTTTGCAATAGATGGGCTCTGATATTCAAAATAGTATTATGCTAAGTGATTTAATGATAGAGCCAAATCATTATCGTGCCAAATAAACGTTAGAGAATACCAAAAGGACAATCATAAATGGACAATCAAAAGGAATCGACAACACAGGGTACACATGCCGAAGAATATTTTGTTTCTCCAAAATTGCTTTATTTATTCATATATATACAATACTTGTGCACTGTCGAAGCATATGGGTAATATGTGTATGAGGCTTAGAAACGCGGGAAAAGGCGAGGCTTCGCCGAGCTTTTTCCCGCGTTTCGCGCCGAGTACACATATTTACCTATATGCTTCGACAGTGCACATGTATTGTATTTATCCTGCAATTTTAAATCGTAAATAAACGTTTACTGGACGATGATAAAAGTATTTGAAATAATTTTATGTATGTATTTGAAAACAATATCCCCCGATGTGCCCCGTTTTACATTTGTATGTTCTATTTATAATTGACCAATATCCAAAAATGTTCTATTTATAACTGACCAATATCAAAAAATATATTAGGCAGGCTATATTGGTCGGTAAATGCTGTCATTGCAGGATAAATACATAAACATGTCTCTCTTTAGAATATTGTTTAACGTTTGTATTGTTGTCTTATTTAAATGAAATAAATCATTTAAAAGCAGAATATTCTACAGTGTCATTCAGCAATTGATTTTACTTCTGATAGTTAAAAATATTCATGAATTAACAGACAATATAATGTATGTCTTCACAGTTTACTATATAATTATAATATAAGATGACTTCAAACAATCTAAATAAACGTTAAAGGGGAAATAACAAAATGGTAATGCAGACAAACCGGCAACACAAGACACACACAGAACAATATAATACAAAAACACAACATAATATGAAATGGACACCTCCATACGAAAACAAACACAAAATATATGTTTCACTGATTAAATACGTGAAAATCATTATTTGTAAAATTACTCTTAAATTTACATTAGAAATTGTAGAAATTGTCATATTTAGTGAAATATTTCCATAAAAATCAAAATCTGGAGAATAAGAATGTGTGTTTTTCATCTGAATATATAGGATAATTTGGAAAAAGTTGACAACACACTTTTGGTACGATACTGTAGCTTAATATAAAAAAGTCAGCACAAAATCAAAACAATAGCAACTAACAAACAAATAAAATAAAATAAAATAAACTTAACTTAACTTCAATAAATGTGTAGCAATACAAACACAAATTGTAGCGATATTCAAACTATCATAATATATAAAAAATAAAATAATAAATTGTAACTTACCTAAAAGTTTAAAATTCTAATGACTTCGAATTCACACAAGCATATCTTAACAAGTTAACACAGTAATAGTATAGTCCGTAATATACAAATTCTCAGCGCTGACATAACATATCATTTAATATATGTTATTCCATGCAATGAGAAGAATAAACGATATATTACAAGGCAGTCTGATATAGGTATTAAAGTAAAGTGTCGCTATAATCGATGATTTGGCTGGTATTTAGCGTTGAATTATGGATATTTGTGGGATGCTCCTGCGAACCAATCAGTTGAATGATTTTTAATATCAGTAGCATTGCGTGCTATACAATAATAGTTATATAATTTATCTTGTAGAATGTGTGAACGTTATTTATAAGCAAATAATTGGCATACAAAAGGTATATAATAAGGTTGATGGTAGGGAATTAATCTTATTGTCAGTTTTAATTTGATAGTAATGCTATATAATTAAAATCGTAGGATTATTAACACTCTTAGAGAGATATATTAAGTCGGCGTTAATGTAGTCCTGAAGCTATATACGATATTTGTTCTGTTATTAAGTGGTACGTGTGACTATATGACAGTATTATACATTGCTATATAATAAATATCTGCCTTTCTATAATTATGTTGGCCACAGTATCAACAGTTCAGTACAAATATGTCATATTTGCTTATCTTTAATGGAGTTTATGACGTGAATTCACCAAAGTTTGTATTGACCATGTTTTTATTCAATTGATTTGATTGATTGGTGCTTAACGCCAACCATAGCAATATTTCAGCTATCTCGTGGTTTGTTTTTTCATTACATGATGTTTATTAAATGAATTTACTCTAATTTGTTTTTCTACATTTTTTTAATTTCATTTTTAAAAAATAAGTAGATAGATATATATTATAGTATGTACCACGTGTTTCTGAAATAAGCTTCATTAGGTACCGTCATAGTCAAAAACATTGGATAACCGAAAAGGTTAAAAGGCTTTGGGAGCGAGAAAAAAAATTGACTGGACAGAATGCAAAAAGTCTAAAGTTACCTAAAGAATAAATTCACTATTTTGTGTTTCTACAATTTTTGTAATAAAAACATAATTGATTAAAATACATATCAACTTTATAAAAATAGAAAGAGGCGGGATTCATTAATTAGTTTTATGACATACTTTAGAATTTAAAACATAATAGGTAAATAACAAATAGTTTGATGTATTTGTGTAAGGGGACACACAATTCTATACCGGCTGCCAGTCGTATGTTTATTGTGAGCAAATCAATGACAATATGTTAGCTTACTATGAACGGAGGGCAAATATTAAATGTGGGCCAATCAATGACAGTTTGTTAGCTTACTATGAACGGAGGGCAAATATTAAATGTGGGCCAATCAATGACAGTTTGTTATAGTTTATGGTGTTTAACACCACTTTCAACAATTTTCCAGTTATATCGTGGCGGTTAGATTTATTGGTAGAGGAAACCGGAGTACAAGGAGAGAACCACCGACCTGTTGCAAGTCACTGACAAACTTTATCACATACTATTGTATCGAGTACACCTCGTCATGAATGTGGTTCGAACTCACAACTTTAGTGGTGATACGCACTGATTGCATAGGTAGTGGTATATCCAAATACCATACGATGACGATGACGACGACCCCCAGTTTGTTATGTAACTATTCAGTAATACAAAAGCATAGATGTGGGTGAATATTAAATGTCAGTGAATTTGGGTAACTAAAGTAACTATATTATCAATAGTGTCTAAACACCAGTATTGTTCTAAAACAGACAAGGCAACACACGGATCAGCCATCGCTTACCAATTATTGTTACTATTACAAATATAATAGAGTATGTCCACGTGTAAAAACACGTGCCTTGTGATCTATATTAACATAGCTCGCTCTATAACGTGTCGAAAAGTGAAAAAAAATATCACTATCATTCGTAACAGTTTCGTTCAACCGGATACGGAAGTTGTAAAGATGAAAAGTTGTCCATTATCTTGACAGATTGTTAGCTTCGCTTTGCAAACAATTTTGGTTAAAAATTAAACGAGTATTTATGGAATTATTCGATATGGGCGTGTTTTTTTCAGAATTTTTTTTTTTTATTAAAAAAAGGATTTTTTATTTATTATTTAATAAATTCAAAAGACGATCATTTCTGATTACCTTACACAAAAGCATGAACACAAAACCTTTCGAACCATAATCCTGATCACTTTTACCGTTCATCTGCTCAGCACATGATCAAAGGATACATACCTCTTAAAACAACTGGTTTAGGTTTGGATTTAGTTTATGGTGTTTAACGCCACTTTCATCAATATTTCAGTAATATTGTGGATGTCAGTTTTATTGGGAGAGAGAACCGGAGAAAACCACCGACCTGTCGCATGTCACTGACAACACTTTATCACACACAGTTGTATCGAGTACACCTCGCCATGAGCGGGACTCGAACTCACAACTTTAGTGGTGCTAGGCACTGATTACACAGGTAGTTGTAAATCAAACTACCATACGACCACGACGACCACCTTAAAACGACTGTATCTATCACACTATCCATACTGTTTTAATTTAATAACATTATTACGACAGTTTAAGTAAGTCGACTACGTTACCCGCCGATGATACAATACGAATCAAATCAACATCATCTTACAAGATATTATTTGTCGGAATAACAGTATATATTGCTTGACGTTTTTCCGCACATCACATGATTTGGATTTCTATATGAGATTTATCTAATAACCAAAAGATAACTCAAAATGGCAGTGTTAGATTTATAACATGAAACATTTTGATATTTTATCTAATGAACCGTTTTGATGTCCCGTCTTGATTGATATGTTAACGTTATTAACATTATTATGGTTGTAGTTTTTATAGTTGTCTGTCGGATGACATGTAGAATTATTTTACGTTATAGAGTAACAGGCGAAAATAAATGGTGGAATTATAACAGGAAACCAGTCATCCAATACCTAATAATTTGTAAACTGATTATATTTAGACTACACTTATCATGTTATAATTGTAATCCCATCCAATTGATGTTCTTTTTATGCCGATGTGAAAAGCCATTTGGCCATAAATATTATAGACAAGATGTCCATATAATCGAGTCGAAAGAAAGAAAATATCAAACGAAAAACAAATAGATAAAGGCTTGACTATTAATTTACCATTCTTTATGAAACTTTCGGTATGTCGAGTAATGTTGAACTATAAAATCAATATAACACACGAAATTTACAATAATGATAATAGTTGAAAAGGTTTATGGTTTAGGCTTATGGTGTTTATTGCCACTTTCAACAATATTTTAGTTATATCGTGGTCGTCAGTTTTATTGGTAGAAGAAACCGGAGTACCAGGAGAAAACCACCGACCTGCCGCAGGTCACTGACAAACTTTATCACATAATGTTGTATCGAGCACACCACGCCTGAGCGGGATTCGAACTCACAATGCCAATAGTTAAAAAATGTTCTATTGATTGCAAAACTTATTGATATCATTTTCGTTTTTGTTTCAACACATATTTGTATGTAATTTTTTTTTCTTGACATTTCAAAATGATCTAGTCCGATTTCAAATTCGCTTTGTTTTAATGATTTTTTTAGAAGCATACATAACCATAAATGTTAAACCATTTTGTCTAAAAAAGATAAGTTGAAACTAAATTCTGAACAGACTTTGAGAAATCTTATGCTGCTTGTTTTAGAGTTATACCTTATATATTTCCTATTAGACAGCAGATGCTGGACCTTCCGGAGCATTTCCGGATTCCACAATTGATATTGACCAAATAAAACTAATCCGAGGTCAAAAATTTATCGTTAGTTATAATTGTTAAACACCATAACCCATGGACTTGCTTAAGTACAATACACCCGTCTGACACTCCAGTACAGACACCAGACAGTTCAAAGAGATAAATATCGTTTGTTTTGTATTGTAATTCGTGCGTATGTATTAATCATTAAACATGTTGTTAAGGATTGTCAAATGTCAGACAAGGGTAAGTTGCCATGTCATATCAATAGATCATATTCTATTTACAATTATTTATTATATTTTATTAATATTATTCATAAGAAGAGTTTGCAGATACCAAAGGGGTAATCAGAATCCGTATATCGAAGAAGAACAGAAAACACAATGGCCAAAAGAAAAAGTACAAAAGGACAAACAACGATCTACAAAACATACATATAAAACTAAAGATCGAGTAAACTATGGCTTAGTTATTATCAATTTGCTGACACAATTTAATTTAGATAGCATTCCTCTTGTAAACCATAAAAAAGTTGTAGTTCGTAAAATGTCTGAGCTTACAGACAACAAAATGAAAAATAAAAATAAATACCACACTGTCGGACCAATCCCGAAATCAAATATCAAAATCATAGAAAGAGGCTAAATTGATACCCCCTAACACACAAATACATGACCGCTCACTCTCTTGTCTTGGCACTTCAAAAAAAAGTGGCGGGGCTAAACTAGTTTCATGGATCCACCAAACCTTCCCTCTTAGTGAAATGATGCGGTCATGTAAGTGTTTTCCCCATATTCCACAAGTGTCAACCTTCATATATAACTGGGCGAACAGTGTTAATATAAAGAAGGCAATAATCTTGAACATTATACATAATATATTAAATCTTCGTGTCATAGAAATGGTCATATATATATAATATCAGTTCTTTTTAAAGAGAGCCGATTTCCCCAACCATTATCTAAATATTAGATGTAAGGCACAGTAGTCAAACACATAGTCAACTTTGAACCAAAATCTAATTGGCAATGCCATCTTTCGTCATCTGTACGCAACTGACAGAATATTTTTCAACAAGGTGTTGATATATTCCGAAAAATGTTTTGAAAGATAGGATGAGACGATTCTTTTAAAATCCTTGATTTAATAGTGTAGTACTCAGAATACGGTGACGTTGTAGGTTGTAGAAAGCATGAATACAAACTGCAAGCTCGAGCGTAGTGTATCAGTTGTGGTCGTAATCAAATGGCAGTTGGATTTACAACTACCTATGCCATTAGTACCTATCACCAGTAACGTTGTGGGTTCGAATCCCACTCAGGCGAGTGTACCCGATACAATATTATGTGATAAAGTTTGTCAGTGACTTGCGACAGGCTGGGGGTTTTCTCCGGTACTCCAGTTTCCTCTGCCAAATGAAACTGACCGCCACGATATAACTGAAAATATTGTTGAAAGTGGCATTAAACACCATAACCCTAACCCTCACCCTGTTTAAATAGTTTTATTTTAAATCGTCGATTATCATTAATTTCTATATGTAATAAATAACTTTTCACTGAATCAATATTATTTTTTACATATTCTTTAACTTCGTCAGTAATCTCTAGTACTGCATGTTTAGAAATAGAACGTATCTTTGTTTGTTATGATTCTCTATTTAGACCTCCACTGCAAATACCTTGATTAATTATGTTTATTTAACACTTGACATGTGTGATAAACAGAGTTAGGGAGAACATATGTCAACGACAAATACAAACATAAAATGATATGTTGGAACAACGGAACATATGCTTATTCAATGACATTTAATACCATAAAATGATATCTGTTATTGCATATCAGTGTCGCCTTCGTTTTTATCAAATACTGAATTTTATTTTTTTGAATAAATAAGACGAATCATTCCGATGATAATAATACTCTTCTGTGATATTTGTTGCCGACATGTACTTTATTCCACTCCACCACAGTAGGAGAAATGTTTTGCATTTCCACTCCATCACAGTAGGAGACATGTTCTGTATTTCCACTCCACCATAGTAGGTGTCATGTTCTGTATTCCACTCCACCACAGTAGGAGACATGTTCTGTACTTCCACTCCACCACAGTAAGTGACATGTTCTGTATTTCCACTCCACCACAGTAGGTGACATGTTCTGTATTCCACTCCACCACAGTAAGATACATGTTTTGTATTTTCACTCCACCACAGTAGGAGACATGTTCTGTATTACCACCCCACCACAGTAGGTGACATCTACTTTATTCCACTCCACCACAGTAGGAGACATGTTCTGTATTTCCACTCCACCACAGTAGGAGACATGTTCTGTATTTCCACTCCACCACAGTAAGATACATGTTTTGTATTTTCACTCCACCACAGTAGGAGACATGTTCTGTATTACCACCCCACCACAGTAGGTGACATCTACTTTATTCCACTCCACCACAGTAGGAGATATGTTCTGTATTTCCACTCCACAACAATAGGAGACATGTTCTGCACTTCCACTCCACCACAGTAGGTGACATTTTCTGTATTCCACTCCACCACAGTAGGTGACATGTTCTGTATTTCCACACCACCACAGTAGGAGACATGTTCTGTATTTCCACTCCACCACAGTAGGAGACATGTTCTGTATTTCCACTCCACCACAGTAAGATACATGTTTTGTATTTTCACTCCACCACAGTAGGAGACATGTTCTGTATTACCACCCCACCACAGTAGGTGACATCTACTTTATTCCACTCCACCACAGTAGGAGACATGTTCTGTATTTCCACTCCACAACAATAGGAGACATGTTCTGTACTTCCACTCCACCACAGTAGGTGACATTTTCTGTATTCCACTCCACCACAGTAGGTGACATGTTCTGTATTTCCACACCACCACAGTAGGAGAGATGTTCTGTATTTCCACTCCACCACAGTAGAAGACATAATCCGTATTTCCACTCCAACACAATAGGAGAGATGTTCCGTATTTCCATTCCACCACAGTAGGAGGCTTGTACTGTATTTCTACTCCACCACAGTAGGAGACATGTTCTGTATTTCTACTCCACCACAGCAGGAGACATGTTTTGGCATTTTCACTCCACCACAGTAGGTGACATCTACTTTATTCCACTCCACCACAGTAGGATACATGTTCTGTATTTCCACTCCACCACAGTAGGAGACATGTTCTGTATTTCCACTCCACCACAGTAGGAGACATGTTTTGTATTTTCACTCCACCACATTAGGTGACATGTTCTGTATTTCCACCCCACCATAGTAGGAAAGATGTTCTGTATTTCCACTCCACCACAGCAGAAGACATAATCCGTATTTCCACTCCACCACAGTAGGAGAGATGTTCCGTATTTCCACTCCACCACAGTAGGAGGCATGTTCTGTATTTCTATTCCACCACAGTAGGAGACATGTTCTGTATTTCGATCCCACCACAGTATGAGACATGTTCTGTATTTCCACTCCACCACAGTAGGAGACATGTTTTGACATTTTCACTCCACCACAGTAGGTGACATGTTCTGTATTTCCACCCCACCATAATAGGAAAGATGTTCTGTATTTCCACTCCACCACAGCAGAAGACATAATCCGTATTTCCACTCCACCACAGTAGGAGAGATGTTCCGTATTTCCACACCACCACAGTAGGAGGCATGCTCTGTATTTCTATTCCACCACAGTAGGAGGCATGTTCTGTATTTCTATCCCACCACAGTATGAGACATGTTCTGTATTTCCACTCCACCACAGTAGGAGACATGTTTTGACATTTTCACTCCACCACAGTAGGTGACATCTACTTTATTCCACTCCACCACAGTAGGAGACATGTTCTGTATTTCCTCTCCACCACAGTAGGAGACATGTTCCGTATTTCCACGTGATTGCTTAAAGGCAAATATTTTCTACATATCCTAGAAGGTAGGAGTTCCAATGATATATACAAAAATATATAGAAATTGTGAACGAAGGGACATAAGAGTACGGAGAGCTGATAAATGTCCATTACAAACATAATATGTGGTACAAGACTTTCTATCAGGTGGATCGAGCCTGTTGTCTAACCAGGATCACTACGAGCCACGAAAGCGACGCGCAGTGATGCGGTTAGTTCACGCAACAGACAAGACCTATTATTTATTTATTAGACCACAATGTGCTCAAATTTATGAAAAGTGGTCATCGAGATATGGCTGCTTTTATTGCCAGAGTGGAAAATTGATTGGGTTATGGAATTGTCCCTTTTGGGGGCCATAGACCAAATCTAGCACCATATTTATACGCACATGATTCTTATCGTCATTACTTGACATTAAGCAACAATATATCAATCATATATCTTATTTTTCAACTCCATTTTGAGGAGAAAATTGAAAGAGTGATGGTCAACAATTCCAAGAACAACAAAGCGAACATGTATGTATGTATTACTGTATAAATGTTTCTAACTTTGGTGTGTCAGCCTTGGCAGTAATGCTTGTTAATAACTGTAGCAGGTGTGTTTCTATTTTTGGTGTGTCAGCCTTGGCAGTAATGATTGTTAATAACTGTAGCAGGTGTGTTTCTATTTTTGGTGTACCAGCCTTGGCAGTAATGATTGTTAATAACTGTAGCAGGTGTGTTTCTATTTTTGGTGTACCAGCCTTGGCAGTAATTATTGTTAATAACTGTAGCAGGTGTGTTTCTATTTTTGGTGTACCAGCCTTGGCAGTAATGATTGTTAATAACTGTAGCAGGTGTGTTTCTATTTTTGGTGTACCAGCCTTGGCAGTAATGATTGTTAATAACTGTAGCAGGTGTGTTTCTATTGTTGGTGTACCAGCCTTGGCAGTAATGATTGTTAATAACTGTAGCAGGTGTGTTTCTATTTTTGGTGTGTCAGCCTTGGCAGTAAAGATTGTTAATAACTGTAGCAGGTGTGTTTCTATTTTTGGTGTACCATCCTTGGCAGTAATGATTGTTAATAACTGTAGCAGGTGTGTTTCTATTTTTGGTGTTCCAGCCTTGGCAGTAATGATTGTTAATAACTGTAGCAGGTATATTTCTATTTTTGGTGTGTCAGCCTTGGCAGTAATGATTGTTAATAACTGTAGCAGGTGTGTTTCTATTTTTGGTGTACCAGCCTTGGCAGTAATGATTGTTAATAACTGTAGCAGGTGTGTTTCTATTTTTGGTGTGTCAGCCTTGGCAGTAATGATTGTTAATAACTGTAGCAGGTGTGTTTCTATTTTTGGTGTACCAGCCTTGGCAGTAATGATTGTTAATAACTGTAGCAGGTGTGTTTCTATTTTTGGTGTACCAGCCTTGGCAGTAATGATTGTTAATAACTGTAGCAGGTGTGTTTCTATTTTTGGTGTGTCAGCCTTGGCAGTAATGATTGTTAATAACTGTAGCAGGTGTGTTTCTATTTTTGGTGTACTAGCCTTGGCAGTAATGATTGTTAATAACTGTAGCAGGTGTGTTTCTATTTTTGGTGTACCAGCCATGGCAGTAATGATTGTTAATAACTGTTGCAGGTGTGTTTCTATTTTTGGTGTACCAGCCTTGGCAGTAATGATTGTTAATAACTGTAGCAGGTGTGTTTCTATATTTGGTGTACCAGCCTTGGCAGTAATGATTGTTAATAACTGTAGCAGGTGTGTTTCTGTTTTTGGTGTGTCAGCCTTGGCAGTAATGATTGTTAATAACTGTAGCAGGTGTATTTCTATTTTTGGTGTACCAGCCTTGGCAGTAATGATTGTTAATAACTGTAGCAGGTGTGTTTCTATTTTTGGTGTGTCAACCTTGGCAGTAATGATTGTTAATAACTGTAGCAGGTGTGTTTCTATTTTTGGTGTATCAGGCTTGGCAGTAATGATTGTTAATAACTGTAGCAGGTGTGTTTCTATTTTTGGTGTACCAGCCTTGGCAGTAATGATTGTTAATAACTGTAGCAGGTGTGTTTCTATTTTTGGTGTTCCAGCCTTGGCAGTAATGATTGTTAATAACTGTAGCAGGTGTGTTTCTATTTTTGGTGTGTCAGCCTTGGCAGTAATGATTGTTAATAACGGTAGCAGGTGTGTTTCTATTTTGGTGTACCAGCCTTGGCAGTAATGATTGTTAATAACTGTAGCAGGTGTGTTGTGTGTAATGTCTTGACTATGTATACGACATATGAATTACTCTCCCATTAGATACATTGTGTAGAGTGAAATAAATGAATGAAAAATAATAAAATGCCTCAATATTATTATTAATCCTCCCACGTCACGTTTTCTCCGACATCAGACGAAGCTATAAATAAGTAATCAAGATATATAAGCTTCTAAAATAAATGTAAATGTAAGCGACCACTTCTCTCAACTTGTCTAACTTTTGTGATGGTTAGATACAATGGAATAATCAGGAAAGTACTTTATTCACTGTTTTTGGATATTGAGATGCGTCCTCCTTTCGTGTGCTTCGTTATAATGTCGACTATTAGTGGCTGTTTTATGTTTGGATTTTAATTAACGTTTCCGAGCATCCAGACCTATTATACAATCAACATAGAAGGATATCCTCGTAGTTACTTGCACCAGACTTTATTTTTATTGTATTGAAACTACAAGCGTAGAGTGCTATAAGATCAGGAGAGACTCTAAAACAAAATATCGACCAGGACAGAAAACCAACCACAGAACAAAATCGAAGACAATTCGCGAAGAAATGCTCGGACGATCCAAGCTTCTGCAAACACGCCAGTGCAACTGGATACAAAAGCAAAAATGTGGAACACAAAGGGGAATAAAGCAACAAAGGAAATGATTGTACCTCGCGAACTTCGATATACACAAGTGTGGCCCGGAAATATAAAAGCAACAACAGAAATTCAAAAGAAGAGAAGGCTGGACGATTCCCATAACCAGATCTAAGACCCCGAAGTTCTAAACAAGTCAGTGTGACCCAAATACAAAGCCAAAAACAGTAGAAACACAAAATAAGGGAACAGTAGGCATGAGCACAGAAATCACTCATAAACCAGTGTAGCTCAGATACAAAACCAATAACAGTAGAAACACAAACAAAGAATGGAAGTTCATACCAGTCTATGGCGACATCTTACATAAACCAGTGTAGCCCAGATATCATATATGGAGGACAACAAGCGAAGATAAGGTCAGAACACCCAAAATCACACATAGACCAAGGCAACCCAGAACAAAAGTCAAACAACGAATACCGTTAACAGACTATTGCTAAACGACTACTATTAGCAAACTACTGCTAAACGACTACTGTTAGCAAACTATTGCTAAACGACCACTGTTAACAGACTATTGCTAAACGGTCACTAATGATATACTATTGCTAGTATTACCACTGTTAGCAAATTATTGTTCAACAACCACTGTTGACATATTATTGCTAAGCGACAACTGTTAGCAGACTATTGCTAAACGACCATTGTTACAGACTATTGTTAAACGATCACTAATGATATACTATTGCTAAAACGACCACTGTTAGCATATTATTGTTGAACAACCAATGTTGACATATTATTGCTAAGCGACAACTGTTAACAGACTATTGCTAAACGACCATTGTTAACAGACTATTGTTAAGCGATCACTAATGATATGCTATTGCTAAAACGACCACTATTAGCAAATTATTGTTGAACGACCACTGTTGACATATTATTGCTAAATGACCATTGTTAACAGGCTATTGTTGAACGACCATTGTTAACAGACTATTGCTAAACGATCACTAATGATATACTATTGCTAAACGACAACTGTTAACAGACTATTGTTGAGCGATCATTGTGAACGGACGATTACATAAAGACCATTGTTAACATATTACATTTGTATTACTAAACTACCATTGTTAACAGAATATTGCTAAGCGATCACTAATGATATACTATTGCTAAAACGACCACTGTTAGCAAATTATTGTTGAACGACCACTGTTGACATATTATTGCTAAAGCGACCACTGTTGACATATTATTGCTAAGACGACCACTGTTAACACACTACTGTTGAACGACCACCGTTAGCATATTATTGCTAAACGATCACTAATGATATACTATTGCTAAACGACAACTGTTAACAGACTATTGTTGAGCAACCATTGTTAGCAGACTATTGCTAAACGATCACTAATGATATGCTATTGCTAAGCGACAACTGTTACCAGACTATTGTTGAGCGACCATTGTTAACGGACGATTACATAAAGACCATTGTTTACATATTACAGTAAAACCTGTCTAATCTGAACCCCTTTGGGACTAAAGAATTTGTTCAGTTTAGACTGGTGTTTGGTTTACACAGGTTCAAATTACATAGACATGTAGTAGATGGAACTGTAAAGTCTGTCTGGTTTAGGCAGGTTTTCGGTTTACTCGGGGTTCGGTTTAGACAGGTTTTACTGTATTGCTAAACGACCATTGTTAACAGAATATTGCTCATTAATTTCTACGCACAATGCATGTAACATTCAACATATATAATGAACCAGGTTTATACCAATTAGTTGAAATCTAGTTTGCCTTTATCCTTTTAGAACATTTCCTTTTTTGTATCAGACGTTTTTCTTATTGCGATGAATGTCCATCCTTTCATCTATATTCAAAATAAAGATATATTTCATTGCATTTTTATCTCTCTTTTGAAGTTCACAAAGCTATTTCATATATAATGATCGATGGCAGTAAAATTATAAAAAACGGGCTGATGAAAAAGGAAATAAAAATACGATAAAATGCTCATAATAATCACTTTGAAAATGATAAATATTTAAAAATAGAAAATGCACTCAGAATTAGAAAAAAACCATTGTCAATTAGTTTAAATTTATATGTTTTTTTATCGTACGAATATAAACATTGCTTGTCATGTAAATTAATTGGATTGCCAATTCGTATACAGGCGTAATGGTTGTCGACCATACATTAATTTTTTCTAGCATAAATTCGTATCAAATCTTTCAGATTTAAGTTGAAATCTTTCACCCTAACAGAAAAAAAAATATATATTCCGTATGAAATATATGTATTTATTATACTTCGTGTAAGTTTCTGTAGTGATATTTGGTACTGTAATATTTTGACATATTACCTGGGTAATATTTTGGCATATTACCTGGACAATTAGACACTCAGTATAATAATGATATTAATGTGGTCTTGTCCAGGTAATATGCCAAAATATTACCCAGGTCTGAGAGACATTTTACCCGACCTTCTATGTCTCTCAGACTTGGGTAATATTTTGGCATATTACCTGGAGAAGACCACATTATTATATAAATATCAAATGGACATAATCTGATATGATTTCAAAGGAACCAATTACTAACCAATGTGACATGTTGCTATAGAAACGATATAGAAGGCGCCAGGTTTCATTGTAGTAATTTGATTGTTCGGATGTGCATATGAAGTAAATCTGTAGTTTACCATACGGGCAATAATTTCAAAGCAACTTTCAAAGTTTGCCCGTCATGAATATCATTTATATGGTTGAAACGTTTAAAGAAGTATGGATAACAGAATTCACATTATTTAAGGTTATGGTTTAGTTGGTTTATTGTGCTTAACGCCACTTTCAACAATATTTCAGTTATATCTTGGCGGTTAGTTTTATTGTTGGAGGAAACCGGGAATCTGGAGAAAACCATCGACCTGTCGTGTCACTGACACAGTTGACCACATATTGTTGTATCGAGTACACCTCACCATGAACGGGGTTCAAACTCACAATATTTGTGGTGATAGGCACTGATTGCACAGGTAGTTGTAAATCCAACTACCACGACGGCTTCTTATTTAATGTTATTTGACCTGTACTGCTTACTAATATATACGTAGTTATCTAATTTAGTGCGCACGGCATTTTTCTAGAATAACCTTCATCAGTCAAAGATTGGAGAGCCAACAATGTTAAAAGTCTCTGGGAGCAAGTAAACCAAATTAAAAAGGACAACAGAAATCAGCTGATATCTTCAAACTCTTCTGATGCCTGAGGAAGATCGACTATAGCTTTAATAAATTACATCATTCAGCAGCTGTAGATATCAAACATGAATCTACAGTCAAACCTGTATTAAGAGGTCACTATTGGGACAAAGAAAATGTGGCCTTATAAGACAGGTGACCTCTTACAAGAGGTTTAATTCATATCCAATTTTCTATGACAGGATAAGAAAAAGGTGACCTTTTAATACAGATGACTGCTTAATAGAGGTGACCGCAAGGGTAGGTTTGACTGTATCTGATAAAACATGACAGTGTCGAACACTGATTACTGGACGGAGGATAACCTTAACAATGAGGACAATATAGATCATCAAGCATTTTGTTCCTAGTAAAATTTTATTTTGCTACCAGTATTTGATCATGTGTTTGTCTACACACTACACCCCCAATTATTTTGGAAATCTTATTCACTTCACATTATACTGCAATATATGAATCAATCTCCAATCCGATAGTGCGGTAGTTTTTGCTTTTAATTTTAAAGCTACTCATTTGAGTTAAACAGCAATAAATGAACCAATCGGAAATGTTAATTATTCGAGTTAAACAGTAATAAATGAATTACTCTGAATTAGTACTCATTTGAGTTACACAACAATCAATAAATCAATCTGAATTACTACTCATGTGAGTTACAAATATTCGTTTATTGGCTCTGCTATCGCGTCGCCAGTAAACTCAACTTGCGACCATCAAATCTCCAATTGATGCCGTGAAATTTTCAAATACAATACAGTTATCTCCTAAATATAAACTTTAAGCGCTTTTATTGCAGTTCTACCATTCACAATCACAATAGGATTTTAAACAAGGAGAATAACTCATATCTTTAGTGGGGTTCGTGTTACTCGATCTTTAGTTTTATGTGTATGTTTTGTAGATCGTTGTTTGTCATTTTGTACTTTTTCTTTTGGCCATTGTGTTGTCTGTTCTTCTTCGATATACGGATTCTGATTGCCCCTTTGGTATCTTCAAACTCTTCATTGAATTGAGAATGAAACGGATCCTAGCCGATGGGTGAGCGGTACTTCGTACTATTGAGTATCGGTCTCGCTACTACTTATTTAAAGGGTCAGGGTTATAGTGTTTAACGCCACTTGCAACAATATTTCAGTTATATCGTGGTGGTCAGTTTTATTGCTGGCGGAAACCGGAGTACCCGAACAAAACCGCCGACATGCCGCAAATCACTGACAAACTTTATAATATAATGTTGTATCGAGTACACCTCGCGTGGGTGGGATTCGTACTCACAACGTTAGTAGTACACAGCAATATATGCACAATCTGCAATACTACACATATGACAATAAAAATAAAATAATAGAAATAAAAAAAACCCCGATCAATCATAGCTTGTGTAAATCTAAATCATTTTATGGTAATGGTGGATCTGAACAACACAAAAATAAGCGATCGCAGAAGACTACAAGAAGTCATAAAAAACAGCAGAATATCTTTAATTGTAATACAAAATATATGTTATGGCTTAAGTGGGATTTCTGCTGACTGAAAATGTGTTTGAAGTTGCTTTCAGTTATTATTCATATATTAGATAGAAGCTGAACACAATTTGATGCAAACAGCGTCAAAATGATATTTGTATAGGGAAGTGATCGAGTGTCATTTCAGGGAATTTAATTGCGGTGTTTCGTGATTGTTTGGTAATATTTTGTCTTAGTATGTTTGGGATCAATACGAGGCAAATGTACATTTAACGGATTTTGATACTAATCTATCAAATGTGGTTGAACGGTAAAAAACTGTTATTATGGTTAAATGGCATGAACTAGAATTGTGTCAAAATTACAATGAAAATAACTTTTAGCACGATTCCAGACAAAAACTGACAGCTGCCACTTTATCATTAGTTGAAACGTCTTTGAGAGATACAATTGTATTCCCCCTCTCACACATTCACACACTCTCCAGGGGTACTGGAGTCGACAAAAAGGACATCGTGTGTCCACATGCGAGGTAAAGACCTATCTGAGAGGGGAGTCAATTAGATGTGAAGGGTGATGAATCAAATACACAGTTCTATCTTATGACCGGATGTAAATGAAAGTCTGATGTTCATAGACTGTCACCTGAAATACAACTTCTGATGGTATAGTGTGTGGGGGTGATTCCACTGTGCAAGTCAAATATTCTTTACACTATATAGCAAACAAGTATTAAGAAGTCATCTTTGGAACAAAGACAAAGTCTCCTTATAAGACAGGTGGCCTCTTAAAAGAAGTTCAATTCATATGAAATTTTCTATTACTGAACAAGAAAAAGGTGACTTTTTAATACAGGTGACTGCTTAATAGAGGTGACGGCATGAGCAGATTTGACTGTATATTATCATTCCTAATGCAATCTTATCGTACGCCAAATTATATTTAATATTTTATTTTTACCGTACGTGCATCTTAACAATATGATGTAAAGCAATGATCGAGTCATGGAAATTTTCTGTTGAATAAAAGTCATGATTGTGGTGATAGTGAACATTTTTTTATTTAGTTTTCCAATCGCTTGACATCGAGTGCATCTCACAAATGTTATTCCATAAACGCGACGTGCACACTACGTTTTAATTTTGTAGAAAGTAAACAAAAAGTTCACTTGCACAGAATATTTATAAATTTTCCATTGAATTGTATTACGTTTACTTGTTATACAACATTTTGATTAAGTTTCAGTAAGATTACGTAAGCTAATGTATGTGCTTTTATTTCATTTCCTGTTTCCAATACGATATCAATTACAGTCTACCATGACTTGTATACACATTATCTTGACCGTTGTTCCAATACTGTCGTATATTCAAATAGGATGTTATTGTCTGTATGTGACGTTGTAATAAAATCGTGCCAATGAATAAGAATCACTGATTTATATAATAATGTGTTGTCATTTGTTTTCGTCTAATGTGTTATATTATAGTACATTTGACATCTGTTAGTCGGTGGTATAATAGTTAACGTGCTCACCCCTAGTAAGCTAGATCGTTAATTACATCTACTGTCCGGATAAACGAGATATTATTAAAATTAGAGGTTCACATGAGCCCGTATCTGTCATTTGGGGTTTTCATACGCATATTGTTTTCAATCAAGTCTAATTTTTTCCGCATTTTATAAACATTATTGCTCCCACAGCTTTAAATTATTTGACTTTTCAATCTTTAGGTTTTGAGCGTACATGATGAAGGTTATTCCAGTAACGTACATGATGAAGGTTATTCCAGTAACGTACATGATGAAGGTTATTCCAGTAACGTACATGATGAAGGTTATTCCAGAAACGTACATGATGAAGGTTATTCCAGTAACGTACATGATGAAGGTTATTCCAGTAACGTACATGATGAAGGTTATTCCAGAAACGTACATGATGAAGGTTATTCCAGAAACGTACATGATGAAGGTTATTCCAGTAACGTACATGATGAAGGTTATTCCAGTAACGTACATGATGAAGGTTATTCCAGTAACGTACATGATGAAGGTTATTCCAGTAACGTACATGATGAAGGTTATTCCAGTAACGTACCTGATGAAGGTTATTCCAGAAACGTACATGATGAAGATTATTCCAGAAACGTACATGATGAAGGTTATTCCAGTAACTTACCTGATGAAGGTTATTCCAGAAACGTACATGATGAAGGTTATTCCAGAAACGTACATGATGAAGGTTATTCCAGTAACGTACATGATGAAGGTTATTCCAGAAACGTACATGATGAAGGTTATTCCAGTAACGTACCTGATGAAGGTTATTCCAGAAATGTACATGATGAAGGTTATTCCAGAAACGTACATGATGAAGGTTATTCCAGTAACGTACATGATGAAGGTTATTCCAGAAACGTACATGATGAAGGTTATTCCAGAAACGTACATGATGAAGGTTATTCCAGTAACGTACATGATGAAGGTTATTCCAGAAACGTACATGATGAAGGTTATTCCAGAAACGTACATGATGAAGGTTATTCCAGTAACGTACATGATGAAGGTTATTCCAGAAACGTACATGATGAAGGTTATTCCAGTAACTACATGATGAAGGTTATTCCAGTAACGTACATGATGAAGGTTATTCCAGTAACGTACATGATGAAGGTTATTCCAGAAACGTACATGATGAAGGTTATTCCAGTAACGTACCTGATGAAGGTTATTCCAGAAACGTACATGATGAAGGTTATTCCAGAAACGTACATGATGAAGGTTATTCCAGTAACGTACATGATGAAGGTTATTCCAGAAACGTACATGATGAAGGTTATTCCAGAAACGTACATGATGAAGGTTATTCCAGTAACGTACATGATGAAGGTTATTCCAGAAACGTACATGATGAAGGTTATTCCAGAAACGTACATGATGAAGGTTATTCCAGTAACGTACATGATGAAGGTTATTCCAGAAACGTACATGATGAAGGTTATTCCAGAAACGTACATGATGAAGGTTATTCCAGTAACGTACATGATGAAGGTTATTCCAGTAACGTACATGATGAAGGTTATTCCAGTAACGTACATGATGAAGGTTATTCCAGTAACGTACCTGATGAAGGTTATTCCAGAAACGTACATGATGAAGGTTATTCCAGTAACGTACATGATGAAGGTTATTCCAGTAACGTACATGATGAAGGTTATTCCAGAAACGTACATGATGAAGGTTATTCCAGTAACGTACATGATGAAGGTTATTCCAGTAACGTACACGATGAAGGTTATTCCAGTAACGTACATGATGAAGGTTATTCCAGTAACGTACATGATGAAGGTTATTCCAGTAACGTACATGATGAAGGTTATTCCAGAAACGTACATGATGAAGGTTATTCCAGTAACGTACATGATGAAGGTTATTCCAGTAACGTACATGATGAAGGTTATTCCAGAAACGTACATGATGAAGGTTATTCCAGAAACGTACATGATGAAGGTTATTCCAGTAACGTACATGATGAAGGTTATTCCAGAAACGTACATGATGAAGGTTATTCCAGAAACGTACATGATGAAGGTTATTCCAGTAACGTACATGATGAAGGTTATTCCAGAAACGTACATGATGAAGGTTATTCCAGAAACGTACATGATGAAGGTTATTCCAGTAACGTACATGATGAAGGTTATTCCAGTAACTTACCTGATGAAGGTTATTCCAGAAACGTACATGATGAAGGTTATTCCAGAAACGTACATGATGAAGGTTATTCCAGTAACGTACATGATGAAGGTTATTCCAGAAACGTACATGATGAAGGTTATTCCAGTAACGTACCTGATGAAGGTTATTCCAGAAATGTACATGATGAAGGTTATTCCAGAAACGTACATGATGAAGGTTATTCCAGTAACGTACATGATGAAGGTTATTCCAGAAACGTACATGATGAAGGTTATTCCAGAAACGTACATGATGAAGGTTATTCCAGTAACGTACATGATGAAGGTTATTCCAGAAACGTACATGATGAAGGTTATTCCAGAAACGTACATGATGAAGGTTATTCCAGTAACGTACATGATGAAGGTTATTCCAGAAACGTACATGATGAAGGTTATTCCAGTAACTACATGATGAAGGTTATTCCAGTAACGTACATGATGAAGGTTATTCCAGTAACGTACATGATGAAGGTTATTCCAGAAACGTACATGATGAAGGTTATTCCAGTAACGTACCTGATGAAGGTTATTCCAGAAACGTACATGATGAAGGTTATTCCAGAAACGTACATGATCAAGGTTATTCCAGTAACGTACATGATGAAGGTTATTCCAGAAACGTACATGATGAAGGTTATTCCAGAAACGTACATGATGAAGGTTATTCCAGTAACGTACATGATGAAGGTTATTCCAGAAACGTACATGATGAAGGTTATTCCAGAAACGTACATGATGAAGGTTATTCCAGTAACGTACATGATGAAGGTTATTCCAGAAACGTACATGATGAAGGTTATTCCAGAAACGTACATGATGAAGGTTATTCCAGTAACGTACATGATGAAGGTTATTCCAGTAACGTACATGATGAAGGTTATTCCAGTAACGTACATGATGAAGGTTATTCCAGTAACGTACCTGATGAAGGTTATTCCAGAAACGTACATGATGAAGGTTATTCCAGAAACGTACATGATGAAGGTTATTCCAGTAACGTACATGATGAAGGTTATTCCAGAAACGTACATGATGAAGGTTATTCCAGTAACGTACATGATGAAGGTTATTCCAGTAACGTACACGATGAAGGTTATTCCAGTAACGTACATGATGAAGGTTATTCCAGTAACGTACATGATGAAGGTTATTCCAGTAACGTACATGATGAAGGTTATTCCAGAAACGTACATGATGAAGGTTATTCCAGTAACGTACATGATGAAGGTTATTCCAGTAACGTACATGATGAAGGTTATTCCAGAAACGTACATGATGAAGGTTATTCCAGAAACGTACATGATGAAGGTTATTCCAGTAACGTACATGATGAAGGTTATTCCAGAAACGTACATGATGAAGGTTATTCCAGAAACGTACATGATGAAGGTTATTCCAGTAACGTACATGATGAAGGTTATTCCAGAAACGTACATGATGAAGGTTATTCCAGAAACGTACATGATGAAGGTTATTCCAGTAACGTACATGATGAAGGTTATTCCAGTAACGTACATGATGAAGGTTATTCCAGTAACGTACATGATGAAGGTTATTCCAGTAACGTACATGATGAAGGTTATTCCAGAAACGTACATGATGAAGGTTATTCCAGTAACGTACATGATGAAGGTTATTCCAGAAACGTACATGATGAAGGTTATTCCAGTAACGTACATGATGAAGGTTATTCCAGTAACGTACACGATGAAGGTTATTCCAGTACGTACATGATGAAGGTTATTCCAGTAACGTACATGATGAAGGTTATTCCAGTAACGTACATGATGAAGGTTATTCCAGAAACGTACATGATGAAGGTTATTCCAGTAACGTACATGATGAAGGTTATTCCAGTAACGTACATGATGAAGGTTATTCCAGAAACGTACATGATGAAGGTTATTTCAGTAACGTACATGATGAAGGTTATTCCAGTAACGTACATGATGAAGGTTATTCCAGTAACGTACATGATGAAGGTTATTCCAGTAATGTACATGATGAAGATTATTCCAGTAACATACATGATGAAGGTTATTCCAGTAACGTACATGATGAAGGTTATTCCAGTAACGTACATGATGAAGGTTATTCCAGAAACGTACATGATGAAGGTTATTCTAGAAACGTACATGATGAAGGTTATTCCAGTAACGTACATGATGAAGGTTATTCCAGAAACGTACATGATGAAGGTTATTCCAGTAACGTACATGATGAAGGTTATTCCAGTAACGTACGTGATGAAGGTTATTCCAGTAACGTACATGATGAAGGTTATTCCAGTAACGTACATGATGAAGGTTATTCCAGTAACGTACATGATGAAGGTTATCCCAGTAACGTACATGATGAAGGTTATTCCAGTAACGTATATGATGAAGGTTATTCCAGAAACGTACATGATGAAGGTTATTCCAGTAACGTACCTGATGAAGGTTATTCCAGAAACGTACATGATGAAGGTTATTCCAGTAACGTACATGATGAAGGTTATTCCAGTAACGTACGTGATGAAGGTTATTCCAGAAACGTACATGATGAAGGTTATTCCAGTAACGTACATGATGAAGGTTATTCCAGTAACGTACATGATGAAGGTTATTCCAGTAACGTACATGATGAAGGTTATTCCAGAAACGTACATGATGAAGGTTATTCCAGAAACGTACATGATGAAGGTTATTCCAGTAACGTACCTGATGAAGGTTATTCCAGAAACGTACATGATGAAGGTTATTCCAGTAACGTACATGATGAAGGTTATTCCAGAAACGTACATGATGAAGGTTATTCCAGTAACGTACATGATGAAGGTTATTCCAGTAACGTACATGATGAAGGTTATTCCAGTAACGTACATGATGAAGGTTATTCCAGTAACGTACCTGATGAAGGTTATTCCAGAAACGTACATGATGAAGGTTATTCCAGTAACGTACATGATGAAGGTTATTCCAGAAACGTACATGATGAAGGTTATTCCAGTAACGTACATGATGAAGGTTATTCCAGTAACGTACATGATGCCAGTAAGTACATGATGAAGGTTATTTCAGTAACGTACATGATGAAGGTTATTCCAGTAACGTACATGATGAAGGTTATTCCAGTAACGTACATGATGAAGGTTATTCCAGTAACGTACATGATGAAGGTTATTCCAGTAACGTACATGATGAAGGTTATTCCAGTAACGTACATGATGAAGGTTATTCCAGTAACGTACCTGGTGAAGGTTATTCCAGTAACGTACATGATGAAGGTTATTCCAGTAACGTACATGATGAAGGTTATTCCAGTAACGTACATGATGAAGGTTATTCCAGTAACGTACATGATGAAGGTTATTCCAGTAACGTACATGATGAAGGTTATTCCAGTAACGTACATGATGAAGGTTATTCCAGTAACGTACATGATGAAGGTTATTCCAGTAACGTACATGATGAAGGTTATTCCAGTAACGTACATGATGAAGGTTATTCCAGTAACGTACATGATGAAGGTTATTCCAGTAACGTACATGATTAAGGTTATTCCAGTAACGTACATGATGAAGGTTATTCCAGTAACGTACATGATGAAGGTTATTCCAGTAACGTACCTGATGAAGGTTATTCCAGTAACGTACATGATGAAGGTTATTCCAGTAACGTACATGATGAAGGTTATTCCAGTAACGTACATGATGAAGGTTATTCCAGTAACGTACATGATGAAGGTTATTCCAGTAACGTACATGATGAAGGTTATTCCAGAAACGCGTCGTTCGCACTAAATTTGATATCTACGTTTTTCTTACTTTTTCATTTTTATGTTAAAACATCAATGAATCTTTTCCCTTTGACATAATTTTGTTTTCTGTCCTCTAACACCGACAAGACATTGACATGGAGGGTGTCTGATAGGAAACAGGAACTTATTGTCGTTCGCGAACACCTAGCTTCACAACAGTTTTTTTTTGTAGGGGTCCATGTTGCTCAATGTTTTATTGTTCTCTGTTGCATTACATTTATTTTGTTTCACATTCTTGATTGATCCTTTGGTTTTCTTTAAGAAAAGTTTGAAGATATCAAAAGGGTCATCAGAATCCATAAATCGAAGAACAAACAACAGAATAACCTACAGAAAAAGGACAAAAGGACAAACAACGATCTACAAAACATACACATAAAACTGAAGATCGAGTAACATGAATCCCAGATGAAATCAGGTGTTCCGGAAGGGTAGGCAGTTCCTGCTCCACTAGTGGCACCCGTAGTGTTACTCTAGTTACAAACTCGGTGATAAGTCATAAATGAGGAAAGGACCGGAAAGTGCTTACATTTATCGGTAAATTTTTCCTTTATCTTAGTTTAATCTGAGTGTTATATCGGACAAAACGCTAATCAATCTTTAAATTAAGATTTGTTTATACGTGATTATAATGCCATAAAAAAAAGCATATACACTGCAGTTGAAATTTAAGATTAGCGCATTAGAAAAATAAAACATATAATATCCGTCAATCTGTCTAGTTAGCATAGCACAGATGCTATTTTCATTATTTATATGGGTTTATAGACACAATTTATTGTCGTTATGTACAACAGTTTAATTAAATTTTTATTGTGTGATTTTATTGGTAAACTCAATGCAGTCTAATGCATGTGGCTAGAGCCTTTAATATCACATACAGGTATATTGATGACGTTTTATCTATCAATAATTCTAGATTTGCAGAATTTCTTCCATTGATATATCCTCCAGAGCTGGAAGTTAAAGAGACCACAGATACCGCTTCGTCCGCACCATTTTTGGACTTATACCTCGAATTTGACGACAGTGGTCAAATCAGTACTAAAACATATGATAAACGGGACGACTTCAATTTTAAAATCATGACTTTTCCAAATATGTGCAGCAATATACCAGCTTCTCCTGCATATGGTGTTTACATCTCGCAATATATTCGTTATGCAAGGGCCAGTAGCAATTATTCTGATTTCCTGAAACGTCCTCTTCATCTGAGAAACAGGCTACTGGACCATGACTATAAAAGGATTCGCCTTATTCGATCTCTTAAAAAGTTTATATTCCGATACCAAGATCTTGTCGAAATATATTCCGTCTTTGCAGAAAAGATTATAAACGATGGATTTTCATATAGTGAAAATGTATAAAGATAAGTGGTCAAAAACAAAAATGTCAAAGATATTTTTTTATCAATGTGTGACGTAAAGATATTTTTGACATTCACTTCACTGAGTTTGGTGCTGTTATGACAACTGTTTTACCTGTTTTGTTCAAGTATTGTTATAAATACTGTTATAGTGACAGCCGGAAACTTTGAGCCGTAATGAAAGGGGGAGGTTTGGCGCTTTAAAATCTGATTCAATCCACCATTTCTTTAGAAATGCCTGTACCAAATCAGGGTCATTACGGTTTTCACAGTTTTCCGGTTGTTGACTGATTTTGTCTGTTTATATACTTTTGAGTTTTGACTTTCCCTTTGTAAGATTGCTCGGAGTTCGGTAATTTTGTTATTACCCTTATATACAATTGCATAGTTACTTCCGTATTTGTAAAAATGTATAGTAAGTGTTGTATACTTTCTCATCTTGAAACAGCCATTACAAAAGTTTCCTGTTCAGAGTCTGTCAAGACAAGGTGTATTTTTCTCTTCACTATTCGACACAGTTGTCAGATATGGTGTGTTTTTTCATTCATGGTTTGTCTGTCCCTGGTGTCTGCTCATGTATATATTATCGTCCCTGGTCTATCAGACTACAGTGTCTGATCATTTATATTTTCCCGTTCACTGCCTGTCAGACTACAGTGACAGACCAAATATATTTTTGCGTTCTGGGTCTATCACACTCCGGTGTCTTATCAGGTATTTACCCATTGACAATGTTCTAGACTCAAGTGATTGTTATTTATATTTTTACTCTAGTACTACATTATACATTATAATATACATTCCATGTCTTTACTTCTGTTTAGTCGGTTTAATTTTGATTGCTTAATGCCGGATGGCGAAGATATCATGCAAATTCAGGACAGGTACAAGTTTTTCCATATCTAAAAACTATATAAATAACAGTTATATTAGACAAGGTGAGCAACGACTGTTAATTACTACAGGTAAAGTAGGGATAATTAGGTAAGGACGACAAATTTAACATGTTATATGTGCTACAATATGGTTATTCTTTTCTTTTTTTTTTACATCAACGAACGAAGTTGTTGACGTTCACTGAATGTTGCACTCTTCACGTAGGTTACCCACTATGGTCGGGCTATCCATATTAAAACCTGTTCAACCCACCATCGAGAGGGCATCCACGTGGACATAATCTGATATGGGAATCGCGTTGGTTTTGCACAGGATACCAGTATACCTAAATAAATACATATATCAAACAAAACATAACCTAGTACAAAGCTATCGAAACAAAAACGTGAAGACATGTAATTAAACAAAATAAACAGCACGAAACCCACTAAGACATGGAAAATTAAACTGCTTCAAAAGAGTAATCAGTTCCATTGTGTTGATCGTGGCAATCTTCAGGTAAAAAGTCATATTCATAAAGTCATGAATGAAGAAAGGACGAGATTTGACCACCAAAAAACCCCGAAACATAGACATGTCCTAACGGCTAAGCAAGTCATGATGGCAACCTTAATACAATCGATGTGATGACGTCACCTTTACTACTAGGAACTCCTGGTTCTGTAGCTTCAATCCTATATCTAGGAATATCATACATGAAACACATGCTCTGGAATGAATATCGCATCAACTGACGGATATACACCGTTGAAAGTTCACATTGGGAAAATTGACATCATCTCTCTTGTACATTTTCATTTTCAACCAGTCATTGCTGTCAATTTCAAGTCTGTGGCATACTTTATTTCAAGTCCAATGATGGGTACAAATATCGCTATCTTGATGATTCCTGACAATTTATCATATACTTTGCATTAATATGAGTGGTTTTGCATATGTTTCAAAATGCTTCAATTGGGAATGTCACAATAAACATATATGGTGGCAGTGAAGCTTTAGTAGGAAAATAATTGTATTAACATATGTAACTTTTCTTTATCAATTTCCTTTATACTTGTTATTTGATATTATTTGTTATATAAAGTTGTTGTTCCTGGCTAATTTTGTTTCATTGTTGCTCATATTGAAATGTTTGAAGTATATGATAAAAAGAATAATACATGACCTTTTCCATATTGGCCCTGGTATCATCCCTCGACCCATATTAGACCTCGACTGCGTCTGGGGCTAATATGGGAGTCTTGGGATGATACCAGGGCCAATATGGAAAAGGTCATGTAGTATTCTCTATTTAATGATCTTGTGGTGAGTCTATAGATGACGAATATTTTAATTACACAAAGTCACTGAGGAGATACTTTATAGAATGTAAATGTTTCCATAGCAGCCGACCACCTTCAAACACTCATAGCAGACACTCATTGGGCAATATTTCAATATTGTCTTTTTCGGGAAAATGTGTGCGCCTCTACTCTAGATCAATAATTGTGCAATTTCATAGACACTGCATAGCAAAGTAATATTTAATTATACAATTCAATGTGTTTGCATGTTGCAACTATTAACCTATAAATGAACAGCTTTTCCTTCCAAAGCAACTTGGCTAACCCTGTAACTCATTTTTATTTCTCTGTGTTTTGTGACCTTGATCATTGCTTTGTCTTTCTTTATTGTTGTCCATATTTCTTGTCTTACCATACTGATTCACGACTTTGTTTCTTCTGCCTTTCCTGTCATAGCATTAAAAAAATAGTTATCGGCTGATTATTACATATACATCTTGTTGTGGCCGCAATGTTGTCCGATTGTATATTTTACATTTCATACAAGTATTAAAAATCTTTTTGCAACGCGTCGTGTGCACTAAATTAGATATCTCCGTTTTATTGTTGATCTTTTTAGTTTTCCGTGTTGTGTTGTTTGTTTAGTTTGTCATCATTCTGTGTCTTGTGTCCAATGTTGTCTGTATCACAGGAATATCCATTCGTCATTGCATCTTCGATCTTCTCTAATGTTTATTCATAGAAATATGACAGTAACGTGCCATTTACTATCACCGATTTTTACTAATTATAGATTGGTATACTCAATGGTTTGTTGGTGTTTTCAAATTTAATTGTTACAGTTGTTTTGGCACTTCCTTCACTAACTTAATTTCCATCGCCAGGTTTCTCATTTAGAACGTAAGCAATTGAGTTTAACTACGATCAGATATCTTTCCGTTATAGTAATTAAGTTTAACCTTTCTATACTACATGATTTGAATTTGTGATTAAATCAATTTAGAAAGTGATATCATGTTGTCTGAAACCTGATTAATTGATTACTAAAATATATTTCTGTTTTTAAGAGAATACTATTTATTCAACTTTGCTATGAATATATTAAGTCAATATTGGAGTTGACTTGTAAGAATATATATGATTTATATGGATTTTAAGGTCGAAAGATAATGGTAAATATGGGACGTCTACTGGAATATTACTGATCGAGTGAGATTTATCAAACAACCAAGTAAGCATTGAATTCGTTGACAATATCTTAGCCATAAAGTAAAATAACATTGCATGATAAAACATCTTCAGACATTGTGGTGTTATGAAAGCAGTTGAGCAAGCTGATATACAGACGTAAATATATTCTTTAGGGATTCCAGAAATGAAATGGATATGTAGTTTATTTTCGGCTGTTGGGATACAACCCCTTAACGTTCGTTGGTTGTGTGGGGCGTATCAAATACATAACGTGGGTGGACCAGAACCTCCTTTGACGTAAAACGCAACTGACAACAGCTGCAAATAAACAATAACTTGCTATGGGTGATTGTGTCTCTGGATTGCATATTTTTGATAGCCACTTCGGTTTTATCTAACATTTATGTATCCCTTTTCCATGTGGCAATCCAGACATCGGTATCTAAGCCCAACCCAATAACCCAATTTTGTGTGAACACTCATCAGAGGTTGTGCTTAAATCCTGCTTCCATTTCAAGTGTCAAGGTTTCCAGGGTTTTAAGCATGATGCTCTATATTGGCTATATAATTAATGCAGTGATACAACTTCTGATATACTTAAATTGGGACATGCGTATTATCTGACGAATAAAGGACACCATCCTTATGTGATTGCCTGTATGCATTAGCATCGAAATTCAATTCGGAATTCAATACAAATATCCTGCCATTACGGTTTCCATGAATTATTTCCTAATTCTAATATGACGTCCTTCTTTGGCTTTGTAGACAAACGAGCGATTTATCGATGGTATAACCTCATTCGCACATGCGCCGGTGAATATAAATTACCGTCTTTCAATCAAAGTATACTACCGTATTTGTACTCTTAGACATATCAGAATCAACATAATTTATGGAAGCCAAAATGTGTTTTGAGTTTTAACATGGAATGGCGGATATTAGTAAATTTTATTCGCCAATCCATGTTAAGACTACCAACACATTCTGGCTTCCGTGATTTATTTCTTAAACAAGAGCTAGCTAAAGGTGACGATAAACACGAGCTTCTCTATCCAAACGTCAATTAATCTACACATTCACAGAATAAAAAACAGTAATTGTCTTATTCTATTTATTTTGAATAATAAAACTTATTATATAGATAGCTGTGAATTACAGAATTTTCCAAGTTAAATAAAAACGATAATTTCACAGTGAAATTACCGTTTTTAATTTCACTCTCGTTATATTACGCGCCATTTCGTTGTCGACGACATAGGAAGACTTCCAGTTTGAAACATAAAAAATAGACGTTATTTGGCTTCGTGTACGCTTCAGTTTTGATCAAATTTAACTAATATAATATTTCAAGGTAATCATTTTAATTATCTTATTGTCGTTGGTGGGTGTCGTGATGTTTTTGAAGCGATACACATTATAGTATATCCCTACGCTATACACGTAATATAATGCAATTAAACTCATTTTATATTAAATTCGATTCGAAGCATTTTTTTTTATCTATATAATAAATACTATAACTAATTGACCAGGTTCATTATGAAAAATATGTCACTCATGACCAAATAACGTTGTAACTCACTCATGCGCTGTGCCCATTCGTGGGTTAGTGTACTGCGTTATTTGGTCATTCGTGACATATTTTTGAAAATGAAACTCGTCAATTAGTTTTTGTATAAGTATTCAATACCTCAAATGTAATAATAGGTGGCGGTAAATGCCACGTGTTACTCTTTTTACAACAGGGAATTTATCAGAATTTTTCTATTTTAAATTACTTAAAGAAGTATCACGTGGCATTTACCGCCAGTAAATATCAAATCTGAGGGATTGAACGCGCTTTCTTTTAAATTAAAAAAAATGACTTTTAGTTAAAATCTATTATAATATAATTTACTAATATAGAATAATATTTACTGTTAACCCAGAGGAGAGGCGACGCTTTGCACACGACACGCATATTATATTATATTATCGACAACCGAATGTTTACGATTCAGTGTGAAAATGAACTTTGAAGTGAAAACATCTCGTTAAAAATAATACTTAAATTAAACGTGAATTTATCCAGCTGTCTAAATTTATTTTCAATATGGGATCTCTTGAAATGTATGATCGCAATACTTGTATACAAGTATTGTCAACAATACTTGTATAAAAAAGTGTACAAGTATTGTTATTCCCTCCCCCCAAAAGTTGAACTCTATTGATTATGATTATTTTTCTGTTCTGTTATGGAGTTTTAATGAAATTGTGTTTTTATTTAAAGAATCATAATTAATTGTCCAAATACATATTTTTTTTTTACTTATTTGACTTTTTTTTTATATAGAAAAACGGTTATAGTTTAATTATTGCACAATACACAAACATGTCTCTGCAATACACATCTACAACATTTATCATAAATATTAAAGATCATTAAACTTAATTACATTTAGTTACGCAACAATACTAAAACATTCTTATCAAAATCACATACAGTGTATACACTACCGGTAATTAGTTCTCAGGTAAAATACAGGTAACAATACTTCGACAATACTTGTACTTTTTTATCATATATTTTTTTATTATATATTTGTATCCATAAAGTTCACGTGATCCTCAATATGTTTTAGTGTGAAATCGTATAATCACCATTAAAAAGGCTAAAATATGATATTCTGTGGATTCAAATTGTCACAGGAGATGTTTGATACAACACAAATCACGAAAAAGTGGGGGATTTTTCAAGGTCAATTGTGGCGCAATGGATGGAGACTTAAGGAGACTTAAGAAAATATTGAAAGCACCATGGTTGATCTATGTCATACTAAAAGGGATAGGAAAAGTCTCCAACAGATTTTACAAATTTTCATTTTTAATGTTGATCGGTTGAGGACACTATGAATGAAAAAAAAGATGGCGACAAAATGTCTCTCTTGAAAATTGCAGATGATCACATTTAACATTCAACCCAAACATTCTTATGTTAATTCCATTCATATATAGATATCTATCAATAATTTACCGAGAGGGACTCGCCATTAATCATCCATGAACGCAGTAATCGGTTTAGCAAAATACTCAAAATTCGATAATGTCACCATCATTAGATAACGATATATTGATGCCGACTTCCGATTGAGCAACGTGTAAATTTTTGCACACGACACCAATGTGTCGTGCCTCCTCTGCTTTAAACCGGTATTGCCATGTATGGATGGGTACTCATGTTTGTGTTGTTTGCCAGTTTATGTATACATCTAAGCTCTCTAATGATAATGTATCAGCAATTAGCGGGGAAAAGCGGGAAAACAAATAAATAATTGATATTTATTTCAAAGGAAAACCGATGACAGGACCAGAAAATATATCACCATAGTAACGCATGGGAGTACCGTCATCAATATAATTGTAATATATTCTGCTTTCATTGTGTATTGTGTTGGCATTTTATAATGAAAACATTCAACAATGAAAAGGGGAACTATTTCTTTCCGTAAACACGATAATTACTGTATTCCCTCAAACAGTGATTTATTGACACAATGCAAGAAATTGTCTTATCGGGAGATTTATTCCAATCAAAATAAACTAAGACGTTTGCTTGATCTTAGTTTTTGTTTTAATATCTAGTGATCAAGTGCATGACATAACATGAGCCGTCGTGATCGTATGGTAGGAATGGTAGTTGGATTTACAACTTCCTATGCAATCAATGCCTATTACCTCTAACGCTGTCAGTTTTGAATCCTGCTCAGGCGAGGTGTACTAAATACAGCATTATGCGGTAAAGTTTGTCAGTGACTTTCAGTAGGTCGGTGGTTTTCTCCGGGCACTCAGGTTTTTCTCCACCATTAAAACTGATTGCCACGATATAACTGAAATATTGTTGCAAGTGGCGTTAAACACCATAATCCTAACCCACAATATGCCGTGTCGGGGTTTGTCACATTTGGAATCTGTCTATTCTGTCATAGATCCACCATGGCGTTCAGTAAGTTACAATTTTATAAGTTCCATAAAAATTGGTCGGTTTCGGATGAATGGTCCTGACGTGATAAGAAATGTCGTTGGACGTTAGTTAGATGAACGGATACCAATAAAAATGTATATCTAATTTAGTATGCACGACGCGTTTCAGGAATATATATATATAGCGGATGTGGACGAGTGGTCTAGGGCACTGGACATAAGACTTCAGTGATTGGTGCTGCAGTGTATCAATGGTGTGAGTTGAAATCCCGTCGAGGGAGAACAAACAATTGTCCGCTCAAAGATTTAATTCTAACACTGTTGGGTAACAATTATCGTTGAAAGTAGCGCTTAACACCATCAAACAAACAAGCAAACAAACAAATATATTCACTACGGTTTCCTCTTTGAAGTACGGATTAAACGTGCGTGTGCATAAAATAATCTGTTATAGCTGTATGATAAATTCAAAGTCACATATTCCTCAATGGTATGGCTTACAGCGAAAATATATTTCAAGAGATGACTGGTATTGTTATGAACTGACAAGAACCGAGATAATTACGAGTTTTAAATGTCATGTTATACTTCCAGGTTCAAATATAACAAGAGGCGTTTTAAGACAAACACTGCAGCACCTCCTTAATACAGATTAGGGTTAATTAGTTTCTTTCTTTTCTTTTTGCATTACTACCAGGCAAGTATTATTGACAGTTTTGTTATAATAGCTCCTTTGGTTACAGATTGTTCCCATGTTTTGTCGCATGTTGTGTAGCGATGCACAGTGTTGTTATAACAGCTCCTGTGGTTACAGATTGTTCCCATCTTTTGTCGCATGTTGTGTAGTGATGCACAGTGTTGTTATAACAGCTCCTGTGGTTACTGATTGTTCCCATGTTTTGTCGCATGTTGTGTAGTGATGCACAGTGTTGTTATAACAGCTCCTGTGGTTACTGATTGTTCCCATGTTTTGTCGTATGTTGTGTAGTGATGCACAGTGTTGTTATAACAGATCTTGTGGTTACTGATTGTTCCCATGTTTTGTCGTATGTTGTGTAGTGATGCAGTGTTGTTATAACAGCTCCTGTGGTTACTGATTGTTCCCATGTTTTGTCGTATGTTGTGTAGTGATGTACAGTATTGTTATAACAGCTCCTGTGGTTACAGATTGTTCCCATGTTTTGTCGTATGTTGTGTAGTGATGTACAGTATTGTTATAACAGCTCTTGTGGTTACAGATTGTTCCCATGTTTTGTCGTATGTTGTGTAGTGATGCACAGTGTTGTTATAACAGCTCCTGTGGTTACAGATTGTTCCCATGTTTTGTCGTATGTTGTGTAGTGATGCACAGTGTTGTTATAACATCTCTTGTGGTTACAGATTGTTCCCATGTTTTGTCGTATGTTGTGTAGTGATGCACAGTGTTGTTATAACAGCTCCTGTGGTTACAGATTGTTCCCATGTTTTGTCGTATGTTGTGTAGTGATGCACAGTATTGTTATAACAGCTCCTGTGGTTACTGATTGTTCCCATGTTTTGTCGCACGTTGTGTAGTGATGCACAGTATTGTTATAACAGCTCTTGTGGTTACTGATTGTTCCCATGTTTTGTCGTATGTTGTGTAGTGATGGACAGTGTTGTTATAACAGCTCTTGTGGTTACTGATTGTTCCCATGTTTTGTCGTATGTTGTGTAGTGATGCACAGTGTTGTTATAACAGCTCCTGTGGTTACAGATTGTTCCCATGTTTTGTCGTATGTTGTGTAGTGATGCAGTGTTGTTATAACAGATCTTGTGGTAACAGATTGTTCCCATGTTTTGTCGTATGTTGTGTAGTGATGTACAGTATTGTTATAACATCTCTTGTGGTTACAGATTGTTCCCATGTTTTGTCGTATGTTGTGTAGTGATGCACAGTGTTGTTATAACAGCTCCTGTGGTTACAGATTGTTCCCATGTTTTGTCGTATGTTGTGTAGTGATGTACAGTGTTGTTATAACAGCTCCTGTGGTTACAGGTTGTTCCCATGTTTTGTCGTATGTTGTGTAGTGATGCACAGTGTTGTTATAACAGCTCCTGTGGTTACTGATTGTTCCCATGTTTTGTCGCATGTTGTGTAGTGATGCACAGTATTGTTATAACAGCTCTTGTGGTTACTGATTGTTCCCATGTTTTGTCGTATGTTGTGTAGTGATGCACAGTGTTGTTATAACAGATCTTGTGGTAACAGATTGTTCCCATGTTTTGTCGTATGATGTGTAGTGATGCACAGTGTTGTTATAACAGATCTTGTGGTAACAGATTGTTCCCATGTTTTGTCGTATGTAGTGTAGTGATGCACAGTGTTGTTATAACAGATCTTGTGGTTACAGGTTGTTCCCATGTTTTGTCGTATGTTGTGTAGTGATGCACATTGTTGTTATAACAGCTCCTGTGGTTACTGATTGTTCCCATGTTTTGTCGCATGTTGTGTAGTGATGCACAGTATTGTTATAACAGCTCTTGTGGTTACTGATTGTTCCCATGTTTTGTCGTATGTTGTGTAGTGATGCACAGTGTTGTTATAACAGATCTTGTGGTAACAGATTGTTCCCATGTTTTGTCGTATGTTGTGTAGTGATGCACAGTGTTGTTATAACAGCTCTTGTGGTAACAGATTGTTCCCATGTTTTGTCGTATGTTGTGTAGTGATGCACAGTGTTGTTATAACAGCTCTTGTGGTTACTGATTGTTCCCATGTTTTGTCGTATGTTGTGTAGTGATGCACAGTGTTGTTATAACAGCTCCTGTGGTTACAGATTGTTCCCATGTTTTGTCGTATGTTGTGTAGTGATGTACAGTATTGTTATAACAGCTCTTGTGGTTACAGATTGTTCCCATGTTTTGTCGTATGTTGTGTAGTGATGCACAGTGTTGTTATAACAGCTCCTGTGGTTACAGATTGTTCCCATGTGTTGTCGTATGTTGTGTAGTGATGTACAGTGTTGTTATAACAGCTCCTGTGGTTACAGGTTGTTCCCATGTTTTGTCGTATGTTGTGTAGTGATGCACAGTGTTGTAATAACAGCTCCTGTGGTTACTGATTGTTCCACTGTTTTGTCGTATGTTGTGTAGTGATGCACAGTGTTGTTATAACAGCTCTTGTGGTTACTGATTGTTCCCATGTTTTGTCGTATGTTGTGTAGTGATGCACAGTGTTGTTATAACAGCTCCTGTGGTTACAGATTGTTCCCATGTTTTGTCGTATGTTGTGTAGTGATGCAGTGTTGTTATAACAGATCTTGTGGTAACAGATTGTTCCCATGTTTTGTCGTATGTTGTGTAGTGATGCACAGTGTTGTTATAACAGCTCCTGTGGTTACAGATTGTTCCCATGTTTTGTCGTATGTTGTGTAGTGATGCACAGTATTGTTATAACAGCTCCTGTGGTTACTGATTGTTCCCATGTTTTGTCGCACGTTGTGTAGTGATGCACAGTATTGTTATAACAGCTCTTGTGGTTACTGATTGTTCCCATGTTTTGTCGTATGTTGTGTAGTGATGGACAGTGTTGTTATAACAGCTCTTGTGGTTACTGATTGTTCCCATGTTTTGTCGTATGTTTTGTAGTGATGCACAGTGTTGTTATAACAGCTCCTGTGGTTACAGATTGTTCCCATGTTTTGTCGTATGTTGTGTAGTGATGCAGTGTTGTTATAACAGATCTTGTGGTAACAGATTGTTCCCATGTTTTGTCGTATGTTGTGTAGTGATGTACAGTATTGTTATAACATCTCTTGTGGTTACAGATTGTTCCCATGTTTTGTCGTATGTTGTGTAGTGATGCACAGTGTTGTTATAACAGCTCCTGTGGTTACAGATTGTTCCCATGTTTTGTCGTATGTTGTGTAGTGATGCACAGTATTGTTATAACAGCTCCTGTGGTTACTGATTGTTCCCATGTTTTGTCGCACGTTGTGTAGTGATGCACAGTATTGTTATAACAGCTCTTGTGGTTACTGATTGTTCCCATGTTTTGTCGTATGTTGTGTAGTGATGGACAGTGTTGTTATAACAGCTCTTGTGGTTACTGATTGTTCCCATGTTTTGTCGTATGTTGTGTAGTGATGCACAGTGTTGTTATAACAGCTCCTGTGGTTACAGATTGTTCCCATGTTTTGTCGTATGTTGTGTAGTGATGCAGTGTTGTTATAACAGATCTTGTGGTAACAGATTGTTCCCATGTTTTGTCGTATGTTGTGTAGTGATGTACAGTATTGTTATAACATCTCTTGTGGTTACAGATTGTTCCCATGTTTTGTCGTATGTTGTGTAGTGATGCACAGTGTTGTTATAACAGCTCCTGTGGTTACAGATTGTTCCCATGTTTTGTCGTATGTTGTGTAGTGATGTACAGTGTTGTTATAACAGCTCCTGTGGTTACAGGTTGTTCCCATGTTTTGTCGTATGTTGTGTAGTGATGCACAGTGTTGTTATAACAGCTCCTGTGGTTACTGATTGTTCCCATGTTTTGTCGCATGTTGTGTAGTGATGCACAGTATTGTTATAACAGCTCTTGTGGTTACTGATTGTTCCCATGTTTTGTCGTATGTTGTGTAGTGATGCACAGTGTTGTTATAACAGATCTTGTGGTTACAGGTTGTTCCCATGTTTTGTCGTATGTTGTGTAGTGATGCACATTGTTGTTATAACAGCTCCTGTGGTTACTGATTGTTCCCATGTTTTGTCGCATGTTGTGTAGTGATGCACAGTATTGTTATAACAGCTCTTGTGGTTACTGATTGTTCCCATGTTTTGTCGTATGTTGTGTAGTGATGCACAGTGTTGTTATAACAGATCTTGTGGTAACAGATTGTTCCCATGTTTTGTCGTATGTTGTGTAGTGATGCACAGTGTTGTTATAACAGCTCTTGTGGTAACAGATTGTTCCCATGTTTTGTCGTATGTTGTGTAGTGATGCACAGTGTTGTTATAACAGCTCTTGTGGTTACAGATTGTTCCCATGTTTTGTCGTATGTTGTGTAGTGATGCACAGTGTTGTTATAACAGCTCCTGTGGTTACAGATTGTTCCCATGTTTTGTCGTATGTTGTGTAGTGATGTACAGTATTGTTATAACAGCTCTTGTGGTTACAGATTGTTCCCATGTTTTGTCGTATGTTGTGTAGTGATGCACAGTGTTGTTATAACAGCTCCTGTGGTTACAGATTGTTCCCATGTGTTGTCGTATGTTGTGTAGTGATGTACAGTGTTGTTATAACAGCTCCTGTGGTTACAGGTTGTTCCCATGTTTTGTCGTATGTTGTGTAGTGATGCACAGTGTTGTTATAACAGCTCCTGTGGTTACTGATTGTTCCACTGTTTTGTCGTATGTTGTGTAGTGATGCACAGTGTTGTTATAACAGCTCTTGTGGTTACTGATTGTTCCCATGTTTTGTCGTATGTTGTGTAGTGATGCACAGTGTTGTTATAACAGCTCCTGTGGTTACAGATTGTTCCCATGATTTGTCGTATGTTGTGTAGTGATGCAGTGTTGTTATAACCGATCTTGTGGTAACAGATTGTTCCCATGTTTTGTCGTATGTTGTGTAGTGATGCACAGTGTTGTTATAACAGATCTTGTGGTTACAGATTGTTCCCATGTTTTGTCGTATGTTGTGTAGTGATGTACAGTATTGTTATAACAGCTCCTGTGCTTACAGATTGTTCCCATGTTTTGTCGTATGTTGTGTAGTGATGCACAGTGTTGTTATAATAGCTCCTGTGGTTACTGATTGTTCCCATGGGATGTCGTATGTTGTGTAGTGATGCACAGTGTTGTTATAACAGCTCCTGTGGTTACAGATTGTTCCCATGTGTTGTCGTATGTTGTGTAGTGATGCAGTGTTGTTATAACAGATCTTGTGGTAACAGATTGTTCCCATGTTTTGTCGTATGTTGTGTAGTGATGCACAGTGTTGTTATAACAGATCTTGTGGTAACAGATTGTTCCCATGTTTTGTCGTATGTTGTGTAGTGATGCACAGTGTTGTTATAACAGATCTTGTGGTAACAGATTGTTCCCATGTTTTGTCGTATGTAGTGTAGTGATGCACAGTGTTGTTATAACAGATCTTGTGGTTACAGGTTGTTCCCATGTTTTGTCGTATGTTGTGTAGTGATGCACATTGTTGTTATAACAGCTCCTGTGGTTACTGATTGTTCCCATGTTTTGTCGCATGTTGTGTAGTGATGCACAGTATTGTTATAACAGCTCTTGTGGTTACTGATTGTTCCCATGTTTTGTCGTATGTTGTGTAGTGATGCACAGTGTTGTTATAACAGATCTTGTGGTAACAGATTGTTCCCATGTTTTGTCGTATGTTGTGTAGTGATGCACAGTGTTGTTATAACAGCTCTTGTGGTAACAGATTGTTCCCATGTTTTGTCGTATGTTGTGTAGTGATGCTCAGTGTTGTTATAACAGCTCTTGTGGTTACAGATTGTTCCCATGTTTTGTCGTATGTTGTGTAGTGATGCACAGTGTTGTTATAACAGCTCCTGTGGTTACAGATTGTTCCCATGTTTTGTCGTATGTTGTGTAGTGATGTACAGTATTGTTATAACAGCTCTTGTGGTTACAGATTGTTCCCATGTTTTGTCGTATGTTGTGTAGTGATGCACAGTGTTGTTATAACAGCTCCTGTGGTTACAGATTGTTCCCATGTGTTGTCGTATGTTGTGTAGTGATGTACAGTGTTGTTATAACAGCTCCTGTGGTTACAGGTTGTTCCCATGTTTTGTCGTATGTTGTGTAGTGATGCACAGTGTTGTTATAACAGCTCCTGTGGTTACTGATTGTTCCACTGTTTTGTCGTATGTTGTGTAGTGATGCACAGTGTTGTTATAACAGCTCTTGTGGTTACTGATTGTTCCCATGTTTTGTCGTATGTTGTGTAGTGATGCACAGTGTTGTTATAACAGCTCCTGTGGTTACAGATTGTTCCCATGATTTGTCGTATGTTGTGTAGTGATGCAGTGTTGTTATAACCGATCTTGTGGTAACAGATTGTTCCCATGTTTTGTCGTATGTTGTGTAGTGATGCACAGTGTTGTTATAACAGATCTTGTGGTTACAGATTGTTCCCATGTTTTGTCGTATGTTGTGTAGTGATGTACAGTATTGTTATAACAGCTCCTGTGCTTACAGATTGTTCCCATGTTTTGTCGTATGTTGTGTAGTGATGCACAGTGTTGTTATAATAGCTCCTGTGGTTACTGATTGTTCCCATGGGATGTCGTATGTTGTGTAGTGATGCACAGTGTTGTTATAACAGCTCCTGTGGTTACAGATTGTTCCCATGTGTTGTCGTATGTTGTGTAGTGATGCAGTGTTGTTATAACAGATCTTGTGGTAACAGATTGTTCCCATGTTTTGTCGTATGTTGTGTAGTGATGCACAGTGTTGTTATAACAGATCTTGTGGTAACAGATTGTTCCCATGTTTTGTCGTATGTTGTGTAGTGATGTACAGTATTGTTATAACAGCTCCTGTGGTTACAGATTGTTCCCATGTTTTGTCGTATGTTGTGTAGTGATGTACAGTATAGTTATAACAGTTCTTGTGGTTACAGATTGTTCCCATGTTTTGTCGTATGTTGTGTAGTGATGCACAGTATTGTTATAACAGCTCTTGTGGTTACTGATTGTTCCCATGTTTTGTCGTATGTTGTGTAGTGATGCACAGTGTTGTTATAACAGCTCCTGTGGTTACTGATTGTTCCCATGGGATGTCGTATGTTGTGTAGTGATGTACAGTATTGTTATAACAGCTCTTGTGGTTACAGATTGTTCCCATGTTTTGTCGTATGTTGTGTAGTGATGCACAGTGTTGTTATAACAGCTCCTGTGGTTACAGATTGTTCCCATGTGTTGTCGTATGTTGTGTAGTGATGTACAGTGTTGTTATAACAGCTCCTGTGGTTACAGGTTGTTCCCATGTTTTGTCGTATGTTGTGTAGTGATGCACAGTGTTGTTATAACAGCTCCTGTGGTTACTGATTGTTCCACTGTTTTGTCGTATGTTGTGTAGTGATGCACAGTGTTGTTATAACAGCTCTTGTGGTTACTGATTGTTCCCATGTTTTGTCGTATGTTGTGTAGTGATGCACAGTGTTGTTATAACAGCTCCTGTGGTTACAGATTGTTCCCATGATTTGTCGTATGTTGTGTAGTGATGCAGTGTTGTTATAACCGATCTTGTGGTAACAGATTGTTCCCATGTTTTGTCGTATGTTGTGTAGTGATGCACAGTGTTGTTATAACAGATCTTGTGGTTACAGATTGTTCCCATGTTTTGTCGTATGTTGTGTAGTGATGTACAGTATTGTTATAACAGCTCCTGTGCTTACAGATTGTTCCCATGTTTTGTCGTATGTTGTGTAGTGATGCACAGTGTTGTTATAATAGCTCCTGTGGTTACTGATTGTTCCCATGGGATGTCGTATGTTGTGTAGTGATGCACAGTGTTGTTATAACAGCTCCTGTGGTTACAGATTGTTCCCATGTGTTGTCGTATGTTGTGTAGTGATGCAGTGTTGTTATAACAGATCTTGTGGTAACAGATTGTTCCCATGTTTTGTCGTATGTTGTGTAGTGATGCACAGTGTTGTTATAACAGATCTTGTGGTAACAGATTGTTCCCATGTTTTGTCGTATGTTGTGTAGTGATGCACAGTGTTGTTATAACAGATCTTGTGGTAACAGATTGTTCCCATGTTTTGTCGTATGTAGTGTAGTGATGCACAGTGTTGTTATAACAGATCTTGTGGTTACAGGTTGTTCCCATGTTTTGTCGTATGTTGTGTAGTGATGCACATTGTTGTTATAACAGCTCCTGTGGTTACTGATTGTTCCCATGTTTTGTCGCATGTTGTGTAGTGATGCACAGTATTGTTATAACAGCTCTTGTGGTTACTGATTGTTCCCATGTTTTGTCGTATGTTGTGTAGTGATGCACAGTGTTGTTATAACAGATCTTGTGGTAACAGATTGTTCCCATGTTTTGTCGTATGATGTGTAGTGATGCACAGTGTTGTTATAACAGATCTTGTGGTAACAGATTGTTCCCATGTTTTGTCGTATGTAGTGTAGTGATGCACAGTGTTGTTATAACAGATCTTGTGGTTACAGGTTGTTCCCATGTTTTGTCGTATGTTGTGTAGTGATGCACATTGTTGTTATAACAGCTCCTGTGGTTACTGATTGTTCCCATGTTTTGTCGCATGTTGTGTAGTGATGCACAGTATTGTTATAACAGCTCTTGTGGTTACTGATTGTTCCCATGTTTTGTCGTATGTTGTGTAGTGATGCACAGTGTTGTTATAACAGATCTTGTGGTAACAGATTGTTCCCATGTTTTGTCGTATGTTGTGTAGTGATGCACAGTGTTGTTATAACAGCTCTTGTGGTAACAGATTGTTCCCATGTTTTGTCGTATGTTGTGTAGTGATGCACAGTGTTGTTATAACAGCTCTTGTGGTTACTGATTGTTCCCATGTTTTGTCGTATGTTGTGTAGTGATGCACAGTGTTGTTATAACAGCTCCTGTGGTTACAGATTGTTCCCATGTTTTGTCGTATGTTGTGTAGTGATGTACAGTATTGTTATAACAGCTCTTGTGGTTACAGATTGTTCCCATGTTTTGTCGTATGTTGTGTAGTGATGCACAGTGTTGTTATAACAGCTCCTGTGGTTACAGATTGTTCCCATGTGTTGTCGTATGTTGTGTAGTGATGTACAGTGTTGTTATAACAGCTCCTGTGGTTACAGGTTGTTCCCATGTTTTGTCGTATGTTGTGTAGTGATGCACAGTGTTGTAATAACAGCTCCTGTGGTTACTGATTGTTCCACTGTTTTGTCGTATGTTGTGTAGTGATGCACAGTGTTGTTATAACAGCTCTTGTGGTTACTGATTGTTCCCATGTTTTGTCGTATGTTGTGTAGTGATGCACAGTGTTGTTATAACAGCTCCTGTGGTTACAGATTGTTCCCATGTTTTGTCGTATGTTGTGTAGTGATGCAGTGTTGTTATAACAGATCTTGTGGTAACAGATTGTTCCCATGTTTTGTCGTATGTTGTGTAGTGATGCACAGTGTTGTTATAACAGCTCCTGTGGTTACAGATTGTTCCCATGTTTTGTCGTATGTTGTGTAGTGATGCACAGTATTGTTATAACAGCTCCTGTGGTTACTGATTGTTCCCATGTTTTGTCGCACGTTGTGTAGTGATGCACAGTATTGTTATAACAGCTCTTGTGGTTACTGATTGTTCCCATGTTTTGTCGTATGTTGTGTAGTGATGGACAGTGTTGTTATAACAGCTCTTGTGGTTACTGATTGTTCCCATGTTTTGTCGTATGTTTTGTAGTGATGCACAGTGTTGTTATAACAGCTCCTGTGGTTACAGATTGTTCCCATGTTTTGTCGTATGTTGTGTAGTGATGCAGTGTTGTTATAACAGATCTTGTGGTAACAGATTGTTCCCATGTTTTGTCGTATGTTGTGTAGTGATGTACAGTATTGTTATAACATCTCTTGTGGTTACAGATTGTTCCCATGTTTTGTCGTATGTTGTGTAGTGATGCACAGTGTTGTTATAACAGCTCCTGTGGTTACAGATTGTTCCCATGTTTTGTCGTATGTTGTGTAGTGATGCACAGTATTGTTATAACAGCTCCTGTGGTTACTGATTGTTCCCATGTTTTGTCGCACGTTGTGTAGTGATGCACAGTATTGTTATAACAGCTCTTGTGGTTACTGATTGTTCCCATGTTTTGTCGTATGTTGTGTAGTGATGGACAGTGTTGTTATAACAGCTCTTGTGGTTACTGATTGTTCCCATGTTTTGTCGTATGTTGTGTAGTGATGCACAGTGTTGTTATAACAGCTCCTGTGGTTACAGATTGTTCCCATGTTTTGTCGTATGTTGTGTAGTGATGCAGTGTTGTTATAACAGATCTTGTGGTAACAGATTGTTCCCATGTTTTGTCGTATGTTGTGTAGTGATGTACAGTATTGTTATAACATCTCTTGTGGTTACAGATTGTTCCCATGTTTTGTCGTATGTTGTGTAGTGATGCACAGTGTTGTTATAACAGCTCCTGTGGTTACAGATTGTTCCCATGTTTTGTCGTATGTTGTGTAGTGATGTACAGTGTTGTTATAACAGCTCCTGTGGTTACAGGTTGTTCCCATGTTTTGTCGTATGTTGTGTAGTGATGCACAGTGTTGTTATAACAGCTCCTGTGGTTACTGATTGTTCCCATGTTTTGTCGCATGTTGTGTAGTGATGCACAGTATTGTTATAACAGCTCTTGTGGTTACTGATTGTTCCCATGTTTTGTCGTATGTTGTGTAGTGATGCACAGTGTTGTTATAACAGATCTTGTGGTTACAGGTTGTTCCCATGTTTTGTCGTATGTTGTGTAGTGATGCACATTGTTGTTATAACAGCTCCTGTGGTTACTGATTGTTCCCATGTTTTGTCGCATGTTGTGTAGTGATGCACAGTATTGTTATAACAGCTCTTGTGGTTACTGATTGTTCCCATGTTTTGTCGTATGTTGTGTAGTGATGCACAGTGTTGTTATAACAGATCTTGTGGTAACAGATTGTTCCCATGTTTTGTCGTATGTTGTGTAGTGATGCACAGTGTTGTTATAACAGCTCTTGTGGTAACAGATTGTTCCCATGTTTTGTCGTATGTTGTGTAGTGATGCACAGTGTTGTTATAACAGCTCTTGTGGTTACAGATTGTTCCCATGTTTTGTCGTATGTTGTGTAGTGATGCACAGTGTTGTTATAACAGCTCCTGTGGTTACAGATTGTTCCCATGTTTTGTCGTATGTTGTGTAGTGATGTACAGTATTGTTATAACAGCTCTTGTGGTTACAGATTGTTCCCATGTTTTGTCGTATGTTGTGTAGTGATGCACAGTGTTGTTATAACAGCTCCTGTGGTTACAGATTGTTCCCATGTGTTGTCGTATGTTGTGTAGTGATGTACAGTGTTGTTATAACAGCTCCTGTGGTTACAGGTTGTTCCCATGTTTTGTCGTATGTTGTGTAGTGATGCACAGTGTTGTTATAACAGCTCCTGTGGTTACTGATTGTTCCACTGTTTTGTCGTATGTTGTGTAGTGATGCACAGTGTTGTTATAACAGCTCTTGTGGTTACTGATTGTTCCCATGTTTTGTCGTATGTTGTGTAGTGATGCACAGTGTTGTTATAACAGCTCCTGTGGTTACAGATTGTTCCCATGATTTGTCGTATGTTGTGTAGTGATGCAGTGTTGTTATAACCGATCTTGTGGTAACAGATTGTTCCCATGTTTTGTCGTATGTTGTGTAGTGATGCACAGTGTTGTTATAACAGATCTTGTGGTTACAGATTGTTCCCATGTTTTGTCGTATGTTGTGTAGTGATGTACAGTATTGTTATAACAGCTCCTGTGCTTACAGATTGTTCCCATGTTTTGTCGTATGTTGTGTAGTGATGCACAGTGTTGTTATAATAGCTCCTGTGGTTACTGATTGTTCCCATGGGATGTCGTATGTTGTGTAGTGATGCACAGTGTTGTTATAACAGCTCCTGTGGTTACAGATTGTTCCCATGTGTTGTCGTATGTTGTGTAGTGATGCAGTGTTGTTATAACAGATCTTGTGGTAACAGATTGTTCCCATGTTTTGTCGTATGTTGTGTAGTGATGCACAGTGTTGTTATAACAGATCTTGTGGTAACAGATTGTTCCCATGTTTTGTCGTATGTTGTGTAGTGATGCACAGTGTTGTTATAACAGATCTTGTGGTAACAGATTGTTCCCATGTTTTGTCGTATGTAGTGTAGTGATGCACAGTGTTGTTATAACAGATCTTGTGGTTACAGGTTGTTCCCATGTTTTGTCGTATGTTGTGTAGTGATGCACATTGTTGTTATAACAGCTCCTGTGGTTACTGATTGTTCCCATGTTTTGTCGCATGTTGTGTAGTGATGCACAGTATTGTTATAACAGCTCTTGTGGTTACTGATTGTTCCCATGTTTTGTCGTATGTTGTGTAGTGATGCACAGTGTTGTTATAACAGATCTTGTGGTAACAGATTGTTCCCATGTTTTGTCGTATGTTGTGTAGTGATGCACAGTGTTGTTATAACAGCTCTTGTGGTAACAGATTGTTCCCATGTTTTGTCGTATGTTGTGTAGTGATGCTCAGTGTTGTTATAACAGCTCTTGTGGTTACAGATTGTTCCCATGTTTTGTCGTATGTTGTGTAGTGATGCACAGTGTTGTTATAACAGCTCCTGTGGTTACAGATTGTTCCCATGTTTTGTCGTATGTTGTGTAGTGATGTACAGTATTGTTATAACAGCTCTTGTGGTTACAGATTGTTCCCATGTTTTGTCGTATGTTGTGTAGTGATGCACAGTGTTGTTATAACAGCTCCTGTGGTTACAGATTGTTCCCATGTGTTGTCGTATGTTGTGTAGTGATGTACAGTGTTGTTATAACAGCTCCTGTGGTTACAGGTTGTTCCCATGTTTTGTCGTATGTTGTGTAGTGATGCACAGTGTTGTTATAACAGCTCCTGTGGTTACTGATTGTTCCACTGTTTTGTCGTATGTTGTGTAGTGATGCACAGTGTTGTTATAACAGCTCTTGTGGTTACTGATTGTTCCCATGTTTTGTCGTATGTTGTGTAGTGATGCACAGTGTTGTTATAACAGCTCCTGTGGTTACAGATTGTTCCCATGATTTGTCGTATGTTGTGTAGTGATGCAGTGTTGTTATAACCGATCTTGTGGTAACAGATTGTTCCCATGTTTTGTCGTATGTTGTGTAGTGATGCACAGTGTTGTTATAACAGATCTTGTGGTTACAGATTGTTCCCATGTTTTGTCGTATGTTGTGTAGTGATGTACAGTATTGTTATAACAGCTCCTGTGCTTACAGATTGTTCCCATGTTTTGTCGTATGTTGTGTAGTGATGCACAGTGTTGTTATAATAGCTCCTGTGGTTACTGATTGTTCCCATGGGATGTCGTATGTTGTGTAGTGATGCACAGTGTTGTTATAACAGCTCCTGTGGTTACAGATTGTTCCCATGTGTTGTCGTATGTTGTGTAGTGATGCAGTGTTGTTATAACAGATCTTGTGGTAACAGATTGTTCCCATGTTTTGTCGTATGTTGTGTAGTGATGCACAGTGTTGTTATAACAGATCTTGTGGTAACAGATTGTTCCCATGTTTTGTCGTATGTTGTGTAGTGATGTACAGTATTGTTATAACAGCTCCTGTGGTTACAGATTGTTCCCATGTTTTGTCGTATGTTGTGTAGTGATGTACAGTATAGTTATAACAGTTCTTGTGGTTACAGATTGTTCCCATGTTTTGTCGTATGTTGTGTAGTGATGCACAGTATTGTTATAACAGCTCTTGTGGTTACTGATTGTTCCCATGTTTTGTCGTATGTTGTGTAGTGATGCACAGTGTTGTTATAACAGCTCCTGTGGTTACTGATTGTTCCCATGGGATGTCGTATGTTGTGTAGTGATGTACAGTATTGTTATAACAGCTCTTGTGGTTACAGATTGTTCCCATGTTTTGTCGTATGTTGTGTAGTGATGCACAGTGTTGTTATAACAGCTCCTGTGGTTACAGATTGTTCCCATGTGTTGTCGTATGTTGTGTAGTGATGTACAGTGTTGTTATAACAGCTCCTGTGGTTACAGGTTGTTCCCATGTTTTGTCGTATGTTGTGTAGTGATGCACAGTGTTGTTATAACAGCTCCTGTGGTTACTGATTGTTCCACTGTTTTGTCGTATGTTGTGTAGTGATGCACAGTGTTGTTATAACAGCTCTTGTGGTTACTGATTGTTCCCATGTTTTGTCGTATGTTGTGTAGTGATGCACAGTGTTGTTATAACAGCTCCTGTGGTTACAGATTGTTCCCATGATTTGTCGTATGTTGTGTAGTGATGCAGTGTTGTTATAACCGATCTTGTGGTAACAGATTGTTCCCATGTTTTGTCGTATGTTGTGTAGTGATGCACAGTGTTGTTATAACAGATCTTGTGGTTACAGATTGTTCCCATGTTTTGTCGTATGTTGTGTAGTGATGTACAGTATTGTTATAACAGCTCCTGTGCTTACAGATTGTTCCCATGTTTTGTCGTATGTTGTGTAGTGATGCACAGTGTTGTTATAATAGCTCCTGTGGTTACTGATTGTTCCCATGGGATGTCGTATGTTGTGTAGTGATGCACAGTGTTGTTATAACAGCTCCTGTGGTTACAGATTGTTCCCATGTGTTGTCGTATGTTGTGTAGTGATGCAGTGTTGTTATAACAGATCTTGTGGTAACAGATTGTTCCCATGTTTTGTCGTATGTTGTGTAGTGATGCACAGTGTTGTTATAACAGATCTTGTGGTAACAGATTGTTCCCATGTTTTGTCGTATGTTGTGTAGTGATGCACAGTGTTGTTATAACAGATCTTGTGGTAACAGATTGTTCCCATGTTTTGTCGTATGTAGTGTAGTGATGCACAGTGTTGTTATAACAGATCTTGTGGTTACAGGTTGTTCCCATGTTTTGTCGTATGTTGTGTAGTGATGCACATTGTTGTTATAACAGCTCCTGTGGTTACTGATTGTTCCCATGTTTTGTCGCATGTTGTGTAGTGATGCACAGTATTGTTATAACAGCTCTTGTGGTTACTGATTGTTCCCATGTTTTGTCGTATGTTGTGTAGTGATGCACAGTGTTGTTATAACAGATCTTGTGGTAACAGATTGTTCCCATGTTTTGTCGTATGTTGTGTAGTGATGCACAGTGTTGTTATAACAGCTCTTGTGGTAACAGATTGTTCCCATGTTTTGTCGTATGTTGTGTAGTGATGCACAGTGTTGTTATAACAGCTCTTGTGGTTACAGATTGTTCCCATGTTTTGTCGTATGTTGTGTAGTGATGCACAGTGTTGTTATAACAGCTCCTGTGGTTACAGATTGTTCCCATGTTTTGTCGTATGTTGTGTAGTGATGTACAGTATTGTTATAACAGCTCTTGTGGTTACAGATTGTTCCCATGTTTTGTCGTATGTTGTGTAGTGATGCACAGTGTTGTTATAACAGCTCCTGTGGTTACAGATTGTTCCCATGTGTTGTCGTATGTTGTGTAGTGATGTACAGTGTTGTTATAACAGCTCCTGTGGTTACAGGTTGTTCCCATGTTTTGTCGTATGTTGTGTAGTGATGCACAGTGTTGTTATAACAGCTCCTGTGGTTACTGATTGTTCCACTGTTTTGTCGTATGTTGTGTAGTGATGCACAGTGTTGTTATAACAGCTCTTGTGGTTACTGATTGTTCCCATGTTTTGTCGTATGTTGTGTAGTGATGCACAGTGTTGTTATAACAGCTCCTGTGGTTACAGATTGTTCCCATGATTTGCCGTATGTTGTGTAGTGATGCAGTGTTGTTATAACCGATCTTGTGGTAACAGATTGTTCCCATGTTTTGTCGTATGTTGTGTAGTGATGCACAGTGTTGTTATAACAGATCTTGTGGTTACAGATTGTTCCCATGTTTTGTCGTATGTTGTGTAGTGATATACAGTATTGTTATAACAGCTCCTGTGCTTACAGATTGTTCCCATGTTTTGTCGTATGTTGTGTAGTGATGCACAGTGTTGTTATAATAGCTCCTGTGGTTACTGATTGTTCCCATGGGATGTCGTATGTTGTGTAGTGATGCACAGTGTTGTTATAACAGCTCCTGTGGTTACAGATTGTTCCCATGTGTTGTCGTATGTTGTGTAGTGATGCAGTGTTGTTATAACAGATCTTGTGGTAACAGATTGTTCCCATGTTTTGTCGTATGTTGTGTAGTGATGCACAGTGTTGTTATAACAGATCTTGTGGTAACAGATTGTTCCCATGTTTTGTCGTATGTTATGTAGTGATGTACAGTATTGTTATAACAGCTCCTGTGGTTACAGATTGTTCCCATGTTTTGTCGTATGTTGTGTAGTGATGTACAGTATAGTTATAACAGTTCTTGTGGTTACAGATTGTTCCCATGTTTTGTCGTATGTTGTGTAGTGATGCACAGTATTGTTATAACAGCTCTTGTGGTTACTGATTGTTCCCATGTTTTGTCGTATGTTGTGTAGTGATGCACAGTGTTGTTATAACAGCTCCTGTGGTTACTGATTGTTCCCATGGGATGTCGTATGTTGTGTAGTGATGCACAGTGTTGTTATAACAGCTCTTGTGGTTACAGATTGTTCCCATGTTTTGTCGTATGTTGTGTAGTGATGTACAGTATTGTTATAACAGCTCCTGTGGTTACAGATTGTTCCCATGTTTTGTCGTATGTTGTGTAGTGATGCACAGTTTTGTTATAACATCTCTTGTGGTTACAGATTGTTCCCATGTTTTGTTGTATGTTGTGTAGTGATGCACAGTGTTGTTATAACAGCTCCTGTGGTTACTGATTGTTCCCATGTTTTTTCGTATGTTGTGTAGTGATGCACAGTATTGTTATAGCAGCTCCTGTGGTTACTGATTGTTCCCATGTTTTATCGCACGTTGTGTAGTGATGCACAGTATTGTTATAACAGCTCTTGTGGTTACTGGTTGTTCCCATGTTTTGTCGTATGTTGTGTAGTGATGCACAGTGTTGTTATAACAGCTCTTGTGGTTACTGATTGTTCCCATGTTTTGTCGTATGTTGTGTAGTGATGCACAGTGTTGTTATAACAGCTCCTGTGGTTACAGATTGTTCCCATGTTTTGTCGTATGTTGTGTAGTGATGCAGTGTTGTTATAACATATCTTGTGGTAACAGATTGTTCCCATGTTTTGTCGTATGTTGTGTAGTGATGCACAGTGTTGTTATAACAGATCTTGTGGTAACAGATTGTTCCCATGTTTTGTCGTATGTTGTGTAGTGATGTACAGTATTGTTATAACAGCTCCTGTGGTTACAGATTGTTCCCATGTTTTGTCGTATGTTGTGTAGTGATGCAGAGTGTTGTTATAACATCTCTTGTGGTTACAGATTGTTCCCATGTTTTGTCGTATGTTGTGTAGTGATGCACAGTGTTGTTATAACAGCTCCTGTGGTTACAGATTGTTCCCATGTTTTGTCGTATGTTGTGTAGTGATGTACAGTGTTGTTATAACAGCTCCTGTGGTTACAGGTTGTTCCCATGTTTTGTCGTATGTTGTGTAGTGATGCATAGTGTTGTTATAACAGCTCCTGTGGTTACTGATTGTTCCCATGTTTTGTCGCATGTTGTGTAGTGATGCACAGTATTGTTATAACAGCTCTTGTGGTTACTGATTGTTCCCATGTTTTGTCGTATGTTGTGTAGTGATGCACAGTGTTGTTATAACAGATCTTGTGGTAACAGATTGTTCCCATGTTTTGTCGTATGTTGTGTAGTGATACACAGTGTTGTTATAACAGATCTTGTGGTAACAGATTGTTCCCATGTTTTGTCGTATGTTGTGTAGTGATGCACAGTGTTGTTATAACATATCTTGTGGTTACAGGTTGTTCCCATGTTTTGTCGCAAGTTGTGTAGTGATGCACAGTATTGTTATAACAGCTCTTGTGGTTACTGATTGTTCCACTGTTTTGTCGTATGTTGTGTAGTGATGCACAGTGTTGTTATAACAGATCTTGTGGTAACAGATTGTTCCCATGTTTTGTCGTATGTTGTGTAGTGATGCACAGTGTTGTTATAACAGCTCTTGTGGTAACAGATTGTTCCCATGTTTTGTCGTATGTTGTGTAGTGATGCACAGTATTGTTATAACAGCTCTTGTGGTTACTGATTGTTCCCATGTTTTGTCGTATGTTGTGTAGTGATGCACAGTGTTGTTATAACAGCTCCTGTGGTTACAGATTGTTCCCATGTTTTGTCGTATGTTGTGTAGTGATGTACAGTGTTGTTATAACAGCTCCTGTGGTTAAAGGTTGTTCCCATGTTTTGTCGTATGTTGTGTAGTGATGCACAGTGTTGTTATAACAGCTCCTGTGGTTACTGATTGTTCCACTGTTTTGTCGCATGTTGTGTAGTGATGCACAGTATTGTTATAACAGCTCTTGTGGTTACTGATTGTTCCCATGTTTTGTCGTATGTTGTGTAGTGATGCACAGTGTTGTTATTACAGATCTTGTGGTAACAGATTGTTCCCATGTTTTGTCGTATGTTGTGTAGTGATGCACAGTGTTGTTATAGCAGATCTTGTGGTTACAGATTGTTCCCATGTTTTGTCGTATGTTGTGTAGTGATGCACAGTGTTGTTATAACAGCTCTTGTGGTTACTGATTGTTCCCATGTTTTGTCGTATGTTGTGTAGTGATGCACAGTGTTGTTATAACAGCTCCTGTGGTTACAGATTGTTCCCATGTTTTGTCGTATGTTGTGTAGTGATGCAGTGTTGTTATAACAGATCTTGTGGTAACAGATTGTTCCCATGTTTTGTCGTATGTTGTGTAGTGATGCACAGTGTTGTTATAACAGATCTTGTGGTAACAGATTGTTCCCATGTTTTGTCGTATGTTATGTAGTGATGTACAGTATTGTTATAACAGCTCCTGTGGTTACAGATTGTTCCCATGTTTTGTCGTATGTTGTGTAGTGATGCACAGTGTTGTTATAACAGCTCCTGTGGTTACAGATTGTTCCCATGTTTTGTCGTATGTTGTGTAGTGATGCAGTGTTGTTATAACAGATCTTGTGGTAACAGATTGTTCCCATGTTTTGTCGTATGTTGTGTAGTGATGCACAGTTTTGTTATAACATCTCTTGTGGTTACAGATTGTTCCCATGTTTTGTTGTATGTTGTGTAGTGATGCACAGTGTTGTTATAACAGCTCCTGTGGTTACTGATTGTTCCCATGTTTTTTCGTATGTTGTGTAGTGATGCACAGTATTGTTATAGCAGCTCCTGTGGTTACTGATTGTTCCCATGTTTTGTCGCACGTTGTGTAGTGATGCACAGTATTGTTATAACAGCTCTTGTGGTTACTGGTTGTTCCCATGTTTTGTCGTATGTTGTGTAGTGATGCACAGTGTTGTTATAACAGCTCTTGTGGTTACTGATTGTTCCCATGTTTTGTCGTATGTTGTGTAGTGATGCACAGTGTTGTTATAACAGCTCCTGTGGTTACAGATTGTTCCCATGTTTTGTCGTATGTTGTGTAGTGATGCAGTGTTGTTATAACATATCTTGTGGTTACAGATTGTTCCCATGTTTTGTCGTATGTTGTGTAGTGATGCACAGTGTTGTTATAACAGCTCCTGTGGTTACAGATTGTTCCCATGTTTTGTCGTATGTTGTGTAGTGATGTACAGTGTTGTTATAACAGCTCCTGTGGTTACAGGTTGTTCCCATGTTTTGTCGTATGTTGTGTAGTGATGCATAGTGTTGTTATAACAGCTCCTGTGGTTACTGATTGTTCCCATGTTTTGTCGCATGTTGTGTAGTGATGCACAGTATTGTTATAACAGCTCTTGTGGTTACTGATTGTTCCCATGTTTTGTCGTATGTTGTGTAGTGATGCACAGTGTTGTTATAACAGATCTTGTGGTAACAGATTGTTCCCATGTTTTGTCGTATGTTGTGTAGTGATACACAGTGTTGTTATAACAGATCTTGTGGTAACAGATTGTTCCCATGTTTTGTCGTATGTTGTGTAGTGATGCACAGTGTTGTTATACCATATCGTGTGGTTACAGGTTGTTCCCATGTTTTGTCGCAAGTTGTGTAGTGATGCACAGTATTGTTATAACAGCTCTTGTGGTTACTGATTGTTCCACTGTTTTGTCGTATGTTGTGTAGTGATGCACAGTGTTGTTATAACAGATCTTGTGGTAACAGATTGTTCCCATGTTTTGTCGTATGTTGTGTAGTGATGCACAGTGTTGTTATAACAGCTCTTGTGGTAACAGATTGTTCCCATGTTTTGTCGTATGTTGTGTAGTGATGCACAGTATTGTTATAACAGCTCTTGTGGTTACTGATTGTTCCCATGTTTTGTCGTATGTTGTGTAGTGATGCACAGTGTTGTTATAACAGCTCCTGTGGTTACAGATTGTTCCCATGTTTTGTCGTATGTTGTGTAGTGATGTACAGTGTTGTTATAACAGCTCCTGTGGTTAAAGGTTGTTCCCATGTTTTGTCGTATGTTGTGTAGTGATGCACAGTGTTGTTATAACAGCTCCTGTGGTTACTGATTGTTCCACTGTTTTGTCGCATGTTGTGTAGTGATGCACAGTATTGTTATAACATCTCTTGTGGTTACTGATTGTTCCCATGTTTTGTCGTATGTTGTGTAGTGATGCACAGTGTTGTTATTACAGATCTTGTGGTAACAGATTGTTCCCATGTTTTGTCGTATGTTGTGTAGTGATGCACAGTGTTGTTATAGCAGATCTTGTGGTTACAGATTGTTCCCATGTTTTGTCGTATGTTGTGTAGTGATGCACAGTGTTGTTATAACAGCTCTTGTGGTTACTGATTGTTCCCATGTTTTGTCGTATGTTGTGTAGTGATGCACAGTGTTGTTATAACAGCTCCTGTGGTTACAGATTGTTCCCATGTTTTGTCGTATGTTGTGTAGTGATGCAGTGTTGTTATAACAGATCTTGTGGTAACAGATTGTTCCCATGTTTTGTCGTATGTTGTGTAGTGATGCACAGTGTTGTTATAACAGATCTTGTGGTAACAGATTGTTCCCATGTTTTGTCGTATGTTATGTAGTGATGTACAGTATTGTTATAACAGCTCCTGTGGTTACAGATTGTTCCCATGTTTTGTCGTATGTTGTGTAGTGATGCACAGTGTTGTTATAACAGCTCCTGTGGTTACAGATTGTTCCCATGTTTTGTCGTATGTTGTGTAGTGATGCAGTGTTGTTATAACAGATCTTGTGGTAACAGATTGTTCCCATGTTTTGTCGTATGTTGTGTAGTGATGCACAGTGTTGTTATAACAGATCTTGTGGTAACAGATTGTTCCCATATTTTGTCGTATGTTGTGTAGTGATGTACAGTATTGTTATAACAGCTCCTGTGGTTACAGATTGTTCCCATGTTTTGTCGTATGTTGTGTAGTGATGCACAGTGTTGTTATAACATCTCTTGTGGTTACAGATTGTTCCCATGTTTTGTTGTATGTTGTGTAGTGATGCACAGTGTTGTTATAACAGCTCCTGTGGTTACTGATTGTTCCCATGTTTTTTCGTATGTTGTGTAGTGATGCACAGTATTGTTATAACAGCTCCTGTGGTTACTGATTGTTCCCATGTTTTGTCGCACGTTGTGTAGTGATGCACCGTATTGTTATAACAGCTCTTGTGGTTACTGATTGTTCCACTGTTTTGTCGTATGTTGTGTAGTGATGCACAGTGTTGTTATAACAGATCTTGTGGTAACAGATTGTTCCCATGTTTTGTCGTATGTTGTGTAGTGATGCACAGTGTTGTTATAACAGCTCTTGTGGTAACAGATTGTTCCCATGTTTTGTCGTATGTTGTGTAGTGATGCACAGTATTGTTATAACAGCTCTTGTGGTTACTGATTGTTCCCATGTTTTGTCGTATGTTGTGTAGTGATGCACAGTGTTGTTATAACAGCTCCTGTGGTTACAGATTGTTCCCATGTTTTGTCGTATGTTGTGTAGTGATGTACAGTGTTGTTATAACAGCTCCTGTGGTTAAAGGTTGTTCCCATGTTTTGTCGTATGTTGTGTAGTGATGCACAGTGTTGTTATAGCAGATCTTGTGGTTACAGATTGTTCCCATGTTTTGTCGTATGTTGTGTAGTGATGCACAGTGTTGTTATAACAGATCTTGTGGTAACAGATTGTTCCCATGTTTTGTCGTATGTTGTGTAGTGATGCACAGTGTTGTTATAACAGATCTTGTGGTTACTGATTGTTCCCATGTTTTGTCGTATGTTGTGTAGTGATGCACAGTGTTGTTATAATAGCTAGTGTGGTTACTGATTGTTCCCATGGGATGTCGTATGTTGTGTAGTGATGCACAGTGTTGTTATAACAGCTCCTGTGGTTACAGATTGTTCCCATGTTTTGTCGTATGTTGTGTAGTGATGCACAGTATTGTTATAACAGCTCCTGTGGTTACTGATTGTTCCACTGTTTTGTCGCATGTTGTGTAGTGATGCACAGTATTGTTATAACAGCTCTTGTGGTTACTGATTGTTCCCATGTTTTGTCGTATGTTGTGTAGTGATGCACAGTGTTGTTATTACAGATCTTGTGGTAACAGATTGTTCCCATGTTTTGTCGTATGTTGTGTAGTGATGCACAGTGTTGTTATAGCAGATCTTGTGGTTACAGATTGTTCCCATGTTTTGTCGTATGTTGTGTAGTGATGCACAGTGTTGTTATAACAGCTCTTGTGGTTACTGATTGTTCCCATGTTTTGTCGTATGTTGTGTAGTGATGCACAGTGTTGTTATAACAGCTCCTGTGGTTACAGATTGTTCCCATGTTTTGTCGTATGTTGTGTAGTGATGCAGTGTTGTTATAACAGATCTTGTGGTAACAGATTGTTCCCATGTTTTGTCGTATGTTGTGTAGTGATGCACAGTGTTGTTATAACAGATCTTGTGGTAACAGATTGTTCCCATGTTTTGTCGTATGTTATGTAGTGATGTACAGTATTGTTATAACAGCTCCTGTGGTTACAGATTGTTCCCATGTTTTGTCGTATGTTGTGTAGTGATGCACAGTGTTGATATAATAGCTCCTGTGGTTACTGATTGTTCCAATGGGATGTCGTATGTTGTGTAGTGATGCACAGTGTTGTTATAACAGCTCCTGTGGTTACAGATTGTTCCCATGTTTTGTCGTATGTTGTGTAGTGAAGCAGTGTTGTTATAACAGATCTTGTGGTAACAGATTGTTCCCATGTTTTGTCGTATGTTGTGTAGTGATGCACAGTGTTGTTATAACAGATCTTGTGGTAACAGATTGTTCCCATATTTTGTCGTATGTTGTGTAGTGATGTACAGTATTGTTATAACAGCTCCTGTGGTTACAGATTGTTCCCATGTTTTGTCGTATGTTGTGTAGTGATGCACAGTGTTGTTATAACATCTCTTGTGGTTACAGATTGTTCCCATGTTTTGTTGTATGTTGTGTAGTGATGCACAGTGTTGTTATAACAGCTCCTGTGGTTACTGATTGTTCCCATGTTTTTTCGTATGTTGTGTAGTGATGCACAGTATTGTTATAACAGCTCCTGTGGTTACTGATTGTTCCCATGTTTTGTCGCACGTTGTGTAGTGATGCACAGTATTGTTATAACAGCTCTTGTGGTTACTGATTGTTCCCATGTTTTGTCGTATGTTGTGTAGTGATGCACAGTGTTGTTATAACAGCTCTTGTGGTTACTGATTGTTCCCATGTTTTGTCGTATGTTGTGTAGTGATGCACAGTGTTGTTATAACAGCTCCTGTGGTTACAGATTGTTCCCATGTTTTGGCGTATGTTGTGTAGTGATGCAGTGTTGTTATAACAGATCTTGTGGTAACAGATTGTTCCCATGTTTTGTCGTATGTTGTGTAGTGATGCACAGTGTTGTTATAACAGATCTTGTGGTAACAGATTGTTCCCATGTTTTGTCGTATGTTGTGTAGTGATGTACAGTATTGTTATAACAGCTCCTGTGGTTACAGATTGTTCCCATGTTTTGTCGTATGTTGTGTAGTGATGCAGAGTGTTTTTATAACATCTCTTGTGGTTACAGATTGTTCCCATGTTTTGTCGTATGTTGTGTAGTGATGCACAGTGTTGTTATAACAGCTCCTGTGGTTACAGATTGTTCCCATGTTTTGTCGTATGTTGTGTAGTGATGTACAGTGTTGTTATAACAGCTCCTGTGGTTACAGGTTGTTCCCATGTTTTGTCGTATGTTGTGTAGTGATGCATAGTGTTGTTATAACAGCTCCTGTGGTTACTGATTGTTCCCATGTTTTGTCGTATGTTGTGTAGTGATGCACAGTGTTGTTATAACAGATCTTGTGGTAACAGATTGTTCCCATGTTTTGTCGTATGTTGTGTAGTGATGCACAGTGTTGTTATAACAGATCGTGTGGTAACAGATTGTTCCCATGTTTTGTCGTATGTTGTGTAGTGATGCACAGTGTTGTTATAACATATCTTGTGGTTACAGGTTGTTCCCATGTTTTGTCGCAAGTTGTGTAGTGATGCACAGTATTGTTATAACAGCTCTTGTGGTTACAGATTGTTCCACTGTTTTGTCGTATGTTGTGTAGTGATGCACAGTGTTGTTATAACAGATCTTGTGGTAACAGATTGTTCCCATGTTTTGTCGTATGTTGTGTAGTGATGCACAGTGTTGTTATAACAGCTCTTGTGGTAACAGATTGTTCCCATTTTTTGTCGTATGTTGTGTAGTGATGCACAGTATTGTTATAACAGCTCTTGTGGTTACTGATTGTTCCCATGTTTTGTCGTATGTTGTGTAGTGATGTACAGTGTTGTTATAACAGCTCCTGTGGTTAAAGGTTGTTCCCATGTTTTGTCGTATGTTGTGTAGTGATGCACAGTGTTGTTATAACAGCTCCTGTGGTTACTGATTGTTCCACTGTTTTGTCGCATGTTGTGTAGTGATGCACAGTATTGTTATAACAGCTCTTGTGGTTACTGATTGTTCCCATGTTTTGTCGTATGTTGTGTAGTGATGCACAGTGTTGTTATTACAGATCTTGTGGTAACAGATTGTTCCCATGTTTTGTCGTATGTTGTGTAGTGATGCACAGTGTTGTTATAGCAGATCTTGTGGTTACAGATTGTTCCCATGATTTGTCGTATGTTGTGTAGTGATGCACAGTGTTGTTATAACAGCTCTTGTGGTTACTGATTGTTCCCATGTTTTGTCGTATGTTGTGTAGTGATGCACAGTGTTGTTATAACAGCTCCTGTGGTTACAGATTGTTCCCATGTTTTGTGGTATGTTGTGTAGTGATGCAGTGTTGTTATAACAGATCTTGTGGTAACAGATTGTTCCCATGTTTTGTCGTATGTTGTGTAGTGATGCACAGTGTTGTTATAACAGATCTTGTGGTAACAGATTGTTCCCATGTTTTGTCGTATGTTATGTAGTGATGTACAGTATTGTTATAACAGCTCCTGTGGTTACAGATTGTTCCCATGTTTTGTCGTATGTTGTGTAGTGATGCACAGTGTTGTTATAATAGCTCCTGTGGTTACTGATTGGTCCAATGGGATGTCGTATGTTGTGTAGTGATGCACAGTGTTGTTATAACAGCTCCTGTGGTTACAGATTGTTCCCATGTTTTGTCGTATGTTGTGTAGTGAAGCAGTGTTGTTATAACAGATCTTGTGGTAACAGATTGTTCCCATGTTTTGTCGTATGTTGTGTAGTGATGCACAGTGTTGTTATAACAGATCTTGTGGTAACAGATTGTTCCCATATTTTGTCGTATGTTGTGTAGTGATGTACAGTATTGTTATAACAGCTCCTGTGGTTACAGATTGTTCCCATGTTTTGTCGTATGTTGTGTAGTGATGTACAGTATAGTTATAACAGCTCTTGTGGTTACAGATTGTTCCCATGTTTTGTCGTATGTTGTGTAGTGATGCACAGTATTGTTATAACAGCTCTTGTGGTTACTGATTGTTCCCATGTTTTGTCGTATGTTGTGTAGTGATGCACAGTGTTGTTATAACAGCTCCTGTGGTTACTGATTGTTCCCATGGGATGTCGTATGTTGTGTAGTGATGCACAGTGTTGTTATAACAGCTCTTGTGGTTACAGATTGTTCCCATGTTTTGTCGTATGTTGTGTAGTGATGCACAGTGTTGTTATAACATCTCTTGTGGTTACAGATTGTTCCCATGTTTTGTCGTATGTTGTGTAGTGATGCACAATGTTGTTATAAGCTCCTGTGGTTACAGATTGTTCCCATGTTTTGTCGTATGTTGTGTAGTGATGCACAGTATTGTTATAACAGCTCCTGTGGTTACTGATTGTTCCCATGTTTTGTCGCACGTTGTGTAGTGATGCACAGTATTGTTATAACAGCTCTTGTGGTTACTGATTGTTCCCATGTTTTGTCGTATGTTGTGTAGTGATGCACAGTGTTGTTATAACAGCTCTTGTGGTTACTGATTGTTCCCATGTTTTGTCGTATGTTGTGTAGTGATGCACAGTGTTGTTATAACAGCTCCTGTGGTTACAGATTGTTCCCATGTTTTGTCGTATGTTGTGTAGTGATGCAGTGTTGTTATAACAGATCTTGTGGTAACAGATTGTTCCCATGTTTTGTTGTATGTTGTGTAGTGATGCACAGTGTTGTTATAACAGATCTTGTGGTAACAGATTGTTCCCATGTTTTGTCGTATGTTGTGTAGTGATGTACAGTATTGTTATAACAGCTCCTGTGGTTACAGATTGTTCCCATGTTTTGTCGTATGTTGTGTAGTGATGCACAGTGTTGTTATAGCATCTCTTGTGGTTACAGATTGTTCCCATGTTTTGTCGTATGTTGTGTAGTGATGCACAGTATTGTTATAACAGCTCTTGTGGTTACTGATTGTTCCCATGTTTTGTCGTATGTTGTGTAGTGATGCACAGTGTTGTTATAACAGCTCCTGTGGTTACTGATTGTTCCCATGGGATGTCGTATGTTGTGTAGTGATGCACAGTGTTGTTATAACAGCTCTTGTGGTTACAGATTGTTCCCATGTTTTGTCGTATGTTGTGTAGTGATGTACAGTATTGTTATAACAGCTCCTGTGGTTACAGATTGTTCCCATGTTTTGTCGTATGTTGTGTAGTGATGCACAGTGTTGTTATAACATCTCTTGTGGTTACAGATTGTTCCCATGTTTTGTCGTATGTTGTGTAGTGATGCACAGTGTTGTTATAACAGCTCCTGTGGTTACAGATTGTTCCCATGTTTTGTCGTATGTTGTGTAGTGATGCACAGTATTGTTATAACAGCTCCTGTGGTTACTGATTGTTCCCATGTTTTGTCGCACGTTGTGTAGTGATGCACAGTATTGTTATAACAGCTCTTGTGGTTACTGATTGTTCCCATGTTTTGTCGTATGTTGTGTAGTGATGCACAGTGTTGTTATAACAGCTCTTGTGGTTACTGATTGTTCCCATGTTTTGTCGTATGTTGTGTAGTGATGCACAGTGTTGTTATAACAGCTCCTGTGGTTACAGATTGTTCCCATGTTTTGTCGTATGTTGTGTAGTGATGCAGTGTTGTTATAACAGATCTTGTGGTAACAGATTGTTCCCATGTTTTGTCGTATGTTGTGTAGTGATGCACAGTGTTGTTATAACAGATCTTGTGGTAACAGATTGTTCCCATGTTTTGTCGTATGTTGTGTAGTGATGTACAGTATTGTTATAACAGCTCCTGTGGTTACAGATTGTTCCCATGTTTTGTCGTATGTTGTGTAGTGATGCACAGTGTTGTTATAACATCTCTTGTGGTTACAGATTGTTCCCATGTTTTGTCGTATGTTGTGTAGTGATGCACAGTGTTGTTATAACAGCTCCTGTGGTTACTGATTGTTCCCATGTTTTGTCGCATGTTGTGTAGTGATGCACAGTATTGTTATAACAGCTCTTGTGGTTACTGATTGTTCCCATGTTTTGTCGTATGTTGTGTAGTGATGCACAGTGTTGTTATTACAGATCTTGTGGTAACAGATTGTTCCCATGTTTTGTCGTATGTTGTGTAGTGATGCACAGTGTTGTTATAACAGCTCTTGTGGTAACAGATTGTTCCCATGTTTTGTCGTATGTTGTGTAGTGATGCACAGTATTGTTATAACAGCTCTTGTGGTTACTGATTGTTCCCATGTTTTGTCGTATGTTGTGTAGTGATGCACAGTGTTGTTATAACAGCTCTTGTGGTTACAGATTGTTCCCATGTTTTGTCGTATGTTGTGTAGTGATGCACAGTGTTGTTATAACAGCTCCTGTGGTTACAGATTGTTCCCATGTTTTGTCGTATGTTGTGTAGTGATGTACAGTGTTGTTATAACAGCTCCTGTGGTTACTGATTGTTCCACTGTTTTGTCGCATGTTGTGTAGTGATGCACAGTATTGTTATAACAGCACTTGTGGTTACTGATTGTTCCCATGTTTTGTCGTATGTTGTGTAGTGATGCACAGTGTTGTTATTACAGATCTTGTGGTAACAGATTGTTCCCATGTTTTGTCGTATGTTGTGTAGTGATGCACAGTATTGTTATAACAGCTCTTGTGGTTACAGATTGTTCCCATGTTTTGTCGTATGTTGTGTAGTGATGCACAGTGTTGTTATAACAGCTCCTGTGGTTACAGATTGTTCCCATGTTTTGTCGTATGTTGTGTAGTGATGTACAGTGTTGTTATAACAGCTCCTGTGGTTACTGATTGTTCCACTGTTTTGTCGCATGTTGTGTAGTGATGCACAGTATTGTTATAACAGCACTTGTGGTTACTGATTGTTCCCATGTTTTGTCGTATGTTGTGTAGTGATGCACAGTGTTGTTATTACAGATCTTGTGGTAACAGATTGTTCCCATGTTTTGTCGTATGTTGTGTAGTGATGCACAGTGTTGTTATAACAGATCTTGTGGTTACAGATTGTTCCCATGTTTTGTCGTATGTTGTGTAGTGATGCACAGTGTTGTTATAACAGCTCCTGTGGTTACAGATTGTTCCCATGTTTTGTCGTATGTTGTGTAGTGATGCACAGTGTTGTTATAACAGCTCTTGTGGTTACTGATTGTTCCCATGTTTTGTCGTATGTTGTGTAGTGATGCACAGTGTTGTTATAACAGCTCCTGTGGTTACAGATTGTTCCCATGTTTTGTCGTATGTTGTGTAGTGATGCAGTGTTGTTATAATAGATCTTGTGGTAACAGATTGTTCCCATGTTTTGTCGTATGTTGTGTAGTGATGCACAGTGTTGTTATAACAGATCTTGTGGTAACAGATTGTTCCCATGTTTTGTCGTATGTTGTGTAGTGATGTACAGTATTGTTATAACAGCTCCTGTGGTTACAGATTGTTCCCATGTTTTGTCGTATGTTGTGTAGTGATGCACAGTGTTGTTATAATAGATCATGTGGTTACTGATTGTTCCCATGGGATGTCGTATGTTGTGTAGTGATGCACAGTGTTGTTATAACAGCTCCTGTGGTTACAGATTGTTCCCATGTTTTGTCGTATGTTGTGTAGTGATGCAGTGTTGTTATAACAGATCTTGTGGTAACAGATTGTTCCCATGTTTTGTCGTATGTTGTGTAGTGATGCACAGTGTTGTTATAACAGATCTTGTGGTAACAGATTGTTCCCATGTTTTGTCGTATATTGTGTAGTGATGTACAGTATTGTTATTACAGCTCCTGTGGTTACAGATTGTTCCCATGTTTTGTCGTATGTTGTGTAGTGATGTACAGTATTGTTATAACAGCTCTTGTGGTTACAGACTGTTCCCATGTTTTGTCGTATGTTGTGTAGTGATGCACAGTATTGTTATAACAGCTCTTGTGGTTACTGATTGTTCCCATGTTTTGTCGTATGTTGTGTAGTGATGCACAGTGTTGTTATAACAGCTCCTGTGGTTACTGATTGTTCCCAAGGGATGTCGTATGTTGTGTAGTGATGCACAGTGTTGTTATAACAGCTCTTGTGGTTACAGATTGTTCCCATGTTTTGTCGTATGTTGTGTAGTGATGTACAGTATTGTTATAACAGCTCCTGTGGTTACAGATTGTTCCCATGTTTTGTCGTATGTTGTGTAGTGATGCACAGTGTTGTTATAACAGCTCTTGTTGTTACAGATTGTTCCCATGTTTTGTCGTATGTTGTGTAGTGATGTACAGTATTGTTATAACAGCTCCTGTGGTTACAGATTGTTCCCATGTTTTGTCGTATGTTGTGTAGTGATGCACAGTGTTGTTATAACATCTCTTGTGGTTACAGATTGTTCCCATGTTTTGTCGTATGTTGTGTAGTGATGCACAGTGTTGTTATAACAGCTCCTGTGGTTACAGATTGTTCCCATGTTTGGTCGTATGCTGTGTAGTGATGTACAGTATTGTTATAACAGCTCCTGTGGTTACAGATTGTTCCCATGTTTTGTCGTATGTTGTGTAGTGATGCAGTGTTGTTATAATAGATCTTGTGGTAACAGATTGTTCCCATGTTTTGTCGTATGTTGTGTAGTGATGCACAGTGTTGTTATAACAGATCTTGTGGTAACAGATTGTTCCCATGTTTTGTCGTATGTTGTGTAGTGATGTACAGTATTGTTATAACAGCTCCTGTGGTTACAGATTGTTCCCATGTTTTGTCGTATGTTGTGTAGTGATGCACAGTGTTGTTATAATAGATCATGTGGTTACTGATTGTTCCCATGGGATGTCGTATGTTGTGTAGTGATGCACAGTGTTGTTATAACAGCTCCTGTGGCTACAGATTGTTCCCATGTTTTGTCGTATGTTGTGTAGTGATGCAGTGTTGTTATAACAGATCTTTTGGTAACAGATTGTTCCCATGTTTTGTCGTATGTTGTGTAGTGATGCACAGTGTTGTTATAACAGATCTTGTGGTAACAGATTGTTCCCATGTTTTGTCGTATATTGTGTAGTGATGTACAGTATTGTTATAACAGCTCCTGTGGTTACTGATTGTTCCCATGTTTTGTCGTATGTTGTGTAGTGATGCACAGTGTTGTTATAACAGCTCCTGTGGTTACTGATTGTTCCCATGGGATGTCGTATGTTGTGTAGTGATGCACAGTGTTGTTATAACAGCTCTTGTGGTTACAGATTGTTCCCATGTTTTGTCGTATGTTGTGTAGTGATGTACAGTATTGTTATAACAGCTCCTGTGGTTACAGATTGTTCCCATGTTTTGTCGTATGTTGTGTAGTGATGCACAGTGTTGTTATAACATCTCTTGTGGTTACAGATTGTTCCCATGTTTTGTCGTATGTTGTGTAGTGATGCACAGTGTTGTTATAACAGCTCCTGTGGTTACAGATTGTTCCCATGTTTTGTCGTATGTTGTGTAGTGATGCACAGTATTGTTATAACAGCTCCTGTGGTTACAGATTGTTCCCATGTTTTGTCGCACGTTGTGTAGTGATGCACAGTATTGTTATAGCAGCTCTTGTGGTTACTGATTGTTCCCATGTTTTGTCGTATGTTGTGTAGTGATGCACAGTGTTGTTATAACAGCTCTTGTGGTTACTGATTGTTCCCATGTTTTGTCGTATGTTGTGTAGTGAAGCACATTGTTGTTATAACAGCTCCTGTGGTTACAGATTGTTCCCATATTTTGTCGTATGTTGTGTAGTGATGCAGTGTTGTTATAACAGATCTTGTGGTAACAGATTGTTCCCATGTTTTGTCGTATGTTGTGTAGTGATGCACAGTGTTGTTATAACAGATCTTGTGGTAACAGATTGTTCCCATGTTTTGTCGTATGTTGTGTAGTGATGTACAGTATTGTTATAACAGCTCCTGTGGTTACAGATTGTTCTCATGTTTTGTCGTATGTTGTGTAGTGATGCACAGTGTTGTTATAACATCTCTTGTGGTTACAGATTGTTGCCATGTTTTGTCGTATGTTGTGTAGTGATGCACAGTGTTGTTATAACAGCTCCTGTGGTTACAGATTGTTCCCATGTTTTGTCGTATGTTGTGTAGTGATGTACAGTATTGTTATAACAGCTCCTGTGGTTACAGATTGTTCCCATGTTTTGTCGTATGTTGTGTAGTGATGCAGTGTTGTTATAATAGATCTTGTGGTAACAGATTGTTCCCATGTTTTGTCGTATGTTGTGTAGTGATGCACAGTGTTGTTATAACAGATCTTGTGGTAACAGATTGTTCCCATGTTTTGTCGTATGTTGTGTAGTGATGTACAGTATTGTTATAACAGCTCCTGTGGTTACAGATTGTTCCCATGTTTTGTCGTATGTTGTGTAGTGATGCACAGTGATGTTATAATAGATCATGTGGTTACTGATTGTTCCCATGGGATGTCGTATGTTGTGTAGTGATGCACAGTGTTGTTATAACAGCTCCTGTGGTTACAGATTGTTCCCATGTTTTGTCGTATGTTGTGTAGTGATGCAGTGTTGTTATAACAGATCTTTTGGTAACAGATTGTTCCCATGTTTTGTCGTATGTTGTGTAGTGATGCACAGTGTTGTTATAACAGATCTTGTGGTAACAGATTGTTCCCATGTTTTGTCGTATATTGTGTAGTGATGTACAGTATTGTTATAACAGCTCCTGTGGTTACAGATTGTTCCCATGTTTTGTCGTATGTTGTGTAGTGATGTACAGTATTGTTATAACAGCTCTTGTGGTTACAGACTGTTCCCATGTTTTGTCGTATGTTGTGTAGTGATGCACAGTATTGTTATAACAGCTCTTGTGGTTACTGATTGTTCCCATGTTTTGTCGTATGTTGTGTAGTGATGCACAGTGTTGTTATAACAGCTCCTGTGGTTACTGATTGTTCCCATGGGATGTCGTATGTTGTGTAGTGATGCACAGTGTTGTTATAACAGCTCTTGTGGTTACAGATTGTTCCCATGTTTTGTCGTATGTTGTGTAGTGATGTACAGTATTGTTATAACAGCTCCTGTGGTTACAGATTGTTCCCATGTTTTGTCGTATGTTGTGTAGTGATGCACAGTGTTGTTATAACATCTCTTGTGGTTACAGATTGTTCCCATGTTTTGTCGTATGTTGTGTAGTGATGCACAGTGTTGTTATAACAGCTCCTGTGGTTACAGATTGTTCCCATGTTTTGTCGTATGTTGTGTAGTGATGCACAGTATTGTTATAACAGCTCCTGTGGTTACAGATTGTTCCCATGTTTTGTCGCACGTTGTGTAGTGATGCACAGTATTGTTATAGCAGCTCTTGTGGTTACTGATTGTTCCCATGTTTTGTCGTATGTTGTGTAGTGATGCACAGTGTTGTTATAACAGCTCTTGTGGTTACTGATTGTTCCCATGTTTTGTCGTATGTTGTGTAGTGATGCACAGTGTTGTTATAACAGCTCCTGTGGTTACAGATTGTTCCCATGTTTTGTCGTATGTTGTGTAGTGATGCACAGTGTTGTTATAACATCTCTTGTGGTTACAGATTGTTCCCATGTTTTGTCGTATGTTGTGTAGTGATGCACAGTGTTGTTATAACAGCTCCTGTGGTTACAGATTGTTCCCATGTTTTGTCGTATTCTGTGTAGTGATGTACAGTATTGTTATAACAGCTCCTGTGGTTACAGATTGTTCCCATGTTTTGTCGTATGTTGTGTAGTGATGCAGTGTTGTTATAATAGATCTTGTGGTAACAGATTGTTCCCATGTTTTGTCGTATGTTGTGTAGTGATGCACAGTGTTGTTATAACAGATCTTGTGGTAACAGATTGTTCCCATGTTTTGTCGTATGTTGTGTAGTGATGTACAGTATTGTTATAACAGCTCGTGTGGTTACAGATTGTTCCCATGTTTTGTCGTATGTTGTGTAGTGATGCACAGTGTTGTTATAATAGATCATGTGGTTACTGATTGTTCCCATGGGATGTCGTATGTTGTGTAGTGATGCACAGTGTTGTTATAACAGCTCCTGTGGCTACAGATTGTTCCCATGTTTTGTCGTATGTTGTGTAGTGATGCAGTGTTGTTATAACAGATCTTTTGGTAACAGATTGTTCCCATGTTTTGTCGTATGTTGTGTAGTGATGCACAGTGTTGTTATAACAGATCTTGTGGTAACAGATTGTTCCCATGTTTTGTCGTATATTGTGTAGTGATGTACAGTATTGTTATAACAGCTCCTGTGGTTACTGATTGTTCCCATGTTTTGTCGTATGTTGTGTAGTGATGCACAGTGTTGTTATAACAGCTCCTGTGGTTACTGATTGTTCCCATGGGATGTCGTATGTTGTGTAGTGATGCACAGTGTTGTTATAACAGCTCTTGTGGTTACAGATTGTTCCCATGTTTTGTCGTATGTTGTGTAGTGATGTACAGTATTGTTATAACAGCTCCTGTGGTTACAGATTGTTCCCATGTTTTGTCGTATGTTGTGTAGTGATGCACAGTGTTGTTATAACATCTCTTGTGGTTACAGATTGTTCCCATGTTTTGTCGTATGTTGTGTAGTGATGCACAGTGTTGTTATAACAGCTCCTGTGGTTACAGATTGTTCCCATGTTTTGTCGTATGTTGTGTAGTGATGCACAGTATTGTTATAACAGCTCCTGTGGTTACAGATTGTTCCCATGTTTTGTCGCATGTTGTGTAGTGATGCACAGTATTGTTATAGCAGCTCTTGTGGTTACTGATTGTTCCCATGTTTTGTCGTATGTTGTGTAGTGATGCACAGTGTTGTTATAACAGCTCTTGTGGTTACTGATTGTTCCCATGTTTTGTCGTATGTTGTGTAGTGAAGCACATTGTTGTTATAACAGCTCCTGTGGTTACAGATTGTTCCCATATTTTGTCGTATGTTGTGTAGTGATGCAGTGTTGTTATAACAGATCTTGTGGTAACAGATTGTTCCCATGTTTTGTCGTATGTTGTGTAGTGATGCACAGTGTTGTTATAACAGATCTTGTGGTAACAGATTGTTCCCATGTTTTGTCGTATGTTGTGTAGTGATGTACAGTATTGTTATAACAGCTCCTGTGGTTACAGATTGTTCTCATGTTTTGTCGTATGTTGTGTAGTGATGCACAGTGTTGTTATAAAATCTCTTGTGGTTACAGATTGTTCCCATGTTTTGTCGTATGTTGTGTAGTGATGCACAGTGTTGTTATAACAGCTCCTGTGGTTACAGATTGTTCCCATGTTTTGTCGTATGTTGTGTAGTGATGTACAGTATTGTTATAACAGCTCCTGTGGTTACAGATTGTTCCCATGTTTTGTCGTATGTTGTGTAGTGATGCAGTGTTGTTATAATAGATCTTGTGGTAACAGATTGTTCCCATGTTTTGTCGTATGTTGTGTAGTGATGCACAGTGTTGTTATAACAGATCTTGTGGTAACAGATTGTTCCCATGTTTTGTCGTATGTTGTGTAGTGATGTACAGTATTGTTATAACAGCTCCTGTGGTTACAGATTGTTCCCATGTTTTGTCGTATGTTGTGTAGTGATGCACAGTGTTGTTATAATAGATCATGTGGTTACTGATTGTTCCCATGGGATGTCGTATGTTGTGTAGTGATGCACAGTGTTGTTATAACAGCTCCTGTGGTTACAGATTGTTCCCATGTTTTGTCGTATGTTGTGTAGTGATGCAGTGTTGTTATAACAGATCTTTTGGTAACAGATTGTTCCCATGTTTTGTCGTATGTTGTGTAGTGATGCACAGTGTTGTTATAACAGATCTTGTGGTAACAGATTGTTCCCATGTTTTGTCGTATATTGTGTAGTGATGTACAGTATTGTTATAACAGCTCCTGTGGTTACAGATTGTTCCCATGTTTTGTCGTATGTTGTGTAGTGATGTACAGTATTGTTATAACAGCTCTTGTGGTTACAGACTGTTCCCATGTTTTGTCGTATGTTGTGTAGTGATGCACAGTATTGTTATAACAGCTCTTGTGGTTACTGATTGTTCCCATGTTTTGTCGTATGTTGTGTAGTGATGCACAGTGTTGTTATAACAGCTCCTGTGGTTACTGATTGTTCCCATGGGATGTCGTATGTTGTGTAGTGATGCACAGTGTTGTTATAACAGCTCTTGTGGTTACAGATTGTTCCCATGTTTTGTCGTATGTTGTGTAGTGATGTACAGTATTGTTATAACAGCTCCTGTGGTTACAGATTGTTCCCATGTTTTGTCGTATGTTGTGTAGTGATGCACAGTGTTGTTATAACATCTCTTGTGGTTACAGATTGTTCCCATGTTTTGTCGTATGTTGTGTAGTGATGCACAGTGTTGTTATAACAGCTCCTGTGGTTACAGATTGTTCCCATGTTTTGTCGTATGTTGTGTAGTGATGCACAGTATTGTTATAACAGCTCCTGTGGTTACAGATTGTTCCCATGTTTTGTCGCACGTTGTGTAGTGATGCACAGTATTGTTATAGCAGCTCTTGTGGTTACTGATTGTTCCCATGTTTTGTCGTATGTTGTGTAGTGATGCACAGTGTTGTTATAACAGCTCTTGTGGTTACTGATTGTTCCCATGTTTTGTCGTATGTTGTGTAGTGATGCACAGTGTTGTTATAACAGCTCCTGTGGTTACAGATTGTTCCCATATTTTGTCGTATGTTGTGTAGTGATGCAGTGTTGTTATAACAGATCTTGTGGTAACAGATTGTTCCCATGCTTTGTCGTATGTTGTGTAGTGATGCACAGTGTTGTTATAACAGATCTTGTGGTAACAGATTGTTCCCATGTTTTGTCGTATGTTGTGTAGTGATGTACAGTATTGTTATAACAGCTCCTGTGGTTACAGATTGTTCTCATGTTTTGTCGTATGTTGTGTAGTGATGCACAATGTTGTTATAACATCTCTTGTGGTTACAGATTGTTCCCATGTTTTGTCGTATGTTGTGTAGTGATGCACAGTGTTGTTATAACAGCTCCTGTGGTTACAGATTGTTCCCATGTTTTGTCGTATGTTGTGTAGTGATGTACAGTGTTGTTATAACAGCTCCTGTGGTTACAGATTGTTCCCATGTTTTGTCGTATATTGTGTAGTGATGTACAGTATTGTTATAACAGCTCCTGTGGTTACAGATTGTTCCCATGTTTTGTCGTATGTTGTGTAGTGATGTACAGTATTGTTATAACAGCTCTTGTGGTTACAGACTGTTCCCATGTTTTGTCGTATGTTGTGTAGTGATGCACAGTATTGTTATAACAGCTCTTGTGGTTACTGATTGTTCCCATGTTTTGTCGTATGTTGTGTAGTGATGCACAGTGTTGTTATAACAGCTCCTGTGGTTACTGATTGTTCCCATGGGATGTCGTATGTTGTGTAGTGATGCACAGTGTTGTTATAACAGCTCTTGTGGTTACAGATTGTTCCCATGTTTTGTCGTATGTTGTGTAGTGATGTACAGTATTGTTATAACAGCTCCTGTGGTTACAGATTGTTCCCATGTTTTGTCGTATGTTGTGTAGTGATGCACAGTGTTGTTATAACATCTCTTGTGGTTACAGATTGTTCCCATGTTTTGTCGTATGTTGTGTAGTGATGCACAGTGTTGTTATAACAGCTCCTGTGGTTACAGATTGTTCCCATGTTTTGTCGTATGTTGTGTAGTGATGCACAGTATTGTTATAACAGCTCCTGTGGTTACAGATTGTTCCCATGTTTTGTCGCACGTTGTGTAGTGATGCACAGTATTGTTATAGCAGCTCTTGTGGTTACTGATTGTTCCCATGTTTTGTCGTATGTTGTGTAGTGATGCACAGTGTTGTTATAACAGCTCTTGTGGTTACTGATTGTTCCCATGTTTTGTCGTATGTTGTGTAGTGATGCACAGTGTTGTTATAACAGCTCCTGTGGTTACAGATTGTTCCCATATTTTGTCGTATGTTGTGTAGTGATGCAGTGTTGTTATAACAGATCTTGTGGTAACAGATTGTTCCCATGTTTTGTCGTATGTTGTGTAGTGATGCACAGTGTTGTTATAACAGATCTTGTGGTAACAGATTGTTCCCATGTTTTGTCGTATGTTGTGTAGTGATGAACAGTATTGTTATAACAGCTCCTGTGGTTACAGATTGTTCTCATGTTTTGTCGTATGCTGTGTAGTGATGCACAGTGTTGTTATAACATCTCTTGTGGTTACAGATTGTTCCCATGTTTTGTCGTATGTTGTGTAGTGATGCACAGTGTTGTTATAACAGCTCCTGTGGTTACAGATTGTTCCCATGTTTTGTCGTATGTTGTGTAGTGATGTACAGTGTTGTTATAACAGCTCCTGTGGTTACAGGTTGTTCCCATGTTTTGTCGTATGTTGTGTAGTGATGCACAGTGTTGTTATAACAGCTCCTGTGGTTACTGATTGTTCCCATGTTTTGTCGCATGTTGTGTAGTGATGCACAGTATTGTTATAACAGCTCTTGTGGTTACTGATTGTTCCCATGTTTTGTCGTATGTTGTGTAGTGATGCACAGTGTTGTTATAACAGATCTTGTGGTAACAGATTGTTCCCATGTTTTGTCGTATGTTGTGTAGTGATGCACAGTGTTGTTATAACAGATCTTGTGGTAACAGATTGTTCCCATGTTTTGTCGTATGTTGTGTAGTGATGCACAGTGTTGTTATAACAGATCATGTGGTTACAGGTTGTTCCCATGTTTTGTCGTATGTTGTGTAGTGATGCACATTGTTGTTATAACAGCTCCTGTGGTTACTGATTGTTCCCATGTTTTGTCGCATGTTGTGTAGTGATGCACAGTATTGTTATAACAGCTCTTGTGGTTACTGATTGTTCCCATGTTTTGTCGTATGTTGTGTAGTGATGCACAGTGTTGTTATAACAGATCTTGTGGTAACAGATTGTTCCCATGTTTTGTCGTATGTTGTGTAGTGATGCACAGTGTTGTTATAACCGCTCTTGTGGTAACAGATTGTTCCCATGTTTTGTCGTATGTTGTGTAGTGATGCACATTACTGTTATAACAGCTCTTGTGGTTACTGATTGTTCCCATGTTTTGTCGTATGTTGTGTAGTGATGCACAGTGTTGTTATAACAGCTCCTGTGGTTACAGATTGTTTCCATGTTTTGTCGTATGTTGTGTTGTGATGTACAGTATTGTTATAACAGCTCTTGTGGTTACAGATTGTTCCCATGTTTTGTCGTATGTTGTGTAGTGATGCACAGTGTTGTTATAACAGCTCCTGTGGTTACAGATTGTTCCCATGTTTTGTCGTATGTTGTGTAGTGATGTACAGTGTTGTTATAACAGCTCCTGTGGTTACAGGTTGTTCCCATGTTTTGTCGTATGTTGTGTAGTGATGCATAGTGTTGTTATAACAGCTCCTGTGGTTACTGATTGTTCCACTGTTTTGTCGCATGTTGTGTAGTGATGCACAGTATTGTTATAACAGCTCTTGTGGTTACTGATTGTTCCCATGTTTTGTCGTATGTTGTGTAGTGATGCACAGTGTTGTTATTACAGATCTTGTGGTAACAGATTGTTCCCATGTTTTGTCGTATGTTGTGTAGTGATGCACAGTGTTGTTATAACAGATCTTGTGGTTACAGATTGTTCCCATGTTTTGTCGTATGTTGTGTAGTGATGCACAGTGTTGTTATAACAGCTCTTGTGGTTACTGATTGTTCCCATGTTTTGTCGTATGTTGTGTAGTGATGCACAGTGTTGTTATAACAGATCTTGTGGTAACAGATTGTTCCCATGTTTTGTCGTATGTTGTGTAGTGATGCACAGTGTTGTTATAACAGATCTTGTGGTTACTGATTGTTCCCATGTTTTGTCGTATGTTGTGTAGTGATGCACAGTGTTGTTATAATAGCTCATGTGGTTACTGATTGTTCCCATGGGATGTCGTATGTTGTGTAGTGATGCACAGTGTTGTTATAACAGCTCCTTTGGTTACATATTATTCCCATGTTTTGTCGTATGTTGTGTAGTGATGCAGTGTTGTTATAACAGATCTTGTGGTAACAGATTGTTCCCATGTTTTGTCGTATGTTGTGTAGTGATGCACAGTGTTGTTATAACAGATCTTGTGGTAACAGATTGTTCCCATGTTTTGTCGTATGTTGTGTAGTGATGCACAGTGTTGTTATAACAGCTCTTGTGGTAACAGATTGTTCCCATGTTTTGTCGTATGTTGTGTAGTGATGCACAGTATTGTTATAACAGCTCTTGTGGTTACTGATTGTTCCCATGTTTTGTCGTATGTTGTGTAGTGATGCACAGTATTGTTATAACAGCTCTTGTGGTTACTGATTGTTCCCATGTTTTGTCGTATGTTGTGTAGTGATGTACAGTATTGTTATAACAGCTCCTGTGGTTACAGATTGTTCTCATGTTTTGTCGTATGTTGTGTAGTGATGCACAGTGTTGTTATAACATCTCTTGTGGTTACAGATTGTTCCCATGTTTTGTCGTATGTTGTGTAGTGATGCACAGTGTTGTTATAACAGCTCCTGTGGTTACAGATTGTTCCCATGTTTTGTCGTATGTTGTGTAGTGATGTACAGTGTTGTTATAACAGCTCCTGTGGTTACAGGTTGTTCCCATGTTTTGTCGTATGTTGTGTAGTGATGCACAGTGTTGTTATAACAGCTCCTGTGGTTACTGATTGTTCCCATGTTTTGTCGCATGTTGTGTAGTGATGCACAGTATTGTTATAACAGCTCTTGTGGTTACTGATTGTTCCCATGTTTTGTCGTATGTTGTGTAGTGATGCACAGTGTTGTTATAACAGATCTTGTGGTAACAGATTGTTCCCATGTTTTGTCGTATGTTGTGTAGTGATGCACAGTGTTGTTATAACAGATCTTGTGGTAACAGATTGTTCCCATGTTTTGTCGTATGTTGTGTAGTGATGCACAGTGTTGTTATAACAGATCATGTGGTTACAGGTTGTTCCCATGTTTTGTCGTATGTTGTGTAGTGATGCACATTGTTGTTATAACAGCTCCTGTGGTTACTGATTGTTCCCATGTTTTGTCGCATGTTGTGTAGTGATGCACAGTATTGTTATAACAGCTCTTGTGGTTACTGATTGTTCCCATGTTTTGTCGTATGTTGTGTAGTGATGCACAGTGTTGTTATAACAGATCTTGTGGTAACAGATTGTTCCCATGTTTTGTCGTATGTTGTGTAGTGATGCACAGTGTTGTTATAACCGCTCTTGTGGTAACAGATTGTTCCCATGTTTTGTCGTATGTTGTGTTGTGATGTACAGTATTGTTATAACAGCTCTTGTGGTTACAGATTGTTCCCATGTTTTGTCGTATGTTGTGTAGTGATGCACAGTGTTGTTATAACAGCTCCTGTGGTTACAGATTGTTCCCATGTTTTGTCGTATGTTGTGTAGTGATGTACAGTGTTGTTATAACAGCCCCTGTGGTTACAGGTTGTTCCCATGTTTTGTCGTATGTTGTGTAGTGATGCATAGTGTTGTTATAACAGCTCCTGTGGTTACTGATTGTTCCACTGTTTTGTCGCACGTTGTGTACTGATGCACAGTATTGTTATAACAGCTCTTGTGGTTACTGATTGTTCCCATGTTTTGTCGTATGTTGTGTAGTGATGCACAGTGTTGTTATTACAGATCTTGTGGTAACAGATTGTTCCCATGTTTTGTCGTATGTTGTGTAGTGATGCACAGTGTTGTTATAACAGATCTTGTGGTTACAGATTGTTCCCATGTTTTGTCGTATGTTGTGTAGTGATGCACAGTGTTGTTATAACAGCTCTTGTGGTTACTGATTGTTCCCATGTTTTGTCGTATGTTGTGTAGTGATGCACAGTGTTGTTATAACAGATCTTGTGGTAACAGATTGTTCCCATGTTTTGTCGTATGTTGTGTAGTGATGCACAGTGTTGTTATAACAGATCTTGTGGTTACTGATTGTTCCCATGTTTTGTCGTATGTTGTGTAGTGATGCACAGTGTTGTTATAATAGCTCATGTGGTTACTGATTGTTCCCATGGGATGTCGTATGTTGTGTAGTGATGCACAGTGTTGTTATAACAGCTCCTTTGGTTACATATTATTCCCATGTTTTGTCGTATGTTGTGTAGTGATGCAGTGTTGTTATAACAGATCTTGTGGTAACAGATTGTTCCCATGTTTTGTCGTATGTTGTGTAGTGATGCACAGTGTTGTTATAACAGATCTTGTGGTAACAGATTGTTCCCATGTTTTGTCGTATGTTGTGTAGTGATGCACAGTGTTGTTATAACAGCTCTTGTGGTAACAGATTGTTCCCATGTTTTGTCGTATGTTGTGTAGTGATGCACAGTATTGTTATAACAGCTCTTGTGGTTACTGATTGTTCCCATGTTTTGTCGTATGTTGTGTAGTGATGCACAGTGTTGTTATAACAGCTCCTGTGGTTACAGATTGTTCCCATGTTTTGTCGTATGTTGTGTAGTGATGTACAGTATTGTTATAACAGCTCTTGTGGTTACAGATTGTTCCCATGTTTTGTCGTATGTTGTGTAGTGATGCACAGTGTTGTTATAACAGCTCCTGTGGTTACAGATTGTTCCCATGTTTTGTCGTATGTTGTGTAGTGATGTACAGTGTTGTTATAACAGCTCCTGTGGTTACAGATTGTTCCACTGTTTTGTCGCATGTTGTGTAGTGATGCACAGTATTGTTATAACAGCTCTTGTGGTTACTGATTGTTCCCATGTTTTGTCGTATGTTGTGTAGTGATGCACAGTGTTGTTATTACAGATCTTGTGGTAACAGATTGTTCCCATGTTTTGTCGTATGTTGTGTAGTGATGCACAGTGTTGTTATAACAGATCTTGTGGTTACAGATTGTTCCCATGTTTTGTCGTATGTTGTGTAGTGATGCACAGTGTTGTTATAACAGCTCTTGTGGTTACTGATTGTTCCCATGTTTTGTCGTATGTTGTGTAGTGATGCACAGTGTTGTTATAACAGCTCCTGTGGTTACAGATTGTTCCCATGTTTTGTCGTATGTTGTGTAGTGATGCAGTGTTGTTATAACAGCTCTTGTGGTAACAGATTGTTCCCATGTTTTGTCGTATGTTGTGTAGAGATGCACAGTGTTGTTATAACAGATCTTGTGGTAACAGATTGTTCCCATGTTTTGTCGTATGTTGTGTAGTGATGTACAGTATTGTTATAACAGCTCCTGTGGTTACAGATTGTTCCCATGTTTTGTCGTATGTTGTGTAGTGATGCACAGTGTTGTTATAATAGATCATGTGGTTACTGATTGTTCCCATGGGATGTCGTATGTTGTGTAGTGATGCACAGTGTTGTTATAACAGCTCCTGTGGTTACAGATTGTTCCCATGTTTTGTCGTATGTTGTGTAGTGATGCAGTGTTGTTATAACAGATCTTGTGGTAACAGATTGTTCCCATGTTTTGTCGTATGTTGTGTAGTGATGCACAGTGTTGTTATAACAGATCTTGTGGTAACAGATTGTTCCCATGTTTTGTCGTATGTTGTGTAGTGATGTACAGTATTGTTATTACAGCTCCTGTGGTTACAGATTGTTCCCATGTTTTGTCGTATGTTGTGTAGTGATGTACAGTATTGTTATAACAGCTCTTGTGGTTACAGACTGTTCCCATGTTTTGTCGTATGTTGTGTAGTGATGCACAGTATTGTTATAACAGCTCTTGTGGTTACTGATTGTTCCCATGTTTTGTCGTATGTTGTGTAGTGATGCACAGTGTTGTTATAACAGCTCCTGTGGTTACTGATTGTTCCCATGGGATGTCGTATGTTGTGTAGTGATGCACAGTGTTGTTATAACAGCTCTTGTGGTTACAGATTGTTCCCATGTTTTGTCGTATGTTGTGTAGTGATGTACAGTATTGTTATAACAGCTCCTGTGGTTACAGATTGTTCCCATGTTTTGTCGTATGTTGTGTAGTGATGCACAGTGTTGTTATAACATCTCTTGTGGTTACAGATTGTTCCCATGTTTTGTCGTATGTTGTGTAGTGATGCACAGTGTTGTTATAACAGCTCCTGTGGTTACAGATTGTTCCCATGTTTTGTCGTATGTTGTGTAGTGATGCACAGTATTGTTATAACAGCTCCTGTGGTTACTGATTGTTCCCATGTTTTGTCGCACGTTGTGTAGTGATGCACAGTATTGTTATAACAGCTCTTGTGGTTACTGATTGTTCCCATGTTTTGTCGTATGTTGTGTAGTGATGCACATTGTTGTTATAACAGCTCTTATGGTTACTGATTGTTCCCATGTTTTGTCGTATGTTGTGTAGTGATGCACAGTGTTGTTATAACAGCTCCTGTGGTTACAGATTGTTCCCATGTTTTGTCGTATGTTGTGTAGTGATGCAGTGTTGTTATAACAGATCTTGTGGTAACAGATTGTTCCCATGTTTTGTCGTATGTTGTGTAGTGATGCACAGTGTTGTTATAACAGATCTTGTGGTAACAGATTGTTCCCATGTTTTGTCGTGTGTTGTGTAGTGATGTACAGTATTGTTATAACAGCTCCTGTGGTTACAGATTGTTCCCATGTTTTATCGTATGTTGTGTAGTGATGCACAGTGTTGTTATACCATCTCTTGTGGTTACAGATTGTTCCCATGTTTTGTCGTATGTTGTGTAGTGATGCACAGTGTTGTTATAACAGCTCCTGTGGTTACAGATTGTTCCCATGTTTTGTCGTATGTTGTGTAGTGATGTACAGTGTTGTTATAACAGCTCCTGTGGTTACAGGTTGTTCCCATGTTTTGTCGTATGTTGTGTAGTGATGCACAGTGTTGTTATAACAGCTCCTGTGGTTACTGATTGTTCCCATGTTTTGTCGCATGTTGTGTAGTGATGCACAGTATTGTTATAACAGCTCTTGTGGTTACTGATTGTTCCCATGTTTTTTCGTATGTTGTGTAGTGATGCACAGTGTTGTTATAACAGATCTTGTGGTAACAGATTGTTCCCATGTTTTGTCGTATGTTGTGTAGTGATGCACAGTGTTGTTATAACAGATCTTGTGGTAACAGATTGTTCCCATGTTTTGTCGTATGTTGTGTAGTGATGCACAGTGTTGTTATAACAGATTTTGTGGTTACAGGTTGTTCCCATGTTTTGTCGTATGTTGTGTAGTGATGCACATTGTTGTTATAACAGCTCCTGTGGTTACTGATTGTTCCCATGTTTTGTCGCATGTTGTGTAGTGATGCACAGTATTGTAATAACAGCTCTTGTGGTTACTGATTGTTCCCATGTTTTGTCGTATGTTGTGTAGTGATGCACAGTGTTGTTATAACAGATCTTGTGGTAACAGATTGTTCCCATGTTTTGTCGTATGTTGTGTAGTGATGCACAGTGTTGTTATAACAGCTCTTGTGGTAACAGATTGTTCCCATGTTTTGTCGTATGTTGTGCAGTGATGCACAGTATTGTTATAACAGCTCTTGTGGTTACTGATTGTTCCCATGTTTTGTCGTATGTTGTGTAGTGATGCACAGTGTTGTTATAACAGCTCCTGTGGTTACAGATTGTTTCCATGTTTTGTCGTATGTTGTGTAGTGATGTACAGTATTGTTATAACAGCTCTTGTGGTTACAGATTGTTCCCATGTTTTGTCGTATGTTGGGTAGTGATGCACAGTGTTGTTATAACAGCTCCTGTGGTTACAGATTGTTCCCATGTTTTGTCGTATGTTGTGTAGTGATGTACAGTGTTGTTATAACAGCTCCTGTGGTTACAGGTTGTTCCCATGTTTTGTCGTATGTTGTGTAGTGATGCATAGTGTTGTTATAACAGCTCCTGTGGTTACTGATTGTTTCACTGTTTTGTCGCATGTTGTGTAGTGATGCACAGTATTGTTATAACAGCTCTTGTGGTTACTGATTGTTCCCATGTTTTGTCGTATGTTGTGTAGTGATGCACAGTGTTGTTATTACAGATCTTGTGGTAACAGATTGTTCCCATGTTTTGTCGTATGTTGTGTAGTGATGCACAGTGTTGTTATAACAGATCTTGTGGTTACAGATTGTTCCCATGTTTTGTCGTATGTTGTGTAGTGATGCACAGTGTTGTTATAACAGCTCTTGTGGTTACTGATTGTTCCCATGTTTTGTCGTTTGTTGTGTAGTGATGCACAGTGTTGTTATAACAGATCTTGTGGTAACAGATTGTTCCCATGTTTTGTCGTATGTTGTGTAGTGATGCACAGTGTTGTTATAACAGATCTTGTGGTTACTGATTGTTCCCATGTTTTGTCGTATGTTGTGTAGTGATGCACAGTGTTGTTATAATAGCTCCTGTGGTTACTGATTGTTCCCATGGGATGTCGTATGTTGTGTAGTGATGCACAGTGTTGTTATAACAGCTCCTTTGGTTACAGATTGTTCCCATGTTTTGTCGTATGTTGTGTAGTGATGCAGTGTTGTTATAACAGATCTTGTGGTAACAGATTGTTCCCATGTTTTGTCGTATGTTGTGTAGTGATGCACAGTGTTGTTATAACAGATCTTGTGGTAACAGATTGTTCCCATGTTTTGTCGTATGTTGTGTAGTGATGTACAGTGTTGTTATAACAGCTCCTGTGGTTACAGATTGTTCCCATGTTTTGTCGTATGTTTTGTAGTGATACAGTGTTGTTATAACAGATCTTGTGGTAACAGATTGCTCCCATGTTTAATCGTATGTTGTGTAGTGATGCACAGTGTTGTTATAACAGATCCTGTGGTAACAGATTGTTCCCATGTTTTGTCGTATGTTGTGTAGTGATGTACAGTATTGTTATAACAGCTACTGTGGTTACATATTGTTCCCATGTTTTGTCGTATGTTGTGTAGTGATGCACAGTGTTGTTATAACATCTCTTGTGGTTACAGATTGTTCCCATGTTTTGTCGTATGTTGTGTAGTGATGCACAGTGTTGTTATAACAGCTCCTGTGGTTACAGATTGTTCCCATGTTTTGTCGTATGTTGTGTAGTGATGTACAGTGTTGTTATAACAGCTCCTGTGGTTACAGGTTGTTCCCATCTTTTGTCGTATGTTGTGTAGTGATGCACAGTGTTGTTATAACAGCTCCTGTGGTTACAGATTGTTCCCATGTTTTGTCGTATGTTGTGTAGTGATGCACAGTGTTGTTATAACAGCTCTTGTGGTTACTGATTGTTCCCATGTTTTGTCGTATGTTGTGTAGTGATGCACAGTGTTGTTATAACAGCTCCTGTGGTTACAGATTGTTCCCATGTTTTGTCGTATGTTGTGTAGTGATGCAGTGTTGTTATAACAGATCTTGTGGTAACAGATTGTTCCCATGTTTTGTCGTATGTTGTGTAGTGATGCACAGTGTTGTTATAACAGATCTTGTGGTAACAGATTGTTCCCATGTTTTGTCGTATGTTGTGTAGTGATGTACAGTATTGTTATAACAGCTCCTGTGGTTACAGAATGTTCCCATGTTTTGTCGTATGTTGTGTAGTGATGCACAGTGTTGTTATAACATCTCTTGTGGTTACAGATTGTTCCCATGTTTTGTCGTATGTTGTGTAGTGATGCACAGTGTTGTTATAACAGCTCCTGTGGTTATAGATTGTTCCCATGTTTTGTCGTATGTTGTGTAGTGATGTACAGTGTTGTTATAACAGCTCCTGTGGTTACTGATTGTTCCCATGTTTTGTCGCATGTTGTGTAGTGATGCACAGTATTGTTATAACAGCTCTTGTGGTTACTGATTGTTCCCATGTTTTGTCGTATGTTGTGTAGTGATGCACAGTGTTGTTATAACAGATCTTGTGGTAACAGATTGTTCCCATGTTTTGTCGTATGTTGTGTAGTGATGCACAGTGTTGTTATAACAGATCTTTTGGTAACAGATTGTTCCCATGTTTTGTCGTATGTTGTGTAGTGATGCACAGTGTTGTTATAACAGATCTTGTGGTTACAGGTTGTTCCCATGTTTTGTCGTATGTTGTGTAGTGATGCACATTGTTGTTATAACAGCTCCTGTGGTTACTGATTGTTCCTATGTTTTGTCGCATGTTGTGTAGTGATGCACAGTATTGTTATAACAGCTCTTGTGGTTACTGATTGTTCCCATGTTTTGTCGTATGTTGTGTAGTGATGCACAGTGTTGTTATAACAGATCTTGTGGTAACAGATTGTTCCCATGTTTTGTCGTATGTTGTGTAGTGATGCACAGTGTTGTTATAGCAGCTCTTGTGGTAACAGATTGTTCCCATGTTTTGTCGTATGTTGTGTAGTGATGCACAGTATTGTTATAACAGCTCTTGTGGTTACTGATTGTTCCCATGTTTTGTCGTATGTTGTGTAGTGATGCACAGTGTTGTTATAACAGCTCCTGTGGTTACAGATTGTTCCCATGTTTTGTCGTATGTTGTGTAGTGATGTACAGTATTGTTATAACAGCTCTTGTGGTTACAGATTGTTCCCATGTTTTGTCGTATGTTGTGTAGTGATGCACAGTGTTGTTATAACAGCTCCTGTGGTTACAGATTGTTCCCATGTTTTGTCGTATGTTGTGTAGTGATGTACAGTGTTGTTATAACAGCTCCTGTGGTTACTAATTGTTCCACTGTTTTGTCGCATGTTGTGTAGTGATGCACAGTATTGTTATAACAGCTCTTGTGGTTACTGATTGTTCCCATGTTTTGTCGTATGTTGTGTAGTGATGCACAGTGTTGTTATTACAGATCTTGTGGTAACAGATTGTTCCCATGTTTTGTCGTATGTTGTGTAGTGATGCACAGTGTTGTTATAACAGATCTTGTGGTTACAGATTGTTCCCATGTTTTGTCGTATGTTGTGTAGTGATGCACAGTGTTGTTATAACAGCTCTTGTGGTTACTGATTGTTCCCATGTTTTGTCGTATGTTGTGTAGTGATGCACAGTGTTGTTATAACAGATCTTGTGGTAACAGATTGTTCCCATGTTTTGTCGTATGTTGTGTAGTGATGCACAGTGTTGTTATAACAGATCTTGTGGTTACTGATTGTTCCCATGTTTTGTCGTATGTTGTGTAGTGATGCACAGTGTTGTTATAATAGCTCCTGTGGTTACTGATTGTTCCCATGGGATGTCGTATGTTGTGTAGTGATGCACAGTGTTGTTATAACAGCTCCTGTGGTTACAGATTGTTCCCATGTTTTGTCGTATGTTGTGTAGTGATGCAGTGTTGTTATAACAGATCTTGTGGTAACAGATTGTTCCCATGTTTTGTCGTATGTTGTGTAGTGATGCACAGTGTTGTTATAACAGATCTTGTGGTAACAGATTGTTCCCATGTTTTGTCGTATGTTGTGTAGTGATGTACAGTATTGTTATAACAGCTCCTGTGGTTACAGATTGTTCCCATGTTTTGTCGTATGTTGTGTAGTGATGCACAGTGTTGTTATAACATCTCTTGTGGTTACAGATTGTTCCCATGTTCTGTCGTATGTTGTGTAGTGATGCACAGTGTTGTTATAACAGCTCCTGTGGTTACAGATTGTTCACATGTTTTGTCGTATGTTGTGTAGTGATGTACAGTGTTGTTATAATAGCTCCTGTGGTTACAGGTTGTTCCCATGTTTTGTCGTATGTTGTGTAGTGATGCACAGTATTGTTATAACAGCTCTTGTGGTTACTGATTGTTCCCATGTTTTGTCATATGTTGTGTAGTGATGCACAGTGTTGTTATAACAGATCTTGTGGTAACAGATTGTTCCCATGTTTTGTCGTATGTTGTGTAGTGATGCACAGTGTTGTTATAACAGCTCTTGTGGTAACAGATTGTTCCCATGTTTTGTCGTATGTTGTGTAGTGATGCACAGTATTGTTATAATAGCTCTTGTGGTTACTGATTGTTCCCATGTTTTGTCGTATGTTGTGTAGTGATGCACAGTGTTGTTATACAGCTCCTGTGGTTACAAATTGTTCCCATGTTTTGTCGTATGTTGTGTAGTGATGTACAGTATTGTTATAACAGCTCTTGTGGTTACTGATTGTTCCCATGTTTTGTCGTATGTTGTGTAGTGATGCACAGTGTTGTTATAACAGCTCCTGTGGTTACAGATTGTTCCCATGTTTTGTCGTATGTTGTGTAGTGATGTACAGTGTTGTTATAACAGCTCCTGTGGTTACTGATTGTTTCACTGTTTTGTCGCATGTTGTGTAGTGATGCACAGTATTGTTATAACAGCTCTTGTGGTTACTGATTGTTCCCATGTTTTGTCGTATGTTGTGTAGTGATGCACAGTGTTGTTATTACAGATCTTGTGGTAACAGATTGTTCGCATGTTTTGTCGTATGTTGTGTAGTGATGCACAGTGTTGTTATAACAGATCTTGTGGTAACAGATTGTTCCCATGTTTTGTCGTATGTTGTGTAGTGATGCACAGTGTTGTTATAACAGCTCCTGTGGTTACTGATTGTTTCACTGTTTTGTCGCATGTTGTGTAGTGATGCACAGTATTGTTATAACAGCTGTTGTGGTTACTGATTGTTCCCATGTTTTGTCGTATGTTGTGTAGTGATGCACAGTGTTGTTATTACAGATCTTGTGGTAACAGATTGTTCGCATGTTTTGTCGTATTTTGTGTAGTGATGCACAGTGTTGTTATAACAGATCTTGTGGTAACAGATTGTTCCCATGTTTTGTCGTATGTTGTTTAGTGATGCACAGTGTTGTTATAACAGATCTTGTGGTTACTGATTGTTCCCATGTTTTGTCGTATGTTGTGTAGTGATGCACAGTGTTGTTATTATAGCTCCTGTGGTTACTGATTGTTCCCATGGGATGTCGTATGTTGTGTAGTGATGCACAGTGTTGTTATAACAGCTCCTGTGGTTACAGATTGTTCCCATGTTTTGTCGTATGTTGTGTAGTGATGCACAGTATTGTTATAACAGCTCCTGTGGTTACTGATTGTTCCCATGTTTTGTCGTATGTTGTGTAGTGATGTACAGTATTGTTATAACAGCTCTTGTGGTTACTGATTGTTCCCATGTTTTGTCGTATGTTGTGTAGTGATGTACAGTATTGTTATAACAGCTCTTGTGGTTACTGATTGTTCCCATGTTTTGTCGTATGTTGTGTAGTGATGTACAGTATTGTTATTACAGCTCTTGTGGTTACTGATTGTTCCCATGTTTTGTCGTATGTTGTGTAGTGATGCACAGTGTTGTTATTATAGCTCCTGTGGTTACTGATTGTTCCCATGGGATGTCGTATGTTGTGTAGTGATGCACAGTGTTGTTATAACAGCTCCTGTGGTTACAGATTGTTCCCATGTTTTGTCGTATGTTGTGTAGTGATGCACAGTATTGTTATAACAGCTCCTGTGGTTACTGATTGTTCCCATGTTTTGTCGTATGTTGTGTAGTGATGTACAGTATTGTTATAACAGCTCTTGTGGTTACTGATTGTTCCCATGTTTTGTCGTATGTTGTGTAGTGATGTACAGTATTGTTATAACAGCTCCTGTGGTTACTGATTGTTCCCATGTTTTGTCGTATGTTGTGTAGTGATGCACAGTATTGTTATAACAGCTCTTGTGGTAACAGATTGTTCCCATGTTTTGTCGTATGTTGTGTAGTGATGCACAGTGTTGTTATAACAGCTCTTGTGGTTACAGATTGTTCCCATGTTTTGTCGTATGTTGTGTAGTGATGCACAGTGTTGTTATAACAGCTCTTGTGGTAACTGATTGTTCCCATGTTTTGTCGTATGTTGTGTAGTGATGCACAGTATTGTTATAACAGCTCTTGTGGTTACAGGTTGTTCCCATGTTTTGTCGTATGTTGTGTAGTGATGTACAGTGTTTTTATAACAGATCTTGTGATTACTGATTGTTCCCATGTTTTGTCGTATGTTGTGTAGTGATGCACAGTGTTGTTATAACAGCTCTTGTGGTTACTGATTGTTCCCATGTTTTGTCGTATGTTGTGTAGTGATGCACAGTGTTGTTATAACAGCTCTTGTGGTTACTGATTGTTCCCATGTCTTGTCGTATGTTGTGTAGTGATGCACAGTGTTGTTATAACATCTCTTGTGGTTACTGATTGTTCCCATGTTTTGTCGTATGTTGTGTAGTGATGCACAGTGTGGTTATAACAGCTCTTGTGGTTACTGATTGTTCCCATGTTTTGTCGTATGTTGTGTAATGATGCACAGTGTTGTTATAACAGCTCCTGTGGTTACAGATTGTTCCCATGTTTTGTCGTATGTTGTGTAGTGATGCACAGTATTGTTATAACAGCTCCTGTGGTTACAGATTGTTCCCTGTTTTGTCGTATGTTGTGTAGTGATGCACAGTGTTGTTATAACAGATTTTGTGGTAACAGATTGTTCCCATGTTTTGTCGTATGTTGTGTAGTGATGCACAGTGTTGTTATAACAGATCTTGTGGTTACAGGTTGTTCCCATGTTTTGTCGTATGTTGTGTAGTGATGCACATTGTTGTTATAACAGCTCCTGTGGTTACTGATCGTTCCCATGTTTTGTCGCATGTTGTGTAGTGATGCACAGTATTGTTATAACAGCTCTTGTGGTTACTAATTGTTCCCATGTTTTGTCGTATGTTGTGTAGTGATGCACAGTGTTGTTATAACAGATCTTGTGGTAACAGATTGTTCCCATGTTTTGTCGTATGTTGTGTAGTGATGCACAGTGTTGTTATAGCAGCTCTTGTGGTAACAGATTGTTCCCATGTTTTGTCGTATGTTGTGTAGTGATGCACAGTATTGTTATAACAGCTCTTGTGGTTACTGATTGTTCCCATGTTTTGTCGTATGTTGTGTAGTGATGCACAGTGTTGTTATAACAGCTCCTGTGGTTACAGATTGTTCCCATGTTTTGTCGTATGTTGTGTAGTGATGTACAGTATTGTTATAACAGCTCTTGTGGTTACAGATTGTTCCCATGTTTTGTCGTATGTTGTGTAGTGATGCACAGTGTTGTTATAACAGCTCCTGTGGTTACAGATTGTTCCCATGTTTTGTCGTATGTTGTGTAGTGATGTACAGTGTTGTTATAACAGATCTTGTGGTTACTGATTGTTCCCTTGCTTTGTCGTATGTTGTGTAGTGATGCACAGTGTTGTTATAATAGCTGCTGTGGTTACTGATTGTTCCCATGGGATGTCGTATGTTGTGTAGTGATGCACAGTGTTGTTATAACAGCTCCTGTGGTTACAGATTGTTCCCATGTTTTGTCGTATGTTGTGTAGTGATGCACAGTGTTGTTATAACAGATCTTGTGGTAACAGATTGTTCCCATGTTTTGTCGTATGTTGTGTAGTGATGCACAGTGTTGTTATAACAGATCTTGTGGTAACAGATTGTTCCCATGTTTTGTCGTATGTTGTGTAGTGATGTACAGTATTGTTATAACAGCTCCTGTGGTTACAGATTGTTCCCATGTTTTGTCGTATGTTGTGTAGTGATGCACAGTGTTGTTATAACATCTCTTGTGGTTACAGATTGTTCCCATGTTCTGTCGTATGTTATGTAGTGATGCACAGTGTTGTTATAACAGCTCCTGTGGTTACAGATTGTTCCCATGTTTTGTCGTATGTTGTGTAGTGATGTACAGTGTTGTTATAATAGCTCCTGTGGTTACAGGTTGTTCCCATGTTTTGTCGTATGTTGTGTAGTGATGCACAGTGTTGTTATAACAGCTCCTGTGGTTACAGATTGTTCCCATGTTTTGTCGCATGTTGTGTAGTGATGCACAGTATTGTTATAACAGCTCCTGTGGTTACTGATTGTTCCCATGTTTTGTCGTATGTTGTGTAGTGATGCACAGTGTTGTTATAACAGATCTTGTGGTAACAGATTGTTCCCATGTTTTGTCGTATGTTGTGTAGTGATGCACAGTGTTGTTATAACAGATCTTGTGGTAACAGATTGTTCCCATGTTTTGTCGTATGTTGTGTAGTGATGCACAGTGTTGTTATAACAGATCTTGTGGTTACAGGTTGTTCCCATGTTTTGTCGTATGTTGTGTAGTGATGCACATTGTTGTTATAACAGCTCCTGTGGTTACTGATTGTTCCCATGTTTTGTCGCATGTTGTGTAGTGATGCACAGTATTGTTATAACAGCTCTTGTGGTTACTGATTGTTCCCATGTTTTGTCATATGTTGTGTAGTGATGCACAGTGTTGTTATTACAGCTCTTGTGGTAACAGATTGTTCCCATGTTTTGTCGTATGTTGTGTAGTGATGCACAGTATTGTTATAACAGCTCTTGTGGTTACTGATTGTTCCCATGTTTTGTCGTATGTTGTGTAGTGATGCACAGTGTTGTTATAACAGCTCCTGTGGTTACAGATTGTTCCCATGTTTTGTCGTATGTTGTGTAGTGATGTACAGTATTGTTATAACAGCTCCTGTGGTTACAGATTGTTCCCATGTTTTGTCGTATGTTGTGTAGTGATGCACAGTGTTGTTATAACAGCTCCTGTGGTTACAGATTGTTCCCATGTTTTGTCGTATGTTGTGTAGTGATGTACAGTGTTGTTATAACAGCTCTTGTGGTTACTGATTGTTCCCATGTTTTGTCGTATGTTGTGTAGTGATGCACAGTGTTGTTATAACAGATCTTGTGGTAACAGATTGTTCCCATGTTTTGTCGTATGTTGTGTAGTGATGCACAGTGTTGTTATAACAGATCTTGTGGTTACTGATTGTTCCCTTGTTTTGTCGTATGTTGTGTAGTGATGCACAGTGTTGTTATAATAGCTGCTGTGGTTACTGATTGTTCCCATTGGATGTCGTATGTTGTGTAGTGATGCACAGTGTTGTTATAACAGCTCCTGTGGTTACAGATTGTTCCCATGTTTTGTCGTATGTTGTGTAGTGATGCAGTGTTGTTATAACAGATCTTGTGGTAACAGATTGTTCCCATGTTTTGTCGTATGTTGTGTAGTGATGCACAGTGTTGTTATAACAGATCTTGTGGTAACAGATTGTTCCCATGTTTTGTCGTATGTTGTGTAGTGATGTACAGTATTGTTATAACAGCTCTTGTGGTTACAGATTGTTCCCATGTTTTGTCGTATGTTGTGTAGTGATGCACAGTGTTGTTATAACATCTCTTGTGGTTACAGATTGTTCCCATGTTCTGTCGTATGTTATGTAGTGATGCACAGTGTTGTTATAACAGCTCCTGTGGTTACAGATTGTTCCCATGTTTTGTCGTATGTTGTGTAGTGATGTACAGTGTTGTTATAATAGCTCCTGTGGTTACAGGTTGTTCCCATGTTTTGTCGTATGTTGTGTAGTGATGCACAGTGTTGTTATAACAGCTCCTGTGGTTACTGATTGTTCCCATGTTTTGTCGCATGTTGTGTAGTGATGCACAGTATTGTTATAACAGCTCCTGTGGTTACTGATTGTTCCCATGTTTTGTCGTATGTTGTGTAGTGATGCACAGTGTTGTTATAACAGATCTTGTGGTAACAGATTGTTCCCATGTTTTGTCGTATGTTGTGTAGTGATGCACAGTGTTGTTATAACAGATCTTGTGGTAACAGATTGTTCCCATGTTTTGTCGTATGTTGTGTAGTGATGCACAGTGTTGTTATAACAGATCTTGTGGTTACAGGTTGTTCCCATGTTTTGTCGTATGTTGTGTAGTGATGCACATTGTTGTTATAACAGCTCCTGTGGTTACTGATTGTTCCCATGTTTTGTCGCATGTTGTGTAGTGATGCACAGTATTGTTATAACAGCTCTTGTGGTTACTGATTGTTCCCATGTTTTGTCATATGTTGTGTAGTGATGCACAGTGTTGTTATTACAGCTCTTGTGGTAACAGATTGTTCCCATGTTTTGTCGTATGTTGTGTAGTGATGCACAGTATTGTTATAACAGCTCTTGTGGTTACTGATTGTTCCCATGTTTTGTCGTATGTTGTGTAGTGATGCACAGTGTTGTTATAACAGCTCCTGTGGTTACAGATTGTTCCCATGTTTTGTCGTATGTTGTGTAGTGATGTACAGTATTGTTATAACAGCTCCTGTGGTTACAGATTGTTCCCATGTTTTGTCGTATGTTGTGTAGTGATGCACAGTGTTGTTATAACAGCTCCTGTGGTTACAGATTGTTCCCATGTTTTGTCGTATGTTGTGTAGTGATGTACAGTGTTGTTATAACAGCTCCTGTGGTTACTGATTGTTCCACTGTTTTGTCGCATGTTGTGTAGTGATATACAGTATTGTTATAACAGCTCTTGTGGTTGCTGATTGTTCCCATGTTTTGTCGTATGTTGTGTAGTGATGCACAGTGTTGTTATTACAGATCTTGTGGTAACAGATTGTTCCCATGTTTTGTCGTATGTTGTGTAGTGATGCACAGTGTTGTTATAACAGATCTTGTGGTAACAGATTGTTCCCATGTTTTGTCGTATGTTGTGTAGTGATGCACAGTGTTGTTATAACAGATCTTGTGGTTACTGATTGTTCCCATGTTTTGTCGTATGTTGTGTAGTGATGCACAGTTTTGTTATAATAGCTCCTGTGGTTACTGATTGTTCCCATGGGATGTCGTATGTTGTGTAGTGATGCACAGTGTTGTTATAACAGCTCCTGTGGTTACAGATTGTTCCCATGTTTTGTCGTATGTTGTGTAGTGATGCACAGTATTGTTATAACAGCTCCTGTGGTTACTGATTGTTCCCATGTTTTGTCGTATGTTGTGTAGTGATGTACAGTATTGTTATAACAGCTCTTGTGGTTACTGATTGTTCCCATGTTTTGTCGTATGTTGTGTAGTGATGTACAGTATTGTTATAACAGCTCCTGTGGTTACTGATTGTTCCCATGTTTTGGCGTATGTTGTGTAGTGATGTACAGTATTGTTATAACAGCTCCTGTGGTTACTGATTGTTCCCATGTTTTGTCGTATGTTGTGTAGTGATGCACAGTATTGTTATAACAGCTCTTGTGGTAACAGATTGTTCCCATGTTTTGTCGTATGTTGTGTAGTGATGCACAGTGTTGTTATAACAGCTCTTGTGGTTACAGATTGTTCCCATGTTTTGTCGTATGTTGTGTAGTGATGCACAGTGTTGTTATAACAGCTCTTGTGGTAACTGATTGTTCCCGTGTTTTGTCGTATGTTGTGTAGTGATGCACAGTATTGTTATAACAGCTCTTGTGGTTACAGGTTGTTCCCATGTTTTATCGTATGTTGTGTAGTGATGTACAGTATTGTTATAACAGATCTTGTGGTTACTGATTGTTCCCATGTTTTGTCGTATGTTGTGTAGTGATGCACAGTGTTGTTATAACAGCTCTTGTGGTTACTGATTGTTCACATGTTTTGTCGTATGTTGTGTAGTGATGCACAGTGTTGTTATAACAGCTCCTGTGGTTACAGATTGTTCCCATGTTTTGTCGTATGTTGTGTAGTGATGTACAGTATTGTTATAACAGCTCTTGTGGTTACAGATTGTTCCCATGTTTTGTCGTATGTTGTGTAGTGATGCACAGTGTTGTTATAACAGCTCCTGTGGTTACAGATTGTTCCCATGTTTTGTCGTATGTTGTGTAGTGATGTAAAGTGTTGTTATAACAGCTCCTGTGGTTACTGATTGTTCCACTGTTTTGTCGCATGTTGTGTAGTGATGCACAGTATTGTTATAACAGCTCTTGTGGTTACTGATTGTTCCCATGTTTTGTCGTATGTTGTGTAGTGATGCACAGTGTTGTTATTACAGATCTTGTGGTAACAGATTGTTCCCATGTTTTGTCGTATGTTGTGTAGTGATGCACAGTGTTGTTATAACAGATCTTGTGGTAACAGATTGTTCCCATGTTTTGTCGTATGTTGTGTAGTGATGCACAGTGTTGTTATAACAGATCTTGTGGTTACTGATTGTTCCCATGTTTTGTCGTATGTTGTGTAGTGATGCACAGTGTTGTTATAATAGCTAGTGTGGTTACTGATTGTTCCCATGGGATGTCGTATGTTGTGTAGTGATGCACAGTGTTGTTATAACAGCTCCTGTGGTTACAGATTGTTCCCATGTTTTGTCGTATGTTGTGTAGTGATGCACAGTATTGTTATAACATCTCCTGTGGTTACTGATTGTTCCCATGTTTTGTCGTATGTTGTGTAGTGATGTACAGTATTGTTATAACAGCTCTTGTGGTTACTGATTGTTCCCATGTTTTGTCGTATGTTGTGTAGTGATGTACAGTATTGTTATAACAGCTCCTGTGGTTACTGATTGTTCCCATATTTTGGCGTATGTTGTGTAGTGATGTACAGTATTGTTATAACAGCTCCTGTGGTTACTGATTGTTCCCATGTTTTGTCGTATGTTGTGTAGTGATGCACAGTATTGTTATAACAGCTCTTGTGGTAACAGATTGTTCCCATGTTTTGTCGTATGTTGTGTAGTGATGCACAGTGTTGTTATAACAGCTCTTGTGGTTACAGATTGTTCCCATGTTTTGTCGTATGTTGTGTAGTGATGCACAGTGTTGTTATAACAGCTCTTGTGGTAACTGATTGTTCCCGTGTTTTGTCGTATGTTGTGTAGTGATGCACAGTATTGTTATAACAGCTCTTGTGGTTACAGGTTGTTCCCATGTTTTATCGTATGTTGTGTAGTGATGTACAGTATTGTTATAACAGATCTTGTGGTTACTGATTGTTCCCATGTTTTGTCGTATGTTGTGTAGTGATGCACAGTGTTGTTATAACAGCTCTTGTGGTTACTGATTGTTCCCATGTTTTGTCGTATGTTGTGTAGTGATGCACAGTGTTGTTATAACAGCTCTTGTGGTTACTGATTGTTCCCATGTTTTGTCGTATGTTGTGTAGTGATGCACAGTGTTGTTATAACATCTCTTGTGGTTACTGATTGTTCCCATGTTTTGTCGTATGTTGTGTAGTGATGCACAGTGTTGTTATAACAGCTCTTGTGGTTACTGATTGTTCCCATGTTTTGTCGTATGTTGTGTAATGATGCACAGTGTTGTTATAACAGCTCCTGTGGTTACAGATTGTTCCCATGTTTTGTCGTATGTTGTGTAGTGATGCACAGTATTGTTATAACAGCTCTTGTGGTTACTGATTGTTCCCATGTTTTGTCGTATGTTGTGTAGTGATGCACAGTGTTGTTATAATAGATCTTGTGGTAACAGATTGTTCCCATGTTTTGTCGTATGTTGTGTAGTGATGCACAGTGTTGTTATAATAGCTCCTGTGGTTACTGATTGTTCCCATGGGATGTCGTATGTTGTGTAGTGATGCACAGTATTGTTATAACAGCTCCTGTGGTTACAGATTGTTCCCATGGTTTGTCGTATGTTGTGTAGTGATGCACAGTGTTGTTATAACAGCTCCTGTGGTTACTGATTGTTCCCATGTTTTGTCGTATGTTGTGTAGTGATGCACAGTATTGTTATAACAGCTCCTGTGGTTACAGATTGTTCCCATGTTTTGTCGTATGTTGTGTAGTGATGCACAGTATTGTTATAACAGCTCCTGTGGTTACTGATTGTTCCCATGTTTTGTCGTATGTTGTGTAGTGATGTAAAGTATTGTTATAACAGCTCCTGTGGTTACAGATTGTTCCCATGTTTTGTCGTATGTTGTGTAGTGATGCACAGTGTTGTTACAATAGCTCATGTGGTTACTGATTGTTCCCATGTTTTGTCGTATGTTGTGTAGTGATGCACAGTGTTATAACAGCTCCTGTGGTTACTGATTGTTCCCATGGGATGTCGTATGTTGTGTAGTGATGCACAGTATTGTTATAACAGCTCTTGTGGTTACAGGTTGTTCCCATGTTTTGTCGTATGTTGTGTAGTGATTTACAGTATTGTTATAATAGCTCATGTGGTTACTGATTGTTCCCATGTTTTGTCGTATGTTGTGTAGTGATGCACAGTATTGTTATAACAGCTCCTGTGGTTACTGATTGTTCCCATGTTTTGTCGTATGTTGTGTAGTGATGTACAGTATTGTTATAATAGCTCATGTGGTTACTGATTGTTCCCATGTTTTGTCGTATGTTGTGTAGTGATGCACAGTATTGTTATAACAGCTCTTGTGGTAACAGATTGTTCATATGGGATGTCGTATGTTGTGTAGTGATGCACAGTGTTGTTATAACAGCTCCTGTGGTAACAGATTGTTCATATGGAATGTTGTATGTTGTGTAGTGATGCACAGTGTTGTTATAATAACTCCTATGGTTACAGGTTGTTCTCATGGGATGTCGTATGTTGTGAAATGATGCACAGTGTTGTTATAACAGCTCCTGTGGTAACAGATTGTTCCCATGGGATGTCGTATGTTGTGTAGTGATGCACAGTGTTGTTATAACAGCTCATGTAGTTACAGGTCGTTCCCATGGGATGTCGTATGTTTTGTAGTGATGCACAGTGTTGTTATAACAGCTCCTGTGGTAACAGATTGTTCCCATGAGATGTCGTATGTTGTGTAGTGATGAACAGTGTTGCTATAACAGCTCCTGTGGTTACAGATTGTTCCCATGTTTTGTCGTATGTTGTGTAGTGATGCAATGTTGTTATAACAGCTCCTGTGGTTACAGATTGTTCCCATGTTTTGTCGTATGTTGTGTAGTGATGCACAGTGTTGCTATAACAGCTCTTGTGGTTACAGATTGTTCCCATGTTTTGTCGTATGTTGTGTAGTGATGCAGTGTTGTTATAACAGCTCCTGTGGTTACAGATTGTTCCCATGTTTTGTCGTATGTTGTGTAGTGATGTAGTGTTGTTATAACAGCTCCTGTGGTTACAGATTGTTCCCATGTTTTGTCGTATGTTGTGTAGTGATGCACAGTATTGTTATAACAGCTCTTGTGGTTACTGATTGTTCCCATGTTTTGTCGTATGTTGTGTAGTGATGCACAGTGTTGTAATAACAGCTCCTGTGGTTACAGATTGTTCCCATGTTTTGTCGTATGTTGTGTAGTGATGTACAGTATTGTTATAACAGCTCTTGTGGTTACAGATTGTTCCCATGTTTTGTCGTATGTTGTGTAGTGATGCACAGTGTTGTTATTACAGCTCCTGTGGTTACAGATTGTTCCCATGTTTTGTCGTATGTTGTGTAGTGATGTACAGTGTTGTTATAACAGCTCCTGTGGTTACAGGTTGTTCCCATGTTTTGTCGTATGTTGTGTAGTGATGCACAGTGTTGTTATAACAGCTCCTGTGGTTACTGATTGTTCTACTGTTTTGTCGCATGTTGTGTAGTGATGCACAGTATTGTTATAACAGCTCTTGTGGTTACTGATTGTTCCCATGTTTTGTCGTATGTTGTGTAGTGATGCACAGTGTTGTTATTACAGATCTTGTGATAACAGATTGTTCCCATGTTTTGTCGTATGTTGTGTAGTGATGCACAGTGTTGTTATAACAGATCTTGTGGTTACAGATTGTTCCCATGTTTTGTCGTATGTTGTGTAGTGATGCACAGTGTTGTTATAACAGCTCTTGTGGTTACTGATTGTTCCCATGTTTTGTCGTATGTTGTGTAGTGATGCACAGTGTTGTTATAACAGATCTTGTGGTAACAGATTGTTCCCATGTTTTGACGTATGTTGTGTAGTGATGCACAGTGTTGTTATAACAGATCTTGTGGTTACTGATTGTTCCCATGTTTTGTCGTATGTTGTGTAGTGATGCACAGTGTTGTTATAATAGCTGCTGTGGTTACTGATTGTTCCCATGGGATGTCGTATGTTGTGTAGTGATGCACAGTGTTGTTATAACAGCTCCTGTGGTTACAGATTGTTCCCATGTTTTGTCGTATGTTGTGTAGTGATGCACAGTATTGTTATAACAGCTCCTGTGGTTACTGATTGTTCCCATGTTTTGTCGTATCTTGTGTAGTGATGTACAGTATTGTTATAACAGCTCTTGTGGTTACTGATTGTTCCCATGTTTTGTCGTATGTTGTGTAGTGATGTACAGTATTGTTATAACAGCTCCTGTGGTTACAGATTGTTCCCATGGTTTGTCGTATGTTGTGTAGTGATGCACAGTGTTGTTATAACAGCTCCTGTGGTTACTGATTGTTCCCATGTTTTGTCGTATGTTGTGTAGTGATGCACAGTATTGTTATAACAGCTCCTGTGGTTACAGATTGTTCCCATGTTTTGTCGTATGTTGTGTAGTGATGCACAGTATTGTTATAACAGCTCCTGTGGTTACTGATTGTTCCCATGTTTTGTCGTATGTTGTGTAGTGATGTACAGTATTGTTATAACAGCTCCTGTGGTTACAGATTGTTCCCATGTTTTGTCGTATGTTGTGTAGTGATGCACAGTGTTGTTACAATAGCTCATGTGGTTACTGATTGTTCCCATGTTTTGTCGTATGTTGTGTAGTGATGCACAGTGTTATAACAGCTCCTGTGGTTACTGATTGTTTCCATGGGATGTCGTATGTTGTGTAGTGATGCACAGTATTGTTATAACAGCTCTTGTGGTTACAGGTTGTTCCCATGTTTTGTCGTATGTTGTGTAGTGATTTACAGTATTGTTATAATAGCTCATGTGGTTACTGATTGTTCCCATGTTTTGTCGTATGTTGTGTAGTGATGCACAGTATTGTTATAACAGCTCCTGTGGTTACTGATTGTTCCCATGTTTTGTCGTATGTTGTGTAGTGATGTACAGTATTGTTATAATAGCTCATGTGGTTACTGATTGTTCCCATGTTTTGTCGTATGTTGTGTAGTGATGCACAGTATTGTTATAACAGCTCTTGTGGTAACAGATTGTTCATATGGGATGTCGTATGTTGTGTAGTGATGCACAGTGTTGTTATAACAGCTCCTGTGGTAACAGATTGTTCATATGGAATGTTGTATGTTGTGTAGTGATGCACAGTGTTGTTATAACAACTCCTATGGTTACAGGTTGTTCTCATGGGATGTCGTATGTTGTGTAGTGATGCACAGTGTTGTTATAACAGATCTTGTGGTAACAGATTGTTCCCATGTTTTGTCGTATGTTGTGTAGTGATGCAGAGTGTTGTTATAACAGATCTTGTGGTTACTGATTGTTCCCATGTTTTGTCGTATGTTGTGTAGTGATGCACAGTGTTGTTATAATAGCTAGTGTGGTTACTGATTGTTCCCATGGGATGTCGTATGTTGTGTAGTGATGCACAGTGTTGTTATAACAGCTCCTGTGGTTACAGATTGTTCCCATGTTTTGTCGAATGTTGTGTAGTGATGCACAGTATTGTTATAACAGCTTCTGTGGTTACTGATTGTTCCCATGTTTTGTCGTATGTTGTGTAGTGATGTACAGTATTGTTATAACAGCTCTTGTGGTTACTGATTGTTCCCATGTTTTGTCGTATGTTGTGTAGTGATGTACAGTATTGTTATAACAGCTCCTGTGGTTACTGATTGTTCCCATGTTTTGGCGTATGTTGTGTAGTGATGTACAGTATTGTTATAACAGCTCCTGTGGTTACTGATTGTTCCCATGTTTTGTCGTATGTTGTGTAGTGATGCACAGTATTGTTATAACAGCTCTTGTGGTAACAGATTGTTCCCATGTTTTGTCGTATGTTGTGTAGTGATGCACAGTGTTGTTATAACAGCTCTTGTGGTTACTGATTGTTCCCATGTTTTGTCGTATGTTGTGTAGTGATGCACAGTGTTGTTATAACAGCTCTTGTGGTTACTGATTGTTCCCATGTTTTGTCGTATGTTGTGTAGTGATGCACAGTGTTGTTATAACATCTCTTGTGGTTACTGATTGTTCCCATGTTTTGTCGTATGTTGTGTAGTGATGCACAGTGTTGTTATAACATCTCTTGTGGTTACTGATTGTTCCCATGTTTTGTCGTATGTTGTGTAATGATGCACAGTGTTGTTATAACAGCTCCTGTGGTTACAGATTGTTCCCATGTTTTGTCGTATGTTGTGTAGTGATGCACAGTATTGTTATAACAGCTCTTGTGGTTACTGATTGTTCCCATGTTTTGTCGTATGTTGTGTAGTGATGCACAGTGTTGTTATAATAGATCTTGTGGTAACAGATTGTTCCCATGTTTTGTCGTATGTTGTGTAGTGATGCACAGTGTTGTTATAATAGCTCCTGTGGTTACTGATTGTTCCCATGGGATGTCGTATGTTGTGTAGTGATGCACAGTATTGTTATGACAGCTCCTGTGGTTACAGATTGTTCCCATGGTTTGTCGTATGTTGTGTAGTGATGCACAGTGTTGTTATAACAGCTCCTGTGGTTACTGATTGTTCCCATGTTTTGTCGTATGTTGTGTAGTGATGCAGAGTATTGTTATAACAGCTCCTGTGGTTACAGATTGTTCCCATGTTTTGTCGTATGTTGTGTAGTGATGCACAGTATTGTTATAACAGCTCCTGTGGTTACTGATTGTTCCCATGTTTTGTCGTATGTTGTGTAGTGATGTAAAGTATTGTTATAACAGCTCCTGTGGTTACAGATTGTTCCCATGTTTTGTCGTATGTTGTGTAGTGATGCACAGTGTTGTTACAATAGCTCATGTGGTTACTGATTGTTCCCATGTTTTGTCGTATGTTGTGTAGTGATGCACAGTGTTATAACAGCTCCTGTGGTTACTGATTGTTCCCATGGGATGTCGTATGTTGTGTAGTGATGCACAGTATTGTTATAACAGCTCTTGTGGTTACAGGTTGTTCCCATGTTTTGTCGTATGTTGTGTAGTGATTTACAGTATTGTTATAATAGCTCATGTGGTTACTGATTGTTCCCATGTTTTGTCGTATGTTGTGTAGTGATGCACAGTATTGTTATAACAGCTCCTGTGGTTACTGATTGTTCCCATGTTTTGTCGTATGTTGTGTAGTGATGTACAGTATTGTTATAACAGCTCTTGTGGTTACTGATTGTTCCCATGTTTTGTCGTATGTTGTGTAGTGATGTACAGTATTGTGATAACAGCTCCTGTGGTTACTGATTGTTCCCATGTTTTGGCGTATGTTGTGTAGTGATGTACAGTATTGTTATAACAGCTCCTGTGGTTACTGATTGTTCCCATGTTTTGTCGTATGTTGTGTAGTGATGCACAGTATTGTTATAACAGCTCTTGTGGTAACAGATTGTTCCCATGTTTTGTCGTATGTTGTGTAGTGATGCACAGTGTTGTTATAACAGCTCTTGTGGTTACAGATTGTTCCCATGTTTTGTCGTATGCTGTGTAGTGATGCACAGTGTTGTTATAACAGCTCTTGTGGTAACTGATTGTTCCCGTGTTTTGTCGTATGTTGTGTAGTGATGCACAGTATTGTTATAACAGCTCTTGTGGTTACAGGTTGTTCCCATGTTTTATCGTATGTTGTGTAGTGATGTACAGTATTGTTATAACAGATCTTGTGGTTACTGATTGTTCCCATGTTTTGTCGTATGTTGTGTAGTGATGCACAGTGTTGTTATAACAGCTCTTGTGGTTACTGATTGTTCACATGTTTTGTCGTATGTTGTGTAGTGATGCACAGTGTTGTTATAACAGCTCCTGTGGTTACAGATTGTTCCCATGTTTTGTCGTATGTTGTGTAGTGATGTACAGTATTGTTATAACAGCTCTTGTGGTTACAGATTGTTCCCATGTTTTGTCGTATGTTGTGTAGTGATGCACAGTGTTGTTATAACAGCTCCTGTGGTTACAGATTGTTCCCATGTTTTGTCGTATGTTGTGTAGTGATGTAAAGTGTTGTTATAACAGCTCCTGTGGTTACTGATTGTTCCACTGTTTTGTCGCATGTTGTGTAGTGATGCACAGTATTGTTATAACAGCTCTGGTGGTTACTGATTGTTCCCATGTTTTGTCGTATGTTGTGTAGTGATGCACAGTGTTGTTTTTACAGATCTTGTGGTAACAGATTGTTCCCATGTTTTGTCGTATGTTGTGTAGTGATGCACAGTGTTGTTATAACAGATCTTGTGGTAACAGATTGTTCCCATGTTTTGTCGTATGTTGTGTAGTGATGCACAGTGTTGTTATAACAGATCTTGTGGTTACTGATTGTTCCCATGTTTTGTCGTATGTTGTGTAGTGATGCACAGTGTTGTTATAATAGCTAGTGTGGTTACTGATTGTTCCCATGGGATGTCGTATGTTGTGTAGTGATGCACAGTGTTGTTATAACAGCTCCTGTGGTTACAGATTGTTCCCATGTTTTGTCGTATGTTGTGTAGTGATGCACAGTATTGTTATAACAGCTCCTGTGGTTACTGATTGTTCCCATGTTTTGTCGTATGTTGTGTAGTGATGTACAGTATTGTTATAACAGCTCTTGTGGTTACTGATTGTTCCCATGTTTTGTCGTATGTTGTGTAGTGATGTACAGTATTGTTATAACAGCTCCTGTGGTTACTGATTGTTCCCATATTTTGGCGTATGTTGTGTAGTGATGTACAGTATTGTTATAACAGCTCCTGTGGTTACTGATTGTTCCCATGTTTTGTCGTATGTTGTGTAGTGATGCACAGTATTGTTATAACAGCTCTTGTGGTAACAGATTGTTCCCATGTTTTGTCGTATGTTGTGTAGTGATGCACAGTGTTGTTATAACAGCTCTTGTGGTTACAGATTGTTCCCATGTTTTGTCGTATGTTGTGTAGTGATGCACAGTGTTGTTATAACAGCTCTTGTGGTAACTGATTGTTCCCGTGTTTTGTCGTATGTTGTGTAGTGATGCACAGTATTGTTATAACAGCTCTTGTTGTTACAGGTTGTTCCCATGTTTTATCGTATGTTGTGTAGTGATGTACAGTATTGTTATAACAGATCTTGTGGTTACTGATTGTTCCCATGTTTTGTCGTATGTTGTGTAGTGATGCACAGTGTTGTTATAACAGCTCTTGTGGTTACTGATTGTTCCCATGTTTTGTCGTATGTTGTGTAGTGATGCACAGTGTTGTTATAACAGCTCTTGTGGTTACTGATTGTTCCCATGTTTTGTCGTATGTTGTGTAGTGATGCACAGTGTTGTTATAACATCTCTTGTGGTTACTGATTGTTCCCATGTTTTGTCGTATGTTGTGTAGTGATGCACAGTGTTGTTATAACAGCTCTTGTGGTTACTGATTGTTCCCATGTTTTGTCGTATGTTGTGTAATGATGCACAGTGTTGTTATAACAGCTCCTGTGGTTACAGATTGTTCCCATGTTTTGTCGTATGTTGTGTAGTGATGCACAGTATTGTTATAACAGCTCTTGTGGTTACTGATTGTTCCCATGTTTTGTCGTATGTTGTGTAGTGATGCACAGTGTTGTTATAATAGATCTTGTGGTAACAGATTGTTCCCATGTTTTGTCGTATGTTGTGTAGTGATGCACAGTGTTGTTATAATAGCTCCTGTGGTTACTGATTGTTCCCATGGGATGTCGTATGTTGTGTAGTGATGCACAGTATTGTTATAACAGCTCCTGTGGTTACAGATTGTTCCCATGGTTTGTCATATGTTGTGTAGTGATGCACAGTGTTGTTATAACAGCTCCTGTGGTTACTGATTGTTCCCATGTTTTGTCGTATGTTGTGTAGTGATGCACAGTATTGTTATAACAGCTCCTGTGGTTACAGATTGTTCCCATGTTTTGTCGTATGTTGTGTAGTGATGCACAGTATTGTTATAACAGCTCCTGTGGTTACTGATTGTTCCCATGTTTTGTCGTATGTTGTGTAGTGATGTAAAGTATTGTTATAACAGCTCCTGTGGTTACAGATTGTTCCCATGTTTTGTCGTATGTTGTGTAGTGATGCACAGTGTTGTTACAATAGCTCATGTGGTTACTGATTGTTCCCATGTTTTGTCGTATGTTGTGTAGTGATGCACAGTGTTATAACAGCTCCTGTGGTTACTGATTGTTCCCATGGGATGTCGTATGTTGTGTAGTGATGCACAGTATTGTTATAACAGCTCTTGTGGTTACAGGTTGTTCCCATGTTTTGTCGTATGTTGTGTAGTGATTTACAGTATTGTTATAATAGCTCATGTGGTTACTGATTGTTCCCATGTTTTGTCGTATGTTGTGTAGTGATGCACAGTATTGTTATAACAGCTCCTGTGGTTACTGATTGTTCCCATGTTTTGTCGTATGTTGTGTAGTGATGTACAGTATTGTTATAATAGCTCATGTGGTTACTGATTGTTCCTATGTTTTGTCGTATGTTGTGTAGTGATGCACAGTATTGTTATAACAGCTCTTGTGGTAACAGATTGTTCATATGGGATGTCGTATGTTGTGTAGTGATGCACAGTGTTGTTATAACAGCTCCTGTGGTAACAGATTGTTCATATGGAATGTTGTATGTTGTGTAGTGATGCACAGTGTTGTTATAACAACTCCTATGGTTACAGGTTGTTCTCATGGGATGTCGTATGTTGTGAAATGATGCACAGTGTTGTTATAACAGCTCCTGTGGTAACAGATTGTTCCCATGGGATGTCGTATGTTGTGTAGTGATGCACAGTGTTGTTATAACAGCTCATGTAGTTACAGGTCGTTCCCATGGGATGTCGTATGTTTTGTAGTGATGCACAGTGTTGTTATAACAGCTCCTGTGGTAACAGATTGTTCCCATGAGATGTCGTATGTTGTGTAGTGATGAACAGTGTTGCTATAACAGCTCCTGTGGTTACAGATTGTTCCCATGTTTTGTCGTATGTTGTGTAGTGATGCAATGTTGTTATAACAGCTCCTGTGGTTACAGATTGTTCCCATGTTTTGTCGTATGTTGTGTAGTGATGCACAGTGTTGCTATAACAGCTCTTGTGGTTACAGATTGTTCCCATGTTTTGTCGTATGTTGTGTAGTGATGCAGTGTTGTTATAACAGCTCCTGTGGTTACAGATTGTTCCCATGTTTTGTCGTATGTTGTGTAGTGATGTAGTGTTGTTATAACAGCTCCTGTGGTTACAGATTGTTCCCATGTTTTGTCGTATGTTGTGTAGTGATGCACAGTATTGTTATAACAGCTCTTGTGGTTACTGATTGTTCCCATGTTTTGTCGTATGTTGTGTAGTGATGCACAGTGTTGTAATAACAGCTCCTGTGGTTACAGATTGTTCCCATGTTTTGTCGTATGTTGTGTAGTGATGTACAGTATTGTTATAACAGCTCTTGTGGTTACAGATTGTTCCCATGTTTTGTCGTATGTTGTGTAGTGATGCACAGTGTTGTTATTACAGCTCCTGTGGTTACAGATTGTTCCCATGTTTTGTCGTATGTTGTGTAGTGATGTACAGTGTTGTTATAACAGCTCCTGTGGTTACAGGTTGTTCCCATGTTTTGTCGTATGTTGTGTAGTGATGCACAGTGTTGTTATAACAGCTCCTGTGGTTACTGATTGTTCTACTGTTTTGTCGCATGTTGTGTAGTGATGCACAGTATTGTTATAACAGCTCTTGTGGTTACTGATTGTTCCCATGTTTTGTCGTATGTTGTGTAGTGATGCACAGTGTTGTTATTACAGATCTTGTGATAACAGATTGTTCCCATGTTTTGTCGTATGTTGTGTAGTGATGCACAGTGTTGTTATAACAGATCTTGTGGTTACAGATTGTTCCCATGTTTTGTCGTATGTTGTGTAGTGATGCACAGTGTTGTTATAACAGCTCTTGTGGTTACTGATTGTTCCCATGTTTTGTCGTATGTTGTGTAGTGATGCACAGTGTTGTTATAACAGATCTTGTGGTAACAGATTGTTCCCATGTTTTGACGTATGTTGTGTAGTGATGCACAGTGTTGTTATAACAGATCTTGTGGTTACTGATTGTTCCCATGTTTTGTCGTATGTTGTGTAGTGATGCACAGTGTTGTTATAATAGCTGCTGTGGTTACTGATTGTTCCCATGGGATGTCGTATGTTGTGTAGTGATGCACAGTGTTGTTATAACAGCTCCTGTGGTTACAGATTGTTCCCATGTTTTGTCGTATGTTGTGTAGTGATGCACAGTATTGTTATAACAGCTCCTGTGGTTACTGATTGTTCCCATGTTTTGTCGTATCTTGTGTAGTGATGTACAGTATTGTTATAACAGCTCTTGTGGTTACTGATTGTTCCCATGTTTTGTCGTATGTTGTGTAGTGATGTACAGTATTGTTATAACAGCTCCTGTGGTTACAGATTGTTCCCATGGTTTGTCGTATGTTGTGTAGTGATGCACAGTGTTGTTATAACAGCTCCTGTGGTTACTGATTGTTCCCATGTTTTGTCGTATGTTGTGTAGTGATGCACAGTATTGTTATAACAGCTCCTGTGGTTACAGATTGTTCCCATGTTTTGTCGTATGTTGTGTAGTGATGCACAGTATTGTTATAACAGCTCCTGTGGTTACTGATTGTTCCCATGTTTTGTCGTATGTTGTGTAGTGATGTACAGTATTGTTATAACAGCTCCTGTGGTTACAGATTGTTCCCATGTTTTGTCGTATGTTGTGTAGTGATGCACAGTGTTGTTACAATAGCTCATGTGGTTACTGATTGTTCCCATGTTTTGTCGTATGTTGTGTAGTGATGCACAGTGTTATAACAGCTCCTGTGGTTACTGATTGTTTCCATGGGATGTCGTATGTTGTGTAGTGATGCACAGTATTGTTATAACAGCTCTTGTGGTTACAGGTTGTTCCCATGTTTTGTCGTATGTTGTGTAGTGATTTACAGTATTGTTATAATAGCTCATGTGGTTACTGATTGTTCCCATGTTTTGTCGTATGTTGTGTAGTGATGCACAGTATTGTTATAACAGCTCCTGTGGTTACTGATTGTTCCCATGTTTTGTCGTATGTTGTGTAGTGATGTACAGTATTGTTATAATAGCTCATGTGGTTACTGATTGTTCCCATGTTTTGTCGTATGTTGTGTAGTGATGCACAGTATTGTTATAACAGCTCTTGTGGTAACAGATTGTTCATATGGGATGTCGTATGTTGTGTAGTGATGCACAGTGTTGTTATAACAGCTCCTGTGGTAACAGATTGTTCATATGGAATGTTGTATGTTGTGTAGTGATGCACAGTGTTGTTATAACAACTCCTATGTTTACAGGTTGTTCTCATGGGATGTCGTATGTTGTGTAGTGATGCACAGTGTTGTTATAACAGATCTTGTGGTAACAGATTGTTCCCATGTTTTGTCGTATGTTGTGTAGTGATGCAGAGTGTTGTTATAACAGATCTTGTGGTTACTGATTGTTCCCATGTTTTGTCGTATGTTGTGTAGTGATGCACAGTGTTGTTATAATAGCTAGTGTGTTTACTGATTGTTCCCATGGGATGTCGTATGTTGTGTAGTGATGCACAGTGTTGTTATAACAGCTCCTGTGGTTACAGATTGTTCCCATGTTTTGTCGTATGTTGTGTAGTGATGCACAGTATTGTTATAACAGCTCCTGTGGTTACTGATTGTTCCCATGTTTTGTCGTATGTTGTGTAGTGATGTACAGTATTGTTATAACAGCTCTTGTGGTTACTGATTGTTCCCATGTTTTGTCGTATGTTGTGTAGTGATGTACAGTATTGTTATAACAGCTCCTGTGGTTACTGATTGTTCCCATGTTTTGGCGTATGTTGTGTAGTGATGTACAGTATTGTTATAACAGCTCCTGTGGTTACTGATTGTTCCCATGTTTTGTCGTATGTTGTGTAGTGATGCACAGTATTGTTATAACAGCTCTTGTGGTAACAGATTGTTCCCATGTTTTGTCGTATGTTGTGTAGTGATGCACAGTGTTGTTATAACAGCTCTTGTGGTTACAGATTGTTCCCATGTTTTGTCGTATGTTGTGTAGTGATGCACAGTGTTGTTATAACAGCTCTTGTGGTAACTGATTGTTCCCGTGTTTTGTCGTATGTTGTGTAGTGATGCACAGTATTGTTATAACAGCTCTTGTGGTTACAGGTTGTTCCCATGTTTTATCGTATGTTGTGTAGTGATGTACAGTATTGTTATAACAGATCTTGTGGTTACTGATTGTTCCCATTTTTTGTCGTATGTTGTGTAGTGATGCACAGTGTTGTTATAACAGCTCTTGTGGTTACTGATTGTTCCCATGTTTTGTCGTATGTTGTGTAGTGATGCACAGTGTTGTTATAACAGCTCTTGTGGTTACTGATTGTTCCCATGTTTTGTCGTATGTTGTGTAGTGATGCACAGTGTTGTTATAACATCTCTTGTGGTTACTGATTGTTCCCATGTTTTGTCGTATGTTGTGTAGTGATGCACAGTGTTGTTATAACATCTCTTGTGGTTACTGATTGTTCCCATGTTTTGTCGTATGTTGTGTAATGATGCACAATGTTGTTATAACAGCTCCTGTGGTTACAGATTGTTCCCATGTTTTGTCGTATGTTGTGTAGTGATGCACAGTATTGTTATAACAGCTCTTGTGGTTACTGATTGTTCCCATGTTTTGTCGTATGTTGTGTAGTGATGCACAGTGTTGTTATAATAGATCTTGTGGTAACAGATTGTTCCCATGTTTTGTCGTATGTTGTGTAGTGATGCACAGTGTTGTTATAATAGCTCCTGTGGTTACTGATTGTTCCCATGGGATGTCGTATGTTGTGTAGTGATGCACAGTATTGTTATAACAGCTCCTGTGGTTACAGATTGTTCCCATGGTTTGTCGTATGTTGTGTAGTGATGCACAGTGTTGTTATAACAGCTCCTGTGGTTACTGATTGTTCCCATGTTTTGTCGTATGTTGTGTAGTGATGCACAGTATTGTTATAACAGCTCCTGTGGTTACAGATTGTTCCCATGTTTTGTCGTATGTTGTGTAGTGATGCACAGTATTGTTATAACAGCTCCTGTGGTTACTGATTGTTCCCATGTTTTGTCGTATGTTGTGTAGTGATGCACAGTGTTGTTACAATAGCTCATGTGGTTACTGATTGTTCCCATGTTTTGTCGTATGTTGTGTAGTGATGTAAAGTATTGTTATAACAGCTCCTGTGGTTACAGATTGTTCCCATGTTTTGTCGTATGTTGTGTAGTGATGCACAGTGTTGTTACAATAGCTCATGTGGTTACTGATTGTTCCCATGTTTTGTCGTATGTTGTGTAGTGATGCACAGTGTTATAACAGCTCCTGTGGTTACTGATTGTTCCCATGGGATGTCGTATGTTGTGTAGTGATGCACAGTATTGTTATAACAGCTCTTGTGGTTACAGGTTGTTCCCATGTTTTGTCGTATGTTGTGTAGTGATTTACAGTATTGTTATAATAGCTCATGTGGTTACTGATTGTTCCCATGTTTTGTCGTATGTTGTGTAGTGATGCACAGTATTGTTATAACAGCTCCTGTGGTTACTGATTGTTCCCATGTTTTGTCGTATGTTGTGTAGTGATGTACAGTATTGTTATAATAGCTCATGTGGTTACTGATTGTTCCCATGTTTTGTCGTATGTTGTGTAGTGATGCACAGTATTGTTATAACAGCTCTTGTGGTAACAGATTGTTCATATGGGATGTCGTATGTTGTGTAGTGATGCACAGTGTTGTTATAACAGCTCCTGTGGTAACAGATTGTTCATATGGAATGTTGTATGTTGTGTAGTGATGCACAGTGTTGTTATAACAACTCCTATGGTTACAGGTTGTTCTCATGGGATGTCGTATGTTGTGAAATGATGCACAGTGTTGTTATAACAGCTCCTGTGGTAACAGATTGTTCCCATGGGATGTCGTATGTTGTGTAGTGATGCACAGTGTTGTTATAACAGCTCATGTAGTTACAGGTCGTTCCCATGGGATGTTGTATGTTTTGTAGTGATGCACAGTGTTGTTATAACAGCTCCTGTGGTAACAGATTGTTCCCATGAGATGTCGTATGTTGTGTAGTGATGAACAGTGTTGCTATAACAGCTCCTGTGGTTACAGATTGTTCCCATGTTTTGTCGTATGTTGTGTAGTGATGCAATGTTGTTATAACAGCTCCTGTGGTTACAGATTGTTCCCATGTTTTGTCGTATGTTGTGTAGTGATGCACAGTGTTGCTATAACAGCTCTTGTGGTTACAGATTGTTCCCATGTTTTGTCGTATGTTGTGTAGTGATGCAGTGTTGTTATAACAGCTCCTGTGGTTACAGATTGTTCCCATGTTTTGTCGTATGTTGTGTAGTGATGTAGTGTTGTTATAACAGCTCCTGTGGTTACAGATTGTTCCCATGTTTTGTCGTATGTTGTGTAGTGATGCACAGTATTGTTATAACAGCTCTTGTGGTTACAGATTGTTCCCATGTTTTGTCGTATGTTGTGTAGTGATGCACAGTGTTGTAATAACAGCTCCTGTGGTTACAGATTGTTCCCATGTTTTGTCGTATGTTGTGTAGTGATGTACAGTATTGTTATAACAGCTCTTGTGGTTACAGATTGTTCCCATGTTTTGTCGTATGTTGTGTAGTGATGCACAGTGTTGTTATAACAGCTCCTGTGGTTACAGATTGTTCCCATGTTTTGTCGTATGTTGTGTAGTGATGTACAGTGTTGTTATAACAGCTCCTGTGGTTACTGATTGTTCTACTGTTTTGTCGCATGTTGTGTAGTGATGCACAGTATTGTTATAACAGCTCTTGTGGTTACTGATTGTTCCCATGTTTTGTCGTATGTTGTGTAGTGATGCACAGTGTTGTTATTACAGATCTTGTGGTAACAGATTGTTCCCATGTTTTGTCGTATGTTGTGTAGTGATGCACAGTGTTGTTATAACAGATCTTGTGGTTACAGATTGTTCCCATGTTTTGTCGTATGTTGTGTAGTGATGCACAGTGTTGTCATAACAGCTCTTGTGGTTACTGATTGTTCCCATGTTTTGTCGTATGTTGTGTAGTGATGCACAGTGTTGTTATAACAGATCTTGTGGTAACAGATTGTTCCCATGTTTTGTCGTATGTTGTGTAGTGATGCACAGTGTTGTTATAACAGATCTTGTGGTTACTGATTGTTCCCATGTTTTGTCGTATGTTGTGTAGTGATGCACAGTGTTGTTATAATAGCTGCTGTGGTTACTGATTGTTCCCATGGGATGTCGTATGTTGTGTAGTGATGCACAGTGTTGTTATAACAGCTCCTGTGGTTACAGATTGTTCCCATGTTTTGTCGTATGTTGTGTAGTGATGTACAGTATTGTTATAACAGCTCTTGTGGTTACTGATTGTTCCCATGTTTTGTCGTATGTTGTGTAGTGATGTACAGTATTGTTATAACAGCTCCTGTGGTTACAGATTGTTCCCATGGTTTGTCGTATGTTGTGTAGTGATGCACAGTGTTGTTATAACAGCTCCTGTGGTTACTGATTGTTCCCATGTTTTGTCGTATGTTGTGTAGTGATGCACAGTATTGTTATAACAGCTCCTGTGGTTACAGATTGTTCCCATGTTTTGTCGTATGTTGTGTAGTGATGCACAGTATTGTTATAACAGCTCCTGTGGTTACTGATTGTTCCCATGTTTTGTCGTATGTTGTGTAGTGATGTACAGTATTGTTATAACAGCTCCTGTGGTTACAGATTGTTCCCATGTTTTGTCGTATGTTGTGTAGTGATGCACAGTGTTGTTACAATAGCTCATGTGGTTACTGATTGTTCCCATGTTTTGTCGTATGTTGTGTAGTGATGCACAGTGTTATAACAGCTCCTGTGGTTACTGATTGTTTCCATGGGATGTCGTATGTTGTGTAGTGATGCACAGTATTGTTATAACAGCTCTTGTGGTTACAGGTTGTTCCCATGTTTTGTCGTATGTTGTGTAGTGATTTACAGTATTGTTATAATAGCTCATGTGGTTACTGATTGTTCCCATGTTTTGTCGTATGTTGTGTAGTGATGCACAGTATTGTTATAACAGCTCCTGTAGTTACTGATTGTTCCCATGTTTTGTCGTATGTTGTGTAGTGATGTACAGTATTGTTATAATAGCTCATGTGGTTACTGATTGTTCCCATGTTTTGTCGTATGTTGTGTAGTGATGCACAGTATTGTTATAACAGCTCTTGTGGTAACAGATTGTTCATATGGGATGTCGTATGTTGTGTAGTGATGCACAGTGTTGTTATAACAGCTCCTGTGGTAACAGATTGTTCATATGGAATGTTGTATGTTGTGTAGTGATGCACAGTGTTGTTATAACAACTCCTATGGTTACAGGTTGTTCTCATGGGATGTCGTATGTTGTGAAATGATGCACAGTGTTGTTATAACAGCTCCTGTGGTAACAGATTGTTCCCATGTTTTGTCGTATGTTGTGTAGTGATGCACAGTGTTGTTACAATAGCTCATGTGGTTACTGATTGTTCCCATGTTTTGTCGTATGTTGTGTAGTGATGCACAGTGTTATAACAGCTCCTGTGGTTACTGATTGTTTCCATGGGATGTCGTATGTTGTGTAGTGATGCACAGTATTGTTATAACAGCTCTTGTGGTTACAGGTTGTTCCCATGTTTTGTCGTATGTTGTGTAGTGATTTACAGTATTGTTATAATAGCTCATGTGGTTACTGATTGTTCCCATGTTTTGTCGTATGTTGTGTAGTGATGTACAGTATTGTTATAATAGCTCATGTGGTTACTGATTGTTCCCATGTTTTGTCGTATGTTGTGTAGTGATGCACAGTATTGTTATAACAGCTCTTGTGGTAACAGATTGTTCATATGGGATGTCGTATGTTGTGTAGTGATGCACAGTGTTGTTATAACAGCTCCTGTGGTAACAGATTGTTCATATGGAATGTTGTATGTTGTGTAGTGATGCACAGTGTTGTTATAACAACTCCTATGGTTACAGGTTGTTCTCATGGGATGTCGTATGTTGTGTAGTGATGCACAGTGTTGTTATAACAGATCTTGTGGTAACAGATTGTTCCCATGTTTTGTCGTATGTTGTGTAGTGATGCAGAGTGTTGTTATAACAGATCTTGTGGTTACTGATTGTTCCCATGTTTTGTCGTATGTTGTGTAGTGATGCACAGTGTTGTTATAATAGCTAGTGTGGTTACTGATTGTTCCCATGGGATGTCGTATGTTGTGTAGTGATGCACAGTGTTGTTATAACAGCTCCTGTGGTTACAGATTGTTCCCATGTTTTGTCGTATGTTGTGTAGTGATGCACAGTATTGTTATAACAGCTCCTGTGGTTACTGATTGTTCCCATGTTTTGTCGTATGTTGTGTAGTGATGTACAGTATTGTTATAACAGCTCTTGTGGTTACTGATTGTTCCCATGTTTTGTCGTATGTTGTGTAGTGATGTACAGTATTGTTATAACAGCTCCTGTGGTTACTGATTGTTCCCATGTTTTGGCGTATGTTGTGTAGTGATGTACAGTATTGTTATAACAGCTCCTGTGGTTACTGATTGTTCCCATGTTTTGTCGTATGTTGTGTAGTGATGCACAGTATTGTTATAACAGCTCTTGTGGTAACAGATTGTTCCCATGTTTTGTCGTATGTTGTGTAGTGATGCACAGTGTTGTTATAACAGCTCTTGTGGTTACAGATTGTTCCCATGTTTTGTCGTATGTTGTGTAGTGATGCACAGTGTTGTTATAACAGCTCTTGTGGTAACTGATTGTTCCCGTGTTTTGTCGTATGTTGTGTAGTGATGCACAGTATTGTTATAACAGCTCTTGTGGTTACAGGTTGTTCCCATGTTTTATCGTATGTTGTGTAGTGATGTACAGTATTGTTATAACAGATCTTGTGGTTACTGATTGTTCCCATGTTTTGTCGTATGTTGTGTAGTGATGCACAGTGTTGTTATAACAGCTCTTGTGGTTACTGATTGTTCCCATGTTTTGTCGTATGTTGTGTAGTGATGCACAGTGTTGTTATAACAGCTTTTGTGGTTACTGATTGTTCCCATGTTTTGTCGTATGTTGTGTAGTGATGCACAGTGTTGTTATAACATCTCTTGTGGTTACTGATTGTTCCCATGTTTTGTCGTATGTTGTGTAGTGATGCACAGTGTTGTTATAACAGCTCTTGTGGTTACTGATTGTTCCCATGTTTTGTCGTATGTTGTGTAATGATGCACAGTGTTGTTATAACAGCTCCTGTGGTTACAGATTGTTCCCATGTTTTGTCGTATGTTGTGTAGTGATGCACAGTATTGTTATAACAGCTCTTGTGGTTACTGGTTGTTCCCATGTTTTGTCGTATGTTGTGTAGTGATGCACAGTGTTGTTATAATAGATCTTGTGGTAACTGATTGTTCCCATGTTTTGTCGTATGTTGTGTAGTGATGCACAGTGTTGTTATAATAGCTCCTGTGGTTACTGATTGTTCCCATGGGATGTCGTATGTTGTGTAGTGATGCACAGTATTGTTATAACAGCTCCTGTGGTTACAGATTGTTCCCATGGTTTGTCGTATGTTGTGTAGTGATGCACAGTGTTGTTATAACAGCTCCTGTGGTTACTGATTGTTCCCATGTTTTGTCGTATGTTGTGTAGTGATGCACAGTATTGTTATAACAGCTCCTGTGGTTACAGATTGTTCCCATGTTTTGTCGTATGTTGTGTAGTGATGCACAGTATTGTTATAACAGCTCCTGTGGTTACTGATTGTTCCCATGTTTTGTCGTATGTTGTGTAGTGATGTAAAGTATTGTTATAACAGCTCCTGTGGTTACAGATTGTTCCCATGTTTTGTCGTATGTTGTGTAGTGATGCACAGTGTTGTTACAATAGGTCATGTGGTTACTGATTGTTCCCATGTTTTGTCGTATGTTGTGTAGTGATGCACAGTGTTATAACAGCTCCTGTGGTTACTGATTGTTCCCATGGGATGTCGTATGTTGTGTAGTGATGCACAGTATTGTTATAACAGCTCTTGTGGTTACAGGTTGTTCCCATGTTTTGTCGTATGTTGTGTAGTGATTTACAGTATTGTTATAATAGCTCATGTGGTTACTGATTGTTCCCATGTTTTGTCGTATGTTGTGTAGTGATGCAGAGTATTGTTATAACAGCTCCTGTGGTTACTGATTGTTCCCATGTTTTGTCGTATGTTGTGTAGTGATGTACAGTATTGTTATAATAGCTCATGTGGTTACTGATTGTTCCCATGTTTTGTCGTATGTTGTGTAGTGATGCACAGTATTGTTATAACAGCTCTTGTGGTAACAGATTGTTCATATGGGATGTCGTATGTTGTGTAGTGATGCACAGTGTTGTTATAACAGCTCCTGTGGTAACAGATTGTTCATATGGAATGTTGTATGTTGTGTAGTGATGCACAGTGTTGTTATAACAACTCCTATGGTTACAGGTTGTTCTCATGGGATGTCGTATGTTGTGAAATGATGCACAGTGTTGTTATAACAGCTCCTGTGGTAACAGATTGTTCCCATGGGATGTCGTATGTTGTGTAGTGATGCACAGTGTTGTTATAACAGCTCATGTAGTTACAGGTCGTTCCCATGGGATGTCGTATGTTTTGTAGTGATGCACAGTGTTGTTATAACAGCTCCTGTGGTAACAGATTGTTCCCATGAGATGTCGTATGTTGTGTAGTGATGAACAGTGTTGCTATAACAGCTCCTGTGGTTACAGATTGTTCCCATGTTTTGTCGTATGTTGTGTAGTGATGCAATGTTGTTATAACAGCTCCTGTGGTTACAGATTGTTCCCATGTTTTGTCGTATGTTGTGTAGTGATGCACAGTGTTGCTATAACAGCTCTTGTGGTTACAGATTGTTCCCATGTTTTGTCGTATGTTGTGTAGTGATGCAGTGTTGTTATAACAGCTCCTGTGGTTACAGATTGTTCCCATGTTTTGTCGTATGTTGTGTAGTGATGTAGTGTTGTTATAACAGCTCCTGTGGTTACAGATTGTTCCCATGTTTTGTCGTATGTTGTGTAGTGATGCACAGTATTGTTATAACAGCTCTTGTGGTTACTGATTGTTCCCATGTTTTGTCGTATGTTGTGTAGTGATGCACAGTGTTGTAATAACAGCTCCTGTGGTTACAGATTGTTCCCATGTTTTGTCGTATGTTGTGTAGTGATGTACAGTATTGTTATAACAGCTCTTGTGGTTACAGATTGTTCCCATGTTTTGTCGTATGTTGTGTAGTGATGCACAGTGTTGTTATAACAGCTCCTGTGGTTACAGATTGTTCCCATGTTTTGTCGTATGTTGTGTAGTGATGTACAGTGTTGTTATAACAGCTCCTGTGGTTACAGGTTGTTCCCATGTTTTGTCGTATGTTGTGTAGTGATGCACAGTGTTGTTATAACAGCTCCTGTGGTTACTGATTGTTCTACTGTTTTGTCGCATGTTGTGTAGTGATGCACAGTATTGTTATAACAGCTCTTGTGGTTACTGATTGTTCCCATGTTTTGTCGTATGTTGTGTAGTGATGCACAGTGTTGTTATTACAGATCTTGTGGTAACAGATTGTTCCCATGTTTTGTCGTATGTTGTGTAGTGATGCACAGTATTGTTATAACAGATCTTGTGGTTACAGATTGTTCCCATGTTTTGTCGTATGTTGTGTAGTGATGCACAGTGTTGTTATAACAGCTCTTGTGGTTACTGATTGTTCCCATGTTTTGTCGTATGTTGTGTAGTGATGCACAGTGTTGTTATAACAGATCTTGTGGTAACAGATTGTTCCCATGTTTTGTCGTATGTTGTGTAGTGATGCACAGTGTTGTTATAACAGATCTTGTGGTTACTGATTGTTCCCATGTTTTGTCGTATGTTGTGTAGTGATGCACAGTGTTGTTATAATAGCTGCTGTGGTTACTGATTGTTCCCATGGGATGTCGTATGTTGTGTAGTGATGCACAGTGTTGTTATAACAGCTCCTGTGGTTACAGATTGTTCCCATGTTTTGTCGTATGTTGTGTAGTGATGCACAGTATTGTTATAACAGCTCCTGTGGTTACTGATTGTTCCCATGTTTTGTCGTATCTTGTGTAGTGATGTACAGTATTGTTATAACAGCTCTTGTGGTTACTGATTGTTCCCATGTTTTGTCGTATGTTGTGTAGTGATGTACAGTATTGTTATAACAGCTCCTGTGGTTACACATTGTTCCCATGGTTTGTCGTATGTTGTGTAGTGATGCACAGTGTTGTTATAACAGCTCCTGTGGTTACTGATTGTTCCCATGTTTTGTCGTATGTTGTGTAGTGATGCACAGTATTGTTATAACAGCTCCTGTGGTTACTGATTGTTCCCATGTTTTGTCGTATGTTGTGTAGTGATGCACAGTATTGTTATAACAGCTCCTGTGGTTACTGATTGTTCCCATGTTTTGTCGTATGTTGTGTAGTGATGTACAGTATTGTTATAACAGCTCCTGTGGTTACAGAATGTTCCCATGTTTTGTCGTATGTTGTGTAGTGATGCACAGTGTTGTTACAATAGCTCATGTGGTTACTGATTGTTCCCATGTTTTGTCGTATGTTGTGTAGTGATGCACAGTGTTATAACAGCTCCTGTGGTTACTGATTGTTTCCATGGGATGTCGTATGTTGTGTAGTGATGCACAGTATTGTTATAACAGCTCTTGTGGTTACAGGTTGTTCCCATGTTTTGTCGTATGTTGTGTAGTGATTTACAGTATTGTTATAATAGCTCATGTGGTTACTGATTGTTCCCATGTTTTGTCGTATGTTGAGTAGTGATGCACAGTATTGTTATAACAGCTCCTGTAGTTACTGATTGTTCCCATGTTTTGTCGTATGTTGTGTAGTGATGTACAGTATTGTTATAATAGCTCATGTGGTTACTGATTGTTCCCATGTTTTGTCGTACGTTGTGTAGTGATGCACAGTATTGTTATAACAGCTCTTGTGGTAACAGATTGTTCATATGGGATGTCGTATGTTGTGTAGTGATGCACAGTGTTGTTATAACAGCTCCTGTGGTAACAGATTGTTCATATGGAATGTTGTATGTTGTGTAGTGATGCACAGTGTTGTTATAACAACTCCTATGGTTACAGGTTGTTCTCATGGGATGTCGTATGTTGTGAAATGATGCACAGTGTTGTTATAACAGCTCCTGTGGTAACAGATTGTTCCCATGGGATGTCGTATGTTGTGTAGTGATGCACAGTGTTGTTATCACAGCTCATGTAGTTACAGGTCGTTCCCATGGGATGTCGTATGTTTTGTAGTGATGCACAGTGTTGTTATAACAGCTCCTGTGGTAACAGATTGTTCCCATGAGATGTCGCATGTTGTGTAGTGATGCACAGTGTTGCTATAACAGCTCCTGTGGTTACAGATTGTTCCCATGTTTTGTCGTATGTTGTGTACTGATGCAATGTTGTTATAACAGCTCCTGTGGTTACAGATTGTTCCCATGTTTTGTCGTATGTTGTGTAGTGATGCACAGTGTTGCTATAACAGCTCTTGTGGTTACAGATTGTTCCCATGTTTTGTCGTATGTTGTGTAGTGAGGCAGTGTTGTTATAACAGCTCCTGTGGTTACAGATTGTTCCCATGTTTTGTCGTATGTTGTGTAGTGATGTAGTGTTGTTATAACAGCTCCTGTGGTTACAGATTGTTCCCATGTTTTGTCGTATGTTGTGTAGTGATGCACAGTATTGTTATAACAGCTCTTGTGGTTACTGATTGTTCCCATGTTTTGTCGTATGTTGTGTAGTGATGCACAGTGTTGTTATAACAGCTCCTGTGGTTACAGATTGTTCCCATGTTTTGTCGTATGTTGTGTAGTGATGTACAGTATTGTTATAACAGCTCTTGTGGTTACAGATTGTTCCCATGTTTTGTCGTATGTTGTGTAGTGATGCACAATGTTGTTATAGCAGCTCCTGTGGTTACAGATTGTTCCCATGTTTTGTCGTATGTTGTGTAGTGATGTACAGTGTTGTTATAACAGCTCCTGTGGTTACAGGTTGTTCCCATGTTTTGTCGTATGTTGTGTAGTGATGCACAGTGTTGTTATAACAGCTCCTGTGGTTACTGATTGTTCTACTGTTTTGTCGCATGTTGTGTAGTGATGCACAGTATTGTTATAACAGCTCTTGTGGTTACTGATTGTTCCCATGTTTTGTCGTATGTTGTGTAGTGATGCACAGTGTTGTTATTACAGATCTTGTGGTAACAGATTGTTCCCATGTTTTGTCGTATGTTGTGTAGTGATGCACAGTGTTGTTATAACAGATCTTGTGGTTACAAATTGTTCCCATGTTTTGTCGTATGTTGTGTAGTGATGCACAGTGTTGTTATAACAGCTCTTGTGGTTACAGATTGTTCCCATGTTTTGTCGTATGTTGTGTAGTGATGCACAGTGTTGTTATAACAGATCTTGTGGTAACAGATTGTTCCCATGTTTTGTCGTATGTTGTGTAGTGATGCACAGTGTTGTTATAACAGATCTTGTGGTTACTGATTGTTCCCATGTTTTGTCGTATGTTGTGTAGTGATGCACAGTGTTGTTATAATAGCTGCTGTGGTTACTGATTGTTCCCATGGGATGTCGTATGTTGTGTAGTGATGCACAGTGTTGTTATAACAGCTCCTGTGGTTACAGATTGTTCTAATGTTTTGTCGTATGTTGTGTAGTGATGCACAGTATTGTTATAACAGCTCCTGTGGTTACTGATTGTTCCCATGTTTTGTCGTATGTTGTGTAGTGATGTACAGTATTGTTATAACAGCTCTTGTGGTTACTGATTGTTCCCATGTTTTGTCGTATGTTGTGTAGTGATGTACAGTATTGTTATAACAGCTCCTGTGGTTACTGATTGTTCCCATGTTTTGTCGTATGTTGTGTAGTGATGTACAGTATTGTTATAACAGCTCCTGTGGTTACTGATTGTTCCCATGTTTTGTCGTATGTTGTGTAGTGATGCACAGTGTTGTTATAACAGCTCTTGTGGTTACAGATTGTTCCCATGTTTTGTCGTATGTTGTGTAGTGATGCACAGTGTTGTTATAACAGCTCTTGTGGTAACTGATTGTTCCCATGTTTTGTCGTATGTTGTGTAGTGATGCACAGTATTGTTATAACAGCTCTTGTGGTTACAGGTTGTTCCCATGTTTTGTCGTATGTTGTGTAGTGATGTACAGTATTGTTATAACAGATCTTGTGGTTACTGATTGTTCCCATGTTTTGTCGTATGTTGTGTAGTGATGCACAGTGTTGTTATAACAGCTCTTGTGGTTACTGATTGTTCCCATGTTTTGTCGTATGTTGTGTAGTGATGCACAGTGTTGTTATAACAGCTCCTGTGGTTACTGATTGTTCCCATGTTTTGTCATATGTTGTGTAGTGATGCACAGTATTGTTATAACAGCTCCTGTGGTTACAGATTGTTCCCATGTTTTGTCGTATGTTGTGTAGTGATGCACAGTATTGTTATAACAGCTCCTGTGGTTACTGATTGTTCCCATGTTTTGTCGTATGTTGTGTAGTGATGTACAGTATTGTTATAACAGCTCCTGTGGTTACAGATTGTTCCCATGTTTTGTCGTATGTTGTGTAGTGATGCACAGTGTTGTTACAATAGCTCATGTGGTTACTGATTGTTCCCATGTTTTGTCGTATGTTGTGTAGTGATGCACAGTGTTATAACAGCTCCTGTGGTTACTGATTGTTCCCATGGGATGTCGTATGTTGTGTAGTGATGCACAGTATTGTTATAACAGCTCTTGTGGTTACTGATTGTTCCCATGTTTTGTCGTATGTTGTGTAGTGATTTACAGTATTGTTATAATAGCTCATGTGGTTACTGATTGTTCCCATGTTTTGTCGTATGTTGTGTAGTGATGCACAGTATTGTTATAACAGCTCCTGTGGTTACTGATTGTTCCCATGTTTTGTCGTATGTTGTGTAGTGATGTACAGTATTGTTATAATAGCTCATGTGGTTACTGATTGTTCCCATGTTTTGTCGTATGTTGTGTAGTGATGCACAGTATTGTTATAACAGCTCTTGTGGTAACAGATTGTTCATATGGGATGTCGTATGTTGTGTAGTGATGCACAGTGTTGTTATAACAACTCCTATGGTTACAGGTTGTTCCCATGGGATGTTGTATGTTGTGTAATGATGCACAATGTTGTTATAACAGCTCCTGTGGTAACAGATTGTTCCCATGGGATGTCGTATGTTGTGTAGTGATGCACAGTGTTGTTATAACAGCTCATGTGGTTACAGGTCGTTCCCATGGGATGTCGTATGTTTTGTAGTGATGCACAGCGTTGTTATAACAGCTCCTGTGGTAACAGATTGTTCCCATGAGATGTCGTATGTTGTGTAGTGATGAACAGTGTTGCTATAACAGCTCCTGTGGTTACAGATTGTTCCCATGTTTTGTCGTATGTTGTGTAGTGATGCAATGTTGTTATAACAGCTCCTGTGGTTACAGATTGTTCCCATGTTTTGTCGTATGTTGTGTAGTGATGCACAGTGTTGCTATAACAGCTCTTGTGGTTACAGATTGTTCCCATGTTTTGTCGTATGTTGTGTAGTGATGCAGTGTTGTTATAACAGCTCCTGTGGTTACAGATTGTTCCCATGTTTTGTCGTATGTTGTTTAGTGACGTAGTGTTGTTATAACAGCTCCTGTGGTTACAGATTGTTCCCATGTTTTGTCGTATGTTGTGTAGTGATGCACAGTGTTGCTATAACAGTTCTTGTGGTTACTGATTGTTCCCATGTTTTGTCGTATGTTGTGTAGTGATGTACAGTATTGTTATAACAGCTCCTGTGGTTACAGATTGTTCCCATGTTTTGTCGTATGTTGTGTAGTGATGCACAGTATTGTTATAACAGCTCCTATGGTTACAGATTGTTCCCATGTTTTGTCGTATGTTTTGTAGTGATGTACAGTATTGTTAAAACAGCTCCTGTGGTTACTGATTGTTCCCATGTGTTGTCGTATGTTGTGTAGTGATGCACAGTATTGTTATAACAGCTCCTGTGGTTACTGATTGTTCCCATGTTTTGTCGTATGTTGTGTAGTGATGCACAGTATTGTTATAACAGCTCCTGTGGTTACTGATTGTTCCCATGTTTTGTCGTATGTTGTGTAGTGATGTACAGTATTGTTATAACAGCTCCTATGGTTACAGATTGTTCCCATGTTTTGTCGTATGTTGTGTAGTGATGTACAGTATTGTTATAATAGCACCTGTGGTTACAGATTGTTCCCATGTTTTGTCGTATGTTGTGTAGTGATGCACAGTGTTGTCATAACAGCTCATGTGGTTACAGATTGTTCCCATGTTTTGTCGTATGTTTTGTAGTGATGCACAGTATTGTTATAACAGCTCCTATGGTTACAGATTGTTCCCATGTTTTGTCGTATGTTGTGTAGTGATGTACAGTATTGTTATAATAGCTCCTGTGGTTACAGATTGTTCCCATGTTTTGTCGTATGTTGTGTAGTGATGCACAGTGTTGTCATAACAGCTCATGTGGTTACTGATTGTTCCCATGTTTTGTCGTATGTTGTGTAGTGATGCAGAGTGTTGTCATAACAGCTCATGTGGTTACTGATTGTTCCCATGTTTTGTCGTATGTTGTGTAGTGATGCACAGTGTTGTTATAACAGCCCCTGTGGTTACAGATTGTTCCCATGTTTTGTTGCATGTTGTGTAGTGATGCACAGTGTTGTTATAACAGCTCCTGTGGTAACAGATTGTTCCCATGTTTTGTCGTATGTTGTGTAGTGATGTACAGTGTTGTTATAACAGATCCTGTGGTTACTGATTGTTCCCATGTTTTGTCGTATGTTGTGTAGTGATGTACAGTGTTGTTATAACAGCTCCTGTGGTTACTGATTGTTCCCATGTTTTGTCGTATGTTGTGTAGTGATGCACAGTATTGTTATAACAGCTCTTGTGGTTACTGATTGTTCCCATGTTTTGTCGTATGTTGTGTAGTGATGCACAGTGTTGTTATAACAGCTCCTGTGGTTACTGATTGTTCCCATGTTTTGTCGCATGTTGTGTAGTGATGCACAGTGTTGTTATAACAGCTCTTGTGGTAACAGATTGTTCCCATGTTTTGTCGTATGTTGTGTAGTGATGTACAGTGTTGTTATAACAGCTCCTGTGGTTACTTATTGTTCCCATGTTTTGTCGCATGTTGTGTAGTGATGTACAGTGTTGTTATAACAGCTCCTGTGGTTACTGATTGTTCCCATGTTTTGTCGTATGTTGTGTAGTGATGCACAGTATTGTTATAACAGATCTTGTGGTAACAGATTGTTCCCATGTGTTGTCGTATGTTGTGTAGTGATGCACAGTATTGTTATAACAGCTCCTGTGGTTACTGATTGTTCCCATGTTTTGTCGCATGTTGTGTAGTGATGCACAGTATTGTTATAACAGCTCCTGTGGTTACTGATTGTTCCCATGTTTTGTTGTATGTTGTGTAGTGATGCACAGTGTTGTTATAACAGCTCCTGTGGTTACTGATTGTTCCCATGTTTTGTCGTATGTTGTGTAGTGATGCACAGTATTGTTATAACAGCTCATGTGGTTACAGATTGTTGCCATGTTTTGTCGCATGTTGTGTAGTGATGGACAGTGTTGTTATAACAGATCTTGTGGTTACAGATTGTTCCCATGTTTTGTCGTATGTTGTGTAGTGATGCACAGTATTGTTATAACAGCTCCTGTGGTTACTGATTGTTCCCATGTTTTGTCGTATGTTGTGTAGTGATGTACAGTATTGTTATAACAGCTCTTGTGGTTACAGGTTGTTCCCATGTTTTGTCGTATGTTGTGTAGTGATGCACAGTATTGTTATAACAGATCTTGTGGTAACAGATTGTTCCCATGTTTTGTCGTATGTTGTGTAGTGATGCACAGTGTTGTTATAACAGCTCTTGTGGTTACTGATTGTTCCCATGTTTTGTCGTATGTTGTGTAGTGATGCACAGTATTGTTATAACAGCTCCTGTGGTTACTGATTGTTCCCATGTTTTGTCGCATGTTGTGTAGTGATGCAGTGTTGTTATAACATCTCCTGTGGTTACTGATTGTTCCCATGTTTTGTCGTATGTTGTGTAGTGATGCACAGTATTGTTATAACAGCTCCTGTGGTTACTGATTGTTCCCATGTTTTGTCGTATGTTGTGTAGTGATGTACAGTATTGTTATAACAGCTCTTGTGGTTACAGGTTGTTCCCATGTTTTGTCGTATGTTGTGTAGTGATGCACAGTATTGTTATAACAGATCTTGTGGTAACAGATTGTTCCCATGTTTTGTCGTATGTTGTGTAGTGATGCACAGTGTTGTTATAACAGATCTTGTGGTTACAGATTGTTCCCATGTTTTGTCGTATGTTGTGTAGTGATGCACAGTGTTGTTATAACAGATCTTGTGGTTACAGATTGTTCCCATGTTTTGTCGTATGTTGTGTAGTGATGCACAGTGTTGTTATAATAGATCTTGTGGTAACAGATTGTTCCCATGTTTTGTCGTATGTTGTGTAGTGATGCACAGTGTTGTTATAACAGATCTTGTGGTTACAGATTGTTCCCATGTTTTGTCGTATGTTGTGTAGTGATGCACAGTATTGTTATAACAGCTCTTGTGGTAACAGATTGTTCCCATGTTTTGTCGTATGTTGTGTAGTGATGCACAGTGTTGTTATAACAGCTCCTGTGGTTACTGATTGTTCCCATGTTTTGTCGTATGTTGTGTAGTGATGCACAGTATTGTTATAACAGATCTTGTGGTAACAGATTGTTCCCATGTTTTGTCGTATGTTGTGTAGTGATGCACAGTGTTGTTATAATAGCTCATGTGGTTACTGATTGTTCCCATGTTTTGTCGTATGTTGTGTAGTGATGCACAGTATTGTTATAACAGATCTTGTGGTAACAGATTGTTCCCATGTTTTGTCGTATGTTGTGTAGTGATGCACAGTGTTGTTATAACAGATCTTGTGGTAACAGATTGTTCCCATGTTTTGTCGTATGTTGTGTAGTGATGCACAGTGTTGCTATAACAGCTCCTGTGGTTACAGATTGTTCCCATGTTTTGTCGTATGTTGTGTAGTGATGCACAGTGTTGTTATAACATCTCCTGTGGTAACAGATTGTTCCCATGGGATGTCGTATGTTGTGTAGTGATGCACAGTGTTGTTATAACAGCTCCTGTGGTTACTGATTGTTCCCATGTTTTGTCGTATGTTGTGTAGTGATGCACAGTGTTGTTATAACAGCTCTTGTGGTTACTGATTGTTCACATGTTTTGTCGTATGTTGTGTAGTGATGCACAGTGTTGTTATAACAGATCTTGTGGTAACAGATTGTTCCCATGTTTTGTCGTATGTTGTGTAGTGATACAGTGTTGTTATAACAGCTCCTGTGGTTACTGATTGTTCCCATGTTTTGTCGTATGTTGTGTAGTGATGCAGTGTTGTTATAATAGCTCATGTGGTTACTGATTGTTCCCATGTTTTGTCGCATGTTGTGTAGTGATGCACAGTATTGTTATAACAGCTCCTGTGGTTACTGATTGTTCCCATGTTTTGTTGTATGTTGTGTAGTGATGCACAGTGTTGTTATAACAGCTCCTGTGGTTACTGATTGTTCCCATGTTTTGTCGTATGTTGTGTAGTGATGCACAGTATTGTTATAACAGCTCATGTGGTTACAGATTGTTGCCATGTTTTGTCGCATGTTGTGTAGTGATGCACAGTGTTGTTATAACAGATCTTGTGGTTACAGATTGTTCCCATGTTTTGTCGTATGTTGTGTAGTGATGCACAGTATTGTTATAACAGCTCCTGTGGTTACTGATTGTTCCCATGTTTTGTCGTATGTTGTGTAGTGATGTACAGTATTGTTATAACAGCTCTTGTGGTTACAGGTTGTTCCCATGTTTTGTCGTATGTTGTGTAGTGATGCACAGTATTGTTATAACAGATCTTGTGGTAACAGATTGTTCCCATGTTTTGTCGTATGTTGTGTAGTGATGCACAGTGTTGTTATAACAGCTCTTGTGGTTACTGATTGTTCCCATGTTTTGTCGTATGTTGTGTAGTGATGCACAGTATTGTTATAACAGCTCCTGTGGTTACTGATTGTTCCCATGTTTTGTCGCATGTTGTGTAGTGATGCAGTGTTGTTATAACATCTCCTGTGGTTACTGATTGTTCCCATGTTTTGTCGTATGTTGTGTAGTGATGCACAGTATTGTTATAACAGCTCCTGTGGTTACTGATTGTTCCCATGTTTTGTCGTATGTTGTGTAGTGATGTACAGTATTGTTATAACAGCTCTTGTGGTTACAGGTTGTTCCCATGTTTTGTCGTATGTTGTGTAGTGATGCACAGTATTGTTATAACAGATCTTGTGGTAACAGATTGTTCCCATGTTTTGTCGTATGTTGTGTAGTGATGCACAGTGTTGTTATAACAGATCTTGTGGTTACAGATTGTTCCCATGTTTTGTCGTATGTTGTGTAGTGATGCACAGTGTTGTTATAACAGATCTTGTGGTTACAGATTGTTCCCATGTTTTGTCGTATGTTGTGTAGTGATGCACAGTGTTGTTATAATAGATCTTGTGGTAACAGATTGTTCCCATGTTTTGTCGTATGTTGTGTAGTGATGCACAGTGTTGTTATAACAGATCTTGTGGTTACAGATTGTTCCCATGTTTTGTCGTATGTTGTGTAGTGATGCACAGTATTGTTATAACAGCTCTTGTGGTAACAGATTGTTCCCATGTTTTGTCGTATGTTGTGTAGTGATGCACAGTGTTGTTATAACAGCTCCTGTGGTTACTGATTGTTCCCATGTTTTGTCGTATGTTGTGTAGTGATGCACAGTATTGTTATAACAGATCTTGTGGTAACAGATTGTTCCCATGTTTTGTCGTATGTTGTGTAGTGATGCACAGTGTTGTTATAATAGCTCATGTGGTTACTGATTGTTCCCATGTTTTTTCGTATGTTGTGTAGTGATGCACAGTATTGTTATAACAGATCTTGTGGTAACAGATTGTTCCCATGTTTTGTCGTATGTTGTGTAGTGATGCACAGTGTTGTTATAACAGATCTTGTGGTAACAGATTGTTCCCATGTTTTGTCGTATGTTGTGTAGTGATGCACAGTGTTGCTATAACAGCTCCTGTGGTTACAGATTGTTCCCATGTTTTGTCGTATGTTGTGTAGTGATGCACAGTGTTGTTATAACATCTCCTGTGGTAACAGATTGTTCCCATGGGATGTCGTATGTTGTGTAGTGATGCACAGTGTTGTTATAACAGCTCCTGTGGTTACTGATTGTTCCCATGTTTTGTCGTATGTTGTGTAGTGATGCACAGTGTTGTTATAACAGCTCTTGTGGTTACTGATTGTTCACATGTTTTGTCGTATGTTGTGTAGTGATGCACAGTGTTGTTATAACAGATCTTGTGGTAACAGATTGTTCCCATGTTTTGTCGTATGTTGTGTAGTGATACAGTGTTGTTATAACAGCTCCTGTGGTTACTGATTGTTCCCATGTTTTGTCGTATGTTGTGTAGTGATGCAGTGTTGTTATAATAGCTCATGTGGTTACTGATTGTTCCCATGTTTTTTCGTATGTTGTGTAGTGATGCACAGTGTTGTTATAACAGCTCCTGTGGTTACTGATTGTTCCCATGTTTTGTCGTATGTTGTGTAGTGATGCACAGTGTTGTTATAGCAGCTCTTGTGGTTACTGATTGTTCCCATGTTTTGTCGTATGTTGTGTAGTGATGCACAGCGTTGTTATAACAGATCTTGTAGTAACAGATTGTTCCCATGTTTTGTCGCATGTTGTGTAGTGATACACAGTGTTGTTATAATAGCTCCTGTGGTTACTGATTGTTCCCATGTTTTGTCGCATGTTGTGTAGTGATGCACAGTGTTGTTATAATAGCTCCTGTGGTAACAGATTGTTCCCATGTTTTGTCGTATGTTGTGTAGTGATGCACAGTGTTGTTATAACATCTCCTGTGGTAACAGATTGTTCCCATGGGATGTCGTATGTTGTGTAGTGATGCAGAGTGTTGTTATAACAGCTCCTGTGGTTACAGATTGTTCCCATGTTTTGTCGTATGTTGTGTAGTGATGCACAGTGTTGTTATAACAGCTCTTGTGGTTACTGATTGTTCCCATGTTTTGGCGTATGTTGTGTAGTGATGCACAGTGTTGTTATAACAGCTCTTGTGGTTACTGATTGTTCCCATGTTTTGTCGTATGTTGTGTAGTGATGCACAGTGTTGTTATAACAGCTCTTGTGGTTACCGATTGTTCCCATGTTTTGTCGTATGTTGTGTAGTGATGCACAGTGTTGTTATAATAGCTCCTGTGGTTACTGATTGTTCCCATGTTTTGTTGTATGTTGTGTAGTGATGAACAGTGTTGTCATAACAGATGTTGTGGAAACAGATTGTTCCCATGGGATGTCGTATGTTGTGTAGTGATGCACAGTGTTGTTATAATAGCTGCTATGGTTACTGATTGTTCCCATGTTTTGTCGTATGGTGTGTAGTGATGTACAGTATTGTTATAACAGCTCTTGTGGTTACTGATTGTTCCCATGTTTTGTCGTATGGTGTGTAGTGATGTACAGTGTTGTTATAACCGCTCCTGTGGTTACTGATTGTTCCCATGTTTTGTCGTATGTTGTGTAGTGATGCACAGTGTTGTTATAACAGCTCCTGTGGTAACAGATTGTTCATATGGGATGTCGTATGTTGTGTAGTGATGCACCGTGTTGTTATAGCAACTCCTATGGTTACAGGTTGTTCCCATGGGATGTCGTATGTTGTGTAATGATGCACAGTGTTGTTATAACAGCTTCTGTGGTTACAGATTGTTCCCATGTTTTGTCGCATGTTGTGTAGTGATGCACAGTGTTGTTATAACAGCTCTTGTGGTAACATTGTTCCCATGGGATTTCGTATGTTGTGTAGTGATGCAGAATGTTGTTATAACAGCTCCTGTGGTAACAGATTGTTCCCATGGGATGTCGTATGTTGTGTAGTGATGCACAGTGTTGTTATAACAGCTCGTTGTTACATGTTGTTCACATGGGATGTCGTATGTTGTGTGGTGATGCACAGTGTTGTTATAACAGCTCCTGTGGTTACTGATTGTTCCCATGTTTTGTCGTATGTTGTGTAGTAATGTACAGTATTGTTATAACAGCTCTTGTGGTAACAGATTGTTCCCATGGGATGTCGTATGTTGTGTAGTGATGCACAGTGTTGTTATAATAGCTCCTGTGGTTACTGATTGTTCCCATGTTTTGTCGTATGTTGTGTAGTGATGCACAGTGTTGTTATAACAGCTCTTGTGGTTACAGATTGTTCCCATGTTTTGTCGTATGTTGTGTAGTGATGCAGTGTTGTTATAACAGATCTTGTGGTAACAGATTGTTCCCATGTTTTGTCGTATGTTGTGTAGTGATGCAGTGTTGTTATAACAGATCTTGTGGTAACAGATTGTTCCCATGGGATGTCGTATGTTGTGTAGTGATGCACAGTGTTGTTATAATAGCTCCTGTGGTTACTGATTGTTCCCATGTTTTGTCGTATGTTGTGTAGTGATGTACAGTATTGTTATAACAGCTCATGTGTTTACTGATTGTTCCCATGTTTTGTCGTATTTTGTGTAGTGATGCACAGTATTGTTATAACAGCTCTTGTGGTTACTGATTGTTCCCATGGGATGTCGTATGTTGTGTAGTGATGCACAGTGTTGTTATAACAGCTCTTGTGGTTACTGATTGTTCCCATGTTTTGTCGTATGTTGTGTAGTGATGCACAGTATTGTTATAACAGCTCTTGTGGTTACTGATTGTTCCCATGGGATGTCGTATGTTGTGTAGTGATGCACAGTGTTGTTATAACAGCTCCTGTGGTTACCGATTGCTCCCTTGGGATGTCGTATGTTGTGTAGTAATGAACAGTGTTGCTATAACAGCTCCTGTGGTTACATATTGTTCCCATGCATTGTCGTATGTTGTGTAGTGATGCAGTGTTGTTATAACAGCTCTTGTGGTTACAGATTGTTCCCATGTTTTGTCGTATGTTGTGTAGTGATGCACAGTGTTGTTATAACAGATCTTGTGGTAACAGATTGTTCCCATGGGATTTCGCATGTTGTGTAGTGATGCACAGTGTTGTTATAATGGCTCCTGTGGTTACAGATTGTTCCCATGTTTTGTCGTATGTTGTGTAGTGATGTACAGTATTGTTATAGCAGCTCTTGTGGTTACTGATTGTTCCCATGTTTTGTCGTATGTTGTGTAGTGATGCACAGTGTTGTTATAACAGATCTTGTGGTAACAGATTGTTCCCATGTTTTGTCGTATGTTGTGTAGTGATGTACAGTGTTGTTATAACAGGTCTTGTGGTTACTGATTGTTCCCATGTTTTGTCGTATGTTGTGTAGTGATGCACAGTGTTGTTATAACAGCTCTTGTGGTTACTGATTGTTCCCATGTTTTGTCGTATGTTGTGTAGTGATGCACAGTGTTGTTATAACAGCTCCTGTGGTTACAGATTGTTCCCATGTTTTGTCGTATGTTGTGTAGTGATGCACAGTGTTGTTATAACAGCTCTTGTGGTTACTGATTGTTCCCATGTTTTGTCGTATGTTGTGTAGTGATGCACAGTGTTGTTATAACATCTCCTGTGGTTACTGATTGTTCCCATGTTTTGTCGCATGTTGTGTAGTGATGCACAGTGTTGTTATTACAGCTCCTGTGGATACAGATTGTTCCCATGTTTTGTCGTATGTTGTGTAGTGATGTACAGTGTTGTTATAACAGCTCCTGTGGATACAGATTGTTCCCATGTTTTGTCGTATGTTGTGTAGTGATGCACAGTATTGTTATAACAGATCTTGTGGTAACAGATTGTTCCCATGTTTTGTCGTATGTTGTGTAGTGATGCACAGTGTTGTTATAACAGATCTTGTGGTAACAGATTGTTCCCATGTTTTGTCGTATGTTGTGTAGTGATGCACAGTGTTGCTATAACATCTCCTGTGGTTACTGATTGTTCCAATGTTTTGTCGTATGTTGTGTAGTGATGCAGTGTTGTTATAACAGATCTGGTGGTAACAGATTGTTCCCATGTTTTGTCGTATGTTGTGTAGTGATGCACAGTGTTGCTATAACAGATCTTGTGGTAACAGATTGTTCCCATGTTTTGTCGTATGTTGTGTAGTGATGCACAGTGTTGTTATAACATCTCCTGTGGTTACTGATTGTTCCCATGTTTTGTCGTATGTTGTGTAGTGATGCAGTGTTGTTATAACAGATCTTGTGGTAACAGATTGTTCCCATGTTTTGTCGTATGTTGTGTAGTGATGCACAGTGTTGTTATAACAGATCTTGTGGTAACAGATTGTTCCCATGTTTTGTCGTATGTTGTGTAGTGATGTACAGTATTGTTATAACAGATCTTGTGGTAACAGATTGTTCCCATGTTTTGTCGTATGTTGTGTAGTGATGCACAGTGTTGTTATAACAGCTCTTGTGGTAACAGATTGTTCCCATGTTTTGTTGTATGTTGTGTAGTGATGCACAGTGTTGTTATAACAGCTCCTGTTGTTACAGATTGCTCCCTTGGGATGTCGTATGTTGTGTAGTAATGAACAGTGTTGCTATAACAGCTCCTGTGGTTACAGATTGTTCCCATGTATTGTCGTATGTTGTGTAGTGATGCAGTGTTTTTATAACAGCTCTTGTGGTTACAGATTGTTCCCATGTTTTGTCGTATGTTGTGTAGTGATGCACAGTGTTGTTATAACAGCTCTTGTGGTAACAGATTGTTCCCATGTTTTGTCGTATGTTGTGTAGTGATGCACAGTGTTGTTATAACAGCTCCTGTGGTTACAGATTGCTCCCTTGGGATGTCGTATGTTGTGTAGTAATGAACAGTGTTGCTATAACAGCTCCTGTGGTTACTGATTGTTCCCATGTTTTGTCGTATGTTGTGTAGTGATGTACAGTATTGTTATAACAGCTCTTGTGGTTACTGATTGTTCCCATGTTTTGTCGTATGTTGTGTAGTGATGCACAGTGTTGTTATAACAGATCTTGTGGTAACAGATTGTTCCCATGTTTTGTCGTATGTTGTGTAGTGATGCACAGTGTTGTTATAACAGCTCTTGTGGTTACAGATTGTTCCCATGTTTTGTCGTATGTTGTGCAGTGATGCACAGTGTTGTTATAACAGCTCCCGTGGTTACTGATTGTTCCCATGTTTTGTCGTATGTTGTGTAGTGATGCACAGTGTTGTTATAACAGCTCTTGTGGTTACTGATTGTTCCCATGTTTTGTCGTATGTTGTGTAGTGATGCACAGTGTTGTTATAACACCTCCTGTGGTTACTGATTGTTCCCATGTTTTGTCGCATGTTGTGTAGTGATGCACAGTGTTGTTATTACATATCCTGTGGATACAGATTGTTCCCATGTTTTGTCGTATGTTGTGTAGTGATGTACAGTGTTGTTATAACAGCTCCTGTGGATACAGATTGTTCCCATGTTTTGTCGTATGTTGTGTAGTGATGCACAGTATTGTTATAACAGATCTTGTGGTAACAGATTGTTCCCATGTTTTGTCGTATGTTGTGTAGTGATGCACAGTGTTGTTATAACATCTCCTGTGGTTACTGATTGTTCCAATGTTTTGTCGTATGCTGTGTAGTGATGCACAGTGTTGTTATAACAGCTCTTGTGGTAATAGATTGTTCCCATGTTTTGTCGTATGTTGTGTAGTGATGCACAGTGTTGTTATAACATCTCCTGTGGTTACTGATTGTTCCCATGTTTTGTCGTATGTTGTGTAGTGATGCAGTGTTGTTATAACAGATCTTGTGGTAACAGATTGTTCCCATGTTTTGCCGTATGTTGTGTAGTGATGCACAGTGTTGTTATAACAGATCTTGTGGTAACAGATTGTTCCCATGTTTTGTCGTATGTTGTGTAGTGATGCACAGTATTGTTATAACAGCTCTTGTGGTTACAGGTTGTTCCCATGTTTTGTCGTATGTTGTGTAGTGATGCACAGTATTGTTATAACAGCTCTTGTGGTTACAGGTTGTTCCCATGTTTTGTCGTATGTTGTGTAGTGATGCACAGTATTGTTATAACAGCTCTTGTGGTTACAGGTTGCTCCCATGTTTTGTCGTATGTTGTGTAGTGATGCACAGTGTTGTTATAACAGCTCCTGTGGTTACAGGTTGTTCCTATGTTTTGTCGTATGTTGTGTAGTGATGTACAGTATTGTTATAACAGCTCTTGTGGTAACAGATTGTTCCCATGTTTTGTCGTATGTTGTGTAGTCATGTACAGTATTGTTATAACAGCTCTTGTGGTAACAGATTGTTCCCATGTTTTGTCGTATGTTGTGTAGTGATGTACAGTATTGTTATAACAGCTCTTGTGGTTACAGGTTGTTCCCATGTTTTGTCGTATGTTGTGTAGTGATGCACAGTGTTGTTATAACAGCTCCTGTGGTTACAGATTGTTCCCATGTTTTGTCGTATGTTGTGTAGTGATGCACAGTATTGTTATAACAGCTCCTGTGGTTACTGATTGTTCCCATGTTTTGTCGTATGTTGTGTAGTGATGTATAGTATTGTTATAACTGCTCTTGTGGTTACAGGTTGTTCCCATGTTTTGTCGTATGTTGTGTAGTGATGCACAGTATTGTTATAACTGCTCTTGTGGTAACAGATTGTTCCCATGTTTTGTCGTATGTTGTGTAGTGATGCAGTGTTGTTATAACAGCTCCTGTGGTTACTGATTGTTCCCATGTTTTGTCGTATGTTGTGTAGTGATGTACAGTATTGTTATAACAGCTCCTGTGGTAACAGATTGTTCCCATGTTTTGTCGTATGTTGTGTAGTGATGTACAGTATTGTTATAACAGCTCTTGTGGTTACAGATTGTTCCTATGTTTTGTCGTATGTTGTGTAGTGATGCACAGTGTTGCTATAACAGCTCTTGTGGTTAGAGATTGTTCCCATGTTTTGTCGTATGTTGTGTAGTGATGCACAGTGTTGTTATAACAGCTCCTGTGGTTACTGATTGTTCCCATGTTTTGTCGTATGTTGTGTAGTGATGTACAGTATTGTTATAATAGCTCATGTGGTAACAGATTGTTCCCATGTTTTGTCGTATGTTGTGTAGTGATGCACAGTGTTGTTATAACAGCTCCTATGGTTACTGATTGTTCCCATGTTTTGTCGTATGTTGTGTAGTGATGCACAGCGTTGTTATAACAGATCTTGTGGTAACAGATTGTTCCCATGGGATGTCGTATGTTGTGTAGTGATGCACAGTATTGTTATAACAGCTCCTGTGGTTACTGATTGTTCCCATGTTTTGTCGTATGTTGTGTAGTGATGCACAGTGTTGTTATAACAGCTCCTGTGGTTACAGATTGTTCCCATGTTTTGTCGTATGTTGTGTAGTGATGCACAGTATTGTTATAACAGCTCTTGTGGTAACAGATTGTTCCCATGTTTTGTCGTATGTTGTGTAGTGATGCACAGTGTTGTTATAACAGCTCCTGTGGTAACAGATTGTTCCCATGGGATGTCGTATGTTGTGTAGTGATGCACAGTGTAGTTATAACAGCTCTTGTGGTTACTGATTGTTCCCATGTTTTGTCGTATGTTGTGTAGTGATGCACAGTGTTGTTATAACAGCTCTTGTGGTTACTGATTGTTCCCATGATTTGTCGCATGTTGTGTAGTGATGTACAGTATTGTTATAACAGCTCCTATGGTTACAGATTGCTCCCATGTTTTGTCGTATGTTGTGTAGTGATGCACAGTGTTGTTATAATAGCTCCTGTGGTTACAGATTGTTCCCATGTTTTGTCGCATGTTGTGTAGTGATGTACAGTGTTGTTATAACAGCTCCTGTGGTTACTGATTGTTCCCATGTTTTGTCGTATGTTGTGTAGTGATGCACAGTGTTGTTATAATAGCTCCTGTGGTTACAGATTGTTCCCATGTTTTGTCGCAAGTTGTGTAGTGATGTACAGTGTTGTTATAACAGCTCCTGTGGTTACAGGTTGTTCCCATGTTTTGTCGTATGTTGTGTAGTGATGCACAGTGTTGTTATAACAGCTCCTGTGGTTACTGATTGTTCCCATGTTTTGTCGTATGTTGTGTAGTGATGCACAGTGTTGTTATAACAGCTCCTGTGGTTACAGATTGTTCCCATGTTTTGTCGTATGTTGTGTAGTGATGCACAGTGTTGTTTTAACAGCTCCTGTGGTTACTGATTGTTCCCATGTTTTGTCGTATGTTGTGTAGTGATGCACAGTGTTGTTATAACAGCTCCTGTGGTTACTGATTGTTCCCATGTTTTGTCGTATGTTGTGTAGTGATGTACAGTGTTGTTATAACAGCTCCTGTGGTTACTGATTGTTCCCATGTTTTGACGTATGTTGTGTAGTGATGCACAATGTTGTTATAACAGCTCATGTGGTTACAGATTGTTCCCATGTTTTGTCGTATGTTGTGTAGTGATGCACAGTGTTGTTATAACAGCTCCTGTGGTTACAGATTGTTCCCATGTTTTTTCATATGTTGTGTAGTGATGTACAGTATTGTTATAACAGCTCCTGTGGTTACAGATTGTTCCCATGTTTTGTCGTATGTTGTGTAGTGATGCACAGTGTTGTTATAACAGCTCATGTGGTAACAGATTGTTCCCATGTTTTGTCGTATGTTGTGTAGTGATGCAGTGTTGTTATAACAGCTCCTGTGGTTACTGATTGTTCCCATGTTTTGTCGTATGTTGTGTAGTGATGCAGTGTTGTTATAACAGCTCCTGTGGTTACTGATTGTTCCCATGTTTTGTCGTATGTTGTGTAGTGATGCAGTGTTGTTATAACAGCTCTTGTGGTTACTGATTGTTCCCATGTTTTGTCGTATGTTGTGTAGTGATGCACAGTATTGTTATAACAGCTCCTATGGTTACAGATTGTTCCCATGTTTTGTCGTATGTTGTGTAGTGATGCACAGTGTTGTTATAATAGCTCCTGTGGTTACAGATTGTTCCCATGTTTTTTCGCATGTTGTGTAGTGATGTACAGTGTTGTTATAACAGCTCCTGTGGTTACTGATTGTTCCCATGTTTTGTCGTATGTTGTGTAGTGATGCACAGTGTTGTTATAATAGCTCCTGTGGTTACAGATTGTTCCCATGTTTTGTCGCATGTTGTGTAGTGATGTACAGTGTTGTTATAACAGCTCCTGTGGTTACAGGTTGTTCCCATGTTTTGTCGTATGTTGTGTAGTGATGCACAGTGTTGTTATAACAGCTCCTGTGGTTACTGATTGTTCCCATGTTTTGTCGTATGTTGTGTAGTGATGCACAGTGTTGTTATAACAGCTCCTGTGGTTACAGATTGTTCCCATGTTTTGTCGTATGTTGTGTAGTGATGCACAGTATTGTTTTAACAGCTCCTGTGGTTACTGATTGTTCCCAAGTTTTGTCGTATGTTGTGTAGTGATGCACAGTGTTGTTATAACAGCTCCTGTGGTTACTGATTGTTCCCATGTTTTGTCGTATGTTGTGTAGTGATGTACAGTGTTGTTATAACAGCTCCTGTGGTTACTGATTGTTCCCATGTTTTGTCGTATGTTGTGTAGTGATGCACAGTGTTGTTATAACAGCTCCTGTGGATACAGATTGTTCCCATGGCATGTCGTATGTTGTAGTGATGCAGTGTTGTTATAACATATCTTGTGGTAACAGATTGTTCCCATGGGATGTCGTATGTTCTGTAGTGATGCAGTGTTGTTATAGCATATCTTGTGGTAACAGATTGTTCGCATGGGATGTCGTATATTGTGTTGTGATGCACAGTGTTGTTATAACAGCTCTTGTGGTTACTGATTGTTCCCATGTTTTGTCGTCTGTTGTGTAGCGATGCACAGTGTTGTTATAACAGCTCTTGTGGTTACTGATTGTTCCCATGTTTTGTCGTATGTTGTGTAGCGATGCACAGTGTTGTTATAACAGCTCTTGTGGTTACAAATTGCTCCCATGTTTTGTAGCATGTTGTGTAGTGATGCACAGCGTTGTTATAACAGCTCCTGTGGTTACTGATTGTTCCCATGTTTTGTCGTATGTTGTGTAGTGATGCACAGTGTTGTTATAACAGCTCCTGTGGTTACAGATTGTTCCCATGTTTTGTCGTATGTTGTTTAGTGATGCACAGTATTGTTATAACAGCTCTTGTGGTAACAGATTGTTCCCATGTTTTGTCGTATGTTGTGTAGTGATGCACAGTGTTGTTATAACAGCTCCTGTGGTAACAGATTGTTCCCATGGTATGTCGTATGTTGTGTAGTGATGCACAGTGTTGTTATAACAGCTCCTGTGGTTACTGATTGTTCCCATGTTTTGTCGTATGTTGTGTAGTGATGCACAGTGTTGTTATAACAGCTCTTGTGGTTACTGATTGTTCCCATGTTTTGTCGTATGTTGTGTAGTGATGCACAGTGTTGTTATAACAGCTCTTGTGGTTGCTGATTGTTCCCATGATTTGTCGCATGTTGTGTAGTGATGTACAGTATTGTTATAACAGCTCCTATGGTTACAGATTGTTCCCATGTTTTGTCGTATGTTGTGTAGTGATGCACAGTGTTGTTATAATAGCTCCTGTGGTTACAGATTGTTCCCATGTTTTGTCGCATGTTGTGTAGTGATGTACAGTGTTGTTATAACAGCTCCTGTGGTTACTGATTGTTCCCATGTTTTGTCGTATGTTGTGTAGTGATGCACAGTGTTGTTATAATAGCTCCTGTGGTTACAGATTGTTCCCATGTTTTGTCGCATGTTGTGTAGTGATGTACAGTGTTGTTATAACAGCTCCTGTGGTTACAGGTTGTTCCCATGTTTTGTCGTATGTTGTGTAGTGATGCACAGTGTTGTTATAACAGCTCCTGTGGTTACTGATTGTTCCCATGTTTTGTCGTATGTTGTGTAGTGATGCACAGTGTTGTTATAACAGCTCCTGTGGTTACAGATTGTTCCCATGTTTTGTCGTATGTTGTGTAGTGATGCACAGTGTTGTTTTAACAGCTCCTGTGGTTACTGATTGTTCCCATGTTTTGTCGTATGTTGTGTAGTGATGCACAGTGTTGTTATAACAGCTCCTGTGGTTACTGATTGTTCCCATGTTTTGTCGTATGTTGTGTAGTGATGTACAGTGTTGTAATAACAGCTCCTGTGGTTACTGATTGTTCCCATGTTTTGACGTATGTTGTGTAGTGATGCACAATGTTGTTATAACAGCTCATGTGGTTACAGATTGTTCCCATGTTTTGTCGTATGTTGTGTAGTGATGCACAGTGTTGTTATAACAGCTCCTGTGGTTACAGATTGTTCCCATGTTTTGTCGTATGTTGTGTAGTGATGTACAGTATTGTTATAACAGCTCCTGTGGTTACAGATTGTTCCCATGTTTTGTCGTATGTTGTGTAGTGATGCACAGTGTTGTTATAACAGCTCATGTGGTAACAGATTGTTCCCATGTTTTGTCGTATGTTGTGTAGTGATGCAGTGTTGTTATAACAGCTCCTGTGGTTACTGATTGTTCCCATGTTTTGTCGTATGTTGTGTAGTGATGCAGTGTTGTTATAACAGCTCCTGTGGTTACTGATTGTTCCCATGTTTTGTCGTATGTTGTGTAGTGATGCAGTGTTGTTATAACAGCTCTTGTGGTTACTGATTGTTCCCATGTTTTGTCGTATGTTGTGTAGTGATGCACAGTATTGTTATAACAGCTCCTATGGTTACAGATTGTTCCCATGTTTTGTCGTATGTTGTGTAGTGATGCACAGTGTTGTTATAATAGCTCCTGTGGTTACAGATTGTTCCCATGTTTTGTCGCATGTTGTGTAGTGATGTACAGTGTTGTTATAACAGCTCCTGTGGTTACTGATTGTTCCCATGTTTTGTCGTATGTTGTGTAGTGATGCACAGTGTTGTTATAATAGCTCCTGTGGTTACAGATTGTTCCCATGTTTTGTCGCATGTTGTGTAGTGATGTACAGTGTTGTTATAACAGCTCCTGTGGTTACAGGTTGTTCCCATGTTTTGTCGTATGTTGTGTAGTGATGCACAGTGTTGTTATAACAGCTCCTGTGGTTACTGATTGTTCCCATGTTTTGTCGTATGTTGTGTAGTGATGCACAGTGTTGTTATAACAGCTCCTGTGGTTACAGATTGTTCCCATGTTTTGTCGTATGTTGTGTAGTGATGCACAGTGTTGTTTTAACAGCTCCTGTGGTTACTGATTGTTCCCATGTTTTGTCGTATGTTGTGTAGTGATGCACAGTGTTGTTATAACAGCTCCTGTGGTTACTGATTGTTCCCATGTTTTGTCGTATGTTGTGTAGTGATGTACAGTGTTGTTATAACAGCTCCTGTGGTTACTGATTGTTCCCATGTTTTGTCGTATGTTGTGTAGTGATGCACAGTGTTGTTATAACAGCTCCTGTGGATACAGATTGTTCCCATGGGATGTCGTATGTTGTAGTGATGCAGTGTTGTTATAACATATCTTGTGGTAACAGATTGTTCCCATGGGATGTCGTATGTTCTGTAGTGATGCAGTGTTGTTATAGCATATCTTGTGGTAACAGATTGTTCCCATGGGATGTCGTATATTGTGTTGTGATGCACAGTGTTGTTATAACAGCTCTTGTGGTTACTGATTGTTCCCATGTTTTGTCGTATGTTGTGTAGCGATGCACAGTGTTGTTATAACAGCTCTTGTGGTTACTGATTGTTCCCATGTTTTGTCGTATGTTGTGTAGCGATGCGCAGTGTTGTTATAATAGCTCCTGTGGTTACTGATTGTTCCCATGTTTTGTCGTATGTTGTGTAGCGATGCACAGTGTTGTTATAACATCTCTTGTGGTTACTGATTGTTCCCATGTTTTGTCGTATGTTGTGTAGCGATGCACAGTGTTGTTATAACAGCTCTTGTGGTTACTGATTGTTCCCATGTTTTGTCGTATGTTGTGTAGCGATGCACAGTGTTGTTATAACAGCTCTTGTGGTTACTGATTGTTCCCATGTTTTGTCGTATGTTGTGTAGCGATGCACAGTGTTGTTATAACAGCTCTTGTGGTTACTGATTGTTCCCATGTTTTGTCGTATGTTGTGTAGCGATGCGCAGTGTTGTTATAATAGCTCCTGTGGTTACTGATTGTTCCCATGTTTTGTCGTATGTTGTGTAGCGATGCACAGTGTTGTTATAACATCTCTTGTGGTTACTGATTGTTCCCATGTTTTGTCGTATGTTGTGTAGCGATGCACAGTGTTGTTATAACAGCTCTTGTGGTTACTGATTGTTCCCATGTTTTGTCGTATGTTGTGTAGCGATGCACAGTGTTGTTATAACAGCTCTTGTGGTTACAAATTGCTCCCATGTTTTGTAGCATGTTGTGTAGTGATGCACAGTATTGTTATAACATCTCTTGTGGTTACTGATTGTTCCCATGTTTTGTCGTATGTTGTGTAGCGATGCACAGTGTTGTTATAACAGCTCTTGTGGTTACAAATTGCTCCCATGTTTTGTAGCATGTTGTGTAGTGATGCACAGTGTTGTTATAACAGCTCCTGTGGTTACAAATTGTTCCCATGTTTTGTCGTATGTTGTGTAATGATTCACAGTGTTGTTATAACAGCTCTTGTGGTTACAGATTGTTCCCATGGGATGTAGTTATGCAGTAATGCACAGTTGTCTGTGTTAAGTTTACATAACTATCATATTTTTAATATTATAATTTTATATTGAATTTTCAGTGGAGAACGTGAAGGGTAGGGAGCTATTGCTTGACAATTTTCTCTGATAACTCAGTGACATATTTAGTGGGGTTCGTGTTGTTCGATCTTTAGTTTTCTGTGTAATGTTTTGAGATCATTGTCCTTTATCATTTGATGAGGTAGTGTTTGTAGTTCTTTGATTCACGGGTTTCCATTACCTCTTTGATATCTTCAGCCGTTTATTATTTATTTTGTTAAGGATTGCATTCGTGTATGTGTTTTTTTTTAAACTCCCAGCCAGAGCTAACCTTTAAAAATAATTGTCTTCTGTGTAGCGTTTTTTCTAAACGGTGATTGGTTTATGCAGCGAGGACAAACACCGATGTTTGGGCGCGAAATTATTTATACCCCGTATTTCTACCACTTGGGTTCTATCAATGAATTTTCATCAAAGACACGCCTCTCCCTGATTGACAGGATGACCAAGCACAAGAATTAGGTCATGCTGTGTATTGAGTGCATTTATAATCAATAAAAGTAAAACAATGGAGAGAAAAGGTTATAAAAGATTTGCTACAACAAAAGCTGAAATTCAAGAAAAACGTTTAAAATTAAATGCCGAAAGAACAATAAAACAAAATAAAGCAGCAGAAAATAGAAAAAATATTGCATACAATTATACTGTAACGTGTATCATGTGTGCAGTGTGATATATTATGCAAGATATCTGAACTGGGGTATTATGTCACCTATGGCTATTAGATGACTATTGTTAGAACACTCACATCAACACAAGCTGTGGCGTGTTATTTAATACACTGGTGAAGGTCACATGGAAATGGGTCATTTATTATACAGCAGATGCACTAAAATCGCTATACAGATGACAATATAGAACACGAACACTAAAAAAACGCTACACAGAAGACAAAAACATTATCATCCTCTAAAGAGCTAACATCGTGGGTTAAGCTGCAAGTACAAATCTTTTGTAAGGCGCGCCTGCGGCTTGCCTTACAAAAGATTACTACTTGCAGCTTAACCCATGATGTTAGCTCTTTAGAGGATGATAATAAAAAATATCCTATATCTTACTGTTGTGACGTCATAATACCCGTGATCCTCTACTAATTAAGGTAGTTATTACTATTGTGCTGATTATTTATGTGTTATTTACGTCATAATGATTTATATCAACAAAGAAAACATAAGTTATGTATTTATGAATATATATATATATATATATTATTAATTTGATTTGATACAGTAATTAGGGTCGTAGTTAATAACTGAACGCCGTTCTTGTCGAGGTGTACTCGGTACAACATTACGTAATAAAGTTTGTCAGTGACTTGCGATATGTCCGTGGTTTTCTCTGGTACTCATGTTTCCTCCACCAATAAAGCTGACCGTCATGATCAAGCACAATTATTGTTAAAAGTGGCGTTTATTACCATAACCATGATTTGATACAGTAATTAGTCTCGTGACAGTTACTGAATACCAACTATGTTCTTGATATTTTTTTTTGAAGGATTGCTATGGAGTGTAAAACACAAACCAAGTATTTAATTTGTTTTAATTTTTCAATAGTTAATTGTCTATCTACTATATGAAGAACAATTATCATAATATCTCTATATTTTAACTGGTTTGCCTGATCTAATTTCAATGAGTAATTTCAAAACCTACATCGGGTACAATTGTACGCCAAATGTGTTATGCATTCCAATAAAATCGAAATATATTTCTGTCATTTTCAATCTATAATCAGGAAGGTATTGAAAAAAAAAATATCGGAGCAATTCAAAAATCCCTAATTTTATTCTAGTTTAATATGCAGTACAATTGCATATATATGCGAAAAGTTCATTTTTAAGAGAACTATTTTGTCTGACGAAGTGAATAGTATGTGTTACACGGTGTCATAATAATCTAAAGGATATATCTTAATAGCCCTGGATATGCCTTGAGGAAGGATAATAGTATCTGATAGAGTATGCCTACACTCGAAACTCCTCGGATGTTTTGTCACTCAACATTAACCCCGGTCATACACTTCTTTTAAAATTACGTGACCCTTAGAATAATGTTGTCAATCAACGCATCATGTTCATCGCGTATTAATTCCAAAGTATCGGTCAATTGTTTTGGCTTCTTCCATTCAAAGGATATTCCCAAGTTTAAAATCACATTTGCAAATCCGTGAGAAATCGAGGCTCTGCGATTTTTGTTTATAAGCGCATTAATAAAGGAGTAAGCAAGGCTTCCGGTGAATTCAAATGTTTCGGATTGATACATATTTATCCACCTATCACAGCAGATAGAGGTGACGATGATAAAGCAGCAATATCACCCGAGATTTGCCAAATGGTACACATTGAAATTTATACGTACTTCTGGTCTCCTATTGAAATCATATGTATAGAGTGTTTGTGTCATGCAGAACACTTCATAAGGCTGTTAAGCTATGGTTCATATAGTGACAGGTCTTTAGCAATGGAAACTTTTGATTTCTCGATGTTGTGATTATAAAATCTCCATTCTAACATGACTTCCTTCTTTAGCTTTGTAAACAAACGCGCAATTTATCGATTGGGTATAATCTCGTTAGCACATCCGCCGGTGCACACATTTCAGCCAGGTAATACAATAATAATTTTTTTTTATTTACACTGTTGCTAATATTTTAATAACATCTATATTCAATGAAAATAATCAACATATCAAAAATTAATAATATGCGACGTGCTATTAAAACATGCAAACACAATATTATCGTTACTGACTATCCCGTCGTAGATGTACGGTACATGTTGATGAATTATCGTCTGCTCGAATTGGGCAGCAATAATTGTGTGCGACATTGTCCGCAAACATAAATATAAATACCCGTCTTCCTATCAAAGTATACTACCGTTTTTGTACTGTTAGACATATCAGAATCGAAATAAATCATGGACGCCAGAATGTGTTTTGAGCTTTAACATGGGTTGGCGGATATTAGTAAATTTTATCCCTCGCTTTCGGCTCGGGATTAAATACTAATATTCGCCAACCCATGTTAAAACTCAAAACACATTCTGGCTTCCATGATTTATTTCTTAATTAGAGCTCTCTCTCTCAATGTGATTTGTGGTGTTTTACTACAAATATTAAATATTATCTATTGTTTTGCCTGTCGTCACAAAAGCCACAATATTTAATACACGTCAAATGCAGCATGTTATTTCAATCAGGAAAATATTCCCTTTCTTCAGTGGTTCCCGCTATCAAAAGAAAGTTTCCCAGCAACCTTTTCATGGTCAACGTTAGACGCCTTCGGGTTTGGAAATTCGTTTACATCTTGTATAAACACGCTATACATCACTGTTCTTACTTTCTGAAAAATTAATAATTCTTTGACCTCCCCCTTTCAACGGAGAGATATTCCACAGGGGATGTTCTTTGTCTGGTCTTTTGTGTGCCGTATGAAACCTTTACTACACAAGTTAATACATATTATCAAGTGATGGACTTACTGGAATAGATAAACAGAAGCCCTGGTTATCTGTATATGAAGGTGATGTCGATGTTCTGTTAGTACAAAACCAGAAATTGTCTACATACATTTTGTCTTTATTCAAATGTATCTAATTCAAATGTCAACTTACAAACAGTTGTAGGGAGCTTTACAAAGAACACTATGTTAATATAAAAGGAACATGATAGGACATTAACTTCTATCCAAAAGCCTAACACGACGTACGTGTGTGGACTCGCACACTGAATCCCATATCAAAAGTAAGGATTCCTTGACAGCTCCCCATGAGCGTTAGTTTTACCGGTCACTTTTATTTTATTTTGTTGAGTCCATGTTTCTCATCGTTGATTGGTTAGTTTTTTCTGTGTTGTTTGTTTTGGTTTTTTTAACTTCGTTTTGTGTCTTGTGTCGAATGTCGCTTGTGTTTCTGGAATGTCCATTCGTGTTTGCTCCTGGATTTTCTCTGGTGTGTATTAAGCAATATATATGCAGTCGAATTAAACACTAGTTTCAGTGAATAATTGCAACTGTACGGAATACATGCCGCTCCTTGCTCATTAATAAAGTGAGTGATTGTTTGTTGCTTAACGCCAAATGAGCAATATTTCAGCCATATCATGACGAGGACAAATTACATGCGATGAAATGATAATGATGTTCAATTTGTACTAGACCAACACGATTATGTGGATATTTAAAGTTAGAGCTTACTGAAGCAACAGTCCGCAAATTGACGTTTCCCTTCACTCGTACACATCATCCTCATGTCTAGCCAACCAGGATTTGAATGATAAGACTTGAATAAACGTTAAAGAAAACTTTTAAAAATGGATAATCCTAATGAGGAATACAGCAAGAGGAGCACGCCTTTATCAAAATAACAGACATTGTTATAGATAGAGCAAATGTCAAATTATAAATTATATTTAGGACATGATGACACAAGCATGATATGATTTGACAACTATTAGGGATCTAACTCCCAAACAGATTCGGCTGAAAGAAAAACAAAGTTATGGTTGTACCCTTTAAACAATTAATTGCAATCATGTGCTTTCAGTGGTAAACATAGCATTGTAGGACATTAAAAGACCTCAAGGTCAAATGTTATGGAACCGAAAGTTGTCTTTTGAAACCGTAACCGGGTATTGATGACAGCTTACATATACCAAACCACAGAATTCACCAATGCGTCCCAAGTATACTCTACGGATGGTTCTGTATATTTCACAAAACTGCAAACTTACTAATGATGTAGAGATCTAGATTAATATGCACAATGCCTATCTAGGATAACATTCATTATTTATACTCAATTTCAAAAGATTTGAAAGCCACGCCATCCTAAAAAAAAACATTCGCGAGGTCGAAAAGCGAGGTGGTTAGGATTATTCTGTTTAACGCCACTTTCAACAATATTTCAGCTATATCGTGGAGGTCAGTTTCATTGGTGGAGGAAACCAGTATACCCGAAAAAAACCACCGACCTGTCGCAAGTCACTGACAAACTTTATCACATAATGTTGTATCGAGTACACTTCGCCATGACCGAATTCGAACACAAAACTGTAGTGGTGATAGGCACTGATTGCACGAGTAGTTGTAAATCCAACTACCATACGATCACGACCACGACGGTCGAGCAAAATCAGCTAATGTTACCTATTCCATTTTAAAAAAGCAAGATAAAATATACATAACACTACCCCAATAGCCCTGCACTGCATTGATTTTCAACCTTTGTAGATACACTGTCTGATTCGTCTGATTGTGATAGAGAGAAGTCAAGTTAATTATAGCAATTCCAAGTTCGTATTGGATTATATGACGAATTGTTGACACAATTGTTTCTTCTGGTATACTGGTACCCGTACCACATAATTGATTGGGACAAAAGTAAAAAAAAAACAATGAACATTTATCTTATTTACACAACGGTGGCATCCATTTTACGTTTGTATAAAGTATAACAGTTTTATTTAAAGTCGGAGTTTTTACAAACATATAACATAATAACATTATGTAGAGCTTTTTACCGACATAAAATGTAAAATGTGATGATATACTTTTTTGCAATAAACTATGTAGATATAATATAAAACAGCCAGAATCATAAGTTAATTACTTAGTGAACCATATATTTGGCAAGATGATCAAACTGTTCAAGAAACATATCATGATTATCTACTGATAACTCTCAGGAAAAAAAGACTATTATAGTTGAATGAAATATATCTACACTAATTAAACACTCCTATTGAACTAGATTAATTAGGCTTTTTTAATATGAAAAAGGAGCGATCTTGTTAAGTGCATCAGAGTTATTTCACTACCATAAGCACAACTCGATTATCTGGTTTAGATTTTTTTTAATTGATTTTAGAATTTTGAAATTTTATGAAAATTTTGAAATTTTATGAAATTTTTGAAATTTTTAGGTAATTTCCATTCTTTTTTAAGAAGGCCATAATGGACCGGTCTATTATGGCTTTAACCGGTCCATTATGGCCTTCTGTCGGTCCATTATGGGTCCATTATGCCATTATGGCCATAATGGACTGGTAAAAGCCATAATAGACCGGAAAAGCATTTTGGAGCAAAATAATGTTCTTGCTGTAGTATTCATAATATAACCTACTGGTTAATAAATATAGAATAGAGAGCATTTTGTTTTACGCGCTTCATTTTCAGTTGAACTATGAATGTGACGTCATTTTCACCGTTCCTCAAATTTGTGCATATTTTGCGGATAAAACGCATAATTTGGAAATTGATTCATTTAAAATTGCAGTAAGTGAAAATATATTATTATATTTTAAGAATTCAAACATTTTTTTTTATGTGTACACATGATAATGTGCGGCACACATTGTGTCATGACTCATGGCCAGTGTACTTTCGTTTTCGACAGGTAAACATTCCACATACATCCATCGGATATGTGTATTCATTCACATTTTAAGATAAACTCATCATCACATGCCGTGAGAAACATAATACCATCAACTAATGGTCTAGGCGTCAAGAAGATTGTCATTTTCCTGGTTACTAAGTAGTACTTTGTTTATGTTGAATCTAAGTACATCTTTAGTAGCTAGTGTATATGGCAAATAGAACATTAAGACATCTAGATTTTTTTAGATGATCATCTTAAAATAGTTCATGTTGCATGTATTGTTGTAGATTTTCGTATAGCAGACGATTTCCTGGTGGAAATCTCGCCAAGATGTAGTGTAATTAATAGGAAGTTACCGTGGAAACAAAGTGAATTATATTAATTTATCTTTTCTTCAAATTTTATTGAATATTTTATTGCAAACAATCGCATTTTACAATTTACTTCCCGAAACAGCGTGATATTGTTTTCATTAGCGACGACCGACATTGACCTAGCATGATTGCGTCACAGTACATATCCTTCCGAGTTGGTCAGCGCATGTCAAATGATGAACTGACCCAATAAATTTCTGATATGGTCTAGTACGTCGACCCTAGCTTTTTCTATCGGCGCACTTCAAAGGAATGCGGCACAAACTACCGATAATATACAATTAATTACTTTTAATGAGGTGGATACAAGGATTTATTAACCCAAAAATATTATATTTACCGAGGCCCTTTAGGACCGAGGTAAATATATTATTCTTGGGTTATTAAATCCGGGTATCCATCGAATTGAAAATCATTAATTGTTTTATTATATGACACATTTTATATGTTTCTTTCACCCTTAAAATAAGCTTTGATCACGACATTATACAATTATGGCCCTCGGAAGAGGTGAATATCAGCGCGAGGGAAATAACCATAGTGGGGTTGACAATTGTGGATATTCACCGATTCAGAGGGCCGTAACTGTTTTATTATACCGAACAAACTGTTGAAATATACTGTTTAATATTTGAATTGTTAAAGTATTATTCCATTAGGGTTATTCACTGGACGTTGTAATTTTCGAGGGTTATTACACCGTTGAATAATAGGGTTATTCAATGGACGTGTATAATTCTTGTAGTTATTGACCGTTGGCGGCGATTAGAAGCAAAAATATCCAGATTTTTTTATGTCATGTGATTATCTTTTATCGGTATTTTTTGTAGTTTTCCTTTGAAGTGTATCGATTGATAAAGCTTATCTCAACGTACTGGTCGTGATATCAAAATTATTAGGTCAGTTCATATTAGGCATGCGTCAACTACCGCGCATGAATATACTTGTTTTTAAAAAAAGATTGGTTGCGTCATCAAAATCAATAATACGGGAAAAGGTCAATTTCATTTTCGTTACTATCGTAAACAAAGCATTTAGCGTTTGACCATATTATTTCAATAATCAGCATCCCTTAAAACCAAAATGATAGAAAACCAAGAAATAACTACTTTGTAAAGATTGAACATCATTATTTAGGCTTACATTGTAATTTGTATATATACACTGCAATATCTAATGATGATTTGAAATTGAAATCAACCCAATTACCGAAAAGAGCTAAAATTTAATACAACATAGCACTGATCGGTAACAGGGAAGACTCAAATAAAACTTCTGTATTCTGGATATGCAAATATATATACATTTGTTGTACATACCCCCCCCCCCCCCCAAAAAAAATAAAAAAAATTAAATATATAACTACCATTCTTAGTAAAAATAAAGACTTTGTGTCGGTGTCTATTAATAACTTTCTAAAATTAATAACATAAAATCTTAAATGCCTTCCGAGTGGGATGAATATTATGGATGTCAATTGATTTGACCTACATTCAGAATATTTCAGTGAAGCGTACTCGATACGGTTTTAGCACAAGTTTTTATGACAAAAATTACTTACCGGTATCATATTCGAACATTATAATTTCCAAAACACACTTAAATCCACCAAAACCATGATAATGTATAACATACGTCAAATAATAAAAAACACATCTTGCCGCCTCGTTAACTAGTTTTTGAATGAATTTCGCGCGCCAGAACCGAATCACATTTACAAAACCAGATCCATCCGTAAAAAAATAATCCCATCAAAATATCGTTTTAAAGAATTCATTTTATTATTTTTTTGAAAATTAATTATAAATTACCGATAAACAGAATATTAGGCATTTTGTTTTTGGGACTGACTTTATCACGGGGTATATCAGGTGAGCCGTCGACTGACTTTATCACGGGGTATCGTCTCACCTGATATACCCCGTGATAAAGTCAGTCCCAAAAACAAAATGCCTAATATTCTGTATTTAACCAATATAATTGATTCTTTATTATGTGAGGTATAATAATTTCATTTGTTTACCTTGTTGGAATCAAAGATCGTTACTAGGGACGTCAGCCAATCAGAAAAAGACATTATCTGAAGTCATATAATAACATTTATCGGTAATTTGTGTAGTTTTCCTTTGAAGTGTGTCGATTGATCAAGCTTATCTCAACGTACTGGTCGTGATATCAAAATTATTAGGTCAGTCCACATTAGGCATGCGTCAACTACCGCGCATGAATATACTCGTTTAAAAAAAAAGATTGGTTGCGTCATCAAAATCAATAATACGGGAAAATGTCAATGTCGTGGTCTCAAAACCAAAATGATAGAAAACCAAGAAATAACTAGGCCTACTTTGTAAAGATTGAACACCCTGAGGCTTATTGTATATACACTGCAATATCTAATGATGATTTAAAATTGAAATCGATCTAATTACCGAAGAGCTAAAATTTAATACAACATAGCACTGATCAGTAACAGGGCCGGGAAGATTCAACTAAAACTTCTGTATTCTGGATATGCCAATATATATACAACAATGTACATTAATTAACTTTCTAAAATTAATAGCATAAAATCTTAAATGCCTTCGGAGTCGGAATATTGTGGATGTTAATTGATTTGACCTACATTCACAGAATATTTCAGTGAAACGTATTCGATACGGTTTTAGCACGTTTTTATGACAAAAATTACTTACCGGTATCATATTCGAACATTATAATTTCCAAAACACACTTAAATCCAACAAAACCATCATACTGTACAACACACGTCAAATAGTAAAAAACACATCTTGCCGCCTCGTTAACTAGTTTTTGAATAAACATCACGCGCCAGAACCGAATCACATTTACAAAACCAGATCCATCCGTAAAAAAATAATCCCATCAAAATATCGTTTTAAAGAATTTTTTTTTTTTTTTTTTTAAAGTTAATTATAAATTACCGATAAACAGAATATTAGGCATTATTTCAAAATTTTAGAAAAATTTCAAATGATAAAATTTTCAAAGTTTTAAAAATTTCAGTTTTCATAATCAAAATTTTAATATTTAAATAATAATATTGAAAAATGATAAAACAATTATAGCCTACCATTTCGGTCAATACTATGGCCTTCTTCAAAAAGAATGAAGATTACCTAAAATTGAAATTGACTGGTTAATAAAAGTATTAAGAAATGGGTGTTTTCATAATGGACCGGTTATATGTCCTCGGTTAAGTCATAATAGCCCTCGGAAGGTTGTATTGACACTCGGTGTTGCCTCGGGCCATTATGACTAACCTTAGACATATAACCGGTCCATTATGAAAACACCCATTTATTAATACTATATATTATTATACAGCTATAATTTTAATCCAATCAAAAACACCCATTTAAGACATGTGACCGTACATTATTTTTCCGTATTGCACAACTGGAAGCCGTATTTTTTCCGTATTGGACGTCCCGATAAATCCGTATTTTTTTCGTATTGTACATTATGTAAGGGAAGTAACTCTTTGATTTTTGTCATCTGTTTACTGGAGCTTGTATAAAATGGTGGAAGATTCAATGATAATTCTTATATAATTCTTAGAGAATTAAAGTATATCGTTTCCTTGCCTTTTGATTGGACAAGGACACTGTCACCTATTTTTTTGTATTCGTTCATAACTCGATGAACTTTTCAATCTGCAAGCCGTAACTACGAGAATCCACCATTTTGAAAACGTGAAATTATACATGTCATATTTACAACAATATACAAAAATAATTAAAATGCCTACCTTGTAAACTTATTTTAGTTAAATCTTATTAAAATTGAAGCGTACACGAAGCCAAATGAAGCCAAATGACGCCTGATCTTTACGTTTTAAACTGGAAGTCTTCATATGACGTCATGTTGTTAATGTTCCAAAGTCGTCAACAACATTTCGCAGCATTTTAATTTGTGCGATTTTTAGACAAGGGATATGCAAGAATAATACTATCTACAATATTGAATTTAAGAATTATAAGTATTAAACGCTTCTTTTCAAGAGTCCATGCATGTGTGCAGATGCACTCACAAACTTTATATAAACGCCCTTCGGACTTTTATGTAAGTTTGTGAGTTACTTGGTCCAGGTTATACATCAATAAACTCCGAAAAAAATGTGTTAATCCTTATAATTCTGTAACTAAGTATTTTTTTTTCATTTGTTTTGAAAATTTACCTTTGGGGATCCCCAATACGCACACATACATTCCATTGATGTGTGTCGGCCAAGAATAACAAAATGCACTAACTTTGCTTAAGTTGTTTTCCTACATTGATAACTAGACGGTGATGTAATTAAGTTACTGATATTTTCCAATTTGATGGCATTTTGCAATTTAGCTACTCAAACAAGTACAATGCTCACACAATCGTAAAATAAATCAGTAACCAGCTTGTGTAACGTCCCCTGTAAACAACGTCACAGGATGACGATACATTACAAAAGTTAAAGTCGATAGATGGTTGTCTTAAGTAATTTTTCCGGAATTGTTTTGTACAAGCGGTGGGGAGATTACAATATAACATAAAATTGTTGTTATAGTATTGATCAATTCAGCTGTATAATAAATAGGTTATTATACAGTGCTATGTACAATATGGAAAGATATTGTACTCGTCCGTATTGTATTGAAAACACGTATTGGCCTGCGGCGTCTCGTCCAATACGGGTTTTCAATACAAGACTCGTACAATATCTTTCCATATTGTACATAGCACTGTACAATAACCTATTATTATACATCTAGAAAAAAAATAGTTGATTTGAAAACTGGATTTTACAAGTAAATGATGTCAACACTCATTCCGTTTATATCTTATGTCAGTAACATTGTGATGTGACTGATTAATCCTAAGAGCATAATATTATAACAATATATGATATTTTATTCCTGGTGGATGAAATCATTATAAGACGTGCTATCGTGAAATGATATGAGAAACACTTTAATCAGCATCTATGTATGCTGACAGGGTTAATTTTCATTAGAACGCAAAACTGGGAATTGTTTTACTGGGTTTGTAATTTACTATGTGTTTGTTTTGACACCACAGATAATATGACTACTAAATGAGATCTTATTATTTAATATTACCCACAATAATTTAATTTGACCTCGATGTTTTGTTAATAGTTTTCTATCTTTAAGTTTATGTAGACATTTAATTTAAAAGACAAAAAATGGGATGGTATTGGTATGTTTGTCCTGTATAAAGACAACAATCTTCAAAAGAATAACTAAAGGGTTATGATAGGAAAAAGATTGGTAATGGCTACCGATAGTGGTGGACGCGTTATTTCACCCGGAGTGGTAAACAGCGAAACAATGGATTATTAAATGGATTCAACCACGGTCCTGTCGACTGATCAGAGTATTGTGGACAGTGGTCACTTAAATGAAACTTTCAGAGAGTATTCGCCTAAACATTCAGACTTTGTTCGAGTGTTTACAGAAATCGGCACCAAAAGGTAAACAATGTCAATAATGAAAACGAGTTGACCTTTTCACAACCCTCTCACGAGTCAGATTATATTCCTCAACAAGAATTTATTGTTAGACTAGACCACGATCTTTTAGAGCTACCAAAAGAACCCTATATGTCAAAACTTATAGAACTGAAAAACAATTCAGAAGATTGTCTGACTTGGTATCGCAGAAAACTAAGGTAATGGGGTGATGAAAGAAATGGGGGTGTCAAAGTAGAATAGAGTTAAAGATATTTTTTTACTTCAATTTTTTTTTTAATATTATCCCCCAAAAAGCTACGCCTCCATTTTTCTAATAGGCCCCTTCAAATAAACCCTTTTCGGAATCTTTGTTATCCGGGATTTTACATTTTTTAAGTGGGGGTGCCATATGGAACTCTTTCCCACTTGCAAGTAGAGCAAAATCACTACAGGGGTGTCCTACAGGAAAACTTTTCACCAGAAAATCAACAACGAAAAGCTCTTCGACATCTAAATACGCTACGGATTGTTATATCCTTTACATGCTTCTTCAAGGTGATAAAACTCAAATTGATGAATTTTTCAGAAAAGATGACAATAGAGTAACTATTAATGATCAGAGTAGTGAGTCTGTAAATATAGAAATGATTCAGATGCGCACCAACATTCATGCCCTGTTGGAAAGAGTGACCCAGCTAGAAAAAACTGAACAAATAAACGAGAAAACAATAAAGGTTTTACAGGCAGAAAACAATAAATTACGTTTACATGTGTCGTAAATAACGGAACAATTGAATACACATTCGAGTGAATGGAACAGAAAATCGACCCAAAATGATGCTAAATTTAAATTGTTGACACAGCAGTCTAAAACATTAGATGATTTCGATCTTAATAATTTCCAAGAAAATATAAAATATAAACACAGAAATAGATAGGCATAATAAATTGCAAATTACGATGCAATAAAGTTTAAATGACTTAAGATTATCTGTTAAACCTTCGTATGCATTGACATCATCCCCGTTGAGAGCCCCTGATGATTTAAATGTCAACAATTCTTTACAATTTGTGAACACAGTTACGTCTCCGATAAATGAACCGTTAAACGTGCAATTTACTCCCTAACAAGCGTTCACTGCAAACACTTGATGTTAACATACAAACTTTGACAAGTTCTAAATCTAACGGAACAATGAATGACACGTATAAAGAACAATCCAACTTTAAAATTCCGGTCCATATACAAGACAATACCGAAGAAATAAAACTGGTAGATAGTGATGTATTTGTTGGTGTGTCTCAGAGGAAAAGATCGGCTAGATTTTATTTATCAGGGATAGACAATAAGTCAACGCGATCCGGAATTCTACAATTTCTAGAGATGAAAAACGTAAAAAACACATTTTTGCAACTATTTTACGGCAAATATAACTCTTCTCGTATATCAGCAAAGTTAAATGTACCGGTGGATTGTGCTAGTATAATTGAAACTGACGCATTCTGGGCCATCCGGTGTAAGGTGTAGGAGATGGTTAAGTAACCTTGACTGGTAACTAAGATGGAATGAAAGTCCAGAAGACGAATAGAAAAACTCATTGCATTCAACAGACCTTTAAAACTGTCAATAATGTTGTTCTTAATGTATATATTTAAAATTAGTGTTATTTTCTATGCTATAATGAGTCTAACCATATTAACATGGAATGTGAGAGGTATTATGTCATCTATTTTATTTCTGTCAAATTTACTGCATGTCACTGATTGTGACATTGCGATTATATGTGAACACAAGCCTAAGCCGAGCTCATTGTCTTGCATGAATAGTATAGATACAAGATATCATAGTGTATCAAAAACTGACAAATTAAATGATTACTTTAATTGTACACATGGTAAAGGTGGCATCTCTATAATGTACAAATCTTCTTTACAGTTTTCAGTAAAAGAAATGGTAGATACAAAGTCAGATAGGATTGTAGGTATCGAGCGGAAAAGCCAAAACTATAGGTCAATATATATATTTGGTGTATACTTACCTGCTGATGGTTTAATTGATAACTATAGACAAGAGTTAAATGCTTTTGATGATCTGTACTCGTATTACATAAATTTCGGTAATGTAATTGTTGCTGGAAATCTCAATGTTAGTTGTATAAATAAGAATTTAGAGTTTTCTAACACTATGAAATCAAAATAACTTCAGAAATTTGTAAACAGACACATTATCTGTCATCCATTTACTGACACTTGTAAAACTATACGTAAAGGTCCTGAGTTTACATTCACACTTAAAAACACTATGTTAGACTATATTTTGATAGATGAAACGGTAGTCAGACAATTAAGACGATATGAAATTCTTGAAGAGGGAACATTTTCTTCAACGTCAGACCACCTACCAGTTATTGCGTGGGTGGAACTGGAAGAGGATCCTCATATAGACGTTACGCACGCTATTGGTGATACTTTGACTCAATAGAACATGAAATAAGTAAAACGAATGTAGATTTTTTATTAATTGATGGATTTTGATTTCCGATACATGCTTGTATAGGTAATTATACGAATAATTGTTTTATTATATTAGACATGGTTTATTTTTGCTTTTATAAACGAATTTATTGGAAGAAAACGCCGTTAACGCACATTTTTCTCATGCAACGCGCTACAAAATATCCGTATGTTTTTTTTACATTTTTTCTCAGTAAAAACCTAACAAAACGTTTTTCGGACAATTTTTTTGTGGTACCGGAAGCAGAGTCAGTGTAGTTTATGACGTCATTAACTATTTCTGATTAAAGGAATGATTGAAGGAAAAAATAGGTATGTTCATGGAAAGAAAAGAATGTAACGCTGAGGGAAAAACTTCTGCATGCCAAAAAACAAACTTTATTTCAGTTATGTCTTACTAAATTTTCACCAAAAAATTATAGATATCAAATGTGATTATCTTAAAAAACGAAGAAATCTTTTCAAAAATTATTTTTTTAAAGAAAGTTAAAAAATATTTCTAAAGGACTAAGGTCAACAAAAATGTCCAGTTGCAACTTGACGTCACAAAATCACGAAATATAAAACTTTACACATTAGGAACTATATTTTTCGCTCATAATTTTCGTGCTAAATCCAAATAGCAAAAATGTGCATTTTCAGTGGAAGAGAATGAACTTAACAAACTTGATTTCAATAACAACAAAAAGCGAAACAAAAACACAAAAAAAACCAAAAAGAACAAACAAGCGAAATCACACCCAGCTCACCCCAACCAAACACAAGTTATGCAAACACAAATAATGAAAACGAAAACGCGAAACGTTCTTTTCAACGTTAATTGTATGTAACGTCAAGTGTCACCAACAGCGAGCGTAACGTCCATATTGATTTTAACTGTTTTTCAAAGCTACCAGCTTGTCACAAAATTACAAATAAAAATATAACAAAATATAAAGAAAACTTATGTGAACCCTTAGATAAACAGATACATGAATCTGAATATGGCGACATTGATATTGAAAATAAATGTTCAAATGTAAATCGACCTATTTTGAGGTCAATGAAGGTGCTAGACAGGGTGGAGTCCTCTCTGACTTTTTGTACTTGATATTTATTAATGAACTAATTAACGAATTAGCGAATTGTAATGAAGTAACAGGAGTCAATAGTATAAAATGTTGTGCACCGTCGCTAGCTGACGATATTACATGCATTAGTACAACACCAAGAGGACTACAGCGAATGCTAGATATTTGCACATATTATGCCAACAAGTGGAGGTTTCAGTTCAGTGGAATGAAATTCTGTGTGATTCAATTTTCCAAATCCTCTTTTAAACCGGATTTTGACTGGACAATAAAAAAAAATATTCTGATTCTCAATGTTGCTGAAAAAAATATTCTGATTTTGGTGGAGGAAAAAAAAATAATCTGATTCAGAGTTTTTATCATATAATCCAATGTTAAATTTTGGAAAAAAATTAATATTCTAACTCTCGTGTTGTCCGAAAAAAAAATTATGAACGAAACAAAAGACCAAGTCCTCAGCCGAATACAACCGAATTCTTACTGCAACTGTACACAACTAGGGGTTCCTAGTGCATGTAATATCATCAGCTAAACCTATGTTTCTTACTTGTAGATAGTTAATAGTTGTCTAATACTTTACCATTTGTATATATACACTCAGACAAAAGTTAAGCACCACCCTATATTTTTATCGATATATTTTTTTACATCAATACTGTTAAAACAATAAAATAGATATCACCATTTCTCTTACACTTCTTAAAAGACTACACCAAGGGCTCTAAAATTACCAATCTACGAAGTATTTATCATCCTGAAAGACGTGACTATGACGTGGCAAAAATGGGGTTCAAAACAGGCGCTGGAAAAACGTGAAACCAGTTTGTCTTTGATGGAAGTTTTTAACATTGCATTAAAATGCAGAGTCTTCAGATTTTAAGAACTTTTACATGCATCTATTGTGCGTATGTGTAGGGCATAACAATCAATAACGAGTATATCCACCGCGTTTATTGTGAAGTTCTGTAACACGCCTCGTCATGCTTCGCACAAGACGCCTAAGCCGTTCTTGGGGGGAACTGTTGCCACTCCTGTAAGATAGCAGTTCATAATTCGTCAATATTTTGACATTTTGGACTACGTTGGTTAATTTTTCGGCCAATAAAGTCCCATACATGCTCTATAGGGTTCATGTCTGGCGACATCACAGGACATGGAATTGTCTGAACAGCCTCTTGCTGTAAAAAATGTTGTACAATTCGGGCTCTATGTGGCCTAGCGTTGTCGTCCATGAACATTGACCTGTCAGCCAACGCATGATTGTCGAAATGGGGGACTACGCATGGAGCGAGCACATTGTCACGGTATTTTGGGCCTGTCAGATTACCATCAAGAACGTACAAGTCCAACGTACAGTCAAAGGAAAAACAACCCCAGACAGTTACACCTCCATCCCCAAAAGCAGTTGTGCCCAAAATGTGGTTTCGTTGGCGCCAAACCCTTGCACGACCGTCGGTAGGGCGTAACAAAAAACGACTTTCATCAGACCAGTGGACTCGTCTCCATGTGCGAATAGTCCACCCCAAATGATCATGTGACCAGTCAAATCGAGCATGGCGATGACGTAATGTCAACTGTGGACGTTTAATGGGTCGTCGCACTCGCATTCCCTGATGGTGGAGGCGTCTGATTACAGTGCGTGTACTAATGTGGCCTCCAAACGAAAAATGACCACGAAGTGCACCAGCTGTACTGAACGGCCGTTGCCGCGACCGTCTGGATATGAGCCGGTCCTCTCTCGGCGTCGTTTTGCGAGGTCTACCTGCACGTGGACGGTCAGTAACATTCCCCGTTTGACGAAAACGCTGCATCAGTCGTACAATGATGGAATGGTTAACCCTGAAGTGGTCTGCCACCCTTCTATGGCTAAAACCACCGTTATGCATGCCAAACAGCTTGCCACCTTTCTTGTATGGTTAATTTTCGCCGCACCATACCAAACCAATAGAAAATGAAACTTAAAACTCTACACAAAAAAAATCAGCTTTCGTTCGCAAGCACAAATGTTGAAAAGTACACGTGGCACTTTACACACCCTGTCATATACACATAAATAAAAATCTATCAATAACCTGTTTCACAGGTAAGTAAGTATGTGTGTACAGGTAACGAAAACAGCAAACCGATTTGAAATAAGTTCATTATTAGAAAAGATATTATTGAAACAAGTCAGGTGGTGCTTAAATTTTGTCGGACTGAATATATATTTGTTTACTTTATGTTTAATTTATTGTCTATAATGTCAAAATAGTTCATGTAATCTCTATCTAGAGGAAATAAAGAAATTAATGAATGAATGAATGTTTTGACACCACAGATAATATGACTACTAAATGAGATTTTACTAATTAATATTACCCACAATAATTTAATTTGACCTCGATGTTTTGTTAAAACTATTATGTAGATGTTGAATTAAGACAACAATGGGATGGTATTGGTATTTTTGTCCTGTATAAAGGCAACAATCTTAAAAAAAGATAACTGAAGGGATATGATTAAGGTTATGATGCTTAACGCCACTTTCAACATTTCAGTTATATGGGGGGTGGTATACGTTTTATTGGTGAAGACTTACTGGAGGAAACTGGAGAAAACCACCAACCTTCCGCAAGTCACTGACAGACTTTATCCCAATATGTTAGGGCTCCGATACAGCAATGATATATTTGTATATGTTCGGTTGCCATTCATTTCCACGTGTGCTTGGTTTGCTCCTGAAGTCGGTCAAATATATGGTTTTCTCCGGGAATTCCAGCTTCATCAAATAGTAAATTTGGTCGGTAAAGTACAACTGTAAAACTACTGTAAGTGGTGCAATTCAATATTTCCAAGCAATCATACATTAAACGTCCAATATATTTATATGCGCAAATCAAATAAAGCTTAAATTGGTTTGCTCTTCACACGTAATTCTCTTAACAACACCATTTGTAATAGAATGGAACAGATCTGACGCCATATTTATATAACATTGATATTTCACCGGCAGAAAGTTAAGTTAATGACGTCATTATTAGATAAAAGTCTTCAGTTTTGAAACCGAATATTACTATTCTAATTATATAATCAATTTCACATTAATTGTTTATATATTTTTTTTCTCAGACAATTTTTCTCAGAAAATTCAGACAAGAATGTTTGACGAAGGTGGTTGGATTGTTATTAAATTAACTAGTTAGACGTAAACTTTCTGTACCAATAATGTTATGTATGCATACAAATTAAACCCATGTTCATATTGTTTGTTTGATTGCTTGATGGTGTTTAACGCCACTTTCAACTATATTTCAGCTATATCGTGGCGGTCAGTTTTATTGGTGGAGGAAACCGGAGGACCCGGAGAAAACCACCGACCTGCCGCAAGTCACTGACAAACTTGATCACATAATGTTGTACACCTCGCTCTGATCGAGATTCGAACCCACAACATCAGTGGTGATAGGCACGGATTGCATAGGTAGTTGTAAATCCAACTACCATACGATCACAGCAACGACGGCACAAGTTTATATATATAATATTAAGTATATATGTACCATCTACACACGCTTATACACATGTCTTACGCCTATCCCTAGATTTGCCTTACGAGACAAGGTAACACTACGACTATTGAAGCTCCTTTTTTAGGGAGTGGATGTAGTCGAGTGGTCTAGTGCGCTGGACGTAAGGCTAAGCGAATGGTGCTGCAGTGTAACAATGGTGTGGGTTCAAATCCCGTCGAGGGAAGAACAAAAATTTGACAGCTCTAAAATCTAATTCTAACACTGTTTGGTTTAATTTTCAGACGTATATATATATATATATATATATGCTTAGGGATATATGAGAATGATAGCAAAGAATTACCCGTTTTAAGGTTCATTACAACACTTGTCAAGGGTGTGTTCGACTTGCAAATTAATAAAAGAAAAAACTCAAGTTTGTCTTAAATAAATACAAAATGTGAAAGAAACAACAGTACATAGTCAAAATATTTTTAATTGAGATACTTTGTATAACATTAAAAGAAAGAAATACAAAACGGTGTGTGTAGAAGTCTGATAGTCATCTTCGATAGAATGATGTTGATTTTGTATACAAGTAGTAATTGTTTCTTCATTTTCTATGCAGATTATTGCAATATTCAGAGAATGTATGATCAAAAGTAGGAACTCCCACTATTTATATTTTCATAAGTTGCACTTTAATGCCTCTTAATTGTATCAGAAATGGAAAGAGTTGCAACATGTACCCCATTTTTACAATATTTTCAAGTTCAGATGCACCTTTTCTACATTTTCAAATTAAATAACGCTATATATACACATGGAAAAAAATATTGCAACGCTAAATTTGAAACTGAATAATTTCTATTAGATAGACAATTCCAATATATATTTTACACCTGAGTGGCCATTTAAACTTCAATTTAAACGTACCTGTTCCTAATCAATAATCGTCCTCTATAATTACAATTATTTGCACGTGCAGTGTTTCGATACAAGGACTATGAAATCACTACTTTTGCAACGTGTCATTATCGACACATTCCTTAGACTGGTAGCTCTTGATTCTTTTGTTCTGGATGCAGAATGGGTCCTCCACACCTTTCAAATGCAGTGCGATGGCAAATCATTGGCATGCGAGAAGCAGGTATGTCACTGAGGCAAATTGCCCAGCGTGTTGGTCATCACCACTCTACCGTCAGTCGTATTGTTAACATACATCGATTGACCAATGACGTTAAGGATCGCTCGCGATCAGAAAGGTCCCGTATTACATCCCGAAGAGAGGACAATGCCCTAGGACCGCTAGTTAGACGAAATCCGTTCGCTAATAGTACTGTTTTGAAAAGACAGTGGTTGCCCCATCGGTTGCTATCTGCAAGAACAGTCCGAAATCGTCTGAAATATGTTGGCTATCGTTCAAGAAGACATATAAAGAGATGCTTACTTACACAAGTACACAAAGTTTTCCGTTTGCAATGGCGCCAAACACGTCATCAATGGAATTTGGCCTCGTGGAGGAAAGTTCATTGATCCGACGAACGTCGCTTCTTGTTGCACGTGACAAATGGCAGAGTGCGTGTATGACGACAACCGAACACTGCTTATGCTGAGCGTAACATTGTTGAAACTGTTACTTTCGGAGGAGGCTCAGTCATGGTGTGGGGGATGAGTAAGAGGCAACCTCAATGGACAAATCTATCGGCAAAACATCCTTGAAGCAGGTGTTGTGCCTCACTTTGACAATCATCTTCTGAATACAAGGTGTGTCTTTATTGATGACAACGCCAAACCCCACAGAGCTCGTGTTGTGACATATTACTTGCGTGGCGAGTCGATAACCACACTTCCATGGCCTGCCAGGAGTCCTGATTAAAACCGGATCGAGCACATCTGGGACATTATCGGTCGTCGAGTGAAAGAAAGAACACCGACGGTTCAAACTTTAAATGACTTGGAGCAAACACTGCACCAGGAATGGCAGGGTCTTACCCAAGTCCAAATTCGTCGTTTAGTGGGCAGTATGAGAAGACCATTATCGGCAGTCATCCGTGTTAATGGAAGTTACACTCATTACTAACTTTTTTCGCCTGATATGAAATTTCAAAGCCTAATGACTCTCTCCGAGTACAAATTGTGTTTAAATGATGGAATTCTCGATAGCGGGATCAATAATTTTCAAGTGACATTTTTTTTCCGCAAATATGACACATTTTTAACTTATGAATTGTACAACATTAAAATTCAATTTTTGAATGTAAGTGTGTCTTTCTATATACCAATGATTCAATTTGAAGCATTCCGGTCGAATTTTTATTAAATTTCTGCCATTAATAGAACACTTGCGTCGCACAATTTTGTCAAGAGAAAAAATTAGGGTGTTGCAATACTTTTTTCCAGGTGTTATATATGCTGGGGTTTTCTAGCCTACACCATAAACATCTGGTTGTGCTATTTATTTTTATAATTATTTACTTAAAGCAAAAGATCTGAATTCTATAAAAAGAAAATGATGTTGCATCATGAAAAATGGAAACTTTACAACCCATTATTAGTAGTGTAGGATGTCTATGTCAAAACAGTATACATTTCAAGTCACTCTCTTATTGTTCTCTATTCCTGTTTGTTTTCAAAAAAATATTGAAGAACAGTTTTATTTTTATTCAAAACAAATTGGTATATCGAGTGCACCCTTTGAGTTTGAAGAGTGTTATTGGGATTTATGTTCTTAAATACAATAATTAATATGTCTACATTCTCATTTTGGAAGCCGGGTAATATTATCAGGTATCAGCAAAAAGCATATACATCAAAAACTTTATTACAATTGGTGAAATCTGAAATTATAATGTTAATCGAGTCTATCCCTCGTAAGTCAATAGAGAATCGTATTTTTGTCAATGGCTTGAATGAAGTCGTTGAATTGATTAATTAAATAAGTATAAACGTACTTACATTTACAGCATCTTCATTATATTATATCTCTTTTAATTCAGTTTTACTAGTAAATCCAAATTAAACACACATTTTAAAGTTCAGATTATTATTATTGATTCTAACATAACCTCCTTCTTTCGCTTTGTTAACAAACGAGCGAATTATCCATTCGGTGTAATCTCATTAGCACATGTGCCGGTGAATGTGACTGACTTTTCCATTGACAGCATAAATTGTGTGCGACATTTTCCGCAAACGTAAATATAAATTACCGTCTTCCAATCAAAGTATACTACCGTATTTGTACTCTTAGACATATCAGAATCGAAATAAATCATGGAAGCCAGAATGTGTTTTGAGTTTTAACATGGATTCGCGGATATTAGTAAGTGTTATCCCTCGCTTCTGGCTCGGGATAAAATACTAATATTCGCCAATCCATGTTAAAACTCCCAACACATTCTGGCTTCCATGATTTATTTCTTAATTGACCAGCATGATTCGTAAGTCGCACGTGGGAAATAAATCACACACTAATTATACATTTCTCTGACGTCACACTATTGTTCGAACAGTGGATTATTTTTTTAAGAATCTACAGTTTATTCTTTTGTTCTTGCGTATATGAATATTAACCTTTTACCATTTTAGACTTAAAAACGTACTGTTAATATTTTGTGACTTGCGGGTATCGAACCCCTGCTGGGCTTTTTTAAGTCTTCTTGGTGTTTCAAAACTTCCGTCTAACCACACTACGGTGGTCACACTACTAACTATTTGACTCTTGACAGTAATATGTATTTAAAGAAAATGTCAACAACTTGTTTAAATAAGTAATGCATCAATATATAATAGGCATGATAGAAATATTTCAAATCTGATATAATCTATGTTCAGAATTCACGAGTACGTGAACTTTTAAAATAGATTCTCGCAATAAGTAGTAATTACAAATCAGATAGACCATAGGTGAACATTTAGGACACTTGAAATACCTTGAAATATCTAAATATAAACGAGAATCGAAAGGACTTACGCCGATAAAAATCAATAGCTTTATTTTTTGTTAATTGTTGTCTTATTTACCTTTCTAAACATTAAAATTGTAAAAATATAAAATGAAAACACTTTTGCAGATGGAAATGTATTATGTAAGAGAATACACTCCAACTGGTAGATTCTTGAAAATTATGAACTCGGCCCTTACTGGTCTCGTTGATTATTTTTAAGAACTCAGACAGATATATGCAACCCTTGGGTAGGTTTCTTGAAATATTAAGCTAGAGGTGGGAGAGTGAATCCCAATCAGCGATGCTAGACTTTATCTTAAAAGACAATTGCCTTAGATACTCGACAACACCGTGAAAAAACACAACCACCTGATTGGTATTCTGAGATCATTCTAATAGAGGAGTCAAAATAAAACATTTATGTACAGTGCTTTCACAATAATATGTTATCTGCTACAAGATAAAGCTATCCAACAGAATCCTGTAAACAAGGAAACCACGTGATGACGAAAAAAACCCATCAATAACCTCCCATATGATCAACAATCGGAAAGGCCTGTATTTGTGTGTTGGCGAAATGAAACTTTGTTTCTTTTATTTATATGGAGATAGCATGTATTTATATAATTACAATATCTATATTTTATCTATTCATTTTCCAAAGGGATTTTCCTGTTTTGCCTAAAAAAGCAACCCGTTTTCCTTGAAGATCAATTACATATTATATATTTGATATCCAATTTATTTCTGAAATGACAATAGGCGTCTGTCATTTCACGTTTTGAACATTTGGCTTGAGTGATTTGTTGCTGTTCAAAAGTGGAATGAGTAGTGTTGGTGATATGTTAAAGATGAGTGTAAGGTTGCTTACATAGAAGAAAATAAACGTAGGAAGTACGTTGTTATGGTGTTTAACGCCACTTTCCACAATATTTTAGTTATATCGTGGCGGTCAGTTTCATTGGTGGAGGAACCGGAGTCCCCGGAGAAGACCATCGACATGTCGCAAATCACTGACAAACTTTATCACGTAATGTTGAATTGAGTAAACCTCGTCTGAGTTGGATTCGAACTCATATCGTTAGTGGTGATAGGAACTGATTGCATAGGTAATTATAAATCCAACTATTATACGATCACGACGCCTCTATGTAACATTGGGAACACAAGACACCGGACGTAGACAGACAAAATAAATACAACACAGAAAACTAAAAAGATGAGCAACACAAAACCTCCTTAAAAAACTGGGAATGAACCAAAATGCTCGCAAAATGTAATCAGGCTTGATTTATATGCTATGGCGTAGCTACTTTGCGTTGTTAACAAAAGGGGGTGTATTAATATTAAAAATAAACAAAGAAAAAGATCGATAAAAGATTGTATGCCTCTATATAAACTAAAAACGCTAGATCCTGTTCCTGTACACGGGAATTCCCTGGGGTCCACATACAAGTCTCATTCCAGTGGGTTATATTGAATTTATTACGAGTCGTTCTTTCCATGACAATATTTTAACAATCATATTAATTTTGATATCTCCCCATCGCAACTAAAAAAAAAATCCGTCACACGTCTTTCATGTCACTTGGTATTTACCACAGGAACTTTTGTAGTGGACATAGTTAACATGGCATTCAACATATTCATGTATATACCCACTTTTGCAATGTGCAAGGCATTCGTAGCGAAAGCATTTTGCGTTGTATCTAAGGTATCGGCATTTCTTCAAAATATGACAGGAAGTCGAACAGACCGATTGTTTTTCTTCAAAATATGACAGGAAGTCTAATAGACCGATTGTTTTTCTTCAAAATATGGTAGGAAATTCGAACAAACCGATTGTTTTTCTTCAAAATATTGCAGGAGGTCGAATAGACCGATTTATTTTCTTCAAAATATGGCAGTTTTGGAGTTGTCCGGGATAAATTAAGTGTTTTCAGAATGGTTCGTCTTCGATCAGTGTCTATTGCACTTTGCTCTACACAAGACACGGGTTACCAGGTAATTTGTTACGTCTAGTAGAGGTAAAAAGCTCTACACAAGACACGGGTTACCAGGTAATTTGTTACGTCTAGTAGAGGTAAAAAGCTCTCCACAAGACACGGGTTACCAGGTAATTTGTTACGTCTAGTAGAGGTAAAAAGCTCTCCACAAGACACGGGTTACCAGGTAATTTGTTACGTCTAGTAGAGGTAAAAAGCTCTACACAAGACACGGGTTACCAGGTAATTTGTTACGTCTAGTAGAGGTAAAAAGCTCTACACAAGACACGGGTTACCAGGTAATTTGTTACGTCTAGTAGAGGTAAAAAGCTCTACACAAGACACGGGTTACTAGGTAATTTGTTACGTCTAGTAGAGGTAAAAAGCTCTCCACAAGACACGGGTTACCAGGTAATTTGTTACGTCTAGTAGAGGTAAACAGCTCTACACAAGACACGGGTTACCAGGTAATTTGTTACGTCTAGTAGAGGTAAAAAGCTCTCCACAAGACACGGGTTACCAGGTAATTTGTTACGTCTAGTAGAGGTAAAAAGCTCTCCACAAGACACGGGTTACCAGGTAATTTGTTACGTCTAGTAGAGGTTAAAAGCTCTACACAAGACACGGGTTACCAGGTAATTTGTTACGTCTAGTAGAGGTAAAAAGCTCTCCACAAGACACGGGTTACCAGGTAATTTGTTACGTCTAGTAGAGGTAAAAAGCTCTACACAAGACACGGGTTACTAGGTAATTTGTTACGTCTAGTAGAGGTAAAAAGCTCTCCACAAGACACGGGTTACCAGGTAATTTGTTACGTCTAGTAGAGGTAAAAAGCTCTACACAAGACACGGGTTACTAGGTAATTTGTTACGTCTAGTAGAGGTAAACAGCTCTACACAAGACACGGGTTACTAGGTAATTTGTTACGTCTAGTAGAGGTAAACAGCTCTACACAAGACACGGGTTACCAGGTAATTTGTTACATCTAGTAGAGGTAAAAAGCAAAGGTTTATATGTGCACCTTTATATATTCAGTAAATGCACTGATTGCAGTATAACATAAAATGTAAAAATAATCTCAACCGTTTAACTCTGTCTTGTCTTTCATTTCTAAACATTAAAATTATTATAACAAGTAATTGCAAGAAGGTATATACTTACATAACTATCCATGATGTCGGCGTTTATTATAACTAGTAATGTAACTAGGGGAATATACCGACATAATACCCCATCTATCGGCTCATTAAATCGGATGGAGACCGTCATGGTCGTGATCGTATGGTAGTTGGATTTATTACTACCTATGCAATCAGTGCCTATCACCACTAACGTTGCTGAATTCGAATCCCGCTCATGCGAGGTGTACTCGATGCAACATTATGTGATAAAGTTTGTCAGTGTCTTACGACAGGTGGGTAGTTTTCTTCGAATTCTCCGGTTTCCTCCACCAATAAAACTAACCGCAGCGATATAACTGAACTATTGTTGAAAGTGGCGTTAAATACGATAACCTTAAATCAGATATTAATATAGCAAACAATCAAACTCTGTGTATAAGTAAACAATACTATCACTGCTTTTGGCTCATTAAAGTGGTTGTCATGGTAACTACCAATGGAGCTAGGGACATACAGAGAAACAATTAATATCCCATAGTTCGACTCATCAACGTAGATGTAATGATATCAGCAATCAAACTAAGAGCATAAACAGCAATCAAATGAGGGACATGTACAGACATTAAAATGTTTTCGGCTCATTAACCGTATGTTGTGATAAGGATGACACCAGGGGCATATATACTCAATTTCATTTTTTTTTTCGGTTCATTAAATCAGATTTTGTGAAAACAAACATTCAAACTGGATGATACACAAATAATACTATTCCAGTTATCGATTAATTTAATCGGTAGTTGGTTTGGATTATGATTTTTAACGCCACTTTCAACAATATTTCAGTTATATCATGGAGGTCAGTTTTATTGGTGGAGGAAACAGGAGTACTTGGGGGAAACCACCGACCTGTCGCAAGTTACTGACAAGCTTTATCACATAAAGTTATATCGAGTACACATTGCCATGAACGGGGTCCGACCTCACAACTTTAGTGGTGATAGGCACTGATTGCACAGGTAATTGTAAATCCAACTACCATAGGATCATTACCACGACAGTTCCAGTGATAGCTAGACATGAAACTACCATCATATTAAAACCTTACTAGTCAATCTGGCAGCTAATCAAATGTAATATACCTTTTTGCAGAACGATTTCTTATTAAAACTCGCCATGGTCTTTTTTATAAGTTTACTTTTTATATATTTATTTGCATACATCATGTTCATGTCTGCAAAATAAATATACATGTATACAATTTAATTCCGCAAAAGAGTTTCTGTTTTTTTAGCTTTACGATTCATCAACAATGTTAGATAATATATAATAAGCAAAGACATAGACCAACTTTGTCCCCTCCAAAGCCGTTACTGATTCCACACTAAGTAACATGCCATGTCATCTATCCAGAAATTTTGTCCTTTTATACATACATTATTTTTATGTTTATTTGTAATTATTGTTGCATAGATTATTTATTTAAGCCGCAACATAGCTGAAATACTGCTAAAGTTGGCGTTAAACACCAATCAATGCCACGATATAGCTGAAATACTGCTAAAGTTGGCGTTAAACACCAATCGATTAGATTATTTATTATGTAAAAGTGATGTCTCCGTGATAAAATGTTCTTACTACAATGTTAACAATCTACCAAATCGTGAAAACTAATTATATATGTATTAGTTTACACGGATTTAATATATCATAACAACAGCAGAACAGTATACAATATTACGTATATCTCATTTATGTAGATAATGTCTAGTGCTCTAACATGATAAGAAAAAAATAAAATCATGAACACTATACCGCCATTAACTAAAATCACCAACACTTTACCGCCATTAAACGGACTAGATATACAGGAAATAATTAACACATCATAAAACCGACGAGATATACAGGAAATAAACTATTTATGATATGCTGTTAACTCGTACAAAGACAATCAAAACAATCCTCGTGTGTGCTATATAACTTGTATAATGCATAATTGCTTTCACACTTGGTTGATTTAAATGTAAAGACTATTTTTTGCCCATTTATATGTAGACAATCATTGCGATGGAAGTGAGTGATACAAATTAATTTCCCTCTATATGTTGATACAAAGAAAATACAAATGAACCGTGTTCGATTTTAGTTATAAATTTATTGTTTTCCGTTGTTTTAACACAGTCTTGGTATAATTTAAGCATTCTTTGTTTGAATATTCATATTTATAGGAAATCTAAGTCGGATTTCCTGGATATTACAAATGTTTGAGAGATTAATACATGTATTGATCTAACATTAAGTATACATATTCTATAAAAATACGGGATTTATACCATTAAATCTAGCCCTTCAGATGCAACACTTTGTATCATATATACCAGATATACTATGGCCGGAACTACTTGTGTGACATGGTCAGCTTGGCTTGGTTGGTTTACGTTGTTTAATGCCACTTTACACACTATTTCAGATATATCGTGGCGGGCAGTTTTATTGGTGGAGGAAACTGGAGTACCCGGAGAAAACCACCAACCTGCCGCAAGTCACTGTCAAACTTTATCACATAATGTTGTATCGAGTTCATCTCGCCATGAACGGGTTTCGAACTCACAACTCTAGATAATGTTTGGAGCATTCATTTCATATTACATTGAACTGTGTACCATGCAGTACAATACCAATTACATGTCAGGCCAAAATATCTGGAGAAAACGTAGTATTATAGTTTTGTATTAGAACAAAAACAGCGATTGATGAAAGAAAAAAAATTAATGAATGATTTGACTTGACGTAACACTCTCTGTGAAGTATAGAACTATTTTAATAGTCGGATCGTTATTTATTCAAATAATAAATATACTAATGCAACGAAAGGTATTACGATATTTTGTTCAATGTAAATGTTACATAAACGTGTTGTATGTATCAATGATTTGGTACATTGTTTATATGACCTCTTGTCACTTATATAAACCGCATCACTACTCGTCGCTATGCGTGAACAGGAAAGAAACTATGTATGCTATGCTAATAGCTCGTATAAAACAAACAACCAAACCAATCCTCGTATTTGTAATATAACATGCATGAGGTACAATTGTTGTCATGCTTGGTCGATTGAAGTGTTAAGAATAGATCTGTTTTGCTGATTTCTGGAATATATTGACAACCATTTTGAAGGAACTGTTTGATTTCCCTGCATGGACCCCCTATTGTATAAAGAGAATATTAATGAACCGATTACTCCAACGTGTAAATATATAATGCTCGATCTGGCCTTGGTTGATTTTAGCTGTAGAATAATATTCTAATGTAGTTGTTTAATATTCCTGGTTTCTGATTGGACAATGCTATAATTTTCACGGTATCAATTCCACGGTTGAAATATCATGAGATATTTTTAGAATTTTAGCCGATTACCGCTTACGTCATCTTGTCAATAATGTGGCAATGCACATCTATACACATGATTACATTAAAATGGAGATAACTGTATTGTATTTGAAAATTTCACGGCATCGATTGTCGATTTAATGGTCGTAACTATCCGTTTACTGGCTCCGCTTACGCGTCGCCAGTAAACTGAATTTGTGACCATCAAATCTCCAATTGATACCGTGAAATTTTCAAATACAATACAGTTATCTCCTAAATATTGATATTAATATGAATGTTCATCGGAAATCTGAGTGAGTGATAACGACTCGACATGAAGCAACTCAAAAACGATATATTATATAAGTATATAACAATATTCAGTATCTAAGCTGTATTTGTAAGTGGGTCTGATATATACAATTCCAAAAACACACTAAGTAAGATATCTACGTTTTAATTACACGAACCAATCAAAATGGAGCATCCTTTAAACCGGGGCGGTCGTGGTCGTGTTCATAATGCAAGTGCGATTTACAACTGCCTGTAAAATCAGTGTCTATCACCACTAAAGTTGTGAGTTCAAATCCCACACACGGCGAGATGTATTCGATACAACATTATGTGATAAAGGTCGTGACAGGTCGGTGGTTATCTCCAGGTACCACTGTGTCCTCCACCAATAAAACTGACCACCACGGGATAAATGACCTATTGTTTGACACCATAATCCTAATCCAAACCTGAATAGTCAGACATCATTTGTCACTGAACGTTATAATAAACAGGCAGATATCTGATTTAATGCGCATGATGTGTTTCTGGAAGAATAACCTTCATCAGATAGGCTCAAGGTCAAAAGATTTGAAAGACTTTAGCAGCAAGAAAACCAAAGGGCTTCAGCAGTCTCCACTATCTGAGGAATGAGAACATTAGTTTTAATATTAATTACATTATTTAGGAACTGAGAAGCTGTGAAATAAACGTTAGAGAACACCAAAGGGCCAATCACAAATGGACAATTTAGCGAAACAGGCAACATATGGTACACAAGACGAAGAAAAACTAAACAAAAAACACAACACAATATATATTGGACACCACTATGCGTAAACAAACATAAATAACGTAAATAAGACATGAGTTCTCCTATAAACAACTGAAAATAAACAATAAATCCACAGTTTCAGTATTGATGGGGCTAATAGGTCAACTGTATTAATACTGAATTATCTACTGAGATACTTCATTCAGACACCATTTACTGGCTACCAATGGATCTTCTGTGGTTTTATTGAATAACTTCGTTTACGTAAAAGTTGAAGGACAACCACAATTAATATTCATTTTAGTCCCATCGCACCAGTCTGTATTGAGTCTCGTAAATTAATTATTTTAGGTTAAAGGACATTTACCATGTTATTGATGAAATGTAAATAAGTTTTTTTTTATCAATATAGCTGACCATAGGATGCTATTCAGTGGTGATTCATTTCAATTTCCTAACAATTTGATCTTCATTGTAATGCAAAATTGCCAATTACTGCTATTACTAACATCCTTTCAAGCTAAGGTTATTGGTCTACTGGTCAAAAGTCGATTGATCATCCATACGCATTGTTATTCATCGACATATTTTGGACGAAATTTAGTACAATATGTATCTACAAGTAGTTACTGATGTTATGTACCAAGAAACTAGGCAGTCATGTATTTCTGCGATAGGGTATCGATTTTGCCTCATTCAAGATTTTGATATTTAGATTTTGGAACTGTTCCGACAGTGTGATATTTTTTGTTTTTCTATCAGATTTTGGAACTGTTCTGACAGTGTGGTATTTTAGAACTATTCCGACAGTGTGGTATTTTAGAACTGTTCTGACAGTGTGGTATTTTAGAACTGTTCCGACAGTGTGGTATTTTAGAACTGTTCTGACAGTGTGGTATTTTAGAACTGTTCCGACAGTGTGGTATTTTGGAACTGTTCCGACAGTGTGGTATTTTGGAACTGTTCCGACAGTGTGGTATTTTGGAAATGTTCCGATAGTGTGGTATTTTGGAACTGTTCCGACAGTGTGGTATTTTAGAACTGTTCCGACAGTGTGGTATTTTAGAACTGTTCCGACAGTGTGGTATTTTAGAACTGTTCCGACAGTGTGGTATTTTAGAACTGTTCCGACAGTGTGGTATTTTAGAACTGTTCCGACAGTGTGGTATTTTTGTTTTTCATTTTAGCATCTACAATGCAGCCTCATCACTTATTACATAACCAAGAAAACTCTCGAAATGTCTCATGTTGCATTAGCATCATGATGTATTAATGAAAAAAATATTGATTTGCTTGACATTGACCAATGTAAATTTCAGAATATTTAGCCTATTTAAGTCTGACACCCCCACACGCCTACATACCTCCTGTTGTACTCTGGCTTTGACGACTTGGTAAATAAAATTGCCTGCAGGCATTATCATCTCATATACGATTGATATATATATATACAAATATCCATGTTTTACATGAGGCACTTGTCCATTGCAACTAGCGGACACATCTGTCTGGTATCTTTTTTCAATACCAAAAGATGCCTTTAGGGGCAGGAAAACACATGACAAAATTCAGAAGATATTTGCCAATATTAGCTGGTTTTTATTTCTATATAACACATATTGTCATTGATTATTTATGGGCGGATAATCAGTTGCAGCTTGTAGCAAGCTAGAAGAATACGATATCAATTTATATTGCCATGCTTTTCAATATCAACAATGTAATGTTACACTACCAATTTTAATTTCGCTAACTTGTGACGTAAAATAATTCAAACGAACATGTCTAAGCTCTATCAGGCTTGCTGATTAAATCCTCGTTGTTGACCTATCTGTCTCTCTTCCCGCGAGTGTTAATGATGGAAATATATAACTTAAGATAGATTAGGTATGCATGCTCCTCAGATATTGAAATTATCACTTTGTATCGTGATATGGCTTCCACATTTGACATTCATTAAAATAAAGTAAATCTACATCCAAACATATTACGCGTAAACAGAAATGTTTGAAGATACAACAGGGGTAATCAGATGCAACTTTTGAAGTGTTGACTTCGATTTAACCAATAGGAACACATGTTTCAGTATCGTCCTTGCTATCAGCACCCACTATCAAGAAGGGTTTGAAGATATCAAAGGGACAATCAGAATCCGTATATCGAAGAAGAACAGACAACACAATGGCCAAAAGAAAAAGTACAAAAGGACAAACAACGATCTATAAAATATACATATAAAACTAAAGATCTAGTAACACGAACCCCACTAAAAGTCGGGGTGAACTCAGGTGCTCCAGGAAATCGTAATAGTGATCAGAGGCTCTGGAATATCGTAACACATCAAGAGATGTATACTCCATATGCAGGTGCTGCTTGAATGTTGCTACATATTAATGGAAATATATTGTTAATGTGAGTATATTTAACATTTTTGGGGAGGCATCCCTATATTGGTGGGGTATAAGTAGAAGGGAAAGCCAGCATGTTTCAGGTGGTTGTTCTTTCCATATTTGTGCGATTTCGTACTCCCCGAGCTTTTGCTATTTTGTTGATGTGTGGTATGTAAATCACTCATTTACATCTTGTTTAGCTGCAAAAAAAGTAGATACCAAATTTAGTACCCACGATGTGTTTATGGAATAACCTTCATCAGGCACGCTCATAGTCAAAAGATTTGGAAAGCCAAATAATACAAAAAAAAAGTATTTGGGAACAAACAATCGAACGGACCTGAACAGAATGGCCAACTTTGGTTAAGGTTACCTATGTCTGAAAGATATTTTCCTTAGTATTAATACATAACATTGCTTAAAAACTATACATTTATTATATCTAATAAACCATATACATGCCGAATACATGTAGTATATATACACTGCAGATCTATCTCGATTACATGCTGTCCAGGCCTTTGTAAATAAACATTAGAGAAAACCAATTAAAAATGTACAATCCAGAGAAACTGACAACATATGGCGCATAAGACAAAGAAAAACAAAACAAAAACACAACACAATATGCATCACACACCACGATACTCAAGCAAACACAAATAACGTATAAAAGACATGAGCCCTATTACAAACAACTTGGGGTAAAGACGAACCGGACATCGGTTTATGCGGAAATCGTAATGGACACCACAACACGCAACTCAGAACGTACAGACACATAATAGGACAACACAAAAACCTAAAAAGATGAGCCGTTGTAGTGTTGATAAGTTTTGTATTCATATTTATCGATGTACTCGAAAATCTATATACGTTCTTGTTTCAGTCTGATTTGTTTCTTTACTTTGATGTTGTCTCATTGCCTGTTTTGTACTGGTCCGAATGTGAATTCTCTTTAAGGAGACCTCGTGATACCGTAATATGTCGTAGCTTACTATGCAGTGCAGAACGATTTTCTCTGTAAAGGGGATTCGGAAGCTATTAGAGATGTAATTGGTACGATGCTCGTTGTTATCATGGGGACATAGCTGAATTAGTGCCTTGCGTTTGCAAAGTGCAACTCTCCTTGGACGTAGACGAAAACTTTTAAAGAGCATTAAAATTATACAAAAGTTCTTGGTGACAAGAGTCGTCGTGGCCGTGATTGCATGATAGCCTGTCACCACAGAAATTGTAAGTTCGATTCCCGCTCAGGCGAGGTGTAGTTGATACAGCATTATGTGACAAAGTTTGTCAGTGACTTGCGTCAGGTCTGTGGTTTTCTCCGAGAACTCCAGTTTCCCCCACCAATAAAACTGACCGCAATGATAGAACTGAAATATTGTTGCATGATAGTTTCATTTCTGCAGATGGCGAGGTGAACTCGATGCACATTTATGTGATAAAGAGGTAGGTTCACTTCATACACAAATTCGTGGAATATCTAACAATAATAACTACATAATACTAACGCTTACATCAATAGAAGAGTCCCATCCAACAGTCTAAGGCACCCAATTTTCAGAATATCTGAAATATCTCAAATTGTATTGATGATGACTAAAATAAGCATCCACAAAGTGTATCATTCTTAAAATAAACTTTAAGTTTATTAGTAACATAAAAAAATACATACTATTCTCATTTGCATTTTTGTTACCATAGCAACCGATATCTGAGCAGCTATTTCTGCTAAAGACTAGTATAGCTGGTTCGCTCCTGGTTTTAAGCAATCTGAGGTTTTCTGAGTTCTTTTGGGGGTATTTTATTTGACTTTTAAAGTCACCATATAACAGATGTTGTGTTGAAAGTGGCATTACACACACATATTCCTTACCCTATTTCATGCATGCTAGATTTGTAAACTGTGACTTTTTTGTTGTAACGGAAGAAAATTGATGTTCCAAAGCAAGAATGGACATCAATGAGTAGTCTTTATAATATATTTATCTGATGTTCTTGTGGCAAGTAGAATTTTGATTGGCTAAAAATTTACTTCTAACACTTCAGGTAAGCCGTGCTGTGTATTTCATACGGCACAGAAAATCAATAATCGCTCTCACCTATTGCCTGTGTTGTGTAATCTATTTACATTGTAGCAGACGACACACATACGGAACAGAAAATCAATAATCGCTCTCTGTTATCACCAATTATATAAATGATGTCGCCAACGGTAAACAGCTCATAAGTTGCCGTTTAACGTTAAATGGACATCCCAATATCAACTTAGGTAGATTTATTATAAAAGCAAGTTCACAACAGTACATACGTTGATATGATGATAATGGGAAGTAGCTACATTCTGTCACAAGAAACATTTTAAATAGCGTGGTGAAATTTGTAAAAGACAGCTTAAAAAGTAATGGCTAGCAATGCCACCAATATCAAAACAATCTTTCGCTTCAAGTCAGTCCACACGCAAAAAGACTACGACATGTGCTGATGTCAAACGGATATTATGGACCTCAACCACCTCTTTAGAGAATTGGATCTGAAATATTTCTTTTAGACGGCCGAAACTTGATTCGTCCGCACATTCAGCCAACGCACATTTTTACTATGAGTGTACTTAATGAAGGTTATACACGATGGGTGCCACTAGTGGAGCAGGAACTGCTTACCTTTCCGAGGCACGCCCCCGGGTTTTATTAGAGTTTCCTTTGTTCTGTCTTACGTTTTCTGTGTACTGTTCTTTAGATTAATTTGTTTGTCTTTTTGTCGTTTTTCCGTTGGTCATCGTATTGCATGATATTCGATTTACGGATCTGGTTATCCCTTCAAACTTTACTTATTCCAGAAACGCGGAATTCACACTATATTAGATATCTACGTTTTCCATGAAGGAATTGGAACACAGCAGAGAAAGTGAGTCATGGTTAGATACTGCAGAATTATTGACCGACAATAGATCAGCCGGAAATAGAAGCAGTTGTATATATGTAATCATTGCTAACATATACACAAAGAAAACAGTCAAGCACCCCCTGATATATTAAAACATAATAAGTTACATTAAGTTTAGATTTTAATATATATATTGATTATAGCAAGAACAATGTTCCATTAAAAAGATGTGCTCACACAGGTGTGACCATTATGTCTAATATCGACTAGTCATGCACGTGAACCATGCCTCTCACGCATTACTCAAAATTCAGTATGATCACGCTTCGAATTTGGGTATTTATGTCCGGTGTTTGAAAAAAGGTATTCATTCTCAGTAAGCATGGTACGAAGGCGAATATCAGAAGCACAAAGATGACAAATAATCGGCATGCATACAACAGGGAGGTCCTTGGACGTCAGATGGGCTACCACTACACTGTAATCAGCCGACTGGTGAGAAAACAAACACAAACCAACAATGTGAAAGACTTGCCAAGATCTGACAGACCACGGGTAACATCTGATCGTGACGACAGGGCATTGCAGCGTTTGGTTAAACGGATGCCATTCGCAACCAGTCCCGTACTCAAACAACACTGGCTGCCCAATAGATGTCTGTCAACAAGAACAGTTAGAAACCGTCTGAAATCAGCGGGACTCATGTCAAGGAGAGTCATTAAACGTCCACTGTTGGCAGATCGACATCGACGATCACGTTTGGCATGGTGTTTAGCACGACGCGGTTTAAATTTAAGGACATGGCGCAAGATCCATTGGTCAGACGAGAGCCAGTTTCTGCTTCATGTAACCGACGGCCGGGTGAGGGTTTGGAAACACAAAAATACAGCATATACCTCAAGGAACATCCAGCCAACTGTCCCTTACGGTGGAGGCTCAGTAATGGTGTGGGGGTATATATCTCATGACTGCAAGCTGGATTTAGTCACCATACAAGACAACCTAACTGGTGATCAGTACATCAGAGATGTCTTGCAACCAGTTATTGTCCCCCATTTCGAGAACCACCCATTAGCTACAATGCCTGTGTATATGGATGACAACGCCAGACCTCATCGTTCAAGAGCAGTAACCGCCTACCTCCAAAGTGAAGCCGTGACTTCTGTTCCTTGGCCATCCATGAGCCCGGATTTGAATCCCAGAGCATATTTGGGACATGTTATGCCGTCGTATACAGGCTCGGAAACCTCCTGTGCAAAACATTCGTCAGTTGGAAGCAGCATTGCATCGGAAATGGCAGCAGCTATCACAACAGGACATCCGACGTCTAACTGGAGGGATGAGACGCAGGGTTGAGGCCGTCATCCAAGCACCTGGGGGTTGCACCCGGTACTGAACTTTGAACAATAGATATCGTCAAGTGATTCATAAATGACGTCTTGAAAGTGAAATGACAATCTTATCGTGCTTTTTGTACTGTGAAGGTCAATACTAAAATGGACATGTTTTACTGCAAAAACTGGCCTTGTGATATTGTGATTAAATATCCATTAAATTAACATTTTTCTTGATTTTTTGTGGTTTCTTACAGCCAATGTAATGTCCTAACAGGTCACCATTGCGTTCTTGAGATTATCTGGTCAGTAATCTCGTGATACTTGTCGTATGATTTGTCATTTCAAAAAAACATGGGGGTGCTTAACCTTTTTCTTTATGTATATATCAATGGACATGTTAAATATATTTCTTTATCTTTGAATTACTACACTCAGGGTTTGCTGCCGTATAACGCCAAGGGATTAATGCCAAAGTTAGTTTGTATATATAGATCTCCATTTCAACTGACTGTGCATGATTTGCTATGAATAAAATAATCGTTTTTTTTATCAAAATCAAAACCAATGTAATTACTTATTGTATACTTTAATTCTTTCGGGATTTTAAAGCATATCTAACCGACCGAGGAGTTAATAAGAGTGCGTCGTCATAGCCTTTAAATCCTATTGGAAAATCTGTTTCGAAACAATTATTTGACGGAAACATTGGACATTTCAAACTAAATATATATTGAACAAAGGAAAATGGAACAGTAAAATGTCATCGTTATAATGGATCTTCTTTGATAATAATAGTATTTTTATTATCTCTCAACTTTTACGATCGGTCACTATATTATGGTGTTACATATAGGTCATGTGATATTTATAATGGTCCATTGTCTTCAAAGCCAATAAATGGATAATGTTATTACTCATTTATAATAGAACTTGGACAAATTTTTAGCATTTCTTTGTCATTTATTACGCATGTTTTAATTATAAATGTTATATGAAACATGATATTCTGTCGATGTCAGTGTATGCATGGGTACAACTGAACAATGTCTGAACGTTGATTGATTGATTTTTTTATGTCTAACGCCACTTTCAGCAATATTTCAGCTATATCATGGCGACCAGTTCAAGTGGTGGAAGAAGCCGGAGTACCCGGTGAGAACCAACGACCATGGGCAAGCAACTGGTAAACTTTATTTCGTGCGGCTGCAAGTCGAGTGCAACCTTTTTTGTAATTTACAAAGCCGGGCGCGAACCCATGCCGTATTGGTGATAGGATTGTATGAGTTGTTAAGTAATCCAACTACCTAAATCATTGAGCCACCCGGGCCCTTGTCTGAACGTGGTAAATCTATATACAATATATGTCATATTGTCAGTCAATATAAAATGTATTTGTGCGAGTTTCAGAAACAATAAATAAACGTTAGAGAATACCGATGGGATAATAAAAAAAGGACAATGCAGAGAAACTGGCAACATAGGATACACAAGACGAAGAAAACACAGAGAAACTGGCAACATAGGATACACAAGACGAAGAAAAACACAGAGAAACTGGCAACATAGGGTACACAAGACGAAGAAAAACACAGAGAAACTGGCAACATAGGGTACACAAGACGAAGAAAAACACAGAGAAACTGGCAACATAGGGTACACAAGACGAAGAAAAACACAGAGAAACTGGCAACATAGGGTACACAAGACGAAGAAAAACACAGAGAAACTGGCAACATAGGGTACACAAGACGAAGAAAAACACAGAGAAACTGGCAACATAGGGTACACAAGACGAAGAAAAACACAGAGAAACTGGCAACATAGGGTACACAAGACGAAGAAAAACACAGAGAAACTGGCAACATAGGGTACACAAGACGAAGAAAAACACAGAGAAACTGGCAACATAGGATACACAAGACGAAGAAAAACACAGAGAAACTGGCAACATAGGGTACACAAGACGAAGAAAAACACAGAGAAACTGGCAACATAGGGTACACAAGACGAAGAAAAACACAGAGAAACTGGCAACATAGGGTACACAAGACGAAGAAAAACACAGAGAAACTGGCAACATAGGGTACACAAGACGAAGAAAAACACAGAGAAACTGGCAACATAGGGTACACAAGACGAAGAAAAACACAGAGAAACTGGCAACATAGGGTACACAAGACGAAGAAAAACACAGAGAAACTGGCAACATAGGGTACACAAGACGAAGAAAAACACAGAGAAACTGGCAACATAGGGTACACAAGACGAAGAAAAACACAGAGAAACTGGCAACATAGGGTACACAAGACGAAGATAAACACAGAGAAACTGGCAACATAGGGTACACAAGACGAAGAAAAACACAGAGAAACTGGCAACATAGGGTACACAAGACGAAGAAAAACACAGAGAAACTGGCAACATAGGGTACACAAGACGAAGAAAAACACAGAGAAACTGGCAACATAGGGTACACAAGACGAAGAAAAACACAGAGAAACTGGCAACATAGGGTACACAAGACGAAGAAAAACACAGAGAAACTGGCAACATAGGGAACACAAGACGAAGAAAAACACAGAGAAACTGGCAACATAGGGTACACAAGACGAAGAAAAACACAGAGAAACTGGCAACATAGGGTACACAAGACGAAGAAAAACACAGAGAAACTGGCAACATAGGATACACAAGACGAAGAAAAACACAGTGAAACTGGCAACATAGGGTACACAAGACGAAGAAAAACACAGAGAAACTGGCAACATAGGGTACACAAGACGAAGAAAAACACAGAGAAACTGGCAACATAGGGTACACAAGACGAAGAAAAACACAGAGAAACTGGCAACATAGGGTACACAAGACGAAGAAAAACACAGAGAAACTGGCAACATAGGGTACACAAGACGAAGAAAAACACAGAGAAACTGGCAACATAGGGTACACAAGACGAAGAAAAACACAGAGAAACTGGCAACATAGGGTACACAAGACGAAGAAAAACACAGAGAAACTGGCAACATAGGGTACACAAGACGAAGAAAAACACAGAGAAACTGGCAACATAGGATACACAAGACGAAGAAAAACACAGAGTAACTGGCAACATAGGATACACAAGACGAAGAAAAACACAGAGAAACTGGCAACATAGGATACACAAGACGAAGAAAAACACAGAGAAACTGGCAACATAGGGTACACAAGACGACGAAAAACACAGAGAAACTGGCAACATAGGATACACAAGACGAAGAAAAACACAGAGAAACTGGCAACATAGGGTACACAAGACGAAGAAAAACACAGAGAAACTGGCAACATAGGGTACACAAGACGAAGAAAAACACAGAGAAACTGGCAACATAGGGTACACAAGAGGAAGAAAAACACAGAGAAACTGGCAACATAGGATACACAAGACGAAGAAAAACACAGAGAAACTGGCAACATAGGGTACACAAGACGAAGAAAAACACAGAGAAACTGGCAACATAGGGTACACAAGACGAAGAAAAACACAGAGAAACTGGCAACATAGGGTACACAAGACGAAGAAAAACACAGAGAAACTGGCAACATAGGGTACACAAGACGAAGAAAAACACAGAGAAACTGGCAACATAGGGTACACAAGACGAAGAAAAACACAGAGAAACTGGCAACATAGGGTACACAAGACGAAGAAAAACACAGAGAAACTGGCAACATAGGGTACACAAGACGAAGAAAAACACAGAGAAACTGGCAACATAGGGTACACAAGACGAAGAAAAACACAGAGAAACTGGCAACATAGGATACACAAGACGAAGAAAAACACAGAGAAACTGGCAACATAGGATACACAAGACGAAGAAAAACACAGAGAAACTGCCAACATAGGGTACACAAGACGAAGAAAAACACAGAGAAACTGGCAACATAGGGTACACAAGACGAAGAAAAACACAGAGAAACTGGCAACATAGGATACACAAGACGAAGAAAAACACAGAGAAACTGGCAACATAGGATACACAAGACGAAGAAAAACACAGAGAAACTGGCAACATAGGGTACACAAGACGAAGAAAAACACAGAGAAACTGGCAACATAGGGTACACAAGACGAAGAAAAACACAGAGAAACTGGCAACATAGGGTACACAAGACGAAGAAAAACACAGAGAAACTGGCAACATAGGGTACACAAGACGAAGAAAAACACAGAGAAACTGGCAACATAGGGTACACAAGACGAAGAAAAACACAGAGAAATTGGCAACATAGGATACACAAGACGAAGAAAAACACAGAGAAACTGGCAACATAGGATACACAAGACGAAGAAAAACACAGAGAAACTGGCAACATAGGGTACACAAGACGAAGAAAAACACAGAGAAACTGGCAACATAGGGTACACAAGACGAAGAAAAACACAGAGAAACTGGCAACATAGGGTACACAAGACGAAGAAAAACACAGAGAAACTGGCAACATAGGATACACAAGACGAAGAAAAACACAGAGAAACTGGCAACATAGGATACACAAGACGAAGAAAAACACAGAGAAACTGGCAACATAGGGTACACAAGACGAAAAAAAACACAGAGAAACTGGCAACATAGGATACACAAGACGAAGAAAAACACAGAGAAACTGGCAACATAGGATACACAAGACGAAGAAAAACACAGAGAAACTGGCAACATAGGGTACACAAGACGAAGAAAAACACAGAGAAACTGGCAACATAGGGTACACAAGACGAAGAAAAACACAGAGAAACTGGCAACATAGGGTACACAAGACGAAGAAAAACACAGAGAAACTGGCAACATAGGGTACACAAGACGAAGAAAAACACAGAGAAACTGGCAACATAGGGTACACAAGACGAAGAAAAACACAGAGAAACTGGCAACATAGGGAACACAAGACGAAGAAAAACACAGAGAAACTGGCAACATAGGGTACACAAGACGAAGAAAAACACAGAGAAACTGGCAACATAGGGTACACAAGACGAAGAAAAACACAGAGAAACTGGCAACATAGGATACACAAGACGAAGAAAAACACAGTGAAACTGGCAACATAGGGTACACAAGACGAAGAAAAACACAGAGAAACTGGCAACATAGGGTACACAAGACGAAGAAAAACACAGAGAAACTGGCAACATAGGGTACACAAGACGAAGAAAAACACAGAGAAACTGGCAACATAGGGTACACAAGACGAAGAAAAACACAGAGAAACTGGCAACATAGGGTACACAAGACGAAGAAAAACACAGAGAAACTGGCAACATAGGGTACACAAGACGAAGAAAAACACAGAGAAACTGGCAACATAGGGTACACAAGACGAAGAAAAACACAGAGAAACTGGCAACATAGGGTACACAAGACGAAGAAAAACACAGAGAAACTGGCAACATAGGATACACAAGACGAAGAAAAACACAGAGTAACTGGCAACATAGGATACACAAGACGAAGAAAAACACAGAGAAACTGGCAACATAGGATACACAAGACGAAGAAAAACACAGAGAAACTGGCAACATAGGGTACACAAGACGACGAAAAACACAGAGAAACTGGCAACATAGGATACACAAGACGAAGAAAAACACAGAGAAACTGGCAACATAGGGTACACAAGACGAAGAAAAACACAGAGAAACTGGCAACATAGGGTACACAAGACGAAGAAAAACACAGAGAAACTGGCAACATAGGGTACACAAGAGGAAGAAAAACACAGAGAAACTGGCAACATAGGATACACAAGACGAAGAAAAACACAGAGAAACTGGCAACATAGGGTACACAAGACGAAGAAAAACACAGAGAAACTGGCAACATAGGGTACACAAGACGAAGAAAAACACAGAGAAACTGGCAACATAGGGTACACAAGACGAAGAAAAACACAGAGAAACTGGCAACATAGGGTACACAAGACGAAGAAAAACACAGAGAAACTGGCAACATAGGGTACACAAGACGAAGAAAAACACAGAGAAACTGGCAACATAGGGTACACAAGACGAAGAAAAACACAGAGAAACTGGCAACATAGGGTACACAAGACGAAGAAAAACACAGAGAAACTGGCAACATAGGATACACAAGACGAAGAAAAACACAGAGAAACTGGCAACATAGGATACACAAGACGAAGAAAAACACAGAGAAACTGGCAACATAGGGTACACAAGACGAAGAAAAACACAGAGAAACTGGCAACATAGGGTACACAAGACGAAGAAAAACACAGAGAAACTGGCAACATAGGATACACAAGACGAAGAAAAACACAGAGAAACTGACAACATAGGATACACAAGACGAAGAAAAACACAGAGAAACTGGCAACATAGGGTACACAAGACGAAGAAAAACACAGAGAAACTGGCAACATAGGGTACACAAGACGAAGAAAAACACAGAGAAACTGGCAACATAGGGTACACAAGACGAAGAAAAACACAGAGAAACTGGCAACATAGGGTACACAAGACGAAGAAAAACACAGAGAAACTGGCAACATAGGGTACACAAGACGAAGAAAAACACAGAGAAATTGGCAACATAGGATACACAAGACGAAGAAAAACACAGAGAAACTGGCAACATAGGATACACAAGACGAAGAAAAACACAGAGAAACTGGCAACATAGGGTACACAAGACGAAGAAAAACACAGAGAAACTGGCAACATAGGGTACACAAGACGAAGAAAAACACAGAGAAACTGGCAACATAGGGTACACAAGACGAAGAAAAACACAGAGAAACTGGCAACATAGGATACACAAGACGAAGAAAAACACAGAGAAACTGGCAACATAGGATACACAAGACGAAGAAAAACACAGAGAAACTGGCAACATAGGGTACACAAGACGAAGAAAAACACAGAGAAACTGGCAACATAGGATACACAAGACGAAGAAAAACACAGAGAAACTGGCAACATAGGATACACAAGACGAAGAAAAACACAGAGAAACTGGCAACATAGGGTACACAAGACGAAGAAAAACACAGAGAAACTGGCAACATAGGATACACAAGACGAAGAAAAAGACAGAGAAACTGGCAACATAGGATACACAAGACGACGAAAAACACAGAGAAACTGGCAACATAGGATACACAAGACGAAGAAAAACACAGAGAAACTGGCAACATAGGATACACAAGACGACGAAAAACACAGAGAAACTGGCAACATAGGGTACACAAGACGAAGAAAAACACAGAGAAACTGGCAACATAGGATACACAAGACGAAGAAAAACACAGAGAAACTGGCAACATAGGATACACAAGACGACGAAAAACACAGAGAAACTGGCAACATAGGATACACAAGACGAAGAAAAACACAGAGAAACTGACAACATAGGATACACAAGACGAAGAAAAACAAAGCAAAAACACAACACAATGTGTGTTGGACGCCACCACTATGCCTAAGCAAACACAAATAAAGTAAATAAGACCTGAGCGTTTTCTGGTCTGTCAGGGAGTGCAAATTAATTATATTTTAATTGACAATGTACGTATATTGTGTTTATCCGTCAGATTCAAAAAGTCAAAGGCAACTACCAAATGTTACTGAAAAGAGCAGTAACAAGTGACGTTCTAATCGTTTCCAATGGTGTTACGTCAGCGTTCATTACGTCAGCAATTTTTCAACTATATCATGGCGAGGATAAGTTAATTTTCAATGAAATGATGATGAGATCCGCTTTGTATTAGACCAATACACTTAGCTGGATTTGCATAGTGCTAGCTCACTGAAGCAACAGTCCGCGGATAGACAACTCGCCCCACTCGGACACTATTTCCTGATTCCGAGCCAACCATTCTTTGCTTTTTCTCCTTAATGCCGCGTGCTTAGTGGAGAAGCAATAATTGCCAATTTCATAGTCATTGGATTGATCCGAGCGGGGGCGAGCACGCTAATCACATTGTAATACACCACCGATGTGGCTTTTATTTATTTGAAGGAATAGAGATCTTCTAAATGATAATGACAGATACCTACATTAAATATCCATATTTTCATTCATCAAATGATCCTATAAGAAAAATATTCAAATATAGATGACCAGATGAAAAATAAAAAAAAATAAAAACTCAAAAATTATAAATTCTAATTTCATTAATACATGGCGTAAATTCTAATTTCAATGTAAATTGGATTGCTCTTGCATTACGTCTTGATCAGTGTATTTCTGAATTCATCGACGATAAGTATTTTATGAAAATGCAATTAGCTAAATAGACTAATTATCGTGGGTGTACGCTTCAACACTATAATTAGCTAAAAGCTGACGTTATCTATTGACAAATTATATTTCTAGACTAATAATTTTATCTCATTAAATTTACTCTACGAGCCTTATTTTAATGTGACGTAAGTCATAGTTAAGAATATTCACCTACTTACCAAATATTGTATCATCATGTGATCAATTATGGATCATGCTTAGAAAATGTAGTTTGAATCCCGCCCAGGACGGGTGTACTCGATACAACTCTATGTGATAAAGTTTGTCAGTGACTTGCAGCAGGTCGGTGGTTTTTTGAAATATTATTGAAAGCGGCGGTAAACACTATAATCCTAACCTTAGAAAAAGCAAGCTCGGTTTTATTGTACAATGCTCTTTTATGATAAACGCTGTTCACCTGGTTATATGTGAGGGTTGGAATTTACGTGGAAAGCACCTGCATGACCGCATCATTTCACTAAGAGCGGAGGTTTGGATCCATAAAACCCGTTTAACACCGCCACTTTTTTATTCCAAGAGAGGAAAGTGAACGGTCATGTATGTGTGTGTTGTCATGTATGTGTGTGTTGTCATGTATGTGTGTGTTGCGGGAATCGGTTTTGCCTCTTTCAAAGATTTGTTTATTAGATTTTGGGATTCGACGGTGTAGTATTTTCTGTTTTTCATATTATAACTATCAAAATCATTACATGTTCAAGCAAAAACAAATTGTGCGAAAATGTTCCAGAGGAATCATGCACACTAATGGAAGAAGAAGAAGAAGAAAAACACATGCTATTCTAATTATCTTTCAACTGTTTTCAGAAGAATCTAATTTACATAAAGCCAACCCCAAAGCTTCAAATCAAAAACTTAAATATTACTGTAATTTTTTTTATAAATAGTCCTGGTATGCATTTAGAGATTTAAGTTTCATCCACCAATAAACCTGACCGCCAATATAACAATTTGATTTACTTGTACTATTATACCTTGCATATTTGCTTACTATATAAAAGTAATAAGACAATTTAGATGTTTTTCGTAAGATTTACTGACGAGGGAAACAACACGGTGAACAACCTTAACATATATAATGTAGAGGAAGACAATAGGATGTCGCTCGGTCTACAACCCCTGACAACCATTTGAAAATCCTTTTATCCGTAATTGTGTTTACTATAGCGGAAATTATTTAGCACTTCTTTCTACAGAACAAAACATTCAAGCGCTTAAACATCTTTTCATAACATAGTTTCGGTATAATAAAACAGTTATTGCCTTCATACGATTTGAACATCAAGATATCAACCCTTGAGAGATTGTTTTCCTTCAGGGTAAGATTTTCTGGTAAAACAACCACCTTTGGTTGACAACATTATGATATTAACCTCGTATGAAGGCAATAATTGTATATTACTTTGTTTCCTCTTATCGTTTATCTTCGATCAATTGTATATAACTGACGTATAACAAATAGACATACAGAATTATCTGGCCTGTAATAAAATGTTGACTAATGAAGTATGGTCTGAGTTTATTCCGAACAGTGTCTGTGGATTACAGGATTTTGGTGATTAATTCACAAGTCTGTTAATTCTTTAATGCAATGGGAGGTGAAATGAATCGAATGTGATCTTTCGAAAGGGCAATTGTTTTTGAAGTAATGCAATTGTTTATGGTGTTTAACGCCACTTTCAGCAATATTTAAGTTATACCGTGGCGGTCAGTTTTATTGGTGGAAGAAACCAGAGTACCCGGAGAAAACCATCGACCTGTCGCAAGTCAATGCATGCTGGGACTCCGTGAAGCAAGGTGTTTAACTATTATTTTATCATGAATTCTAAATCCATCATTTTCCAAAAAAAAAACCAAAACATGAACACATACTCAAGGAAAAACAACTGAGTGATAAATAATTGATCTACTGAAGTATCAAGTGAAGATTAAAACAGACCACTTAGAAAACTGTCACCTTTCTTTTAATAGAAATCCATCAACGTCTGTGCTGGATTGATAAAAACAAATATCTCCAAACAGAGATCATATAGTTTGATGATTGACTGTTTTATGGAACGACAATCTCTAAGTTATAGTATAAGCATATAAACTTTATTTATTCTGTTAAATCTGCTCACTGAACTATTAAAAGCAATTGGGGAATTATTCCCTGTTGATGATTTGCAGAAATAAGAGATACAGAAATATATATATATACATGTTTTGTGTACAAGGAGCTATACGCAGTTTAAAAATTCATCCCTATAACAGACAAAAAGCAAAATTAAACAACTAAACTGCAAATATCATTAATTTAATTCCCATTGATCTGCATGTTCAAATATGCAAAGCCATGTATATTTCGTTAGTCATTTAGACATTGTATTTGTCGATTTAAGGGTGAATTTCGCTTTGTCAAGTACTGAGAACAAGGTCAATTTTCCCTTTTTTGCGAGCTCCGTATGTCATCTTCTAACCGTTTTCAATTATCTATGAAGAAATTTAAATACTCGTCAGAGATAACATCTTGCAAAAAACCCTACAGATACAGAATGGGTACTGGAGATGGTTCCCATGGTTCATTCCAGGACAGGGGAGTTCTTCCTTATGTGCAACATAATGGATGCCCGCTTGATGGGGATTGTCGTGTCATAATACGGAAAGCCCTGCCATGTACCATAGTGTGAGTTGTGGGAGAAGTGCCCTTGTTCTTCTACGCAATAGGCCATCTGTTATTCTAGGTTTCGTGCGCATTGCAGCCACTACAATAGGATACATGTTTCGCCCCTTCCCTAATCGCAATACTTTCTCAAGTGTCAGTCGAACAGAGTTTCTCGATCTCGCCATTTCTTCCTTATTATGTTTAATGCAATGAATATAAATGAAAAACGTGTCTAGAAATGTTAAAATGTTCAGTACATATTCCACTTAATTTCCCACTTAAACTTTCTGAGCTTAAAATTCTAAGATATCCGTTACCTGTAAATTCATCTGATTTATACGCTCCCTAAGGGAGCGTTAATGGTAGAAGTATGCATAGGTACTATGGCACTTCAAAATCTTCAACATTATGGCTGTCAAACCGGAAATAAATTTAAAGAAAAATCACGTGACCTAAACCGGAACTCTATTAATTTTTTTTTCAAATAAAAATGAAACAATGTTCGGTAGCGGATACGAAAACTGTCCGGAGTTTGGAGTTTTAGGTGGTGTTATTTTTAAGCTTGATATTTTGTAAACAGGAAGATTACTGTTCTTCGGGAGCGTTTCAGGTTGCACCTGCCTCATATTAAAAGATAATCTTCATCGAGTACAGTCACAATATAGAAGTCACTGGGAGTAAGTAAACCAATGGGCATAAACAGGATAACCAAAGACAGCAGAGTGGACCTCTAAGGGGTATTGAGCATAGTTTTAATAAATTACATTATTTAGGAAGTGCAAAGCATGCTGGTTTTTGTGAGTGCTTTTTGTGTGTATTTTGGACTTTGATAAATTAAGATATTGATTGAAAAGTCAACTCTATATTAAATTCAACAAACAAGAAAAATTAACATGCTTTTTGAAATTGAAGCGATGAAAGCGACCATTTTATTTCTTAAACATATTTTATTTGCCAAATAAATGGACAAAATGGATTAGACACAAGCTAAACAAACTTATGAAGTCTTCTCCATATTACAATTTGTTACATTAAAGAAGTACATAAAAGGTATGCAATTACTATATATAGCAATAATAACGCATCGTTAGTTAACGGTGGCGTTAAATTTTAACGAAAGGTTAGAGAGTATGTTATTACCCATAATTCAAGATTTTAATAAAAAAAAGACTTCCCTAAAAAAAAAGATGGCTGACACAGATCAAAAGAAAAGAGACAGAAAGAGAAACTTTACTGAACCAGAGATTAATGTAATTCAAGATGAGGTAGAGAAAATTTTTTCACTTTTAAATGATAAATTTTCAACTGCAAAAGCAAACCAAAAGAAATTGGAAGTGTGGTCTAATATCAGCAGGATGGTGTCTGCCTTGGGAGTTGCACAGAGAACACCCAAGGAGTGCAAGGACAAATGGGGAAACACCAAAAAAGAGGCCAAGAAAGTCTACTCCTTAGCCAGAAAGGAGCAGAGGCAAACAGGTGGTGGTCCAGAGATAAAACTGGTCACACCAGCCATCAATAGGACAATAGACCTATGCCGGGATTCAGCCGCCTTCAATGGCATTGGAGGGTTCCAAACCAGTGTGAATGGTAATTTATGTTCATTTATTCATCAATTCAAGCTAATCCCTTTTAGATTTTAAAACTCCCATAGTTCTTATAATGTCAATGGTATCAAGGACGTATACGTATATACGTCCTTGATGGTATGATTAAATTTTGATTTGTTTGTTTCATAAAATGTTGTCATCTTCCAATCAATGTAATCAATCCATAAAGGCATAATCATTGTATTAAATTCTTTGTTAATTGTTCTGTCCGAAAGGGCTCCTTAATTGGAAATAACAATATTTGTATTTGTATAATGTGCAATCTCTAATAAGATCGATTAGTGTTTATTCAAAGGTGGTCGTCTGCTCGGACAGTTTTTATTTTGACGCTCTAGATAATGACCTTGACCTGGCAACTGTAAACATTTGATATAAATGTCTTTTCCGGCTATATTTAAACCTTATTTCAGATCTTTGCAAATTCCCGAAGTGACCTCGATAACATTACTGATTTTTTTTAATTACAATTACCAATTTACTTATGGATTAGTGTCTCTTCATTTTTCTGAACAGGTTTTGTCAATTCTTTTTATCTCCCTTTTCATATGATATATCTCTTCGTACCCATTCGTTCGTACCAAAGCCGTTAACGGCCCAACCGATTGATTTTGATTTATGGATGATTTGGAATTATTTGACAATATATTTTGACAATATATATTTGTATAGTTTATGTTGAATATGTAAGATATTTTAAAACAATTTGGTGGTATTTGAATAGTGTTTAGAAACTGGAAAACAGGTTTAATCCGTCTGTGACGATAGTTTCTCGAATGTGGCGTGAGGACGCATCGTATCCGTTCAAGTCATTTCGCCCCATTCCGCATATGTCCATTTAAATGTACTTTTTAGTTTGATTTGTGTTGTTTGTCCTAAAAGTTGTCTATCATTATTTTGGTGTTCCCAGTTTTGTTCTGTCCACTCTTTTTGACACTTCGGTATTCCTACTTTTTTTGTACTGGGGACATTATGTAATATAGGATTATTGCACGAAAATTGGGAAATATTGTCCTGAGTAGAATGTTTTATTGAATATTCATGTCAGCCTAGGCAATTCGTTCGGATGCTAGGCGAACGCTGGTGGCACGGACTTACCACCCCCCTTTTTTCTAACTTTCTGTTTACAAATTTATTTTCAATAAAATTTCTTTATTTTTTTTATTATTTCATCTCTTTTTTTCTTATTTTAACTTGTTCGTGTCAATATTCATACAATCTTATGTTAACATCAAATTGCATGTGTCGACCGATTATTAGTATATAGGGTATGGATATTGACACGAACAAGTTAAAATAAGGAAAAAGAGATGAAATAATAAAGAAATCAAGAAATTTTATTGAAAATAAATTTGTAAACAGAAAGTTAAGTCCGTGCCACGAGCGCCTGTGGGCGAATTGGGTCGACCATATATTATTTTAACATAACTTTCTGAAACTAATGTTCAAGAAGAGGGTCCTACAAACACCCCTGACAACATTCATTAATATTTTGTGGGTCGGAAACGAACGATTTTCATTTGGTTGCGTCTACACACCCGTAAGTTAGATGTGTTGAAAGAAGACTCCCTTTCAATGTTTGATATTCTAGCCCTAAACATAGAAGAATTTGGGGGTAATGACTGTATCTTTTGGCATAATTGAGTTAACAGGCTAATTTGATATCTACTTCAACTTATGTTTCAGTTGTGCAACCTGAGGACGCCTCCTTGCCGGAAGAATCCCTCACAGGATCTCAGGATCTTTATGATACCGCCCCGCAGAGTCGACCCCCTGCGTCACCAACACCACCACCATCAACATGCAGTCAGACCGATGATAGTGACATCGTTCTGTTAGAACAAAGACAGCTCTGTAAACCAGCTGCTTTAGGGTATACCAACAAACCAGCTGCTTTAGGGTTTAACCCACTTAGACCACCCAAACCTGCCAGTACGAGGAAAAGGAAAGCAACAGCTGCAGATGTGTATAAGTTACAGGTAAATTAAATTCAGTCCAGAAAAATTGGGTATGTTTACACAGAGACAGTATTAAAACATACTGAAATATAATGTCCCTGCTTTACTCTTTTGAAAATGTATCATATGTTAATTCAAGAAGTTCGCCTTTGAAAGAAAACTAAATTTCGATCAGAATATGGACGATATATATACGATGATGTATTTTCATATTTGTATCTCTTCGCCAACGAAGTAATGCAAAGGGAGTATAGAAATACCACCATTCGTCCATCTCACTGCAAAAAAATACAAAACAGAAATGTTCACCTACCTTCTGATCACAGTAAACACGCATATCTTTGTTAGTTTGGCCTTACAAAAAAGAAATAACTTTCGACAAGAATATGGCTCCATAGTTTTGTCTGATTTTGTCATTTGCTGCAAACTGGGACATTTGAGTTATTTAGAAAAAAATGTTGGTGCCAAAGGAAATTAAAAGAAAAGTTTCATCTGCATTACGTGAATTGTGTAAAAAGTGCTGTAATAAACACCCCATAATCACATTCTTTTGATTTAAAAGATGGTTAACGTTTCTTTACAATTAAAACGCAGTTACTTGTAGTTACGACAATGCTTTTCCATAACAATATCAGATTATATGAATTCATGGAATTGCTCCTTATATAGTTTTGACTTTATATGATTATATGACCATGACTTATGTTATAAGGATATTTTTTGTAGGTCAAGTATCTAACTGCAGAACTAGAGCTTCAGAAAAAGAAATCTAAGAAGTTAGACCTGCAGATTGAACTGTTGGAGATGGCCAAGACCAGAAATGACACCACACCACTGACCCTTTCACAATGTTGGGATGAACTTGGGTGCCCTACGCGGCGTTCAAAACCAGTGTGAAACTTTATTTAATAAAATTTCTTGACGTTTAACTTGGCTGTTCATTGAAGAAAAAAGAATATAAAAGTACACATATATTTATATCTGTTTAATATGCTCATGAGAAAATCTCACGAGCAATGTGCTCTCGAATGTTTCTGTCGTCTTGTCTTCCTTGGAAACCTGGAATATCCACTGGTTGTTCTTGTTGTTGTGCATCATCTGCGTCCAGAGGTTCATTTCTCAACAAGGCAATATTATGGAGAATTGCACAAGCACCTATAATTCGGCAGATCTTTACTGGTTTCATCCTAATCTGAAATAGAAATATTGAAGCATGCATTCTGATCCACTGTGTTAGCAATTGAGAGATACATGTAACTACATAGAAATGTCTTTTTTATAGTATTTTATAGTGGGTAATAATTACATTACTTCCGTTTTTCATTGAAATGTTACAATATGATTGGTTACGAAGTGGCCACATGATTATAAAAGTGATGTTTCACATCCCAATGAAACTCAAATCCGAACTTGCACGTGCCTCCACGACGACGTCAGATGCAAACAATCAATGGCGTAGTAATTTCCAACAGCAAATAATCTAACACAAATAAAATTCACAACGAAAAATTCAACCATATTACATTTTGGTGTGATTTAAATATAATTATAAGAATTGAATGCATTCTTTTGAAGTTTCATTGGGGTATGAAAGCGTTGATCGAACTACATTTTCAACATGAAGCGCTATCGCGCTTCATTGAAAATGCACCTCTTTTAAAATTTTATTGGTGGTCGTTACTTTGTGTAAAATATGCGCGAAGAAGTATAGGACACCATCATTAAAAATTGTGTGCATGGTGTGGTGAAATCAAAAGTGCATTCTGATCCCCCTAATAACCTTTAAGATAGGGGCGGGCAGTTAAAAAGGGAGGTGGGAGAAAAGGGGGTGGAAGGAAGGGGGCGGGAGGTGGGAGACAGAGGGGCGGGACGTGGGAGACAGAGAGGCGGGACGTAAGAGACTAAGGGGCCGAAAAATTTCAATCTTAAATAAAAAGGGGGGAAATTTCGGAAGAAGGTGGGAGGTGGGAGAAAGGGGTGTGGTAGATGGGAGAAAAGGGGGTGGGAGGTGGGAAAGAGTAACCCTCCTGTCCACCTCCTCTTAAGACATCTCTTACAAATATTATACCTCAGAGTGTAGGACATGAAATCGTCTTTTCCAAACACCAAATGTTCTCTCTATGGCTGACCTTGTTGAAACGTGACTGCTGTTATACCTTCTTTGGTGTCTTTCTACAGGACTGATGTATGGAATCATAAGAAATGGACGACAGGCATAACCACTGTCTCCTAGAAGTAGACCATCTACTAAACCCCTGTGAGTTCTCTCAAGATATGAACACAACTCTGATGTATTGAATATGTGAGAGTCATGAGTGCATCCCGGCCAATCAGCAACTATGTTAGTGAACTTTCCTGAAAAAGTGTTAAATGCAAACATGAACAAGTATAAAGACTTTATAACAGGAAGCGGTTACATACACATTCTTCTTTTAATGTTTTTTAGTTCAGGATTTCAGCATCAGAGCCCCTCCTACCGGTACCCCTTCCCCCCCCCCCCCCCCCATAACTGTTAAATGTTAATCACTTTGAACACGGATTAACTTTGAGAGGTGTCAATAAAGACCAAAATCCTACTTTAACAACAAAATTACTGTATGCGGGCACCTGTCAGGAACCCCACCCCCCTGCGAGTTGTCTTGGGGGCGACTTGACTCACATTCGCCTTTTTGACCAGCCTACCAAACCCAGGCCAAAATGGTACAGTTTTTCATTTATCAATTTTAAAATCCCTGGTCTGGGCGAAAAAAAAACTAGATATAGTCAGCCAGATTATGTTTTTTCTTTCATCTTTTTTCTGAAAGAAATCCTTTGTACCACTCCAGTGGGACAATTTGACTTTTTTACATTTCAATAGATAGAATAGTATCGTCGATGGGACGAATTAGTATAGGGTCGAATTGACACACACACTGAATATTAAAGGGAGATAATCAAATAAACAAAGTACGAACTGACAAGACAGAGAAAAAAAATGCAACAAAAAGAGTTTTATAATCAAAATAATTACCTTCATGGTCACAAACAGCTTGCACATTAATGCTGGGGTAACTTTTCCTATTGATATACGACCCCTCGTCCTCTGATGGCCTTTGAATTCTAACATGTGTCCCGTCGATGCATCCTAGAACATTTGGAAAGTTCGCCTGTTGGAAAAAACCATATCTAATCTTATTCTGCGTATGGCTGTCTGTGGGCCACTTAATGAATTGGTCTTTCCTGGCAATAAGTGCATTCGTCACATTATCCACAACCCTTGACACAGTTCCTTTGTTGTAGCCAAGTTTATCTCCTATGACCTGTAGGCATGACCATGAAGCATAGAACCGTAGTGCTATCTTTACTTGTTCTTCAACAGTTAGCCCAGTAGCCTTGTGTGTTGTCCTCACAAGGTCCTCCCTCAACAAATTTGCAATGAAATTGATTGAATCCTGTCCAAATCTGTATCTTGCCCTAAGTTCATCATCTGTCAGATTTGTAAGGTGACAAACAGTAGCCCTGTAAACTTTTTCCTTCCTATGAAGTGGAGGCATCATCAAAGCGGCCATTTTGAAATTTGAATGATAACCTGCCGTTAACAATTTTAACGGAGGTCTGAACCACCGTTAAAATTCATACAAGTTAACGGAGGTTTAACGGCGCGTTAAATGTAACGAAGTGTTCAACAACAGATTTAACGTAACGATAAAATTTAACGGAGCGTTAATGAATTTAACGACAGCGTTAGTGCTAACGACAAGTTGAACAACCGGGTCCTGATATATTAAAACATAATAAGCTACACTAAGTTTAGATTCTAATATTTATATTGATCATAGCAAGAACAATGCTCCTTTAAAAAGATGTGCTCACACAGGTGTGACCACTATATCTAATGTCGACTAGTCATGCACGTGAATCATGCCTCTCACGCATTACTCACAATTCAGTATGTTCACGCTTCGAATTTGGGTATTCAAGTCCGGTGTTTGAAAAGAATTATTCATTCTCAGTAAGCATGGTACGAAGACGAATATCAGAAGCACAAAGATGGCAAATAATCGGCATGCATACAACAGGGATGTCCTTCAAAGCTATTGAACGTCAGATGGGCTACCACTAGACTGTAGTCAACCGACTTGTGAGAAAACACACACAAACCAAGATCCTGCAGACCACGGGTAACATCTGATCGTGACGACAGGGCATTGCAGCGTTTGGTTAGACGGATGCCATTCGCAACCAGTCCCGTACTGAAACAACACAGGCTGCCCAATAGACGCCTGTCAACAAGAACAGTTGGAAACGTCTGAAATCAGCGGGACTTAAGTCAAGGAGAGTCATTAAACGTCCACTGTTGGCAGTCCGACATCGACGATCACGTTTGGCATGGTGTTTAGCACGATGTGGTTGGAATTGAAAGACATGGCGCAAGATCCATTGGTCAGACGAGATCCGGTTTCTGCTTCATGTAACCGACGGCAGGATGAGGGTTTGGAGACACAAAAATACAGCCTCTACCTCAAGGAACATCCAGCCAACTGTCTCTTACAGTGAAGGCTCAGTAATGGTTTGGGGGTATATCTCTCATGACTGCAAGCTGGATTTAGTCACCATGCAAGGCAACCTAACTGGTGTTCAGTACATCAGAGACGTCTTCCAACCAGTTGTTTTCCCCCATTTCGACATCCACCCACTAGCTACAAGGCCTGTGTATATGGATGACAACGCTAGGCCTCATCGTTCAAGAGCGGTAACCGCCTACCTTCAAAGCGAAACCGTGACTTCTGTTCCTTGGCCAGCCATGAGCCCGGATTTGAATCCAATAGAGCATATTTGGGACATGTTAGGCCGTCGTATGCATGCTCGGGAACCGCCTGTGCAAAACATTCGTCAGGTGGAAGAGCATTGCATTGGGAATGGCAGCAGCTATCACAACATCCGACGTCTAACTGGAGGGATGAGACGCAGGATTGAGACCGTCATCCGAGCACGTGGGGGTTACACCCGATACTGAACTTTGAACAATAGATGTCGTCAAGTGATTCATTTTGAACTGGGAAGGTCAATACTTAAAATAGACATGTTTTACTGCAAAAACTGGCCTTGTGATATTGTGATTAAATATTCATTAAATTAATATTTTTCTTGATTTTTTTTGTGGTTTCTTACAGCCAATGTAATGTCCTAACAGGTCACCATTGCGTTCTTGAGATTATCTGGTCAGTAATCTCGTGATACTTGTCGTATCATTTGTCATTTCAAAAAAATATGGGGGTGCTTAACTTTTTTCTTTGTGTATATATCACATGATCAATAACGATTCCATGACAGGTCATACTGTCAAAAATGGTCACAGGTCATGTGATCCAAAGGAGCCTATGGGAAACGCGTATTAAGCAAGACATATTAATGAGGTATAATAATAACACTCATTTACATTCACGAAATTGTTCATATTCAGTCATAAATGTTACCATTACAGACCACTACCGTCTGTTGCTTTTTTTATTTAAAAGCAGGGTAACTATGATTATGCATAAACGTTAGAAAATACCGAAGTAGCAATAAAAAAAGCACAACTTTATGTTAGACAATACAGAAGAGACAATAAAAAAAGACAACATTATGTTAGACAATACCGAAGGGGCAATCAAAAAAGGACAAGAATTTGTTAGGCAAAAAAAAAAATAAAGTAATGGAATATTTAAACATGAATTATGGCATTGGACGTTATATATTATATTGAACGGTGATGTAGAGAAGAACTAAAAATTGAAAATGCTAAAAAATCTATCAGAAAATTATATTACAATTCAAAGAAATTGTGATTTATATAGCTAATAAGTCATTCCAAAGATATACGAAAATGAAAACATATCATTTAACCATTGGTAATAATAGCTGCTAAGACGGTATTGAAGATCGTAAAAAGAACACAAAATAAGTGATAATCTTATAAATTTCCTTATCTTCTGAGCAACAGCTATAATGGTACTTAATTAAAAAAAAAGTCGCATTCCTTGGCGTATTTTTATTTTTGATTTTAATTGTCATACAATGAATGAAGTTTGGATTATGGTTGCAAACAATCAAATAAAAGAACAATAAAGCCACTTTTATTTAAAGGATAATCAGGAATTATGGCTTCTGAACGAGAAATTACAATCAAATTAAAGACGAAATATATAAATAACAATTTGAAAGATAATTACAATTACGCCTACATAAAACTGTGGGAATGTATTTTTTCATTAATAAATGACAACTTTATTCCGAATCAGAACCCCATTTATACTACAGTCAAACCTGTATTAAGGGGTCATCTTTGAGACAACGAAAAAGAAGCCTTATAAGACAGGTGACCTTTTAAAAGTATAAAAATTCATATGAAATTTTCTATGACATGACAAGAATAGGGCGCTTTGTTTTTTAATAGAGGTGACCACATTGGCAGATTTGACTGTATATTCTTTATAGAGTTGAAAAGTAACTATTTTTGTTTCAACATTCAACATCAAGCTATCAAATCAAAGCACTCAATGTCTTGAGACATCAACTATTCCAAAAGTGCTGTTGATTACCTAATGGGAAGCTGATATTACCATTTAATAAAATATATATATAGCATTGTTAAGACAAGTTTGAAGACACCAAAGATGTAATCAGAAGGCGTAAATCACAGATGGCTAGATAAATCAATGACCAAAAGATCACTCAATGATTACCTAATGGGAAGCTGATATTACCATTTAATAAAACATATATATATAGCATTGCTAAGAAAAGTTTGAAGACACCAAAGATAAAATCAGAAGGCGTAAATCACAGATGACTAGACAATGCACTGACCAAAAGTTTGAAGACACCAAAGATGTACTCAGAAGGCGTAAATCACAGATGACTAGAGAATACAATGACCAAAAGTTTGAAGAAACCAAAGATGTAAACAGAAGGCGTAAATCACAGATGGCTAGACAATACAATGACCAAAAGTTTGAAGACACCAAAGATGTAATCGGAAGGCGTAAATTACAGATGGCTAGACAATACACTGACCAAAGGTTTGAAAACACCAAAGATGTAATCGGAAGGCGTAAATCACAGATGGCTAGACAATACACTGACCAAAAGTTTGGAGACACCAAAGATGAAATCTGAAGGCGTAAATCACAGATGGCTAGACAATACATTGACCAAAAGTTTGAAGACACCAAAGATGTAATCAGAAGGCGTAAATCACAGATGACTAGACAATGCAATGACCAAAAGTTTGAAGACACCAAAGATGCAATCAGAAGGCGTAAATCACAGATGGCTAGACAATACAATGACCAAAAGTTTGAAGACACCAAAGATGTAATCAGAAGGCGCAAATCACAGATGACTAGACAATACACTGACCAAAGGTTTGAAGACACCAAAGATGTAATCAGAAGGCGTAAATCACAGATGACTAGACCATGCAATGACCAAAAGTTTGAAGACACCAAAGATGTAATCAGAAGGCGTAAATAACAGATGGCTAGACAATACAATGACCAACAGTTTGACGACACCAAAGATGTAATCGGAAGGCGTAAATCACAGATGGCTAGACAATACACTGACCAAAAGTTTGAAGACACCAAAGATGTAAACAGAAGGCGTAAATCACAGATGGCTAGACAATACACTGACCAAAGGTTTGAAGACACCAAAGATGTAATCGGAAGGCGTAAATCACAGATGGCTAGACAATATAATGACCAAAAGTTTGAAGACACCAAAGATGTAATCAGAAGGCGCTAATCACAGATGACTAGACAATACACTGACCAAAGGTTTGAAGACACCAAAGATGTAATCAGAAGGCGTAAATCACAGATGACTAGACCATGCAATGACCAAAAGTTTGAAGACACCAAAGATGTAATCAGAAGGAGTAAATCACAGGTGACTAGACCATGCAATGACCAACAGTTTGACGACACCAAAGATGTAATCGGAAGGCGTAAATCACAGATGGCTAGACAATACACTGACCAAAAGTTTGAAGACACCAAAGATGTAAACAGAAGGCGTAAATCACAGATGGCTAGACAATACACTGACCAAAGGTTTGAAGACACCAAAGATGTAATCGGAAGGCGTAAATCACAGATGGCTAGACAATACAATGAACAAAAGTTTGAAGACACCAAAGATGTAATCAGAAGGCGTAATTCACAGATGGCTAGACAATACACTGACCAAATGTTTGAAGACACCAAAGATGTAATCGGAAGGCGTAAATCACAGATGGCTAGACAATACAATGACCAAAAGTGTGAAGACACCACAGATGTAATCAGAAGGCGTAAATCACAGATGGCTAGACAATACACTGACCAAAAGTTTGAAGACACCAAAGATGTAATCAGAAGGCGTAAATCACAGATGACTAGACCATGCAATGACCAAAAGTTTGAAGCCATCAAAGATGTAATCAGAAGGCGTAATACACAGATGGCTAGACAATACAATGACCAAAAGTTTGAAGACACCAAAGATGTAATCAGAAGGCGTAATTCACAGATGGCTAGACAATACACTGACCAAAAGTTTGAAGACACCAAAGATGTAAACAGAAGGCGTAAATCACAGATGCTAGACAATACACTGACCAAAGATTTGAAGACACTAAAGATGTAATCGGAAGGCGTAAATCACAGATGGCTAGACAATACACTGACCAAAAGTTTGAAGAAACCAAAGATGTAATCGGAAGGCGTAAATCACAGATGGCTAGACAATACAATGACCAAAAGTTTGAAGACACCAAAGATGTAATCAAAAGGCGTAAATCACAGATGGCTAGACAATACAATGACCAAAAGATTGAAGACACCAAAGATGTAATCAGAAGGCGTAAATCACAGATGGCTAGACAATACAATGTCCAAAAGTTTGAAGACACCAAAGATGTAATCAGAAGGCGTAAATCACAGATGGCTAGACAATACACTGACCAAAAGATCAATCAGTGATCTAGAAAACACGACACATACAACTAAAGATCGAGCAATACAATCAAACGTTGACTACTGGATACTAATGTATGATGACTACTGGATATTAATGTATGCTGACTACTGGATACTAATGTATGATGACTACTGGATACTAATGTATGAAGACTACTGGATGCTAATGTATCATGACTACTGGATAATAATGTATCATGACTACTGGATACTAATGCATCATGACTACTGGATATTAATGTATCATGACTACTGGATACTAATGTATGATGACTACTGGATACTAATGTATGATGACTACTGGATACTAATGTATGATGACTACTGGATACTAATGTATGCTGACTACTGAATACTAATGTATGAAGACTACTGGATACTGATGTATGATGACTACTGGATACTAATGTATGATGACTACTGGATACTAATGTATGATGACTACTGGATACTAATGTATGATGACTACTAGATACTAATGTATCATGACTACTGGATAATAATGTATGATGACTACAGGTTACTAATGTATGATGACTACTGGATACTAATGTATGATGACTACTGGATACTAATGTATGATGACTACTGGATACTAATGTATGATGACTACTGGATACTAATGTATGATGACTACTGGATACTAATGTATGATGACTACTGGATACTAATGTATGATGACTACTGGATACTAATGTATGATCACTACTGGATACTATTGTATGATGCCTACTGGATACTAATCTACGATGACTACTGGATACTAATGTACGATGACTACTGGATACTAATGTACGATGACTACTGGATACTAATGTATGATGACTACTGGATACTAATGTATGATGACTACTGGATACTAATGTACGATGACTACTGGATACTAACGTACGATGACTACTGGATACTAATGTATGATGACTATTGGATACTAATGTACGATGACTACTGGATACTAATGTATGATGACTACTGGATACTAATGTATGATGACTATTGGAGACTAATGTATCATGACTACTGGATACTATTGTATGATGACTACTGGATACTAATGTATGATGACTACTGGATACTAATGTATGAAGACTACTGGATACTAATGTATGATGACTACTGGATACTAATGTATGATGACTACTGGATACTAATGTATGATGACTACTGGATACTAATGTATGATGAATACTGGATACTAATGTATGATGACTACTGGATACTAATGTATGACGACTACTGGATACTAATGTATGATGACTACTGGATACTAATGTATGATGACTACTGGATACTAATGTATGATGACTACTGGATACTAATGTATGTTGACTACTGGATACTAATGTATGATGACTACTGGATACTAATGTATGATGACTACTGGATACTAATGTGTGATGACTACTGGATACTAATGTATGATGACTACTGGATACTAATGTATGATGACTACTGGATACTAATGTATGATGACTACTGGATACTAATGTATGATGACTACTGGATACTAATGTATGATGACTACTGGATACTAATGTATGATGACTACTGGATATTAATGTATGTTGACTACTGGATACTAATGTATGATGACTACTTGATACTAATGTATGATGACTACTGGATACTAATGTATGATGACTACTGGATACTAATGTATGATGACTACTGGATACTAATGTATGATGACTACTGGATACTAATGTATGATAACTACTGGATACTAATGTATGATGACTACTGGATACTAATGTATGTTGACTACTGGATACTAATGTATGATGACTACTGGATACTAATGTATGATGACTACTGGATACTAATGTATGATGACTACTGGATACTAATGTATAATGACTACTGGATACTAATGTATGATGACTACTGGAAACTAATGTATGATGACTACTGGATACCAATGTATGATGACTACTGGATACTAATGTATGATGACTACTGGATACTAATGTATGATGACTACTGGATACTAATGTATGATGACTACTGGATACTAATGTATGTTGACTACTGGATACTAATTTATGATGACTACTGGATACTAATGTATCATGACTACTGGATACTAATGTATGATGACTACTGGATACTAATGTATCATGACTACTGGATACTAATGTATGATGACTACTGGATACTAATGTATGATGATTACTGGATACTAATGTATGATGACTACTGGATACTAATGTATGATGACTACTGGATACTAATGTATGATGACTACTGGATACTAATGTATGTTGACTACTGGATACTAATGTATGATGACTACTGGATACTAATGTATGATGACTACTGGATACTAATGTATGATGACTACTGGATACTAATGTATGATGACTACTGGATACTAATGTATGATGACTACTGGATACTAATGTATGATGACTACCGGATGCTAATGTATGTTGACTACTGGATACTAATGGATGATGACTACTGGATACTAATGTATGATGACTACTGGATAATAATGTATGATGACTACTGGATACTAATGTATCATGACTACTGGATACTAATGTATGATGACTACTAGATACTAATGTATGATGACTACTGGATACTAATGTATGATGACTACTGGATACTAATGTATGCTGACTACTGGATACTAATGTATGATGACTACTGGATACTAATGTATCATGACTACTGGATACTAATGTATCATGACTACTGGATACTAATGTATCATGACTACTGGATACTAATGTATGCTGACTACTGGATACTAATGTATGATGACTACTGGATACTAATGTATGATGACTACTGGATACTAATGTATGCTGACTACTGGATACTAATATATCATGACTACTGGATACTAATGTATGATGACTACAGGATACTAATGTATGATGACTACTGGATACTAATGTATGATGACTACTGGATACTAATGTACGATGACTACTGGATACTAATGTACGATGACTACTGGATACTAATGTACGATGACTACTGGATACTAATGTACGATGACTACTGGATACTAATGTACAATGACTACTGGATACTAATGTATCATGACTACTGGATACTAATGTACGATGACTACTGGATACTAATGTATCATGACTACTGGATACTAATGTATCATGAATACTGGATACTAATGTATCATAACTACTGGATACTAATGTATGATGACTACTGGATACTAATGTATGATCCCGCCTATCAATCATATATACTGGATACTAATGTATGATCCCGCCTATCAATCATATATTATAACCATCGGAACAATGCAATACAATAATTTAGAACCTCTCCAATTGATGGTTTGTATTTTGAAACATTTGAGTCCTATAATTATTACTAAACATTATTCGGCACGCGACCAATCTTAAAGTTTTTAAGCAATCCTTAAAATTCTGCTTACGACTGTTTTCACTTCCTTATGTGAAAATGTTTAAGAAAAACAATCAATTATAATGCATTTTAGCATATGAATATAGGATGTAACTCCAAAATAAAAAAAAAATTAAAAAATCGAGTCTTTAGCAAAACATTCCTGAAATAAGGTCGAACAAATCTGAATACTCATAGATTTACACGGTCGAATCAAATGATAGCGATATTCTTGTAGCTGCATACGTGAAGAACGTAGGTTCTTTTCTCTTCCTTTCATCTACTTCTATATATACCACATAGACCAATGACAGCTTTAAAATTTGTATCCTCATCGAATAAATCTAAATTTATGGTATGATCAATTTAGAGTTGGTGTTGGCCTTATAACCAGCTAGCTAGTCAGTCAATAGTGGCATACTAGCCTAGCTAGTCAGTCAATAGTGGCATTATACCCTGGCTAGTCAGTCAATAGTGACATTATACCCTAACTAGTCGCTCAATAGTGGCATTATACCCTAGTTAGTCACTCAATAGTTTTTGTGGGTTCAATGAGTATTTATTTATGTAATTCCAGTACTGTAGCTAAGCGGTGAACTCTTCAGAAGTTCGTGAACATGACTTGAGATAAGAAGCCATTATAACTGAGGGTTTCCACATTACCCATTGAATGATTGATAAGTAAATGGAAACTGGGATGCAAATAATGAATTTACGAGTATTGATAGCGTAGAATATTGATAATCTTTAAGACACGAACACAAAAGAAAATGTCTAGACATCAAATTACCTTGTTGACATATTAATTGTAATTTTATTTCTCACTGTATAACAAAACAAGTTTATAACGGTGGTTTCCATAACTAGACATTAATATTGAACTCCTTACTCTGTGATAATACTTTGTTTCGTACACATGACAGGTTATAGTATGTTCTAAATGAGTTAATTATATAGCATTGTATTCTTGATTTAAACAGTAGTGGTCAACGATTCCAGCAATATCAGCAAAACAAACAACAACCTCTCTTCTCAAATCATTGCACACCAAGAAGACCACTACATATGGCCTTGTAAATCCACCTTCTTTTCTCTTTCACCACTAAGACTTTTTACCAGACTTGACTGTATATATGAGTAAGACGGGTATCTGTTAAGAAGCAGGAACTACTTACTATTGGTGAGATGAGCTCACCCCCGGTTTTTTGTGTGGTCCGTGTTGCTGATCGTTTTAGTTTTTTGATGTTGTCCTATTATGTATCTTTACGTTCTGAATTTCGTGTTGTGGTGTTGTGATTTCCGCATGAAAATGATGTTCGGTTCGTCTTTGCCGCCAGTTGTTTGTAGAGGGATCATGTCTTACTTACGTTATTTGGGTGTGTTTGTGCATAGTGGTGTCCATCGCATATTGGGTTGCGTTTCTGCTTTGTTTTTTTTTTCGTCTCGTGTACCCTATGTTTCTCTGGATTGTCCATTTTTGATTGCCCCTTCGGTATTCTCTAACGTTTATTTGGCGGTAGTGTTAAACCCGTTAAAAATTTAAAATTCTACTACACAAAGTTATATAATATACAATTACAGACTTTTGTAGAAGTGAATATGAGTTTTCATTGACCTGTAACATATCAACCCAGTAGCATATTAACACATTGATTTGTAATAGGTGAAAACATATTGACTGATTTATTGATAAAAGGAAAAACAATAAACAAAAATACCAAACTGTCGGATCAATTCGAAAATTCATTTGAAAAATCATAGAAACAGCCAAAATTATTATCATAGCACACATAACCATGACTGCTTATGTGATTATAGATAATCGATTAAAATTTAATACATGAAGTTAAATATATATATAAACAAAATCTCTAAAAATTTATCCGGAGCTTTCGGCCGTACAACCCGGCCTTCTTCAGCGGAACTTTATTGTGCGGCCGAAAGCTCCGGAGATTTTGTTTATTTACCTCGATATGAGAGACTTTAATTATATATATATATATATATATATATATTTATAAATCATATTTGAAATTAGGGACAAATGATACAACCGAGACAAAACAAGATATGTGTAGCTGCTACTATGCGCCTACAAAGAAAGACTACCAAAATACGACCGTGTCTCATTAGAGAGGATGTTTGGGTCCATAAAACTAGTTTAACCCCATCAACTTTTTATTGAAGTGTCTGTACCAAGCCAGGAAAGGTGGGAGGTCATATATTTATGTGCTAGAGGTATCGATTTTGCCTCTCTATTATTTTTCTACTTGGTTTTGGAGCTGTTCCGACAGTGTAGTATTTTTGGACTTTCATTTTATTTCCTTCTCACAAAAATATTATATGTTATTCAGCTATCAGACAGGGTACTATACATCATAAGCCGGGAATGTCACATTATATACCCTGTCTGATAGCTGAATAACAGATATATTACGCATTTAACCTTTTTTTCTTAAATACAACATCCAACTGTATTAAATAAATTTGCCTCTTTTATTTTCATTTTTCGTATCTCTAGATGTCCGTTTCCGTACCTTTGACGTCATTCTTCAATGATGTCAAAATATGTGTCAGTCATATTTCATGTATATAGGGTGTCTCATGAAGGAAAATACTGTACTAAATTTCTAAATCAATAGTTTCATATGTAGTAAATTTAATAAACTTTATAAATATAACATTAATATATCACATAACAAAACAACGGGTTTGCGAAACAGCTTCAATAATTTAAATGTTAACTACATGTAAATAAAACCTTGGTGTGGCCCCATGACGTCGAAAGTTTTCAAGGCTCAACGTTTTGTTTATTTGTTATGGTACAGCCGTGGAACATAGGAGTTTGCTGAATCGATCAGGTATTTGTGACGGAATTAACCGTTGTAATATTTGTTTGTTCATGCAGCCGTTTTGAGTATAAAAACAGCATTTAATTTGGTAAAAATACATTTATTATTCCGTATTATACCATTGATTCAGTGAAGCGTAATGTTTTGTCGTCCATGTTTTAATCGTTTTTGGGGACTGAAATATATACCCCGTCTGTTTTCCGAATATATGCTGACATTCAGGGCTGAAGAAACAATGAAAATATGTGTAACAAACTAAATTCTTAATATATTATATGTTATTCAGCTATCAGACAGGGTATATAATGTGACATTCCCGGCTTAGGATCTATATTCCCTGAGGCGCAGCCGAAGGGAATATATATCATAAGCCGGGAATGTCACATTATATACCCTGTCTGATAGCTGAATAACAGATATATAACGGATTTAACCATTTGTTTTTAAATACAACTTATAACTGTATTAAATAAATTTGCCTCTTTTATTTTCATTTTTCGTATCTCTAGATGTCCGTTTCCGTACCTTTGACGTCATTCTTCAATGACGTCAAAATATGTGTCACGTCATATTTCATGTATAGGGTGTCTCATGAAGGAAAATACTGTACTAAATTTCTAAATCAATACAGTTTCATATGTAATAAATTTTATAAACTTTATAAATATAACATTAATATATCACATAACAAAACAACGGGTTTGCGAAACAGCTTCAATAATTTAAATGTTAACAACATGTAGATAAAACCTTGGTGTGGCCTCATGACGTCGAAAGTTTTCAAGGCTCAACGTTTTGTTTATTTGTTATGGTACAGCCGTGGAACATAGGAGTTTGCTGAATCGATCAGGTATTTGTGACGGAATCAACTGTTGTAATATTTTTTTTTGTTCATGCAGCCGTTTAAGTATAAAAACAGCATTTAATTTGGTAAAACTACATTTATTATTCCGTATTATACCATTGATTCAGTGAAGCGTAATGTTTTGTCGTCCATGTTTCAATCGTTTTTGGGGACTGAAATATATACCCCGTCTGTTTTCCGAATATATGCTGACATTCAGGGTTGAAGAACCAATGAAAATATGTGTAACAAACTAAATTCGTAATATAATCATATAACTGACTTTACTGAACTATGGAAGAACGTTGGATTAGGTCTGAAATAATTGATATTTTTTTTCTCACATTGATAAAAGTTTTTTTTTTTTTTTTTCAATAACAACGAACTTGTATTTAATTTGGCTAGGAGGGGTTTCATTTTAATTTCACACAGAGAAGATCCGTATGAAGCATATTGCTATTTTCCAATTATTGCAACTTTTTGTTAAGTGAAGTTGAAGAAAGTGCAAAGAAAAATCTTATTATGAAAATATTTATATATATTTTTTTATCAATAAAAGATAAAAATGAAGTCGCTATGCGTGGTATGTGCTATTTCATTTTCTAAATTAATTATTGTCGTAAATTCATATTCATATAATATAGGAATGAACTTTGAGTAATTTTGGGATGTATAATTAATATTGCAATTATGTTGTCAAGCCATATTTAATTATCAATACTCATAGGATTTATATAATTTAATTCTCTGTAATATCCGCTCAAAGATAGCAGCATTTTATATTTTATATTATCATCCTCTAAAGAGCTAACATCGTGGGTTAAGCTGCAAGTACAAATCTTTTGTAAGGCGCGCCCACGATGTTAGCTCTTTAGAGGATGATAATGTTTTTGTCTTCTGTGTAGCGTTTTCTTAGTGTTCGTGTTCTATATTGTCATCTGCATAGCGATTTTAGTGCATCTGCTGTATAATAAATGACCCATTTCCATGTGACCTTCACCAGTGTTTTAAATAACACGTCACAGCTTGTGTTGATGTGAGTGTTCTAAAAATAGCCATCCAATAGGCATAGGTGACCTAATACCACTGCTCTTATAACCCAGTTCAGATATCTTGAATAATATATCACACTGTATACATGATACACGTTACAGTATAATTGTATGCAATATTTTTGCCAGTTTCTGCTGCTTTATTTTGTTTTATTGTTCTTTCGGCATTTAATTTTAAACGTTTTTCTCCAATTTCAGCTTCTGTTGTTGTAGCAAATCTTTTACAACCTTTACTCTCCATTGTTTTACTTTTATTGATTATAAATGCACTCAATACACAGCATGACCTCATTATTGTGCTTGGTCATCCTGTCAATCAGGGAGAGGCATGTCTTTGATGAAAATTCATTGAAAAAAACCCACGTGGTTGCGTTTTTGTAAGTAGAAATACGGGGTATAAATAATTTCGCGCGCAAACATCGGTGTTTGTCCCCGCTGCATAAACCAATCACCGTTTAGAAAAACCGCTACACAGAAGACAAATAATTATTGTCATTCCTTCATAATAAATTTAACCACGTACATGTATCTTGTAATTATTGTTCGTTAATTATTATACAAAGTCTATGACATCTTTTTCTTGTATATGTAAAGTAAGTGTAAAAATGAGTTTTTTTCTAATTTATGACAATATTCTCGTTTCTTTTCTTACATTTGCTATGCTTTGCTTCCATCATACAACACATATATCATCGTTTTATGCTCATGTTTTGAAAGTAAATATTAAATTTCAACGCAAAAAAATCTTATTTTTTTTTACCGAATTCAACGACACTATACCTTTAAGCTAGCCTACTTTAGCTATCATTTACAGGATCTTTGGTTTTCAAGCTCACAAAGACGTTACATTATTTAGCTTTCCAATCATTTGACGTTATGCTTGCTTGATGAAGGTACTAGACGAAGGTCATTTCAAATACGCGTCGTGAGCACTGATTATATATCCGTGTTTTCATGCTTTTGTGTCTATTAAAAACATTAAAGTACTTTGTCGTAATTTTTACTTGTGTTGAGGGGCCTCCGTGATCGTGATCGTATGGTGGTTGGATTTACAACTACATATGCAAGAAGTGTGTATCATCATCAACGTTGTGAGTTCGAATCCCGTTGAGGCGAGGTGTACTCGATATAACATGATATGATCAATTTGTCTGTGAATTGCTGCAGGTCGGTAGTTTTCTCTGAGTAGTCCGATTTCCTCCAACAATAAAGTTGACCGCCACGATACAACTGAAATGTTGTTGAAAGTGGCCGCTAAACACAATAACCCTAACGTCTAACCTTACTTGTGTTGAATAAAAATAAAAATATAACACGACGCGTTTCTGGGAATTTATTTTAGTAGATATCACTATGTAAATACTGCTTTCTGGAATAAATCTGTAAATACCACAGAAAAATATTTAGAAAAATAATTCAAAATTACATTAGTATCGCTAGTCTAGCAATAAGTAAATCTCAGCAAATCAATAAGCAGAGCAAGAGCAGAAACAATCGTCGATCTAGTCGTTGTCAATAGTGTCTTCTGTCACATCCGCGCTTATATTTTTACCATTTGTTAACGTCGCCAGGTACAAGAAAAACTTTATAAGGTCAATGACAAAATACCACTAAAATTTATTTGACCCCTTTGGTAATACTTCAAATCACACATTTGCACGATAAGTTACTTTAACAGACTAATCACCGCATATCGCATAGCATTGCCATGATAATTCTGCTAGTACGTCACTCAAAGTTGATTGCGACAGTGAGAGTCTCATTGATTAAATTACTTACATTTTTATATGTATTCCAATAAAAAAAAGAAACAGTCTGTACCAAATTAAAACACGAGTTAGAATTAAATTACAATTACCCTGCTGCAGTATAAACAAATTAATTGTCTACTACAAATTTTAATTTAATTTATTTGTGATGTAAAAATATCAAATGAACATCGCACCACATAATCAAGTTTTCAAAATGAATTATAAGTTATTTCATTTATTTTGTAGTACAACTGAGTCAATGCACTTCATTATGAATATCCGACATTTTGTGAATTTAATAAGGAGGGCAACTGGTGTCATCATTTGTAGAAATCTATCCATTAAAGTCTAAGACTTGGAGGAGTGGAAAGGATAATGAGGAAAACCACCGCAACAAAATAGAGACAGGTGTAAAATAAGCGTGACGCTATCAAGGGATGAGTTCTTACGTACGTCTTTGTGTTTGTCACAAGCCAGAACCCTGGATTTCCAAGGTGTAAAATAAGCGTGACGCTATCCAGGGATGAGTTCTTACGTACGTCTTTGTGTTTGTCACAAGCCAGAACTCTGGATTTCTAACGTCATATGTCGTTGTGTTTTATATGTTCAAAGAGATGTGATTGTTCGTTTTCTTTATATTGATGGAACTGTTCACATGGTATATTAGATATATTTATTATTGTAATTCACAGTTCCAGAACAAAGTAATTATTATTTAAGAAATATGGTTATCCTCCCTGAGGTTGACCTTATTCGATTTCGGCTATTTTGTTGAGACCCTTTGGTTGTCTTGCTCTCTAAGAGATGTCGGCTATGTTGCTGATATCCTTTGGTTGTCTTGCTCTCTAAGAGATGTCGCTAGGTTGTTGAGACCCTTTGTTTGTCTTGCTCTCTAAGAGATGTCGGCTATGTTGTTGAGACCCTTTGGTTGTCTTGCTCTCTAAGAGATGTCGGCTATGTTGCTGATATCCTTTGGTTGTCTTGCTCTCTAAGAAATGTCGGCTATGTTGTTGAGACCCTTTGGTTTTCTTGCTCTCTAAGAGATGTCGGCTATGTTGCTGATATCCTTTGGTTGTCTTGCTCTCTAAGAAATGTCGGCTATGTTGTTCAGATCCTTTGGTTGTTTTGCTCTCTAAGAAATGTCAGCTATGTTGTTGAGACCCTTTGGTTTTCTTACTCTCTAAGAGATTTCGGCTATGTTGTTGAGACCCTTTGGTTGTCTTACTCTCTAAGAGTTGTCGGCTATGTTGTTGAGACCCTTTGGTTGTCTTGCTCTCTAAGAGATGTCGGCTATGTTGCTGATATCCTTTGGTTGTCTTGCTCTCTAAGAAATGTCGGCTATGTTGTTCAGATCCTTTGGTTGTTTTGCTCTCTAAGAAATGTCGGCTATGTTGTTGAGACCCTTTGGTTGTCTTGCTCTCTAAGAGATTTCGGCTATGTGGTTGAGACCCTTTGGTTGTCTTGCTCTCTAAGAGATGTCGGCTATGTTGTTGAGACCCTTTGGTTGTCTTGCTCTCTAAGAGATGTCGGCTATGTTGTTGAGACCCTTTGTTTGTCTTGCTCTCTAAGAGATGTCAGCTATGTTGTTGAGACCCTTTGTTTGTCTTGCTCTCTAAGAGATGTCGGCTATGTTGTTGAGACCCTTTGGTTGTCTTGCTCTCTAAGAGATGTCAGCTATGTTGTTGAGAACTTTTGATTGTCTTGTTCTCTAAGAGATGTCGGCTATGTTGTTGAGATCCTTTGGTTGTCTTACTCTCTAAGAGATGTCGGCTATGTTGTTGAGACCATTTGGTTGTCTTGCTCTCTAAGAGATGTCGGCTATGTTGTTGAGACCCGTTGGTTGTATTGCTCTCTAAGAGATGTCGGCAATGTTGTTGAGACACTTTGGTTGTCTTGCTCTCTAAGAGATGTCGGCTATGTTGTTGAGACCATTTGGTTGTCTTGCTCTCTAAGAGATGTCGGCTATGTTGTTGAGACCCTTTGGTTGTCTTGCTCTCTAAGAGATGTCAGCTATGTTGTTGAGACCTTTTGATTGTCTTGTTCTCTAAGAGATGTCGGCTATGTTGTTGAGATCCTTTGGTTGTCTTGCTCTCTAAGAGATTTCGGCTATGTTGTTGAGACCCTTTGGTTGTCTTGCTCTCTAAGAGATGTCGGCTATGTTGTTGAGACACTTTGGTTGTCTTGCTCTCTAAGAGATGTCGGCTATGTTGTTGAGACCCTTTGGTTGTCTTACTCTCTAAGAGATTTCGGCTATGTGGTTGAGACCCTTTGTTTGTCTTGCTCTCTAAGAGATTTCGGCTATGTGGTTGAGACCCTTTGGTTGTCTTGCTCTCTAAGAGATGTCGGCTATGTTGCTGATATCCTTTGGTTGTCTTGCTCTCTAAGAAATGTCGGCTATGTTGTTGAGACCCTTTGGTTTTCTTGCTCTCTAAGAGATGTCGGCTATGTTGCTGATATCCTTTGGTTGTCTTGCTCTCTAAGAAATGTCGGCTATGTTGTTCAGATCCTTTGGTTGTTTTGCTCTCTAAGAAATGTCGGCTATGTTGTTGAGACCCTTTGGTTGTCTTGCTCTCTAAGAGATTTCGGCTATGTTGTTGAGACCCTTTGGTTTTCTTACTCTCTAAGAGATTTCGGCTATGTTGTTGAGACCCTTTGGTTGTCTTACTCTCTAAGAGATGTCGGCTATGTTGTTGAGACCCTTTGGTTGTCTTGCTCTCTAAGAGATGTCGGCTATGTTGCTGATATCCTTTGGTTGTCTTGCTCTCTAAGAAATGTCGGCTATGTTGTTCAGATCCTTTGGTTGTTTTGCTCCCTAAGAAATGTCGGCTATGTTGTTGAGACCCTTTGGTTGTCTTGCTCTCTAAGAGATTTCGGCTATGTGGTTGAGACCCTTTGGTTGTCTTGCTCTCTATGAGATGTCGGCTATGTTGTTGAGACCCTTTGGTTGTCTTGCTCTCTAAGAGATGTCGGCTATGTTGTTGAGACCCTTTGGTTGTCTTGCTCTCTAAGAGATGTCGGCTATGTTGTTGAGACCCTTTGTTTGTCTTGCTCTCTAAGAGATGTCAGCTATGTTGTTGAGACCCTTTGTTTGTCTTGCTCTCTAAGAGATGTCGGCTATGTTGTTGAGACCCTTTGGTTGTCTTGCTCTCTAAGAGATGTCAGCTATGTTGTTGAGACCTTTTGATTGTCTTGTTCTCTAAGAGATGTCGGCTATGTTGTTGAGATCCTTTGGTTGTCTTGCTCTCTAAGAGATTTCGGCTATGTTGTTGAGACCCGTTGGTTGTCTTGCTCTCTAAGAGATGTCGGCAATGTTGTTGAGACACTTTGGTTGTCTTGCTCTCTAAGAGATGTCGGCTATGTTGTTGAGACCATTTGGTTGTCTTGCTCTCTAAGAGATGTCGGCTATGTTGTTGAGACCCTTTGGTTGTCTTGCTCTCTAAGAGATGTCAGCTATGTTGTTGAGACCTTTTGATTGTCTTGTTCTCTAAGAGATGTCGGCTATGTTGTTGAGATCCTTTGGTTGTCTTGCTCTCTAAGAGATTTCGTCTATGTTGTTGAGACCCTTTGGTTGTCTTGCTCTCTAAGAGATGTCGGCTATGTTGTTGAGACACTTTGGTTGTCTTGCTCTCTAAGAGATGTCGGCTATGTTGTTGAGACCCTTTGGTTGTCTTACTCTCTAAGAGATTTCGGCTATGTGGTTGAGACCCTTTGTTTGTCTTGCTCTCTAAGAGATTTCGGCTATGTGGTTGAGACCCTTTGTTTGTCTTGCTCTTTAAGAGATGTCAGCTATGTTGTTAAGACCCTTTGGTTGTCTTACTCTCTAAGAGATGTCGGCTATGTTGTTGAGACCATTTGGTTGTCTTGCTCTCTAAGAGATGTCGGCTATGTTGTTGAGACCCTTTGGTTGTCTTGCTCTCTAAGAGATGTCAGCTATGTTGTTGAGACCTTTTGATTGTCTTGTTCTCTAAGAGATGTCGGCTATGTTGTTGAGACCCTTTGGTTGTCTTGCTCTCTAAGAGATGTCGGCTATGTTGCTGATATCCTTTGGTTGTCTTGCTCTCTAAGAGATGTCGGCTATGTTGTTGAGACCCTTTGGTTGTCTTGCTCTCTAAGAGATGTCAGCTATGTTGTTGAGACCTTTTGATTGTCTTGTTCTCTAAGAGATGTCGGCTATGTTGTTGAGACCCTTTGGTTTTCTTGCTCTCTAAGAGATGTCGGCTATGTTGCTGATATCCTTTGGTTGTCTTGCTCTCTAAGAAATGTCGGCTATGTTGTTCAGATCCTTTGGTTGTTTTGCTCTCTAAGAAATGTCGGCTATGTTGTTGAGACCCTTTGGTTGTCTTGCTCTCTAAGAGATTTCGGCTATGTTGTTAAGACCCTTTGGTTTTCTTACCCTCTAAGAGATTTCGGCTATGTTGTTGAGACCCTTTGGTTGTCTTACTCTCTAAGAGATGTCGGCTATGTTGTTGATACCCTTTGGTTGTCTTGCTCTCTAAGAGATGTCAGCTATGTTGCTGATATCCTTTGGTTGTCTTGCTCTCTAAGAAATGTCGGCTATGTTGTTCAGATCCTTTGGTTGTTTTGCTCTCTAAGAAATGTCGGCTATGTTGTTGAGACCCTTTGGTTGTCTTGCTCTCTAAGAGATTTCGGCTATGTGGTTGAGACCCTTTGGTTGTCTTGCTCTCTATGAGATGTCGGCTATGTTGTTGAGACCCTTTGGTTGTCTTGCTCTCTAAGAGATGTCGGCTATGTTGTTGAGACTCTTTGGTTGTCTTGCTCTCTAAGAGATGTCGGCTATGTTGTTGAGACCCTTTGTTTGTCTTGCTCTCTAAGAGATGTCGGCTATGTTGTTGAGACTCTTTGTTTGTCTTGCTCTCTAAGAGATGTCGGCTATGTTGTTGAGACCCTTTGGTTGTCTTGCTCTCTAAGAGATGTCAGCTATGTTGTTGAGACATTTTGATTGTCTTGTTCTCTAAGAGATGTCGGCTATGTTGTTGAGATCCTTTTGTTGTCTTGCTCTCTAAGAGATTTCGGCTATGTTGTTGAGACCCTTTGGTTGTCTTGCTCTCTAAGAGATGTCGGCTATGTTGTTGAGACACTTTGGTTGTCTTGCTCTCTAAGAGATGTCGGCTATGTTGTTGAGACCATTTGGTTGTCTTGCTCTCTAAGAGATGTCGGCTATGTTGTTGAGACCCTTTGGTTGTCTTGCTCTCTAAGAGATGTCAGCTATGTTGTTGAGACCTTTTGATTGTCTTGTTCTCTAAGAGATGTCGGCTATGTTGTTGAGACCCTTTGGTTGTCTTGCTCTCTAAGAGATTTCGGCTATGTTGTTGAGACACTTTGGTTGTCTTGCTCTCTAAGAGATGTCGGCTATGTTGTTGAGACCCTTTGGTTGTCTTACTCTCTAAGAGATTTCGGCTATGTGGTTGAGACCCTTTGTTTGTCTTGCTCTTTAAGAGATTTCGGCTATGTGGTTGAGACCCTTTGTTTGTCTTGCTCTTTAAGAGATGTCAGCTATGTTGTTAAGACCCTTTGGTTGTCTTACTCTCTAAGAGATGTCGGCTATGTTGTTGAGACCATTTGGTTGTCTTGCTCTCTAAGAGATGTCGGCTATGTTGTTGAGACCCTTTGGTTGTCTTGCTCTCTAAGAGATGTCAGCTATGTTGTTGAGACCTTTTGATTGTCTTGTTCTCTAAGAGATGTCGGCTATGTTGTTGAGATCCTTTGGTTGTCTTGCTCTCTAAGAGATTTCGGCTATGTTGTTGAGACCCTTTGGTTGTCTTGCTATCTAAGAGATGTCGGCTATGTTGTTGAGACACTTTGGTTGTCTTGCTCTCTAAGAGATGTCGGCTATGTTGTTGAGACCCTTTGGTTGTCTTACTCTCTAAGAGATTTCGGCTATGTGGTTGAGACCCTTTGTTTGTCTTGCTCTCTAAGAGATTTCGGCTATGTGGTTGAGACCCTTTGTTTGTCTTGCTCTTTAAGAGATGTCAGCTATGTTGTTAAGACCCTTTGGTTGTCTTACTCTCTAAGAGATATCGGCTATGTTGTTGAGACCCTTTGGTTGTCTTGCTCTCTAAGAGATTTCGGCTATGTGGTTGAGACCCTTTGGTTGTCTTGCTCTCTAAGAGATGTCGGCTATGTTCTTAAGACCCTTTGGTTGTCTTGCTCTCTAAGAGATTTAAGTTATTTGGCTTTCTAGTCTTTCATTTTTGATTAATATTCCAGAAACGGGTCGTGCACACTGGAAAGAAAACTGATATCAACAAATTCACGACTAGTTTCTATAACTAATTCAAATCTATTTAAGGATTGATCGTAATTTTTGTTCGGTTCACGAAGAGAATAATCTCAATCAGGTTGTACACACCGTGTAACCCGCGTAGCAAGGGTGTGTACAACCTGATTGAGGTTATTTCGAATGAACCGAAACAAACAAATAATGTTGATCAATCCTTTTAACTTAATTAAAACTTTTGTTGTTATGATATTGAAAAATATATTAATTTTTTTTCAAAATAAGGCAAATAATCGGAAATAAATCTAAATAACCCCAAAGGTGCCTCATTTAAAGAAAATCATCTAATGACAATGGCACGCGACGCCTGGAGAACGACGTCTATTTTTAGATTTTGTTCATTGACAAATATCCTCAACTCTTTAAACCAATCAAAACTACGTATAAAATGACATGTGACTCTAAAATTAATTTATTTTAAGATGACAAAGTTCAAATCATAGGTTTCGTACTAAAACATTCCTTTTTTCTTTAAATATTCGTGTCACTTTTTTTTAGGAAAGGCTGTGGATGGACGTTATACGAGCATGTATAAAGTCATAAACATATCAGTTATGCAGGGAAAACATCACAATGTTATTAAAAATACGTCACTTTAGGATTAAATAATTGTCTTGTAATAAGAATTTATGCCGGAATCTGTCATCAACAGCTAAGCGTATAATCTACATTGTATTGATGCGTCTGGTTTTGTCACAGGTTCAACTTGTAAAAGTGAATAGTTGTCATTTTCCCAAATGTAAGAATGAATAATGAAGCTATTGTCACCTGAACATTGGGAATATTGTTCCGAACGTTAAGAGTTGTCATTTTCCCAAATGTAAGAATCAATTATGAAGGCTTTGTCACCCGAGCATTGACGATATTGTTCCGAACGGATGTGTAATATTGTTATGGCGCTAGTGATGATGATAATTCTATATGGTGGTATATCATATTATGCATTTGTAAGCGTAATATGGTAAGCCCAAAGGAACTGACTTCATGATGGCAATCTTTTTACACTATACTTCCATGTAAATTTTAGTGGTTTGTTTAATTTGTTTAAGAATGCTTTAAACATGATACTGTTGTTTATATTACGCAATGCAGTATTTTACATTCATAGCTTCACTCTTCATTTCATGGAATGAAATGTGGGTATCTGATTCAGTGCGCAGGCGCACGACACGTTTCCGAAACGACAATAAGATCAAAATCAAAAGATTGGAAAGCCAAATAATTTTTTGAAATCTCTGGGAGCAAGAATACCAAAAAGCCTAAAGAAGATAGCCAAATGGGGTTCACCTACGATTTTTACGCTAATAGGTGGCGCATGTGTTCCATCAGTTATTACTTTCGGAACTCCTCGGCTAGCATCAATAACGTAACTAATGTAAACTACGATATTGATTTACAAAAAATGTATATGTATTCGTGTAAAATGCCACAAATGGTGTGTTTAACAAGATGAGGGTAGCTATCAAGAAGACCATGCGACGAGAGGTCCGTGGACCCCAGGGAAATACGACGTGGTTTGCTCGGCACATAATGACATTTCAAGCCCAATCAAGGACATCGGCTTCTCAGAGTGTCGGGATTATTATGTTAGATGTCTTCCAGTGTTGATTGAATAAAAAGTTTATATTACTTTTACTTAAGGAATGGCTCCTCTAAGCATAGTGTTCAATATATTTAATAAGACATAAAACACCAACCATTTTACTACTGAGGGGGGGTTTAGAATATAAATCGTTTATTTTCCACTATGTCCAAATTTTAAAGTAAACCTGAATACACCTCAGCCCTAAAAAAATATTGCTTGTTTAGGTTAACTCGACCCTACCTAAAATTTAGTGCCTATAATCCTAGCTATTTTATTAGTTTTTCTCAACAAGCGCAGTCTTGGAACATCTGCATGCCCAATATATCCGATGCAAAAAAAAAAAAAAATCCTGGTCACCTTTACCTAACCTTTTTCACGGGTTACCGGTAACACTAAACACACAATTATTTTTTTAGGTCTCGTATGCATGTATCTTTTACCTCATGTATGTATAAAAAATATTTTTGATCTACCTGATGCTTGAAAAAAAAAATGGATTCTCTACTGACAGACATAAAAAATCCCATGCCCCCCCTCCCTCCTTCATTAATAAAATTGTTGGTGACTAATAAAGAAAACAAGTGAGTGGGAAGACATGTCACTCCACTCGGGCACATTAATTAATATTCCGATTCCTAGCCGGCCAGTCTTTGTTCTTACTTGCATGCTTTAATAGTAGAGAAGCAACAAATACCAATTTTATAGTCTTTGGTTTGACCAGATTGGGGCTCTATCCCATGGATCTAACACACTCAAGGCGAGAATGCTAACCATTACACCACCGATGAGATAGGAATTCATTTTGTCTACAGACCATTGAGACCAATAACATAATACCACCACAACAAAATTTCTGTGGTCGTATAGAAATCACACTGAAAAAGGAGCAGTCCTTCAAAACTTTCATTAAGCAAGGGACTTGTGCCCAAGTTGCTTAGTTGAAGTTAGTTAATACAGTCAATACCATCAAACACACATTAAAAAAATCATAGATTAGCTTCCAGTCAGATTTGAACTGACATCTTTTCAACTTTATTGAAATGTACTACCTTGTACTATAGAAGCCATAATGATTGTAATATTACACAAAGTACACATACAGATAACTAAACCACTCAAACAAGTACTTCAAAAGCATCTTGTACAAAGGACTATATTTAAGACATATTATTAACTACAGATGTACATGTATTTTAATCTTCACCATAGGATAGTTAAATGTTTAAATTGTGTATGTATTGACACTGATTACATCAGGTAATAATATTCATTAAAAAGTTGTTAATGTTTTCGTGATTCATGAAACCTTTTTTTTCTCTAGCTACTGTTAGTAGCGACTAGCCCCTTCGCTTAAATAGTCTTAAACTTAAAGGGTCAATATATTACTTTAATAACAATATATGATATAAGTATACAAATATAACATGACAAAAAGACAAATATTTAATGGCTGACAAAAAATTAGGAATACCCAGAAAACTGAAGACTGAGACGCACAAACAACTAAAAATCCGGACTGACATGAACTCAGATGCTCCATATGAGTCTGCATTTCGAACTTCACTAATACCACTTCATGGGTGAAGAGCTGGGGGCAATTGCCCTCCCTACTTTTAAAAATTGAGGGAGGGATAGTTTTGCCCCCTTTTTGGCATTAAATTTAAGAAAAAAAACTTGTTTACTTTAGTATGGAAGCATATATTGTCCATTTAGCCAAGGGTATAAGGATATTTGGACAAGGGTATACTTTGGAACCATAGTGACTTTTTTTTTATTGCTGCAGTTGAAAATATACCAGAAAAATAAGGAATACATTTTTTGTACAAATTTCATAAAGATGCATACCGAATGTAATGAGCATCATTTAAATTAGTATATTTATTGAGGTAATTACACAAGATTGTGTATTTATATTTCAAAGATAAAAAAAATTGTGAATTTTTTTTTTTAAATGTAAAATGTTTCTTAAAAAACATATGAGGGTATCCCTATTGAAAGCCCTATAAATTCTTTCTATTGAAAATATGCCCCGTTATTTCACATTCTGAATGATGACATGTATATGATGCTTTCAGTGTGTTGTTTTTGAATATTTAATAAAAAGAAAAGGTGTGTAAAAAGTTGGGCAAGTTTTTTTAATAAAAAGGATTTTTTTTCCTAACCTATGCCTGGATATGAATCCCATCTGGTTTTATAAAGGCAGTTAACTTCAAAATCTTCGTTTTCAATTGTAATGGATAGCATAAATATGACAAATTCTCCTGGTCTTGTCTCTGAATCCTGTCACGAAAGCACATTCAAACTGATCCGTCATCATAATGTTAATGATGTTTTATTTTCAGTCGGGGCAACTTGGACATTCAACAAATACAATAATATTGAAAAGTAACGAACATAAATCGTATGCTTGGGTTTTCAGTGTAATATGTACCTTTCAATCAAGTAAGTTTTTCGAACGTTTGTCGATGCATTCCGGCGTAGTATATCATATTCGAGCTTCATGTGCCACCTGTCGGGAATGGGATAGGTGAACCCCATTAATGTACACTAACACATATTCATTCCTGAATGAGATAAACCTATGTTTTACAGTTTGTAACGCTGTTCGCCTGGTATAAATATGCCAGGGATGGAATTTTACTCACAGGTAGAAATCACTTGCATGACTGCATCATTTCACTACGAGGGGATGTTTGGGCCCATCAAACTAGTTTAACCTAGCCATATTTTAGATGCAGTGTCTGTACCACTCCGGGAATATGAGCTGTCATTTAGTTGTGTGTTAAGGGGTATCGATTTTGACTCTTTCTAAGCTTTTGATATATCATTTTGGAACTGTTCCGACAGTGTGGTATTTTATGTTTTTTTCTCCATTTTATTACATTGTAGAGGAACTGTAAATTTGAGTAGGAATCGAGACTGAAACCCCTTTTGTATATAGTAATTATCAAAATAATTAGTAATTAACAGTTTTAATCAACCATTAGCGCTCGTGATTGAACCTATTTCCTGTTGTCATTCTTCAATATTCAGTGTTCTGAGGTCGGAGTACCCATAGTTCAGATTGTTATTGAATATGGTTTCCTGGTGCCTTTTAAAACACAATAGGAAACCATATAATTATAGTATAAAGAGTTTGTTGACTTGATATATACCATATAGCGCTCATGACATATCACTAATTGAATTTGTTTTTGATATAAAAATGGGGCGATTTGAAGTTCTTTAGCATATGAATCCTTACAGACGAATGGTTACGTTATTATTAAACGAACGTAAATTAATACGTTTTAGCATAAGAACATGGTATGAAATAAATCTCAATATCACCACTAGGTCGACATCCCTTCCATTTCTGCATTGTTTTGAAATGGGAAAACAAAATAAGTGTCTTGTAGTCAAAAATACTTTTTTTTACTATGAGTGTACCTTATAAAAGCTATTTCAGAAACGCGCCGTGTTTATTAGATCAGATTTCTACGTCTTTATTAAGCCATGTATCGTAGTTGCTGCAAAAGACAAAGCTGTACCAGCATTTGTAGATTAAGATCACTAAAAAATAATGGACACATGTCACATGACAGATTTTTTCGTATGTATATACACGTATTCATTTTTGTTATTGTAACTAATCTGTGTTTTTCACCATATTAACAATTTGTCAGATATATCGTGGGGACAGCCTGTTCATACGATAACGTTGATGTCTACTTCATAATATACCATATAGTATGCTGAATGGCTATGTTAGGTTTATGGTGTTTAACACCACTTTCAACCGTATTTCAGTTATATCGTGGCGGTCAGTTTTATTGGTGGATGAAACCAGAGTACCCGGAGAAAACCACCGACCTGTAGCAAGTTACTGACATATACACCTCTCCATGAATGGGGTTCGAACTCACAACGTTAGTAGTGATAGGCACTGATTGCACATGTAGTTGTAAAACCAACTATCATACGACCACGACCACGACGTCCGATACGAAGCTGGATGCAATATAGTATATAGTGCCAATGCCACAGGTAGACATATTAGTCTGCTCGGGTTTATCATTCTTACTCCGCTCGCACGCTAACCTTTACATCATCGATGATATCTTTTGTCCTAGTTGCAATCATTTGTTGCTTAAGGAATGCACATTTAACTCTGCAGTATATCATGTATTCGAAGGATTGTCTTACTCCTCCGCTGCGCACGCTGCATTAAGGTGCAATAGCAAAGGCTGGGTAAATCGCGGTTAGGATAATGTGTTCGAGTGGAGCGACATAGCTACCGATTAATAGTTGTTTTGTTAGCTTACATTGTAATATTCCAGACCAGTGTGTTAGCCTAGTGTATCATCTCATCAACAAGTAACTTGTTCTTGCAATCATATGCATGGAAATATATCTCGGTGTAAAGCAACGCCCCTTCCCGACCCTTATATTTAACCATTATCTTCCACCAGAGGGCCCGGGTGGTTTAATGAGTTAGGTAGCTGGATTACCTAACAACTCATACAAGCCTATCACCAATACGACGTGAGTTCGCGCCCCACTTTGTAAATTACTCGTAAGTGCACTCGACTCGCAGTCGCAAGTGATAAAGTTTACCAGTTGCTTACCCATGGTCGGTGGTTCTCTCCGGGTTCTCTGGCTTCTTCCACCACTAAAACTGGTCGCCATGATATAGCTGAAATATTGCTGAAAGTGGCGTTAAGCACCAAAAATCAAATCAAAATCAAATCAATCTTCCACCAGTATCTATGTCTTTACTGGAACAGAAATGTTTTTTTTACCTCTATCTCTCTTGTATTCATACCTATATTATATTTATTTTAAGAAATGTCCTTTTTTTTTATTGTTACTTGATTGACCACTTTAGTGATATTGAATAAACATTAGAGAATACCGAAGGGTAATCAAACATAGACATTCCAGAAAAAATGGCAACATAGAGTACACAAGACGAAGAAAAACAAAGCAAAAACACAACACAATATGTGGTGGACATCATTATAGGCAAATAAACACAAATAACGTACATAAGACATGCGCCCTCCTACAAACAACTGGAGGTAAAGACGAACCGAACATCGTTTGTATGCAGAAATCGTTACGGACATCGTAACACGGAACTCAGAACGTAAAGACACATAATAGGACAACACAAAAAACTAAAAAGATGATCTTTGTACTACTAAATAACAGATTTTATCTATCAAAGAGGTTTCTGCAACTTTATGTTTTGATCAAGGAAGTGGTTAACCAATCATTTGTCTGAATTAATTAAGGTTAGGACAAGAATACGTTTAATACAGTAAAGTGTTTTATTATCTATCATATGTCTAGACTAAATATTCTTTATTAAAAATACTTATTGAAAAATTATCTAGTTACGTATTGTGTAAAATCATTTCCTTAAGGGTACATGCGTCTGAATAATAAAATCTGAAGAAAATTTCAGGATAACGTTTCTATTTATAAAATTAAGGAAGAATAAAAACAATTAGAAAGTTCATTTCAAATTTGGACAATCTCGATTTTGTATTTTCAAACTTTTCTTCTCAAGTTAAGAGACATTCTTTCATAGACATTTATCTTTCAATTTCTTTTATACTTTTTCTTTTATCATAGTTTTGAAAGCAAGATTACCTTTTTTATGTATTCATAGTACAAATTAAATTATGCCATGTTCGAGAAAATAAAATTTAAATCTAAAGCGGATATGACGTGTTTAAAACAGTGATAAATGAGGAAAAACCAGAAATAGAATGTCAAGAATACACAATGTAAATAGTAATATTTGATTCCGTAACCCACTTTCCCAAGAACGTTGAATTCCATGATTTGCACGAACATTAAATAAAATCAATGAACAGCAGCGGGGGTGTAATGTCTTGTAATTTGTTATAATGGATATACATTGTGAAACTTCATGTTAAACCCATAATAAGTTTACGAAGCGAAGTAATTATTCAAGTCTTTGCCTGTAGGACATTGTTGTTTAATCTGTGAATACGGAGTTTGTTTTATACTATAAAATGTATTAGTAACGAGTCTAGCGATACGTTTATAAGACACACGTCAACCTCGTGATAACCATAATCTATATATAGAATGGCGAGTACATATGTCCTGCATATCTCCGTTGGTAGCAACCCTGTTTCGAAGATTAAAAGTTTTTGCACTGTAATGCAATTAATTGTTATAAATGTTTATTGGAAACTGTAGACCTAAATGTAGTTATGCTATTATGCAATATAAATTTGTAATCTGAACTATTAAACACCATCTGTGATATTAATTAATGGAAAATATCAGAAGCCCAAATGATAGAAGCATCTTCGTAAAATGCACTGAATATAGTGAGCCACAGTGTCTCCTAAACTGAAACTGACAAATCATTAAATTTCTTCACAGTATAATGTTTTACATAAACTCTATTGATATGCAAAGTAGCAAAGGCTGTAGTATTGAATTCTTTTCCAAACGGACGATTTTGGCAGTTAGTATATACAGAAAAGTTTTGGCGTGCTAGATTAATGCGATGTTCGTGTCAAGTGAGATACGACAAAATATCGTGCTCTGTATGTTATAACCACCCATCCACTCAATCTCCCCCAATCCAGATTAATACCAATAGAATTTCAACTACTCGTATATATTTTGAATTTCTTGAGAGGTAGAAATGACAGATTATGAACGAATTTGTTATGTTTATATATGTTTATAATATTAACTGCTATGCGATATTGTAATGAATGCACAACCCTACACCGTGTTAAGTTTTATTTATTTTACATTATTTTAGTTAAGAAAAAATATTATTTTCGGAGGGATGAAAGGAGGAAGAAAATAACACATGAAACGTTTCCCTCCAACCGGTCGTTCATCAATGTCTTACCCAAACTTCTATTTTGACGTTTATATTTTATATCCGGTCTCGTAAAGGAATTTACCAAATGTGTTCTCTCTGGACATGTCAAAGATAGCTCCAATATGCGGGACACTTCTTTTTTCTTTCATTTGTATTGGAAACCAGGGAGTGGAACTACATTTTATATCTACTTTTTTTTTAACTATATCACACGCACGTTGACCATGCCAATGCTTCAACTTTGGATTCATATGGAAGTATGTCATAAGAAGCTGAAATGGCAAGGTGTGCTCGATGCAACATTATGTGATAAAGTTTGTCAGTGACATGCGACGTGTCGCTGGTTTTTACCCGGTATTCCGGTTCCCTTCACCAATAAAACTGACCGCCACGATATGACTGAAGACGAGTTTGAAGATACCAAAGGCGCAATCTCAAATATTGTTGAAAGTGGCGTTAAACACCATAATCGAAACCAAAACCTAACCTAAGAATTTGACAATCATCGTAAGTTTAAACTTAAGGAATGTACATTGAACTCTGCAGTATATCATGTATTCGAAGGATTGTCTTACTCCTCCGCTGCGCACGCTGCATTAAGGTGCAATAGCAAAGGCTGAGTAAATCGGGGTTAGGATAATGTGTTCGAGTGGAGCGACATAGCTACCGATTAATAGTTGTTTTGTTAGCTTACATTGTAATATTCCAGACCAGTGTGTTAGCCTAGTGTATCATCTCATCAACAAGTAACTTGTTCTTGCAATCATATGCATGGAAATATATCTCGGTGTAAAGCAACGCCCCTTCCCGACCCTTATATTTAACCATTATCTTCCACCAGAGGGCCCGGGTGGCTCATTGAGTTAGGTAGATGGATTACTTAACAACTCATACAAGCCTATCACCAATACGACGTGAGTTCGCGCCCGACTTTGTAAATTACAAAAAAGGTCCACTCGACTCGCAGTCGCAAGTGATAAAGCTTACCAGTTGCTTACCCATGGTCGGTGGTTCTCTCCGGGTTCTCTGGCTTCTTCCACCACTAAAACTGGTCGCCATGATCTAGCTGAAATATTGCTGAAAGTGGCGTTAAACACCAAAAATCAAATCAAAATCAAATCAATCTTCCACCAGTATCTATGTCTTTACTGGAACAAAAATGTTTTGTTTACCTCTATTTCTCTTGTATTCATACCTATGTTATATTTATTTTAAGAAATGTCCTTTTTTTTATTGTTACTTGATTGACGACTTCAGTGATATTGAATAAACATTAGAGAATACCGAAGAGTAATCACACAACGACATTCCAGAAAAAATGGCAACATAGAGTACACAAGACGAAGAAAAACAAAGCAAAAACACAACACAATATGTGGTGGATACTATTATAGGCAAATAAACACAAATAACGTAAATAAGACATGCGCCCTCCTACAAACAACTGGAGGTAAAGACGAACCGAACATTGTTTGTATGCAGAAATCGTTACGGACATCGTAACACGGAACTCAGAACGTAAACACACATAATAGGACAACACAAAAAACTAAAAGATGATCTTTGTACTACTAAATGACAGATTTTATTTATCAAAGGGGTTTCTGCAACTTTATGTTATGATCAAGGAAGTGGTTAACCAATCATTTGCCTGAATTAATTAAGGTTAGGACAAGAGTACGTTTAATACAGTAAAGTGTTTTATTATCTATTATATGTCTAGACTAAATATTCTTTATTAAAAATACTTATTGAAAAATTATCTAGCTACGTATTGTGTAAAATCATTTCCTTAAGGGTACATGCGTCTGAATAATAAAATCTGAAGAAAATTTCAGGATAGCGTTTCTATTTATAAAATTAAGGAAGAATAAAAACAATTAGAAAGTTCAGTTCAAATTTGGACAATCTCGATATTGTATTTTCAAACTTTTCTTCTCAAGTTAAGAGACATTCTATCATAGCCATTTATCTTTCAATTTCTTTTATACTTTTTCTTTTATCATAGCCTTGAAAGCAAGATTTCCTTATTTAGTATTCATAGTACAGATTAAATTTTGCCATGTTTGAGAAAATAAAATTTAAATCTAAAGCGGATATGACGTGTTTAAAACAGTGATAAATGAGGAAAAACCAGAAATAGAATGTCAAGAATACACAATGTAAATAGTAATTTTTGATTCCGTTACCCACTCTCCCAAGAACGTTGAATTCCATGATTTGCACGAACATTAAATAAAATCAATGAACAGCAGCGGGGGTGTAATGACTTGTAATTGGCTTTAATGGATATACATTGTGAAACTTCATGTTAAACCCATAAGTTTACGAAGCGAAGTAATTATTCAAGTCTTTGCCTGTAGGACATTGTTGTTTAATCTGTGAATACGGAGTTTGTTTTATACTATAAAATGTATTAGTAACGAGTCTAGCGATACGTTTATAAGACACGTCAACCTCGTGATAACCATAATCTATATATAGAATGGCGAGTACATATGTCCTGCATATCTCCGTTGGTAGCAACCCTGTTTCGAAGATTAAAAGTTTTTGCACTGTAATGCAATTAATTGTTATAAATGTTTATTGGAAACTGTAGACCTAAATGTAGTTATGCTATTATGCAATATAAATTTGTAATCTGAACTATTAAACACCATCTGTGATATTAATTAATGGAAAATATCAGAAGCCCAAATGATAGAAGCATCTTCGTAAAATGCACTGAATATAGTGAGCCACAGAGTCTCCTAAATTGAAACTGACAAATCATTACATTTCTATTCAGTATAATGTTTTATATAAACGCTATTGATATGCAAAGCAGCAAAGGCTGTAGTATTGAATTCCTTTCCAAACGGACGATTTTGGCAGTTAGTATATAAAGAAAAGTTTTGGCGTGCTAGATTAATGCGATGTTCGTGTCAAGTGAGATACGACAAAATATCGTGCTCTGTATGCTATAACCACCCATCCACTCAATCTCCCCCAATCCAGATTAATACCAATATAATTTCAACTACTCGTATATATTTTGAATTTCTTGAGAGGTACAAATGACAGATTATGAATGAATTTGTTATGTTTATATATGTTTATAATATTAACTGCTATGCGATATTGTAACGAACGCACAACCCTACACCGTGTTATGTTTTATTTATTTCACATTATTTTAGTTAAAAAAAAAAATTATTTTCGGAGGGATGAAAGGAGGAAGAAAATAACACATGAAACGTTTCCGTCCAACCGTCGTTCAGCAATGTCTTACCCAAACTTCTATTTTGACGTTCATATATTATATCCGGTCTCGTAAAGGAATTTACCAAATGTTTTCTCTCTGGACATGTCAAAGATAGCTCCAATATGCGGGACACTTCTTTTTTTCTTTCATTTGTATTGGAAACCAGGGGGTGGAACTACATTTTATATCTACTTATTTTAACTATATCACACGCACGTTGACCATGCCAATGCTTCAACTTTGGATTCATATGGAAGTATGTCATAAGAAGCTGAAAGGGCAAGGTGTGCTCGATACAAAATTATGTGATACAGTTTGTCAGTGACATGCGACGTGTCGCTGGTTTTTACCCGGTATTCCGGTTCCCTTCACCAATAAAACTGACCGCCACGATATGACTGAAGACGAGTTTGAAGATACCAAAGGGGCAATCTCAAATATTGTTGAAAGTGGCGTTAAACACCATAATCGAAACCAAAACCTAACCTAAGAATTTGACAATCATCGTAAGTTTAAACTTAAGGAATGTACATTGAACTCTGCAGTATATCATGTATTCGAAGGATTGTCTTACTCCTCCGCTGCGCACGCTGCATTAAGGTGCAATAGCAAAGGCTGAGTAAATCGGGGTTAGGATAATGTGTTCGAGTGGAGCGACATAGCTACCGATTAATAGTTGTTTTGTTAGCTTACATTGTAATATTCCAGATCAGTGTGTTAGCCTAGTGTATCATCTCATCAACAAGTAACTTGTTCTTGCAATCATATGCATGGAAATATATCTCGGTGTAAAGCAACGCCCCTTCCCGACCCTTATATTTAACCATTATCTTCCACCAGAGGGCCCGGGTGGCTCATTGAGTTAGGTAGATGGATTACTTAACAACTCATACAAGCCTATCATCAATACGACGTGAGTTCGCGCCAGACTTTGTAAATTACAAAAAAGGTCCACTCGACTGGCAGTCGCAAGTGATAAAGCTTACCAGTTGCTTACCCATGGTCGGTGGTTCTCTCCGGGTTCTCTTGCTTCTTCCACCACTAAAACTGGTCGCCATGATCTAGCTGAAATATTGCTGAAAGTGGCGTTAAACACCAAAAATCAAATCAAAATCAAATCAATCTTCCACCAGTATCTATGTCTTTACTGGAACAAAAATGTTTTGTTTACCTCTATTTCTCTTGTATTCATACCTATGTTATATTTATTTTAAGAAACGTCCTTTTTTATTGTTACTTGATTGACCACTTCAGTGATATTGAATAAACATTAGAGAATACCGAAGGGTAATCAAACATAGACATTCCAGAAAAAATGGCAACATAGAGTACACAAGACGAAGAAAAACAAAGCAAAAACACAACACAATATGTGGTGGATACTATTATAGGCAAATAAACACAAATAACGTACATAAGACATGCGCCCTCCTACATACATCTGGAGGTAAAGACGAACCGAATATCGTTTGTATGCGGAAATCGTTACGGACATCGGAACTCAGAACGTAAAGACACATAATAGGACAACACAAAAAACTAAAAAGATGATCTTTGTACTACTAAATGACTGATTTTTTTTTATCAAAGAGGTTTCTGCAACTTTATGTTATGATCAAGGAAGTGGTTAACCAATCATTTGCCTGAATTAATTAAGGTTAGGACAAGAGTACGTTTAATACAGTAAAGTGTTTTATTATCTATCATATGTCTAGACTAAATATTCTTTATTAAAAATACTTATTGAAAAATTATCTAGCTACGTGTTGTGTAAAATAATTTCATTAAAGGCATACAGTCGCTCAAATTGATTTTTTTTTGTTTATTTTAAAAGTTGCCAATATTCGATGTTTTATACTAATTGCAGTTGAAATTGTTCATTATATCATACGTAAATAGCCTAGAACGAATGAAATACGTCGCTTTTTGATTTTCTTGTATCCATTAAAGAATGCAATGTTGACCCGTACTATATTCATATATTTCGTGACCTACAAAGTGAACCTATTCGGTAAAGCGTTTGCGCATGTGCGAAATTGTTTGTGGAAGGAAACGCACATGTATGGCACACAAAAAAATATTGACGGATTCTACACGAAAACGAGACATATATGAGGATTTCGTGTAAAAATAAAAAAAAAAGAGTGTTATACCGACCTACTCCATTTTTCAACACGTATACGGTAAGCATAATTTAGTATCTTTTTACGGCCGAATCGTATTTTGACAGTAGAATTGCATCGTCGTTTTTTATATTATTCTTTTTTTTTCAGGAGAAAACGCTAGGTGATATCTCTTTTAAATTAGAAACTAAAATAATTAACTTCATGACTGTTTTTTTTTTCGAAAAAAATATAATCAAAACAACTCAAGTGTTGTCAATAATATGCAATACAATTTGCTTACAATTTTCCCATTATCAGGCCCCTTTGCAGAGTTTGAGTTTGTTTTTATTGATACATCACGTATTTCAGATTTTAAGTGTCATTCTTACTAAATACCATTATATAATATTAACTGATTAGCCCAGATCCAATTTCATATATATATTTCTTAAATTATATTAATTATAACGAATTTACATGAAAAGCATGCTTCCTGGTTATTCATAGCAGTTATCAGTGTCCGGCAAGCTTCGGAAAATCAACCGACTTATAATTAGGTGTGTTAATGGCGACTTTACCAACAGACATTCGAATTATTTTCCCTAATTACGACATTATAGTATATTCTTTAAACCTTGTTCAGAACATTTTATTAGTATAAAACATCGAATTTTAGCAACTTTTAGTATTAACAAAAAAAAATCAATTTGAGCGACTGTATGCCTTTAAGGGTACATGCGTCTGAATAATAAAATCTGAAGGAACAGGATAACGTTTCTATTTATAAAATCAAGGAAGAATAAAAACAATTAGAACGTTCAGTACAAATTAAATTATGCCGTGTTCGAGAAAATAAAATTTAAATCTAAAGCGGATATGACGTGTTTAAAACAGTGATAAATGAGGAAAAACCAGAAATAGAATGTCAAGAATACACAATGTAAATAGTAATATTTGATTCCGTAACCCACTTTCCCACGAACGTTGAATTCCAACGATTTGCACGAACATTTAATCAAATCAATGAACAGCAGCGGGGGTGTAATGTCTTGTAATTTGTTATAATGGATATACATTGTGAAACTTCATGTTAAACCCATAATAAGTTTACGAAGCGAAGTAATTATTCAAGTCTTTGCCTGTAGGACATTGTTGTTTAATCTGTGAATACGGAGTTTGTTTTATACTATAAAATGTATTAAAGTAATAATTTTTTGATTAGAAAACGGAAAATTTGAGTTTTCTCGAAAACAATACATTTTTTTAAAACACAGTAAACGAGAGTTTTGTGCAGAATTTTACTACCATTTTTAAAATATGCATTTCATCTAACAATAACCTTTCATTATTGCTGCACTCATCTGAAATTTGACATTTTCCCCGATTTTTACCGCCAAAATAGAGGTGGGAGTAAACTAACTAGAGGTAGCAGCCAGGTAAATCTTACCTTGATAGAGACAGAGACACGTGTACAGGCATATTTTGACACTCCATTTTTAAACTTTAAAATCTTTCTAAAAGTTCACATAAAATTTGTTCATAAACCTATTTTTTGACATCTTAACATATATATAAACATCGCAAGAATGGGTAAAACAAAGGACTTGTCAAAAGATTGTAAAAACATTGTGTTAAATCTATTCAAGTTTTTTCAGCTTGAGATGGCCAGGGGAAGACCATTTTATTCCCCAGATAATTTGATTAAAAGAACATGCAAGGCTGCTGGCATATCTTACAGTTCTGTGTATAGAGTTGTAAACGGTAAAAGTCCTCCTGAATCCAACAGACCGAAAGAAAGAAAGAAAACTCTTGATGATTTTGACCGTTGCGTTATTAAACGGACCGTTCATAGCATGTACAACAGGACAATTGCCCCAACAGTCTCAACAATTAAGAAAGAAATTGAAGATACAATTAAAATCTCGAAATCAACGCTTACTTTAATTTTATTAGATCTTGGTTATAAGTACAAAAAATCCGGCGATAATAGGAGGCTTTTATATGATCAGAGGTCAGTAATAAATGATCGGTGTAATTACCTCCGAAAAATCAGGAAGTTTCGAGAGGATGGGTATGAAATTGTATATTTGGATGAGACCTGGGTTAATCAGAATCATGCCACTGACTACATGTGGTTACCAGTTGATGGTTCTGATACCCCAAAGATCCCTTCAGGAAAAGGTAAAAGGTTGATAGTTTTGCACGCTGGTAATCGTGAGGAGGGTTTGATTGATAGGTGTGATTTGGTTTTTCTTGCCAAAGCTAAAGATGGAGATTATCACCAAGAAATGAACGGGCCCATCTTTCTAAACTGGTTCGAAAATCAGCTTATGCCAGCATTAAAAAGCCCAAGTGTTATCGTTTTAGATAATGCCAGTTATCACAACATCAAGACTGAAGAAACTGTTGTGCCAAACTTTAATCAGAGAAAAGCTGTCTTACAAGATTATCTTTCAAAACACAACATTCCTTTTCAGCCCCTTGAAACTAAAAAACAACTTTATGAAAAATCAAATTTAAGAAACTCCTTTCCGTTTTTAAAACTGATAAAATTGCCAACCTACACGGTCACGAAGTTCTAAGAACCCCTGTTCGCCATTGCGAATTAAACCCCATAGAACTTATTTGGGCACAGGTTAAAGGGTTTGTTGCAGAAAACAATACAACTTTTCGTTTGAAGGATGTGAAAGAACTTGTTTATGGGGGGTTTGGCAGAATTACAAAGGAAGTTTGGGCGAAGGCAGAAGACCATGTATTAAAAATAGAAAAGGAGTATGGGAAAGAGAATTGCATTGATAGGAGTGAGATTCCCCCAATAATAATTGATTTTGATGACGACGAGTCCAGCGACGAGGAAAGCTGAATCCAGTCCAACATGATTACATATTGAACGGGTATACCGGTTGTAAATGACAGATTGTACATAACGTTTTTACCTATAAAATTTTATTCATATCCAATAATTGTGTACTCTATGTCTAACTTCAGTGAATTTATTAGCAGAAAAGACCGTTCTTTTTCGAATTATTTCAGAAAGATTGAAATAGCTTGGTCAAATTAAAAATCAGTAATTATGGAAATTTATGATTTCAAGTTTTTATCAAAATTTTCGAGGTAAATCTCAGGTAAGCATGTGTATAAATGTCACGTAGTCAAATGCATTAACCATGAAGGGGACAATAGCCTTCTCCGGCACTTCGACGAGAGACAATAGACCAGCTGCGGGACCACCGTCGTTCCTATTGTTATATGGGATTACGTCCACGGTGAGTTGGCTGTCACATTTAACGAGCAAACGTGGCCTATTTTGAAGAACTTAGCCTGAAATAAAGACCAAAATAACGCCAAAAATTGGTAATTTTTCAGATGAGCAGGGCCTTCAGAATAATTTCAACCGTAAATATTTATACAATTCCAAAATGGTAGTAAAATTCCTGACAAACTCTCGTTGGATGCGTTAAAAAAAAATCTACGCTTTACGAAATATTTAGACTTTTCCGTTTTCTAATCAAAAATTATTACTTTAGTAACGAGTCTAGCGATACGTTTATAAGACACACGTCAACCTCGTGATAACCATAATCTATATATAGAATGGCGAGTACATATGTCCTGCATATCTCCGTTGGTAGCAACCCTGTTTCGAAGATTAAAAGTTTTTCCACTGTAGACCTAAATGTAGTTGCGCTATTATGCAAAATAAATTGGTAATCTGAACTATTAAACCCCATCTGTGATATCAATTAATGGAAAATATCAGAAGCCCAAATGATAGAAACATCTTCGTAAAATGCACTGAATATAGTGAGTCACAGTGTCTCCTAAATTGAAACTGACAAATCATTACATTTCTTCACAGTATAATGTTTTTTATCCTGCAATGACAGCATTTACCGACCAATATAGCCTGCCCAATATTTTTTTTTATATTGGTCAGTTATAAATAGAACATTTTTTGATATTGGTCAGTTATAAATAGAACATACAAATGTAAAACGGGGCACATCGGGGGATATTGTTTTCAAATACATACACAAAATTATTTCAAATACTTTTATCATCGTCCAGTAAACGTTTATTTACGATTTAAAATTGCAGGATAAATACAATACATGTGCACTGTCCAAGCATATAAGTAAATATGTGAATTCGGTGCGAAACGCGGGAAAAGGCTCGGCAAAGCCCAGCCTTTTCCCGCGTTTCTAAGCCTCATACACATATTACCTATATGCTTCGACAGTGCACAAGTATTGTATATATATAAACGCTATTGATATGCAAAGTAGCAAAGGCTGTAGTATTGAATTCCTTTCCGAACGGACGATTTTGGCAGTTAGTATATAAAGAAAAGTTTTGGCGTGCTAGATTAATGCGATGTTCGTGTCAAGTGAGATACGACAAAATCCCGTGCTCTGTACGTTATAACTACCCATCCACTCAATCTGCCCCAATCCAGATTAATACCAATAGAATTTCAACTACTCGTATATATTTTGAATTTCTTGAGACAGATTATGAATGAATTTGTTATGTTTATATATGTTTATAATATTAACTGCTATGCTATATTGTAACGAATGCACAACCCTACACTGTGTTAAGTTTTATTTATTTTACATTATTTTAGTTAAGAAAAAAATTTATTTTCGGAGGGATGAAAGGAGGAAGAAAATAACACATGAAACGTTTCCCTCCAACCGGTCGTTCATCAATGTCTTACCCAAACTTCTATTTTGACGTTTATAATTTATATCCGGTCTCGTAAAGAAATTTACCAAATGTGTTCTCTCTGGACATGTCAAAGATAGCTCCAGTATGCGGGACACTTCTTTTTTCTTTCATTTGTATTGGAAACCAGGGAGTGGAACTACATTTTATATCTACTTTTTTTAACTATATCACACGCACGTTGACCATGTCAATGCTTCAATTTTGGATTCATATGGAAGTATGTCATAAGAAGCTGAAATGGCAAGGTGTGCTCGATACCACATTATGTGATAAAGTTTGTCAGTGACATGCGACGTGTCGCTGGTTTTTACCCGGTATTCCGGTTCCCTTCACCAATAAAACTGACCGCCACAATATCACTGAAGACGAGTTTGAAGATACCAAAGGCGCAATCTCAAATATTGTTGAAAGTGGCGTTAAACACCATAGTCCAAACGAAAGCTTAACCTAAGAATTTGACAATTTTCGTTAGTTAAAAACTACATTAAAATTATCCGTCTTTTAGAATCGAACTTCCGTTGAAAATAACACATACGAATATAGAAATGTTAATTTTTCCATCAGTGAAGTAATTTTGTTGTAACTATTTTAGCATGCCGTTAGATCAGACAGAGATGCTGCTGTTTTCATTTCCATTGTGGTACCATTTGTCTCAAAAGCAAATAACGTCTATATGGCTTAATGAACAAAAGGTGTTTACTAGTATTAAAAGCAATATTCTTCTGGATATAAATTTAAAAACTAAGAAATAGATTTTAATTAACTTAAAGGGGCATTATCTGCCAAAATCGTAAACAAATTTACCCATAAAAACTATCAGATATGATTGATGCCTAAATAAAACGTGTTTCTGTAACTTATAAATGTTATGAAATGTACGCGCATCGGGGGAAAAAGGTGCAACTGCTCGTGTTTTGAGATCGATCAAGAAATGGACGCCATCTTATTAATTATCGGCATTGTTTACGGAGTTTGCCGAATCGTCATTAAATCAGTACTTCAATGCACTTATTTCTTATTTTCTGTGAATCTGCTTTTAGTCGCTGTTAATTACGGACAAAAAACCATGCAAGTTTGCAGTTATTAGGCGACAAAATACAAATTATTCGTTTTTACCTGTCACTAGTAAGGTCAGTTGCATACGGAGAAAGCGAGGTCAAATTATTTGCTTGCAAGGAAATAACAAATCGATGGTAATTTTCGTTCTCAAAAGGCGTAAAGTGGTACGATAAGCTGTTTAATGTGAAATATTAACCTTTATTTCATCATTTTAAAGCTATTTACCAATTTCCAAAACATATAATTTTTTTGGTCAAAATCGTAGCTAATGCCTCTTTAAAGGAATGTCAATCTTGTGGTGAATAATTGACTTCACGTTAAAAATAACGCAGTTAATTAATATTAATTTGTTTACCAACCGGAGAAACACAAAGTGAAGCTATCATTTACGTTGTTTCTCAAATCTGTTAATAATGTGTTGCCATACCAACATGCATTTATAGACTATGCGGGAAAAATCCATATGTAATATGTCTCCTTATCTACGGTATTCACATGTTTGTAAGATTAAACTTTGAAGGCAGTTTCCTCAGTTCGATCGTGTACAGAAAAAACAATAAAATTGACCTATTTACGGGTTACGATAAGGCGGAGTACGGAAGTCAGATTGTTAATAGAAAATAACGATTTAAAAAATAGCGCTCTCTACGCTTTAATATAATCAGGAGATTTTAAGTCATATAACACTTTCAATGACCCCATTTGTTTATATGGCCAATCGCCATTATAAACGATGAGTTAATTCTAATAGGAATTTCAGATATAGAAACACACTGACGATTAAATGACTCGTTAGATGTAAAAAGAAAATTAAAATATATGTGACATTTTAATTGGCGTCTCAGTTTCTATGCATAATTTTCTTGTTAACAAATGAATTATGTAATAATTCGCCAAGCTTAAACCCACATAAATTATTTATCAAATAAAACTTTACATTTGTATTAGGAATAAGCTCGGCTAGACGAGTGAAGCATACTTTATTAACTAAAACACACTTCTTTAACAGTAACTAGACCTATCATAATAAGTCTCTTTAATATACACTTAGATATGATCAACAAAATAAAAATAAACACACTTTAACTATTCATTTATTGTAGAAGTTATATTTTTCATCAGATATTAAAGTATGTTAAAATTGTTGGCGTGTGTGTGTGGTGGGGAGGGGTAGGTACTGCAAACGTCAAACGTGGGCATTATGCTTCTCGTGTGAGGCAGAACTTCGAATGATGCTATCATCTATTAACCAGTATTTATAAGTAAACTTGATAATGGACAAGTACTTAGTACCCGCGAGAAACAATATATATATATATATATATCAAATCAGATTACAGACGCTGATAAAGCTTGTCGGTCAAGCGAAATATCCGTCGATTTAATTATAATTATAGTCTTTTTGTAGACTTATAGTTATTTTTGTTACATTTTAACATCTTTTTTTTTTATATCGTTGTGCTAACATTTTAAACGTTTATATATATATATATATATATTTACATTATACCCACAATGCAGCATATTTTGACCAGTCATATTTGTAGTAAGCAAATAGTAAACAAAACAACCAAGCAACCACGTGTAAAACGTAAACAAAAACACTGACCATGTGCTACGCGTAACTTTGATAACTATATTTATAAACATAACTGATATATCTCTATTTTAGCGGTTTCAATTTGTTAGTACAATTTATTGTATGATATTCTTTCTCTTCTATGCTAAATACAAAGTTCGCGAACACGGCACATAATCACAATTAATACAGCATGATACAATTAAAGAAATTGTTTCTTCAAAGTGCAGACATCAGCCCTTTTTTTTTTAACTATTTATCAAAAAAAAAAAAAAACTATTATACGAAAATAAATCATTTAGATATACACACACAAGTGTTAGACATTAGGATAAAAGATAAGTTCAATCAATAAACCAAACAAGAAAACTAATTGAAACATATATTTAAGGCATGACTTCAACTATTTTATCATATTAAGTTTCCTTATATAGGCAATCGCCATTATAAACGAGGAGTTAATTCTAATAGGAATTTCAGATATGGAAACACATTGACTGTTAATTGACTCGTTAGGTGTAAAAAGAAAATTAGAATATATGTGACATTTTAATTGGCGTCTCGGTTTCTATGTATAAATGTCTTGTTAACATGAAATATATGCTTTAAAAAGTAATGCCGCCTGGTGAACATATTATTACTTCGCAGAGAGACGTTTCGAGTTCAGTTCAGTGCAACAATATTTACGTCATTTTCGTTTTTGAGGGATTTTAGTAGGACACTACTAAGCGAAGGGTCATAATGGTCAGGTGGTTTGGTGGAAACCGGAGTACCTGGAGAAAACCATCGACCTGTCGCAAGTCACTGACAATCTTTATCACATAATGATGTATCGAGTACACCTCGCCACGAAAGGGGTTCGAACTCACAACTTTAGTTGTGATAGCCACTGATTGCACATGTAGTTGTAAATCCAACTAACATACGATCACAACCACAACGGCCCCTGATATAATGGTTAGGTAATCGCACTTTGAATGATTTGCTCTCTTCATCATGACTTGGTAAAGCACGGCAGAATGTTTACATCACAGATGATCATAGATATGCTTCGTATCTTGTCGACGTCACAATCTCGTCCTCCTTTCCACTTGACCTTATTCATCTGGCCACATGATTGTATTGTCTGTCCTTCGATTTACAGCTATCCAACCAGAAAACAAACTACAAATAATGCTATATAAAGAAGATACAATAATATTAGAAAACACAATATTAGTCTTTATAATATAGTATCAAATATTTCATGTAGATTTCTTTGTAAAATAAAAATGCAATATTTTCCGATATTTTTACTAGTCTTCCTTTATAAATATACCTAAAAAGTAGAGCCATTTCCGAATGAGTTAAAAATATTGCATCTTGACCGATATTGCATTCCATTCTTTCTCCTTTAAGTTTGGTACGCACTAGAGAGGTTCCGAGTAAAACTATATTTGCACGCAAGCAGATAAACAAGATGGCGGAATTATATTTAATACATGTTGCAAAGAAATATGGTTAAATGTAATTGTCACAGACTGAAATATTTGGTACTATATTATTATATTACACTTTACGTTTTTATTTTCCCTATTTGTTTTTGTTAGCGCAGCCGGTCACTATTTTCGTATATGGACCGGTAGTATATGGATCCACTGGGTACCTGCATTATTTTAGATAAAAAGTATAATATAGCAAATAGTTCATGTCACTTCGGGTCATATGGCAGTATATGGACCGGTCCGTCACCACAAAAATATTATATGGACCTCAGAAGCTTCGGTCCATATAATAATATTTTGGTGACGGACCGGTCCATATACTGCCATATGACCCTCAGTGCCATGAACTATTTGCTATATAGTATTAATAAATGGGTGTTTTCATAATGGACCGGTTATATGTCCAAGGTTAGCCATAATGACCCAAGCAAGGTTGTATTGGCCCGAGGGCCAATACAACCTTCCGAGGGCCATTATGAACAATTTTTTTTAAATTTTATCATTTTGAAATTTTTTGAAAATTTTGAAATCTTATGAAAATTTTGAATTATGTTTGAAATTTTTGAAATATTGAAATTTTTTGAAAATTTTGAACTTTAATTTTTTTTTTTTTATTGATTTTAGAATTTTGAAATTTTATGAAATTTTTGAAATTTATAGGTAATCTTCATTCTTTTTGAAGAACCGGTGCATTATGGCCTTAAAAGCCATAATAGACCGGTAAAGCATTTTGGAGTAAAATAATGTTCTTGCTGTATAAATACAAACCAGTCTGTAGTATTCATAATATAACCTACTGGTTAATAAAAAAGGGTTATTGCACTAATATTGAGGAATATTAGTGCAATAACCCTATAATATTCGATTATCCATATGGATTTTCATTAAAAATCAAAACGTATATCTGTAACTTCTGTAACGTTTGTTGTGTAGTATGCACGTGGGTAATCACGAACATTCATAGTCAACTGAAACATGTTCTATAGTATAAATATAACTGCATGGAATGCATTCACGTCGTTGTTCTATATTTACAATTAGTCCAGAAAAGGCGTGACCTAGAACAAATTGCAACAGAAGGTTTCTTGGGCTCATCTTGAAGCTGGGAGTGTCCTCATTAACATATTAAAAGTCGCCGAAAATCCCAAGTTGCCTTCTTGCAATTTTTAGGGTTAAAACAAGGGATTTTGAAGAAAAATCGCTGAAAACTGTAAATTTCACATGTTCACTCTACTTTGCAGAATATTACCAATTTCTTTAAAAATATCTTGTTATTATTGAATATTCTTTCAAACAAAATAAAATAATCTATCCATATTCTCCCCAGGTGGCTATTTTTTTGGTAAAATTTCATTAAAAAAAAAAAATGCTGAAAACTGAAATTTTAAAAAAATTATATTTTCTGTGGCAGAATAAATTAAATCATGACTGTTTCGGTACAGATTAATAAAGAATGTTTTGAAATATAATTAAATGTCAATTGTTAACAATCAGTTGGTGTTTGTTTAATGAAAAAAAATAGAAACATATTATTTTCCTTCCCTAGATTAACGACATTATGCGATAAAGTTTGTCAGTGACTTGTGACAGGTCGGTGATTTTCTGTTTCCTCCACCAATAAAACTGACAGCGACTATATAACTGAAATATTGTTGAAAGTGGGGCTAAACACCATAAACATACATAGATGAACGAAAATGGAAAATTTCAAAATTCACCAAAAAAAATAAATGAAAGTTCTGATATCGTATAAGTTAGCAATACATGTATCTTTCAAATATCAACATTACAGTTACAGCGTTTTGAATCGCAGTTTGTCTTACATCTGCAATATATCGTTTTTAGAAGTTCATCTGGAGCGTGTGGCAAACTCGATCTGATTGGCACGCACATGTTGTGTTCAATAGACCATCCCCAATCTTTTGCTTCCATATTGTCAGCCTCACCGATCCATTGTTTCACTTGATGAAACACGCGCAAAATATGAAAGTGTGCAGCGTTTGACGTCGGAAGCAAAAACGATGCCATCAACTATCGAGGAATAACAGTTCTGCCTGTAATTAGTAAGATCGTCGAAGTAGTGATCAGAGATAGAATACAACCATTGAATAATATGCAAAATCCAACGCAAAGAGGGTTTACGAAAGGATCGTCCCCCATGAATGCTGCTCTACCTGTCGAAGAAGCATACAGAATATTAACCGACGAAAAGCAAAATGGACATCTTGTACTTCTCGATGCAAAAGCTGCATTCGACAAAGTTATACATTCACATCTGTTCCGGCGTATGTACCACGCGGGAATTCAGGACAAAACGTGGATTATTATTAAAAGCTTCATAAAATGGGCAGGAAGCACGTCCGATTGTTTTAAGGTCGGTATGGGAGACCGGCAAGGAGGTATCCTTGTCACTGATCTCTATAAACTATATATCAACCCACTATTAGACCGTTTGCAAGATGTAGATATAGGACTGAAAATAGGAAACATCAACGTTAACAACACAGGATGTGCAGACGACATCGTACTACTCAGTACTCAGCTCAGTGATGCACAGATCATGGTCAACATGGCTCTTGACTTTGCGAACCTCGAGGGATATGAATTACAACCAAAGAAAAGTGTAGCAATCCACATTAGAGGAAACAACAAACAGTGCGAAACAACCAACGAGAAACCTAATATGGGGAATATCACCATGCCCGAGGTGGAGCAAGCTACTCACTTAGGTATCATCAGAACAACAACGATGAAACACAATATCCAAACCAATGTTGATGAAAATATAACTAAAGCAAGACGTAGTGCATACAGTCTATTCGGATGTGGATTTCATGGACACAACGGCCTGGATTCCAAGTCCCTACTACACATCTACAAAACCTACATAACACTAGTATTGCTTTACGGTAAGGAGCTATTATTACCGTCCTCAAAACCTCTTGAACAACTAGAACTCTTCCAAAAAAAGGATACTAAAACAAATCCTGTCATTACCGATGAGCTGTCCGGGCCCAGCCGTTTATATACTAACTGGAATTCTACCAATATAAGCACAAATTCATATACAAGCCCTCACATTCTTCAATAACGTCTGTCATCAGGGCGAAAAAAACACTGAGAAAAAGCTTGCAAGAAGACAACTAACCGTGAAGGAGGAATCTAGTAACAGCTGGTTTATATGTGTCAACAAAATACTACGAAAATACGACCTGAAAGAGGCGTACAACTATTTGGACAATCCTATCAAAAAATCACGATGAATCTCGTTGGTGAAATCAAGAGTGAATGACCACTGGTGTACCCAGCTAACAACTCTAGCACAACTCTACAAAGGGCTGCAATATCTTAGTAACCACAACCTGAGCAAGTACAAAATACATCCTATTTTGAAGCACAGATGCTACTCATCATTAGACATCAGTAGAATTCCAGTAAAATTAAGACTCGTCACCGGGACATACGTGCTGCAAACAAAACGCATTAAGTACTACAGAAATGAAACTGACCCAACATGCCTGCTATGCGGAGCAGCTGAAGAGAATGTACTACACTTCATTCTCCAATGTGAAAAACTACAGTCGGAGAGAGTAGCTTTACTGTCCGAGATCAACGCTATATGGCAAAATGTGTTCCAAAATAATGAAAATTTTACGGACTTGAGCGAAGTTGACCAACTACAACTGCTAATGGACAATACAATCAAGGTGAAACCTACCAAGAAAAACTCAGCCAGCGTAGCCAGACTCGAAGGTCTATCAAGGAGATTAATGTTCAAATTGCATATTAAGAGAACGAAGCTTCTGGAGAGTGATAGAGACAAAATACAGACAACAATGAAGAAACGGAACTAACATTGCGAAAAGGGGGAGGGGAGAGCCGTCATGGGATTGCCCAAGAATCCATTACAATAAACTGTGATAATTGTTTTTGATTTTAGACTTTGAAAGATGACGTTTTAGATCTTAAACTGCAGATACGATTCGTTTTAGATTTTAGGATGTGACAATTACTTTTTAAACCTCGAACCAAACCGTAACAAATAGATTTTAGATTTTAACCATACGAACAGAGACTTTTAGATTTTAAACAGTGATGCGTCTCCTTAAATTTTTCCAATACATGCAACATGCATATTTTATACGTATGTCGGGACAATCGTTGTGGATTGTTTTAACTTGATTTGATAAACTTTTATATCCCGTATGAATAAGCGCACCGCCACCCAACACACGTTTAACATACGACACAGTATGGTTCTCCTTTGAAGGGGGTAAAGATACAGAGGTAAGATAAGGTAAACTGGCGTTCCATAGATTGTTTTTTCGTCCGCATCTACCTATTATGGAAATCCGCGAATTTAGGTGCTAATTCGATCAAACACTTGAATAAATATCTCTGTCTAATATATAATAACACATTTTTTACACAAAATTTAGCAGAAAGTAATTTAAAAAGGCTTTACAAAGCTCTTTGGGTTAAGAATGGTGCATTATGGGAATTACGTCTGCTCAATTTGAATGTCATAGATATTGACCTGTTTATTCACTTTTCATGGGTGTTTTGGTAAAATTGAACATACTTGTTGTAGTAACTTCATAGAAATATATTATATTATTATTACGCTTACCTAGATATGGATGATAATTCCTATTTTCATTGCTTTCCGTCTGAGTTGTATTTTCCGGAAAATCTCTGATTCGGCTATGGAGGATCCGTAGTGACAAAACGATAGAAGTAAAAAGTACTCATTTTTTATCTTAATTTCTGTCTTTAATACATAAATTTTCATGGCGATTTTGTATTGGTTACTTTATGGGTTAAAGTGAAAATGCTGGCGTATTTATAATTTCTGTTGCAATTTGTTTTGGGTCTACGGGTCTATTGACTGGACTAAATACCATCATGTGTCATCTAAGTACATATTGTATGAGCTATGTGACAATGTGTCAAACCTACTTCCTCCTGTCGCTTTGTACCATAGAAATGCGCATTTTATGAACTACATATTAATAATAGACTAAATTGTAAATATTGTTGTAGCATAAGAGCTTTAGAAATGGTAATATATAATACCCCTTTATAAGGATTCTTTCTGATGACTTGTGCAACGTAATGTGGTGTGTCTCTAATATGTTAAACAGTTAATGTTATATAAAGAAAACAAGAAAAACTACTGAAGGGCTCATAGTGGCTAAGTCGAAGTAATTACTTCGAAAGATTTACAGTCGCCACCATGACTTAGTTAACCATTACGGAGTATACATATGTGTCACAAATGACCACGAATATGTTCCGTTTGTCATAATTACAATCCGCTAATTTCCTCATTCATGACTTATCTCCGGGTTTGTGACAAGTGTAACACGACAGGTGCCACGTGTGGAACAGTAACAGATTAGCCCCCGTTTTCTTCTACATATGTGACTTTCGTGTTGTGTGTATAAATCAGAATTGATTATTGATTTATGATCAGAAAGCCAGTTTATCAAAAGACTAAAGAATACATGTTTATCTGCATAAACCGGGCAATGCTGCGCTCAGCAAAAATTGCACTTAAAGAGGTCTTGGCAAACATAAAAAGAAAGACATACATGCCTTAGTGGTTATGTTCAGGTCATCGCTTCGAAAGTTTCACGGTCGCACCGTTACCGAGTATCTGTGTCAGAAATGACCACTGATATGTTCCGTTTGTCGTAATCATAATCCGGTCCTTTACTGATTTAAGACTTATCATCGGCTTTCTAACGAGAGTAACACGACGGGTGCAACATGTGGAGCAAGAACTGCATACCCTGCCGGGAAACCTGAGTTCACCCCCGTGTTTTAGTGGAGTTCATGTTGTTTGATATGTGGTATTTTTTTTTCTTTTTGGCCATTGCATTGTCTGTCCATATTCGATACACGATTTCTGATTACGTCTTTGGTGTCTCCTCACTTTTCATACAGTGCATGCTCGCATCGTCTAACAGTAACGTGACGGGTGGAACTGCTTATCTTGGCGGGGCATCTGACTCCCTCTGTGTTTTTGTTGGTTTGGGGGAGGGCGTAGAGGTGAAATCTTTGGGTTTTATGTGTAGTGTTGTGTAGATGAATGTTTGTCATTTTCCCTTTTTCTTGTTACCATAGTATTGTCTGTTCTTCTATTTAAGCTTATGATTATTCCATTGGTATCTTCATTCTTTTCTTCCACTTCTAGTAGCCTCTAGTTGTATGTTATCATCTTAGTCAAGGGTATACATAATGGTAATCCTATAGCATAGCGGCGTAAATTGGATACCTTGTACGACCTGCTATAGCATAGCGGCGTAAATTGGATACCTTGTACGACCTGCTATAGCATAGCGGCGTAAATTGGATACTTTGTACGACCTGCTATAGCATAGAGGCGTAAATTGGATACCTTGTACGCACTGCTATAGCATAGCGGCGTAAATTGGATACCTTGTACGACCTGCTATAGCATAGCGGCGTAAATTACTACAGCAATTTTAAAGGTTGTATATCGACAAAACGCATCAAATAATTTTGTTACACAATTTGTAGGACAAAATATGATATCATTATATCCAAGCTATACAACATATAAATCAGCGATGCATTACATAAGTGTATCATTCCGGTGGAAGTTCCTCCGTCGAAATTCGGACAGAATCTGTCATTGCGTTACCAAGGACATAGAGAGTCCATTTATCGATATGAATAACCTGATTACCAAGTACGTCTTGAGGAGGTACTATTTGTGTTCAAGCTCTAGGACGACCCATCATTGTATAATTTATAAAATTGCACTTGAATATAAAAAAAAATAATTTACGCCATCCATTTGAAAATTGCGAATTTTCGCCGCTATTCTATAGGATTATCTACATAATATACACAAATTGGAAATTGACTCCTAATTGAAGTGTCAAATCTGTCTGAATAAAGAAAGATTAATGGAAAAAGATCAGTCACTTAATAACTGGTATATTATTTGATAAAGACAGTTGATAATTTATAAGGACGATTTGTTCAAGTTCAAGTCATTTATCTTATTCACTGATGTGGTGTGGCATTAACGATTATCATTCTAATAAGCTTTAGAAAGGACAAACTTTAATGAACTGAAGAATCTGCAGATACCAAAGGGGTAATCAGAATCCATAAATCGAAGACGAACAGACAACACAATATCTAAAAAAAAAGAGGACAAAGGGACAACAAAAGATCTACAAAACATACACATAAAACTAAAGATCGAGTAACACGAACCCCACTAAAATCCGGGGGAACTCAGGTCTGAAAAAAATACAAATTTTCCAACGACCTTTAATGAATGAGGTCGTGCAATTTCTGGTTTGCAATGGACCATAAACGAACATTCCCAACAAACATTTTTTTGTAATTAGGACCTGTTGCAAGCTGGGGTCCAAAATTGATAAATCAGTTGAAAATAGGGTTGTTATATATGCACAGCATTGAGAATAGAATTAGATCATTATAGTGGTAAGTATTTTGACTCCATTTGAAAGGAAAAAATGGGAGAGGGGGTCAAATTTGGGGAAAAGGCCAACGTTGATGAAGTTGGGGAGAGGTTTGTAATAGTTCACTGTTAAACTTTCCTATCTTTTACATTTGATTTCAAGAATATTATTTTAACATACTCAGATCGAAAATAATTTCAACAATATACTCATGTATACAGATTATACAGAAATGTGGGAGTAAAGGGGAAATCGGGGCAACGACCTTTGATTGCTACTGTAAAAGTATGAAAGTTGGTGGCGAAACAATGGACCTTTTGTAGAAAATGTGCGTACTATTTTCCGAAATTTACAAAACAGGCCTTAAACGTGCACTCACTATTAAAATAGACTTTTCTGTTTGATGATAATTCAACCCAAGTAGAGAGGGAATACACTATCCACACCACACAATGGAACATCAATAGTTATAAGTTAAACATCTGTCTAGAAGGAATACCTTATCCACACCATACAATGGAACATCAATAGATATAAGTTGAACATCTGTCAAGAAGGAATACCCTATCCACACGACATAATGGAATATCAACAGTTCTATGTTGAGCATCTGTCAAGAAGGAATACCCTATCCACACCACACAATGGAATATCAACAGTTCTAAGTTAAAATATGTCAAGAAGGAATACCCAATCCACACCACACAATGGAACATCAACAGTTCTAAGGTGAACATCTGTCAATAAGGAATATCCTATCCACACCATACAATGGAACATCAACAGTTCTAAGTTGAACATCTGTCAAGAAGGAATACCATATCCACACAACACAATAGAACATCAACAGTTCTAAGTTGAACATCTGTCAAGAAGGAATACCCTATCCACACCACACAATGGAACACCAACAGTTATAAGTTGAGCATCTGCCAAGAAGGAATACCCTATCCACACCACACAATGGAACATCAACAGTTCTAAGTTGAACATCTGTGAAGAAGGAATACCCTAACCACATCACACAATGGAATATCAACAGTTCTAAGTTAAAATATGTCAAGAAGGAATACCCAATCCACACCACACAATGGAACATCAACAGTTCTAAGTTGAATATCTGTCAAGAAGGAATACCCTATCCACACCACACAATGGAACATCAACAGTTATAAGTTGAACATCTGTCAAGAAGGAATACCCTATCCACACCACACAATGGTACATCAACAGTTCTAAGTTGAACATCTGTCAAGAAGGAATACCCAATCCACACCACACAATGGAACATCAACAGTTCTGAGTTGAACAGCTATCAAGACGGAATACCCTATCCACACCACACAATGGAACATCAACAGTTCTAAGTTGGACATCTGTCAATAATGAATACCCATTCCACACCACACAATGGAACATCTGTCAAGAAGGAATACACTCTCGACACCACACAATGGAACATCAACAATTCTAAGTTGAACATTTGTCAAGAAGGAATACCCTATCCACACCACACAATGGAACATCAACAGTTCTGAGTTGAACAGCGGTCAAGACGGAATACCCTATCCACACCACACAATGGAACAT